>JAVLUX010000009.1:29220000-30565000 GCA_032164185.1 Moxostoma hubbsi
ATTCTATCATATACTAATACATTTATTAAATTAGAAGTTGTAAATGTTAAGAAATAACATATATATATATATATATATATATATATATATATTAGAGACAAAATATGGACACTATGTTGGAAATTGCCAAATAATTGGTGGATTAATAAGAGATTTTTTGGAAGAGAGCAAGCTACATAAGATGCACAGAATTGTTAGATGAAATATATCGCAAAAACTTTTGCACCTTATTAGGTGTCATACTTTTGTCAAAAACTTTTGTCAAAGTCAAATCAAAGTGAGAAAAAAAAAAAGAAGGGAAGAAAAAGTGCTACCTGCATTCACCATTTCTTCTGACATTTTCTGAACACCTGTGCACAGCAAAAATAGTTTCCCATTCAATTATAGGCTTTTGTTTCTTTTACATTTTTAAGGGGGTCATGAGGGTTCATGTAAATTATTTATATGTATGGAGGGCACTGCCAAACAATATTGAGTACCACACTAAGGTACATGAGTTTTGCATCATGATAAATGAGGTATACTTTACACAGATGCATTCAGAAACACTGAACTACAGTCAAGTTTGTGGTCTACAACAAACAATCCATCATGAAGGCCAAAACGCAGCTTCTCCTTCCCACGTACTGTGGCTCACCTACTGTTCGAGTCACTCAGCCAAACCTCTCATTGCTTTCAGAGCAGTGGGCCTTCACCAAATATGACCTGATAATTATTAGAACCTTCTAAAGCTGCTTCTTGCTGCAATGTAGTTGGCAACAATGGAGACAAATGTTGACTTGGAAATTAAAGAGTAAAATGGAATGTAACCTTGTGGCTCAACTAGTAGAGTATGGCGCTAATATCAACATCTTGGGTTTGATTCTCAGGGAACACACATACTGGTAAAATGTGTACTTTATATGCACTCTAAGTTATAGAAAAGGAGTTTGTCACTGTCATAGAAATATGCCTGACATTCATCAAGGATGTAGTTAATGCAAAAAAAAAAAGGTTATTTTCAATTCCTCTCATTATTTGTATGCAGTCCATTTACATTACCAACTTCTTATTAATGTGCTGTCTTTGTTTAATTCGTTTGTGCTTGAGGGAATGGACTATATGACTAGATGCAGATGCTGGAATAACCAGAGAAGAACCTCAGAATTAAATTGCACTTGGTCCAGACCGCCCAGCCTTTTTGCATGTTGCGCATGCATTTCCACCAACCTCACTTGTGCCTAGACTTAGCGCATGCTTGCATGAAAATACCAAAACTCCATTGACTTTGTGCTTATGACTTGAGGCATTGCGCTACGCTTGCAGCTAGCAGTCTTAAAATAGGGCCCTAAGTGTCTGCAAAATGTGCGAACGTTAAAAATGTGCAACAAATATGTGTTTTGGCTTTACCCTCATCATTATGCTAACAAAGCCCATCTTCTTGTGGTATTGCAGTTGCGACTTTCATTTTTCATAGTTCTTAGGTCCAGCTTTAATGTGTAACTAAACAGTGGTTCTCCCTTAATCCTGAAATGTATTATTCAGTTTCCATGACTGCACATGGATCAGTCCATATGATTGCTTGCAATCAGCTATAAAAGAACATTTTCAAAACATTCTTCTTAGTCAATTACTTTTGACTTGATATCATCTGCAGCTCTCTTGGACACTCAGTGCTTAATCTGTCAACCCCCCAGAACCCTGTATCCCAAAGCAAAGTTTAACAGAATGTGTCTTTGTGTGGGGCCCAGGTAGGGGAGGAGACATAGCTATCTCCACTCTCCATAGTCACCTGTGTAATTACTATGAAAAGGAAGTGAGAAGGGAGTCACAGACGATGCACATCTCCCTAGGAATGCACTCAAATGGTTGGTGTAACAGCATATTAGGCATCACAACAGCTAAACAATGATAAGACAGGTCTCAAAGGCCACTTTGTCAATAGGCTTTGCATCTCTTTGCACATTCAGCTCAGATGCAGTAAGTTTGCTATGGTCTTCAGCACCTTATAGATTTTACGGCAAACATTTAGAGTACATGTTGATGACAATCACAGGCCATTACTCAGTACTGTTCCTGCTGTAGTCATGCTATTGAAAAACACAATTAAAGTTTACAATTGTATTAATATCATCATTGTACTGTAAATTGTATATACACCGTACCATTTTGGGCTTCTAGTTCTAGTTCTTCTAAAATTCTCAATTTTTTCAGGTCATTCATTGTGCAATATAAAAGATGAGAATTACCAAGGTAGTTCAAAAATAATATTTGTTGAGGACTGCCAGAATGGAATGCACCTTAGCTATGCACACATGGAACAGATTACAGGAACACAGAGCAGAAAGCTATGCATTTGTAATTTTAAATTAAGCCTGCTCTGTAGTGAAATAATCAGAACCCTGTGCAGAACAGTACACTGAGCCTTTTCTTTTATATAAAAAAACATTTAAACTCCCCAGGTAAACAAGATCATAAACGCAGTGTTACTGTAATAGGTCTTTTGTCCCAAGCTAGTGAAACACAAATTCTTTATGGTTTTTAACTTCAACTGGCCCACTTTTAGATCCATATCAACTTACTGGTCAGAATCAAGCAACCATGCATTGACGTACATAGGCAGGACCAGGTTCAATCAACTGCTAAAATGTTATCAAAATGTTTTTATCAGAAGGTTGTTGGGAGAGGTTGTTTTGCCCCTAAAATTATTCACTGTTGTGTTTAAATGTTTGGATCTTTAAAAGATCCAAACATTTAAACACAACAGTATGACAGGTATACAGCAATCATGTGACCTTAAATAACATTAATAAGCCTCACTCTGTGCTGTCTGTGGTACAGGTGTGGGACACTGAACTGGAGAGTAGTGCTGAGCATTGGGCACGCACTTGTCTGTGGGAACATGGACCCTCTCACCTACTGACACAGATTGGCCAGAACCTGGGAGCTCATTGGGGCAGGTGCTGTATTGATAACCTAACTTTATACGTATATATATATATATATATATATATATATATATATATATATATATATATATATATATATATATATATATGTTCATTTTTCGCATGTCAACACGCTGATAAACATGATGTCTACATATGTGGACACTGGCACAGACTTCCCTCAAAAGTAGAAAAAACATGTTAGCTATTTTGATCAACTTTCAACTCTAACACATCTGTGGGTCATTTAGCTTAATTTTAATATACATTTTGTTATGTTTAATTTAGTTATTTCTGTTCAATAAGATTCTATTCATTAGCATTAGTAAATGCATTCACATACACCGATCAACCACAACACTGTATGAAAATCATAGGAGATCAGCAGTTACAGAAATACTCAAACCAGCCCACCTGGCACCAACAAACATTCATACAATTATCTAATTAGCCAATCGTGTGGCAGCAGTGCAGTGTATAATATCATGCAGATACGGGTCAGGAGCTTCAGTTGATGTTCACATCAACCATCAGAATGGGGATAAAATGTGATCTCAGTGATTTGGAATGTGGCACGATTGTTGGTGCCAGACAGGTTGGTTTGAGGATTTCTGTAACTGCTGATCTCCTGGGATTTTCACGCACATTGGTCTCTAGAATTTACTCATAATGGTGCCAAAAACAGAAAACAACCAGTGAGAGGCAGTTCTGGTGAAAATAATATAATCTCAGAATGCTATTCTGAGATGCAGGTTGGCGCGGTTTTGGCGGTACGAGTGGGACCTACACAATATTAGCCAGGCGATATTAATGTTGTGGCTGATTGGTGTATATTTACTGTGCATGTTCACATTGAGAATAAATGGGTTCATCCAGAAGCTGAAAAATGTTGCTTTCAGAGGCTTTAGATGGAGTTAGGATGGAAATAAGGTGCATTTTGAGCTGTTCTGAGACCAATGCAGACAGACAGCACACTGGAGATGATGTTATTCACTAAATAGTGAGCAATGGAGCAATTGAGCATTGTATAACTTTCTATGCAGCTAAGTACATTCAATCCTAAAATCCAATTAAAGTTCAGTTCAGGCTGCAGATGAAGTTTGGACCACTTAAAATGTTTGGTAGACATGGTAATCAGTACATAGATTCAGAACTGTATAATGCTAGATTTTATTTTACATGGTTGGCAGTGATTTGATGATGCTGGCATTACTTTGAATAAGAATTATTAATTCAGCTTTACAGAAAATCAGCTGTAATGTCTGTAACGTCTCAAAAACATGAATAACCAACACTCCTGGAAACATAATAAACAATTTGATGAAAAAAATATTTATAACTAGATTTCACAACATAGTCTCATAGTTTTTCTGTGTGACAATGGTGAATTATCAGTATTCCATATGTGTGTGCACATACATTTTATGCATGCTAAATTTTGTATGTGTAGCTTATGTGTTATGGGTAGCTCAATATTTTTTTGACATTTTGTTGATCCATTTGTGATAGATATTCGTGCCAGGTCTCAAGAGATCAGAGTATGTAATAATATTTGGCAAAACACCCATGAACTTAACGGTTAAACAGTCCTGGGAGTGGAAACACTTTAGTTTAAATAAAGTTCATATTATCATATACATAATTGTTGCTGGTTTTACCTTCTACTAGTGCTCTTTAATTTCCATGCACCTTGTTGGATAGTGAAGTTGTACCAGAATAACTCTAAAACAGCACTCCTGATTAATGTTACCTCTAAATAAAAAAAATGAAAAAACTGCATCACATTTTGTCAATTCTCAGCCCTTATATTAACTGTTACTGTTTTCAATATAATCATCTTTAGAGACAGGCCCCCAACATTTCATGTCCAAGCCTGGTATGATGAGGTGAGAGATTTCAGCTACCCCTATCCACAGGAGTGTAACCCTTACTGCCCATACAGATGCTCCGGACCTGTCTGCACACATTACACACAAGTAAAACCACAGTCACCAACTCAACACCCTTCCAAAAACATGAAAAATTTGCACCAAGTATTATGTATTCTTAAAGAAACAATTCACCTCCCTGTGTGACACTTTCATCTGTGACACACAAAACGAGTTAGGCAGAATGTAAGCCTCAGTCACAATTCATTTTCATTCCATCTTTTTTTCCATAATGAAAGTGAATGGTGAATGATGCTGTCAGTCCCTAACATTTTGTTCCATGGTAGAAAGTCAACCAGTAATACAGTATTATGATTTGTTCACAGCTTGTTTGGGCCACAAGCAGTAAGATTGGCTGTGCCATCAATGTGTGCTACAACATGAATGTTTGGGGGATGAGCTGGGCCAAAGCTGTGTACCTAGTCTGCAATTACTCTCCTCCGTAAGAACACGCAACGCTGTTTTGTCTATTGCAATATACATAATTCTAAACATGCGTTATTCCTAGCTTTTTTAATGTTGCATCTTTTTCTCAGAGGTAACTGGTGGGGACATGCACCGTACAAGCATGGAACCCCATGCTCTGCCTGTCCCCCCAGCTATGGGGGAAGTTGCCAAAACAATCTCTGCTATAAAGGTAAAAAATGTATTAAATTAATAAATCGATAGCATACAGAATTTTTTATTAGTAAGCTAAGCTAACAGACATTTGTGAAGGCTCAAGTCTGGATCTCTTAAAAAATTTAATAAAAACATACTCTCTTCAGATGATGGAAGTCATTCGCATTATATCCCTGAGACAGAAGAAAGTAACTACATCGAGCCAGAACCAGAGCCAGTGCGAAGCCATGACCCTCAATACAGAGACGAGTCTCCAGCACCTTCTCCCACTGAGAAGATTGAGACAAATGAGGTCATCAGCACATCCCAGATGTGTAAGATTAAATGTTATTCAATTTCATGGGTTAACTTCAGAGAAGACGTTAAAATATCCTAAAGTACAATGTTCTTGTTTTTTTTAACCTAGACATTACTTTGACTGTACTGTTCACCTTTATGTTCTTTGAGCTGAATGTGTGAGTTTAATCAAATGGTAACTAAACGTTGCATAACACACTTGTTTATATTTTGTTTTTGTTTGTTTTTTTAAGCTCAGCATGTAGAATGTAATACTAGATTACGTGATCAGTGCAAAGGAACAACCTGTAACAGGTAAATTGGTTGACTCTTATGTTGATGACTACAAATGTATGTGGTTGGATCATGGTACTATGAATTATTTAATGACTGGTAAATCTTTGAACAGGTATGAATGCCCACCAGGTTGCTTGCACAACTATGGAAAAGTAATTGGATCAGGGCATTACGAAATGGTAAGTATATTTAACTTTATTTTTTGTAATCATAATGAGGCGTATTGCTTGATATCAAATCAAATTTACAAGTTGATGTTTACATATTTAAATACTGTGCTATTATGGATATATTGTGGGCAGTTCAGGGTCTCTCTCATTAATGTTGCTGTTTTTCCAGCAATCCAGTGTCTGTGGAAGTGGCTTGCATGCTGGAATAATAAATGACGATGGAGGCTGGATGGATGTCACCAGGGTGGGCAGAAGGCAACGATTCTCAAAGTCTTTCAAGAATGGAGTTCAGACTCTAGCGTATGTCACAGAGCCCACATGTTTCATGCTGCTAGAGACAATTTCAGCACTGCTCTTATTTTTTATTCTCATGTTATTCCTCAGGAAAAATCAAAGTGCCAATGCCTTCACTGTATCAAATGTCCCAGGTCAGTGCAAGTGTGTCAATCCGATCATCCTTTATGAGATAAAGTTGCTGGAGATTTCAGAAAAGAAATGTAATAATAAATGTTATGTGACTTCCAGTGAAAGCTGTTAATTGTGAAACCACTGTGGCACAATTCTGTCCTTTCAAGAAACCAGTCAGGCACTGTCCAAGGTAAATTTATGTTACACAGATATAATATTGACAGATTACTCAAAATACCAGGTGGTAATAAAAAAAATAAAAAAAATAGGTTTTGTTAATTACACAACAGCTAACAGGATTTATTTTTTCAGGTTGTATTGTTCACGTAACTGCTTGTATGGCAGCTCTGCTCGAGTAATTGGAACCCGCTATTATTCAGATGTAAGTCTTTGTGCATATCACAAAATGTCTTTAATATCTCAAGTGTTTTTCCGAGACAGAAATTATATTAAAAGAATGCAAGAGAAAAAAAAACTACATTTAGACATTTGCTTAAATCTGCTGCTTCTCAGATTTTTCTCCTGAGAAGGCCTCAGTAACATACTGTAACGTGTCTTCTCTAGAGTTGCAGAAGTGATCTCATTAATGTCTCAAACTTCGCTCAGATTTTGCTCAGTGAAATTTCGCATTCAATTATTCCAAGATAATTAGATCTACTAGGGGTGTAAATCGGAGCCTTCATGACGATTCGATACGATACCGATTTCTTAAGCCAACAATTCGATTATTTTCGATACTTCAGAATTCCCCGCGATACGATTCAATTCGATTCGATACGATTCAATACTAGATATTTTTGCATGATATCTATTAAGTTTTCAAATAAATCAACAAAAAATGAATTATTTGCCTTTTATTGAGAATACAGAAACAGTATTGTATTCACAATGTGTATGTTATTTTACACTATAGCAGTTGTGCTCAATGCACTGCAAATAGAACAGCAAATATAAGTTACTGCATCTACAGTTACAATAAAGTGCAATCCTGCACGTTTCTTTTATACAAAATTGGTTACATTTTGAAAATATAATTGGCATCTTATTAAGAGGTAATGGTCACACATCCTCTGCAGTAGATGAACTGCAAATAGAACAGTTACTACACAAAATCAGTTAAAGTGCAATAATAACAAAAAGTAACAAAAGTCTAGGACATAAGCCTACAGCCCATTCACTACAAAATAACTGTTGAATAATTTTGTCCTCCAATGTATTTAATTTATTTTCTTGATCTGCAATCCCCGTCTCGATACGGCTCAGCTGAGGGAAGAAAGAAATGACACAGACACCCAATGCTATCAAATCCTTCTTCAACGTTTATTGTTCAGCACTTTGTTATATGGTCCAGAAAAACCACATTCCACTGGACCCCCACCAATGGAATGGCTCATTACCTTATTTGGGGGTAACATACATTTGAGCTACGTGTGAAACGTGAGAGTAGAGACAAGAGACACATTCCTATAGAACATCCTTCAAACAGGGAACAGTTGCAGTTACACCAACAGAAAACGTTTAAAAGATGCCTCCATTATTCCACAATAACAAAAATGCATTTGCATTTTAGAAGAATGAGGTATTTAGAAGCATGGCTCGTGGCTTGAGCTATAGCAGGGGCCTTGCAAATAGAACAGTTACTCAACAAAACAGTTTAAATGCAGTAAGAATCAAAAGTACTCGCTCTGCACTCATAAGACCCTGAATAACTTCATCACATACTTTGGTGTAGAAGTTCGGAATATAGGACTCGCTGAAATGTTGACGTGAGGGGATGTTGTACCTCGGCTCAAGAACTTCGAGCAGGTATCTAAAGCCTTCGTTCTCTACGACGCAATAGGGCCTCATGTCTTTGCACATAAAAAACGCAATGACTTTGGTGATGTTTTTGCTCGTTTTGAAGTGCTCGACAACTTGGAAGGAAAAAATGTTGTCAGTGATTTGGCGGGCGTGGAAGCCTGTGTTCTTTCTTTACACTCGGAGTCGCCATCAATACCATGGCGCCTTTTCAGGTGTGCGGATAGATTCGACGTATTGCCGCAGTATCTTATCTCACACTGACAGTCTTTCTCTTTACAAACGGCAACATCTTTTACCACTGCTCCATCTGTTTTCCTGAAGCCAAAATACTTCCACACCCATGACTTGACGCCGACTGGTGTATGTAACATTTGACTTTCATTGCCAGCTCGCTCTGACGGTTCCATCGCTCTTTCAGACTCAACAATGTGTGTGTGAACATACGTAAGTAACGCGTGTGAAGTAGAAGATAATAATGAGGTTAGCGCCACCCGCAGCTTAGGAGTAGGTTGTACGCATATGTCGGAGACGGAGTGGTAAACTCCGAGCGAACAGACAGGCGGCAAAATAAACACATTAATCGATACACTTGCGGACGTATCGATGCATTGAATCGTCGGCTGTATAATCGATGCATCGATACAAATCGATTAATATTTACACCCCTAAGATCTACTGTATGTTATTCATATACATTTTATAGCTCTTAAAGGGATAGTCCACCTCTTTTTAGAAGAATATTTCATCTCTGTTTGTCTATACAATGCAAGTTAATGTGACCAAAACTCCAAAAAGCAGATAAAGTGAGCATAAAAGTAATCCATACACTGTTTGGCCAAAATAAAAATTGCCATTTGGATTTAAATAAGCAGATACTTAAGACCCTATGATTGGATAATTATTGGAGTGCTTAATATGTTTCAAGTTGGAAGACATATCCTGTGGTCATGGAAATTGTTTTACTGTGTTTCAGAAGAGGCTAATTATTTGCCTGTATCAAGGAAATAAACAACTAAGGAGATTACTGAAATCACTGGAATTGGGTTAAGAACTGTCCAACACATTGTTAAAACTTGGAAGGATAGTGGTGAACCGTCATCTTCGCAGAAGACATTTGGGCGGAAAAAAGAATTTAATGATTGTGATCGGAGATCACGTAAACACTTGGTGTAAAAAATCGACAGTAGAACTCATGGCTATGTTTAATAGTGAAAGTAAAAGTATTTCCACATGCTCAATGTGACGAGAACTTACAGGATTGGGACTAAACTGCCGTCGACCACAAGAAAGCCACTTGTTAGTGAGGAAAATCGGAAAAAGCAACTTCAATTTGTTAGGGAGCATAAAGATTGGACTGTGGAGCACTCAGGGTAAGAAAGGAAGCGCAAGAAGCAATGCACCCGTCATGCATAGTTCCCACTGTACAAGCCTCTGGAAGCAGTTTTATGATCTGGGGTTGCTTCAATTGGTCAAGTCTTGGCTCAGAAAAGTTATACAGCAATAAAATGAAGTCAGCTGACAACCTGAATGTACTGAATGATCAGGTTATCCCATCAATAGATTTTTACGTTTACATTTATGCATTTAGAAGATGCTTTTATCCAAAGCGACTTACAGAGCCCTTATTACAGGGACAATCCCCCCAGAGCATCCTGGAGTTAAGTGCTTGCTCAAGGACAAAATGGTAATTGCTGTGGGGGTTGAACCTACAACCTTCTGCTTAACAGTTTAGTGCTTTAGCCCACTACGCCACCACCACTCATGTGTGACAACACCACACTTGAATTGGCCGCCACAGAGTCCTGACCTTAACCCCATTGAAAGTCTTTGGGATGTGCTGGAGAAGACTTTACAGAGTGGTTTGACTCTCCTGTCATCAATACAAGATCTCGGCCAAACTTTTTTTTTTTTGCCAGGCAGTGTAGTTATGATTTATGTTACTGTAAAAGTAATTCAGAAGTAACTCCAGTGGTATAATCATTGTCTTCTGAAGTGATCCAGTTGGTTTTGGGTGAGATCAGACCAGGGTTGGACTGGTAATTTGGCATTGCTGACGCTCTTTGGGGCCGATCAGGGGCGGACTGGCCATCGGGAGAACCGAGCGGTGGGCCACGATAAGCTAAAATGTGTGCCTCTTTATTTGTGTTCAGTAGAAGAAAGAAAGTCATACACATTTGGGATGACATGAGGATGAGTAGATTATGAGAAAATGTATATTTTGGGTGAACTGCCCCTTTAACTCTTGAAGTAGTCAAAAATGTTCTCATTAAATTAAACAATCGATTACTCAATAAATACTCTTGAGCTATGAAAGGGCAATGTCTGAGCAATTACATTTTCTTCTAGGTTGCTCTATTACAACTATTAAAAGTTACTGTTCTGTGACAATTACAGAAGAAAAATTTGACATTTTATTCTCTGTGTGTCCGACCGAGCAGAAGTCCAGTATATGCAGGGCAGCTATCCACGCAGGGGTGATTCGGAGTGACTCGGGAGGTTATCTGGATGTAATGCCTGTCGACAAGAGGAGGCAATACAAGGGCTCCTACCAAAATGGAATTACCTCAGCGAGGTACTGTGTTGAGTCAGCTTTTCAGAGTCACTGTACTTTGTAGTTTGATAATCTTTCCTGGTTGGCTTCAGCTTGGATTTGTAACTCACTTGACTAATTATCTATTATCCCTCTTTATAAGCTCAGTTGGATAACCTAATCATTATATTTAGTGGGTGGCTGAACCAAAGTCATAAAGACTTTGGGTTTCTGTAAAATAAAACCAGACCACCTACATGGTCTGGTTTTATTTTGCATGGCTACATAGTTTATTGAGGGTATCATGAGTATCTTGGGTGATTAATGAACATTCTGTATTTAAATCATGTATATTTCTGTCCTGCTGGATTTGGATTAATATTGGCAATTATTCTTCTATTTAGCCTACAGAATCCCACAGGAGGCAAAGCATTCAGAGTGTTTGCGGTCATTTGAAACCATCCTCCAAGGACGGATTCAAACAAATAGAGCTCTTGGTAATATAACAGGGAGTAATTACTGAGCATTTGGCTTGCTGGTTTTGCTGAGCTGCATTTTCAGACCAATGCTGTCACGAAAAATCTCCACAAACGTGAAAAAAAAGACATTGACTTTGACACAATCTGGTCTCAGTGTTGTAAATACAAGTTGTAAATATGGTGAATTCATTACTTTAGTTAGAAATCGTCTTGTATGTTTTTATAAAAACTATATTTTGCTTGTTGCATTCCAGTTTTATTTGCACATAAATATTATTAACATTTCTTGCAATGACAAAAAAAAGGGGATTGTGCATGCAAACACAACAGTGTTACTGTCCAAACTTGTAGAACATGTCATATATTACAGTTATAAAGCTTTATTTTTGTAAACATTATTACTATATATTATATAATATTTTTTAACACATTCATATCTTGATACTGTAAAAACCTGGCAGGCCAGGAAATTATTTACAGCTTCAGAATAATTTGAAAAATTTCCATAAAAGGAGTCATATGGGAGAGAGGAGAAACATTGTTCTGTGATATTTATTATCTTGCAATCTACAATAAAGATATGCTATCATTTAGACAAATGATCATTCATATTCTACTTCTTTGCAGTGTGCTTTGACTTTTATTTTTAATGTAATCTATGAGGTTCTTATATCTTATTGTATTTAAATGTATTACAATGGTTCCCTCATAATGGCCAGTTTTAAGGTATTATGTATTTGCATTACTGTGATTCTTAGCTATTCCACAAAAAGACAGCTGTGTGGATGTTTCAAATCCAAGGCTCTGCAAAGCACAGATGGTGCCTCTGCACCTTGAAGAGTGAAAACCCAATGTGCCTCATGTTAAAACTCTCAGCTTATGCTGGCAATGTGCCGGCACCACAGACAAAGAGGGACATTGTGTGTGTGTTAGTGTGTGTGAGTGTGATGATTTCAATCTCACTTACTGGAGTGCATTTCCTCCATGTAAGGCACAGATGTGGTTTAACCGGATAGTAACGGGCTCTCTGTCACTCACCTTGACCTCTCTCATTTCCGGTCTGGCCTCTCAGGCTCCTCTCAGATGCCTCTCTTTAGCCACTTGATCTCAAGATCAATACCTTCAGGCTAAGAGGCCTTTGAGTTTATCACAAAATCGCAAGTGTTTTTCTCTTTATTCATTGCTGTCATATTTAGATTTATTTAATTTAAGTTTTCACACTTTAAACTCTCAGACTTGTAAGATGAGAGTGTTTTTGAAGGTGTTTTTGAATGTCACTGTCACATAGCCTTGTGAAATCACATAATGAAAACAAAGCTAGAAATGCTGACACATACAGTACCTGCTCTGAAGTATTTGAGGCCCGTAGTACATTATATAACTCAATCGTGTCCATTTAAAAACGTATTGCTTAAAGGAATAGTTCACCCAAAAATTATGATGGTGATGCCCTTTAAAAAGAATACAAAAGCACCGTAACAGTATCATAAAAGTAGCCCATTTGACACGTGCTATATTTCAAGACATCAAAATGATTATCATTCACTAGTTATTATTCACTGAAAATCTTTACATCCACCCTATCTCTGTAGCGATGTCTGATCTGTGAACAAATATTTCTTTCTATTTAGATAGTGAATCGTGAGCCTATCATGTTCCAAATCTGTACAGCTTTCTTTCTTCTGTGGAACAACAAAAGGAGATGTCAAGCAGAATTTTAGCCTCAGTCACCATTTATTTTCATTGTATTTTTTATATACAATAAAAGTGAATGGTAACTTAGACTGTCTGTTCCTTACATTCTGCCTAACATCTCCTGTTGTGTACAGTAGAGGAAAGGAACTTCCGAGAAAAGACCGGTAGAGCTTTAATGGAACGAGAGATGGTCTGTATGATGGACTCTAAAGAGAAGAGGTATGCATCAGAGCGCTGTCAAAATTCACAGGCCAGTGTGGCAGAAGTAGGAGCTGGAAGGGTATAAAGACATGATGTGCTCAGACATTGAGGCAGCACAACAGCCAAACTGATCCTGCACAAGTTGCATTGCAAATAGAAAACACAATGGTATTGTGTTCAAAGTTCTTTTATTTGTACATTAATTGACATATTAACAACTCAAATCTCCTACAGGAGATATGTGGATATATTCTCTATATATCCTCTGTTGTGGATGTGTGAACCGTGGGCAGTGAGTGTGAATCTGCACAAGTTTCACATGCTTATGTGTTCTTGGTAAAGCTCCAAATTCTGAAAACAGTGTGACCTTATATTTTATGCTGGCACAAAGCAGCCTTGGCTGGCTGCTTATAAACAGTGATGAAGAGGAGTGGTGGTTCATATTGTGGTCAAAGGTGAATTGTAAATATTGGTGTCAAATATTCACTTCCTGTTTACAGCCCATAAACATAAATGGATATGTGCGAAAATGGAAGTCTGGCAAACTACTTGCTGAGTACTGCACAGTATATAGCCTATCATACTTTAGCCTACTATATTTACATTTTTTATATATTTTTTTTTATGTGAAAGTACAATAAATGTCTCAAACATAAGTAGGCATCTACAGTAATGTCAATGTCAATTTATTTATAAAGCATGATTAAAAACAACAGTCTGTTGACCAATGTGCTATACAATAATCAAGTATAAAACACTGAAAGGATAAAACCAATGAACATACAACAATAAAACATGTAACATACTAATAATGAACTAAACTCTGTTGGACCAAATGCCACAGAAAAAAGATGAGTTTTCAGCAGTGATTTAAAAATGTATAAAGAAAGGGCATTTCTTATGTACAAGGGTACGCTGTTCCAGAGTTTTGGGGTGGCTACAGCAAAAGCCCTGTCACCCTATTGCTTTAACCTGGGCCTGGAAACAATCAAAGTTCTTTGTTCAGAGGATCTAAGATACCTTGTGGGATTATGCAGCTGCAGTAGAATAGAAAGGTAAAATGGGGCTAAACCATTCAGAGATTTAAAAACAAATAATAAAATTGATTCTGTAGCAGTCATGTCTCAAACAGAAGTAGGCAAATACATTGTTGTCCTCATCATGTAACATGTTTAATTCAGTTAGTGGCTTACAGTTATCATCTTGGAAAAAATATGGTTATTTTGCATTTTAAAGGGAAACTTCACCCAAAAATGGAAATTCTCTCATCATTTACTCACCCTCATGCCATCCCAGATGTGTATGACTTACTTTCTTCTGCAGAACACAAACAAAACGTCTTAGAAATATATTCTGTAGGTCCATACAATGTGAGTGAATGGTGACCAAAACTCTGAAGGTACAAAAAGCAGCATAAAAGTAATCCATGTGTCTCCAGTGGTTAAATCCATATCTTCAGAATCGAGATGTGTGTGGGTGAGAAACAGATAAATAATTAAGTCCTATTTTTTACTATAAATCTCCACTTTCATGTTCACTCTCCGGCAAGATGTTGCCCATGCCTAAATCCGGCCTGTGTTTTCCAAAACTCAAACCACTGCCCCATTGGCCGAAGCTTGAAGTGCTGGTGAATGTATGGGAACATATGGACTCTAGTTTCTGGATGAAATGTCCACAGAGTGGCAACAAAAGTCAAAATTTTTAGTTGCGAATGATGTAATACTGTCAACAGGAATGCAAATGTATTAACCGTTAATTTCATTAACACAAACCACCACTCTATCTGTAGGTGGAGTAAGAAAGTCATCTTTAAGGGAAAATAGTATCTCCAAATCATGCTCACCAAAACAGCACCAATTCTATTAGGTACACCTGGACACAGTTTTTCTTGGTTGTTGGCAGATAGGATGTTCCAAGCTTCTTGGAGAATTCATCACAGTTCTTCTGTATGTATTTAGGCTAAAATTGCTTCTGTCTCTTCATGTAATCCCAGACTGACTCTATGTTTAGTGGGGGGTTCTGTGGGGGCCATGCAATCTGTTGCAGTGCTCCCTGTTCTTTTATTCTATTCTATTTGCAAAA
This sequence comes from Moxostoma hubbsi, assembly GCA_032164185.1. NCBI lineage: Eukaryota > Metazoa > Chordata > Actinopteri > Cypriniformes > Catostomidae > Moxostoma > Moxostoma hubbsi. The sequence continues at coordinate 29,235,415 of JAVLUX010000009.1, forward strand.
GGAATGTTTGGGAGACTAAAATTTACATTTCCCATTTATACACTAAAGCTGAATATTAATAACTATAAATTTATATTTGTTCATATATGGCCATTTCTCAGATTTCTGTATAGGACGGAAACAAAATCCGAGTCTCGGAGGTTGCTTGTGCAATTCAGTAGCTCCACAGGAAAAAGTAAACAAATTGGAATTGATGCAAAAATGTCTGATGGGAGCTGGCATTTGTCAGTAACTCAGCAGAATGGAGTCGATATTAAGATACCGAAACATTCTGTAGCAGCATGTCGATTTCACATGTGATCATATTTTAACAAAAATGCAGCTGATATTATCAATAATTCAGTTGTCACACTGGAAATGGACAGTCAAGCACATTTCATTGTGGGATACAGTATTTCATGCAGTACTCTGTACTGAACATAGCCAATGTCCTATAAAGCCATCACTCCAAAATTTTAACATCACATCACCAAATATTATCAGCATTCCGTAACAGCATTTTAAAGTTATTTTCAAGAAATGACACAAATTCTTTTGAATTCCTCAAAACAAGCTCAAGTGGCTGGAGTTTGAGTGGAATTATATGATGTGTATGTGGTCAACAATACATACCTTCACATAAAGGCATGCAGAGGCTACCACAGCAAATTTGAATGAGTATTATTTTAAAGTACTTACAGCAGGAACTCTGCAATGAGGGTGCTTTTCTTTGCATACTATTTTATTTTATTTTTTTTGTTATAATGATAATGGAATATTTTTAACAGTACTTACATACATAAATATCCACTCTAGCTGAAGCACACATCCCACAGAAGCATCTGTTTCCAGATGTTTTTATTCTTTTTTAAGTGTATTTCTGAAAATAAGACATTGTGCATGAGCATGTATGGGACAGAATTACAGGAAAAGAGCAGTAACCTGATCTGAGACTAGTGACACATTATAGTTACACTTTTAAAGAGCAAAATGTTGTTTGCAGCTGTTGATGCCCAGAACGATGGGTGGTAAATGTGGGTCATTATGATTATATAGGTCCATGTTTTCTCATTATGTTGTAATTGTGTCAAAACACAAAGAAAGCTTTATTCTATGTAAAATATCAGAGTTTTTTAAATGAGGCCATGGAGAAATATAATACCCCCTTAGATGTTTTTGCTTTTTCTTTTGCTCATGAACAGACATACATTTTTCCCTAACACTCCACATTCTCAGTACCCTAAAACTTCTGAGCTTTACCCTCCCGGTTGGGATATTGGCTGTGTTCTTAGATGTATTTGTCAAGATCCCACACACACAGAGGTTGTGCCAGTGTGGTGGTTGTGCAAGTTTTCTCAATGTTCACACAGAAGTAGTAAACCAAAGAGCTTTCTGCCCACTCCCCTGTACCCCCACTGTATGTCCTCGAAGAACCCAAGGAAAATTTTCCGGCATGGCAAAAATAGGCATGCTAAAGTTTGGCACGAGCCCTTGGTGCCCTTCTGTCGCTAACCTGAGTAGAGTGCACACAACCAAACCTACTATTTTCATCTTAATATTTATGTATTTAATTAAAACTTATATTTTGCTTCATTAGTGTCTGTGTCTTGAACTCAGACCAGAAGGCAGTTTTTGTCTACTTGTTTAAAGTAAACCAAAATAGAGACCCATTGCAAAGAAAAATCACACATGAAATCTCTTTAATATCTCAATTATTTCTCCTAAAAAGCAACGAGATAAAATAGAAGAGTTTTTGTTCAGTCTCTTTCTCACATCTTGTTTTTTTTTTAAGACCCCAGTATCTCAGGAGTTTCAGAAGAGATCTCAACTATGTTTCAAACCGTGCTCCTCAGATTTGTCAAGACACCAAAGTCTGCATTCAGAATTCAGAACATGAACATGTATTTCTAAGAAAGACCCAAGCCTGACCCAAGCTCATTTTTGAATTGTAGTAACCCCTAAGAAACATGAAATAAAAAAATAAAAATATATATATATATATATATATATAACCCCCCCAAAAAATATATTTTTAAACCAAACAGTTTTCTTAAAAATTTATTTCCACATATGTGGACAGTGGGAATAATTTGTGAAATTTAAAAAATAAAAATTACATCAGAAATTAGCATAATTAATTCTGATTCAAAGTAATTGCCAGTGATGCGCACAAATACATGAATATGTATTTAAAATAAAAATACAAAATACCTCAATTTAAATGTATCAAAATAAAATACCAAATACTGTGCTATTATAAGATATTTTATATCTTGAAAATACACAAAGTAGATGTAAAATTGGCCATTCAGTGAAGTATCACTACTGGATACAGTATTATATAAGCTTGTGTTTACCTTGTATAAAATAATATAAGACCCAAGAATTAAATGTAAAATATTTTACACATTTTATTCATGTTGTGCAAAGATCTGGGCAGCAGAATTATTTTACATAGTGTGTCATTTATGTTGTTATTTTTATCCGTCATTAGTTGCTTTTTCATTATATTTGCATTGAAAGTACCTGTTCTCACAGAGAGAACAGATGGAGTAACTTTTCCTTGGAAATTGCGTGATTGTTTATTTCTTCGAGGCTTGTCATAGAATGCCTGTCCACATGCAGCTTTCAGTGAGTTAAGAAATGCATCAAATAAAAACAGACTTTTGTGGCTCATTTTAGTGCAAGATGATTCACATTAAAATCAGCTTGACGTCTTGACCATTCTTCAGTAAAAGAAGAAGCAAATTTTTTCAAACAAATTGGATGTGTTTTTTCAGTCTTTGAATCCATTAACTCAGGGCGTCCTGACAGTCAAGTGGTTAACACCTCCCTCTGAGAGAAACTAATACACGCTCTTTCTCCCTCTGGCCTGTAATTATGTTAATGAAGCTAACACTTGAAAATCATTGGAAAAATCAGATAGTGAGATGCAGCCTTAACACCAACAACTGATTAGCCAGCAAGACTAGCTAGCGCTAATGGCCAGTGCTAGTGCTAACACTATTATCCCTGTAAAGGGAATTAATGGAAAGGAGGAGACGAGAACCGGCTAGACGAATAAATAATAGTTTAATAAAGAACTGAATCAAAAGACACAAACACACATAGAACAGTCAGCTGACCGTAAACGATATCACTCTCTCTCTCTCTCTCTCTCCTCGCACCACATTCCGCAGTCAGCCTTTATCCCTCTCTGAGGCTTAATTAGCCTGATAAGGGACCGGGTGTATAATCACGACCCGGCCTCACCCTCCGCCCCTTGTCAGTGCTCTTTTATTCCTTCATGTTAACTGAAGGCAAATCTAAATGATGTTCCATCTTAGCTTGTTAGCTAGCGATCTAGCTAACGATAGCTAGTGAACTCGAGTTAGACTAGCTCGCTCGCTCGCTGGCTGCTGACTAGTTTTGTTTTCCTCCCTGTTGACATGCATTGCATTGTTTTTTGCAACAAGTAGAATCAACCATCACATACTCACTTTGTCTTAATCTATATTTCTTTGCAGGAACACAGAAAATGTGCCAAACATTCACTCAAACAATGCTAGATGGAGTCATTCTCTCTGACATCTGCAGCTCACGTGCATGATAGTTGGGGTTGGGGGCATGCCTGAACTAGTTGATACAGGAAATCAGCAACATAATAAAGGTTGACTGGCAAAAAGTATTTTATTTATTTTGAAAATACGTAAATACCACACTTAAATGTATTTAGATACAAATTATGTTCAATTACAAAGTATAAAATAGTATTTTGTATTTTCAATATGTATTTCAAATACATGTATCTGAAATACTGCCCATCCCTGGTAATGGCCGGCATCATCTAATCACGTGAAATATTCTGAATCTATGTACTGATTATCACTGTCCCATGTCAGGTATCAGAACAGTTTGAAATGCACCTTATTTTCATACTAACTCTGTATACAGACACTGAAAGTTTTTTCAGCTTTTGGATGCATCCATTGGTTCTCAATGTGATAATGCACAGTGAATATAGGATATTGTAAGGAAAATTACCCTATAGTCCATGTCATGGTCATTGTATTTAACAGCATGCCTTTTCTATGATTTTTTTTTAATGGTGTAGTGATGAAACTAGAGACTCAACTCTTTTGAGTTTAATTTAAATACCTAATGAGGTTTCTTACAAGATGTAGTTTTGTTGTTGTTTCTCCCAATGACAAACTCAACTGAGATTGGCACCATGTTCTTTTAACCCATGACTCGGTGCATCGAAAGTTTAACCCTTTAATGATAACCTAAAATCTCCTGAACTGAGATCAGTTGGTTTAAATTAAATTATGCATAGCCTATAGCAAAGCCGAAATGTAATGTCCACACATGTGGACGTGGGGTCTCAGTAGGTTAAAGCTCTACTATTATCTCATCTGTTACTATTTGTATTTTTTCTTAAGGCTCGATAACTCATTGGGACATTTTGATGACATTGTTCTTGATTTGAATGACGTCTTCATTGGCATTGCTATTCAGTACTTTATTCTTACAATTTATGCATCTTGCTTTAATTCGGCAATACGCTCCAATTAGAAATAATCATTTTAGAACACTTTCATTAGCCTTGTGAATTACCTTCATTACTATTGCTTTTTATTGTATGCATTTAAAGTGCAAGAATTACTAACATCCATTTCCTATGAAGCTCAAAATATTGTACCCCTCATAACCATATGGATTGAATATGCTTTTCCTTAGAAAACACAGGTAATACTACTTTTGGCATATGTTTCACGCATAGGTTTTAAATTTGTGAGAACTAAAAGCACTGGCACAATATTATAAAGTTTGTATGCAAAGCAAGGAAGCATTTCAAACCACACTATTAATTATTCCACACCAGAAGTTTTATCAACCAAATAAATGATTTGCTGTGGATGTGTTGCTCTTTCTTGTAATATATGCTCTGTAATTTTGAATGCTGACTGCACAGTACATACATAAGGGCACTGTGCAGTGTGTACATCATACACTGTGATGACATGATTTCATCCAAGTCGTGGTGTTTATGTGGGTGCTGGTTCTTTCGCCAAGGGTAAACAACACGAGGTGCTGCTTATAGAACTGGGCTGCTTAATGATATGGTCAGGAAAGGGCCCTCACAGTCCACGTCATCTCTGACCTTTTTTCTGTTTGGAGGAGGTATTTGATTTCACTTATTTTTTTCTCACGTTCACACATAAACCATTGTGGACAGTAGCTGAGTGTAAAATAGTGGCTTTGTTTTTACACGATGGAGGTGAAGGACCAAGGGAGAGCAGCCAAGCCATCAAAGAATAGTATGGAGCCAACAGAGCACCCACTTATATTAAGACTGTCAGCCAAAAAAATCAATGTCATGCCCCATTTTTTATAGTGTGTGTCCTGTGACTTACAGTATCTGTTCCTCTAAGAGTTTAGAATCAGAGATTCTTCAGATATCTCTCTCTTCCTCCGGCCTCCTTGCATGGTGATTAACATCAGGTGTCTGCAATGATGATTACCAATCACTCCCCTGTCTGGATTGGTTGGAGAGGGAAACAGGATAAATCCCAAGCAGATCTTCACCGCAATGGAACTTCTCCCCCAATCCCAGACAGTTGTTGTTGCTGCTGAAGTGTGGAAGCTGTAGGAAGGTTGAGGCCATTTTTGTTCAACCTTTTATCTTTTCTCCAGTATTTTTGTTAGTGAGGGAGGTAGGGAGGTTAATGTTGTTTATTTGCGCTTTTTCTTTGGGAGGGAAGGAAGTTTTGACTCCACAACAGATATTTAATTTATTTTTTTTTTTTTTTGTTATTTTGGCCTTTTTGACTGACTTTTCTTGTTTTGATGAAATACTTTTTGTATTTTAAACTTGAGTGATCATTGAGTGCTGGGTTGGGAGAAGGGGAACCCCAAACCTTTAATTTTGTTACTCCTCGCCAACCCTAGACCGGGGTGGGATGCAACCAATGATATCTTCTCTATTGCAGTGGAACACATACAGTGGCCCCATAAAGTATTTTGACAAATTGGGCTATACTTTTTCTCCTGATGTACAATTTTTCTGAGCAATTTTTGTCATTGCTTTTAACCAACAGGCCCAAGGCGATTTATTTTTTTTAAGTACAAGTACAAGTCCGTTCTGCTCAAGTTCATACAGGTGGCTTTGCAGAGTAAACACCAGAGAATTTCATCACAAACTGTGGACATGTTCTACTACGTTTGACAACCAGAAAGTGTCTAAATACTCTTGTCTTTTGAATATATCTATTTTATAATTTGAAACCCCACAAACTACTTTTTGTAAAATATTTTAAATAATTGTAATGCACTTTTCTAATACCCAAAGCACTTTCCACCCTTTTTTTCTTTGAAATGTGTGAAAAGTGCAATCAATGCCATTTAGTTTGATATTTTGTAATAAAGGCTATAATGCACAGACATTCATCTAATGTGACAAAGGGATAGTTCACCCAAAAATTACAATTCTCTCATTTATTCACCTTCATGTTATCCCAGATGTGTATGACTTTCTTTCTAATAACACAAAGATTTTTAGAAGAATTTTTCTGCTCTGTACAGGGTGGACACAAAAAGCAAATTGTGGGTTTGATTGCGCATATCTTAAAAATGCATAATGTTTTTGCATGATGTTTGTCAAACTTCTACGACTTTCTGTCCCAAACACATATGTGAACTTTATTTGCATTAATTCCACAAAATAAAGTGGTGCCATCTGGCAATACAAATGGGCTGTAATAACAGACACATTACTTTCATGCATGAACAGTTCAAAACTTGCATAAAGCAAAGTCAATGGTCCACAGCTATGCAATCAAACACTCAAAACATATCAGCAGTTTATTTAAAAATCTGTTTAATATGTCTGCCTTTCTTCTGCACTATGTACTGGAGATGTCAGCTTTTGTTATCAATTTTTTCGATGGCAGCAAACTACAGTGCTTTCCTTTCGCCATGTGGCCTTGCTTTGTTTTTTTTGGGGGGGGGGGGGGGGGGTTGTGGCTCAGTAGGCCCATACAATGCAAGTGAATGTTTATCAGGCCTTTAAAGCTCCAAAAAGTTTATAAATTCAGCATAAATATAATCCACACGACTGAAGCGATCCAGTTAGATTTGGGTGAGAACAGATCATAATGTAACTCCTTCACTGTACATTTTGCCATTGCAGTCTCTAGGCAGGATGATGATTTCAAGCTCGACTACACTTCCTTGTGCTTGCGCCAAGAGCTAGATGGCACTATAAAAAGTGGAATCGAGCTTGAAATCATGATTGCCTTGGAGAATTCTTTTCTTTGAGTTAGAGTTATATTTTGGTCTGTTCTCAACCAAAACAAACTGGATCGCTTCAGAAGACAATAATTAAACCTCTGAAGTCTTATGGATTATTTTTATGCTGACTTTGTCTGCTTTTAGAGCTTCAAAGTCCTGGTCACCATTCACTTGCATTGAATGGACCTACAGAGCTGAGATATTCTTCTAAAACATCTTTGTTTAGAAGAAAGAAAGTTATACACCTCTGGGATGGCATGAGGGTGAGTAGATGATGAGAGCATTTGCACTTTTGGGTGAACTAACCTTTTAAGTGTCCAAATACTTTTTAGGACCACTGTATAAAGAACTATATACAGTAGTTACAATGTTCTGTTTGTGTTATTAGTGAACAGATCAGATTTTTTTTTTGGTTCCCAGTTCCTGTTTCTGCTCATTCTAATGTGAATGTTTGTACTTGAGGCACATGCTACAGTTGAAAACACATAACAAATTTAGGAAGCTGTGGAACAAGAAACAGAAGCAAGCAATTCTTGATGGTCTGTCAGTATCTTTCAGGGACCATAGTGACCCAGCACATGTACCCTGAAATTGAGCATTCCCCTTGTGGATGCATTGGTGTTGCCACTCAGTTGGTTCCCAGTTTACGTAAAAGCAACACTGCCCTCTAGAGGCCCTTTTTTTGCCTCATTATCTGTTGTCATTATAATGATTACATTTTAATTGAAATCCTATCTCTGTGAAGACTTCTAATTACAGTCCTGGTAAGTCCAACCAACTGTGTTCTTTTAAACAAGTAATATTTTATAAGGATATTGTGATTGTGCTGTAAAATGTTCAAATTCACACCTAATTTAGTAAAAAAAGAAAAAAAAGAAAGAAAAAATGAATAAACAAATGTACAATAGGAATCTTACTGGCACTGCAGTGTATTTCAGAAATCAACGAATTTCACATTGTAAAGCCACACTGAAAGTCACATCCCTTTCTGCATCCTATGTAATGGTTTAAATTTCACAAAGGAATTTAATGCAAGTTACATACATTTTTCTGGAGTGTGACAAACTTGACGTAACATAATGCTGTTTTATTTTCTTTTTAGGCTGTTTAAAGGGGTCATGAAATGCTCTTTTCTAATTTAGCTTTATTATCTACCCTGAGGTCCAATGATGAATTTAGTGATATTGTTTTTTATTAATGCAAAAAAAAAAAAAAAAACTTAGTAATATATGACAATTTTCCACTCTGTCTCTGTCTGAAATGCTCAGTTTTGCCCTAAGTGCCTCCTTAAAACTTCCAGAGGTGGGTAGAGTAGCCAAAAACTGTACTCAAGTAAAAGTACAATTACTTCAAAAACATAATTACTCAAGTAGAAGTACTAACATAAATAATTACTTGAGTAAGAGAAAGTATCCAATTAAAAAGAGTACTCTTAAGTAAAAGTAGTAACTCGTTACTTTCACAAATTACATAATAGATGTTTACGCCCCTATATTCCATTACATAATACACATTTAACAATGTCCTACAGAATTATTATTCAGTAAATTATTCTGAGAGTAAAAAGTACCCACTTTTAAACCTATTCTAAAAGTAAATTTCCCCCAAAAAAGATACTCAAGTAAATGTAACGGTAAAATTAACGCGTTACTACCCACCTCTGAAAACGCAAACACCCACTGTTATACACCCACAACATTCTAAAAACTAAATGTCAGGGTTTACACATAACACATATCCAATACATTGAATCCAGATATATTAAACTGTTCATCTCCGGCACAACTTTTAGCACTCACACCCTGTCTACACCATACGCGAGAGTCACGTCAATAGCAATAGAACCCAGTGTAATTAATAATGCTATCTACCATGGAAGTGTCCATTGTTGCATGTGGCATTGCACTGACAGTAAACAGATGTCCCATTCCATTTTGCACTTCATGCGGTGGCTCTATTATTGCCAACAACACAAATAAACAGTTTAGAAATTTTGTAATGATGCGCCCGTGTAGACAGCCTCAAGCCATACACTGTCAGCACCATAAATGATCACACATGATGTATGAAATATTCATGAATGAAATTGTTTACTCATGGCTTTTGCGATTGCATCTAAGTGTTTTAACTGCCCCATACTTCAATAACAGTTCTTTTGCCAAGCTTGAATAGTATTATGACTGGTATGATATGAGCCGAACATATAAACCACTCTAAATAATGCTGAGAGCACATCCACATCCAGTTTCCAAAATCATTACATTATGTTTCCATACAACAACAACTAAAAATAGCACAGATCGGCAAATTAATGCGAGGCAGCAGCTGAATGACAGAGAGATTCTCCTCTTCAGAGTTGTAACTTGACATGTCTTGTTTTAAAAGCAGCCCGAGATATGTATCAAGCAGTCAGAGATGTCTGTATGTGCAAGTTTATGTCGAAAAACATTTAAATCCAGACCGGCACATGAAGGTGTTATGTGTAAGTCCACTTTGGATGAATCTCCAATGACAGGCTCCATCTCTCTCCTCTTCACCTGTGACTGAGCACCAGTGGGCGGGGCCAAGTGTGCAATGTCTTAAAAATGGCGTTGCATATGCAGATGTTTTTGCACGTACATTGCATTTTTCTGACTGTCACCCCCCGACGTGCGCTTTTTTTGTGTGCTTGAAATTAAATGTCTAAATTCCATCCAAGTCAATCACAAGGCATTATGTAGTCATGTGACACTTTGCAGCTGGCAAGCTAGGAAGACAGCGTGTAGGTGAGTAAACTAGTAAAGCTTTATTTTCAATTCAAAATCCTCTAAAAATTAAAAATTTCTATAAGCTTTAATAAACATATTATCCCACAGTTTATGTTGCCATTATTTTCACTTTACCAACTTTGCATTGCTCTGGTTTGTGGGGTTTACAGCAGATGCACATGGGAGGGCTATAAATTGGTGAGTAAATGTTAAGGAGGAAGTTTTCAGTTCTGAAACTTACAGTATGTTTTTATAGTACAATGACCTCTTATATGTAGAATGATCAAGGAAAATTGTATTCATCATGTCATGACCCCTTTAAATTTAGTCTCATCAAGTCTCGGATAACAAGGAGCCCTTTATAAGGGACACTAGGGGTATAGTCAAAGCAGGGCTGTGTGGAGGAAGCCAGATTTGGTCTCCCTTCAGGGAAGTTTGGCACAATATGTATTGCTTTCTTCCTGATAATCAAAGAAAGAGCAAATGCAGCAGAACTGTACTTTATGTGTAGACTTCAGGGAACCAGTGGGGTTAAGCAAAGGAGAAAGAAAATAAACCCCCATATCAACAGACTGGACGTGTATGGCCTTGTAGACCCACTGTGGCACTTCAGATCTGCAGCTGAGCTACTTGTCCAGATCCAAGATATATTAATTGTGGGTCTCCTTGAACCTGATGATATTTTTTCATACATTATAATACATTTGCTTTTGCTAAATATTTGTTACTAAAAAGGAAAACATACTGATTTAAGTCTCATTTTCTCTGCTTCTCCTAATCCCTTAAATACAGAGATGTAGTGCTCTTATTTGTGCAGCTTGCTTAGTTCACTATATCACATTAAGTAAATCAATTCTAGGCCAGCCACTGAAGATATTAAAATTCTTGAGGTTGTTAGTGCATACACAAACAGTTCATGACATGCATCCAAAATAATCACATATGACTTTTTATGTCCGTACAGTACCTGGTTTTTAGGACTGCATTTGTAGATGGCAATGTATCACTGTGCCTCAACCCTAGGAAAAAAAGTCCCTCTGTGGAGACCCTCTGTGATGACTGAAATGTTTTCCTGCTTGAACTAATGCCAGTTCCAGCAGTTGTGACCTGAGAACACTACCTGTGCACATCTTATTTAAACCTGGCAAAACCTGTAAAAGGCCTCAAACGCTATTATTTGCTGTCACTCTTTTTGACAAATTTTAATGGAATGTGTGAATTATTTTAATAGATGTTAAATATGCCATCAACAGATGTCTAAGTCACTTCCACTAATTACATTGATATATGCTGTACTGTAGGATGATATATATACACTCACTTAGCACTTTATAAGGCACATGGTCCTAATAAAGTACCAGATGTGGTCTTCTGCTGTCGTAGTCTGCCTCAAGGTTTGATGTGTTGTGCATTCTGAGATGCTATTCTGCTCACTACAATTGTACAGAGGGGTTATTTGAGTTACCGAGCCTTTTTGTCAGCTCAAACCAGTCTGGCCATTCTCCATTGACCTCTCTCATCAACAAGGCATTTCCATCTGCAGAACTGCTACTCACTTTTGTAAAAAAAAATTTGCCATAATTCTGAGTAAAATCTAGAGACTGTTGTTGTCACATTTATGTATTTTGTGTGTCTTCTATTTTAAAGTTTATTTCCTGTTTGCTTGTGTGATCATGTCATGTGTTTCCCCTGTTCATGTGTCTTGTTTTCATTGGTTCCTTGTTTAATTACTTTGTTTTTCCATTGTTTGAAGTTAATTTAGTCTTGTTATCTTGTTTATAGCTTAGTCTTGTGATTGGTTGTTGTGTTTACTTGTTACACATGTCCTTGTATTTAAGCCCAATGATTGCCATTGTAGTTTATCAGGTATTATTAAAGTAAAGTCCAAGTTTATGATTTGGTCAAGTTTATAGTTAGGGTTTCTGGTTATCATGCACTTGGGTTTCCCCACTTCATCATCGTCTTTGTCTACCTGTCATTGCCTACTGAGATTTGTTACTGAATACCTGACCAACACAAGATGAACCCAGTAGTTCAGCTCCTTCGACTACACCAGGGGAATCGTCCCCTGGAGGATTATGTGAAGGAATTCTGCGCTCTGGCCTGCAAGGTGGATTTTAATGAGGTGGCCCTCAAGGACCGTTTCCGTTTTGGGCTGAATGAGCCAGTTTCCTCTGATGCATGATGGTCGGTGTGACGAAGGCCTTGCTCGGTATATCGACCTTGCCCTACTGATGAGTGGTTCACCATTCACTGTAGGGGAGAGGGCCAACGAGCCAACGCCCACACATGCAACGTCCAACAAGTTAGAAGTCTCGTCCTTCCCAGAGCCAGCGTTGCCAGTCTCGTCCTTCCCAGAGCCAGCGTTGCCGAGGAGGAGGAGGAGGAGGAGGAGGAGGAGGGCTTCTGTTTGCAAGTCTCTGCCCCATGCTCACGACCACAGAGGCCATCTCCAAGTCTCAGCCAGTGTTTACAATCACAGTGTTTACTCCACGTCATGGTCATTGAACTTGCGCCACCTTCTGTCCTGGATCCTCCGTGTGCTCCATGCCACGTCACAGCCACACCTCTGCTCCACGGTCCAGGCCCGCCTCCGCTCAGTCTGGATCCTGCTATACAATGTTTCCACGTCATGCCATGTTTGATCACTGTTGTTTAGTCTTGTATTTTCATTGGTTTAAGGTAATTTAGTCTTGTTATCTTGTTTATAGTTTAGTCTTGTGATTTGTTGTCTTGTTTACCTGTTACCCATGTCCTTGTATTTTAAGGCCTCACGTTTGCCATTGTCTTTTGTCAGGTATTATTAATGTAATGTTTCCATGCCAAGTTGTTTATGTTTTGTTCACATTAGGGCTGTCAATCGATTAAAATGTATCAAATTAATTACATGATATCCCGATTAATTAATCACATATACTAATATTTGCTGAGAAAGCCCCTCATATAACAATAATTCAATATATCATGATGAAATAATTATACATAGTTATCTTTAGATATTTAAATTATATATATATTCAGATAATTAAAATGCATTACATTCTTGTGGCAGAAGAGTTAATCATTGATAAGACAATATAAAATACAGCTTTAGAATACATGTATTGTTTACTACCATATTATTGATCATAAGTCAATCATTGGCATACAGATCACACCAATCCATTACACAAGTGAATTTGTTAATCAGTTTGAGATTTATTATGAGGGTTTGTTTAAGGACCCGTCAATTTCAACAAGCGGCATACATGCTTGTGTAGCGTCTCTGGTACGTTGCGTCATAAAAATAACATTTCTAGGTCACTGTGTCAAGTTAAATATAGTTTAATACTTGGAACACATTTTGAGATCCATTAGTTCGAATTTGCGCTCCATAAAATTATTTCAACACAAGAATGTAACGCGTGTTGTGTTGTCTGCCATGGTTGTTTTCTTCACTGTATAAACCGCGCATTGACACACAGATGAAATTTCACTTACTGCCCTATAGAGTAAACAGGTGGTACCTCAAGCTTACATTTCTCAGGAATCTTCCTTATTACAATCCGGGGACATTGCGATTAATTGCGTTAATTTTAACTAACTTTTAATTGCGTTAATTTTAACATGTTATTTTTACTAAAATGAATCGCACTGATTTAACGTATTAAATCGACAGTCCTAGTTCACATTTATAGTTAGGGTTTCTGGTTATCACGATTGAAAATAAACTGCACTTGGGTTTTTCACTTCATCATCGACTTCATCAGCCTGTCATTGCCTACTGAGCTTCGTTACAGTTCTGCATGAAAATCCCAGGAGATTAGATACAGAAATACTCAAACCAGCCTATTTGGCGCCAACAATCATGTCACAGTCAAAATAATCGAGTTTTCCCATTCTGATGGTTGATGTGAACATTATCTGAAGCTCCTGACCCATATCTTGATGATTTTATGCATTGCACTGCTGCCACATGATTGGCTGATTAGATAATTGCATGAATAAGTAGGTGTACAGGTGTTCCTATTAAAGTGTTTCGTGTGTGTGTACAGTATACATGCACAGATACAGCGTGTTCTTCCATTTGTAGTCCAGACAGGTATACATAGAATTAACTTAAAGAATGAATGAAAATGTAATTCAATTGGCAAGTGGCACTTTAATACACTTTATTAAAAAAGAACTGTACTACGGATAGGAAACCTACTAATTTTGTAACATCTGAAGTCTGAATAACATTAGTTATACCAACAAAACTAACCTTAAGACCTAGATCAGGTAGAAACAGCTCCTTAAGGTAAGAATTACAGTGTTGTGACAAGCTTGTCAGTTTGTTATACATATCATATTAAGATTATTTCTGGAATATTACTGTATATCCATTTTGTTGCATTATATTATAATACATTCAGGCAACTTGTATAGCACAAACTTGGCACTTTTTTGTATAAAAACATCCAGATTGCAAAAGCTTTTCCTTCTCACAGCAGTGCATAACACAACTAATTCCTATGCAGCTTAAATGTTTCATTCCTCCACAGAGATGATATCAGACCTCTTGATGGCAGCATCCCCTTTCTCAAGATATTTCAATATCAAGAGCAGACAGGCCCCAGGGTAGCAGTGCCAGTCAGGAGGAAACGGATACATAAGTGGTGGGGGGGGGGTTGGGGTTTCAAAACAACAAACAAACCGTGGAACCGGTACAGGAAGATATGAAAATGAAGCTTGTCCTAGTATAGCCTAAAGCACACGGTGTTGGAATTAATAAAATAAGCAGTATCTGGTGTAGATAATGAGAGGTAACAGTGAAATAATAATTTCAGCAATATTTGCATTTGCAGATAAAGTGAAAATAAGAAATCAAGCAAAGCTAACAAGGGAGACATAATATCAAACATTCATTATGAGTATGAGTTGAATACATTAGTGCGTTTCAGGGATGTGTTGATTTCTGGGCGAGAGACATAAATCTATAACTTCTTCATAGCCTACTAGATGCTGTTAAAGTAGCATTTCTCAAACATATGCAATTTTATTGCCTTTGATAGCTTTGTTTGATTGTAAAAAAAATTATAAAGAATGAAAAAGTATAATTCAGAAGTCTAATAAATTATTCCATGAGATTCATGATTGTTCTGAAAGGATATGATAAGGTTTGGTGAGAAACATAACTAAATCTTGAAAATTTTCACTGATATTTTATCTCCTGTGCACGTTCGTGATAGGGCAAGAGAGCAACAGTTCACAGAGCCCCCTCGCAACATTAGGGAGCAAATACTAGTTTTGTTTATCTAAAAAACAGGTCCTCCACAGTGATAGCGACAACAAAACACAACAAAGCTGCACACAAAACAGAGAACAAAACTTACTAAACATGTCTGAAGAGTTTGTGGTTGAAAAATGAATGCATTTCTATGCCTAGCCTTATTTTTCTCAGAAAGATTTTGCACAGGTGCCAGTTCACAGTGGATGGAGTTACCCGTTCAAAGCCAAAAATAGAAAGCAAAAGAAAAGATGTACCATTGCTCACCATGGACAGTTAGGATAAAAACTCTTATTAACATAGAATGATACATTTTACTGTGTGCTGTTTGTCGTCAGGTTAGGAGATGGTTTGACTGGGGCTGCCTGTAGCCTCCACTATGTTTTTGTTTGATTTCTGAAAACTTTGTTCAGATAAATCAGACATGTTTAGTAAGTTCTGTTCTCTGTTTTGGGTGCAGCTGTGTTGTGTTCCGTTGTTGCTTTCACTGTGGAGGACCTGTTCTAAGATAAACAAAATTAGTTTTCACTTGAACGTGAACTGTTGCTCTCATGCCCTATCATGAACGTGCACATGAGATCAACAGTCTGAAAACATTTTTTCTAATAATACATTAGATTTTGGGTTGTTTCTCACCAAACCTTATCGTGTGCTTTCATAACAGTCATGAGTCTCATGGAATAATTTATTAGACTTCTGAATTATATTTTTGCATTATTTTGAAGCTTGAAAGAGGTGGTCACCATAAACTGCCATTGTATGACATCACTGAGCACAGTTTTTGAAAAAGTTTTTCCTTTTGAGTTAAGAAAAAGAAAGTCATATAGGTTATAACATCACAGGGGTGTTTAAACAATGACTGAATTTTCATTTTTGGGTTAACTAATCCTTTAACATTAGTTAATGCATTAGGTTATTATGTTAGTTCATTATGTTAGTTCATAGTGCATTAAATAATTTTAACATATACAACTTTTGATTTAAAAAATGTGAAATTATAAGTGAAATTAAAATGAAACAAGACCAATAAATGATGTAAATAATGTAATGTAAATTATTGTTCAATATTACAGACATTTTTGATACAAAGCACCAGGGGTGGAAAGAGTACTGAAAAATAATACTCAAGCAAAAGTAATGTTACTTCTTAAAAAAATGTAGTATGAGTAAAAGTATTTGTCCTAAAAAAACTACTCAAGTAAGAGTAAAAGAGTAGCTCATTTAAAAGTACTCATGAGTAGTGAGTATTGAGTTGCGAAAGCTATGCCCCTTTAAAATAAAAACTGTAACACATACAGAAATTTACATTCTCTTTCATGGCTGTTTGCCAGAAAGAATACAAACTATAGGTATTTATTAGGTGTATGTGATTGACAACTTTTAAAATACATCAATTATCTATGATATTGTAAACACTACATGAATCTGATTTTTTTATTTTATTTTTTTAAATAAATAAAAGGGCGAAATTATTACAGAAATGAAAAGATAAAAAAGTTATTTTCAATATCATAATGTATGAAACAATTACATTAAAATCAGTTTACGTGCAGGGACTAAATTTCCCTTAATGCCAACTGAGAGAGTTATTGTTGCGCATAAAACATGTTCAAAACAATGCAAGGAATGCAAAATAATAAATAAAATAAAATAAAAAAGCAGGGTCACTTGGCACAATAGAAGGGGTAGAGCAATGGTTTGGTACAGGGGCCACATCGGGATTAAAAGTCTTCATTTGTGTTCTGAAGAAAGAAAGTCATAGACATCTGGGATGGCATGAGGGTGAGTAAATGATGAGAACATTTTCATTTTTGAGTGAACTATTTCTTTAAGTAGCACATGGGGGGCCACATTGCGCTCCTTTTGAGATACAATGTTCCACATTGATTTAGTTCTTGTATCTTTTAAGCTCAGCAATAGTTGTGTTCTCATTCTAATGCATGATGCACAATTTTCTGAAGTTTGTGACTGGTGGAATATTCTGCCTGAACTATTGCCCTACAAGGTTGATACTTTTCTATCAGGCATAAAAAAATAACATGATTAAGGCTAAATAAATTATTTTATCATCTCTACTTTCCTGGTAGTTTATTGTACAAATGAACACTCTCTACATTGGGGGTCGGTATTATTTAAAAAAAACTAACAATATTATTATTAAATGTATTATATTACATAAATACTTCTAAAGCTACTCAATTATTCAGCCAAAAGTAGAGAGTGGTTTTCTCGTTTCCTTGTGTGATTAATAGTCTTGATGTGACATAGCCTACGAGACAGTGCTCAGTTTGGTTACATGTACACTTCAAGTCTAACATTTGATATGTCCAACAACATACATTCACTTTCGACCAAACTGACTGCGTTCACATCAATGCCACATCAAGACATGCATTGGTGGAATTATAATTTGTATTTGATAATTTAGCGTTCAAACGTTAGCATCTGTCAATCAAACAGCTTGCAGCGGCAGACATCAGAAAATAAAAAGTCAATCTTTTATATTTTATCTAGATCAATCAACATCTCTCTTTTTTTCAGAAAAACATCAAGATTGCCCTATTGATAACAGCCCTATTGATAACATTACCTTAATCTCTCACATAAAACCCAATAATCTCAGTGATAGATAGTTAAATTACAGACACACAGAATCTTGAGGCACACATGTTATCACAGAATCACAGAATCTAGTAAGCAGAAATATTAAATTTACCTCGACATGTTTCTTCAAATTAGAGGCAGGATTAATGCTGATATCTGGCTTGAGCAATATAAAATCACATGACACAGTCAAGCAATTGGCCTTTTTCACTGCGAAAATCCCTTTCAGGTGCAGTTGTGATGTTCAGCTATAAGCTATGCTTGAGGCATCCTCCACATCCATAACAGTTGGTGCCTGATCTAGAGATGTCATTCAAGTTTTTTACGTGTGATTTGATTTAATAGGAGTCACGAGACTCTCCCGGGCCAATCATTTTGATAGATAAAAATAAAATCAAGACAGGGAAAATAGCACATTAAAAGTACAGTTACAGTACTTTTAGTACAGTACTAATCAAGTAAATGTATACCATTTTTAAACCACTTAAAAAAGTACAATTCTTGGGAAAAAATTGTTAATTACAGTAACGTGAGTATTTGTAATTCATTACTTTACACCCCTGCAAAGCACAACAGCCCCCATTTTAGAGAATTTTAGAGTATCTGAAACTGCAGACAAAGACTTTTTTCTCCAGTGCTAATGTTTTATGCTAACAGAGGTGTGCTGCTTGACCAGTAAAGGAGACTCAGGTCAGCTCTCTCCCTTGAAGAATGAAATAAAGCCTTATGTCGAAAATCAGCACTGATTTGTGATCCATCATTCCCCTCACTCTATCATGCGGAGAAGACTTCTGCATTGAATAAGAACAGCCTGTTGGTTGAGTCACCACACGTACCCTCACACTAGGCTCCATCGCCCCAATCAAACTCATTGTCCTGCTGCTCACCAGCACTCTGCGTGCACCTGTTAAACGTCTCTGCTTAAGGATGGCCTGTCATTACTGCTTAATATGACCTTAGACCCTTGTGAGCATGTCAATCACTCTTGCTCATGTTTTCCATCTGGTCTCACCGCCAACTGAGGCATGAAAGCATGTTAGATGACATTGACTTTGGGCTGGTTAATGCTTTCAAGGGAAAATAATGCAAGCTGTCATTACGAGTTTTGTCACATCATTGTCACATCACAATTTTAGAGAAATAACTAGTCATTTGAAGTGGATTACTGTTTTTATGTAACTTACTCAACACTGCTGTAAATTGAAATTTAAAATGAAATTGCTGCCAAAAGGTTACAAAATGTAATCTTTTCAATAATCAGTTTTTTGTAATGTCTTGACACATTCAGATTCTTTTTCAAAACAATGCACTACAATTAGAAGGAACACGTTTCTTATTTGGTGTTGATGAAGGGATCTTTCAGCATTACCAATGGGGCTGTGGGATGTTCCAGTGTACCTATGACAAAAAAGATTGGGAAACACTGGGGTAGATGAACAAACTGCAGAAATATTTTTTCACAAATAATTGTGTATATTATACAAGCAAAAATTATGGAAATTCTTAAAATGAGAGAAATTCTTAAAAGAATTTTAATCCGTGTCACTGAAAATAAGTATAGTTTGATTTATAACCACATGTCCAATGCCAAAATCCATCATATATTCCTGAAAACAGGGAAATATCAAATAGGATGTGATTTACAAAAAATAAAAAATAATTGCATTGTTCTTTTAGAAAATGTGTAAATTTACACTAAAATGCATTATAGTAACAGAATTGTACATAGTGAAATGTTTGAGAAAGATACTTGGTTAGCGCATACTAGGGAAGGTAATTAGGCTCTCTGCAGAGTAACTGTCTCCTCATTGTAGCTTTCAGTACACCTGACCACAACACCCCACAGCTCTGTCAGTTCAACAGGGTGGAAAAACAACAGAGAGAATGAGTATGACATCAATTAGCCTAACCGTGGCATTCATAGGCGCCCTCTTTAAAATATTACTGACACTAATTAGACCGCATTTTAATCATCTAAAAGTCTGATGTGCAAAAGCACAACAAACGTTCAGGAGCCCTTACTTTTTTCCAGGGAGCTGCTTAAGGCTATTAGAAGAATTAACTGTAACCTTATAGCTATATCATGTCACATTATGCCATCATAATGTAAAGTCTATTAAATATATTTATTTTCAGAGAATATACTGTCTTTTCTTAGTCAATGCTTGGTTTATTAAGTTAGTTTCAGCAATCAACCCTTACTAGTCGTGTAGATTTTTCAGGTAATAGGCTAAATTAAAGGGATAATTCACCAAAAATGAAAATTCTCTCATCATGTACTCACCCTCAAGCCATCCCATATGTGTATGACTTTCTTTCATCTGTTGAACACAAACGAAGGTTTGTAGAAAAATATCTCATCTCTGTAGGTCCATACAATGCAAGTGAATGGTGGCCAGAACTTGAAAGTCTAAAATGCATATAAAGGCATCATAAAAGTAATCCATTTGACTCCAGTGGTTATATACAGCAATATAGTAGGTTTGGCTGAGAAACAGATCAATATTAAAGTCCTTTTTTTTTTTTTACCATAAATCTACACTTTCACATCCTCCATTTGTTTTTTGCAATTTGCATTCTTTGTTCATATCGCCACCAACTGGACTGGGAGGAGAATTTATAGTAAATAAATTACTTAAATATTTATCTGTTTCTCGCCCACACCTATCATATATCACTTCTAAAGATGTGGATTAAAAAACAGTCGTATGGATCACTTTTGTGCTGCCTTTATCTGCTTTTTGTAGCTTCAAATTTCTGGCCACCATTCACTGCCATTGTGTGGACCTGCAGAGAAATTCTTCTAAAAATCTTTGTTTGTGTTCTGGATATGAAAGAAAGTCATACACATCTGGGATTGCATTTTTGGGTGAACTATCCTTTTAAGCAGTGTAAAGCAAAGGTAAAGTTACATATTGTATGATATTGTATGAGTATTTGTTCATAGCCCTTTTTTTTAGCCCGTTTTTAAGGAATCATCAGAACTGAATTTAGAAACAGATATAGGCCTATCCTATCCCGAACGCATTTTACTTGGTAAAAATGGTAAATAAATAAACAATAATAATAATATATGAATAAAAAAAGAGCTATGTAGTAATTCTTCCTCACTTTCAGACAGGAGGCCAGCATTCCAAATAAATGTAGGTTTGTTTGTTTGTTTGTTTGTTTCAATAACACTGATACAGCAGGCTATGGTTTGGACACCAAAAAGGATCTTTACCTTAATGTTCCTTTGATGCGAAAATCAGATAAAACTGTGAAATGAAATAGAGAAAAGCAGAGAAAACAACTCAAATCAAGCGTTCCCTGCAAAACACCCACTTCTACTCTTTCTGTCACATGCCATGCTTCAATTAAATCATTTACCAATACAATTGTATTCATCCTTCACACTTGTGTGTTAGCGCAGTGCTGCAACAGCTTGATGATCAGATCACAGACATGGAACAACAATACCTGGACTCACTTATTAACAAGGCAAATCTCACATGTGATCTGCCCAAATACAGACAGCACATTACATGCCCCACCAGAGACAGAAATACACTGGATCATTGCTACACAACAATAAAGGATGAAAATCGGCATGTCCGTCGAGCAGCTTTGGGACTGTCTGATCACTGTCTGGTTCATCTTTTTCCGGTCAACGAGCAGAAAATAAAATCAGCTAAACCTGTAGTAATGACTGTATAGAGATGGACCAATGAAGCAGAGCTGAAACAAGCCTGCTTTGAATGCACTGATTGGAGTGTTTTTGAGACTGCAGCCACAGACCTGGATGAACTCACAGATAGTGTGATATCATATATCAGTTTCTGTGAGGATATGTGCATTCCTACTAGGACTTATTTAACCTACAACAATGACAAACCACAGTTTACAGCAAAACTCAGGCAGCTTCATTAGGCCAAAGAGGATGCTTATAGAAGTGGGGATAATATATTTTATAATCAGGCCAAAAACAGACTGACAAAGAAGATTTCAGTTGCTAAAATAAGCTATTCTGAAAAGCTGAAAAAAGTTTCAGCTAATGACCCTGCAACAGTGTGGAGAGGCCTGAAAGACTTTACCAGCTACAAGACACCATCCCCCAATACTGTAGGAAATCAACAATTGGCTGACGAACTAAATGTATTTTACTGTAGATTTGAAAAGCCCAGACTCACACCCCACACCCGCTCTGATCTTCACAGCACACAAAATTTACACCTCCTGCAACCACCCTCCTCCCCCCACCTGCTTCTCAAACTGCACTTAAAATCTGTGAAGAGGATGTGTGCAAGGTCTTCTGGAAACAGAAGACAAGAAAAGCACAGGGCCCAGACAGTGTTTCTCCCTCTTGTCTAAAATCCTGTGCAGACCAGCTGGCCCCCATCTTGTCACAGATCTTCAACAGATCACTGGAGCAGTGTGAAGTTCCCTTCTGCTTCAAATATTCCACAATCATCCCCGTCCCAAAGAAACCCAAGATAAAAGTACTTAATGACTACAGACACATTGCTCTGACATCTATGGTCATGAAGTCATTTGAGAGACTGGTGTTGGTCCACCTGAAGAACATCACTGAACCCTTCTTGGATCCCCTTCAGTTTGCCTAATGAGCAAGCAGGTCTGTGGATGATGCAGTCAATATGGGACTGTATTACATACTTCAACGTCTAGTCTCTCCTCACTACTCTTCTCCCTGTACACAAATGGCTGCACCTCCAAGGACCCTCTGTTAAGCTCCTGAAGTTTACAGATGACACTACAGTCATCAACCTCATCCAAGATCACGATGAGTCTGCATACAGAAGAGAATTTGAACAGCTGGCCGTCTGGTACAGTCAAAACAACCAAGAGCTGAACACCCTTAAAACAGTTGAGATGACAGTGGACTTTACATTTACATATACATTTATTAATTTGGCAGAAGCTTTTATCCAAAGCAACTTACAAAAGAGGAAAACATAAGCGAATCATCTTAAGGAGACATTTGTATGAAAAGTGCCATACTACAAAGTTTCAATAGCATCAGAATAGCATTCAAAACAGATTTAAGTGCAACAAGAATTTTAATTTTTTTTTTAGTGACTGGTTAAGGACTGCTCTTGGAAAAGATGTGTTTTTAGCCGTTTCAGCTTCACGGATGGAGTTGGGAGGGTCATTCCACCAACGTGGTATGATGAAACTGAGAGTCCAGGAAAGTGTTTTGGTGCCTCTTTAGGACTTTAGGAGAAACACCTCAACATACCCCCGCTCACCACTATGAACATCACTGTGGCAGCAGTGGAGTCATTTAAGTTCCTAGGCACTACAATCTCACAAGACCTCAATTTTGAAAAAAGCCCAGCAGAGTTTGTACCAGTGTTGTAGTACTCGAGATTGGTCTTTATGAAGGTCTCGGTCTCATCTCGGAATCGACCGCATTTTTAATCAGTCTTGTCTCTTCTCAGACAAAGAGGACTCAGGATTTTATTTCAAGACTGGTCAAGACCACAACTGCGGGGATATCACTAAATTGCCTGTGCATTGTCTGATTTATTTGTTAACATCATTACTATGATTGTATTTGAAATTTCCTGCTTCAAATGCAAGCAATAATTTACCTAATTTCTAATTTGAAATTTTTGTTACTGTTAACGGCAGTAACCCCTCCCCGCCCACTTCACACGCACTCCAAGAAAGTGAATGCGGGAGACAGGAGAAGAAACTGTGGCTCTCTGAGAGATGTCTACCTAAACCAGTGTTTCCCAACCACTGTGCCCACAAGTGTGTTGTGAATGATTGTCAGGTGTCCCATGGAAAATTATAAAATTCCTCAAAATAAATAATAACTTTTTCTGGTTCTTAGTGAAGGCATAGAAACGGTAGAGTTTCAAAGTTGCCAATACAGAATATTTTCCATTACAAAGTATTTTATGCAATCAGTTTAAATAATTTGTCCAATTTAACAGTTGTAATTGCAACTTGGAAAGTCGTGTGGAAATTTTAAACTCGGATTTCACCAAGATTTCGTCAGCAGTCTGGTGTAAAATGATTTGCACAAACATACACACATTTTTGTATGTTTTGTGGCACATTTCCTTGCAACAAAACTTGTCCACTGCATCTTCAGTGGCTCTGATGCCGGGAGTACATAAAAATATTTTTTTCATGTTTACAGCCAACAACAGAACACTTATGATGCTTACAAAGCTGAGACATTATTCTTCTCACTGTATCTGCTCCAGCATGGAAAAAATGGCGGACTGTGTGTAGATCACTCAGGGGAGGATCTATAATAATAGGGTGGAGTCCGTCACCAGTCGTGGACGAGGCCTGCTCTAAAGTGACACTAAAACCATTCATTTTGACACACTGTTTTTGATTAATAGAAATATAAGAAAGAGGAGTGGGTGGACTTTTAACATTGTAGGGTGGTTTTATACACACTGCTGACTCCAAGCACCAAGTAAAAGTGAATTTTGCATAATTTAAAGCTTGTCCCCTTTAAAGCTTGTTTAACAAATGTTAGCGGAGTAGCAGGTGTTCAAAACATGGTAAATTATACTCTCTTTACACCTGTACACACCTGTAGCACAAATGCTAGCATTGCAAATTGTTTATGAATTGGGTTGTTAGTAGAGATCTCTGGTGACAGTCAAACACCTGCTAAGCTAACAGGAGCATTGCGGTTTTGTTTCCTTTAACGTCTGACATGACTTTAGTCAGAGATCAGAGATATCAAGTGGAAAATCCCACATCCGATTTGAATGGAATTCAGCATCTGTACCTAAACTCATCTTCACCCCTCACCCAAAGAGATTTAGCAAGTATTAGCTATACATATTAGCTACCTATGTATTTACAATTTTTTAGGGTGCTATAGTTTCAGTTGCTTGCCAGCTATTTGCCATCTAGCTAGGTGCTCAAACTTCCTAATTTAGTTAACATATATTGAGGGATGTAGCTAATGCAGTGTTAACTTTATGAGAGATTGAGGGGACAGGGCATGTAGTAACAAATTGTTCTTCCCAAGTTAAATTTTTGCTTGTGATAAACAATGACGAGACAGGCCACATAAAGCTAGCTAATGTATATCAAATTACACCAACTTTAGCTAATGTCAGCTCTGACATAAACGCTACACGTCACGGTAACGCTCCCTCACTTGGGTAAGAGAGCTAGAGATGTTACAGCAGAGAGTGGAGACCGAGTTATTCTTATATGAAACATATGCATTTTAAATATGCTGCTTTGCTTATGTTTGGCTTTCTTTGTTCTATTTTCAAGATTTAACTATGTGGTTAGCAAATTGCACACATTTATACAAGGCTGTTGTTGGTTCAAAACACCAAAAACTTATTATATTGTTTAAGGAAAGACAGAGAAAAGTGAAGACTGAATATTGAATAATTGTTTGATTCACTTCTGAACAAAAGTCTTAGGCACATATTGATGTTTCACAAAAGCATTTGTCTTAAGATGGTTATTTATATCTTTAACTTTAGTGTGTCAATAGGGAATATAAATGTTAGACTCCCAAACATTACTTTTGCAAATAGAAAAGATTAAAATAGAAGAACAGGGAGCCCTGCAACAGATGTCATGGCCCCCACAAAGCCCCCCACTAAACATAGAGTCAGTCTGAGATTACATAAAGAGACAGAAGCAACTGAGACAGAAGAATCGTGGTGAATTCTCCAAGAAGCTTGGAACATCCTATATGCCAAAAACCAAGAAAAACTGTGTCCAGGTGAACCTAAGATAATTGGTGCAGTTTTAAAGACAAATGTGGTCACACCAAATATTGATTTAGCTTTTTTATGTTTACTGGACTTTGTATGACATTAATTGATAAATGAAAACTATTTATTTAAATATTTTTTAAGACATCTTCACTATGTAGATTTTTCACAAGTGCCTAAAATTTTGCACAGTACTGTATATTCTGTACCTAATGATTGGTTTCTAGGGGAAGAGTCATCCAGGGAATCCGAGGCGATGCTTGCACAAACATTTTATTGTTTTAGGTGGATGGTAAAACTTGGAAAAGGAGTGTTGAATAAAGATGGTTATGTTGATTTCAGCTCCTTAGTGTCTGTTTGTATTTGTTTGCTCATAGAAAACAAATGAAAATTCACCTCTGCAATGCCTTTTGATTATTTTATCAAGACATTTCTCATGGTGCACTGATACACACTCACACACACACACACTACTAATACAACTACTGAATATATATTTTTTATATACTCTTTATTTTTCATTTTTATTGTATGTGTATACTATATTGTGTGTATTGTTTACTGTACATTGTATATTATTATTGTGTTGTGTAAGTATATGTACATTTGATATGTAAATTGTGTTTGCATATGTAAAAATGTTGTTTGTTGTAATTGGTATGTCTCGCCACTGTCATGACTGCTATGTTGCTCGGAACTGCACACAAGACTTTCATCTACTGTTGCACTTGTGTACATGGTAGTGTGACAATAAAGTGATTTGATTTGATTTGACACACACACACACATACACACATTTTTGGTTTGCATGTTCCACATTTTATCATAAGTGCATCATGCAGTGTGGGGCTCGCACTGGTCTGGTCTTGGTCTTGACTTGGTCACAACCCCTCAAAGTCTTGGTCTTGTCTCAGTCTCAATACACTCTGGTCTTGGTCTTGACTTGGTCTCGGTTTAGGTGGTCTTGACTACAACACTGGTTTGTACATTCTTCTCCTGCTGAGGTAGTTCAACCTGCCACAGGCGCTGCTGATACAGTTCTACTCTGCAGTCATTGAGTGTGTCCTCTGCACTTCAATAACGGTCTGGTTTGGTTCAGCTACCAAGTCAGACATTAGAAGACTTCAAAGGGTAGTTTGGACTGTTGAGAGGATTATGGGCACTCCCCTACCCACCCTTCTAAAACTGTACAGATCCAGAGTGACGAAAAGGAGTAGTAAAATCACTCTTGACCCCATTCACCCAACAACACTTTCTTTTCAAACTGTTGCCCTCTAGTCAGCGCTACAGAGCACTGAGCACCAGAACAGCCAGGGACAGGAACAGTTTTTTCCCTCAGGCCATCCACCTCATGAACAGTTAAAACTGCTTCCAAATACTTTACTTTTGTCAATACAACCATGTGCAATATTCAATCTATCCATTCCTTCTTATATCAAAATTTAATTTATATTCTTTAACACATCCTACCTCTTCTTCAATACATTATATCACCTGCCCATAACTGTATATAAAATATTATAACATTATTATACATACATACACACACACACACACACACACACACATATATATATATATATATATATATATATATATATATATATATATATATATATATATATATATATATATATATATATATATATATATATATATATATATATATATATTCAGATTTAAAACTATATAGTTACAGAATATTATAACAGAATAATATAGAAAATTATTACATTAAATCATAAATGTTTTAAATAATAAATGTACATGCCTATTATATTAAAATGTCAATAACTACTGTAATAACCCTTCACTACTTCTTCCATTTGGTAGGAAAATAGATATCTGTGATATTTTTATTTTGAATCACTGACATATTAATATTCAAGGTTTATGCAGATGACTTGCTTAAAAAAAGTATTTTATTATTATTGTTAGGCCTATTTCTTATGTTATTTATTGTGCTCAAGCAGACATCTTCACTACCTCTCTCACACTTACACTCCCATGATGCAACAGCAAACAAAGAGGGCAGAGAAAAAGACGGCAGAAGAGGGAGAGCGACAGCTAGCTAGCGAAAAGTTTCAAACGCCGAAAATACTCTAAATTGAAAACGTCTACGGCGTGGGGTATCAGTTTATCTAAAAAAGCAGTCATAAAGTGGCAATAATCCCCTGCTGTATGGAATTTGAGTTCGTTTCGCAACTGTTTTTGTAAGGGCAGGTATCTAGCTAGCCGTCAAGTAATAATGTCTCCTCATGTGATTTCATAGCTCTCCGGACCCTGATATGAGAACTCCTGTTAGTTGACAGTATCTTATAGGCACAGCAGGTAACGTATGGTTAATATATGTGTGTTAATATTGCACTTGTGTTCGGATGGTTAGCGCTGTGTGTAGCTTTGATTTGACAATAATGGTGTATGATAAAGAGGGCCTGCGCAGGTTAGCATGAATGCTAACGGTGCTCTTAAAGCGTTAGTCACGCTCACGTTGTGTGTAGGATGACTCTAAACACACATAGTCTTATATTTTGTGGCAGATTCATGTAAATAAGCTGCAATCTGCTGGTGAATAACTTTGTGCACCAGTTAAACAATATTGATTCAATCTTGGACATCAATCTGACACAATTATTTGCCCCTATTAAATATTAATGTATTTATTTTTATATGGGTGAGACCGGGGCTAGTTGTCACAGGGGCTATGCTGTAATAACTAGGTTTTGAACCAAAATACCAAATACAGAAATGTGAGGTTTCTCTTGCGTTAGTTGTCTTATTTTACACCTTATTCAATACCCTCTTAAATTAAATAATTTTTGTGAATTATTTCCTCCAAACTTACATTCCAATATAATCATATTTTCAAGTGAACACAATAAAAAACACACTAGCATACATTCAGACAAATGTCAACTATATAATGATGAAGATAGATTTTAATCAAAAGGTTGACTTATGTTATCAGGATATGGGTATTTTTCATAAATGTCATGTTTTAATTGTTATGGATTTCCATGCAAATCCATCATTTTTTTTTTTGCCATTTTAAAATTGTTTTACTGTTAAAATTTAGTTGGAAAGCCTTTGGCAGGTTTCATTGTGACAACATGCCCCACTATTAACAAAAGGTCATTGTATTCAGTGAGCTGTATATTTGGTCAACCACCCTGAGATATATTCCCTGGAGTAAAATAATTTAACAACTAGACCTGGCCTTCACTATATATTGTGTGGTGAAATCACAAATTCACTCTGAAATACATCACATTAGGGCTGCACAATTAATCGAAGAAATAATTGTGATTACAATTACAGCTTTTGCAATTATGTAATTGTGGGAATGTCAGTTACAGCTTTCCAATTAGATAGACTCCCATTCTGCCAGAATGTTCTATTTAAAACCTATTTTTGGGGCCATTGAGTGCATGAATGTAAAGGCAAATCTGATGCGTTTAGTCTAAAATGCATATCAGTAATGCTCACTATTTAAATTCTACTTTATACAATTTATTCAAAATGTGAATAGCACTTTGTTTATCATGCAATTCAAATATTAAAGCAATTCAGGAAAACAGTTCTCAGGTTGTTTTGATGCATAGCCTATATCAAGAATATGGCATGCAACTGCTCCATAAAATCTAAGTATTTGAATGTAAATTCTATTAATCAAAATTAATAATCGCAAATACAATATCAAAGGAAATAATCGGTAGTTATGATTTTCCTTATAATCGTGCAGCCTTACATCACATTACAGAAGTAAAATTGGTTTCAATGCTGTATCATGTTGACTTTAATAAAAATGTATGATAGATTAGTCTGTGCTGAGAATTTGTTATATATCTGTTTTTGTCTGTTTTGTAGGCATGGAAGTCGTGGGGCAAATGTGATGAGCTATGTGTAAGTGTTCACAATCATCTCCCTCATCCCCAGAGTGTTGTACATAATCCTCCAAATTATTAAGGGGGAGCATTCAGAATGAAGAAGATCAGTCTGAAGACAATAAGAAAGTCATTTAACATGAAAGGCAAAGAAGAGAGCGAATATGCCTTGTCACAGCCAGACCTGGCCACCAATTTCTCTGCTGAAGATTCTCTGTTTGGAGGATGCTACAGCAAAGATCTTGTCAACAGTGACTTGGATAACGAGGAAAAACGAGCCAAAGTCCGATCTAAGAGTGAGGGTCTCATGGGCACCTTGAAAAGGAGACTGTCAGCGAAACAGAAACCAAAGGTCAAAGGCGGTTCTCCATCGGTATGCTCTATAGATGATGACACCTTATCTTCTTCTTCTGCACCCATTAGTCTAAGTGACATAAAATCCCAGCATTCCTCCCGTTCCACCTCTGTCCATAGTCACCATTACAGTCCCACCCCGTGGCCTCTCAGACCAGCAAACTCAGAGGAGACTTGTGTTAAAATGGACATGAAGATGAATGCTTTAATGAACTCTTCAGATCCAAGCCCAGCTCTCAACGGTGTGCACCAAGACTTCCTAGACCTCCAGAGAGACAGACTGTTTGAAGAATCAAGCGATTCATTGAAACTCACCAGATGTGTGCCAGAACACCATTCTGACTCTCAGAACGGTGATTTGCATCTTGAAATGGATGAACATGTGCCTGTAGTCCTTGGTCTTGCAGTTCAGGATTATATTCAGTATACATTGCCTTTAGATGATGTACTCTATCCTGATGAGGAGGGTTCACGCTCTTTTTGTTTAGATAGCACCACGCCCATGGATGTCGTGCCCCAGTCAGAGGGCTGCAGATCCCTTGATGCAGATGAGGAGCCTATTGATCAGGATCTCCTGTCACCTGACATCTTCATGGAGTCATCGGTGAACCAGCTCTTTTTAAACACTGCAAATGTCTTGCTGCAGGGCTCCAGACTTGAAGCCCCACATTCCCCTTTGCTACCTCCGTTGCCCAGTAGCTTTCTCCAGAGAAGTTTCTCTGGGTTTGGTGGTACACATGCTCAGGTTGCAGAGAGAGTCATGCACCATCTCAACTTTGACCCCAACTCGGCCCCAGGAGTGCAGAGGGTCTACGATGCTGTGCAGAGCAGTGGGCCCATGGTGGTTACTAGTCTCACAGCTGAACTAAAGAAGCTAGCCAAGCAGGGGTGGTATTGGGGCCCCATCACAAGATGGGAGGCTGAGGAAAAGCTGACAAATCTTCCAGATGGCTCTTTTTTAGTCCGTGACAGTTCGGATGATCGGTATCTCTTAAGCTTGAGCTTTCGCTCACAGGGTAAGACTCTTCATACGCGGATTGAACACTCAAATGGCAGTTTTAGCTTCTACGAGCAGCCTGATATTGAGGGCCAAATATCAATTGTGGATCTCATTGATAATTCAGTTAAAGATTCAGAAAATGGAGCGTTCTGTTATTCAAGATCCCGCTTACCAGGGTCTGTAACCTACCCTGTTAGGCTGACCAATCCTGTCTCAAGGTTTATGCAAGTGCGGTCACTGCAGTACTTGTGCCGATTTGTCATTCGGCAATACACACGGATCGATCTGATCCAGAAATTGCCTTTACCGAACAAAATGAAAGATTACCTGCAGGAAAAGCACTACTAAACACAGTAAAACCAAACTTTACAGGAGTTGGTTGCTACTTGCACTTTTGGGATGACAAAATAAAGCAGGTTTGGCAAAATTTTCAAGGGTTTTTGTTACCATTAAACTACATATGTTGAAAGAAAAGACGACATTTGTTGGCTTAAAAGTGTCTGTCCTGTAGAGTAGATAATTAAGAGGTTTGTGAAGAGATGCCATGGCAGAATGTTGTTATAGAGTGTTTGGATGTTGGAGCCTTTTTTGCATGCTCTTAGAGTACTGTAGCATTTTGTTTTTGTTACAGGAACACAAGTCCAGATACAAAGAGATTCATGTGTTTTTATGCATATCCCATTTTATATTAGCACACAACTTCAAGCTCCAGCTTATTGTAGGGCAGTTAGAGGTTATTGGCAACAATGCACAGATGTGTAATAAGCCTTAATGACCGCAGGTTTGTGAAATGTGGTTTTGGTGAGCAAATAGATGACATTCCTCATCTCATTTTTGAATGCATATTTTTTGTGTTACTAGCAAAACTGCCATGTCATGAAATGATCTTATTAAAAGAGAAAATCTACATTACTTTTAAAAGTTTGGAATCACCATGATATTTTTGGATTTGTGGATGAAATTTAGCATTTTCTTTACCAAGGATGCTTTAAATGGATCATTTACATTATGCCATTTTTAACGTTACTGATTTTTATTTAAATAAATGCTGTATTCTTCAAACTTTCTGTGTGTCCACAAATCCTCCACTTGCAGCAATGACACCTTGGGCATTCTTGCAGTCAGTTTAGTAAGATATTCATGTGAAGTTTCATCCCATGCATTCTCAAGCACTTCCCAAAGATTTAATTGATTTGTAGGATACTTTTCACTACCCTTTCAATCAGACTCCTCTAACAGCAGCTTAACGCTTCAAAACTCAAGCATTTTCCACCATCGGGCAGAACGGTTCACATTGCAAAACTGCTGATCAGGGCCAGCTGTTATTGTTATGGTTTCTTTTTCCACAGTTGTGCTTAAATGTACGTAACAAATATGTCAGGTGGCAATGATGTGAGAGGTTACGTGGAGCGAGTGCACTATGGAGGATGATCACATATCCCAGTTTTTAGGACTGCTTTGTTACTCTGCTAGAGCACAGGATAGAAATAGGCCTTGTCACAAAAAGGAAAGCAAAGAGAAAAAGGCTAATATTAATAATAAAAATTATATATTAATGTTATAAGAGCTTAAATGTATTATCTAGCGTAGTCTACCTCCCCGATGAGAAAGACTTGTAGAAAAACAATGTACTATAGGCTACAGTTTTACCACCATCATAAAATCTTCACCACAGTGAACTCTGCCAGCTATCTTGAAACAAATTAGTTATGTTGCCAATTTGACAATGATTCTCCAATTTCTAAAGCCATTCCACCAGCACGGTTAGCGAATCGTGGTGAGAAATGCGGGTGATAATCACGCTGAAGTAGATATGCTACTGGAACTGTTCCTCACCATGCTCAGAGCAGTTGGGCACAATGGTGGAAAAACAGCTTAAGACTCATCCATCCATATTAGTAATTTGCCATCATTAAATTATTTTGCCATTTGTATCGTTGTCTACTTATTTGCCAGTGTCCGATTTGACTTTTTCTTGAAACTCTGTCTAAAAGACCAGCATCCCAGAGTCTTCTCATCACTGTCACAGATGAAACTGGTGTGCTAGGAATGTAATGGTCATTGAAGCTGCCAGTTTTGTGTGGGTTCTGTTTCTCAAACTAGAGACTTGGATGTACGTCCTCTTATTGTAGTGCATCTGGACCATCCACTACTCTTCCTATATGGGTCAGAACCAGTTTTCTTTTCTTCCTAGGAAGTTGTGTATAGAATAGCCTTAACCTCTTAAAAGAACAATAGACTGATAATTTTGAGAGAAATATGTGTCTTTTATGCCATTTTTCAAACTGAATTTTGACTTTGAGGTGCAAGTGACTTGCAGGAAATGCAAGTGCTCTCGGTAGTTCAGCAACTGAAAAAGGACAGAGTGTGGCGATGTTCAGATGTAATTAAATTGCACAAACTTTTTCAACTTTTTTTATGATAAACGTTTCTTGAGGACCAAATTATCACAGAATGATTTCTCAAGGGTATCTGTATTTTTTTAGTAGACTGGACTGGAGTAATGACTGCTGGAAATGGGGCAAAAACTGAATTTGAAAGTACATGAAAATATAAAACGGTTATTTAAAACAGTAAAATTAATTTTAATTGCTAAGGATTTTGGCAGTATTTTTGATCAATTTAATGCCTTGGTGAACACGAGCAAAAATGTCTTAGTGATTCCAAAATTTTGAATTGTAGTGTACATGTAATCCAAAATGATGTCCTGTCACCACATTTCCCAACATATTTTGTTACCCTTTTATGGAATTACTCTAATAAGCTACGTTAGCTGCCCGTGTTTGTGAGATCACATTCTCACCCTTTTGTTTTACTTTCTATAGCACATGGGGTGCCAAGGTTAGATGGCTCTGTGCCTCGCTGAAACTTAACTAATTCTGGGCTGTATAATTTGTCTTTTATAGTAAGTCACATTTTAACAGGCATGCAGTTACATATTAAACACATCTGGTCTTTTTTCCCCCTTGCATTGCATTAAGTGTTCATTAGAAATGTTTATCATTGTTTTGAAAACCGAAATGTTATGCACAAGGTACAGGTTAAAATATTAAATCAATTGTTTTTGGGAACATCATTTGCTTACTGATATGTTGTAACTTGAATTTGTTCTCCAGTTCAAAATAAAACTTTTATATGATGAATATTTGACCCCCTTACTAAGAACGTTCATTTCTTTGACAACAGTAATCGGCACTGCTGGTATTTTACTATTTTTGTGCTTCAGTTAATAAACAAAATGAATGGTCCACTCATATATTACAATGTGGTGCTGTAACCCATTCTGATGCCATCCACTGTCAGTCAATTATGTTGTCAAAAGCGCCATGAATTGTCAATTATTGTACCAATGCTGTCACCCTAATAACCCAGCAAAGAGTATGCTATGCTGTTAAGGCTTTAGAGGACAGCTTATTACAGGTGGTGAATGATTTCTGGCTCTGTTTATTACTCCCTTCAGCTTTAATTGGTTTCTTAGGAATTTCACATCAGACTCCTCTGAGAGCTTTCTTCACTTCACTACTGGTGCAAATGCTGCCTTTGTTTAATCAAATTACAATTTTTCCCAGGTGGATCTGTTTGTCCTTTGAGTTGAAGTTAATTGAAACATTTTAGGGGCTAAATTCGGAATTGCATACTACAATACTACTTAATATAGCACAAATATTAAGAGTAGTCAGCCAGAGTTTTGACAGAAAGTAGACTTAATAGTATAGTCAAATAAATTCCTGGGTGCAATAATTCGAAATAGACATTATCACTAAATAAATAAACAGCAATGTGTGAACACACAAAAGAATGTTCTTGGTTCAGTTCAAATTAGGCTCAATCGACAGCAATTGTGACAATGTTAACCACAACTTTTCTTCTTTTTTTTTTTTTTTTTTTTTACATCAAAATGTGTTTACAGGAAGGCAGTTGCAATGGAAGTGAATTGGGGCCAGTCCATAAACATTAAAATACACACTGTTTCAAAAGTATAGCCACAAGATATAACCATTATATGTGTTAACATGATTTTAGAGTGGGAAAATGACTGACTAACCTTATCTGTGTAAAGCAATATCCAATATTACAGCTTTGTTGTCATGGCGACATAGTGCCAGGATAACTGTAATCCCAGTAAGTGATTTTATCACACTAAAATCATGTTAAACTTATAATGTTTACCTCTTGTGGCTATTCTTTTGCAACAGTCTGTAATGTAATATTATGGATTGGCCCCATTCACTTCCATTGCAAGTGTCATCTTAAGTGTCATCAGCTAAGAGCATAAATGTAAGCTTAAATACTCTATTTAAAAGTACCTAAACGTAGAAAGCAAAAGTCTATGCTTGATTGTTTATAGACATCATATTTGGTTATAACTGAATAGCCATTTAAGTATGCTGTACAGTATGAATAGGTGCACCAAACCTATAATGCATTGCCACTTACAGAATCAATGGTATATTCCAGTTACACATACTGCATCAACTTTTTGGCATGCAGTACAGGATTAGAAAAAAATCCTGCTACTTTTCATCGACTGATTAATTTGATATCAAAAGTCTCTCTTAAAGCTTAAGAAGTACATTAGAAATTAAGTATTAAACAAGGTTTTGTTCTATCCTCCACAAGATTTCTCTGTTAATGATGTACGAGTTTGACTGGCAAGGCCAAGAGCCTTTTGATGCCATTTGAATATTTCACAGAGGAGTAAAATGCCACACATGAAACATCCAATCACATTTCTAGCACAAGGTGTCTTTTCTCTTGTGGTTTGATGCTGAGCAATAGGTCAGGAACTGGATGGACAGGCTACTGAATTTCACTTGATACTGAAAACATGTAGACAGTCATTCATGAATATTGTAGACCACCTGTTAGGGGGTGTACAGTTTAACATTTACTGTTCACCTTATGGTTTTGTGGATAAAGCTTAAGCAGTTAAAGTAGTTTCAAATGAAATTATTATTTCCTTAAAGAAATATATCACCCATAATATAAAATAAAATTCAGTCATAATTTATTCACCCTCATGTCAATATCTCAGACCATCCTCTCAATATAAGGGCTGTTGATCGTGACTTACTTTAAAGCTTAAAAAAAGACCAAAAAGTATATAAAGGTATGTTTCAGCGAGAAACAATTAAATTTAAATCAGTCTTAACTGAATATATTGCTGTCAGTTGCATGTTCCCAGTGGCATGGATGTTCACACGTGAACTTTAATTGCAAAAACAACTCAAGTTCTCACAGGAACACATATGCCACTGTGAACTAGCTTCCCTTATAGTGCTCATAAACATGTAACGGACATCAGAATATTCACACCAAGAGCAGCACCTTTGCTTATGAATCTGGTTTGCATTTTAAAATGAGCTTCTTTAATGATTATTAAAGGTATATTCCGGGTTCAATACAAGTTAAGCTCAATTGACAGCATTTGTGGCATAATGTTGATTACAACAAAGATTAATTTAGTCTTGTATATTCATTTTTATTTGTATAGCGCTTTTCACAATACACTTAGTTTTAAAGCAGCTTTACAGAAGATAATGTTTGCAATGTCTGAAGTCCACATTAAGCAGCTTTATTGGCGATGTCATTGAAAATCATGCCTTAAAAATGATTTGTCTTTAGGCACCCAGTAAGTAAGCCAAAGACGGCCATGGTATGGAACCCACAACTCAATAAATTTTAGTTGATGAAGAAAAAATATAAAGAAACCATGCTAAGGGAGTCAGTTCTCTTCTGGGTATTCATAGCATGAATATAATGGCAATATCAGTTAGTTATTATGTGTAATACATGCCATGTGTAAACTGAGGAAACTGAGTAGATTTTTGGTGGGCAATGTTTAAGTCTAAACTGTAGTTTAATGATTAAGTGTCTTTGAAGTCCATCCTGAATTGACTGCAGAAGTGCACATACTGTGGATGCTGTGCTTTCTTTTAGTTGGCGATTTATTGTCTATTTATTCCGTTCAAAAATCTGGGTTCCAGTGAGGCATTTACAATGATGGGGCCAATCCATAAATGTTAAAATACTCAAAGTTTCAAAAGTTTAGCTACAAGATATACACAATATGGTGTTAATATGATTTTAGTGTGATAAAATCACTTACCTTTTCTGTGTAAAATTATAGCCAATTTTACAATAAAAGAGTCATTAATGTCAGTGCTTTTATAAAATTAAACGCTTCATATTCCTGCCTTTAAACCCTCCAAAAAATTGGCCATTTTCAATGCCCCCCATTTTAATTTTATTTTTTAAACAAAAGGAAGGACAATTCTAAATTGTTTTGGGGGTAATCAACATCATGCCACAAATACTGTTGATTGAGCTGAAGTTGTATTGAACCCTGAATATTCCTTCGAAGTCAACAAGGAATCAAAACTGAACAAATTCAATGCCCGTGTTAATCCAAAATAATATTTTGGTAACACTTTCTATGAAGCCCATATTTATAATGCATTGTAAAGGCATTATAATGCATTCATAATGTCCCATAATATACCTTATAATTTGTTACAACTTTTCATGAAAATTACTACTTATAACACATATTAATCTATAATTATATCTTAATGCAGGGTTGTCAAACGTAGTTCCTGGAGGGCCACAGCCCTGCAGAATTTAGTTCCAGCCCTGCTCCAAAACGCCTCCTTGTAATCTTTTAAGAACTCTTGAAGACCTTGATTAGCTGCTTTAGGTGTGTTTAATAATGGTTGTAGCCAAATTCTGCTGGACTGTGGCCCACCAGGAACCGAGTTTGACACCCCTGCCTTAATGAGTCTAATGCATTATAACAGAATTTAAATAACTCAAATTTTCTTCCACAGACATGGTAATGTAATTTATATATTAGGTATCAAACAAGGGCTGTCATATAAAACCAGTATAGTTTAAACAGTCATAGTGCTTCATGACTTGATCTAATACCATAGTAAGCAGACTTGGCTTGCTTTAAAGGCTTTGCTCAACCACAAATGAAAATTCTCTCATCATTTACTCACCCTCATGCCATCTCAGATGTGTATGAATTTCTTCTGCAAAACACCAACCAAGATTTTTAGAAGAATATCTCAGCTCAAGCTTGAAATCATGATAGTGCTTAGAGATTGCAATGGCAATCTGTTCTCACATAAAACCAACTGAATCACTTCTGAAGACGTGGATTAAACCACTGGAGTAATTTGGATTACTACTTATGCCTTTATCTACTTTTTGGACCTTCAACGATCTGGTCTGCATTCACTTGCATTGTATGGACCTACAGAGCAGAGATATTCTTCTAAAAGTCTTCTTTTGTGTTCTACAGAAGAAAGAAAGTCATACAAATCTTAAATGAGATGATTGTGAGTAAATGATGAGAGAAGATAAACAGCCATAAGCTTGTAATTTACAATGAATTACAAGTCAAGGTTGCATAATAAATAAATAAATAGTTATTTTTAAAATGCACAGAATACAAAGGAGCACACATTCACAATGTACAATTTGTGACATTAAGAAATTTTCCAAGTAATTTTGCACAACAAACTGGAACTTGAATGTTCCAGGTTCAATAAAAGTTAAGATAAATCATCATCATTTGTAGCATAACATTGATTACCACAAAAAATGATTTCGACTTGTTCATCATTTTCTTTAAAGAAAGAAAAAAATCGAGGTTATGGTTAAGCGCTTATAATAGAAGTGAATGGGGACAATGAAAGTGAACATGGCCAATATTTGTGTGACAACAGGCAACGAGAGAGGATCTAAGTGCAGCTTTTATTTAACTCAAAAGGGAAAACAAGGAAAACCAGGCTCGGGAGGAAAACCACATAAAACATGAAATAACTAACACAGGAAACAGTGAAACCAAGGACTTAAATACATAAAGGGACTAACAAGGGAATAAAGAACACCTGGTTAAACAATCAGGGAAAGAGAACTAATCAGGGGAAAACCAATCGTAAAATAAAACTACAAGGGACTACACAAACCAAAAGGCAAACAGGAACAAAACAGGAACTTCAAAATAAGAGTACAAAAACAAAAGACAACGGTGAACATGACAATTTGGAGGGTTTAAACACAGAACTGTGAAGCTTATAATTTTATTAAAGCACTTATATTAATTCCTTTGTTAAAACCTGTGTATTATTTGAGCTGCAAAGTTGTTTTAATCGTAATGTTTTAGTCACTTTAGGGTTGACATCACATCATCATGGCAATGAAGTTGTAATATTGGCTATAACTTAACACAGAAAAGGTTTGCAACTGATTTTATCACACTAAAATCATGTTAACACACATGTTGTTTATGTCATGTGGTTATACTTTTGAGTATTTTAAAGTTAAAATATTGGCCCCCATTCACTTCCATTGTAAGTGCCTCACAGTAACCTCGTTTTTGAAAATTTGTTGTAATCAACATTATGCCACAAATGCTTTCAATTGAGTTTAACTTGTATGAACCCTGAACGTTCCTTTAACTTAAGGCCATAGGCCAAATTAAATTATATAATAAATATATATAATAAAAAATAAAATATATAATAAATCAAGTTTAATACAAGTTAAGCTCAATCAAACGGATTTGTAGCATAATATCAGAATCTGTATGAGATTTATTGCCAAGTATGCTTACATGTAAAATGAATTTGTCTTGGTGACAGAAGCTTTCAGTGCAAGACAAGACAGCGATAATAAAAAAAATAGAATATAAATAAAATCGAATAGAAAATACAAGTATATATAGAAATACACAATAAGACAAATATATATATATATATATATATATATATATATATATATATATATATATATATATATATATATATATATATATATATATATAATACACACACACACACACTCACTTACAGATAGTGCAAGGGAATGTAATGGCAGAAGAGGTAGGATATGTTGGATAAATATAAATAGACTAAGCTGTGTATTGCACATATATATTGCTCAATGCGGCAGTTTTAACTGTTCATGAGATGGATAGCCTTAGTGAAAAAATCTGTTCTTGTATCTGATGGTTCTGGTGCTCTGTGCTCTGTAGCACCGGCCAGAAGGCAACAGTTCAAAAAGGTACTGAGTCAGGTCCAGAAAGATTTTTCCAGCCCTATTCCTCACTCTGGGAGTGTACAGTTCTTGAAGGGAGGGCAGGGGGCAACCAAAAATCCACTCAGAATTCCCAAATATCCTTTGTAGTCTTCTGATGTCTGATTTTGTAGCTGAACCAAACCAGACAGTTATTGAAGTGCAGAGGACAGACTCAATGACAGCTGAGTAGAACTGTATCAGCAGCACCTGTGACAGGTTGAACTTCCTTAACTGTCGTAGGAAGTAAAAGCTCTGCTGGGCCTTTTTACACAATGTGGGTCTCCCACTTTAGCTCCAGTGAGATGGTAGAGCCCAAGAACCTGAATGATTCAACTGCTGCCACAGTGCTGTTTAGAATGGTGAGTGGGGTCAATATTGGGGTGTTCCTCTTAAAGTCCACTATCATCTCCACTGTTTTGAGCATGTTCAGCTCCAGATTGTATTGATGGCACCAGACAGCCAGCTGTTCAACCTCCCTTCTGTATGCAGACTCACCGTCATCCTGGATGAGGCTGATGACAGTAGTGTTCTCCACAAACTTCAGGAGCTTGACAGAGAGGTCCTTGGCAGTGCAGTAATTTGTGTACAGGGAGAAGAGTAGTGAGAGCACACATCCCTGGATGGCACTAGTGCTGATCTTACAGGTGCTGGAGGTGAATTTCCCCTCTCTCACTAGCTGCTGCCTACCTTTCAGACAGATGATGATCCACTGTCAGATAGAGGTGCATGGGAACAGAGAGTTGGTTTAATTTAGTCTGGAGTATAGCTGGGATGATGAAGTCCACAAAAAGCATCCTTGCATATGTCCCTGGTCTGTCCGGATGTTACAGTATATGATGCAATCTCATGTTGACTTCATCATCCACAGACCTGTTTGCTCGATAAGCAAATTGTAGGGGATCCAGAAAGGGTCCAGTGATGGCCTTCAGGTGGGCCAACACCAGTCTCTCAATTGACTTCATGACCATAGATGTCAGAGTGATGGTCTGTAGTCATTAAGTCCAGTGATTTTGTGTTTCTTTGGGACAGGGATGATGGTGGACCGTTTGAAGCAGCAGGGAAATTCACACTGCTCCAGTTATCTGTTGAAGATCTGTGTGAAGATGGGGGCCTTCAGCACAGTATTTTAGACAAGTGGGTGAAACACCGCCTGGGCCATGTGCTTTCCTCATCTTTTGTTTCCGGAAGACCTAGCATACATCCTCTTCATAGATCTTAAGCAGGAGGTGTGGATGTTTGTGTGACGTGAACGTCAGTTTGGGTTTTGGGTGTTAGATTGGGCTTTTGAAATCTACAGTAAAACACATTCAGGTCACCAGCCAGTTGCTGATTCCTGTTGGGGGATTGTGCCTTGTAGTTTGTAATGTCTTTCAGACCTCTCCAAACTGATGCAGGGTCATTAGCTGAAATTCTTTTTCAGCTTCACAGAGTAGCTTCTTTTAGCCTCTCTAATCCCTTTTGTCAGTGTGTTTCTGGCCTGATTGTACAAGATTTTATCCCCACTTCTGTAAGCATCATCTTTGGCCTGACAAAGCTATCTGAGTTTTTCTTTAAATCATGGTTTGCTATTGCTATTGATTTCCACAAAAAAATTATTTTGGCTTGTTAATTTCTTATTCATTAAAAAGCAAAAATCTCGGTTACAGTAAGACACTTGCAATGAAGGTGAATGGGGCCATTAAAATGCACATCGTTTCAAATGTATAGCCACAAGACATAAACATTATATATGTTAACATGATATTAGTGGGAACATTTTGCTAACCTAATCTGTGTAAAGATATATCCAATATTAAACATTTCTTGTCATGGCAACGTTAAGAGGAGTACTGAAACAAAAGCATTCCTTGTTAAATTTCCCTCAAAATGTTTAGTTGCTTGAGGAAAATGATTTTAATGAGAAAAGTATTTTGTATAAGTAACAAAGATTTGCCTGCATGTATGATCAATATGCATGTTTTGTTTTTCTTGAATGACAGCAACTGTCATGTTAGTTTTACAAGAGTTTTTCTTAATGTCTCAAAATTTACATTGAATGAATGTTCCTCTGTAATCTGCGCATTTGTGTATAACTTCAGATTGCTTGACTTGTAATGTCTTATAGCCACTTATGCACTATAATGCATTATACTCTAAAATATAACTAAACATAAGTAAGTATTATATAATGTATTATAATATGAGTTAAAATATACTATATTATACAGCATATTATGAGACATTACGAATGCTTTATAATACATTTATTATGGCCTTTACAATTGAAGTTAAACATTGCCTTCATAGAAAATTTTACCATTTTTCATCTTTGTAATCTTTAATCAAAATGAATAAAGTGCTCTTCATCTGAAATGACATTCCCATTTCCGTTTACATCATAGCCATGCGGGCTATTTGGAAAATGTTATATAGTTATTTAGGCACTGTTTTACCATTCTGATAAGTACTGCCCACTTTCCAAGATCCAATCAATCCCAAATAGATAAGTACTTTCCTGCGTTTTCTCATTGCAAATTGTCTCTCTGAAATGCATCTCTTTTTTGTAAATTCATTGGGCTGCGAATGTCATTTCACATTTACTGTAGCATCATGTCAGCATCATTTTGATAAACTCAGTGCCTCCAATCCTTCTAAAAATTTTAAACCTGTATCTAAAACATAGTCCTCTTCAAGTGCTTGAAATGCAAGGATGGAGAGCCTTTAGTAAATCATGGAGGCATATGCAATCTTACAGTGGATCTCTACTAGAGACCTGCAGAGTTGAGGATTTGTCACATTGACGCTGTCTTTATCTGTGAGCCATGCCATCTGTCTGAAACCCCAGAAGACCTCTTTATGAGCACACCATGTGTCTCCACATAAAAAGGTGCCTTAAGCAAACAGTACTATGAGACACCATACCCAACTCGCTTGAAGATTCTTTATTCTATGAGGATCCCAAAGGATGAGGTGCACGGGGCATTTAGAAGTAGCTCCATATTTAAGAAATCTCCTGGAGATGTACAGAGTTCACAATACTATAAATGCTAACGCGAGTGATGTTACGCATTGAATCATTAGCATCAAATTACAGAAAACTTAAGATAAGTTGTGACAAATTAAGATGGGCTGTGAATATTTAAATGGGTTTTTTCCTGATGTGTTCTGTTTTCAGGTGGTGTTTTGGTAGTGCAGATCACACCATATTGGTCTACAAGCAAGTATGTCTCATGAGGATTCTAACTCTGTTTCATTGCGGTTACACAAGATGCTGCTTTGTTTAGAGTGTGCTCCTCCTAATTTACTTGATGTTTGTCACAGGAGAAATATTAATAATCATATTCATAATAACTTAAAAACGTACCTAAACTAATTAAACAAAAATTATATCACATTGTATTTACACAGTATAAATAATAGTACACATACATGTAACTGTACAGTGCAATGCAATTTTTATTTCATTTTAAATCATTTATTTGTGCAGATGTGTGCAAACTTTCCCAGATAATGTTTTTCTTTAAAACTGAACTATCATCTGTGTTATTAAAATAATGTTTTAGATTGGGTCTGGCTTTAATCAGTGCCAAAGGAATTTGTCTTTAAACTCTAACAAGTCTATCAAGTTAGTAAATCAGGATATTGTACTACTAAAGCAACCTTCTTTTAACAGTAATATTACTAAACAATTCAGACCAGAACTATTCAACAACCTCTGGTCTCAATTTGGGTGTAATGTGCCCCTATATATATTAGACTTTCTACCGGTGTAGATTTTTTCAACATTCAACAGCATTCACAACCCATCTGATGTATTTCCATGTGAAACAGGATATTCAATGTGAACAAAATGTAGATCAGGACTTGATTTTAGGAATGATCAGCAATTGATCATGTTCATAGATTATTATTATCCTCCTGAGACCCCGTGGACATCACAATTTTGGCTTCAATTTAGGCTATGCATAATTTTATTTTCATTTTAACCGACTTTCAACTTTCAACCCACTGATTCATGTGACAAAACAACATGGGACAGATCTTAGCTGAGTTTGTCTTTGAAAGAAATGGCAACAAAACTACATCTGGTAAGAAACCTCATTAAGTTTTTACATTAAAACCTGTTTGAGTCAAAAGAGTTGTCTCTAGTTTCATTCAATATGTCATTTAAAAAATGTCAGTGATTTATTGCAAAACAGCACGCAGCTAAACACAATGACCATGCATGTGGACTACAGGCTCT
This sequence comes from Moxostoma hubbsi, assembly GCA_032164185.1. Taxonomy (NCBI): domain Eukaryota; kingdom Metazoa; phylum Chordata; class Actinopteri; order Cypriniformes; family Catostomidae; genus Moxostoma; species Moxostoma hubbsi. The sequence continues at coordinate 29,279,524 of JAVLUX010000009.1, forward strand.
TCTTATTACAATATATTCGCTGTGAATTATCACATTGAGAATCGATGGATTCATCCAAAAGCAGTAAACTGTTGCTTTCAGATGCTCTATATGGAGTTAGATTGAAAATAAGGTGCATTTTGAGCTGTTCTGAGACCAGTGCAGAAAGACAGCACACTGGAGGTTAAGTCATTCTCTAATTAGGGAGCAATCCTATAGCTTTCTTATACATCCAAGGGCATTCACTCCTAACATCCAGTCAAAAGTATTCAGGTTTAGGTTGCTGATGATGTTTGGACCACTCAACATGTTTGGCAGACATGGTATTCAGTACATAGATTCATGCAAAATTTTATTTTAACATTGTTTGCAGTGATTGGATGATGCTGGCCATTACTTTAAATCAGAATTATTTATGCTAATTTCTGATAACATCTCAAAAACATGAATAACCAACACACATTTTTCTTCACTACTGTCATCTGATGGAGTTTTGGTTCCTTGCCAATGTCAACTTTAGCTTGCTCACTGGGGGCTTAAATTACTTAAATGACAGAAAATATTATCGAACTAACTGTATTGATACTATCGGATGAGAACACAGAACTTGAACTGAATTGAGCTGAATAATTATATTACCATCTTGAGCTGCTTTATAGCTCAAATTGAATTATTTTTCTTAATTGATGCATTTTGAAACATTTACTGTTATTTTTCTGAATAATACTGTGAAGCTGCTTTGAAACAATCTGTAGCCTATAGTATAAAGCACTATATAAATAAATGTGATTTGAATGAACTTGACATGATGGAGAAATTACGTGGGATATGACCTACTTTGCTAAACAACAATTGTTTGTGAGCAATTTAGAAAGAACATACACTGTATACTTTTTTGTAATAATACATATTATATTATATATATATAGGACTAGGTTCTAGGTATATTTTCTATTATTTCAGGATACATGATGGAGGTGTTTGCTATGTGATTTATTTAGAAATACCTACATACCTGATGAAAGTGTGTTACATACACCAAAGAACTTGTTCTGCTATTCTGTTTGAATAGCATTGCAATTCATCGAGGTGCAATGCAATGGAAATCAAGCTTATCTCTTTCCAGCTATTCCCAGGAAATAAAATACAATTATAACATGATACAACACTTACATCTTACTGCATATATACAGTAGCCTATAACTGATATGTTGTTTTGATAGCGAAGTGTATCTGACTTAGTTTGGTCTTCCAAGTTTCAAGGAAAATAAAACTAAATTAATTTAATTACTGGCAAATATACACACTTGTTTCACGTAGTTGCATAGCAAGTACAACATCTGCGGGCTGTAATTTAAAGTGGTATTTGTTACTCCCTTGTTTCCCATAGTTACATAGTAAGTACAACATCTGCGGGCTGTAATTTAAAGTGGTACTTGTTACCCCCTTGTTTTACATAGTTACATAGTAAGTACAACATCTGCAGGCTGTAATTTAAAGTGGTACTTGTTACCCCCTTGTTTTACATAGTTACATAGTAAGTACAACATCTGCAGGCTGTAATTTAAAGTGGTACTTGTTACCCCCTTGTTTCCCGTAGTTACATAGTAAGTACAACATCTGTAGGCTGTAATTTAAAGTGGTGCTTGTTACCCCCTTGTTTTACATAGTTACAGAGTAAAACATCTACGGGCTGTAATTTAAAGTGGTACTTGTTACCCCTTTGTTTCACACCATTACAGAGTAAGTACAATATCTGCGGGCTGTAATTTAAATTTGTATTCTTACCCCCTTGTTTCATGTAGTTGCACAGCAAGTACAACATCTGGGGGCTGTAATTTAAAGTGGTACTAGTTACCCCTTTGTTTCACACAGTTACAGATTAAGTACAACATCTGCAGGCTGTAATTTAAACTTGTATTTTTACCCCCTTGTTTCACATAGTTACAGAGTAAGTACAACATATGCGGGCTGTAATTTAAAGTGGTACTTGCTAACTCTTTATTCCCCAAACTTTGCATATTGTTCCCTTATACCTGCACGTAAGAAATTTATAGGTACACTATTATTACAAAAATGTATGCTAAAAATTATGTGTACTTATGCTGTACTGTAAATTGCGTGCTGTAATCTAAAGCGTTACTTTTTTTTTTTGCATGTTTCTTAGAACTAATGTTACAAATCAAAAAGGGGAATGGGAAATGCACCCGGAAGTCACACTCGGGTCTCAGAAGGTTAACATCATGAATCATGAAAAATGTTACTGTACATACCAGAATGGAGTTAAGTGTTTGCATGGGAAGAGTTGAAAAATAATAGGAATCGGTGACATCGGCTAAAAAGAAAAGTAATATCTGAGGTGGAGCAAGTTATTACATTTTGATGAATAGTTACAAAGACTTACATTTTCTTTTTCTTTGAAAGAACCTGCACCAATGGACAATTTTCTTTGGAATAAAAAAAAAAATATTTTGGTTATTTTTGGAATAACTTGAAGAAAGTAAATAGGGTCAAATTTTATTTTTATGTTCACTTCAATCATGCTATTTTGTTGGAAGAATCACTGAGAAGATGTGCCTTATAAAAGTCATTACAAATACATGTGTGATATAATGTAACATGTCATGTCCTCAACATATCTTTAAAAATCTGAGAAGCTGACAAAATTTCTCCACCTTGATGGTGCATAGTTATTAAAAGTTGTCATGAGACTATGTTGCAATATACCACAAATCATAAATTCTATTCATTTTGTTGTAGAGCACAGGTAAAAAGAAACTGTTTTAACTATACTTCATGAGCCACTACTGGAATATATATTTAAAAATGTGTAGCACATCTTTAGCAACAAACAAAATGTAATTTATTAGAATTTTTATTTATTTTATTTTTTTTACTATTTCTCCGGACTCTGGTTCATGCTTTGTAGGCTTGCTTATAATTTTGATGAACAAAATTATGTGAATGATCTGCACTGCACCAGCAGTCTTTTGTTGAGTGCAGTATGTAGCCTCAGTGAATAAAATATAATTAGAAATCTCTCAGGAAACCCGCTAGTTAAAGGGATAGTTCAGCCAAAAATTATGTCAGAACTGAATTACCCTCATGTTTTTCCAAACCTGTACGACTTTCTATCTTCCCTGAAACTCAAAAGGAATGTTAGACATAATGTTAGCCTCAGTCACCATTCACTTTCATTTTTATCTTTTTTTACATTCAATGAATGTAAATGGTGAGTGAGCTTGTCAGTCCATAACATTCTGTCTTAAATCTCCTTTTGTGTTCCATGGAAGAAAGAAAGTCATACAGGTTTGAAACAACATAAGTGTGAGTAAAATGATGACAGAATTTTGGCAAAATACTTTCTATCTTTTTATCAATGTGAAAATAAATAAAGGCTGTAGTCTTAGCACTATTACGTGAGAAGGTCTAAAATGATCAATCCTGATTAAATGACAGAGTTGTGAAGGCATCCTTCCTTATAAAAAGACGTTAATTTAGTGCTTCCACTTTAAAAGGTGTTTGAGATTCACACTTCCAGGCAAGAATAAATGTGTGGTCTCATTAATATAATATATACCCTGCTGAGTTATATCCATAGGAGATCTTTCCTTGCCTTAAGTCTGCTAAAATCAAATCAGGTAGGGATAATTGTAAATCAAGGTATATGAAAACACTTAAAATATATGATTAAATAATACTTATCTGCTGTCTTGTTCTTATTTACCTAAAAATTCTAGCATGACAAAGAAACTTAGATATGCTATGCATAGCATATTGCTTAACGCAATCCATAGGATGATGTTTACTACTTTCAACATGCTATTTTCATGAGACCACTTTAGCATTAGTTAATGCATTAGGTAACATTTTGACAACATTTATTAATCATATAATGCATTAACTAATATAAGAGTTATGATGATTACACATACAACTTTTAATGTAAAAAGTGTACAAGTGTATTTAGAAATTAACATTTATCAGAATTAATTAATGCTGCGAAAGTATAATTAGTTAACAATACAATAAGCATTAACCAATGTTAACAATAGAATCTTATTGTAGTATTACCATGGGACTGTTCAAGCATCTCTGCATTGACTCTACCATGTGCACGTCAGTGTGACAATAAATGGAAGTGAGGAGCACACTCTACTCTCAGGCTCACTGACTTAATGAGAAGTAAGTAAAGGGTACATAACAGGAACCAGCAGCTGCTCTTATTTATTATTTACATACAGCCACTGATATCCTTTAGAAATAGATTCTCATAAGAGTTGGCATCAAGGTCTACAGCTTACAAGACTATCAGCTCAAGGAGAAGATGATAAATACTAACTAAGATGAATAATGAACACTGATCTCTGGTGCAGCCAGTAGCTGGCTTATTAAAGATACTTCGAGCAAAAGCATTTGACAAAACAACTAAATTACTTTTACTTTATTTGATTTATTGACACTTTGCCTGACACTTATCTGATTTGAATTCCTTTTTTAAACAAACATTCAAAGGGCTAGTTGTCTTCAAATATGTAATATTAAAAATGATTGTTGAACATCCTTCCTAAAAAGGTTGTCCTACATGTTCAAACTCGAACAGTTTTATGGCCAACTTTTTCAACAGATTGGACATACATTTTATGATTGTTAAGCGTACAGAATATCAAAGCAGATGGTTCCAAAACTGCTTTAGATGCAGAAAAGTAAACTCTGTAATGTCAATATGCTCCAGCCAAGTTTGACGGCATAAATAATTGTTTGCAATGATGCCAGCATGCAAAGTGAACCACTGCATTCAAACAACCCGTTAAGAGGCCATAAAGTAGGATTCTATTTTGGGACACAGGATGGGGACAAAAGATAATAATAAAGAACTGTCTTCATATGCTGTTTGTTACCTAAACAGAAAATATTTCATATTAAGGGTCTTGAGATTGAGATAACTAAAAACTAAGTTAGCTAGCCCACTTTCGTCTAAAATAATGCATTGAGCAAGACCACACTGAAAATCATGTGAAGTTAGCATTACAATGATTTATCATTCACAATTATCATACAGTTGTTTACTTTACATTTATACTTTGAGATATGGTACACTATAAAATGTAGTAACTTTCAACCGTAATCTTAAGTAACAATTTCTATCTAATCTAACCCTTAAAGGGGTAATGATTCTTTTTATTTTTTATAATTTAATTATCTTCCCTAGGTCCACTGATAATGTTAGTAAAGTAAAGTTCGTGGTAAAGTTTGTTTGCACCAAAACAGCCAAAATTTAGTAATATATGATCATTTTCCACACTGTCTTTGGCCCTCTGTCTGAAATGCTCTGTTTTGGCATAAGCACCTCCTTCAAACTTCAACATAAATGGCCAGTGTTATGATTTGCTAACATCATGTAGCTCCTCAAATACAGCTGTATTTATTTCTGTCAGAAGAGAATGAACAAGCTCCACAAGATTATAAAACTACATTAAAGGGTTTACACATTACACACATACAACAGAATGCATCCGAATATATTAAACTGTTGACTCAAGCACAGCAGCACCATAAACTATCAAACAGTCATGACATTTGAAATATTCATGAATGAAACTGTTACTTACAGTTTTGCGATTGAGTCCAATAGTGTTTTTAACTGCCCCATCCTTCAATAACTTTTTCTTTGCAAAGCTTGAACCATATTATGACTTACATATTATGTTCACAAGCAATCCCGCTAATATGAGCTGAAAAAAAAAAAAAACATTGTTCAAAGCATGGTCAAACAAGACGCAAACGAACATTCAATATCATCCTGCACTGAGGTGCACATCACTGGAAACGCATCAAAATGACCAAAGATGTCCATCTAGTGAATGTTTTCATACACCAACAATTACAAACAGTGCAGATAGGAGCAAGAACACTTCCAGGATGCTTTTGTGCTCAAAACTGCAAGAGGCAGAAAAGCTAAATGAAAAAGAATGAGGTCTCGTTTTCAGAGTTGTAACTTGGCACCGTGTCCTTTAAAAGCAGTGTGAAATACATGACAATGGTCAAACATGTCTGTATTGTGCATGTTTAAATACAAAATAATTCATAATAATCCAGATGGGTCCCCTTTGGTGTTCAGGAATAGTTAGTAGGCCATTCTAGGACTATTTGTCATGCTCGCTCTGTTTACCAACTGAGTGCCAGTGGGTGGGGCCATGGGAGCGAGAATGTAAAGTAGGCATTGATTTAGTTGCTGTACAGGCGGTCATGAATTAATGAGCCCACAAATGATGTAGAGAAGTCATGGATGTAGAGAACAACCCATTTTTGCTGCTTGGTTTCAATAAATGCATTTATTGCATTGGGGATTAAGTTTGAAACTCTGAAATTTACAGTATGTTTTTTTAGTAGAATGACCTCTTATATGTCAAAATATCAAGGAAAATTAGATTTTTCATGACATGATATCTTTAAAATTTGTTTTGTTGGTTTATTCAGTGATGTTATATAATATTTTTAAATTTAATAAAAATCAGTCAACCCCATGAAGCACATAGTTTTGGTTAATGTTTTTTTTCAGTGCATATTCACACATCCCTATATGCATACTTGTTAGAATTAATTGTTAATTATTAATCTCTTTTAGATTTACAACTGAGCCATAATGTGAAGAAACAAATGCCAAATAAGAAATATGTGAAGATCAGTATTGTAGCTTATTCAGGGGTCTAATATGTTGTTTGTGCGTAATGAAGATTGATGGGAGTGCTCCAGGTGTAATGGAGGCACAGAGGAGCCCAGCAACTAATTACGTTTTAATTACTATAACTGTAAGCATCGTGCTGTCAGCAGTCTTTTGTAGCACAAATACCTGCCTCTCTTATGAACAGCTTTCCATGTATACACCCGTTTGAATGAACTATGTAAAAAAAATATTTTATTTTGCTATCATCTTGTGTGCCCCAGAATAGGAAGCACAACTGAGTTGATATCCGGATGCAGCTAAAAGCCCGGTAGAGATGGCTGTGGGTTCTTCTGAAGAGGTTGCTGTCCCTCTTGACTGTAAAGGGCAGCTTGACATGATTCTGCAGAGCTCGAGCTGATTACACAGCCACGTATGCCATGTGTCAGTGAGTCACAGAATGGGCCAGTGCTTTGCCACTTGGGCTCTCCCAGCATGCATCCCACAAGGGGTAAGGACATCAAAAGGCCCCATGTTGCACTCATGCTGGAGAGATAAGGAGGCTCTGCATTTGCCATCTGAATAGGGACAGCAGATAAGACATTAACACACATGTAAAAGCCCAATAATAGATGCATCAACATGAAATCTACTCCTGTTGATGGAGGTAGAGAGAAAAAGACAGCACAACTGTTAAATGGCATACATTTGCTTAATCAGTCTTTTAGGAGTTCTCACACTAAATAAACTGAATAACACATCTCAGTTGAGCTAATGTGATAAATGATAATATGATTGTCAATGGAGATGTTAAACACAGAATACAGTCACTAAAATATTTCTGACAATGCTAAAATAATTTTGACAGAAACAGCATTTTCCACAGGATAATAACTCTTTGAGAACTGCAGCCAACTATTCTGAGTGATGTGTGTGGTGTTTGTTGATTTAAATACATGGATTTTGAACAACTGTTTACATATCTAGTTCTGTATATCCAACTATACAAATTTCTAAGTTCTTTTGGTCTTCACAATTCTCTGTATACTTAGTTCTGTTGTATATGCTAGCATTAGTTAACGCACTATGAACTAACATGAACTAACAATTGAATTTTTTATTAACTAGCATTAACACTAGCATTAATATGTGCTGTACAAATATATGGTATATGGATATCATGATATCTAATGCATTAACTAATTACCAATTTACTTTTAACCAACTGGTCCCAATGTAATTTTTAGTAGATATTTGAAGAAGACATATGAAGTATGAAGTTGAGTTCCCCTCAAGTTCACTTAGGTGTCATAGGAGAGTATAGAGATTTATTATCACATTATATTCCACTAACATTTAAACATTTTCCAAATTCTTTTTGTCTTCATTTTGAACACTGTGTAATTTGTTTTATCATTTCAAGCATAACAAACTTCTTTTTGTGAAATGTTTTGCTTGAAATGTGTACTTGTGTCATATTTTTAAATAAATGCCTCTAAATATATGCAAAGAAATTAATGCATTTTTGCAAGTGGCTTAAGTGCTGTGAAAAAGTGTAATTCAGTTGACAGCATAAACATGATAGAGAATAATAGAGAAGGTTCACTTTGCTTTACTCTTGCTTACAATAGATACTGCCAACAGCCAGATTCATTATGAGCCAGTCCAATTCACCAGCACCCATTTGTTTAAGTTATGAGTAAAGACCAAGTGAAACCTCTCTATGATATCATGATATTTAAAATTCCAAACTTTAATTCTGATAAATAATTAATGACTGTTGGTGGTTAGACCTCATAGTTAAATGTATATATTTTATAAATGAGCAACATAGAGATATGTCTAATAAAGAAAATGTAGGTAGCATATGCCTTTGGTAATTCACTTGACAGTCTCTTATATTTCTATATTTTTATCCATTAACCAACATCTTATGGAGTTTTGTGTTCCTTGCCACAGTCACCTTCAGTTTGCTGAAGGGTTCTAAATATGATTAATATTTAATGATTTAATTTCTAAACAATTTTACAATTATATTTAATCAAACTACACAATGATCAATCTTTTAAAGATAGTTTAATTTTTTGTTAATGCATAATTTCTTATAAAGCTGTTTTGAAACAATGTGTGTTGTGAAAAGCGCTACACAATCATGTATATATATATATATAGAGAGAGAGAAATTTTCAGCATTTTGTTCCCCAAAACTTAAGTCATGTTTAGTGACCTAGCAGCAATGTGCTGTTGAGTCATGTTTTCATTCTTAATCATCTTTCTGAGAATGAAATGTCAGATGCAGGCTTCAAACAGCTTTTAGCCTTTGGGCCATGGCTACTTCCAAAACAAATCAAATGACAGGAAGCAGATGCAGTGGAAAGAACAGAGGATAAATGCCTTTCAAAGCTTTTCTTTAACTAGATTCTCTAAACTTAAAGTCCATAAATATTAATAAATGAGGTCAAACATCATATCATCTCTCAAAATCTCTAGTTACCCCTGAAATCACTCACACTATGAAATGTAACACAGGCAAATGTGCTAATGTATTTTAAGCTCTACGCTTGGATGGTATATTTCACTGTTTAACACTTAACACCCACATTATTCTCATACCTCATCAGATTTGCATTTCACCTTGAAATAATGCTGTCTTCTCATGATAAAAAAAAAAATTACAGTGCCTAATTTCCTTGCTGTTTCCTGGTCATGATCTGATAAAAACCAATAAATGGTAGAATCCTAAAGTTCACTGTTGTTTAAGACAGTTTTTACTTGTTTAAGACAGTAAATTTACACATTGCCCTGCCCTATGTTGAGAAACAGCAAATCCACATGTCTATATCATTCCAGTATCTGCATAAATGATCTCTGTAGGTGAGGGTTTCTTTCATCTTTCCTAAAACTGTCACCTGTTGGGAGCCTTTAAGCACCTTATTTTAAGATTTTTAAAATGATTACACTCTAGGCACACAATTACCCTCAAATACAACTTAGTTTTCAAAATGTTTAAAAGAAAATGAGCTAAATATGAGATCACATTATGAATCTGTATGCACAGGCCTGCATGAATGCATAAATTCTTGCTGTAAGGTCTAACACAGGGTGATCATTATGCAGTATTCACATTTAGGTGATGTTAGTTTGTGGCCCAAACAAATGTGAATGATGAATATTTCACTATATGTCTCAATGTGTGCATGGTTTTAATAACTATTCAAATGTCAGATTGGCAAGACAACAGCTTTTGATTGACAGTTGATCATTTTTCAGCACCAAGGACAGCGTTTTGAGTTCTCTTTCCAACTTCTTAAATATCTTTATTCACCTCTCTTGCAAAATAAACTTGCAAGTGCTAGTACAGTTTTAAATACATTCCTTGTGTTTATAACATAGTATATTTACATTCAAGTTATATAAAATGCAAGATATCATTGCCTATGCATTAAGCCGAACAACACAATTACAGAGGAATGGCTGTTTTTGTACCTTGCTCATACTGAACACATTTATGAGGGCTATACAACATTAAATTCAATGACAAGCACGTACCAAAACACACTTCGTGCAAAAATATGCCCCTGAAAATAAAAATGTCGATTAGACTGTAAAATACAATAAGATCATTTGAACATCATTCTTTCCCATAGCTATGCAGACATGAAATGGTCATGACTGTCAAAATTGCTTTTTAATATCACATATAGTTAATAAAAAATAAATAATTAAAATAAAACAAATTCCATGTGGTGCCCGCTGCTACATTTATTTTCGAAAGCAGATAGCCTGGGCCGTTCACACCGAATGCGTTTTGTATCCGCCTGGCTCTTTTCCCATTGTTTTTCTATGTAAACACGCGCGAGACGGGCGTCTTTCACCCTAGCGCCGCGTTTGTGTACTGTAGAAGCCAGATAACTTTTAAAAACGCGTCTCGAGACACTTGTGTTGTATTCTATGTATCAAGCTTTACAACGCAAGAACGCGTTCGGTCTGAACGGCCTCTTAGCCTTCAGTCTGAGCCATTTAAAGTGTATAAAATTAGAGAGGAAAAACAAGGAAGCCAGAGAATGTGGAGTACTTCCACCCGCCCATCAGATTCCCTCTCTCCAATTTGAGATAGAGTCTGTCCTCGCGCTCAAGGTGCAGCAGAACTCCATTACTCGCTGCCTCGCGAGTGACATCTTGATCACCGGCAAAAGCAGATATGATTGGGTATTCATTGTGCATCAGATTTACCTAATGGCATGGAGGGAACAAGATGTGATCACACGTATAGACTATATAGAAGCATTGGGTCAAATCTTCGCATTGAGAAAAAAAGTATAATCTCCTCACCTGAATTGTCTGTCGGTTGTAGACCTTTACAACGTGAAAACTGAAGCTGTAAATACCTCTCCGCGGTGCTTGAAATGCACTCGCCTTAAGATCGAAATGATTTCCAATGTTCACTAGTACCTGTAAAGGGAAACCGTCATGTAGGCTAAGTTGGAAATTAATAGTTTCAGTCGGTTTCATTTTACGTATATTTATTTTTAACGTATATTGTGGCGAGATCAATGTCTCTTAAACAAATGTGCAAGAATAGCTCTAGTAACTGACCTGATCAAAGTAGATTGTCATTGATTTGTTACTCATCTCTGAAGGTTCATGGTTAGTTCCTCTGACGGCTGAGAAAGCCACTTTAGCACCAGCAGCTCGGACAGATATTCCAAACGACGAAGTCACTCCTCCTTCGGCGGACGGGTTCGAGTCACACACAACTAAACATTTTCCTTCCAAAACAACAGGTTCTGTGTCATTGTGTCCGATGGAGTACGCAACGCCGCATCCCAAAAGAAGAGTGGCGGCCAGCACGGCTAAAGAGCCCGGTTCCCTGGCTCTCAACATGATAGACTGTGGAAGACCTCTAAGCAAAAATTACTAACGACCAGCCTTAGGAGATCTGTATCAGTAAAGACTTACAGTATCTCTCTCTCTCTCTCTCTCTCTCTCTCTCTCTCTCTCTCTCTCTCTCTCTCCTCCACACACTCACACGCCCTATTTGCATACGCCCCTAATTTTCACCGTGTGCTTTCTAGCTAGTGAAGATTGCATTGCGCAATAACCTCCAATAAACGTTAAAAAATTAGCGTGGCTATCACTTCCAAATACTTTAATCTGCAATTTAATAATGAGTATAACATTATTAGTACATAGATATACAAACATAGAAGCAGAAAAAAAGGCAAAAATTGAGGTTGCATGTAACTAATGAGGCACTTAAAATGGAAGCGAATGGGGCCAACTTTTGGAGGGTTCACCCCCAAAAATTTAAATTCTCTCATCATTTACTCTCCCTCATGCCACCCCAGATGTGTATGACTTTTTTTCTTCTGCAGGAAAAACTAGAAATTGAGACATTTAGAAGAATATCTCTGGACAATAGCACTGTTGGTCCATACAATGCAAGTGAACAGTGACCAGAACTTTGAAGCTCAAGAAATCACATAAAGGCAGTGTAAAAGTACTCCAAATATCTCCAGTGGTTTACTCCATGTCTTCAGAAGCAATATGATAGGTGTCGATGACAAACAGATCAATATATAAGTCTTTTAAAAAATATTTGTAATGAAAAAAAAAAACTTAAATCTTCACTTTCACTTTTAGAATGTGTAAGTAAAATTGGAGATTTATGGTAGAAAATGACTTAAATATTGATCTGCTTCTCTCACACACCTATCATATAATTTCTATCAGGAAGATTTGCAGACTTGAGTGAGATTTAAGATGACATTTATTTGATGAATATAAAACAAAAGAAAAGTAATGTCTCTCTTTGGCGTAGGCCAAAGTTGAAATTAAATTGTAATTGTGGTCAATGGCTTTCCACTGGCTGTTTGGGGTTGAGGTGTCTCTGCAAAAATATGATGTGCTATTGCTCCATCCAGTGGTTGTGATGTGATATTGAGCATTCTGTCAAAAAATAGGAGGAGGATTTAAGAACAATTAAAGCAATACCATAGTTTAAAAAACATCCATTATTTACTCACTGCAGGGACTAAAAAATGGCCCTGGACTTTCTGGCACAGAGCAGCCCACCAAACCTGGCCCGCAACACATCGGCTCATTGATTTTATTTTCCGGATCAATTTAAAATTTTTGTGTAAAAAACAAAAAACATATATATATATATATATATATATATATATATATATATATATATATATATATATATATATATATATATATATATACACAAGATCATAAAATGTTGTTTAAAAAAGTTAGAAGAAGAAGAAAGTGTCACACAGCAGGACAATGATGACAATGCTTTAATTGAATGTAAATTACTCACATAACTGTGTAAATGTTCATTAAAAAAAACCAATGAAAACAAATTTGGCTGTAAAATGTACACACACACACACATATATATATTATATATATAAAAACAAATATAAATATATGTAAAACAAAATAAACATACCTCTTAAAGTATAGAATTTTGCTGATATTTTGCAGATTAATTGCTCATATTTTCACTCTATGTGAGTTTGTTGCATCTTTATCTCTGCATTGTTTTATTACTTCCCCAAATTATTCTTGAGAAAAAGTGAAAAGCCCTATGATTTGACAAGCCCTGTTCTACTGTCCTATAAACAAAGTAAGCCTCAAAGACTCAAATAGCCACAAAGTAATATTTTTCATGACTTATTTTCAAAATTTTTATCAGGCGAGCATTATTCAGCAAGCTGCCAGCACCCTGCGGTATGAATAAATTATGCAAATGACTATGTACTGGTCAAAACATTACTTACTGTTTGCAAATTTTATCCACCCTTTTCCTGAGGGTCTTACAGGGGAAACATATGTGGGTGGGACTTCCGCTAGAAGTCATTCTATAGCATTCCCTAGCTCTGGCTGCAATCATTTTAGACCATTTACAGCTGGTAATAAGACGAGTTTTGGATGATCCAATGTCAAATGGTCAGTGCTAAATGTAGTCGTAAACGGGTTGCAATGTGTTTTGTGATTGCATCACAAAAACACATACAGAGGTAGTTAAAAGCCATATCGCATTTGAGATTTAAAACGCCCTCCTGAAAACATGCAGGGTGACATGATGACAAGTACACGCATCTGAAGCTGAACTAACACAGGTACTCCGCTGAACAACCGATAATTTTGCTACAAATGTTGCGTTTGTGCTTAGATTAAATCTCAACTGCATCTGGGAGAAACAGCACGCCAATTTTGTTCACGCTTTCTTTGTCTTTTGTTTATTGATTATCAGTTTATTATCATTCAGTAACACAGTGATATAATGATTGATATATGTCATCACAAGATCAGACATGCTTTCCTCAAAATCCCAACACCGCAACGAAAGAATGAATGGACGTACACAGCAACAACAGCTGTGTTTACTTGACAACCGAAGTAACGTCCATATTTGTCGCTAAGCATCATGGGACATAGGAAAAAGATGGATATATGCTGCTGTAATTGCAGTTATGTCATTTTGTGATTATTCAGAGCTCATGTTATACTTAATATGTTATCTTTGGCAGTCACCATTATTGTGATTTATTTATATTTCTGCTAGGTACAGAGTTATTGCATATGCGTTACGATAGGTTCTTTCAAAATTAAAGTAATTTCAGTTTTTCAAAATAAAAGTGATTGAATTGGCGTTACCTTGCATGGTATTTTGAATGTTCACTCTGTAAGGGTCTGCGTGGGCACGTTGGATATCAGGGGCTGGTACTTGTGCAGCAATGACCTGGCCCAAATTTCCCAGTGGCCCACCAGGAAAACGCCTGGTGCTTCCGATGGCCAGTCCACCCCTGACTCACAGTCATGTTGTTCCAACCCTGAAAACATTCTAAATTATAATGTAAAAATGCACATTGCAGAAAATCAAAGAAATGTAGTATGATTAATGAAATTGACAATACTAGGGTCAGAAATTGACCTTTTTATGATGGGGCAATAATTGGCCCTGCGATTAGGGACATTTTTGACCAATATAAAGGCATTTAAAGAACTGTCATTCTTTTATGTAAAATACTTTATTTAATCAATTTATATAATTTACAGTATATGAATTCCAAATTAATTCCATAAGGCTGTTACCTAGAAATGTAAAATAGCATTATGTTTTGTACCCTCATTAATTTCTGACCCTGGAAAATATGTTATTGAATTTCTGCATGCAGCTATACTTGCATAAACTTCCATACACTTGCGTTGTTGTCAATCTCATGCTTGAACGTAAATTACATGTGTATTGGTAATAGACTTTTTATAATTTATTCTAACAGTTTGCACAGATTTGTAGAACTGTGCTGTAACTTGTTCATAATAGTCAGATGATACTTAGTTTAATTTAATTTAAATTGATACATGACTAATATGATCTGGACTAAAATGTCAATATTTTTAATTTTGGTTCATCCTGAGCAGAAACTGTTTGGTTTTTTTTTTCTTTCTGGTTCCTCATTCCTGACTCCTTTCCAATTGGTGACCGGTTAGAACAAAATAAAAGAACGGTGAATAACTTTCTTTTTCCAAATCTCTTGTGGCTCGACTTCAATTAGTTCAAAATGCAGCAGCAAAATTTCTAAAAGAAGGTCGGAAGTACAATCATGTTACCCCCATTTTAAAATCACTTCACTAGCTGCAAGCTAGAATTGTTTTTAAAATTGTATTGTTTGTTTACAAATCATTACACGACCAAGCTCCCAGTTACTTATCAGACTTACTACATCCTTGCAATCCACCTAGAAGTCTGAGATCCGGTGATCAATTTCTCCTCGATGTCCCACGCTCGAGGCTAAAGGGTTGAGGAGGGAGAGCCTATTCGGTTGTGGGTCCTATTTTATCAGTATCAGATTATCACCTTCATTATCTGTTTTTAAATCTTCTCGTAAAACGTATCTCTTTTCACTGGCTTTTAATAGCATGTAATGTCCTGGTCTTAAATTGTTGTGTGTTTTTTTATGATTTTGTATTGTACAGCACTTTGGTCAGCCTTGATGCTGTTTTTAAATGTGCTATATAAATAAAAGAACTTGAACTAGAACTTTTAAAATGACAGTTCTCTGTGCTAAGGGTGGGTGATATAGATGCAGTGTTGCCCGATCTCGCGAGAGACCTGGTCTGAAAAAACAAGCTCAAAATAAGGGATCTACCACACTCAAAAAAATAAATAAATTAATAATAAATCCCCCATGTGGGGGAATTAACAGCATAGAAATTCTAAAAAATCAATTTATACAGTAGCCTATATAAAATAACAAAATCTCTCTTGCCAAAAAGGTCTTCAGCATGTCATGGAAGGCTATATCTTTGAGGCAAGGTCTTGTGTGATGTAGCAGTTTCCTTCAGAATCAAAGCACATGCTTATCTTGCTCTACTAAAAAGAGTGAAGTCAGTTTGGGCAACAGGAAGTGGTGTTATTCTGAAAATGTACTGTGAACCATTTAGTCTTTGGTTTCATAAAAACAATTAAAAGAAATCTTGGAATGAAATGAACCTGTTATTAACCAGTTACCAGCATCTACAAATAAAGTTTTATACTCTGTAACTATTAAAAGGGATTTTGTTGTTGTTTTCATTAATTTAACTGTTTTATGTCCTTGGATTTAGGACATTGCCCTCATTTTTATCAATGTCCTGCTGAAAGGTAAATTGTCTCCCAACTTTTTATCTCACTACAGCAGGTTCTCTTGCAACAGTTCCCTGTTTTTGTTTCGTTTTTTTCCATTTTACTTGCTTGTATATTAACAAGATGCTGATGAAAAGCAGCCACATAGAGAATGTTTGTAAAGCAGAATACACCTGGGATCATATTAGTGTCTTTTTTTTTCCTCCCAAATTTCTGTGCATAGTTTCTAGTTTAAATACAGTATTGTTATCAGGTGCATATAATGTGCTGCAATACAGTGAAAAGCTCAACAAAACATGAAAAAATAAACATTTTGTCCGGTTGCTACAGAACAAGTGTCAAATAAAAATCCATGTCTGTTCTAGTACCATAAACATGAGGGAAACAATTAAGTAAGTAGGCCCTTTTAGAATACTCAACCACCAATGTCGAACTATTAAACTTAGATTAACAGGGTGCAAGTTGTCAGACCATAAAGCTAATGACAAAAATAGTGCATGATAGTCGCACATATTTATTGTAGTTATGTTAATGTTACATTGAGTCAAACTAGCCTACACTGTTTTAGCATTTCGTGAGTAAACATCACAAACTTAATCTGCGGCATGATATAACATTTAACGAATATTCACTATGATGACTGACCGAACATGAGAGAAGATCCTCTTAATCCACTCATCGTTTCCGCAGGTCTTCAATTCGCTGAGGCGGATTACGCAGCTGAGTCAACCTGTTCAGTCCATCGACTCTGAATCGCTACAGCAATCGTTTAAATTAACTTCACCAGATCTTCTTCTTATAGCCTCTTTAGCAGTCAAGACGGACTCTTGTATATATAAATATATATAGCAGTTACATATTCTCTCAAATGAATTGATCTCTTCGCCACTTCAATCCGCAGTTCATGGAATTCAAATTTAAACCCTTGTGGAGAATCATGTTGTCGCGGGTGAAACTGCTTGTTGGTGAGGAAATATCGTATTTTAGAAAACCAGTGGGAATAATACATACTTGATTTACCTTAAAGTGTAAATCTTTTTTATCCTTCATGTTTATGCTATGGCAAGTGTTTTCAGGTTAAGAGAAAAGTGTGTTAGTGACAATTACTGTAAGCAGAAAACGATTATCAAATATATCGCTAAACCTCAAGTGAAAGTTAGGCAGTACAGTTGTAAACATTGTGGTGGTAGAGTTGCAGTGCAAAAACTGTGTAGTCAACCTATTGTTTTTGATAAACAAGTGAATGCTTTTTCACTCTTTATTTATTTGCACTTCAGTTCACATTGTAACCATAATGTCATAATTGGGTAACACTTCGGAATAATAGCCTACTCTCTTTCCTGAACTAACAAAGCATAATGATGTGTGTGTTTTTTTTTATTTTTTAGTGTTAATTGATCTATACTATAATTTTTTGTTTTGTTTATGGAAGTTCGTATTGCATTGACTAATGCCAAATATGCAGCTTTTATATTGATTAATGATACTTAAGTGTTGTTCACTTTCATAACTGTGTCTATCCCTGGGATGGGAACGGTTGTAAAGGTGTACACTGAAATAACATTTTTAACACTTTACATCACCTTTCCATTTAAGGGGTTAAAAAGAGATTAATTAATCACTAGTAAGTCATTTATAAATGCATTTATAAATAATTTATATGCAAGTATCACAAGTGTTTAGACTGAGAAAACATCAAAAGCGTATGTTGGGTAAAAATGTAACATGATGCATTAATTCAAGGCACAACTTCTCTATTCATTTTAAAAGTTGTTTCAAGTCTGATGAATCTTGGATTTTCTGGAGCACCAACAGCACCACCCAAGAGAGCTACAGGTAATTATATCTCTTCTTAAGTGGGCAAGAGGAGCATTGTGATAGTGTAATCTATATAGTGACCTCATGGTGATCTTCCTGTCTGTTTTCTGATGAGCTGTATCTCTGGCACTTGAACTTAAGTTAAAAACAATTCAGGTGTAACCCCAGCGGGGCTGTGCGGCACCTGGGTCAAAGAACCTGATGGAGGGCTTTTCACGTCTCCTAACTATCCTGAGAAATATCCTCCTGACCGAGAATGCATATACATAATTGAAGGTTAGTAAGCAACATTTTTGTCCATTGTTAATCAGTTTACATTCGCATAACTAACTAGAGGTGTTTGTGCATTTATTTGTGTCATAGCTTCTCCGAGGCAATGCATCGACCTGTATTTTGATGAAAAATATGCTGTTGAGCCCTCGTGGGAGTGCAAGTTTGACCACATTGAAGTTAGGGATGGCCCCTTCAGCTTTTCTTCTATCATTGGCCGGTACTGTGGACAAAAGAGTCCGACCTATGTGAGGTCCAGTGGACGATACCTTTGGATAAAATTTGTAGCAGATGGTGAATTAGAGGCCACTGGATTTTCAGCTCGGTACAATTTCACCCAAGGTAAGGATTCTAATTTGATAAACACATTACACTTACATATTTACAATGAATTCATTAGACGTCATTGCCATGTCTGCGATTCAGTGTTTGACACATTTTTTGGTTCTAAAAGTATATCATACACTGATCACTGTGCAGTTTCAGTCATTCCATTCATTTGTATGCATCCACCAAGTATCAAAAAGTATAAACCTTTTTATTTTTAGTTTCGTGCTGGGGAATTATTCTTAGTAAAATCCTCAGAGCTCTATCCACATTTTGGTAAATACTATGTTCTGTACTCAGGTCAAATGGCCCTGCATTTGTAGTGTAAGCACACATGCTGCAGCTGAGTGGGGGAGTTCTGTGATGTCTCAGATCCCAGTTAATGAAAGCTTGTCTTCAGAGGAGCACACTCGGTCTGCTCCATGTCCCAAGCTCTGTCCTCCTGCTTCAGCTTCACCAAATCTTATTGGGATTCAGTGGATTGGGCAAAATAATTGCCATTGGTTGCAAAAAGTTGAAAGTCTTTAGTCACAATGTTATCAAATTCCTATTTCATGGCATCATCCAATGAAGAGTGAAAATGAAAAAGAAAATGAGTGTTGTCTGACCATTTGACTGAGTTTTGAGACAGATGTGATGCCCATCTTGACTAAATGGCTAGAGTCCATGATTATGAGATGTTAGGGTAAACCTAAATTCTGATTACACCAGCCTTTACTACAGCTGCCTAATAAACACTGAGCAGGAATGCTAATCTCCTTTCAGCTCTAAATCCACCCAGTAGTGAAGGAAGCATCCAGCATTACTACCATCCATGCATCACCACTAAATCTAGGAGCAATGCATACTGCTGAAACCAAAACAGATTTTTAATTTACATTTATTTTCTTGCCCTATACACTCACTGAGTACTTTAGTAGGAACACTATGATCCAAATAAAGTGCCCGACATGGCCTTCTACTGTTGTAGCCCATCCGCCTCAAGGTTCAACGTGTTGTGCATTCTGAGATGCTATTCTGCTCACTACAATTGTACAGGGTGGTTATCTGAGTTACCGTAGCCTTTCTGTCAGAACAAACCAGTCTGACCATTCTCTGTTGACATCAACAAGGCATTTCCTTCCACAGAGTTGATGCTCACTAGCTGGTTTTGTTTTTGGCACCATTCTGAGTAAACTCTAGAGGCGGTTGTGTGTGAAAATCCCAGGAGATCAGCAGTTACAGAAATACTCAAACCAGCCCATCTGGTACCAATAATCATGCCATGGGCTAAATCACTGAGATCACATTTTTTGATGGTTGATGTGAACATTAGAAGCCTTTATTTTTTGGTCACACATTATACATACATATATACAGTGAAATGTATTTGTTTTTCACATATCCCAGCTAGGGCCAGCCATTATACGGAGCCCCTGGAGCAGATAGGTTCAAGGGCCTTGCTCAAGGACAATGGCTCAATGGCATCTTGGCTGTGCTGGGGCTTGAACCCCCAACCTTGAGCCTCAACCGCTGAGCCACCACTGCCCCAGCTTCATTATTCAGTCAATTGGCTGATTAGATTATCAATGAATAAGTAGGTGTACAGGTGTTCCTAATAAAGTTTTAAGTGAGTGTATATTTCTAAACAAAATCTTTAACGTAAAACCTAAAAAACTGAAAACTCGTGTCCATTGCTTTGTATTACAATGAATGCATAAGAGATTAAATATATGTCTGAAATATTGTAAAATCTTTTGCACATCATAAATCCAATTAATCAGAGATCTACATACATACATACATGTTGTTATATCAGAATAGAGAATAATCTAAGACAAACTGCACCAGAGGTAAGAAAACATAAGAGGATTACTAAGAATCCCTGACTGATTTTAGATTGAACACCTAAAGAGCTGCGATATGTCCTTGAGAAAATGTGGGAAATTATAGATTAGAACTAGATAGATAATCTGTCAATAGCCTACCAACTGTTTAAAATCAAAATGCGATGCAAAATGTTAGGAAATATAGACAGGCTCCTGTAAACACACCTTAAAGTCCCACAATTTATTACTTTGCTTCCTGTCACACTGGACAGCCTAATCTATGTAAGGCTGGTACAGGGATTATTAATCCACGTACAATCATGATTTAAGCTTTGGGACATCATTCTCGTTCTCTAATCCTGTGTGGTTGAGATATTACTTAAAAGAAAATTGTTCTGGGACATTGGCAGAAGTTCTTCAAGGTCAGGGAGAAAAGTCAACCATATGTTTGTTTTATCAGTGCTTGTTTTTTAAATCATCACAGAAATAAAATGCTATTTGCTTTTGAAATATTTCAGATGTTCTCAGAAATAGATGACGCAGTGTAAAGCTGATCATTTTGATTTTCAGAATTCAGAATCATATTTTATGTAAAGCATTACTGGGTTATGGTATATCAGTAGTTCTCAACAGGTTTTACTCTGAACATCAAGAGGTGACCCAACACTGTTCCAAAATTGTTTATCATACAAAAGTAAACAAAATTTTCCTTAATATCAAACATTGAAATTTCTTACCATGAGCATAAGACCAAAAATATGCAAATATGAGAATTTGCAAGTGAACCTGTATTTAATGTAGTCTGGGTTAAATTCTTTATTACTTAGCAAAGTTTAGTTTTTCTGAGAATGAGAGCAGCATGTTATGCAACCTGTCCACTGGCATCTGCCTAATTTGGCCAGCTTCTACCAAGTGACAGATGAATGTGTGCCAAAATACCATAGAGCTTGATTGGATGTATAGCCTTTGACATCAACAACAGAAGATATTTTAAAAGTTGATACACATCTATTTTGCTCTCCTTACTATGGTTATATAGTTGGATTATATTATTTACATTTAGTATTGTTGTTGTTTTTCACATGCTGTCATATATGACCTATTTTTGGGATATATATGACCTTGTAACATTGTAAATGAAACAGATTAAGATACATAGATCCTTAATCACTCACTCTCCTCTGTTTATCTTGCAGATCCTGAATTCAAAGACCTCAAAGCTCCACCACCTCTTCCAAGTGAGCGTAGTGTTATTTAAGTACCTACAGATACCTACCAATCAAAGCCAGTACACAATGACGCATTACTGTTCTGTGTTTTCATGGTGCAGTTTGTGAGTTTGATATGAGCGGGCCAGAGGGATATGTGGAGTCTGTAATGGTTGCGAAGGAGGAAAAGGCGCTGCAGTCAGAGGCTGTAGACTGCTGGTGGTACATAAGGGCTCCGCCTGGCTTTAAGGTAAACTTTATTCAGAAGATACTTGCTGTTGGTTATGCCATTATTTTTTCTAGGTGACATGTAAATTCTGCTCTACAAGGAGCACCAAAAGTTATTACAAACATCATGATTGTTTCCAAACAGGTTTCCCAAACACTCCTACAACCCCTTTCGTCATGTCTCCTATTTTCCATTGTTCAAACAAACAGGTAGTCCCACACTAAACTCACGCAGAAGTCCAAAGCTGACATGTCGAACAACTTAATAGTTGGAATAGATTAAACAAAAATGACAAATTTGTCATCATTTACTCACCCTTGTGTCATTCCAAACCAGTATAACTTTCTTTCTTCTATGGAACACAAAAAGAGATGTTAGGCAGAATGACTCAGTTACCATTCACTTTCGTTGTATGGAAGAAAGATGCAATGAAAGTTAATGGCGAATGAGACTAATATCTCCTTTTGTTTAATACATGTGCTGTGCCAGTTCCAAGGTGAAATGTGCACTGTTGGGCACTAATAGAGAGTTAAATTTTCTCCCAAACAGGTTTTTAATGTTAATGTGTTTTAAACAAACAAAACATACCCCCCAACCCTAAATCTTGAACCTAAACCTAACTGAAAGTGAAAAATTGATGAGGTTTTGAAAGTTAATGCTCTGTCCAGATATAAATCAACAAAACAGAACTCCCTATAGGTCTTAAACATAAAACCCTTTCATGTGGGGACTCGGATGCTATACGGGACTCCTACCTCGGTCCTTTGCATTAAAAAAGCAATGTAATATCTAATTGCTTGTGGTTGAACAACCTTATAAACTCACTGAGCACTTTATTAAGAACACTATGGTCCTAATAAAGTGGCCTATGTGGTCTTCTTCTGTTGTAGCCCATTCGCCTCAAGGTTCGATGTGTTGTGCATTCTGAGATGCTATTCTGCTCACTGCAATTGTAATGAGTGGTTATCAATTGTAAAAAATATTTACCTTTAGTCTTTCTGTCAGCTCTGAACATTCTCCATTGACCTCTCTCTTCAACAAGGCATTTCCATCAACAGAAATATTTTTTTTGTTTTTGGCACCATTCAGAGTAAACTCTAGAGACTGTTGTGCATGAAAAATCCCAGGAGATTAACCGTTACAGAAATACTCAAACCAGCCCATCTGTCACCAATTATGCCACGGTCAAAATCACTGATATAACTACACTGATAGTTACACTATGCTGATGGTTGATGTGACCATATCTGCATGATTTTATGTTTTGCACTGCTGCTGCTCAATTGGCTGATTAAATAATCGCATGAATAAGTAGGTGTACAGGTGTTCTTAATAAAGTTCTCATTGAGTGTAAATGTAGTTTGTTACAAGTCATGCACTAAAGTAAATATGTTTAGATGCCCTAAAATAGCATTGTGTGAGGAATAGGTCAAAAAGTAAGAGTTTATGAACTGATAATCTGCCCTTTAACTCATGATTAGTGTGAAAGGGAAAAACTCGTTGTTGTTGATGTTTCATCAGGAAAGTGCCAAGATTGGTACAAAAAGCTGTGTTAAAATCACTTTGAAAGAATGTAGGTATAGTAACATGATTCTATGAGTCCAGGTTGGAATTAACAAGAGTAGTTGTCTCTGCACATTAAAGAATTTTAACATTGAAAAAACTTTTGTTAAATTACATTAAAATGAATAAAATTTTTTTAGTAATAATTCCCATACTATTCCATTCTATCACGATTCTGTGCACTATACTGTGCGTCACTTTGTTGAGATGTTGGATGTAGGATGTTCAAATCTGGCCTGTGTTGTATCTAGAATCTAGACCCCATTCCCCCTTTCTCTCCCCAATAATATACAGTAATAATGTTAATATAATTATGGCTCCACTTGCCACAGATCTACTTGCGTTTCCTGGATTATGAGATGCAGAACTCAAATGAGTGCAAGCGGAACTTTGTGGCAGTGTATGATGGGAGCAGCTCAGTGGAGCACCTGAAGAATAAATTCTGCAGCACAGTGGCCAACGACGTGATGCTGGTGACATCACTAGGTGTGATTCGCATGTGGGCTGATGAGACCAGTCGAAGGAGCCGATTCCGCATCCTCTTCACCACCTTCCAAGAGCGTGAGTCAATCAAACATTTTTTTCCCCTCATCTTGACACATTTCAGTTGCACATAGAGCCTGCTTACAGTATAGTGTTAAAGTCGTCCTTAGTGCCTCACTTTTAAACCAAGTGGTCTGGAAGTGTCCATTTTGTAACATTGTGTGTTCTTTTGTAATTATTATAATTTCTTTCTGTTCTGCAGCTCCATGTTTAGGAGACACGTTCTTCTGTCATAGCAACATGTGCATCAACCATACACTGGTGTGCAATGGAATTCAAAACTGCGTCTATCCCTGGGATGAGAACGGTTGTAAAGGTACATCATTTCCTGATTGAACAGACTACTCTAAAATATCATTTTAATACAATTTTTGCAAAAAATGTGGTAACACTTTACATCAATGTCCCCTTTGTAAAGGGTTTATAAAAGGCATTCATTAAGTCATTTACAAATGCATTTATAAATAATGTATGCACAGTTATAGCAACATGCATAAAAAGGCCAACCTTTATCCAATACTTGCCAAAAAAAGGGAGCATTAAACATGTTATAAATGCTTAATTAATTAATTTATATTAAAGTCATGAAATTCTTTTTTTTTTTTCACAAAAACAGTCATAATTTAGAAATTAGGATAATTTTACAACCTGTTTTTGACCAACTGTCTGAAATGCTCAGTTTTGGCGGAAGCACCTCCTTAAAACTTTAACGTAAATGGCCACTGTTATGATTGCTAACATTGTGCAGACCCTCGAAATCAGCCATTTTTAAAACTCATTCAGAAGAGAATGAACAACACCAAAACATTATACATTTCACGGTTTACATATAATGCACATCCAACACATTGCATCCGAATATATCAAGCTGTTAGTCTGAAGCACAACTGTTAACACTCACACCCTGTCTACACTGGATGTGAGAGTAGCATCAAAAGCAATAGAAGAACCCATTATAATTAATGATGCTATCTACCATTTAAGCATACATTGTGGCACGTCACGGCAACAGTAAACAGGTGTCCCATTACATTTAGCACTGGCGCTACTACTGCCGTTGCCAACAACACAAAGAAACATTTTAGAAAGTTTGTGTCAACAAGCCCGGTGTAGACAACCTCAAGCCTTTGTGTTGCGTTGTGTCAACGGACACGCCCGGTGTCAACAACCATGACATTTTACTGTTTACTTACATTTTTTATCTGGTCCATTAGTGTATTTAACTGCCCCATATCCTTCAGTGACAATTCCTTGGCAAAGCTTGACTTGTTATTTGACTGCTTCACAAACACACACATCCAGTATTATCCTGCACTGAGGTGCACATTGCCAGAAACAAATAAAAAATATCCATCTAGTGTGTTTACATACACCAAGAATTAAAAATAGTGTTGATGGGTGAAAGAACAGTTTGTTGAGCAGTTGTCTTGTCTTCTCTTCAGAGTTTAAACTTGACATTGTGTCATTTAAAAAGCTTACCTGAGACGTGACAACAGTCAAAGTCTGTATAGGCCATGCTTATATATAAACATAATTCATAAGTCCAGATGGGTCCCATTTGGCATTCAGGAGTAGTGAGCCCACAGTAGGCCCTTTGTCCTTCTCTCTGTCTCTCTGTTTACGAAGTGAGCACCAGTGGGTGGGGCCATGGGTGCGATGATTTTAAAGTAGGTGTTGATATTGTTGCTGTAGAGGTGAATTATAACAAATATACAGATGTAATAGAACAAGGTTTTTTGGCAGTTTGGTTTCAATAAATGCTTTTATTGCATTGGGGATTAAGTTTTGAATTCTGAATTATTCAGTATGTTTTTATAGTATAAAGAGCTCTTATATGTCAAAATATCAAGGAAAATTGTAATCCTCATGAATAAAAAAATTAAATGAAAAATGCTGTTTTTTTTAAAACAGCATTTTTTTTATAAATCAAATGCTCTAATTCAAGGTCTCTGTCACAATGTAGTAAAATAGACTATGATATTGATATTAAAATGAGAGATCATATAATTGTTTTTAGTCTGCTTTGTGTTTATTGATGATGATGTCTTGACTCACTTGTGTTGTCACTTTAAAGTTAAAAGAATGGTGCTACTCTAAGTGGTGGCCTAACTTACCCAGTCCTAGTTACCTAAAGGTCTCCATGCTCAGTCACAGCATATATTACTGTATAAAATAAGCCTGATGGCCATTAAGCCATACTGAACTTTTATGTACAGGTTTCTAATGTTGGCAACACTAGATATTGGGATACTTCACCCAAAAATGAAAATTCTCTCATCATTTACTCACCCTCATGCCATTCCAGATGTGTATGACTTACTTTCTTCTACTGAACACAAACAAAGATTTTTAGAAGAATATCTCAGCTCTGTTGGTCCATAGAATGCAAAGTAGTTTAATAAATGTCTTCTGAAGCGATCCAGTTAGTTTTGGGTGAGAACAGACCAGAATGTAACTCCTTTTTCACCATATATCTTGACAGCAGTCCCCTTGGCGATCATGATTTCAAGCTCGATTACACTTCCTATAGCGTCATCTAGCACTCTGTGCGTGTGTCAAGCACTAGAAAGTTTAATCAAGCTTGAAATCATGATCATGTCTGCTGACTGCAATGACAAGATGTACAGTGAAAAAGAAGTTACATTTTGGTTGGTTCTCAGCCAAACACAACTGTATTGTTTAAGTAGACATTGCTTAAACCACCGGAGAGTCTTTTATGCAGACTTTATTTTTGGAGCTTTTGAAGATCTGGTCACCATTCACTTGTATTGTACACACCTACAGAGCTGAGATATACCTCTAAAAATCTTCACTTGTGTTTAGCAGAAGAAAAAAAGTCATACATATCTGGGATGGCATGAGGGTTAGTTAATGATGATCACTTTAAGAAATGCTTCACATTTGTCCACTTTACATTAAGGTACATTTTCATAGGTTACTAAAGTTGAATAAGTATTATATGCAGTTGCATAACATGTGAGGTAAAATTGCTTACTGTTTGGAAAGTGTTGCTTGAAAGTCACCCAATGATTCATAATGCAATTGTGAATGAAATATGCATCATTAATGAACCCCTTTATAATCCTTTAACAAAGGGAACATTCTTGTAGTGTTAACAAAGAACAGAATGCCTTAATATTTATGCTACTGTTGATATTCTCACAGAAAAAAGAAAAACAACTATCCTGGACAACCTTGACAATACCAATGTGACCATTATTGGAGTGACCTGTGGATTGGTGATTATCCTGCTCACTGTATCAATAATCATTCAGATAAAACAGCCCCGCAAGAAGTACATTATTCGCAGGGACGAATTTGACCCCACCTTGCTGCATGAGGCCTTTGAACCCCCCCACTATGAGCTGTGCACAATAAGGCAAGTGGCCTCAACTGATGAGGTTTTACCAGAGGACTTCCCCAGACTGCAACGTACCTCTTCCAAATGTATCCATGGTCACCACTGTGGTTCCCAGGTGTCCAGCACTCGAGGGAGTCACAGCGATCTCAGCATGCGAGAAGCAGCAGACTTTCTCTCAGAAATGCAGGTGGCTGCACAACCCCCGTTCCCCCGGCAAGTTACACCCACTGGCCACAGGAATATTCTAGTGATGAAGCATAGCTACTCACATGATGGGTCTGAAGAGTGTAATATGGATGATGAACTAGATTATGGACCCACTACCAGTCATGGGAGAGCAGCATTGGAGAGAACTGTGCATCGGTCAGTATCTAATGACTTTTGATGGTTTTCCATGCATGTGAGACTCAAATATCAGCCCAGATTTTGGATGGATTGTTTCATTTTCATTGTTTTATTTGTGGTAGTCATGCACCTTGTTTAGTCACTCCATACATATGTTGACTGTTTTGCATGTATGGTTACAAATCTATAAAGGAATATCAATAAAAATGGATGTACATACTATATACAGTATATGTATATGTGAACCATTACACTGTATTACTGTCTGTTTTCCTGTTTTGCATATGATTGCTCGCTTACTTTTATGCACTTTTACGCATTCATTTGGATTTTAATTCCCTCCTAATATTGTAAAAGGATATTAGGATACAATCATTGCATATGATTGATGTAAATACATATTTTATATTCATCCTGAATTTATTTAAACAACATTAAAATGGAATGTAATGTCATTGCTGCTGTTTATTCTCACTATTGTACTTTTTTTAAATGTAGAACTAGCTTCTCTCCTTCTTTGTGCTGTGTGGTTTAATTGTATATATGTGATTATTTTATTGTATTGTCATTGTTTTAATGCCTATTTGAGAACATTTGTGCTACTTCTATACTTTATTGCCCTTCATGCCCTTGTTTATCATATCACATTATATACACATTATATATCACAGTATAATACAAGTACAGCTGATATGCTGTCTCATTTTCTTTCTTTCTTGGGTTAACTTTCTATTGGAACAAAAATGTATTATTTTTTATAGTGAATTATGATTCTTAGTTTTTAAGGATTTTTCATAAATTATGATTCACTGTGTTTCATTAACATAGCATCTTTTGCTGTTGTGTCCATACGCTTGGAAAATAAGGCACTTTTTGGCCTACATCATCCAAATCCCAGCAAAACAGCTCTTCCTCCCTTTATCAAAATACTTAAAAGTAATATTCCAGGTTCAATACAAGTTAAGCTCAATCGACAGCATTTGTGGCATAATATTAATCACCACAATATATATATATATATATATATATATATATATATATATATATATATATATATATATATATATATATATATATATTGACCCTCCCCTTCTTTTCTTTAAAAAAAATGCTAGTGTGGTCTTACAAGGAAAGAGAATGGGGCCAATCCGTAAACGTTAAAATACTAACCGTTTCAAAAGTATAGCCACAAGACGTAAACAATATGCGTGTTAGTTTGTTAGTTCAATAAAATCACTTACTAACCTTTTCTGTGTAGTAGCGTTTGTGTTCCTGCTTGTGGTAAGTGACGGGTGCTGTGAGAGTGGAACTAATGACGCTGCAGTCAGTGTTGCACGTTGGACAAATTTGTGGAAACACCAGTTCACTTGTGTCAGGTTGGCTCTCTTGAAATAGCCTTATATTGAAGTTGTGTGATAGTTTTGAATCAACGACTTGACTCTACATATTCAGAATGTTGTCTTTAACTTATTGAAATGCTTTGCTCATCACTAGAGTATCCAGACACTTTTAAATGATCGGCTGTTTAAAGACTTCAAGCTGTCATTGGACGGACAGTGATGTCCAGCCTGTTCTCATTTCATTATGTCTGACTTTGACGTAAGGTCAAATACTTTAACGGAGACTAATAGTAAGCAGGGATCAGGTAGTGAGGGGGCTTTTAAAAAACGACTCGGTATTATTGCAACTTGTGTCGTCGGAGGGTCATTGGTTGCTCTGTACGCAGTAACTGGACCATTTATTGCACCAGCATTGAGGAAAATTTGTCTTCCATTCGTTCCTGCAACAAGGGCACAAATTGAAAACGTCCTTACGGTGTTGCAAACCAGATCAGGGTCCTTGGTGGATATTGGCAGCGGAGATGGACGGATAGTGAGTTGTTTTCATGTGGCATGGTTGTACTATCACATTCAGTAACAGAACACAATTGCATTATCTGATACTTTTAACGTACCATAGTGCAATTATGGTATTTTTGTAAGAGTGGATAACTACAGTAGAATTTGATAATAGCAGATCTCAGTTTCGGTTTCAAAACTAAATGATCGTTGAACCAACAGTTTTCCAAATCTTGTATCTACAGTATGTGTTTCTGGTTTGGTGTAGGTTATAGCTGCTGCAAAACGAGGCTTCAAGGCAGCTGGCTTTGAGCTGAACCCATGGCTGGTCTGGTACTCTCGTTACAAAGCCTGGAGGGAAGGTGTTCAACACAGCACATCTTTTTATATTTCAGACCTTTGGAAGGTGAGTAGGATGAGCTTGCTCTCCTTTCATGTGCTTTTTAATTGTTATAAATTTACAGATCTGCATGAAATCATGATGCATGTGTTATGTGTCAATAGTCTCTTTGATTGTCCTTTAACAGGTCAGCTTTTCAGAGTACTCCAATGTGGTCATCTTTGGGGTTCCTCAAATGGTAGGATTGTCTTCATCATCAGATGTTTGAATATATAAACTAGATAGACACCATATTTGGCGATGAGTCTCCCTAATAATGTTGTATCTCATCTGCAATCTGTTCTAATTTTTCACAGATGGAACAGCTTGAAGTCAAGCTCCAAACAGAGCTTCAGAGTTCAGCTAAAGTAGTAGCTTGTCGCTTTCCGTTTCCTACTTGGACCCCCGATGACGTAGCTGGCGAGGGAATTGATACTGTGTGGGTTTATGATGCCAAGACATTCAAACCTCTCAAAACAAACAAAAAAGTATGTTAAAGACTAGGCAGTAATGAAAGAGGATAACAAATGCTGCTTCCAGAGCAATGATGCACTGACCAACGTTTTGTCTTTATCATACTGTATATACAAAGATCAGCCACAACATGAAAAGCACCTGCCTAATATTGTGTAGGTCCCCCTCGTGCCGCCAAAACAGCACCAACCCAGAATAGTATTCTGAGATGCTATTCTTTTCATCACAATTGTACAGAGCGGTTAGTTGAGTTACTGTAAACTTTGTCAGTTCAAACCAATCTGGCCATTCTCTGTTGTCTCATCAACAAGGCATTTTTGTCTGCAGAACTGCCGCTCACTGGATGTTTTTTGTTTTTGGCACCATTCAGAGTAAATTCTAGATACTGATATTTGTGAAAATCCCAGGAGATCAGCAGTTACAGAAATACTCAAACTAGCCCATATGGTGCCAACAATCATCCGTGCGATTATTTAATCAGCCAATCGTGTGGCAGAAGTGCAGTGCATAAAATCATGCAGACAAGTCAGGAGCTTCAGTTAATGTTCACATTATCAGAATGGGGAAAACATTTGATCTCAGTGATTTAGCCCATGGCATGATTGTTGGTGCCAAACTGGCTGGTTTGATTATTTCTGTAACTGCTTATCTCCTGGGATTTTCACACACAGTCTCTAGAATTTACTCCAAATGGTGCCAAAAACAAAAAACATCCAGTGAGCAGCAGTTTTGTGGACGGAAATGCCTTGTTGATGAGAGAGGTCAACAGAGAATGGCCAGACTGGTTCGAACTGACAAAGTCTACAGTAACTCAGATAACAACTCTGTACAATTGTGGTGAGAAGAATATTCTCTCAGAATGCGATTCTGAGATGCAGGTTGGCGCTGTTTTGGCGGTACAAGG
This sequence comes from Moxostoma hubbsi, assembly GCA_032164185.1. Taxonomy (NCBI): domain Eukaryota; kingdom Metazoa; phylum Chordata; class Actinopteri; order Cypriniformes; family Catostomidae; genus Moxostoma; species Moxostoma hubbsi. Next base: position 29,310,880 of record JAVLUX010000009.1, read on the forward strand.
GTGACCTACACAATATTAGGCAGGTGGTTTTAATGTTGAGGCTGTTCACTGTATTTTTAAGATTTAGCTGATTTAGATTTATTTTTGTTGCTTGATGTTTTTTATTCTATTTACATGTCCCTTTGTTTTAGTAAAGAGAAAAATAAATAAATAGTTTTTCTTTTCTTTTGTCATATGTCAAAGTCTGGTTTTATAGATTTTCTCAGAGACAAGTAGTAACCGTATTCCGATAAGAACAATATTTTTCATTTTCTTGTATAAAGGTTCCCCCATTTATCCTACAAAGAAGGTTAGATATGTGTAAAGTTCTGAGCACAAATTGATTAAAATGCTCTTGCAATTCTTCTTGAATAGAGCTATTTTAACCCAAATTATTATTTGAATAATACACATTTAGTTGAATTGGAATGTACAGTTTTATACTAATAAAAGAGACCGATATGTACATATACTATTTAACAACCCTATTTACATTTTACTTGTAAATTTAGCATTACAATCCTTAATTTATATCACATATACACAGTGTGTGTGTGTGTGTGTGTGTGTGTGTGTGTGTGTGTGTGTGTGTGTTTGCACATGCCTCTGGAATGTCAAGATTCACACCTCCACCCCCTTAAAGGGATAGTTTACCCCAAAATTTAAAGTTTCTCATCATGCCATCCCAGATGTTTATGACTTTCTTTTTGCTGCAGAACACAAATTTAGAGTTTTAGAAGAATATCTCAGCTCTGTTGGTCCTCACATTGCAAGTGAATGGTGACCAGAATTTAAAAGGTTCAAAAAGAAAATAAAGGCAACATAAAGGAAAGGACTCCAGTGATTAAATGAATGTCTACGGAAGTGTTATGATAGGTGTGGGTGAGAAACAGATCAATATTTAAGTATTTTTATTTTACAGTAAATGTACACTTTCAAATTCAGCCCCCTACTGGTTGTGGCTGGTCAAAGGTGGAGATGCATAGTAAAAAGGACTTAAAGGGATAGTTCACCCAAAAATGAAAATTCTCTCATCATTTACCATCCCAGATGTGCATGACTTTCTTTCTTCTGTAGAACACAAACAGAATTCTTTAGAAGAACATCTCAGTCCATGCAATACAAATGAATGTTGGCCAGAACTTTGAAGGTTCAAAAAGCACATAAAGGCTGCATAAAAGTTATCCATACGACTGCAGTGGTAAAACCATATCTTCAGAAGCAATATGATAAGTGTGTATGGGAAACAAATCAATATTTGTAGTCCTTTCTTTAATTCTCCTCTCTGCCCAGTAAGTGGCGATATGGACAAAAAAAAATGTGAATTGACAAAAACAAAAGAAGAATGACTTAAATATTGATCTGCTTCTCACACACATCTATTATATCACTTGTGAAGATATGGATTTAACCACTGGAGTCATATGGATTACTTTTATGCTGCCTTTATATGCTTTTTGGCCCTTCAAAGTTCTGACCACCATTTACTTGCATTGTATGGACTAACAGAAATTAGATATTCATTTAAAAGTATTAATTTGTGTTTTGCAGATGAAAGAAAGTCATACACATCTGGGATGGCATGAGGGCAAGTGATGAGATCATTTTCATTTTTGAACTGTCCCTTTAAATATTCCCTTTTAAATATTGGTAGGCACGTATTCCACTTAAAATATACATTCTATAGCCATTTAAACGTCAGGAGTTTCAAGTTTAACAGCACTTTATAGTATATTCCAAAATGCATTTGTATTGCATTCATCATAGAGTAGGGTTAATACATGGGTCTTAATCATATGGTAATGCGTAACCGGTAAAGCTCTTTTCATGTTAGCTATTATTTGAACAAGCACTTTACAGTCAAACACTTTGCTGTTTCTCATTTACGATCCAGTGCAGTCATCGCCACTTGAAATGAAAGTGCTTGAAGTGTCGCGGTCTGTGCGCGTGCGTGCTGATCTGCCGTAAATCGGAACTTTAGCCGCAAATGTTTGGCAGCAGCAGCGGATCCAGAGAGGCCACAAACCTTTGCATCAAACATGTTCAGCCGAGCCGCGATAGTCGACCAACAAGTAGCTTGATCAGCGCTATCCGTGAGCACGACGTGAAAAGCAGGATCCCATTCGTCATGCAGTATTTTAGTGTCGTTGTGAGCTAGCTCATATTGTTTTTTGTTCCGCGGTGTGTGTGTTATGTGCTGACTGTAAAAAGGACAGTGCGTCACCGTACAAGATGGACACTGCCGAAGAAGGTAAGCTGTCTAGACACGGCAGCACACTGTTCGCTGTCTGTTTGTGTGATGTTTGGTTTTAAATGTACATTGGCACCATGCACATTGTACGAAATAATGTTTATCACTACATGATGTTTTAGTTTGGGTGCTTAACCAGCTGTAATAGTTCTTTTTATATATATATATATATATATATATATATATATATATATATATATATATATATATATAATTTATGGCCCCCTGCTAGCTAACGAGCTAAAGTGTTTTACTGCCTGACGTATCATTAGTATACCTGTCATCCATCAAGCAGATCTAAATAAAGATAAAAATATGGAACAACTTGAATTTGGCCTTACAGCATGTCGAGTAGAGTGTTATAGCATTATAAAGCTTGTTAGTCTAGTTTTAGCCACCATCATGAAATGAACAACTATAATATCCTAGATATATTATATTACATAACTATTAATATTACTGTATATTAGAAATTACTGTCAACTCCAAGTATACCAACTGCGAAACACTGCCTACAGTGAGGACTCGTTGAATTTTTTTAACTTTGTATGCCACAGTGACCCTTCATTGTTATCTAGGTTGGGTTTATATTGTTTTTATAACTATAGGGCAAAAGATGATCACATGATTGGTAGAATAGTAGACAATGGGCTAATCTGGCATGTATTTATTCACAGTTTTTTGCCAATGTAAATCAAAACTCATAAAACCTTTATGCTGCATAACCTGCACCCATATAGATTTTGTTACCACATTTATATGAGCAGGGAATCCCTTGCTGTGAATATTAAAAGAGTAAAATTATTGTCAGAGATAACAAATAATTTTAACATGTATTTTGCCCATCTTTTCTGGCAGCTGATATATGTAGGGTGTGTCGATCTGAGGGAACTCTAGACAAACCTCTCTACCATCCATGTGTGTGCACTGGAAGTATTAAGTTCATCCACCAAGAATGGTAAGATCTTGTTTCATTCAGTGATGAATTAAGCAATAGCTAAACATAATATGTATCTTGATACATTGTGCATTGGAACTACTGTTTGAGGGAATGTTAGAGAAGTTAAAATGACCTCCAAAGTATCAGATTTACAGTTTCCATTGATATTAGATACAGATGGGATGACCATAACTTACTTAAAACACAGGCTTAACATTTAGTCTACCTACACCACATGAAGGCACGTTATATAAGTCAGAAGTTTACATGTACCTTAGCCAAATACATTTAAACTCAGTTTTTCACAGTTCCTGACATTTAATTGTAGAAAACATTCTCTGTCTTAGGTCAGTTAAGTTCACTATTTTAAGAATTTTAAATGTCAAAATAGTAGTAGAGAGATTTATTTCAGCTTTTATTTCTTTCATCACATTCCCAGTGGGTCAGAAGTTGACTTAATATTTGTTAGTATTTGGTAGCATTGCCTTTAAATAAAGTTTAACTTGGGTCAAACGTTTTGGGTAATCTTCCACAAGCTTCTTGCAATAAGTTGCTGGAATTTTGGCCCATTCCTCCAAACAGAACTGGTGTAACTGAGTCAGGTTTGCAGGCCTCCTTGCTTGAACACGCTTTTTCAGTTCTGCCCACAAATTTTCTATCGGACTGAGGTCAGGATTTTGTGATGTCCACTCCAATACCTTGAATTTGTTGTCCTTAAGCCATTTTGCCACAACTTTGGAGGTATGCTTGGGTCATTGTCCATTTGGAAGACCCTTTTTTGACTGAGCTATATCCACATAATTTTCCTTCCTCATGATGCCATCTATTTTGTGAAGTGCACCAGTCCCTCCTGCAGCAAAGCACACCCACAACATGATGCTGCCACCCCCATGCTTCACAGTTGGGATGATGTTCTTCGGCTTGCAATACTGAAACATAACGATGGTCATTTTTGTTTCATCAGACAAAAGGAAATTTCTACAAAAAATAAGATCTTTGTCCCCATGTGCACTTGCAAACTGGAGTCTGGCTTTTTTATGGTGGTTTTTGAGCAGTGGCTTCTTCCTTGCTGTGCAGCCTTTCAGGTTATGTAGATCTAGGACTCGTTTTACTGTGGATTGAATTGCACTTTTCGCACCAGTCTACATTTATCTCTAGGAGACAGAATGCATCTCCTTCCTGAGCAGTATGTCGTTTATACTTGCATACTATTGTTTATACAGATGAACGTGGTACCTTCAGGCATTTGGAAATTACTCCCAAGGATGAACCAGACTTGTGGGGGTAGACAATTTTTTTTTTCTGAGGTCTTTGCTGATTTTTCCATGATGACAAGCAAAGAGGCACCGAGTTTGAAGGAAGTCCTTAAAATACATCCATAGGTACACCTCCAATTGACGCCAATTAGCATATTAGAAGCTTATTTGCTATTTTCCTAAAGGCTTGACATAATTTTCAGGAATTTTCCAAGCTGTTTAAAATCACTGTTAACTTAGTGTATGTACAATTCTGACCCACTGGAATTATGATATAGTCATTTAAAAGTAAAACAATCTGTCTGTAAACAATTGTTGAAAAAATTAGTTTGACTACAATCTAAGTGTATGTAAACTTCTGACTTTAACTGTTAGTTTACTGTGCCTACTATAAAATTGACAGATGGTGTAGGCTAATTATAGCAGTTAACTTGGCAGAACGCAATGCCTGGTGTAATATACATTTGTGTGTATATGTGCATATTATATATATATATATATATATATATATATATATATATATATATATATATATATATATATATATATATTTATTTATTTTCCACCAGGTATCGTATTATATGTCAGTGGATTGTTACTTCTGATATCATAATTTAGTTAAACTTTCTTTTGGAACCAGCTATTTTTTTGTTTTGTTTTGTGCTCATTCTTTTGTGTGTACTTTGCCCAAGCTGGATGGAAAGAAGCAGAAACACCCATTAATTTGATTAACTTAAGTTTTAAATGCCTGAGTTGCGCTAAGACAAGCTAACTTATTGCCTTGTGTCCTTATAATGGTGACCAGCTGTGGAATGTCATCTTTGTCGTGCTCCCTTGTGGAAATGAAGCAGGATTTTCAGTGCTTTACCACACTTCGGATCACTCACATCACCCCCTTTCTGCTCATCCTCTTGTGTTTTTGCAGCTTGGTGCAGTGGCTTAAACACAGCAGAAAAGAGTACTGCGAATTATGCAAGCACAGATTTGCTTTCACGCCAAGTAAGTAACCCATTCTCATTACATTCTTCAGGGGAGGTTTGACTGTGAAAGGGCTCTATACAGCAACAAAAGCTTCAAAATCCTGTTCAATAAAAGCAATTGTGGGCTTTACTGGTATAGGGTTCTGTGGAGTCATGTGATTTTAAAAGCACTTGTGTTGTTTGATGTTGATGCTCTGTACTGTGGTGAAATTAGGTTTTTACAATACCCTAATTTAATTTTTATAAAACTGGCTATGCTTTTCAAAAAGTATTTTGAGAAATGTAAACACCGGCCAGTTGTAAAGCATTACTTTCAGTGCATGGACTATCTCATTTGATACTGGCCGTGATGCATACATTGCATTGCTTTGATGTAAATGCTGCATCCTTGTTTACATTTGTTGTTTGGTATCTGTGTTTATGTAAACAATATATATATATATATATATATATATATATATATATATATATATATAAAAATATCTAATTTTTTTTTTTTTTTTTTTTTGAGAATATGCTTAAGATGCACTTCTGCCATGTGTTTTTAGTTTTTGTTCTACTGTAGCTGTGCTAAAAGCTTTTACGTTTAAAGGGTTAGTTCACCCAAAAATTAATTCTCTCATTTACTCACCCTCATGCCATCCCAGATGTTTATGACTTTCTTCTGCAGAACACAAATTAAGATTTTTAGAAGAATAACTCAACTCTGTTGGTCCACAAAATGCAAGTGAATGGTGGGCAGAACTTTGAAGGTTCAAAAAGCATATAAAGAAGCATAAAAGTAATCCAGCGGTTAAATTAATATCTTTTGAAGTGATATGATTGGTGTGGGTGGGAAACAGATCAATATTTAAATACATTGTTACTTTAAATCTACACTTTCACCAGCCCTCCTATGTGCATTCATGAGAAGAGTAATTCAGTTTTTTTTTTCTGATTTGCATTCTTCATGCATATCACCATCTACTGTGCAGTGAGGAGAAAAAAAATAAATTGAGGGATAAAACAAAGGAAAATTATAAATTAATAATATTTGCACAAAGGCAGAGTAGATGGCTTAAATATTGATCTGTTTCTTACCCACACCTATTATATCGCTTCTGAAGATATGAAGTTAACCACTGGAGTCATGGATTACTTTTATGCTGCCTTTTATGTGCATCAAAGTTGGCCACCATTCTCTTGCATTGAAAGGACCTTCAGAGCTGAGATATTCTACGAAAAATCTTTGCTTTTTGTCCAGCAAAAGAAAGTCATACACATCTGGGATGGTATGATGTGAGTAAAATATGAGAAATGTTTCATTTTGGGGTGAACAATTATTCCTTTAAGGCATTTCTGAGCCATTATATTGGAGCAGGATATAGGCCTATATTAACTGTGAAGGTAACTTTAACCAATTGTTATTTTTTTTTTATTTATTTATTTTTTTTTATTAATTAATTAGACACATGTTTGTCAAGTGTTTTGATATTTTTGTATAAGTTGTAGTGAATTCCTCATCTCTTTTCCTCCTAGTTTACTCTCCTGACATGCCTTCACGGCTCCCAGTGCAGGACATTTTTGCTGGATTGGTCACCAGTATTGGCACGGCCATACGATACTGGTTTCATTACACACTTGTTGCCTTCGCCTGGCTGGGGGTTGTACCTCTAACAGCATGTAAGTGATGCTCTGAAGTTCACAATCTGAAACGCTGTGAGTAATGCACTGTCTTTATTCCCATTCTGCGCTTTTATACTATGTTGATTACGTAATGTTCTCCTTTTCCAACAGGTCGCATCTATAAGTGTTTGTTCACTGGTTCAGTAAGCTCCCTCCTGACTCTACCATTAGACATGCTCTCCACGTACGTACTAGACAGGAAAGCGCTCAAGTTTTCTCCTTAACATATTCATTTACTTTGTGCAATCTAAGCATAATGGGTTATTTCATTCCTCACCGTGGTCTCAGGTTCAGCTGTGGCCAGAGTTGTGTGGTGCTTTGTAGTGGTAGGATATTTCAGAGGTGATGATCGGTGCTCAATGTTCATCCCCTGCAGAGAGAACCTGCTGGCCGACTGCCTGCAGGGCTGCTTTGTGGTGACCTGCACTCTTTGCGCCTTCATCAGTCTGGTGTGGCTGCGGGAGCAGATTGTTCATGGTGGAGCCCCTTTATGGTTGGAGCAGAATCAGCAGCAACCTGCCAATGCAGCAGGACCAGCCAATGAGGTATAATATGAATGTTAGCACTAGGGATGGGGAATCTGACTCTATATACTGTGACAATAGATATGTATGAACCAGTAGAGATTTTGCTATACCGTTTATACTGTTGTAGATTTTTATGTATGGCTATTGGTGAGCAATTGTTGCTTTATGTTATTAACATGAGAGAGAGAGCGATGAACATTAAGTAATGCAAAAAATCAGAGCAGGTTGTGTCCCAAACGAGCCAAGACGAGGAAGAACGTATGAAGGGCTGTCCAAAAATTGCCTACGTTCACTTCCTTTGTAAGTGCCTTACTGTAACCTTGATTTTTGCTTCTGCTTTTTTTGAGGAAATAGAAGGACGAGTCAATTAATTTTTGTATTAATTAACATTATGCCAACAAATACAGTTGTTTGACCATCCAAAAAGATCTGGGATTTGATTCGAAAGATGGAAAATAGGGGAGGTGGTCATCAAGTCTAACATATTAAACATCAAAGTACCCTATTAACTACAAAACAGGAAATAGGGTCTATTGAGAAGAACTCCTCACTAGAAATTTGTTGCCATAATTTCAGTACAATAAGAATACAACAAGAACAGAAACCCATTGATTTCTCCTCAAACAATATGGAACCATATAATCAGCCTTTCACATTGGAGGAGCTTTTGAGGCCTTTAAGCACGCTCCTAATACAGCAGTTGGACCAGACAAAATTAATTATGAGTTTTTGAAGCATCTGCCCCATACAGTACTACTGCTGCTCCTGGGAATTTTTAATACCATCTGGAGAACAGGGAAGTTTCCTTCATCCTGGCAAGAAGCAATAATCATACCATACTGAACCCAGGCAAGGACCATTCTAATGCTAACAATTACTGCCCAATAGCACTGACCAGCTGCCTCTGTAAAACTATGGAGAGAATGGTCAATGACCGTCTAGTGTGGATACTAGGGTCTGAACACAAAATCAGTAAATTCCAGTGTGGGATTAGAAAAGGAAAATGCACATTGGATCACCTTATTAGACTGGAATCATTTGTACAGGACAGCTTTATTAAAAAGAACATGCTTTAGCAGTTTTCTTCGACCAGGAGAAGGCTTATGATACCACTTGAAGATATGGCATCCTTAAAGATCTATATTAATTTAGTCTTCGAGGCAAATTACCCCTTTTTATTTCCAATTTCCTGTCCAGTAGGCATTTCTGTGTTCAGATAGGAACTACCCTTTCAAATTCACATATTCAAGAACTAGGGGTCCCTCAAGGAAGCATTCTCTCTATTACACTTTTCAGTATCAAAATTAATAGTATAGCTTTTCATGAGAAACACACATGAGAAACCTGAGGAAAAGGACATAGAATATTATAAAAGAGCTGGCAAAATCGAAATGGGGTGCTGACTTTACTGTACTTTTACGACTTTACAGAGTGCTAGTCAGATCCCGACTAGACTATGCATGCTTTGTGTATATGACTCAGCAAGAAAGTCCTACATTCAAGTTCTGGACACCTTAAATCACCAAGGACTACGACTGGCTTTAGGAGCATTCAGAACTTCTCATGTTCAGGTCTTTTTCACAGAAGCCAGATAACAGTCACTTCAGAACAGATGCTTGAAGTTGCATTACAATATGCAGTGAAAATTGAGGCAAACCAAAGAAATCCAGCCTACCAGACAATTTATCATGCCGAACAATCTTACTTCTATGAAGCCAGACCCAGATATATCAGACCTTTTGGAATGAGGATGAAACCTTATCTAGAAAACCTGGATATCAATTTGGTCATCTGAACCCAAGATCATGTTTGTCCTATACCACCGTGGGATCTGAAAAGACCAAATATAATTTTGGCAATGACCCAGCACAAAAGACAGAGAAACACCCTAATGAGTACCACCAGCAATTTTTAGATATAAGATATGCTTTTCCTCTCCATAAGCCTGTTTTCACTGATGGATCAAAAGCAGATAATAAAGTTTTGGTGGCAGCAGTTTTTGGAGTTCAACACTATGGGATCCGTATTCCTGGACAATGATCCATCTTTACTGCTGAAGCTTGTGCACTGCTTTTAGCCCTGGAAAATTTTAAGAATGAACAAGAATGACATTTTTTAATCTTCACAGTCTCAAAATCTTGCCTTCAAGCTTTGGAATCTGTAAAGACTGATCACCCCATTATTTTGAGTATTTTAACTAAAGTTAAAGTTAACTTACAGAAATAAAATTTCAGTATCTTTTTTTTTGCTGGATCCCAGGTCATTTTGGACAGTCCGGCAATGCGAAAGCAGATATAGCAGCTAAAGATGCCCTTTCTCTAGAAATGTAGTAGTATTCCACCCACAGACCTAAAACCTTTACTAAACTCTTATATCTCTAACAAGAAGCAGATAGAATGGGACAAATGTAAATACTTAAAGCTTTATTAAATAAATCCCAGTATAACTAATAATGTTTTCTCTAAATTTAAAAATAGGTATGATCAAATTGTATATACTAGGTGTCGAATAGGTCACTCTAGACTGACACTTGGATTTTTATTAAAAGGTGAAGAACCTCCGTCATGTCTTTCCTGTCAGACTATACTGACTATTAATCACATTTTATTGTTTTGTGCTGCTTTTGATACTATTAGACAAAGGTTGTACTCAGAAACAAGCTTATCAGACATTTTTTTTAAATATCTTAGAGATTCTGTCTAGCATAAAACTAAAATTCCTTATTTCATTTGTATGGTTTTGACACTTAATATGTTCTCACCATGTGGATAGCCTTGTTGCTGACATGGCGCTAAAAATAAATAAATAAATAAATACTGTGTATATGAGCTTAACTTGAATTGAACCCGGAATATTCCTTTAAGCTCAAAGCATTGTGTAGTAGTCATGGTTGCACATATAAAGAGGCTCATATTTCGGCTATTTTGCAATGGTTTGAAATGTGTTTCATTTAATCCCATTTTAGTGTCAGAACTATCCGTTTTATAAAATAAGGTTTACTGTTGTCAGTCTTGTTTTTTTAACTGAAGTGCTTCACAATGTGAAGCTGTTTTTGCGCTAATGCCAGACCTTTTCATTTGTTATGAATAATGTTTCATCTGCTAGTTTTCATTTGTAAAGAATTTACTGGATTATTCAAAATAGGCAATTAACATAGTTATTTATGATATAAACCCTAAAACATTTTTCATACAATTTCCAGCAAAAATAGTTTTATGGTATATAGTTACTAGGGCTGGGCGATAAAACGATATCGATATATATCACGATAAAGAAAATCCACTAAGCTTTTGACGAATTTTCGATTATTTACTGCGTGTCGCTAAAACGCAAGCAGTTTGGCTTTCTCCGGCTGCGTTTCCACTGCGGCGGACGAAATCTGCTCAAAGGCGGTCACAGTGCTAGGAGAGAGCTTGCTCCACACCGCTGCCAATACTACAATCCACCTTGCAAGCATGACGCTCGGCTTTCATAGGAATTAATTGAATTGCCAACAATTAGGTTACTGGATTGATTCCATCTGCACAGCAAGACTTCATGACAATGGTTGCGCCCTCTCATCATCTCTAGTGAAGAGCGCAACAGAACAACAGTGATGTGGACAACAGCTCTGATCTTTCTGTGCTGTAATCTTGAATATTGTTCTCTGGCACAAAACATGCATCATTTCTGCCTTGTCCCGCTCCGCACGTGTTGCCTCTTTCCCTGCTTGTGTGTAGACATGAAGCACTGCATGAGTTAATGTGGTTTCAAAGCACCTTTTAGACCCTAATGTTTTTCCCTTCTAAATGTATCTTTATTAGTCAGCCTGTTATGAGCCTTTAATAATAAACAAATCAATTTCTGTTCTAATTTTGTGAAAATGAATTTGATGTCTGGAATGTATAAGGAAAGACTAAAATTACTAGTTGGTAGACTAGTCTCTCACTTTATTGAAAATATACAAATTTATAAAATATACAATTTTCTCTCGGGACACCATTGAACCCACATTCATTCCACAGTCACAAGGGCTCCTATGCCCCATACTTGGGTATCTGAATCTAAAGAAATATAAAAAATATTTAATTTTAATGTAAAAATATTCATACAAATACTGGACTGCTGTCACTATGCTTCAGAACAAACAGATGATCTTTTAACATTCATTTTCAATTGATAAACGGTAAAAGACAGTAAAATTGGTAAAAGATCCCACAGACCCCACTGCTTTGGCCGTCTCTGAACCCCCTGTGCAGTTTTGTAGAGACTATTTTGACTGTTTAGAATTTTTTTTTTTCTTCTGTCAACTTTGATATAAAAAAAAGAGTGCAATGTGTAAATATATATTTTGATAAATATCGATATCGAACAATATGAAAAAGATTATCGTGATAACAATTTTGACTATCGCCCAGCCCTAATAGTTACCATTACCACATTATAAAATGTTTAGTCTGTGATCTAAAATTTTTGTCATACTCCCTGCACGTAGTTTGCAAACATCTAGACAACACTACGCTGCTTCTCATCAGACAAACCGACACTGTTTGTTTACATACAAATAGGCATATGCAAACAGATAAAAATAAATTGGTGCATTTGCGGCTTATGTCAGCCATATTTCCTGTAGGTTGTTATTCTTCAGAGACCAATTACAAAGTTTGCACCATGACCCTCTCTGTTTACTTACTTACTCACTGTAATTATCATTTTGATTTGAACACAACACCGTATTCTGCCTGACCTTCTGTCATCTTAAATTCCCTCATTATCCCCTGAATATCTATAGAGACTGTTCTTGAATCTTGAATGCTTGTTCTTTGAATTGAACAACATACAATTGACTTCTTTACAAGCCCTTTTAAGTAGACCGTGTATAGTAGTTGACTCCACTCAGTGGGTAGTGTCAGCTGCATTACTAATATATTGTCTTATCAATAGGCCCCTGGCCCAGGTAATGGAGGTGCTGAAAACCAGCCCATGCCAGCCCCGGCTGAACCCCCGGCGGAGAACGCTGCAGCAGCTGAGGCCCCAGACATTCCCCCTGATCCAGCAGAAGAACTGGAGCTGGATAACGAAGATGAGGAGGACGGAGGAGCCGAAGATGTGGCAGATGCAAACAATGGAGCGCAGGGTATGTCACAACACAGCACAGCAGCTTTCCCTAAACTAATTTGTGGTGGAAAAATGAAACAATTTGAAAGCAAATTAGCAACTCTTCAAAGGGGATTGCAGTGGGACAAATCTAGAGAATAAATTATGGAAATTTGTATATGTTCTTTACAGATGATATGAACTGGAATGCCCTGGAGTGGGATCGTGCCGCAGAGGAGCTCACATGGGAAAGGGTGAGAGCATGTGCTCTGTGTCACTATATATTATAGTTTATTCAAAAGCTTAGGAGAGAAATAATAAAAAAAATACCCTCCCTCTCTCCAGATGCTTGGACTTGATGGGTCCCTGGTTTTCCTGGTGAGTAAGTAACGTATTTACCCAAGTGTAACAACGCGTTAATCTGATCTGCCAACAAATATTTACTAAGTTATCTAGAGAAATTTAAACAGGGTCCCCATGATCATGGAAAAGTTTGAAATGCATGAGAATTTTTAAATTGCATTTTCCAGGTCTTGAAAAATGTAAATCTTAAGTAATGGATAAGTCACAGAAATTTCAATGGAGAATGTACATTTTAGTAATTCTGCACTTCTCTAAAATATTTAATTGGCTAGATATTGTTGTACTCTTTGCTAGCAATCATAGTCATTTAATTTGCAAGTTGCAAACTTCGGTCAAAAAGTGTGGGAACCATGTTTAAAATGATTATTGTATCTTTTGAGGTGTGGTTTTCTCAGATGGTTTTGTTGTTTTGCTTTAGGAGCATGTCTTCTGGGTGGTCTCGCTCAACACACTCTTCATCCTGGTGTTTGGTAAGCATCACTGCACATTTGTTTAAACCAAATTATAAATTAACCGTGGTCACATTTAGTAACCCAATATGAAAATGTAATTATGCTTGATTTCTTGTTCTCCATTTTCAAACTACCTCATGATCTTTTTTTTTTTTTTTTTTTTTTTTTTTTTTTTTTTTAGCTTTCTGCCCCTACCATATCGGCCATTTCTCAGTGGTTGGGCTTGGTTTCGAAGAATATGTAAGTGGCAAATTATTTCAGTGATTGTGTTTTGTTAATCTCTTTGTCTTCATTTACTAATTTGAACCTTATTATTTGAATTTTACCTCTAAAATGACAAATCTTAACATTTATTTCTATTTCCAGGTTCGTGCCTCACACTTTGAGGGACTCATTACCACTATAGTTGGTTATGTCCTTTTAGCCATCACACTCATTGTATGCCATGTATCCTTCCAAACTCAAAAACACCCAAAGAAAAAACTTTCACAACTCTAGCCTGTATTGCATTTATTGGACTGCATTTGTTTACTGGATCTTCCGGAAATTAAGGAAACATTTCTGAGCTGCATCTTTTTGAATGAAATCAAAATGTGTTGTCTTCGTGCGTACCTTTCCTTAATTCAAATCTCAGGGATTAGCAGCACTGGTGAGATTTCAAAGATCACGTCGTTTGTTAGGAGTCTGCTACATTGTGGTAAAGGTCAGTTATTTGATGTTTGCATATGGTGTTCTTTAAAACCAGGTTTTCTAAACATATTGAGTAATTAGAATGAGCAGAAACAATGGCTTAAAGCTGAAGTATGTCATTTCTGTGCCATTGTCACCACCATACAGCTTTCTGCCTTTGATCAAACAAACAGGTCCCCCAAATCACACCATTGGTCGACTCAATGTTATTGTCTCTCTGGAGGATGGTCACTCAAAAAAACAGGAATTTAATTTCTGCGTTACTAGCACCACAAAACGGAATTGCAAAATAAACGTTTTCAATACCGCTTTCTGTATGCACCCCTTGCCTTCAGTTGTTCAGATAGTCCCGCCCCTAACTAACACCTTTGGTTGAGTAACATTGTTGGGGTGGGCCGCTCAAAAGAAACAGTAATTTTTACCTGACAGTTCCAGAGAAAGTGACCTGTTTGCCACAGAGACCGTGTTTACAGTTTTTGAAAAGAAATGACCTATTAATGGCTTAGTTTTATTTGTTTCTGCGTATTAAGCTGGAATAGGAGAAAGTATTTAACATTGAAAAAATTACATCAGCTTTAAGATTGCTACTTGACACTAAGACCTGGTTTTGCAAAGTAACTTTACTGTAAGAAACTTCATATGGATTTACTGTAATGCAGTGTTTTAAGTTGCACTAATGCTATAATAAGGTCACATTAACTGAACTTGTATTAGAGATCTAATGCTTTCTCTGTGGCATTATACTGAGCATCAGGAGTTCTGTCAGTCAATTATGTACTACTTTGAGTCTTGTGTTAAATTAACATGTTTTGATTCTTCCAGGTGTCCCTGTTAGTTGTCGTAGAGATTGGTGTGTTCCCCCTCATCTGTGGCTGGTGGCTTGATATCTGTTCTCTGGTATTTTGTTTTGTTCTATTAATCTAATTAATTCTAACCTTTGTATTTGCCATCCAGTAAAGTTGAACACATGTTTCACACCCTCTTCAAAGTCATATCCATTTATTTCATTTTTTTTATAGGAAATGTTTGATGCCTCATTAAAAGATAGAGAGCTGAGTTTTGAATCGGCTCCAGGGACAACCATGTTCCTTCACTGGTTGGTGGGGATGGTCTACGTCTTTTACTTTGCCTCTTTTATTCTTCTTCTCAGAGAGGTGGGCCTTTCTATGCAAATGTTTAATCAAATTGAGATTTGTAGATCAATATTATATGAAATTAAATATAAATTATGTCATTGTATGTTCCAGGTTCTTAGGCCTGGAGTCTTGTGGTTTCTCAGAAACCTAAATGATCCAGATTTCAACCCAGTGCAGGAAATGATTCACCTACCAATATACAGACACCTGAGACGATTCATACTATCAGTTGTAAGGAAATATTTACCTGTTTAATGTACAGTTGCAGGGAGAATTTTGTGAAACTGGGTGATGCCTTCTGGAGTGGGCTAGTTAGAGTTCTGACATCAACCCTATTGAAATGCTTTGGTGTAACTTTAAGAGAGAGCGATTCACACCAGACATCCCAAGAATATTTCTGAACTGAAACTGTTTTCTGAAAAGAGAAATGGTCCAAAACTCATCCTGAACATTGTACAGGTCTGATCCATAATTATAGGAACATTTTGGTAGAGGTTAATTCTGTGAATGGAGGGTCAGCTAGACATTGTGTTAAGTAGACTGTGTTGGTCTATTGTTGATCAGATCCTGATAAATCCAGTGGTTTACATACATATTCCTGCAACTCTATGCTGAAACTCCTTTTCAGACACTTATTTGATGTATTCTTTGAATGAGGCTTTTATTTATTTTTTCTCTCAGGTAGTGTTTGGATCAATCGTTCTCCTCATGTTGTGGCTTCCGATCCGGATAATCAAACACATCTTTCCTTCATTTCTTCCCTACAATGTGATGCTTTATAGGTAAATAAACTGTATTACCACCTCATTCTGTTAGTCTTAAAACTTAATGGTCCTTGTTATTATTGTATGTACTATGTAAACCAATTCAGAGCTCTAAGATGAGAGTTGTTTGGTGGATTTGCTCATTTTCCTGTATGCCTCTGGTCAGAGATAACAAGCAGGAGTAGCAAAGTTCTTTCTTGATGTGACATCATGGCTAAAAGAAAGGGCTGTTAATATGAAGTGCTAATTAATGTTGTCATGGCAGACCTTTGCATCGTTACCTAATGAGTGTCAGGACTCTCTGTAGTGTCTGGTGGGCTGTTGCATCATTTGGCAGGTGTGTTACACCTGATGTCATCATTCCCAGTAGAGTATTACTATAGTCTGATCCTGAGAGCTAAAGAGTTATTATAGTGTCCATGACCATTAATGCCATTTAAGGTCCCTTCACTCCTCACCACACTTCAGACAAGCCTGGTGTCTCTGTGTTTCCCAGCTAAGTTACCCTATATAACCCTGCTGGCTTCAAAGCAGTGCACTACTTTGTTCGTCACTATGAGAGTACTTTGAACAGTTGTAGTGTTTGTATGGGGCACTGACTGTCACTTCTGTGGAAAGAGGCCTTCAAATAAGCGTGGTTCAATAAGGGTTACGTAAGGGTGGAGGACTTTTAAATATTGTTCTGATAGCAGAGAAAGATGATGGTTGGACTTTAATGGAAAATGCAGACAACGATACTCTCTGTGTGTGTGTGTGTGTGTGTGTGTTTATGTACAGCCTTGGACAAAAGTATTGGCAGTGCCAAATTTTGTGTTTTGCAAAGTTCGCTGCTTCAGTATTTGTAGAAATTTTTTTCACGTTTCTATGGTATACTGAAAAACAATGATAAGTATTTAATAAGTTTTAAAGGCTTTTATTGGCAAAGACATTCAATTTATGCAAAGAGTCAATATTAACAATGTGGACCCTTGTTCATGTCCTCTGCAATTTTCACTCTGGCATGCTGAATATCAGTTTCTATGTCAAATCCTGACTGATGGCGATCCATTCTCGCCTTATTAGTGCTCAGTCACAATTTGTGGGCTTCTGCTTGTCCACTCGTCTTTTGAGGATTGACCACAGATTCTCTCTCTATGGAATTAAGATCTGGGGAGTTGCCACTTCATTCACTGAGCCATTTCATTCACTCTTGCCTTGTGACCTGGTGCTCCATCATGCTGGAAAATGCACAGAACATCACCAAGTTGCTCCTGGATCGTTGGGAGAAGTTGCTCTTGCAGGACGTTTTGATACCATTGTTTATTCATGGCAGTGTTTTTGGGCAGAATTGTGAGAGAGCCCACTCCCTTGGATGAAAAGAAATCCAACACATGGATGGTCTCAGGATGCTTCACTGTTGGCACGACACAGGACTCAAGGTAGCGTTCACCTTTTCTTCTCCAGACTATCAATTTTCCATATGTCCCAAACAGCCGGAAGGGGTCTTCATCAGAGAAAATAACTTTGCACCAGTCTTCTGCTGTCCAATACTTGTACTTCCTGCAGAATTTCAGTCTGTCCTTGATGATGTTTTTCTTGGAGAGAAGTGGCTTCTTTGCTGCCCTTCTTGACACCAGGCCATTGTCCAAAAGTCTTCGCCTCACTGTGCATGCAGATGCACTCACACCAACCTGCTGCCAATATTGAGCCAGCTCTGCACTGGTGGTGACACGATTCCGTAGCTGACTCCTCAGGAGGAGACTATCCTGGTGCTTGCTGGACAGTCTGGGATGTCCTGAAGCCTTCTTCACTGCACTTGAACTTCTCTTCTTGAAGGTGCAATATTCTTTGCAGCAATTTCCTTGCACGTGAGGCCATTTTGATGCAAAGCAATGATGGCTGCACGTCTTTCTTTAGAGGTAACCAAAAATGGGAAACAGGAAGTGTCTCATCTTCTGTGTGAGCAATGTGTGATTTAAATCAAAATTTGGAAGATGTTTAGTCTTTGGGGCTAATCACATGGATGTGACTATTTTGGTCATGGTCATAGCGCCACTACCTGACAGCAGGAATTGTTGCTCTTACAACAGACTTTAAAATACTCTTATATTATCCAAATTGTTTAGAATAATCTCAAATGCCAAATGCTTATGTTGCTTTGTTTTCCGAAAGCCACAGGGTGTAAATGGACCTATGGTGCTTGGGCCCATCATCGCAGCTTGCAGCCTTATTTATAATTATTTTTCTATGCTGGAAATCAGATACGAAAGATACAAAATACCGTGTGTGTTAGTGCGTGGCTAATTTTTTTTATTTTTATTCTACGCTACATAATGTCTTGTCCTGTATGTGTTCCTTGTTCAAAATCCTTTACAATTGCTGAAGATAAACCACAAAACCATTTTTTTTATACAAAAATGAAGATACATCATTGTTCTCTCTCCTTTTTTTCTCAGTGATGCTCCAGTCAGTGAGTTATCTCTGGAGTTGCTGTTGCTGCAGGTTGTTCTTCCTGCTTTGTTGGAACAGGGACATACACGGCAGTGGCTCAAAGGTCTGGTTAGAGCCTGGACAGTGACTGCAGGCTACTTACTGTGAGTCTTTCATGCCTTTTTCTCAAACAACTAATAACTATGCATCTGTGATCCTTCATGAACTGAAAATATATTTAAATTCATTTTAAATCTTTCCTTCTAAGTTATATATTTCTTATGTTAGACAGCTGCACATAACACATTGGAAAAGGAGTTGATTATTTCTTAATTTTGCCCTTAAAATAGCATTTGTATTGTTGAAACTGCATTTTGTTCCACAACTTTCAGAGACTTGCACTCTTATTTGCTGGGAGACCAGGAAGAAAACGAAAACAATGCCAACCAGCAGGCCAACAACAACCAGCAACAGCCCCGTAACAACGCCATCCCATTGGTGGGAGAGGGGCTGCATGCTGCCCATCAGGCCATACTGCAGCAGGGTGGCCCAGTAGGCTTTCAGCCCTATCACCGCCCCATGAAATTCCCTCTAAGGGTATCACTCTCAGTCTTGGTCTTTTATTCTTCAGCCAACATTCTGGATATAAAAGTGGAAAATCTTGCAATGTTTAAAAATGTTTATTTGTTTTGCTCCCTGTAGATCGTATTGCTAATACTGTTCATGTGTGTGACTCTGCTTTTGGCCAGCTTAGTGTGTCTCACGTTACCAGGTGAGGGATCAACGAATATATATATATATATATAAAATTATTATTATTTTAAGATCTTGACATGCAGACTAATTAACCTATTTAAAATGGTCAACACTAGGCATTGAATCGATGCCTTTTTCACACATAATCGGAAGATTTTCCAGATGATTTTATATATATATTTGGAATTTTTTCAGATATAAACCATTGGACAATAGTCTGTGTTTCCAAACATTTTTCTCAACACCACTTTGGTAAAGAATGAGCACCAGGATAAATTAAAGGGGTTTGCACACCGGACCAACTGGTGCATGGCACACATGCAGCGTAACTCTCATAGTTTTCCATAATGAACTGGGTTGAATTTTAAAGGAGAAAGATTATTTACTCTAGCCATCAGTGGATAAATATATAATATATATTGTGTTTGTGCACCTTTCATATAGCCTACACAATGTATTTTCTGTTACAAGTATGTCATTTTGTGGTTTGACAGCTTGAATTAAACCGCCTTCGAAGATACATACAGGGAAATTGCATAATAATTTGTAATCATTCAGTTTTTGCAGTTAAACCAGTTCCATATACTAACCTGCAAACTCATTGTGACTTTCATTCTTGAAGAACTTTTGTGTATGTGTCTATTGCAAGGAACTCTAAAATACCTTACAATACAATACCATAGTCTTTCGACCTGCTGCAGTAAATGTTGTATCACCCCCTGTTGGTCTTCCAACGTTATTACGCCAGACATTCAACAGAAGTCCAACTGGGTGAATTGGAAAACGTGCAAATTAGATTTCTAATTTAGATGTCTGCTAATGTTAGCATATCGATGCTTTAAAAATACAGTGCTGTGGAAAAGTATTTGCCCCATCCTGATTTTACAAACTAAATTTTTTTTTAGATCTTCAAATGATATGTAAAAAAACAAAACAAAGGCAACCTTAGTAATCACAAAATAAAGTTTTCAAAAACCTTTTTTTTTTCTTTATTTTTTATTAAACCAAAAAAGCTATCCAAGACCCATTTCACCTATGTGAAAACTAGCTGCCCCCTTAAACTTAAAAGCTGGTTGTGCCACCATTTGTAGCAACCAAATGCTTCCGACAACTGGAGTTCAAATGGTAAATGGTCTGCACTTATTAACCACCTTTTTAACCTTAGCAGTATTCAAAGCGATTTACACTGTGTCCCATTCTCACACACACACACACACATTCACACACCAATGATGGCAGAGCTGCCATGCAAGGCACTAGCATGCCATTGGGAGTAACTTGGGGTTCAGCGTCTTGCCCAAGGACGTCACAGCATGTGGAGTCATGTGGGCTGGGAATTGAACCACCAACCCAGTGATTAGTGGACAACCCGCTTTACCACCCTGAGTCACAGCCGCCTCATCAGTTGTGAAAGATCAGTCTTTCACAATGCTGTGGTGGAATTTTGTCCCACTCTTCTTTGCAGAACTGCTTTAGTTCAGCCACATTGGAGGTTTTTTGAGCATGAACTGCCCCTTTAAGGTCCTGCCATATCATCTCAATCGGGTTCAAGTCAGGACTTTGACTATACCACTCCAAAAATTTAATTTAGCTTCTTTTGAGCCATTCAGAGGTGGACTTACTCCTGTGCTGTGGATCATTGTCTTACTGCATAATCCAGTTGCGCATGAGCTTCAAGTCACGGACTGATGACTGGATGTTATCCTTTAGGATTTTCTGGTAGAGCGCAGAATTCATGTTTCCCTCAGTTATTGCAAGTCACTCTGACCCTGAAGCAGCAAAGCATCCCCACACTACCACCACCATTTTTGACCGTAGGAATGATGTTCTTTTTGGAATTGTGTTTTAATCTGATTTACGCCAAATGTAATGGGACCATTGTCCTCCGAACAGTACCACTTTCGACTCGTCAGTCCACACAACATTCTTCCAAAAGGTTTGAGGATCATCAAGGTGTCTTTTGGCAAAATTCAGATGAGCCTTAATGTTCTTCTGGGTTAGCAGTGTTTTTTGCCTCGCCACTCTTCCATGAATGCCATTTTTGGCTAGTGTCTTTTTGATAGTGGAGTCATGAACAAGTGACCTTTATTGATGCGAGAGAGGCCTGCAGTTCCTTGGATGTTATCATTGGCTTTTTTGTGCCTTCCTGGATGAGTTGTCACTGTGCTCTTAGAGGAATTTTTGATGGTTAGCCACATTTGGGAAGGTTCACTACTGTGCCAAGTTTTCTCTGTTTGAGATATGTAACTCACTGTGGTACTTTGGAGTCTCAGAGCCTTTGAAATCAATTTGTAACCCTTCCCACGCTGATGTATTTCAATCATCATTTCTGGAATTTCTCTCAACCTTGGTATATTGTGCTACTGGGTGAGACCTTTTAGCCAACTTCATGCTGCTGAAAAAGTTCTATTTTGGTATTGATTTGATTTAACAGGACTGGCTGTAATCAGGCCTGTGTGTGTCTAGTCCAACTGAATGCCATTATGAATGCAGTTTCGTAGATTTTAGTAACTAAGGGCAAATACTTTTTTGTTTCAATAAATAACATAACTTTTTTATGTTTTATGTTAATTTAGTTTGAATATTTGAAACTATTTATAGATTAGAGATATAAAGATAGGGCAGATACTTTCAAAGCACTGTATATTGATAAAAATAATGTGCCAATCAATTATTGATATATCTATTTTATGACATGCTTGACTAACACCTACATTTTTTGCTCTATTTCCATTTTGAGGTGTATGCTTTCAGATGATGATTCCCCTTACTGTCTCACAAATTGTATTTATTTGCTGTTCATCTATTAATCTCAGTGTTCACCGGCCGTTGGCTGATGTCCTTCTGGACGGGCAGTGCGAAGATCCATGAGCTGTACACTGCAGCATGTGGGCTGTATGTGTGCTGGCTGTCCATCAGAGCGATCACGGTGCTGCTGGCTTGGATGCCTCAGGGCCGCAGAATCATCTTGCAGAAAGTCCAGGAGTGGACTCTCATGGTACTGAATGCAAATCAGTTATCTTTGTGGCTCTAGAAGTTCTCCTGAAAAATGAAAGGAAAGAATCAGTTGAGTTCCAAGTAATTTAGAGGAGTTTTGTATCTGATTTACCGCTATTTAAACTTTGAGGAATGTTTATTTTCTCAGCCTCTATCATTTACTCACCCTGCTCGTTTCCATGTAGTGAAAAAGAATGGGGACTGTGAGGACAAGGCAAAAAAAAGTTATTAGCTGAAAATCTTTATTTTAGCAGTAGCTCATTCACATGCCAGTATATTTAAATTTGTCACACCAGGTTTAATGGCAGTTATAGTCACTTTTATGGTGCTTTTTTTGTTAATTTTTTACTTTTGATATGGAATGCAAAGCTGAGCCCTGTTGCGGACTTATAGTTTGTGTCAATTCAGATCATGAAGACACTCATTGTGGCTGTGCTGCTCGCTGGAGTGATTCCTCTGCTCTTGGGACTACTATTTGAGCTGGTGATTGTAGCTCCTCTTAGAGTGCCACTGGATCAGACACCCCTCTACTACCCCTGGCAGGTAAAGCACAATTATTAGGTACTGCTCGTCATGTTGTTGGTGGAAATATGTAGATGATTACAATTAATTAATAAATTCTGATTCACTCTTAAGCCAGTTCTTTTAAAAAAGTGTTCAAAACACCAACTCGTGAGTAATCAGTTTTCCATCTAGTTGAGGGAGATTCGCTGCTGCAAAAAAAGAATTGTGTAGGAAACCCTGTTTACATCACTTATGTGGCCTGTCAATCAACAGATTTTTATCACTAGTGTTGGTTCTCCCTTATCCACAAATACAGTTTAAAAGAGCATTGACTGAGATGCATTATTCTCTACTGACATGTCTCTATTGATCTGACATAGCTTTCCTTTTTGAGTTTGAACTGTGCTCTATTTGAGCTAATGAGGAATGGATAAGATGTTGCTTAGATTTACAACAGCCAAGCCAACAGCAAACACATTTATAAACTGATATTGACCTGCAAATCGCTTGGTAAACATTATTTCCAAAAGTACTAAGTGGGGCATAAGAGGTATGACCATGTCATAGGAGGACAGCAAGAGTATTGACTTTTTTTTTTTTTTTTTTTCCCCCCCCCTCATCATTAAGGACTGGGCCTTAGGAGTGCTACATGCCAAAATCATTGCTGCCATCACCCTCATGGGTCCCCAGTGGTGGCTGAAGACAGTTATTGAGCAGGTTAGTTGACTATCATGGTTCTCAAAATCCATAGTTTTATTACCAATCTGGAGAGGTTTACTGTATACACATGCTAAATGGATGATTTTTCAACTCTTCTCCAGGTGTATGCCAATGGAATCCGGAACATTGACCTTCATTTTATCATCAGGAAGCTAGCTGCACCGGTCATTGCTGTGCTGCTGCTTTCTCTCTGCATCCCCTATGTGATCGCTGTAGGCATCGTCCCCCTCATTGGTAAGCATTTGTTAGAGCAAATGAGTCTCTCAATTTTTGTCTATCCTTGTAAACATCTATTTCTAGCTTTAGATGAAGAACTAAGTCTGAATTAACAGGTGGTAACAAAATCCTTATCATGCTAGGGATAATATTCATGCATCCTAAACCCATTTTTGTAGCCTTTTTTACAGCTTTATTCCAAACCATGCAACACGTCATATCAGAATCCCGTAACGACATTGTTCAACTTTTGATGACCACAGATATTAATGGAACGAATGTAAGAGCAGATACCATGTTAGCCTATATTTTACCAATCAATTAAATAGCTTGATTAACCCTATCTACCATGCCTGTCCTGTCCAAGACAATTCAAATAGCACTGAATCCCTAGAAGTTTACAAACCTCTTGACTACCTGAACAGTACAACGTGCCCTGATCTGAATCAATATTGTGTAGCATTCCCCATCTGGGAATAATGTCTCAAACCAGTAGATTAGCAATAAATTATCAATGTCTTCCTAGTCTTTTCCCCTGCACTTTTCTTAGTCATTGTTTAGTGTTTTCAACCTTCTTTAAAAACTAGTCAACAATGATCAAAACACTTATGAATTTACATTGCATTTCAAAGAACTATTCCAAAAACAGCCTAGGGGGTGCCTCCAATTAGCCTATCAGAAGCTAACTGGCTAATTATCTAAAGGCTTGAAATAATTTTCTGGAATTTTCCAAGCTCCTTAAAGGCACAGATAACTTGGTGAATGTAAACTTCTGACACACTGGAATTGTGATTATATTCAATTAAAAGTGAAAATCTGTCTGTAAACAATTGTTGGAAAAATTAATTGTCATGCACAAGGTAGTTTGCTAATATGAAATCTGTGGAATGCGTAAAAAATGTGTTGTAATAACTTTAACCAAAGTATATGTTAGTTTCTGAATTCAACTGTACATGCATCTAGAACCTTCTACTCTTTAACAAAACACAAACTTTACTTTTCTTTCTCAACACTATTTACATTTCCGTACAACTTCCTTTAGCCTTCTCTTCAAGCTGAGCTTTAAATCTCTCACTCTTATCTTTTAGCACCTATCATCTTATTAGTATTTCTCTGTTGATTCTTTGGATTTTTGCCCATGCTTTTCAAATGTTATTAGCCCCCCCCCCCCCAAAAAAAAAAAAAAACCCTTTCCGCAATATGACCTTAAATTTCCTTTTACGCAACTATTTTTCGACTATTACTGCCACAGCTTTTACTGATCTTAAAACATTTTGTTATCTGATCTTCAAAATCCCTAATTTTCATTTAGCTCAACCTCTGAATCACTTACGGCTATAAAAGTATATCAACTGACAGATGGTTAGTAGCCATCTACTTAAAGGTGTGGTTAGCGACTTTAGCTTTTCCACACGTTGAACCATTGGGTTAGCCATGGCCACCCTTTCCAAACCCCTGCGCTCTAAAGATACCAAATGAGATTTGAGACCGACATCAGGCAGAAACGGTTGTTAAACAACAGCAGCAAATTGGCATCCTCAACTGCTATAAGCAAAATGGCATAATTTTATTATGCCTCAATAATTTGCTGCAACTACAATACTACGAGACTCAAAGAATGATTGAAAGGTAAAAATCGACATAGACTCCAGACACATTTTGTTTACTGTTTACGGAGTCCAGTGCCGTCAGATATCGCACAACACTTATTTGCTTAAAATATTTCAGGGAGTAGGAAATTTGTTTTGCATACCTTTTCATGAAAAAATCATTTACCACACCTTTAAGAAAGCTAGGCATAGGCAAGAGGGGAATATAGCAGAACATAGGAGACAAAGTGATGGTCAAAATTAGCAGAATTTATTTAATAATCTTATATGCGTCTCAATGCTCAGTCTGAATTTTTCTGACCAGCACAAAAACAAGTGTTATACCAATCAAAGACAATGGAAAATTACTGCTTCACAACATCATCCTGTGACATGGAACACCTTGAAATGGAGGCAACTCCTTATCTCTAACCTGTGAAGACGATATCGTAAATAACATAAGATTAAGCAGAAATTATAATGCATTGCAAGGAGCAATATAAAAAGAATATATAAATATATAAAGAATTGAATTATTATGAAAGAGTTAAAGAAACAAATTTAGTGCAACACAAATGTTTTTCTCTCTTGAAGTCGCAAACACTTAGGTTGCCATTAAAAACTCAAATTAGATCTTTAGTTCCTTCATATCCAAAAGGATCCACTTGATTAGAGGCATAACGCATTGTGTCTTTTTCTGACCAATAAAAAAAAATGTGATTAAGTGTTACTTTCTCCATCACTTGATCATTGACATGGAATCGCTTTAGAATCTGTTTAGAATTCACACAGGGCTGAATATAATGTCAGATTTTAATGTCAAATATATAATGTGTTAAAATATAAAATAAAAAATAAATCGCACGTTAAACATGAAATAATCACATGCATTAATGTGTTTATTTCGACAGCTCTAGATTAAAATAATATTTTTTGATATGCATTTGAACTGTCTGATTGGATTTCTGTTAGTTTATAATAATATTATTATTATTATTATTATTATTATTCATGATGTGATGTATCTAAGAAAACTATGGGAGTTCTCTGTTAGGGATGGGATGATATGGTTATCTCACGATTCAGTTCGATATACAATATGTTCATGATTCAATGTAATCTTGATTCAATATAATATAATGTTTTTCATAAACAATGTTTTAGCAAAATGCTTATTATAATTTGTCAACAAAATACAGTTTTTTTTTTTTTTTTAATGCACACTATAAATGCTCATACCTTTCTCTATTTTCAAATATCACAAATAAATTCAAATAAAATAACTGGGCTACATTCAGGCTGATCAGGTGCAGAACAAGCAGTACAACTGAATAAAACCTCTCCTGAAAAAAGTGTGGAAAGTGTATATTTATATTTTAATCTGTTGATACGCATTCGTTCGCACTCGGTGGTGACGTCACTCTGTTTACATTTAATATATAATTTATCGTCTATAAATGTAATTAATGTTAACAAATTATACATCTTTTCAAAGGTCTAAGGGTTCAACATTGATATCCGTTCTGTTTCACGATAGCAATGCTCCAGAAACAGCAATTTATTTATTTGTGCCAGGAGTACAGTGATAACATGCATTATCAAAACAGGAATTCATACATTTATCATGAAAACACGATCGCCAGATGAATGCAGTTCGCCTCACTTGGGTCAATTGTCCATGACAAGCGTTCATTGAAAAATCAAATAGCACATTTTTTTCCATAAAAGTAAAAAAATCTGAGAAATATTGATATATTCTCCATTGTTTACATGAGATCTCGCCTGAAAGAATTACCCTTTGTCATCGTTCTTCAATAAACTTTGCAAGCTGAGCAGAATTCATGATAAAACTGTATATGATTTTATATGTTAGAGTCTTATAAACAAAATGAGCCTGTCTACAAAGTCTATTTTTAAAAATGCGGCTCAGTTTCATTCATAATAGCCAAGCAGTGCAGTCAGAGATGTACTTTGAGAGGCGGAGCCTTAATTTTACTCTGCTTCCAGCGATTTTACAGAGAAAAAAGCTTGCAGGAACCAAATTTTTTGTTAGATCATCTCCAAATTTGAAAAACAACTTCTTTAGACTTTTGGCTTTGAGAACATTGTATTTCTGTGTTGTCTTGGCACTTTATTATTGTTTTTTGTTATTATAAAACATGTTCAGCACAAAATATTTCCATTAGTATAAACTTCATAGTTCTCTAACTTAGAAATAACAACATATATTAATTCTGAAACTTGGGAAATAAAGCTCAAAGTGTCTTCTTTCAAAAGATACTACAACTGTGTCCATACTCCAAAGGGTCCAGTAAATACAAACATTTAAGTTCAGGTATGTAATTTTCATGTTTTGTGCATATCAACAGGTTAATAATTTGTTTATCCTGAATCAAAATGTATCTTTGTAAAAAAAAAAATTGTATATTAATATTATATAATGTCATGATATAATGATATGAGCTATCACTGTTTGACTGTTCCTACCGATGCAGCACCAACAAAAGTGCCTCTGGTAAGAAATCAAGGTTTTTCATTGAAACCTGTTTGGTTGTAAAGACGAGAGCCTCAAGTTTGATATGCCACATTAAAAATCTGTTCATTTTTCGCACGTCAGTGGCCCTGATAAACATGAGTCCACATATGTGGAAACTCGAACCACATTTCCTCAAAAGTAGAAAAAACTAAAACATGTTAACTTAATAACTTTCAACTCTAACACATCTGTGGGTCATTTAGCTTCATTTTAATATACATTTTGTTATACTTTATTTTATTACTGTGCTATACAATTCTATTCATTAACATTTGTAAATATATTCCTATACATTTACTGTGCATTTTAACAGTGAGAATAAATAGTTTTATACAAACTCTGTTATGTCTCAAAAACATGAATAACCAACACTCCTGGAAACAAAAATAATTTGATGAAAAAATCTTTCTATAGATGTGTTCTTTAAAATTTCACAACTTAAGTCTTTCTGATGTAATTTTTAGGAAAACATTTGCATTATTTGCTCTAGATATTTTTATTTAATTTTTTGACTTGTTTATTAGGTACTACTAGTTACAAATCAGAAATGGAAAATGCACACAGCAGTCACACGTTGGTCTCATGAGGTTTATCTCAAGCACTTTTCATCAAAACAAGTCGATTTTCCAGTTACTTTCTAAAAGCTAAATTCAAGCACTTTGAATTTCGTGGACCTTGTTTGAACCCTGTAGAAAAAAGGTTCAGTAGGGATAAAATGTATACAGATTATGATGTTTGACAGGTCATTGAATTTATAATCACATGGACAGAAAACAATGTGGCAGATTTCAAAATATTGAGTTATGCCACGATATAACTCATAATGTTTTGGTTTGCGATATACAGAAATTTGATATATCGTCCCATATCTATTCTCTATGTAGTGAGTCAGTAGTTTTGGAAAATATATACAGTGAGGAAAATAAGTATTTGAACACCCTGCTATTTTGCAAGTTCTCCCACTTAGAAATCATGGAGGGGTCTGAAATTGTCATCGTAGGTGCATGTCCACTGTGAGAGACATAATCTAAAAAAAAAAAATCCAGAAATCACAATGTATGATTTTTTAACTATTTATTTGTATGATACAGCTGCAAATAAGTATTTGAACACCTGTCTATCAGCTAGAATTCTGACCCTCAAAGACCTGTTAGTCTGCCTTTAAAATGTCCACCTCCACTCCATTTATTATCCTAAATTAGATGCACCTGTTTGAGGTTGTTAGCTGCATAAAGACACCTGTCCACCCCATACAATCAGTAAGAATCCAACTACTAACATGGCCAAGACCAAAGAGCTGTCCAAAGACACTAGAGACAAAATTGTACACCTCCACAAGACTGGAAAGGGCTACGGGGAAATTGCCAAGCAGCTTGTTGAAAAAAGGTCCACTGTTGGAGCAATCATTAGAAAATGGAAGAAGCTAAACATGACTGTCAATCTCCCTCGGACTGGGGCTCCATGCAAGATCTCACCTCGTGGGGTCTCAATGATCCTAAGAAAGGTGAGAAATCAGCCCAGAACTACACGGGAGGAGCTGGTCAATGACCTGAAAAGAGCTGGGACCACCGTTTCCAAGGTTACTGTTGGTAATACACTAAAACGTCATGGTTTGAAATCATGCATGGCACGGAAGGTTCCCCTGCTTAAACCAGCACATGTCAAGGCCCGTCTTAAGTTTGCCAATGACCATTTGGATGATCCAGAGGAGTCATGGGAGAAAGTCATGTGGTCAGATGAGACCAAAATAGAACTTTTTGGTCATAATTCCACTAACCGTGTTTGGAGGAAGAAGAATGATGAGTACCATCCCAAGAACACCATCCCTACTGTGAAGCATGGGGGTGGTAGCATCATGCTTTGGGGGTGTTTTTCTGCACATGGGACAGGGCGACTGCACTGTATTAAGGAGAGGATGACCGGGGCCATGTATTGCGAGATTTTGGGGAACAACCTCCTTCCCTCAGTTAGAGCATTGAAGATGGGTCGAGGCTGGGTCTTCCAACATGACAATGACCCGAAGCACACAGCCAGGATAACCAAGGAGTGGCTCTGTAAGAAGCATATCAAAGTTCTGGCGTGGCCTAGCCAGTCTCCAGACCTAAACCCAATAGAGAATCTTTGGAAGGAGCTCAAACTCCGTGTTTCTCAGCGACAGCCCAGAAACCTGACTGATCTAGAGAAGATCTGTGTGGAGGAGTGGGCCAAAATCCATCCTGCAGTGTGTGCAAACCTGGTGAAAAACTACAGGAAACGTTTGACCTCTGTAATTGCAAACAAAGGCTACTGTACCAAATATTAACATTGATTTTCTCAGGTGTTCAAATACTTATTTGCAGCTGTATCATACAAATAAATAGTTAAAAAATCATACATTGTGATTTCTGGATTTTTTTTTTTAGATTATGTCTCTCACAGTGGACATGCACCTACGATGACAATTTCAGCCCCCTCCATGATTTCTAAGTGGGAGAACTTGCAAAATAGCAGGGTGTTCAAATACTTATTTTCCTCACTGTATATGACTGTTTAAATTGCCTCAGCTGTTTCATTTCATTGAATGTTTCATTTTCTCATGGTGGAGAGGCACAATTTCCAGTTTTCTGTGCTTTTTCCAAACTCACAGCTACTCTGCTGTTATATGAGAGACTCCTGCACCATTACTAGCAAACAATATGGGTTATTTACTATGTCTAAACAAATGGATCAGATTTAATTACAGTGTGGACAGTCGGTCCTAAAGATTGCATTCGAAAACCAAATTGGATTTGCCACGAACCTCACACACTTTGACAATTCCAGCGACTTGTTCTTTTTCAGATGTGCTCATTGTATCCGCCGGTGCAGTGATTTCAGTCAACTTTACCACTTTGATGTACAATATGCATTAGTTGGTCCGTAAATGGTCTGTGGATTTGCCGTCTGAGGCTGAAAACACTATTTTTTTGTTTGTTTTGTTTTTAGGGGTCACTATGGAGATGAACAATCTGGTGCAGAGGAGAATCTATCCCTTCCTCCTGATGGTAGTGGTGCTGATGGGGATCCTCTCTTTTCAAATCCGACAATTCAAGCGCCTTTATGAGCACATTAAGAACGACAAGTGAGTCCTGAGTTTTGTTTAACTCTTACAAGCATAATATGTATTTTATATGACTTGGTACTGATTGCCTTGTTTATCTTGTTCTTTCTTTGTCCGTGCAGGTACCTTGTTGGACAGAGACTTGTAAACTATGAACGCAAAACTGGCAAGCCCAGCACTACCATACACAGCAGTTCAGTGCAGGAGTAAAAGCTTGGGAATGCTTTGGAGTCACTGTTTTTTGTGTTTGACTGAGCGAGCAT
Source organism: Moxostoma hubbsi (assembly GCA_032164185.1). Classification (NCBI taxonomy): domain Eukaryota; kingdom Metazoa; phylum Chordata; class Actinopteri; order Cypriniformes; family Catostomidae; genus Moxostoma; species Moxostoma hubbsi. Next base: position 29,342,028 of record JAVLUX010000009.1, read on the forward strand.
GCGTTGCGTGAATGACTTAATGGGCCTTCCTCTCCTGCTCTCTCTGCTTACCCGTGATGTGTGTGTCTATACATCTATACGTCACGTCCACTAAGACTCTAAAAACTGACCTCTGACCCTGCCAGCAAAATGGGGCAAAAGAGCCATGTATATAAATGTGGAGAAAAGAGTGAAACCTTAAAGCCAACCAACTATGGATTAAATAGAATGTCACTCTAAAAAAAGATAACATTAAGTATATGTATTAATTTATTAAATCTAGTTGTTATCTTATTTGTGGAGTTTTGTTCGTTGGTAAAACAACCCACATGGTTCTTTTCATTATCCTTACGGAGAGGCCTGTCAGACTTCAGGGATGAAATGTCTCTCAGATGAACGTCTGGGTCACAATGGAGCTGGGATGTCACATTAGTACATTTTTTTTTTTTTTTTATTTATTAGTTCTGATTTTTCAATGGAATATGATTTTGAAGTTTTTGAATGGGAGATTCTCGCTTGATTTGATGCTTTCAGTAGTGTGTCTTACCCTAACTTCTCAATGCTTTAAAGGGATCCTTCTCTCAAAATGGAAAATGGAATCTATAATTTACTCGCCATCATGTTGTTCCAAACTTATTAGACAGTCACCATTGACTTTCACTGTATGGAAAAAGATGCAATGAAACTGAATGGTGACAAAGGCTACCATTCTGCCTAACATCTCATTTTGTGTTCCACAGAAAACCGAAAAGTCATATGGTTTGGAACAACATTTTTGAGTGAACTATCCCTTTAACCTGCCTAATTTTATGTGCATAGACGAAGTTGGAGGTGGCTTTAAAGGTTATGCCTCAAGACCCACTGATCCTTGTAATGTGGAAAAGAGGGAATTTTGTTTCAAAAACCGTTTGCGCAGGAACCTGTCAGACTTTGGTTGATGTACTCAAGAACATACAAGCACAGACTCAGCAGCTAGCTGCTGAAGCTGAGTTTAAAGGTAGTGTTTATGGCTCACAATGAGCTACAAAGCCTACCTCTGCCTAATAGTTCTTCGCTCATCTCGGAAAAGTCATTTTCTGGTAATTTAGAAGACCATTTAGAGTGCTAATTGCATTAGTGGTTGAGCTAGCATATTTGTTTGCTGTTCAAGTTGTAAAATATCGACTGTTGTATATCTGTCTCATGACCTAGCAACACTTTCTCATAGTATCTCTGGAACGTACAAAAGTCGTTGCATTTTTTTTTTAAAGAAAGTGTTGAAACGTCTTTTAAGAGCAGCAATAGTTTTGAAAACCTTTAGACCAAATTTTTTAACCCTTATTCATATGTGATTTCACCATAATTTATCAAACTGATAACATTTTGAACTAACATGTATGATTTATGACTTGCTGCAGTTTGGTTGAAGAGAAGTCTGTTTTGTGTCAAGGAGAAGCCCTGGCATGTTTGTAAATAGTGTAACTTCAATTATTCTGGATCATTTTTCGTAGTATGTTTTCTCAATTTCAGATTTGCTGCATCTGTTACAAGTTCATGATTTCCAAAATTATCTGCTGAATTAGACGACATTAGAGATGGTGTTAATCAGTGCTGAGAATACTATAAGTGAGCTTACAGTATCTTATTACACTGAAACTGGATACTGTATGCTTCTTGATCATTTAAGCTCCTCTGAATGGCAAAATGTTCTATTTTTATATGTGCAACTAGTGGCACTGATTTGATGTTTGATCAGCCATTGATTCGATTTCCTCAAGTTTTTATTTTTTTTTTTTTAAGTTCAGCTAGAATCCAGGTAAAATTAGTGGCCCAGACTGAAGACCATTGTGTGTCTGGTTCACTAAGCCTTTCCTTTTCATAGCAAGTTTGTATGAGAAGTATTCAGTATTCTGAATGTTTAAAAAACACCCTGCCAGGAGGCTCTCACTGTAACAATTACTTCCACATGACAAATTTCTTTTTTTTTTTTTTTTGTTTTTGTTGAAGGCTTTTATTACAAATATTAAATCACAAAGTGTGGTACTATGGTGCTTTTGTCTCTTTGATCAAACTTCGTGTTAAGTGTGTAATGTGGAATCATTCACTGTCCTATTTTTACACATTTATTTTTCCGTGTACAGTCATGGTTGAAAATGGTTGTGCCAATTCTAATGAAATTTTCATCATATTCAGCGGAAGTGTGATGATATAAAGAAGTTTAGTAGTATAATGGTTCAGGATATCACCCCTTGATTTATCACAATAATGAGTCTGGAACATCTGGCTTGGTGGAAGGGAATTAATTATCAGAGTTAAATGAGACAGTCATTGCAAAGATGAAAGAACGTTGCTAATATTCCAATTTTGGATCTAGAATTTGATAGAATATTGTCTTGATGTCATATCCATGTCTTTATTAGTAAAACAGTGATCTAGACAAGGACCTAATGACCCCTTGCCATTATTCCACCTTATTTTAATATAAACCATGATAGAAATCATAATGACACTTATCACTTAAAATAGTCCTACCTATCCAGACTTTTATGTTGGCCCAGGTTTTTTCAATGAGAAGTAATTTGTATATGTATCTACCACAAATCATTTTACATGATGACTTGCAAATTTACTGAGCTTTTGGACTTCTGGGTATCATTATTCAGTACTAGACATATTCCAGTAATTTGCCCTAGTCCATGTCACTGTCATTTTGTCCTTTTTGACATTCACTGTATGATAATGGCATCAAGTGTGTTCAAAGACTCCAATTTAAGTTCAGGACCTTATCAACCTTAATATACAGGATATTGTGGGTTAGTCACAAGTTCTCAAAGTGCACAGTTATGCAACAGAGTGCTGTCAAAATTAGTGAAAGAACTGGCTTCAGTTCATGGTTGGCAGCACTCACAATGGCTATAAGATCTACAGGCAACCCTAATGCACAAATTATATTATTCAACCACTGGAATAGTGCTAAACACACTTACTATTATACATTTGGGAATTGATCTAATATGAAAATGTCTAATAAAACAGGCTATTAAGTACATTTATGCAACATCTGTATATTTAGGAATGAACCATTATGGCATTAAGATATCAGAGTGGCCGGCAGGTTTAGTTAGTGGTTAATTTTTCCTGAGTAATTTGTCCAAATGACCTCTAGGATGTGCCGTTTCTGGTGTTGTTTGATCGAAAGTATTAGTAAAAGTGTTTGTTTAAACTGGTGATATCCACATAAACCATGGATTATATTGCAAGAAAGCAACAATCTTAGTGTGATCTAATACACAAAGTTAAATTTGATTAGGTATCTTTGTTATCAGAGTTTTAAAAAAGGATACGAGAAAACATTTTATCTGCAAGAGCATGTTATTCCTACTGCATCCAATTAACCTTCCACTGATCCCATGATTAGGCTCATGGAGCCAATTGTGGATTATGGTCAAATATAGGCAATCAAAGGGCAGAAAGTCACTGTGAATGTCCTTGTATCAAAGTCATTTAAAAATAAAAGTGATAAGAATGATAATGTTGTAAGTTGCAAGTGTCTTTGTTGCATGATCAGATTTCAGCTGTGTAAACCAAGTGTAGCACTATTATTCATTAAACTGTTACACATTCTTGGATGCAAATGTTTTCTGCATTAGTTAGAAAATATGCAGCATTGATTCCTTGGACAGTAAGATTACTGTTCTTCACGTGTAACTGTGAAGGGAGAGAGACCGAGACTAAGGAGATTATGAAGCTTGTCTCTAAACTGTGCTCTTGCCCATGCCAGACACCACATTCTCCAATGGAAGTCCTCACATTGAACTTTTGGTGAATTCTCCAACTAGATTCTGCAGCCATAGATGGAATCACACAGAGCAAGTCCAGTGAAGAAAAAATGGGATAACTGACCTAAAATTTATAGGCTGTGCACACTGTACAATAATTGTGGAAACCAATGGTGGACATGGACCGAGGATATCCAGATCTCGAGGATCAGAGGATATGGAAAAGATGACCAAACAAGGTCTTTGACTTTTGATGTTCAGTGCTTGGCAAAGTGCGAGTGACTCCATCTAATACCATTATTCATGTCGAGAATGTGCTGAGGATTACCACTTGTTATGTAAATTCTGCAAGATTTTTGCTATTATATTCCACCTTCCAGATATAAAGCCACCAGTTAAATGGTTTTAACAATTGAGAATGGTGTTGCTGGAGGTCTACTTCTGGTTAAAGATCACCAAAATGTCTCCAGTGACAACCAAGTAAGAGGCTGCAATAATGAAGGGTCCTCAATCGAGAGTTCCATTTTTGTGGAGCCCACAGAGGACTCTTATTTTGCAGATGACGAAGAGCACCATCATGATGATGATGATGATGATGATGTCTTCCAAGAATTTGAGCAGTTGGACTTTTCAAAACTGCCAGAAACCAAGAGCATCGCGTCAGATGATTCCTTCTACCTGCCTGATGATTCATTCAACTATGAGAAATGTCCAAGCCCAGAGAGTCCCGAGCCACTCAGCTTCTTCAAGGCATGCTGCACTAACAATACCATCATTGTCAAGATCATGATAAGGCAAGGTGTGACACAGGATGAGGTACAAGAGGTGGACAAAAATAACAAAGTAAGATTTTATAAGAAAATTATTTTCTGTTTTGGGGAACAAGAGTTTCATGAAGGGAGACTCTGAATCAGACTCCAGTTTTCACTGAATTTTGATGCTCCGATCCAGTTCAAAGAAGTTTGATGCAGCATGGATACATTTAAGTGAGATCTTGACTTACAACTATCTAGTTTAACTTTGGCCTTTTCCATATCGAGCAGCACAAGTGATTGAAACATATTTGATCATAAACATTCTAGTGCAGCTAGAATTGTACCCAACAGGTAGTCTAGGAATGAATACTGACATAATAAACATATTAATTTCCAGGAGCGATTTATAAAAATGACATGTTTAAAGAGTGATATTTTTGACTGGAGGAAGTCCCTTTCACTCCCCTTAGCCCTGAGAGGCTTACGGTTATGACAGTGTGGGTGAAAACAGTGTCATGTTTATGCAAGTCCATTATCATATCAAAGAGCCTTTAAGCATGCACAATCCTCGGGAATGGGCTTATGTGCTGATGCTGTCTCCTTCCTTCATAAATATCCACTTCGTGCAGAAGTAAGGTCAAGACATTCATCTATACATGAATATGACATTACATGCAGAATCTTTAAGGGAAGACAGCTCCAATTTCCCTGATCCAGCTAGACGTCAAAATATTGGCTAACCGATTAAGTAAATTTTATGATATCTCTTATACATATAGATCAGGTGGGGTTTATTCGAGGACGCAGCTCTTCTGATAACATTTGCCATTTCATCAATATCATGAGGTCAGTGGCGAATGATCAGACTCTCGTTGCTGCCATCTCACTTGACATTGAAAAGGTGCTTGACATGGTAGAATAGGATTATATTTGTAAGATTTTGGAAATGTATTGGTTCAGGAATACTTCTATTGGTTGGATTAAGATACTTAATAGACAATCAGTAGCACCATTAAGATTATTTTACTCTGTATAGGGGCACCCGGCTGGTTTGTCCTCTTTCCCCATTATTGTTCTGTTTGCCCTGGAACCATTAGCAGCTGCAATAAAGTAGGATGATTTTCCAGGGGTGATGGCACCTTCCAGTGTTCCAAACAGGGCATTAAGTATTTGGGTATTTTATTCCCAGCAAATTTGTGTGATTTATTTTGTTAATTCGAGCGATGTGGGCAGGTGGGCTTCATTACATTTATCTATGATTGGGAAGGTTAATTTTATTAAAATTAATTGTATTCCAAAATTAAGTTACCTGCTACAGTCTCTCCCTATTTATGTCCCCCTCTCTTATTTCAAGCAATTTGATAGCATAGCGAAGTCCTTCATTTGGAATGTAAACATCCCAGATTACATTTCAGTAAAACTGCATGGGCCGATTGATAAAGGTAGGCTAAGCCTACCCAAGATTTAGTTTTATTATTATGCATTCGGTCTCAGACATTTGGCTCATTGGTCGCTTCCGCCTGAGAGAGCCCCTCCCTGGTTTTGTATTGAACAGGAAGTTCTTGCCCCTATTTTGCCATTGCAATATAAATAAAATAAAAATAAAATTGTCCAGAGTGGATAATTCAGACATTTATTTAAATGTTGCCTCGAGCATATGGCTGAACCCAAAATTATGTATTAATAAGCCTCCTTTCTGCAGATCAGAGTGGGTTGTGAGGGGGGTTACTACACTCGGTGACCTATATGAGAGTGGAGTTTTGAGATCCATTGAAAATTTGGTTCAACATTTTGGGATTTCCAGATCTCAGTTCTTTAGGTATTTACAGCTGCGCCACATGCTCTGTACTATTTTTGGGGGTAGCAAGATTACAGTGGCAGATACTCTGTGAGTTATTATTGCTTTTGGAAAAGGTCATGAGGCATCAGTGTATTACTCCCTGCTAATTCAGAGTCTGGGGGACGGAGCTTTAATTTCTGTCAAGAGATTATGTGAGAAAGATTTAAACTTGGTATTGGAGGGGAGAGAGTGGGCAAGGATTCTAAAAAACATCAAGTCTGCATCAAGAGACGCAAGGGTGCGCCTTATGCAATTCAAAATTTTACATAGATTCTATTTGACCCCCTCTAGATTGTATAGGCTTGGTCTTAAATGCACACCCACCTGCTGGCGATGCAAATCAGAAGATGGAGACAACCCATGTTTTGTGGTAGTGTGTTAAGATCCAATAATTTTGGTTGAAGATTCAGAGATTATGTGTGACGTTCTGGGCACTCAAATTTCAGTTTGCCACAAACTCTGTATTTTAGGCAATGGGGCAGTCATCAATATAGGGAATACACACACAAATTGGGATCTAACCAGTGTTATGATTGGCAGACAAATTGTTTTAAGGGGATGGAAGTCGGCTGGAACACCCTCATTTCAAGAATGGTGCACTGAAATGGGGAGGGTGGCGACTTTCGAGGAAATGTCATGTAGAAGGCTGGGGAATTGGGATTCGTTTGATGGGAAATGGGGCAGGTATTTGGCATTTTTGGAGGGCTCTCTGGGAGGAACAGTGGAGAGAGAAGTTTAGGTTTAAATGTGTGTGATTATTATTTTGTGTGTGTGTGTGAGACCACAGGGATGTTGTTGAGGTTCAGGGTGGGATTGGGAGAGGTAATATTGGGGGTTAAATGTTGTTCTGTGCTTTTCTTTGTTATCTATATGAATCAATAAAAAATGTAAATCAGAAAAAAAGGGAAGACATCTGGCTTGGATGGCAACTGTGAGGAGAATAAATGTAAATATATAATTTTGCTTTATGCTACACATTGTGACATAGTGGAACAGGGTATGTTTGGAAATAAAATACTACCACAGTGTATGTAGTACGTATACTGTGCACAGTATTTACATTGTATTTATATTTGCATGCCAAAATGTGCAGTATACAACAGAGAACACGGCATACATTACTGTATCCCACAATGCTATATACTTGACTGGACTGGATTTCCAGTGGGATGAATGAACCAGAAGAAATATAAGCCATGTTTTTTAACATCTCTTTCTTGACTCTTTATTTCATCAGACTGTCCAATTTTAAGACACTTTAAGGCAACTGGATGTTATTGAAAATTGGATATTGAAAACAACTCTTTTTATTTCCAAGGTGATAACATGCAATGTGATGAGGCCATGAGACAATATAGAGTACAGGTTTAATTTTTTTTTTGTGGAATAATGCGAACTTTTTCACTAACAATTTTTTATACTAAGTGTACAGTGTTTTCTGTGCAGTATTCAGTAAGTAGTAAGATAATTTTCCATTCTGAATATAGACCTGGTCTTCAGAACATAAATAATAGTTCATGTTGACGTTTTCATTGGTGTTTGTTCACCCACTACACATTATGTACTTTAAAGTATTTTGTAGTTTAAATGGTAGGGTCATTGTGAATTTGTCTACGTTTGATAAATCTTTGTCCAGACTTTATGTCCATTTGTGTTGTGTGGCTGTGATCTGCTTCAGCTGAAATCTCAGGGGTGTGCATCCAGCCAGCTAAGCCCTAAAACAGATGGGAGTTTGCATTGCATTTCAAGATCCAGCCCAAGCAGATCACAATCATGCCTGAGCTTTTAAAAGGCTCTCTTAAGGCCCAGGCATACTCAGAGTTTTTCTTCATTCTTTGCTCTGACCCAAAAAGAAATTTGAAACAGCTGAGCAATGTTATACTGTTTGCGAACATTCAGACACTGACCAAGCCACTGTAGGAGGCCTTTAGTGGAGAATTTAAATGAGGATGCACAAAACTACATGTAAAACCTTAACTAATGTGACACTAAAATGTCTTCCTCATTCTATGAGTAGGATTCACACGGGATCAGTAAAAGAAGCTGTTTTATCCACTTGATGATTTTAAGTTATATTTATGCTGTAGATAATGTGTAATTTGTCATGTTTACATTCTGAATTAATGAAGCTAATGCGCTAACACGCTATTCGCAGCCATAATATACACTGGTTAAACTCTGTAATTTAGGATGACACTTATAGATTGTTGATAAAAGAGTGTTAATGTTCAGAATACACACAAAATGATGATAAGAGAGGCATATCTCAATTTGAGCAGATGTGTGAATGGTTTATATCAGATTATACATTAAAACAAAACACTCTCACCCCTCTTTAAACAAATTCCTGTCATGGATATTATCCCATACGGTGATCCTCAAACAATCCCTAATATATGTTTTGTCTTACTGTATTGTATCTGTTTGTTTATATATGTGTCTAACTTTATACCCCACACATGGTCACACATTGATACATGAGCTACACACACCATCTCTATCCAGATGACTCGTACTTCTCTAAACATGTATGTAAGACGATTAATAAATACAAATGCTGTAGCTTAATTGGTATTGTGGAACGTGCGTGGCTTCTGGACCCAGGAAAAAAGGATTCAAATAATTAACCACCTGATAAAATTGGGGGCAGATATATGCTTCTTACAGGAAACACACATCTCAAACTCAGAACTTGAAAATTTTAAATTTAAACATTTCCACCTTATATTCTCATCAACGTACAATAGCAAACAAAGAGGAGTATCAGTATTAATAAATAAAAAGATTCCACTGATCATTAACACAACCATCGCTGATCCAGATGGATGATTCGTTATTATCAATGTATCCATTAACCCCACAACAAACACACTAGCTAATTTTTATGGGCCAAACCATGATGATCCATCCTTTTTCATATTTTTTTTTTCATTACTACACGACACAAATAATATTATTATAGCTGGAGACAATACTATTATTAACCCACAAATGGACCAATCGTCAAATCGATCGTCGAAATTGTCATTCTACAGAAATAATAAAACAATACATGACTCATTATGGACTTGGCGATTGTTGGAGAGTAAATAACCCGTCACTTAGAGAATATACTTACTTCTCTTCTTCTCACCAATCCTTTTCTCGAATTGACCTTTTTGTCATCAGTAAATCACTCGCCCAACATGTAAGACTACAATTCACCCAATCATAATCAGCGATCATGCTCCCATCTCTCTCACACTTAATACTCAATCTTGTGTTAAGCTCCACAACAGATGGTGCTTCAATACTTCATTACTTCACGACCCAGACTTTGATAGTTTCATTAAGAAAGAGTGGGCATTCTTTCTGGAGATGAATGACTCCACAGAAGTTTCACCATCACTATTATGGGAAACAGACAAAGCAGTAATTACAGGAAAGATAATATCATACTCATCACACAGGGAAAAGCAGAAACGGCATCAGGAAAATAACAGAACAAAGAATTAAACACCTCACAAATATTAATTCCACTAACCCCAGCAAACAAATACAAAGTGAACTGAACCATCTCAAAATAGAACTTGACAGCATCATACACCAAAAAACACAATTCATTATCCAACAACTTAAATACCAACAATATCAATATAGCAACAAAACAAGTAAATACCTAGCAAATCAATTAAAGCATAAAAAAGAAAAATAAATTATTCCATCCATACTCAATCAATCAGGTGAAATAGTTCAGAATCCACAATAAATTAATAATGTATTCCAAACATTTCATCAAAAATTATACACCTCAGATCACAAACCTAATCAAACAGAAATAGAAACTTTTTTAAAAGTAGTAAAATTACCAACTATAGCAAAAGAACAGGCAAATGCATTAGATGCACCACTCACCCCTGAAGAACTCTACAAAGCACTAGATAAAATCCCTAATAACAAATAACCTAGACCTGATGGACTACCAGCTGAATTTTACAAACACTTTTGGCAAATTTTATACCCATTTTTTCAGAAAGCAATTATAGAAATAAAACCTTCATCCACAATACCAGCACATATGAATACAGCTGCAATGACACTCTTACTAAAACCAAACAAAGACCCAATTCATCCTTCTAGTTACCGCCCTCTGTCATTGATAAACACAGATTTAAAAATCATTACCAAAGCTCTAGCTACTAGAATAGAAACAGTTATTCTGATGTTAATTCACCATGATCAAACAGGATTTATTAAAAACAGGAATGCTTAAGATAATGTCCGTAGATTATTCAACTTAATTAGTCTTGCCCAACAAAAACAAACCAGAACTATAATTGCATCATTAGACGCTGAAAAAGCATTTGATAAAGTAAATTGGACGTTTCTATTCAGTACCCTACATAGATTTGGTTTTGGAGAGTCATTCATCCACTGGATAAGAATATTATGTGACTCACCCAGGGCCAATATAACCACAAATGGGGTCACATCCCAAAATTTCACACTACACCGGGGGGACCGGACAAGGATGCCCACTCTCTCCTGCTTTGGTTGCAATTTTTATAGACCACTTGCTGCAGCAATATGACAAAATAATAAAATCAAAGGAATACAAGATAACAATACACAACATAAAATTTGTCTTTATGCAGACGACTTATTACTATGTTTACAGGACCCCCACAGTTCACTACAGGAAACCTTCAAAATTATTAATATGTTCTCCAAAATTTCAGATTACACAATAAACTGGAATAAATCGACCATATTACCACTTTCTGAAGATGCATGGGACTCTACAGCTCATAACTCTCCTCTCCCACCCCGCATTACATATTTAGGTATCAACATTTCCCCCAGGCTGTCAGAGTTGTTTAACCTCAATTATACCCCTCTATAAGTATAAAAAAAGATAGAAGATGATTTTAAATGATGGACTAATCTTCCACTCTCACTCATTGGTACAGTTAAAATGAAAACTTTACCACAAATTAACTATCTGTTCTCAATGCTTCCAACAACACCCACAGATAAATGGTTTAAATCACTGGATTCATTAACCTCTCACTTTTACTGGAAAAACAAGACACCTAAAATATCTCTAGCAAAACTACAAAAGACATAATCACAAGATGGCCTAGATGCCCCAAACTTTCAAAATTACTTTTTAGCAAACCAGCTCCAATATTTAGTGAAATGGATTCATAAAAACAATTTTAATAACTCATGGATAAATTCCACCTTGCCTTCCTACCAAACTCAATAATTTGTTTTAAAAAATATTGCAATCGCTTCAACTCTGACAGCCTGGTGGAAAGTAAACAGAATTAATAAATCTCCACTAACTCCATGTAGATACACCCCAATCTGGCACAATCCTGATTTTCAACTATACAATATTCCTGTCAACTTCCCATCATGGCAGCACAAAGGAATCACTCATCTCCATCACTAATTAAAAATCTCCAAACTCTATAAACTAATATCAAATACTGATGTAACAATAACTCTACCAATAATCAAATGGGAAAATGATTTAGCGCTCTCCTCCAACCCCGAACTCTGGAAAGAAATCTGTAACAATACTTTCTCTATGACTAACAATACAAATTTACAACTCATACAGTACAAGATTATTCATAGGACCCACATCACCCAAAAAAAAAGTTTAAAATGGGTTTAAGTGACACAGACACCTACTCACAATGCTCCTTGGGTAGCACTGATGATTACTTACATGCCACATGGACTTGTCAACCAGTTTATTCCTATTGGATAGCAGTGACTGATAAACTTTCCATTATCATGGGCTGTATAATCCCTCCATTGCCATCACTTTGTTTACTCGGTAACACCATAGAATTCGATAATCTTCCAACCAATTATAAAAACCCATTCCTCATCTCTCTAACTATCGCCAAGAAAATAATTCCGTTAAACTGGAAATCCCAAAAATCTATACATATCAATCATTGGATCAATCTTCTTACAGAATACATCACAAGAAGAATATATTTACTTTTAATGACATCTGGAACCCATTTTTTATTTATTTGAATCTAAATCAAACACCTGGAACCAGACCCACACACTCTCCCAATCATATATTTACAAACCAATAAAAAAAGATATTTAAAAATATTTAAGAAATATTTATATATTTGTGGTTTTATCTGTATATATACAAATGTGAGCAGTGTATGGTATCAACATATATATGCATATATATATGTGCATGTTGATATTATATAGTGTTCATATTATTATTATTATTTATAGCACTATCATCATTAATACCATCTCTATTATTACCACTATGATCATTAATACAATTTAATTACCATCAATATTATTATAACTATAGTCAGCATTATCATCAATGTCATTGTATAACGGTATTTCCATAATTTTGTCAATAATTTAGTTGATTTAATACATATTTTCTAATTACTATGACTATATTATCATATCATAATTATATTTATAACCTATTAATATATAACAATAATGTTTATTTCCTATTTTTATTACAAACACATATCTATAAAACTACAGACTTACACACCCCTCCCTTTTTTATATTTATTATTATTTATATTTATTTATTGATATATTTTTAAATAAACCTTTTTCTTTTCTTCAGTACATACTGAATAGAGATTCACACACACACACACACACACACACACACAACACAACCTCACACCTACACTTCACATAATATCATGCAATATCTGTTTTGTTTGTTTTTGGTTTATTGGTTTGTTTATCTCGTATTTATGTTGTATTTCCATATTAAAAAGAAGAACAAAAAGATGTGTGAATGGCTTTCAGTTGCAGATGGCACATGAGTGAATAGTCTCTTTTTTTTGCCTTTTGTATTTGAGTAGATTTGATTCATTTTGTAGACTAATTAATAAAAAATTACATGACATATTCTTGGAAAATGTCTCTACGCAATAGATCACACTAGGTAAGTTTGCACCAGCTCGCTAATAACTCTGCATGCCAGTGTGTTTATGTTGTCTGAGCTCCAGGTCTCACCTACCGATGATGTGGACCAATGGCAGTAAAGTGTTTAGCAACCCGTACAAAGTTTTCCTGAAGTTTGTCCTGGGGAGCTGTTAAGAACCACTGAAACAAAGGCAAAAACCCCTTTGTTTTGTCCAGATCCTGTTCTAAATGACATCACACCTGTTCGTTCTTCGCTTTTGTATGAAGTATGCAAGGGCCTTAAGACGTCAAAATACTACAGGGCCCCGCTCAGACAGTGATTTTTGGAGACTCATATGAGGGAAGAAACGCTCATTTTTCCATTAGACAGAGAACTTAATATATGAAGCATAATTCCACTCAAAAGAGTCTGACTGTAGGCCATAAAAGACTAAATTTGAATCCACCACCCATTGTCATACCAAATTATATGCGAGAACTGAGGTGACTTCCTTCCCCAATGAATCATTTTCACTTAAATTGCATTGACTGCTGCTAAACGCATCTGTCTGCCTGAAAATAGAACCCAGTAATAAAACACTAAATGAAGCATCACCTATTGGCCCCTCATTTGTGCCTGCACAGTCACCGACACCATGCCAATAATGAAAAAGATACTCAGTCACACTTTGCCGCCTTGTACAAGCATTGGATGTATTAACAAACATTTTATTCAGCTTGGGGAAAACAAACTTGATTTGCATTCTATCTAGGACTATAGACTTGGTGTATGACTCACTTCTAACTCACACAGCATTGTTTGAAAAATTAATGTTCTGAAGACAGACAGAAAAAAACTCTTTACGGAAAAAACAGTTACTCTAACAAAGACAGAAAAGGCTCTTGTTTCCAAAAGATACAGCTCTGCGGCAGTAAAAGACATGTCTTTTAAGACTCTATGAACCATTTGCATGTAAATTTCTTTCAACCAATACAGACCCTGATAATGTTTTAACCAAATCTTATCCTACTCATTCACATTAGCACAGCGCCATTAAGCTCCAGTATTTATTGATCCTGTTTATCAGTCTTGGGGGAAACCTTTTTCTAATGCTGATTATTTCAACATGCCTACTTTGATTCAGGCCTGCTGTCTGTATTGAACAGTTTTAGATGTCACCTTGCAGTCTGTTTTCACCTTCACAATTCTGTTGATCCCTGGCAGGAGGAAGCTTTAGGAGACTAGAGAAGCTTTCCTTTACAATCACCTATTGACAGTGTGACATTTCCCTTCCCAGCTTGGTGTAACCTCACATGAGCCATATGAAGTGTCATTGGGATCTACCACTCTGTAGAAATCACTACATATCAAAATACTGTTTTTTTTAACATAAATACAATTTTGTATTGAGAGATATATTAGTTCTTAAATTTTGTTTACAAGGCAGCTGCGGTAAGGTTCAATTGACCAAGAAACAGAGAGACAACATGAAGTCCCAAATTGTTTAAAAAACAACACATTTTAGTTTAGCTGTACATCACTTTCAATTTTTATTGCTATGATCATGTTACGTTTCTTGTTTTTCTGGACATAGTGCCATAAATACCAGCAGACCAGCACTCTGAGCCCACAGGGAACTCCATACTAAATCTTAGCTAATAGTCTTTATGGGGCTTACCATCTGCCTGTAGTGCTCTGTAATCAGAAAGTCTGGAGACACACAAGAAAAGGGAGCTGCTTTGTGTGGTTTGAGCAAAGCCAATGACCTCATGCATTTGGTTTGATTTCCTCTTCACGCACACATATGCTGATTTACTTTGTGGCATTGCATGTGACACTGTACTTTGATTTGTTTGTGTTTGGTCCATGTGTTAGGTTGATAAATCACTAAATAAACTTATGCATCTACAGCATTAAAAAAAAAAATTCTATTCAACTTATGTCATGCTATTACTTCTGAATATTGTTGGGTCTATGCAGCTCATTGTGATTTTCATAAATTTCAATGTTCTGTTTACTTTTGTACCATGAACAGTTTTGGTATAGTGTTGGATTGCCACTTAATGTTAAATGTTAATTTCCAGGCAAAACCAGTTGAAAACTACTGATTTAGACATTAATTTTTTTTTTTTTAAATAATAGTTTTTTTAATACCCATAGAAATTTGTCTTGATTTTGTAGTAATATGCTTGGTCTGATCTAACAATACACTTGCCAGTCCAAACATGTTTTTAAAGGACACCAAATGTTATAATTGACTCATTATTCTCCTAAGGATTAAAAGCTCATCTATCTCATAGGTAAGAGGACCAAACCCATGTGTCGGTGACCTCATCTCCCCTTGATGGATGAGGAAACTTGCCCTGCAACAATCTATGTCTTTAAATGAACTGCTATATAGTAGGGTTCAACTACTTCAGTGCCTCTGCAGTTTGCACCGTAAAACCTTTCAAAGTAATAATGGACATTGAAGAAAATGACACTTCTAGACTGTTGAAGTGACTCATAATTTTCCTCTCCACTGCTTAACAGACAGGTCTGATAGTGGCGTGCTACCAGGGTTTCGTGGATGTGGTCATTGCCCTTTCTCAGTGTGCACTTGTGGATGTGAACTGGCAGGATAACGAGGGGAATACAGCTCTTATGACTGCTGCACAAGCAGGTAGGGGAAATGACCTCAATTCTGCTATCAAAGGCTATTGCTGCTGTTTCCAATCAAAATCCCCCAGTATGTTGCTAAATAGGTGCTCCTGTGTCTTTGTCAATCCAACATAATTATTTGTCTTGTACAAAGTCAATGTGTAGTTATTGTACCACAATCTTGTTCAAAATCCAACAAAAATTCCACAGTCTTACAGTTGAAGTCAGAAGTTTACATGCACCTTAGCCAAATACATTTAAACTCAGTTTTTCACAACTCCTGACATTTAATTGTAGAAAACATTCCCTGTCTATGGTCAGTTAGGACCACTACTTTATTTTAAGAATATGAAATGTCAGGATAATAGTAGAGAGAATTATTTATTTCAGCTTTTATTTCTTTCGTCACATTCCCAGTGGTAAGAAATGTACATGCACTTTGTTAGTATTTGGTAGCATTGCCTTTAAAATGTTTAACGGGTCAAATATTTTGGGTAGACTTCCACAAGCTTCTCAAAATAAGTTGCTGGAATTTTGGCCCATTCCTCCAGACAGAACTGGTGTAACTTAGTCAGGTTGGTTGGCCTCCTTGCTCATACAAACTTTTTCAGTTCTGGACACAAATTTTCTATCAGATTGAGGTCAGGGCTTTGTGAAGGCAACTCCAATACCTTGACTTTGTTGTCCTTAAGCCATTTTGCCACAATTTTGGAAGACCAATTTGCGACTGAGCCTTAACTTCCTGGCTGAAGTCTTGAGATTTTGCTTCAATATATCCACATATTTTTTCTTCCTCATTATGCCATCTATTTTGTGAAGTGCACCAGTCTCTTCTGCAGCAAAGCACCCCCACAACATGATGCTGCCTCACCCATGCTTCACGGTTGGGATGGTGTTCTTCGGCTTGCAGGCCTCACCCTTTTTCCTCCAAACATAACAATGGTCATTATGGCCAAAAAGTTCATTTTGTTTCATCCGATCAGAGTAAATTTCTCCAAAAAGTAAGATTTTTGTCCCCATTTGCACTTGCAAACTGTAGTCTGGCTTTTCTTATGGCAGTTTTGGAGCAGTGGCTTCTTCCTTGCTGAGCAGCCTTTCAGGTTATGTCGATATAGGACTTGTTTTACTGTGGATATAGATACCTGTCTACATGTTTCCTCCAGCATCTTCATACGGTCCTTTGCTGTTGTTCTGGGATTGATTTGCACTTTTTGCACCAAACTACGTTCATCTCTAGGAGACAGAATGTGTCTCCTTCCAGAGCGATATGATGGCTGTGTGGTCTCATTGTGTTTATAATTGTGTACTTGGTGTTTGGAACTAACGATACTTGTGCAGATCCACAAATATTTGAGACGAATACTTTTGATTTTCCCATGATGTCAAGCAAAGAGGCACTTGATGAGTTTAGAGTTTAAAGGTAGGCCTAAAAATACATCCACAGGTTCACCACCAATTGACTCCAATTAGCCTACCAGAAGCTTATTGCCTAAAGGATTGACATCATATTCTGGAATTTGCTAAGCTGCTTAAAGGCACAGTTAACTTCAGATCCACTGGAGTTGTGATATAGTCAATTAAAAGTTAAACAATCTGTATGTAAACAAATTGTTGGAAAAATTACTCATGTCATGCACAAAGTAGATGTCCTAAACGACTTGCCAAAACTATAGTGTGCTAATATGAAACCTGTGGAGTGGTAAAAAAAAGAAGTGTTTTAATGACTTTATGTAAACTTCTGACTTCAACTCTTCATTGACGGAATGTTCTGTGTTGGAATGTTTATGAAATAAAATTTCAAATATTTGTCTTTTAAATTGAATCAAATTTCAAATATTTGTTTTTTTAAATTGAAATGCCTTTAACCTGCATCTGTCTATCTGTCTGTGTGTCTGTCTGTCTGTCGAGGCTCGTGACCACAGATATGGGTGTGGCAGATCTTTCTTTTTCTTTTCTTTTTTTTACATTATTTAAACACAAAAAAAGTTCTAAATAAGAATGCTTTATCTTAAAATGTTGACTTGTTGTAGATCAAAATCTAAATCAAATGTTATTTTATAATGTTAAGTGTTGTTGAAAACCCCCGAGGAGGAGAGGGAGAGAAACAAAAAAATCTACTAGCTATTTCCACATTTCCACAGTAATAAAAAAATGAAATGTTTTATAATGATAATAATGTTTTAAGTAATACTACATTTAAAACATAAAGTTTCAAGAGCCAAGGATTTTTGACAGGTTTGTTGTCATACAAATCATACAGTATCTTGCTACCTACCCTTATATTTTGATTGCCAAACATTTTTTCTTTATGTCTGGCTTGTTAGGACCAAGTTGTTTGATCGCCAATTTGTCTTTAATTTGCAAATGAAATTGCACGCTGTTACGCACACGTTTATTGCTAGTGCTTGCCATATCTGTCACACTGCTGTTACTACTACACTACTAAAGTTACCTTTGTTTTGGTACTATGTTTATGGGCAGATACATTTTTGCACCAATGTGTCTCAAAGAGGACTCATTGCAGTACCATATTTGACAACAGATTTCTGTTGGATGGGCGCTGTGGATTTCGGGAGGGCAGCAGACACTGCCCCACATACTTATAAATCTATATAAAACACAGTACGGTATAAAGCTGCGTTCACACTGCCAGTGACACGCAGTGACAAAACGACCTCATCTCATTAATTTTCAGTTGAGAGCTGGCAACTTTTGGCAACACGAGCGATGGTGACTGTTGGCGACCGGATGTGGGTGTGTCCAGCGGCGTGACAAAGTTGAGAAATATTTAACTTTATGCAAATGAAGAGCAACTTTCGGGAGTGACAGCCAATACGAGAAAGATGGTAGAGCTTACGTGATCCTAATATTTTAATAATAATAATAATATTACTTGTAAAGAAACAGTGCTGTTTAGACTCTCCATACACACCACTAGCGACCTAACCGCCAGCCACTGGCAACATGCAGCGATAGCTGGCAGTGTGAACGCAGCTTAACGCAGCTTTCAGCTACATTATGACCTAAAAATAGATATAAAACATATACTAGGCCTGCTTTTAAATACATATGTCAGCATTTTGAACACATTTACAGGCAAACAAATGACATTGTTGGCAGTTTATACAACCCCAATTCCAAAAAAGTTGGGACAGTACGAAAAATGTGAATAAAAACAAAGATGGAGTGATATGTAAATTATTTTCAGCCTTTGCTATATTGAAAGCACTACAACTACACATTAGATGATGTTTTACCTTGTGGAGTTCATAGTTTTTGTTTTAAATGTACAGTCATTTCAAATCAGTTGATTGCAATATACAACAAAAAAGTTGAGGCAGCGGCTGTTTAAGACTAATAACAATTTAACGAGTTGAAATAAGTCAATGTGAAACAGGAGATGTTAAACAGGTGAGGCAATTGTGTCAGCACTGTATACTGAATAAGGAGCCTCCAAAAACAGCCTTGTCCTTCAAGAGCAAGGATCGTTCAAGATTTGTGAATGTTACAAGTGATGCTTCAAATAATCCAGAACTTTGAGAACAGTGTTCCCCAAAGACAAACTGGAAGGATTTGGGGCATTTCACCCTCTACGGCACACAATATAGTTAAAATATTTAAGGAATCTTGTCAAATCTCAGTGCGTAAAGGTCAAGACGAAAACCAGTTCTGAATGCGCTTGATCTCTGATCCCTCAGACGTCACTGCCTTAAAAAACAACATTCATCTGTAATAGATATCATGAACATGGGCTTGGGATAACTTTAGTAAACCTTTGTTAGTCAACACCACTTGCCGCTGCATCCACAAATGCAAGTAACACTGTCCTGAAGCGCTGCCGAATTCTCTGGTCTCAGTCTCATCTTAGATGGAAAGTAAACAGTGGAACTGTGTTTTTTGGTTTGAAGAGTGCACATTTAAAAAGTTTTTGAAAAACACTACCATCTTGTTATCTGGGACAAAGAGGAAAAGGACCATCCAAGCTTTATTAGTGTCAGGTCCAAAAGCCAGTGTCTGTATGGTCCAGGGGTGTGTCAGTGCCCATGGGTAACTTGCACATCTGTGAGAACATCATGAATGCAGACAGATATGTAAAAAATTTGGAGCAACATATAGGCCTACTGTCATCCAGCACCATCTTTTCCAGGGATGTCCCTGCATTTTCCAGCAGGACAACTTCAAACCACATACTGCCCGGATTACAAGTGCATTGCTGTGTGAGCAGAGAGTGTGTGTGCTAGACTGGCCTGCCTGCAGTGCTGACCTGTCTCCAATTGAGAATGTGTGGCACATTATGAAGAGCACAACGGCAACGAAGACCCTGTACAATTGTGCAGATAAAGACCTACAGAATGGACGAATGGGGGAAAATTCTACTTTCTAAACTTAACAAACTTTTGTCTTCAGTGCTCAAATGCTTAATAAGTGTTATTAGAACAAATGGTGATGTTTCACAGTGGTAAACACACGACTGTCCCAACTTTGTTGGAGCATGTTGCAATCATCTGATTTTAAATTATATACAGAAAAAAAAAAATTATTCACAGGTTAAAACATTATATAATGTGTAGCTCTACTGCTTTAAGGGTGAATATAATTTACAAATCGCTCATTTTTATTTTTGTTAGTATTTTTCATACTGTCCCATCTTTTTCAGGATTGGGTTTGTTGTATGGATCTATGTTTTCAAGTGGATGAATTTTTAGGTGAGGCCCTGCCCTACCTGCCCATATTAGATGAGTTGTGCCTGGTATGTATGTATGTATGTATGTATGTATCTGTCTGTCCCATCCATCCATCCATCCATCCATCCATCCATCCATCCATCCATCCATCCATCCATCCATCACCTAGCAACCACTTAGAACACATTTGTAACCGCGTAACATCACTCCAGGATCTAGCCAGAACACCTGAACAACCACATTGAAGTCAACCTTCAAATCTATCTTCATATTCTCAATTCAGGACTCATACATTATAACTTTGAATCTCTCTTTAACTTCTCTTGTATTCGAAATACATAGTACAAAAAAAAACTTCTATGCCTTTTAAAACTCAGACCAGGTTTTGTCAAGCCAACATAAAAATCGGCCTTCTCTAGTTATATTTTATTTCTACATATCCCAGCTGAAAAGAACAGCTAAGCATGATTTCTCATACTGGCTGTGTCTTCTCTATGTCCTGAATTGTAGGCCACAGTATGATTACCAACTACCTGCTGAGCTATTTTCCTGGGCTAGACACTGAGCGCAGGAACTGTCATGGCTTCACAGCGATGATGAAAGCAGCCATGCAGGGTCGAGCCGAGTGTGTGCAGGTTCTTATAATGGCAGGTACAGTATCATTAGCTTAACAATTTATGTGGAATCTTAATTTAGTTCATGCAAATTCATTTGACATTCTGTTCTTTCATGTTCATAAATGTTCCCTCAATACAGTCACCCCCAAAAGTATTTGAACTCTTTAATCACTTTAAAATTTATGAATGTCATTGGATTAGATAACAAAATATTTAGAAAAGTTGCATACTTTTCAAGCAATCGTTCAAGTTTGTTATGTTTTAAATTACTTAACAATAAATTGTTCTAAAATTTAGAACCTAAATAATGAGAATGAATATTTGAATACTGTATTTTTGTCTATAGTCTATAGAACATCTCCATAGTTAATGTGTGGAACTCCATCTACCTGTGTGGTAACTCTGCTAGGACACCAGTGTAAACTGGAGGGGCACTGACTTGATACATTCCTCTAAATATCACCAGTTGATTGAAGTCAATGGAACAAGTCTGAGAAAAGTGTAGTTAGTTGTAGTGAAAGGTCAAAAGGTTGTCATTTGTATGCAGATCCCACATGTTGATATTTTCTCATCTAAAGTAATGAAATTCAGAATTTTTAAAGTGTTACTTACTGATAAGTGTTCAAATACTTTTTGGGGCCATTGAATAAGATGCTTCAGATATTTTTTCACACAGGTGCAAACACTGAAGCAAGGGACTATGGCCGTAAGCTGACTCCACGAGAATGGGCCCTGTTCACGTGCCGCAATGAGACAGCCAACCTCATGTCTCGACTGATGGAACAACCATGTGCCGAACAGTTCTGTGACTCTTACCATATGGAGTGGCCTAAGCTAGACAAACTGGTGGCTCAATCCAAGGAGCCCAAGTCTTGCTGGAGGAGGTTCTTAGAACATGCCTGTAACCTGTTCACCATCCGCATGAAGACCAACCCTGTGAATGAAGGTGTCATGGACTACATGGTGCGTATGACAACAGCACTGGCCAGCCCATTCATAGCCACTGCCTGTCGCACCGTGTGCCCGGGCAGCCCTCCATGTGTGGGGAAACATCGCCTGGCTGTACAGGACATTCTGCGTAAGCAGCGTCTGGCTGAGCTGAAGAACCTGGGGCCCGAGCGTCTCAACAACTACAAGCGGCTTTTCCAGAACTCCAGAGTGCAGCTGGTGCTGAAGAAGCAAGAGCGCTGTGCTAGTCTCCAGCCCCAGGTACTGCACAATGTTGTGATGGCCTCCACTGTGGCCTTCAGGAGATTCAGCTTGCTACCTCTTCACACAATGCGCAGGAGCAGTGTGCGACCAGATTTGATGATGCCTAAAGTCATGCTGTGTAAAGCTCCTCCGACCACATATATACCAGATAGGCCTCGACGCAGGACTCCAAATAATTCACAACACCTACAGATCCCTAAATGGAAGTACAAAGCTCTAAAGGAGGAGAAAAAGAAAGCACAACAGGTTGATAAGTTGAGATTGCCAGTTGTGAGGAAAAAGTGACATGGCTTTTGATGCCTTAGTTTGGGATCTGTTCCACTTTGACACCAATTTGAAGGTTAACCAAGAAGGCTTTTTTCACACGTTTTGTTTTACAATCTTAATTTAACACAGTCATACCACAGTTGTGAATTTTGAAACTGTTGTGTGCTTTGAAAGGTGCACTTAGTATTTTTTTGTGCTAATGAATCTTTTAAACAGATTGAAAGAGTAATAAAAGAATAGTATATAGGGATGCACCAATATGAACATTATTGGATGCACCAATATGAACATTATTGGATGCACCAATATCACCAATACTGATTTTAACCCAAAAATTATAGGCTGATAACGATATCAATATTATTGCCACTTACTTTATTTTGCCATCAGATTACTGTTTTACTTTAAAAATGTACAAAGATTAACTAAAGCTTTTTTACTCTTCTAACAATAAATAATTTCCATCAAAACATGGATTGGATCTGTTAAACAAAATCCACATTTTTAAAGAGAGCCACAATGAAAGATAAATAATATATATATATATATATAAAAAATATGATATCATAATGATTGATATGAATATTGTTATTTTGTAACTTCTGCTGACTGAAGACTTGACTGAAGTGAGAAATCCAGACTATATTTTAAAATACAGCCTTTTAAGATTTAGTAACCATGCAGCATTAATGGACAATTATACTGATGTCTCAGAATTCAAAGTTTGCAAATAATTTTGGATGGTTTGCTCATCATGTAGCCCATAGGGAAGTGCCGCTTTCACAACTGTCACGGCCGTTTATTTCGGTTTTACTGCATTAATGTAAGAACAAGAAAGAATACAAATCAAATTAAGTGCCAATCCTTCTTCATATTGTGGCTATTATTATTTCTGGATAGTGCATTTTAAGTTTTTCAAAGTGTGTTACTAATTAATTAGAAATAAAACAATAGTTTTTTATATATTGCCATTTTCATGGAATAGCCGATATGCAGATAGTTTTAATTTGGTCTATAATTGGCTGATAAATATCGGTAGCGATACATCGATGTATCTCTAGTATTTTTGAAAAATGTGTTTTAAATTATGTATAATCACACTAGATGCAGATTCCAGTCATGTCGGTCTTAGAGAAAAGTCTTCTTTATTCTACATATGGTGCAGGGTGCACATGAGCGCTGCCATGTTAAGATCATATCCGAATATTAATCTCTTGAAATTTGGCGCGTTCACTTGCAGAATAAATTAATCATGGCTGACTCTGTGTTGCGCATTTTTACAATAACATCAGTAACTACGTTTTTGCTTGAAGCATTATCTACACCGCTAGGTGACAGAAAACATTAACAGAAATTTTACTAAGTGCACCTTTAAATATGTAAGTTGCAAACAAACAAACAAGGACAGCATGAGGACAACTGTTGTCCCATTAATTATACACAGGCCCACGTGGAATCTGTAGAATTGTGCAGAAAACGAAGAATTGGAATGTCATTCATTAAAAAAAAATGTACACATAAGGTGTTTGCGTGTTTCATTACTAAATATTTTTTACATTTATTTTGGCTTAATTTATCATGATCAACACATGTTTAAATCCTTCCAGGATTTGCATGGAGCATGGAAAAAAATGGCAGATTCAAAATGGGCCTAATTATACATCACTCGTAAAGTACATCTCAACTTTAATGAAAGGAAACCAGACCATTGCTCAAAAATGCTAATTCTCTAATGGATTTAAAGACTACAAATTGAACAGCTCTGTACTCTCATTTTTCTTGCCTGCCATTGGTTTTTGCTCCTGGTCCTGGTTATCTAATGTCTGGCCTTGGCAACATATATTGATACACTATTTTTTACGTTGTAATGATTTCAGAGAATTGGATAATTTTCTGAATGTTCATATGGTAACATAACTAGAAAACTAGAAATGCACAAAAATATTAATGTGACGAGGAGGAGGGCGTGGCAGGGCCGTGCACCATAAAGGGAAGCCCTACGCGGCTGCGCTGCATGTGTGTCTGTGTCCTTATGCTTTATGTTGTTTTAAGTTCATTTATATCATTAAAGTTCATGTTGACTGTCGATCCATCCTTTAAATGTTACTGTTCAGTATCTTTTTTTTTTTAGCTCATCCACTTCAGATCTCATACTTGAAATTTGTTGCATTATTATTATTATTATTATTATTATTTTATATATAATACTAATCTTATTAAATGAAAGACTAAATAAACTGAATTGATATATGGAAAGTGTTTTATGCAGAAGCTGCTTGAACAAGGATGTTTTGTCACACTGACATTCTGTGCAAACTGTCTCCTCTCTTTGGCCTCTGTGAAGGTTAGTCCTTTATTGAGGCTGCTTTATAAACTGACTGCTTTGAAATCCTAACTCACGTTGCAATATTGTGATGAAGAAATACAAAAAATGCAATGATAAACACTAAGCCCTTCAAAGAAACAATTTTAAGACAATGGGGGCAGCCTTTTCAGATTATAGAGATAAACATGTTTAAATCTTTTATCTCAAATAGACAGTATTAGAGAAGGCCGAAAACACATTTAAAAGCCACAATGTATAATTTATCTGAGCTACATGGTAGTGCCACTTTATAGGCGAACAATTGAAATCGGACCACAGAAATCTACATCTTGTTAGCAAAGAACATATTGTGGATTAGACAAGGGGCAACGATAAACAGGTTCAATGATAATGGTGAAACTCTTTCATCATAAAGCAGATTATAAGCAACGAACCTCCACAAGCGATGCAGTGTGAAATGGTCAATAAACGTCCAGTAGGGGTCAGTATTACATCTAACCAGTAAAGGCCACTAATTTGCTATACATTCACAAAACACTATCCAGACAAGTGACCATTTACTTACCTAAAATGCATTTATTCACTATCTGTATTTACAGAGACAGTCTAACACACATTAGAAATACAAATAAAAATCCACATTGAGACATTTTACGCACAAAATGATTGTAGGGAAAATGGTAATGAAACTGTTGCTGGAGCTCACAGCTTGCTCGCATGCTCTCTGATAGCTATCTGGGAGTTTCTAAAGTGATTTTCTATACTGAATTTCTTTACATATAATTTGTATTTATTTTTTTCATTTTTGTTTTTTTTTTATGTTATTAATGTCCTGACTATACATTGTGATCAGTTGAATGCCACTTTAGTGAATGAAAGTAACAATTTCTTTCCATAGGAGCGAAATCATTCCAAACATTTGGATGCCAGTGTATATATATATATATATATATATATATATATATATATATATATATATACAGTTCAAGACAGAATTTTACATACACCTTAGCCAAATACATTTAAACTCAGTTTTTCCACAATTCCTGACATCTAATCGTAGAAAACATTCTCTGTCTATGGTCAGTTAGGATCACCATAGCTATGAAGACAACACCCAGGGTGGACTACTCCAATGGACTTCTCACCGGCCTTCGCAAAATGACCATTAGACAACCGCAGTTCATTCAGAATTCTGCTGCAGGATTCTCACCAGAACAAAAAAGACTAGGCATGTCACTCCATTACTTAGGTCTTTACACTGGCTTCCAGTCACATTTAGAATTGATATTAAGGCACTATTACTCATTTATGAATCAATAACAGCCTAGGACCAAAATATATTGCAGATATGCTTGTTGAATAAAAGCCTAACAGACCTCTCTGATCAGTAGGATCAAGTCAGTTAGAAATACCAAAGGTTTACTCAAAACATGGTGAGACAGCATTTAGCTATTATGCCACCCGCAGCTGGAACTAGATTCCAGAAGAGGTTAGATGTGGCCCAACATTAGCCACATTTAAATCCAAACTGAAAATGCATCTGTTTAACTGTGCATTTTCAGATTAAGAATTGCTCTGCACTTATTAATTGCTTTCACTCATTTTAGTAATTATATTTGATTATTTCATTTTTTTAACATTTTAGTATTCTTTTTATTTTTTACTCATTTCGACTTTTTGTATTTATTTTATTACTTTTTATTCTTATTTTATGTTCTTAATTGGTTTTTAATTTATTTGTATGTATCTTGTATTTTCTTTATAATATTTATATAAAGCATTTTGAATTGAATTGTGTATGAAATGCGCTATATAAATAAACTGGCCTTGCCTTGCGCCACAAATGCAGCCGACTGACCTTAACTTTCCTTTAAACCACTGCACAACCAGGAGCCCTAATCTAATGGAAGAAATAACTTGGAAACAGAAATAATAACAAAATGATGATTCTCCATTAGTTTATATAGCAGTTGCAACCTGGCATTAAAAAGGTTCACAATTCTCTCAAACACTTTTTCTAGCAACAGAAAAAAAAGTTTTAATTACATATTCAATACAGGTTGTCTGATATGTCTACTTTTTCACAGATATTTTGCTTGCTCTCAGACATTTTACTATCAGTGGTACTGAAAGATATGCGAGTTTGGGTGTTAGATCCTGAATCCTTGCATCAAACAATTATCTCTAAGTTTAAGATGATATGAAGGGAAGACCAGGGCTTGTTACCACACTTCATATGTTCCTAAAATCTGCCAGGCTTGTAAAGTTTCACGAAGGGTGGAATCATTCTTCTCTGTTATCCTTTCAGTTCTACTCACTATAGAATTTTCGCCCATCTTCTTCAGCCAAGTAAAGGTAAGATGACCTGAGATATAAGGTATAAGCAATTACAACAAAACTTTGTTTTTTTTAGGTGCATCTATATGCTTTGCAGGGAAGAAGACATATATTAGGGGGATTTCACTAAGGATCTGAAACATTCAAACTGCTTTAATATAAGCTAGCAAAACATGTCATTTTGACACCACAAGGAGTTAGAGTGAGCATACTTTAGTGTTAGCACCTTTTCAAGTAAACATGAGAAGCTTTATTACATCTGTCCTCTCTGTGCCCAAAGCCCTGGTCTCGCCGGTTTTACATAGCAACATGACAACAGGAGGTCAACATTTGGATTAAAAATGAAGGTTGACAAAACCTGTGCCTTTACTTTTTCTTTTTTTAATAGCAATTTTCCTTGCAATGTTCCTGCATTAGGTGACATCCACATCTGCACATAAAAAGTATATATATATTTGTATTTATATAATATATATCCATACTCTATTGACAGATTTATCTACGATGAGTTTAAGAACCACTGATTTCTGGAAGAAAAAAGCAGATTTCGCAAATTACTATTTTACAACACGGCGTAAACTAATTGTACATCTTTGGAGGGAAAGTAGCTCTCAAAGACCATGCCCCTCCACTTTCAGGGTGAATGCTGTTGAAACATATAAAAAAAGCATTTACAAACAGGCGGCGATTGAACCGGTGTCGATAAATGTAACTTCAACGGCAGCTCTACAGCACCCCTCAGGTCAGGGATTACCACATTTGGCACATTTTACAAAACTAAGCACAGATTACTCATTGGCTTTTGGAATGACCAGTTTTCATGTCAGTATGGTTAGAAAAAAAGAGCTTGTCTAAATGTGCAGAGTGGAGAAAAAATTGACAGACAGGCCTGAAAATGTTCTTATTGTTGGTGGTAAAAATGTGTCCAGGCAGTGACGCTCTGTCGTCAGGTATTTTTAGAAAAAAGAAGGAAAAATTACAATAAAGCAAACTACACATTTGAATTATATCTTTTCTGCAGCACATCTTACCTACAGAAGAAAACGCTGGAGTTGAGTGTGTATTTCCCTTTCTTTTTTAAAATACAGGAAAATAAAATGACATATTGAGCCACATGGGAAGACACAGTAGTCTTTGCGTAATATACACAATGCACCTCGTATCTACATCTGTAATATACAACAAGTACTTTACACCAAAGAAGTTAAAAAGGAGGTACAAAAAAACAAGCAAATAATAAAAAAGAAAAAAAAGAAAAGAAAAATATATAAAGGCTAAGAGTGAGAGAGCACTCCATAAAAGCATGGTTTCACATAAAGAGATGTCATAAAATGTGTGAAAACTACTTCCTTTGTGTTGAATGTTGTTTTCTTGTGCTTCACATAAATGTCCCATCACTGCACCACACATTTACTGCTTTCCAATTTACATTTAGATTCTCTCCATTGCTTTGAAAAAACATCAAAGTTCTAGTGGTCCATTCAGAAAAAAAAACACATTCCTTGAGCTCCTTGGAAATCCCTTCCCTAAAATCTTCTCTCTTTCCAGCACTTTGCTAACTTTGCTCACGGGCTGAGTGGCAGCCAACTGTGGAGCGAGCACTGAACCAAACTGAAGGTATATGTGTGTGAGATGTCTACTAGAGTTCATGCACATGCCGGGCTGGCCTCTGTGAATTGTGTTCATAGATCAGCCTCCAGCCTGCCTTTATGCCTCTACACCCAGGAGTCCGGCGAGGCAGGGTAGTGGCTCGTCTCATAGTTGAGTTCACTGTAAGGGCGGGACGCTGAATAAAAGTCCACGTAGTTTCCTGTGGACTTCAGTCCCAGGTGCATGATGCCATCGCTGGGGGGTGGAGGGCGTTTATGTGCTTGGTCATCATAGTACGTCTCCTCAAAATTGGCTCCTGGGGGAGTTTGGAAGGGAGGGTAGGCCTCAGGAGGGTTGCCTTGAACGGAGACCTGTCAGAAACAATGCTGCTTTAGAAAAGTGACATCATTCGGCTACATGCTTGTTCAAAAACAGAAAGCAAATTTACAATCCAATCAAGAATAATTTTTTTTCTTGTAATAAAGTAAAAAAGCAGCAAAGTATTCTTGTCCAATTCAAAGTAGTCTTGTCCAATACAAATATTTAAATATCGTTAAAATAACTTCACTTTACCTGAGAAGCAAAATTGCAAAAGATATTAAGGCTTATTTTCAGAGAATTATCTTGATTTAAGTTTATTTTCTTCCACCATTGTCAAAAACCGGCTTTAGCAAAATGTAATGATTTTTCATGCCAATGGGGTAAAGAAATAAAACTTAAGATATTTTACAGCATTTTGTTTCTCAAGTAAATTTATCTTGTTTTAAGGATATGGTACTGAAAAACAAGGCAAAATAATGTTTATGTAAAAGGTAGTAATCTAAAAAGACATCCTTAAAACAAGATACATTTTTTCTTCAGAAACAAAATTGTGTAAGATAAGATATCTTGAATTAAGCACGTTTTTCTAACCCCATTGGCCATTTTTTTAAGCCTCACTGAATTTAGTTAGATCTATGCTTAAAAAAATAAATAAATAAAATAAAACTATTTGTTAGTGGGGTAAGAAAAACGTCTAGGTTACGTTATGTAACCTCCGTTCCCTGATGGAGGGAACGAGACGTTGTGTCGAAGAAGCGACACTAGGGGTCTCTCCAGCGCCGAATATGCCTCTGATCTATGAAAAAAGGCCAATGAGACGATGGCAGACAGTATTTGCATACCCCGCCCCCAGATATACGGGTATAAAAGCGGGGAAATACGTCAAGTTCATTCAGAATTTTTCTGAGGAGCTGGAAATGGTACGGCCACAACAGTGGCTCGGCTCAGCGACGTGGCCGGGAGGACAAAACATACCTAACCTAGACATTCCCCGTCTGTCGCTCACTTCGATGCTGTGTCGAAGAAGTGACACTAGGGGTCCAATTTAAATCACGCCATGCGCTGAGCCATGTATGTGTACTGCTGACACAGGAGCGGGCAGGTATTTTACGTGCAAAGGCGACTAGCTGTGTCAGACTGCACGTACCCTTCCCCAATGCCCCAAAAAAGTCGGCGGAATCCTTCTGGTTACCCTAGACAGGGGATGTGGGTGAGGCTGTGAGAGGCGCGCAGACCCTGGAACCATTCATCCAACCGCGATGGCTGCGGGGAGGATGGAGGGTTCTAGTCCAGCCCCACGCTGGCGGCGGCCCGGGAAAGCATGTCGGTCATCTGCGCATGCTGGCCCGAAGGCGACAGCCCAGGGGAGCTCATCCACCTCGAGCTCTAGAGGATAGGCTGGCTGACCGTTATGCGAGCCGCTGTTACCTCGAGCATGGACGGGAGTCAATGAGCGTGCTGGTGGGTGGGTGGTCCGAGGGGGCGTACCTGGCGGAGTTGCTCCTGCTGCCGTCCCCAGATCGCCTCCAGTGCCAGCCGCATCGTCCTCAATCCCGTGGGAAGGAGCAGCAATGCGGGGGGCGGCTGGAGTGGCGTGCTTTCTGTTGAAAGCGAGCCACGACTGCAACGTTGCCATGGTCATGCCCTCGCATTGAAAGCATGAACCATCCACAAACGCTGCCTTGGTGTGATCGCTGCCCAGACACATGAGACAACGCCTGTGGCCGTCTGAAGCAGAGAGCATTCTACCGCATCCAGGAACTACACAGGGGCGGAAGACGCATCCTGAAAAGGACGTTCAACGCCGCTGTGTAAACGCTCTTTTAGAGGAAAAAATTATTTTACAGAGAAAATCACTCTTTTAAACTCTTTTAAGCTTTCTGCGCTGTTGAAGCGCCCAGGGGCAAGCTGCACTGCTGTGCAGAGAAGGAGAAAAGCCGCTGAAGTGCGCCGTAGATCCAACAGCAGAGAGCGTCAAAGGAACAGAAGCAGGAACGGGTGTGTGACTCGCTGCTGACTGCATACACGACCATCGGCTCCGAAGAAAATTTTTGAATGAACTCAACGTATTTCCTCGCTTTTATACCCATATGTCCGGGGGCGGGGTATGAAAATACTGTCTGACAACTTCTTATTGGCCTTTTTTCATAGATCAGAGGCATATTCGGCGCTCAAGAAAGACCCCTAGTGTCGCTTATTCAACACAACGTCGAAGTGAGCGACAGACGGGGAACAAATTTATTGGAAAGCTATATTCTCAAAAAAAAATAAAATCTTATTAGCTCACACGATTTTGGTTTTCAAGTAAATTTATCTTGTTTTAAGGATGTCGATTTTGTATTGAAAAAACAAGAAAAGAAAAAAACAATGCAAAAATATCTATAAAAATTATTTTTTAATTGTTTAGGTTATGTAAAAGTTAATCTAAAAAGGTAGTAAAACCAGAGACAAACGATATACTTATACTGTATATTTAGGAATCTAATAAAAGGTCATTTAAAATAATTTTTGAGAAATAATAATAGCAATATAGCTACAAATGACAAATCTAATGTGATAAACTCACCTGGTTATGTTTGATGTCATCCCCAGGAGACATGTAAGCACCTCGGAACAGCGTAGATGTTCCACTGGAGATTTGAGCTGCAGAGGGAGGGAATTATGAAGATTCACAGGGGACTGTTAGGTGCTTTTACTCATTCTATAGGTTTGTTTGATGAGGACAAATAATGTCTGACTGTAACAGATGTGCAGACACATCAAGTTCACGACTTCTGCTGAGATAAAGGATTGCAATTTTACACAAAGATGCAAGAGTGAGATATCAGACACCTTTCTGCGGAATAAAAAGATAAGAGCTTAGAGCTGAAACAACATCAGTGTTACTAGGTTACTGCAAACTGCAGCACTCAGAGGTAATTCATTACCTTTGTTTATGCTATATTTGATGGCCTGTCTAAAAATCAGCTTGATTTTGTCAGCCATTTCACAGCAGTTATATGAAACTGTTAAACTCCAACTGGAGGACACTGAACTGCAGACTTACCTGCCATAGCGTCTTTTCTGGAGGTGTGCTCACCCTTGTCTCCATGGTAACCAGAATTCGTTCCAGTTGACTCATAGTCTATCTTCCTCTCCTTCAAGCTCATCATTTCTCGAGGGGAGGTGGGGGCACTTGCTAAAAAAAAACACAATAGGCCAGCCAATAATGAGTTGGGGTATTTTTTTTTCCTTGCAAATGTGTCCTGTTAATTCTTGACACATTTGAAATTTCAATGAGATTTCATACATCAAGGGATCTTTTATTTAAATAAAAATAATCATTTAAAACTAATTTAGTGTAATGAGGCAATGCTCTTTTTGCTTTTTGAGGCAAACAGGTGTCAGTGCTCTTTCTAGTTGCTAAATGGAATTGGTTTTGACTGGGGTTTGTACCACTTAATGCAACAATAATATATTTGACCTTTTTGCCAGTTTTGTGTTCTGCAAAGCTTTTGGTAGCCATCATGAAATGTGATTTGAAAATACCAGGTATTTAACAAAAAATATCACACTGAATGGTGATGAGGACCACTGAAGGTAACAATGTACAATAGCTTTATTTAAAGGATTAGTTCACTCAAAAAATGTAATTCTGTCATAAATTAGTCACATTTATGTAATTCCAAACCTGTATGACTTTCATCTGAGATATATACACCGATCGGCCACAACATTAAAATCACCTGCCTAATATCGTGTAGGTCCCCCTTGTGCCACCAAAACAATTCTGACCTGTCGAGGTATGGATTCCACAAGACTTCTGAAGGTTTTCTGTGGCATCTGGCAGCAAGACGTTATCAGCAGATACTTTAAGTCCTGTAAGTTGCGAGGTGGGGCCTCCATGGATCAGACTTGTTGGTCCAGCACATCCCATAGATGCTCTATCGGATTGAGATCTGGGGAATTTGGAGGCCAAGTCAATGTCTTGAAGTCTTTTTCATATTCCTCAAACCATTCCTGAACAATTTTTGCAGTGTGGCAGGGCGCATTATTCTGCTGAAAGAGGCCACAGCCATCAGGGAATAGCGTTGCCATGAAGGAGTGTACATGGTCTGCAACAATATTTATGTAGGTGGTTCATGTCAAAGTAACATCCACATGAATGCCAGGACCCAAGGTTTCCCAGCAGAACATTGCCCAGAGCATCACACTGCCTCTGCCAGCCTGCCTTCTTCCCATAGTGTATCCTGCTGCCATCTCTTCCCCTGGTAAACAACACACACGCACCCGACCGTCCACATGATGATTCATCAGACAAGGCCACCTTCTTTCATTGCTCCATGGTCCAGTTCTGATGCTCACATGCTCATTGTAGGTGCTTTTGGCAGTGGACATGGGTCAGCATGGGCACTCTAACCGGTCTGTGGCTATGCATACTGCGATGCACTGTGTGTTCTGACACCCTTCTATCATGGCCAGCAATATGTTTTTCAGCAATCTGTGCTACAGTTGCTCTTCTGTGGGATGACCTTCGCTCCCCATGTGCATCAGTGAGCCTTGACCCTGTCGCCGGTTCATTGGCTGTTCTTCCTTCGACCACTTTTGGTAGGTACTAACCACTGCATACTGGGAACACCCCACAAGACCTTCAGCTTTGGAGATGCTCTGACCCAGTAGTCTAGCCATCACAATTTGTCCCTTGTCAAAGTCACTCAGATCCTTACGCTTACCCATTGTTCCTGCTTCCAACACATGAAATTCAAGAACGGACTGTTCACTTGCTGCCTAATATCTCCCATCCTTGACAGGTGCCATAGTAACAATATAATAAATGTTATTCACTTCACCTGTCAGTGGTTTTAATGTTGTGGCTGATCAGTGTATTTTGGGCAGAATGTTAGAGACTGACAACCTCAGTCACCTTTTTATTTTAAGGGAAACTGCAGATCACCAAGTGTTCTGTGGAAGAAAGAATGATAACAGGATTTAAATTTTTAGGTGATTTTAATTTATTCCTTTTAATAAGTAACTTAGAAACATGTTATGCTTAACAATGGCTCATTTATATTCAAATATGAATATAAAGTATTGTATATTAAATTATATTAATCAAAGTTTAATTAAGCAATAAAGTAAAAGAGGCCATGGTATAGGCTAAATTTTGCTATTATTTGCATTTAAGCATGATAAGCTGCTTACTGCATTTTTGTTTATATAAAAAGGTTACTACATAATAAAAATAATTAACGTCTTATTATTTTATTAAGCAAATTCATCAAATGCCATCCTTCAATTAGAATACAGTCCCTGATATGTAAACCTACCTAGTGCCTCTATGGGTGCTGCACATGTCTGTTAATATTGTTAATAAAAGTTTATTACAACACTTACCCATAGCAATATCCAAATAAATTTTCCACTAAACATTTATTTGCACATGAACCAAAATCGTCAGTTGCAAGATGAAATAAACTACCGGTATTTTAAAACATGAGATTTCATTCAATGAGATCATTACTTGTGGGCCATCATTTTTAATTAATTGGATTTTCAGCATCTGGACTCTTGAGGACTGGTTCTACTTTTGCACCTGCTCTTTTTAGTGTGGCTTCATGAATTTGTCAGCTGGCACACAGTCTCCAGCTTGGCCATTTACTTGCAAATGTACTCATTTTCACAATAGTGATCTGAGAATTACAACTTGCAAAATTTGTGAGAAAGATGTGAATTCCCATTAGGAATCATACCCACTTCCTATCAAGTAGCAGTCAGAACCAATATGCTTCCTTCCACCTCCCCCACCCCCATCCCCCATGAAATGTGAGGACATTATCAGCATTTAATATTCAGGTTTGCCCATTATCTACCGAAAAACACATTTATCAACAGATTTATCCTTTTTTAATGCATGGTGCAAAATAATGTAAAAGCAAGATGAAAATTGTATCTGTTCTAATTAGACATTATGCAGATTTACAACATCAATTTCTATCCTTAGGCAAACATTTTGTTAGACTAAAGCAGATTCTAGAGTGCAAAGATAGCATTCTTGGCATTTAAAAAAAGAGAGACAAAGCACTGTTAAATGTA
The DNA here is from genome assembly GCA_032164185.1 of Moxostoma hubbsi. Lineage (NCBI taxonomy): Eukaryota > Metazoa > Chordata > Actinopteri > Cypriniformes > Catostomidae > Moxostoma > Moxostoma hubbsi. The sequence continues at coordinate 29,377,346 of JAVLUX010000009.1, forward strand.
AAATAGTTGATAGCAGAATCAATAACAGTTCATAATGTTCATGTGTTGGAAGCAGGAACATTTTTCCTGTTGCTGACGGCACGCTGCACGAGTGTTTGTAGCTTGCTAGCCTACTTAGCATTGCTTATTCTTATACGTTCATCATTTTATCCTTTGCCATTTTACCATGTGCTTTGGGTATATCCACTTTTCAACTGTTTCATCTGTATGCATTTTACCCCGTGCACCCGTTTCTCAAATCTCCTAAATCTCATGTCTCGACTGCATGCATTCGTTTTCTCCACTGTGTTTTACACTGATTATTGCATCAATCTCAAACATATGCTGATTAGGAACCACATCGATCTCAAACCCTCGCCGCTCAAGAACAACAATAACAACAACAACAACAAAAATCAATCAATTGCAGTAAGTCATGGCATATAGTAAACATGTTTACTATAGCTTCTTCCATCTGCAGTGAGGGATTCACATGTGATAAATGTAAGGATTTAGTCAGGCTGACGGAGAAGTTTAATGACCTAGAGACATGCATCCGAAAGCTAGTGGAGGTCAGTGAGAAAGAGAAGCAGGTAGATCCTGTTTCGGATGCTGGTAGTACAGCGGGCAACACACACACTTTGGTTCCGGCTGAAGAGCCCCGCAGCAGGGAGTTTGGGTGACGTCTCGGAGGCATACTCGCTCAGCAAAGTGACACCACTCTCTCATTCCTGTTAGGGTTTCCAATTGATTCTCCCCACTCAGTGATGCACCCACTGAAAATCATGTTGAAAAAGCCCTAATAATTGGTGATTCTATTGTAAGGAACATGGAAATAGAGACTCCAGCCACTATTGTTAAATGCATTTAGTGTGCCAGAGAGTCTGACATCAGATACATTTTTCAAGTGCTAATGCTAAATGTAGATTTTCGAAAATCGTTATTCATGTCTGCTCTAACAATGTCTGGCTTTGCCAGTCGGAGATCACTAGAGATAATTTTAAAGAGGTGTGTGAACTTGCAAAGACTATGTCAAACACTGTAATATGCTTTGGCCCCCTCCCTGCTCATCATTGTGATGAGGTTTATAGTAGATTAGCATCACTGAATGACTGAATGAGTGGTGTCCGGAAAATAATAGGATAGACAATTGGAGGAGCTTTTGGGTAGACCTGACCTGCTAAAGAGAAACAGACTCAATCCCTCCAGGGATGGTGCTGCTCTCCTCTCTAGTAAATTGGTTCATATTCTTAATAATGTTAGTATTTGACTAACTGGAGCCCAGTTCAGGAAGCAGAAAAACTGGTTATTCTGAACGTCTGCTAGCTGTCTTGAGACGTCACACAGGTCACATAAACTACAACACATAGAGACTGTATCACCTATATATCACATAGAGACAATGTCTGTTCCCCGAACTACCAAACACAGAACTCTCACTCTCATTTAGAATTATTTGTATTAAAGTAAAACATGAAAAAAACAAAACAACAACAACAAAAATTTGAAAATAAACATCATATAAAATAGGGCTACTAAACATTAGATCTCTTTCTACCAAAGCACTAATTGTAAATGAAATTATTACAGATCATAGTTTGTATGAATTCTGTTTGACTGAAACCTGTCTTAAACCAGATGAAAATATTTGTTATTTATTATTCCCCCAGTTTATTATTATAAACATGAGCCTGTTGCTACTATTTATAATTTTTGAAGTTTTGGGGGTTACTCAGAGGACAGGATATAAGTTTAAGTCTTTTGAACTAATAACGCTTAATATGACACAATCAGATATAAATAAAAAATCTATATCATATTTTACCCTTGCTACAGTATATAGATCACCTGGACCTTACTCTGGTTTCCTTGGTGAATTTGCAAATTTTCTAAATACCTACTAAGCTCTTAAAAGAGATATTCCCAGTAATCTTAGAACCTCTTCTTAATATAATTAACTCAATGCTATCTTTAGGAAATGTCCCAAGAAACTTTAAAATGGCAGTTATCAAACTGCTTATTAAGAAGCCACAGTTGATCCTAGAGAATTGGCTAGTTACAGACTGATTTCAAATCTAACATTTATGTCGAAAACACTAGAAAAGGTAGTGTCCTCCCAATTATGTTTATTTCTACAGATAAATGTAATATATGAAGAATTTCAGTCAGGATTTAGACCCCATCACAGTACAAGGACTACACTTATCATTGTTACAAATGACTTGCTCTTATCATCTGATCACGGCTGCATTTCTCTTCTAGTGCTTTTAGATCTTAGTGCTGCCTTCGAAACGATAAATCACAACATTCTCTTGAACATGTTGGAGAATTATGTTGGCATTAGTGGACTTGCATTAGCATAGTTATGGTCCTATTTATCAGACCGCTAACACTTTGTGTGTGTAAACAAAGTATTGTCAAATCAAACAAAAGTTAAGTATGGAGTGCCACAGGGATCAGTTTTAGGACCTCCTTATACATGTTTCCCCTGGGAGATATTATTTATTAACTTTATTTTTCTTCAAACCGAAAATTCACAATTCTCCAAATTAGCAGAGTGGATCAATGAAATCAAAGATTGGATGGCCAGAAATTTCCTTCTACTCAATCCCAACAAAACAGAGGTACTAATGATTGGACCAAAAACAAAAAAAAAGCAGCTAAAATATAATTTTACTCTCGATGGATGTACTGTTATGTCATCTTCTACAGCAAAGAACTTCTGTGTTATATTTAATACCAATCTGTCCTTTGAAAATCTAATTTCCAATATTTGTAGAACAGCATTTTTCCACCTGAGAAATATTGCTAGATTACGACACGTGCTCTCTGATGCCTATGCCGAAAAACTAATTCATGCATTCATGACTGCAAGATTAGACTATTGTAATGCATTACTGGGAGGATGTCCAGAAAGTTCAAATAAACTTCAGTTAGTTCAAAATGCATCTGTCAGAGTGCTGACTAGTTCCAAGTAATATAATCATATTAGCCCCAATCTATCGTCGTTACATTGGCTACCTGTTAAATTTCGTATTAATTAAAAAATTCTGCTAACTACATACTGTAACGTTGTTGCTGGCAATGACAATGATGAAGATGGAGTGAAGAACCCAAGTGCAATTTATTAATAACAGTGGAATCCAAAAACCCTAACTACAAATATGAAACATAATCACAAACATGAACTTGATTAGAACTTGACTTGACAAAACACAATACCTGACAAGGGACAATGGAAAACATGAGAGCTTAAATACTAGACATGGGGGAACATAAACCAGTGAACAGACAGAACTGATAACAAGGTAACAAGACAATAACCCAATGAAAACAATATTAAAATGTAATTTTTTTTTTTTAAAACACTGGACATTAACGCTTACTTAATTTACAAATTTAAAACAATGACTTGCACTGCAGATAAATAACTAATATTGGCATTAAATTCATGTTGTTTAGCCAGAGTGGAGCTGGCCCCCACAGTGAGCCTGGTTTCTCCCAAGGTTATTTTTCTCCATTAGCCAACATCTTAAACAGTTTTGTGTTCCTTGCCACAGTCGCCTTCAGCTTGCTCACAGGGGTTCTAAATACAATTAATATTTAATTATTTAATTTCTATACATAATTTACAATCATATTTAGTCAAAATACACAAAAAATTCACACTCCAAAAATTAAATATTACAGTTAAATGTTTTATTAATGCATGATTTCCTGTAAAGCTGCTTTGAAACAATGTGTGTTGTGAAAAGCACTACACAACTAAAAATAACTTGACTTGATAATGACTAGGGGCTGTCCATAACCATCAATTCATAACCAGTAAATAATGACCTAAATTGGTTCCTCACACAAATCTATTTTATAGCATCAGAAGATTTGGTATATAGTGTGCAAGTTGTATCGACTATTTTTATACTTTGATGGTGTTTTCTTTTTTTAGCAGAAAATATTTGCACTAAGTATATTCTCTAAGTACAAGTACAAATAGTGGCAGATACTATTTGTACTCCTAATTCAATACTAACATACCATACAGTATCACTGAAGCATGTTAATTGTGTTAGAGTCCCACAGACACCCTACACATCCCTTACCCCTAAACCAGACCGTAACCTTCTCTTACAAAAATTAACCATGGTTCCCCATCTTTAGCTCACTTCGACGATGTCAAATCAAATAACTTTATTGTCACACTACTGTGTATACGAGTGCAACAGTAGGTGAAAATCTTGTGTGCAGTTCCGAGCAACATAGCAGTCTCAGGGACCTCTCTCTGAAGATGGCCCTGCTGATCGCTCTCGCCTCCATCAAGAGGGTCGAGGACCTGCAAGCGTTCTCTGTCAGCGACACCTGCCTGGAGTTCGGTCCAGCAGACACGTATGTGATCCTAAGACCATGACCGGGCTACGTGCCCAATGTTCCTACTACGCCCTTAGAGACCAGGTAGGGAGCCTGCAAGCGCTGCCCCGGGAGGAGGCAGACCCAGCCCCGTTGTGGCTGTGTCCGGTACGTGCTTTGCATACCTACTTGGACCGCACGCAGAGCCTTAGACGTTCTGAGCAGCTCTTTATCTGCTTTGGTAGACAGCGGAAAGGGAACGCTGTCTCCAAACAGAGGCTTTCCCACTGGGTGGTGGACATCATTTCATTAGCCTATCACACCCATTAGCCTATTCACCCCTCGAGCCTGCGACGTCTCCGCCTTCTATGGCTTCATCCCTCGAGCCTATCACGGCTCTGCCTTCTATGGCTTTGCCCCTCGAGCCTGCCACGGCTCCCATCTTCTATGGCATCGCCTCTTGAGCCTGCCATGGCTCTACCTTCCATGGCTCCGCCCCTCATGCCTACCATGGCTCCGCCTTCCACAGCTCTGCCTTCGAGCCTCCCGCAGCTTTACCCTTTGAGCCAGCCACGGCTCTGCCTTTTATGACTTTGTCCCTCGAGCCTGCCATGGCTCCCCCTACTATGGCTTCTTCCCTCGAGTCTGCCATGGCTTCACCCCACAAGCCTTCTACAGCTCTGCCTTCCACAGCTCCACTCTTAGAGACTTTCACACCTCTTTGAGGCTGGATCTACCACTTCGCCACTTTCCACATGTCACCCAAGAACCCATGTGATGTATTCTCCACTCTTACCTCCCCCTTCCGGGCAGGTGTGGTCTCCGCAGGGTCTTTTCCCCCTGAAAGAACAGGAAACTGGGTAAGACCCCCTTCCCTCGATGCGTGTAAGGGCCCCGGCCATTCTTGCTCTATGTGGTGAAACATAGAGAGAAAAGAGGCCCAGCCAGGCTTGGCCCGTTCCCAGGTTGGCAAGCGTCGCCTTGTTCCCCTGTCTAGGGTAACCAGAAGGATTCTGCCAACTTTTTTGGGGCATTGGGGAAGGGTACGCGCAGTCTGACACAACTGGTCGCCTTTGCACGTAGAATACCTGCCCGCTCCTGTGTCAGCAGTACACGTACACGGCTCAGCGCATGGCATGATTTAAATTGAACCACTAGTGTCGCTTCTTCGACACAACATCGAAGTGAGCGACAGACGGGAAACGTCTAGGTTACGTATGTAACCTCCTTTCCCTGATGGAGGGAATGAGATGTTGTGTCCTCCTGGCCACGTTGCTGAGCCAAGCCACTGTTGTGGCTGGACCATTTCCGGCTCCTAAGAAAAATCCTGAATGAACTCGACATATTTGCCCACTTTTATACCCATATGTCCGGGGGCAGGGTTAGATCAGAGGGATATTCGGCACTCAAGAGAGACCCCTAGTGTCGCTTCTTCGACACAACGTCTCGTTACCTCCATCAGGGAACGGAGGTTACATACGTAACCTAGACGTTTTTACTACATTAACTATGGTATCACCATGGTATTTTGTAGTAAATTCATATTAACCACACAATTTAACATGGTTACTATATAAACAACACCATATTACTGCAGTAAAACCATGGTTAATTGCATAAAAACTATGACATCTGCCAAAAATCATGGTTACTACAGAATTACTATAGTAAAACTATGGTTAATTTTACCTCAATCAAACCTTTCTCTCAACTGCCTGACTGTCACTGTGACCAAATCACTGCAAGGACATCAACCTTTATATCAATTTTTATTTATTATAAAATGTAGTATTGAAGGAAATATTAAGAGTGGAGACAGGAAACAGAAATGGAAAAAGTGGGACAAAAGGGGGAATTGAACCCGGGTCATCTGAATGAAAAAAGCACATCCACACTGTCTTTACACACTACGTCATTTCAGCAACCCTTTGGGAAGCAGTTTGTCTTAAATTTCTGTGTTTCAACCAACCTATTTGAGCTGCACAGTGTGGCAGGTTCTAGTTACACCTTGTACCATTAATACATTTTTTGTGTGTGTGTGTGTGTGTGTGTGTGTGTGTGTGTTCTTGTGTTATTTTTTTGTACATTGAAAGACCCTGGTCACTTTAAACAGTTGTTGTATGGCATAGCTGTGTAATGATTTTTCAAAAATTCCTGTTCCACAGGGAAAAAATAAAAGCATATAGGTTTGGATTGTCATGAGGATGAGTAAATGATGACAGAATTGTCATTTATGGATGAACCGCTCCTTTAAAGTAAACTTTGCCATCTGAAACACAATTAGAGAACAGACAGTGCCTGCTAAACAAAGTCTGGTTTAATTAAGCAGAACAAACTCTTCTGTAGCACTTTGTAATTAGGATATGCATAGCACCCTGGCACACTACAATTCTCCCGTATACTCCAAAATGAACAAATATCCGTATGTACCCTGATCATCACCTCACGTGTTCCTTCTTTGATCACATAATGGCATAAATAAACCACACTTGTACTTGTGTCAATGTACTTTTAGAGATTAGAGGAGAATTACACCTATAGTATACAGTTAGAAAATAAAGATGTTGATGTTAACAGAGCGCTAAAGAAATGTAAATGATATCACCTGCTGTCAAAATGGAGTAAAAAGGAGCAGCTCTCACCTGATCGATTATTGGGCGAGGTCCGGACAGGAGAGATAGATGGAGTGCGAGAGGAGGAATAAGGTCGTTGTCTGTCTCTCTCAATTGTAGATGAAGAGCCGACAAAGTGATACTGAGAATAGCCGTCCTGTCATAAAAAACCTCAGTCAATAGCATGTGAGGTACGGCTGAATGACAAATAACAACAGTAGCTAATGTGATGTGGCAATGAATTGTAAAACCTCACTCATCAAAACTTTCTGTTTATGAGTATAGTGAATTAGGGTAGTGTTTCATAACTTTGTTTGTCTTGGGTAACTGACAAAGAGAGACATATAGTCAATTTAAATTTAAATTAGTTTAAATAACTTGATTAGACAAACATTTATTGGCCCTCTCTAGTCATCCAACATTTTATAATATTTAAACAAGCAGTTTGAGAGAACCAAAGTTTGGTCTAAATTGCTGTAAATGTACAATAGATGTGAGAATGGTGAGGTGTTTTCTGAATGCACCACCTTCTTATAGAGGCTTCGCAAATCTCTGTATTGCCACATGCTGTTCAGGACTTGAGATGCTGCTTTCACCACTTTTGGCGTGTGTCTGGAGGGAAACATAGAGGGAGAAAGTTAATACAATACACAGCCCTGTCTGCAATAATGTAAGCAATATAAATAGTGAATGTTCTGTTTCTAATCCATTTCTGGTGCTGCTTACATAATGGATTGCTTCATAATTCAAAAGAGTTTGCTAAGTTTGCAAACTTAGATAATAAAACCCCACAGTGTCATGTGGAAACTAGAAAACATACCGTCTCAGCTATATAAATAAATAGTGTTGGCACTCATCTGCTGACTAGATGTAGACCATAAATCTCCCTTTCAATTTTATCTATCGCACAGTTTGTGCAGTTTTTACTTGTGCGATAAACTATTAATACAAATTAAAACTCGAAAGGTTACCATAGATACTATAACATCTAAATGCCTATGAAATAAGTGGGTGAATGTCTGTCTAAAAAAAATCAAACTAAATAATAACAACTTTTAATCATAACAACTAAAAAGAATACTGTAAAAGAAAGAAAAAAAAGGATAAAAAAAACTTTTGAAAATAAAACAAATTGTTACATTGAATTTGCTGCAGCTATTAGGTAATGTTGTATTAGATTATGCTGAAGCCACATCCCCAGAGAGGAGGCAACTGCTGCTGTTAAAATATATGCTTTCCAAAATTGGTTGCGCAAGCTAATATTATTGCTAAAGTCAAGTCAAGTCAAGTCAATTTTATTTGCCTTTTTTATTTGCCCTTTTTATTTGCCAATTTTATAGCGCCTTTCACAACACACATCGTTTCAAAGCAGCTTTACAGAAGTTCAGCATTAACAGACGATAAAAATGTAATGTCTATAAAGTCGATAAATCATCATCATTGTGCAGGGCTCCAAACTGCGACTAAAAATGGTCGCATTTGCGACCAAATAAATTTATTTGCGAGTGTAATTTCTGTCAAGGTCGCCATTGGCGACAGTAAAAATTTACTCCCTTTGATTTTAAAATTTGCATTACATTTCCCGAAATACATTACAAAAGTTTATATCAAAGAAATAGCGGGGAAAACGGAGTTCATTGCAGGAACTAACCATTTCAAAAAAGAGACTGTGAGAAAACACGGTGACAGTAACAAGCATAAAAAATGCACGTGATCACATAAAGTGGAATTAATTAGCTTAAGTAGCTTAAGTACAGTAGCTTTACATTTTAATATGAATCAATGACGAGACAAAATTTAAATACGAGAAGCACCAAATGGAGGGTTCATCATCCCTGCCTCCTTTATAAATAAATATCCTTTCCATTGACATCTAAGAATAAAATCTGGTCTTGTCTACATACTTGTCTCCTTTGCTGCGGGCAATGCCAATAAGTTTGTCAATGCCACCGGCATCACGAAGGGCCTTTGTGTTCTCCATGTTCTTGGTGATGACCTCATGCAAAGCACAGCAGATAGCTGTGATAGTGTCATCAGACATGCTCTTGCCGCTGCTGCCGGTGCCAGTGCTGTTGTTATTGTTGCCCCCTGGTAGGCGATGAACCAGATCCCTCATGGCATACTTGCCTTTGGGTGACAGGAGATGAGGTGAACAGAAGATAAATCAGAGAAGAGTATTTGTTAACAACTGTTTACAGAAGTAGTATTTAAATGGGAAGTTTGTCATTTTTTCAATGTTAAAATACTTTCCTAGCTTAATAAAAGACATCTGTACTGCCCTACAAATGCAAAACACAGTAACTACTCTGAAACCCAGAAAAATGGTCTCAAGGGCAAATTTGTTGTTCATACACATGCAATTTCATCATATTCAGGGGCCATTGGCATCAAAAAGTTTAAAACCTCTAGTCTAAGATACCAGATTTAGTCATGACTCAATTTTTCGTTTACCATTCTTAGGTATAGTATGGAAAAAAGATCCAATGAAAATAAAGGAAAGAATGAAAGCGAATGGTGACTGAGGCTAACATTGTGCCAAACATCAACTTTTGTGTTCCACAGAAGAAAGTAATTTGTGTTTGAAACAACATGAGGGTGAGTGAATGATGAAATAATTGTAATTTTTATGTGAACTAACTAACTCTTTAAACCTGGTGTCACTTACCAACTGTACCTCATAACATTTGCACTTCCACCATAATATTATCTTTTTATAACATTATTTGATCATCTGGTTAGTTGCTAACTGTATTTCACTGACTCTGTACTTGTACTCTGCACACTGACAATAAGTTGAATCGAATCTAATATAAATGCTTGTTGTCACTGGGGAGCGAATTCACTGCTTTCAACTTGTATGCATTGAAATTACATGAAAGAATGGTTCCCATGAGTGAATTCAATAAACAATGAAATTTTGCTGAGCTTTATCCGCAACAAACCAGCAGGATCAGTATTCAAGTGGTGGTGCTGTCTCGACATTAGTATAGTTTTATGACACGCCTCTCACCCTATATTCCTCAAAAGATTCAGTCTTCTAACTCACACAGTGTCGAGACCAGACTGGTGAGACTGGTTACCATGGAGACACAGGGGCCCATCAGAATCCAAAAACTATCAAAAAGATCAATAGTCTCATATAGTCGTGAGCAGCATTTCAAACAATGCCACCCCACCTCACCTCACTTATGAATGCAATACTTTTTTAAAAAAGTCGACTAGAAATGCTACCTACATGCCATTTTTTATACTATACATCAGGGCTGGGAAATATAACGCTTTAATTTCTGCGATTTATCAATATTAATCAATTCGCAATTGATGCAGCATTTGTTTTTTTCACTTCCTGAAACTTCAATAATGTTTTCTCCAATTCCTGTGGCTAAAGCTGCCGTATTTCTTCACAACGCTCGTAATTGCTCACATACTGTCATCTAAACCTGTGTCAAAAGTGACAGACCCAGTATGTGCACAATAGAGACTGAACAGCAGCCAGAGAAAATAATAGTTTTGAGATTTTAAACTTCAGCATTCAAATTGTTCAAATCTGTATGTATAGTGTCTTATAATGCATTAGCATTGTTTTAATCAATTCATAGCAATACTATACACATACAACACATGAATCCACACACACAGAGAAATTGGACCTTAAAAGTCCTTTGCCTTACAAGTCATTTAATAGTACCTCTGTAGCATTTGGCTCTGAAGTCAAAGAGAAAATTTAAGTTTGAGGCAAATACACCTTTGTATCCCAAACCTACCAATGAGTTCCTTGTTCCTGACATCAAGGGCCATGTTTCGGAGAGCTGTGGCCACAGCACACACCACCCGGTCATTGTCTATTCTCAACAGCTCCACCAGAATGGGCAATCCTTTCTCTTTCCTTACTGCTGCGCGAATATACACTGACCACTGCAGGCACAGGAGGCATATACAAGCAGCAGTCAAATGGGAGCTCTTACAAAATGATTATCATCACATCAACAGAACAATAATGACAAAAACAGTTGTTTTCAATGGGAACTTGGAGTCAACCTTGAAAGCACATATACCCTGCTGAAAAAAATAATAGTCTAAGCTAAATCAGTTGAATACCAGTTGGCAAGGCTCGGAGACCAGCTAACAAGCTTAAACTAGATAAAGACCAGTGAACGGTCTAAGGCTGATTGAAGATATTTTTTCAGCAAGGAAAACTGTTGTTTTGCTAATTGTTTTGCTTTTTTCTTAGATGAGTTCTATCAAATAAATAAATAAAGAGAATAATTAAAGATTTTGAAGTGCAACATTGAAAAGTTTGACATTAAATATAAATCCCTGAATCCACTTTCAGTACTTTGCTTGATAAATCAGAATGAAAGAAAAACAAAATCTCTTTTCAAAGATGTATTTATTTCAAGATGCTTGTGTGAAGCTTTCAACTATGTTACACAGGTTGTGTACTCCCAAGTCCCAAAAGACACTTTGTTCCAGATTTACAGTTCATGCTAGACATCTGTACACTGTTTGTTAATAACAAGAATTCCATGCCCATATCAAAATAAACAAAACTGGGTTGTTCACGGCTCTTAAGGTTCAGTGTTACTCACAGGTTTTAAGGTGGGGCCTACCTTCCAGCTACCTGCTGCTAGGTTCTGTAGAGCCCCAGCTGCTCCTTCCAGTGTGTCCGGGTTCGAGCACTCAGACAGCAGAGTGAGGTACGGTTTCACTATGGATGGGTGCCACAGCATCTGCAGTCCCTTAGGAGGGTCACTGGAGTCTGGGAAAGGCCCAACACCATCCCACTGAGAGCAGAGACAGAGCAAGTCTCATTACACAAAGGCTGAGCAATATCTACAGTATGAGTGTTACTATTGACCAAAGGATCATATACAGAAATGAATAAAAGCCATAATATTTATGTCCCTTTGCAACTTTTATTTATAAACAAAGTAGGAAGATTGCAGGAAATAATTGGAAGAAGAGGGGGAACAGGACTCGGAAATGTTGCAAGCCAGTCTTGGACTTTAATTCATGGTATTATCATGCTTTTGTCAGTGTAATGGTATGTGCTGGTATATATTGGGGCTAGTCCGGGATCGTACGAGAAGAGAAATATGGTAAAGTACTGTTCATATCTTACACTAAAAGCACTTGTTTAGGATAAAGAGTAATTTAATAGACAGAGAAAACTCAAGCATCACTAAGCCAGATGTGCATTTGCATCTTTGTTAAGGAAAAGATGATTCCCAGACAATTCAGTTATTTAAAAGCTACAATGCAAAGTAATGCCACCTTTTACCTCTCTATTCATCCCAGGCAAATGCAGAACAAACACTCCTAATGCCCCTATCTTCATCTGTTTTCAGAATTTAAATGAAATCAGTCTGGAAAATATGTAATTAACCACTGGAAAAGGATGAGTGTCGACGCAGGCGACCCACACTTGAATGAAGCTAAGTGATGCTAATTGCCAGCAGCTGCAGGAATAAAACTCCCCGGCCCACCTGATCGTGGCTCTTCTTTTTCTTTTTCTTCTTGCCCCAGCAGCCGGAGCTCTCCGCATCCTTCCCGCTGGCATCGGTGCACAGAACCCCATCCAGCTCCTCTGATCCCATCTGCTGCCCCTGAGATGTCTCTGCCGCCAACCTGTACGACAGGTTCCGCAGGATACACACACAGTTCTCGATGGTCTAGAAAGGTGTGCAATTTATGCACAAGAGAGGGAAAACCAGAGTGTTTAGATTATGAATATTTCAAAAGAGTATACTGCAAAAAATCTTAGGGTGCTTTCACACTAACGCTCTTAGTTCGCACCGGGTTCAAATGACGTCAAAGTTCAGTTCGTTTGGATGATGTGAACGCTGTTTTCCAAACTCAGGTGCTCACCAGAATATCGCACCTGATTCTGCTTGAAAGGTGTTCTGGGATACGGTTCATGTAAACTCTGGTACGAATGCAATCGTACCAAATTGCGGAAGTGAACCGCTTGTGATGACGTATAATTTGTGCCTTGCAGCCTCCCGATCGCAATTATTATGGTATAATGGTTTTCTTAAACCTGCTTAATTCCAAATAAATCCCCTTCAGAAAGCAGCTCACATTCTTCACATCTCTTGCAACGCATCTGTAGGCTCGCTGCAGACAAACACTAACATTAATCACATAATTATACATTGAATGCATCCGTGGCAGACAAACACATGTGTCATTCTGTGGCAAGTTTTGGAGGTAAATCCAAAGAGACAGTGACATCTTCTAGATTTGTTACCTAGTTACAGTGGTAAACAGCTGCCTGCTTGTACTAATGTTGATGATGCAATCGGACCCAAACAATATGATGTGAACAGCGGGGGCAGGGGGAGGGAGAGGAAACAAACTCGGTTTCGGTCCAAGCAATCGAACCAAGTGTGAAAGCTCCCTTACTTAGATTTTCTTAATCAGTATTTTTATCTAGTTTTCAGGTCAAAATATTTAAACATCCTTAAAACTGGATAGATTTAGTTGTGAAGCAAAATTATGTATGATAAGATTTGTTTTCAGAGAACATATCTTAAGTGTATTTTTCTTTGTGGTAAATTGTTTTCTCCAGTTTTAAACATAAATCCCAATACATTTTGCTAGATTGATGATTATATCTAAAAAAAAAAAAAAAAAACTTAACTCAATATATTATATTCTCTTAAAACAAGCTTTAATGTCTTATGTAATTTTGCTTTAAGTACATTTATCTTATTTTAAGGATGTTTACTGTAAAACAAGACAAAAATACTGACTTTACATGGAAATGGGACTGCAAACTGGAGACTGCCTTGACAAAACCATGTTATCTTTTGGAATTCAGAAGTTTGAATTTGTTTGAAACATTATACTGCATATCTAAATGTCATTTTCTATTTGGGAGAAAATCTATCCTATTTGTGAAGCTTTTTGCGCTCCGAACCCTTAATGGTCTCCTGTTAGATTAGTCCTTTGGATGGACTCCAGTAGAGCTGGAGAACTAATCCTATTGTGATGAGCAGTGAGGCAGGGAAAAACAAAGAGGATGACTTTGATCTTGTAAATGCTTTCAGAGGCATTAAACTGTAGCAGTCTTTTTTTCTCACTCAAACTGGTTCTCACAAAGTATTATGCCAGTAACAGAGACCCCTCAAAAATCAAACAAAAAGTGGACACAGTATAGAGAGGTGTGTCGCTGCACAATTTAATCTGTGTAATTACTATAAAACTCACTTAATTGGGACCAAGGGTATAGGGACGATTTATTCTGTAAGACTTTGTTGGTGGCAAAAGCAATTAGAGGAAGAGACAGCAACAAAATCTACATTGTCCGTCTGATACAATGCCTTTGATTCCTACTATAAAAAAAATATATTTATTTTGGACCAGCTTAAATTCAAGATGGTCTTAACTGTTTTTAAATGTCAATGTTGGTTTGTTAATAGCAAAACTAGTCTAGCTGGTTGCAGGTGCACTGCAAAAAATCATATTAATTACAAGTACGAGTCTTGCTTTCCAAGAAAAATATCTAAATATACTTAAAATAAGGTCAATTCACCCGATAAGCAAAATTATGTATGATATTAAGGCTTGTTTTCAGAGAACATATCTTGAATTGAAGTATTTTGACTTTTGGCACAGGCAGATTTTTTATTTTTCACCTGTTTTTAAAAAATCTGCCACTGCTACAAGACAAAATGCAATTAAATTCAAGATAGATTCTCAATAAATTCTTTAATATATAACACAGCTTTGCTTATCAGTTAAATTTATGTTGTTTAAAGGATGTTTAGATATTTTTACTGGAAAACAAGTCAAAGATTATCATTATAAATCAGATTTTTTTGTACTGTGTACATACTTGGTCACCAGCCATATGGTTTTAACTGGTCCAGGCTGTTTTTCAGCTTTTTTTCCCCACAAAGTTATTTTTGGCTATTCTGCATTGTGTCTTCTATCTCATCTTTAGTAGTGGATAGGGGGTAAGAGAGGTGTAGTGCTCTGGTGCCAAAATAAAACTGCTTGGGGAGCAAAAACTCTATAACCAAAAACCTGCTTGGATTCTCTGTGGCTTTGCATTGAATGTATACACTTAGATAGAAAGTCAGAAAGAGAACAGGTCAAACCTTGCTGTCGATCTCACTGGTGCCCAGGGCTATCTGTATGACATAGAGCAGAGCATCAGTCAGTCCCTCACACTCTCTCATCCTGCGGCGGGCCTCTTCTCCAGCTGAGCTCACATTCCTAAAGAGTCCACACATTGTCACGCATTTTATTTTCTATTGTCCTATTGATCATACTTTCGTATTTCTAAGCTTCCAAGTCAATACAAAATCAACTTAAGTGCAGGTGGTCTTCAACATTAATGTGTTCTTCATATATTTTTCAAGTGCAAAATGAGAAGTAATTTGTATTTGACTTTTTGCAATTTTTTTTGATGGTATAGGCAGTAGAGAAAGGACAGGGGATTTCAGAGAGAAAAGGGGAACGTGGTCGGCAAGTGACACAAGCCAGGTTTGAGCTCGATGGAGCAAGAGTGTTAGCCGCTAGGACAGAGCTCTTGACAAATCAGCAGCAACTTTGCATAAAATAACACTGCAGTACTGCAAAATTGACCAAACAGTGTATATAAATATATATATATATACCAACTGTTTCCAAACAACTTTCCCAAACACTCCTCAGAGCACGTTCTAATAGTGCCACATAGCCACAGTCAGTATGTTTACATGCACTTTAAAAGTTTGATTTATGTCAGACTAAAACAGTAATATGTATTTTTTAAATGTATATAAAAGGCTTTGGTCAGACTGAAATCATACCAGTCTGAAACCCACAGTAGCTTGATAATAACTGTGCATGTATACGTGTTTACACTCTTTGGAACCTACCGACGAATGGCTTACTTATAGTTGTCTGGGATAGGAAATGTATATAAACATTGAAAAATTAAATACAGCTTTAGCAATCACCAGTAACAAGCCTCAAATCTCAAGCGTTGGAAATTCAGGAGAGATCTGACTAATGAAGTCTGATCTATTTCTATTAGATGGCAAATCAAAGACCACATCCTGTCTTCTCTCTCTCCAAGAGGCTTCTAAGAGATCTCTGTCTCTAGCAGTCCAGGCAGCTGCAGGTGCTGTGGCAACTGTGTCCAACCATTAAATATTCAATCAGACTTCTAGTTCCTTAGCCATCCATGAAGAGGATTAATTATCACACTTGGCATAGGGAGCTTAGTCCAGCCATCCAAGAGAGAGAATGACTCAGCACTTTCTACAATCCTGCTTCTTCAGACCTGAACACTGGTGAGCGGGGCAGAAGTCAGGCTCTAGATGAAATGTACATTATGTGCTATAAATGTAAACTGCTTTTAATATCAAGCTGAAGTTTAAAGAGAAAGCTTCTGATGTCCAAAATAGCCTGCAGATTTTTTCCTGCAAGGAAAAATTAAAAACAAAAACTTTAATGTTATTAAGATATAATAATGCCAACGGTCTGAACGTGAGCAAATATACTATATACACCAGTTTTCAAAAGCTTGGAATCACTATAAAAGTTTTGTTTTTCAAAGAAATTGATATTGAGTGTTTTGTTTATGTTGTTGTTTTGCGTATTTGAACCTCATCTTCTCAATTGCCAGTATCAGTTGTGTGTTTTTTAAAACTCTGTCTACAAGGCCAGCATCCTGGAGTCTTCTAATGTACTTGTCTTCTTGTTGTACTTATGTATGGAACATAAATCTCTCAAAAGAACAACAGACTGTGTTTTTAGAGAAAGTAGTTCCTTTTTGGCCATTTTTGAAACCAATTAATATTTTAACCAAATAATCACTGCTTTGTTGAATAAAAGTGTAAATTTCTTTCAAAAACATACAAATATTCATGAATCCAACCAATAATGGACAGACTATAATCCTGCTAGTGGTACAATGAGCTGCTCTCTCATGACACTATATCACAAAATGGTTTTATGCACAGGACTCTGAGACCAGCCAAATTCATCAAATGCAACTGAATCTATTTATTCCAATCAATTAAGTTAACTTATCAGTGAAAAGCTCCTGAAACAGCTTCAAAACTAATTCACAAATATGTTTGGTTCACACACAACCAGAGCCAGAGAGCGATTATACAGCGGTTAATTATTGCCACGAAGACCCCAATATGCTGTGACATTTATGAAGGCACAACATTTTATCGAACAGGACAGTCTGTAATGTCTCACTCTGCTTTGAAATAAGAAAACTCTGGAGACATTGTTCACTTAATAAAACAATTGGTAATACACTGCCTGCCCCCCCCCCCCCACCCCCATATGATGGGATAACCTGGTCATTCATCTGATGTCAGCTGACTTCATTTTATTGCCACATAACGTTGCTGAGCCTAGACCTGACCAATTGAAGCAACCCCGGATCATAACACCGATTCCAGAGGCTTGTAAAGTGGGCACTATGCATGACGGGTGCATCACTTCATATGCTTCCCTTTTTGCCCATCGCTTTGAATAGGGTAAATCTGGACTTATCAGAACACATGACCTTTTTCCATTGCTCTACAGTCCAATTTTTATGCTCCCTAGCAAATTGAAGTTGCTTTTTCTGATTATCCTCACTAACAAGTGGCTTTCTTGTGGCCAACAGCAGTTTAGTCCCAATCCTGTAAGTTCTTGTTGCATTGTGCGTGTGGAAATGCTTTTACTTTCACTATTAAACATAGCCATGAGTTCTACTGTTGATTTTTTACGATGCTACTTCAAGCGTTTATGTGATATCCAATCATGGTCATTCAAGATTTTTCCCCACCACATTTCTTCCACTAAGCTGACGGTTCTCCACAATCCTTCCAGATTTTAATAAAGCGTTGGACCCAATTCAAGTAATTTCAGCAATTTCTTGAATTGTTTTCTATGCTTGATGCAGGCTAATAATTGTCCCCTTCTGAAACACAATAACATCTTGACCACAACCACAGGATACGTCTTTCGAAATGGTTGTTTAAGAAATGAGAAGCTACCTACTGCATCAGTTTGGGTTAAAAGAATTGTTGCCAGCTGAAAAATATTAATCACTGCAATAATTATCCAATCACAGGCTCTTAAGTATCTGCTTATTTAAATCCCAACGGCGACAGGACAGGCATTGAATAAAGGAAGAATTCACTAACTAATTTGTTAATTTTGGTCACTGATAGCAATGTTTATTTGTACACACTGTCTATTTTGTAAAGAACCAAAGTCGCCTTGGATAGAAGTGTCTGCTAAATGACTAATGGTACTTTTCCACTGCATGTTACAGTTCGACTTGACTCGACTCGCATTACTTTTCTAAGATTGCTTTACCACTGCAGTCTAGTGTATCCTCAACATGGGTGGGATTATAGGCTGATCGTCATAGTTGCGCCACCTCTACTGCTGTGACATCATCTCAAACGTGACACAAACACACAACAAAGGAGCAATGGAGGATATTGAAGGAAGGGTGTTCTTGATTCTTTGCATGTGGCTTTTTTTCATAGCAAGACGACAAACATTGTTACAAAAGAGACCAACGGCAGCAAGACAAAATACCTAAAAAAAACAGGAGAGTTTGGGAAATCATACACCAAAGCACAGATGTGTTCAGTGTACATCACTGTGTTAGCTCAAAGAACCACGAGGGTAAGCTAACCTGCCATCTAGCTTGTAGATTCTCTCTGAACAATCAGTGATCTGCTCGGTTTTGACGTCACATTTAGTATCGGCTCGGCTTTGGAACCTCGACTGAGGTTGTACTAAAAATAGTACCAGGAACCAGGTACTATCCACAGTGGAAAACTCCCAAAAAGCAAGAAGAGTTGAGTCGAGCCGTACCTTGCAGTGGAAAAGCCCCATAAATGTCTGCTAAATGACTAAATGCACTACAGAATTGTGGAAATCAAACAATCAAACACAGTGCAATTGTTTAATGAATTCACCCTCAAACATCTTCAAAGGATAGTTCACCCAAAAATAAAAATGTACTAATCATTTACACACCTCGTGTCATACTGATGAGACGTTAGCCTCAGTCACCATTCACTTTCATTGTATGGACAAAAGATGCAATGAAAATCAATGGTGACTGAGACTGTCACTATGTGTGTGTGTGAACTATACCTTTAAGAACTAAAAGTCCTTTAATTTTGTACCATTTTGTGGTGCTGTGCCTGTATTGGTCTTTCATTAAAAAAAACTTGAATGGACATTAATTAGGTGCTGTACCTGAGGCAACCGGTAGCATTGCGGAGCACCTGTGAGGAATGCAGGTTGAGTTTTTGGTCATCCTGGTGGGGGGAAGTGTCCCAGCCTGAGTGAGGAATAATGACTGTGTTGGTCAGCACTGCCAAAGCGTCCTGAATTATGGGCATCTTCAGAGCATCGCACGAGGACAAGTTCCACAGCACACCTGTACACAACAACGTAAGCAATAAACCAAAAGAAATGTATTTCCAAAGGGTGAGGAACCCAAACTCAATGAGTTCTGACCGGCTTTGGGTCAGTTTTCCAAGTATAGGGTAAGTTAGCCATTTAAAAATGCTTTTGAGTGCGTCTACGCTCTTTTTCTATGTATGGTTAACACACGCTGGACGGACGTTTTGATCGCCACATTTTTAAACACCAAGTTAACTAGAACTTTAATTTTTATAAACGTATCTCGTAACACCTGTGTTGTGTTTCATTCATTGTGCTGCGTTCTGAAGAAGTTCAGGTAGCAAAAAGGGACTCCATGTGACTGTTACACCATTTATCAAGATTCCAGATTTTCACTTAGCAAAATTTCATTGTTGATAAACAGTAAGACAGTGTTTTTCTGTTTTGCTATGATACAACATACATACGACAATTAGACAAGTTCAATGTCATTTGCTTTTAAACCATTTAATAATCAGTTGGTGTTTATATTGCAGAAATGACCATCTAACTGCTCATTATTCCTTTGCCAAATAAATAAAATATTGATTTGAGTTAAAATGATTTAATTAGCTTACTTGCAGAGATCAGATGGTGATGTGTAGCCATAATTCAGAAAGACGAGACCACTGGATGGCGTGAATAACCAATCAGTTTCAAGTACTCCAGAGAACAGTGTAATACTTGCAAATAATGTTTTATTTTTGATAAGATTGTGTTCCAATTTTATTTTGAGTTTGAATTTTATAAATGTGTGCTTTAAGAATAATACATTTTTATTCCATTTAATTCGCCATTGGCATTTCCATCACAATCTCCCAAAATGCCTGCAGTTCAATCAACCGCCAGTTGGAGAACCCTGACCTACAACATGGCTGCATGCCAATTTGCATACAATCCATCTTAAATATTATGCAAGATTATTGTGTCCCAGATACACAAAGTATGTTGAAAATAGTATGCCAAAGGTGGTCTTAAACTACATTTGTTTAGTTTCCAAAGTTTTATTACCATGTCATCACACAAGCAGATCTTATTCTAGACTGTGGTTTACTTGTGTACTATTATCAAGGCAGGGGATGCAAAAAAAATTAAATAAAAATAAAATATTTAAAAGTTTGATCAAGAAGACTGGTTTAGTTCTACATCTAAACCTGAGGGGAGGAACTTACCATAATGAATAACACCACATATCTTCAACAAGACTGCTAATGCTTAGAGGGTCTGTTCCGCTGAAGTGTACAAGGAAATGCTTTTGCAGGTCCTTCATACCTGCTACCCCAGCCAATTTTATCTGATATTATTGTGTTTCTGTTTGGTTTAAAATCGATGCGGCAACCAGGCAACTGCCTTTGATTAATTGGAATAATAATGGAGGGCTGTTCATTTCTTAAATGGGGGGCTATACATCCTGATGAGAAAACTGTGTTGTGTTTTGAACTGCTCTCTAATTTACACCCTAATTTGATACATTTTCCAACTTCCCAAACTGTAAACCTTTCCCAAATGTTTCATCTAAGGTGAGCATAAGCTCTGAGACATGGAGCTGTAATAAGCAAGTGCCACTCAGCTTCACCTATGCATATTAATTTTAAACACTTTGGTTGTTTCTATGAGCTTTGGGTTTTAGGATGATGGGGATTTTTCAAATGATGGACATTTAGATTGCTTACCAAGCTGAAACACAAGGGAGCCGCATCATCTTATTGAAACGTCTCCTAACAATTTGGCATCTGACATTTATGAAATGCATCAAAAAGCAAATTGCCGCCCAATACTTCAGACAGCTCTCAGAAACTGTCTCTATACCAGGAATATTTATACAGGGCATTACAAAGAGCCTTTGTGTGCCAATGCGTCAGACTCATTTTACAAAAGTCCCTAAAGAGGCTATGCTAAGCACTGGTATTTCCCTTAATTATTATAAACCTAACCAATTAGGAGATCATTAACAAATTACTGAATGGATAGTGAGGTCTACAGTAACAAGTGGTAGATTCCAGGAGAGCTGATTAATAAATTGGGCATTCCAATTATATGTAAGCCTGAGATAGAAAGGTCAAGATAACGTATGCATGCTGAATATGGTTAAATGCTTTGTCAAAAAATGTGCTTTTATCTCTTCCATGTAAATCTTAGTTTTTGTCCAAACCAGCCACGACCACAAGTGATAAGAGGCAGGACATTTTGTTGGTCGCTTGGTCTAAAATCCAGATCCACCTATTCATCAAATGTTCTGATTGGCTGTTAATAGTCGCTTTTACACATAACGCCTTTACCAGGAAATTAACTGCAATTTTGAGTTGTAAATGGTTTGAGCACATATGAGGTCAGGATGCGCTGATGTAACAGAGATTATTCAGTTATTCTGGAGTCCAAAAATGTCTTAAAATTGGACAGAGAGTGAAATTTTTCCATTTAGTTAGAGGATATAAACATATTTGATATTTTAGAGCCTATAGAGGAAATGTATGATGCTCTATGACTCAATCTGAAGTCATATGGTGAGTAGCCAATGGAAATTAATCACACAGCCATGAAACTGAACTACGAAGAAATGGAGATGGTGAACAAATGCTCAAAGTGGAGAAAACATTTAACGGCACTCGCATCCAAACCACATCACCGTCTCCGTTTTTCCACCAAAGACCGCATCCAAATGCGCATAGCCTGTTTCTTTTGAGATTTGAAACAGAGAAGCAGAAACATTAACGGCAGCGCTCCTGTACATACGTGTTTGTTTACATCTCTTATGCATCTCATAGAATGGGGGCATGTGTTTACAAATGAGTTTGTGATCAGATCGACTTGACAGCCATAGCCGTTTAGTCTGTGATGCCCAGTTTTTGTCTGTAGCCATTTATATAGTCAGTAAGTGTTTGATACCAAGTGTTTTGTTAAGATTTTAGAAGTGATACAGCATAATCAGCCTGAAAGTGATTCTCTTTATCTGAGTGGATGAAGAAACTTGTCAACTGATAAAATAACTAACTACATCTCAGAGTTTAATGACCTTTTGGTGCTGTGTGAATGGTCGCAAAGCAGAAAAAAGACAGAAACCATTGGATGAGTGAACAGCAGATGATGCACATTTACCAGTAAATTAAATCCAACAATTTTACTTCAATTTACCAGGTTGCATTTGTTAAAGGGGCTATTGTGTTGCATCATGCAGCATTGTCGCTTTCAGTTTAGACAGAAAACTATCCTCTTGCTAAAATCTTGTGTTTACTTAGGTCACAGTGAGAAAGATTGAGAAATTGAATGTTTATTGTGCTTTGAATACCTGTGAGCAGCTCTCTGATCTCCACGTCTGTAGTCTTGCGCAGGAGTCTCACAAGCGCTGGGATCCCACCGCAGTTCTTCAGGGCGATCTTGTTGTCATCGTTGACCTTGCCATAAACCAGGTTCCTGAGTGCGCCACAGGCACTCCTGTGCACGTCAGTCAAGCGGTGATCCAGCAAGTCCACTAGAAGCTGAATCCCACCCTGCCTCCGTATCTGACATACAATGCGACAACATTATTGAATGCATGATAGACATTTAACTTAGACTAGACTTCTATGACAATATTGAAACTTTTGAAGTTTTCCTTTTATCAAAGTTTTTGGTTTTAATATTTGGTAACAGATAAGAACTAATAAAGTGTGTACAAGTCCCTTTAAGGCAAGTCAGGTCACTTGATGGCCTTTCGATGTAGGGAGATGTTAGGCAGAATGACAGCCTCAGTCACCATTCAGTTAAATGTTTACTGAGACTAATGGCACATTTCCACTGCACATTCCACTCGCCTCAACTCTACTTGCTTTACATTTCTGAGCTTGCAGTTCCATTGCAGTTTAGTGCTATCTCAACGTGGGTGGGATTATAGGCTGATCGTCATAGTTGCGCCGCATCTACTACCATGACATCATCTTAAACATGACACAAACTGACCAAAACAATAACACGACTGATAGCTGTTAGCTACTAGCTCCAATGAGCTACATCAGTCGTGTTATTGTTTTGGTCAGTTTGTGTCTGCTGCAAAAGCAGTTGTTGCATGGTGATTTTACACAAGTGTAACAGTTAAATTGGCCAGGTTGTTTTAGTAAAATGAAGTGAAGCTTTCAATCAGAGTATTGAGTTAATGTAACAAAATGTCCATCCTCCATTGTGGATCAATGCCAGTCCAGGGCACTCTCCCTCCTATTGCTCGCCGGTTTAGATAGCGTCCATTTGGTTGAACCACTTCCACTTTTCCTTGATGGTTCTATAGTCACTTTTAATTTTTTTTTTACAGTTGGTAGGTCCGGTGGTAGCCGTGTGCTGCCAACAGCTGATACACTTCCTGAGAGACATTTTCGTTTTGCTTATAGCTAACGAGTGGACCATCTGCACCTCGTTTATTAACCATGGCGTGGTTTTGCGCTCAGTCATTTATTTTTTCACAATTTGAAAGTTGCGTGAACAAATGATACTGTTATCGCTGTTGCTAACTTAAAAACTAGCGGGTTGATATAACATTTCGGAAATCCAGTGACGCTGGTGGTGACGATTCTCCCTGACCAATCAGTGATCTGCAGGATTTTGACGTCACATTTAGTATCGGCTCAGCTCGCTTGGAACCTCGACCGAGGTGGTACTAAAAAAGTATCAGGAACAAGGTACTATCCACAGTGGAAAACCCCAAAAAAGCGAGCAGATTCTAGTTGTGCCGTGCAGTGGAAAAGCAGATCCTTTTGAAATCCGTGGAAGACACAAAGTCACATCAGTTTTGAACAACATGAGGATGAGTAAATGATAACTGAATTTTCTATTAAAAATAATTTCTATTAACTATTCCTTCCATGAGAATACCCTTCCTTGAATTTATTAGTATATGGCCTTTGCATAATATGCAGAATTGTTTGATATAAATATGCAGGAGCTACCTCTGATTTGATTTTGTTGTCTCCAAAGCACAAATGCTGGAGGTAAGCTGCAGCGTTGGACTGTACAGATGGAAACTGGTGCTGCAGCATTTGGATGACCTCCGGCAGTTCAGGATCCCTCCAGCCAAACTCCCTTAAGAGGTACACAAACACAAAAGCTACTGCATGTGGAGAAACTTTCATATATAGAACAAGACAATATCAAAAACATGTCTGTGCAGGAATGACAAAATGTATCTTGCTTAGAATGTAACATTTATTTTCATCTTACCCTTTTAATCATTATGTGTAAACATTTAAAAACATCTCTCTGCAGTCTCTGAATATGATTCTCTTCACAATTAATCAAATTGAATGCAATATAATCGTACTTTTTTGCCAACATCTGTGATCTCCCGCTGCTAAATGTACTACTTTTCTGCTTTGAAACTACTAATCAAACACTAATAAACAGAGAAATGAATGACACTAAACAACGAAAACAATT
Organism: Moxostoma hubbsi; assembly: GCA_032164185.1. NCBI lineage: Eukaryota > Metazoa > Chordata > Actinopteri > Cypriniformes > Catostomidae > Moxostoma > Moxostoma hubbsi. Next base: position 29,402,092 of record JAVLUX010000009.1, read on the forward strand.
TAACCTCCAAATATGATGCATGACAGCTTTGGTAAGGAGAAAAAGAATTAAGACAAAAATAATGCATGAGAAACAAAGGTTTCACAGCTACCACATGTCAGTGATCGTTTTTACAATTGTAATTTCCATGCTTTTTGCTGAAGTAGGCCCTATGCTAGATCTCGAGTAATACAGTATATACAGACAATAACAGCATCACCGAAATGGCAGCTTTATCACGGGTATAAGTGACAGCTGTGCTATTGCTTTGAGAAGTCCTCAGGTGCCTAGAACCCTTCAGGAGATGATCTGCATTGTCTATACCCCTGATCCTGTGACTATTTTGTTAAATTTGGGTAGAATATCAGTGCAATATCAACACAGATAGTTAATTAAACCAGAAAAGACATTAAACATATTATTCTGATCTCTGCTCTGAAACAAACACACATAATGCATTCACAACCGTGTTCACTAACAATTGTGGCTCTGAATTGTCCTTCAAAATATACAACAACTTAAAGTAGTGGCTTAAATACAGTCTATGAAGAAATAACTGAAGTCAAGGTCATGTTCTATACTAGCGACAGTCATGAATAACAGCTGTTTCTAGTGAAACTCATTGTGATTCCATCCAATTTGCAAATTTAAAGTCATAGTTCACCCCAAAATAAAAAATTCTCTCATCATTTAATCACCGTCATGCCATCCCAGATGTGCATGTCATTATATATTCTGTTTACAGAATATACACAAACAAGGATTTTTAGAAGATTGTTTCAGCTCTGTAGGTCCATACAATGTAAATGAATGGTGCTTAGAACAGGATTACATAAAAGCAGCATAAAGGTAATCCATATGAATCTAGTGGTTAAATCTATGTCTTAGAAGTGATATGATAAGCGTGGGTGAGAAAAATATATTTAAGTCCTTTTTTTTACCATAAATCTCTACTTTCACTTTCACATTCTGAAAGTACAAGTGTAGATTTAAAGTAATAAGGACTACAATGTTGATCTGTTTCTCACCTAAAGCGAGAGAATCACTTAAGAAAACACATATTACTGGAGTCTTATGGATTACTATTATGCTGCCTTTATCTGTTTTTAAAAAGTCTGGTCACCAAGTCTGGTCACCATTCACTTGGCATTGAAAGGACCTACAGAGCTGAGATATTTTAATAAAAATATATATTTTGTTTTGTGCTCAGCAGAAGAAAGAAAGCCACACACATCTGGGATGGCATGAGGGTGAGTAAATTATGAGAGAATTAAAATTTTTGGGTGAACTATTCCACTATTAGGTGTTTACATTCCACGGGTTTATGAGAACAAAATATTCACTTTTGGGTAAATTGATGCAAAATAGTTTTGACAATGAAAGTTGAAGCCACTGTGGCTTTTGTGGCTTTTATTAAATGTAATAAATGGGTATATATATATATATATATATATATATATATATATATATATATATATATATATACACACACATATACACAATTTTTTTTTATTTTTTTAAGATTAAAAACTTTTTTGGCGAACTTCATTCATTCTTTTTTCCATTTAGCATTGTTTATGCAATATCCCAAAATGTGCATATAAATGCAAAGTCTTCAACCCTGTCTACATTGGACACATAGAAGCAGACAGTCTAAAAATTAATAAGCATGTGTAGTGCCTTAGAAATTTAATGGGGTTTCCGTAAACTGTTGGCGCATTGCGATGCAACCATCGCATCCAGTGTAGACATCATTATTGATTACAATGAGATTGATTAGCTTTTGATGCGACATGTAGACAGGGTGTTAATAGCAATTGACACTATGACCCCGTTTCCACCTGTTTCGGGTGAACCGATTACATGTGGTCAGCACTAAATGCAGGTCTAAACGGGGTCTAAAACTATTTGTGTTCGGATCACAAAAAACACATACGAACGTGGTCAAATCACAAGTGTCCACATCACATTTGAGGTGTAAACGCTAATCCGTTCTGTATGTGTTCCTGCAGCAATGAAGTGCCACCCCTCATCTGTCAATTACCTACTGCGCTAAAACAATTGTTTTGAAGTTTGCTGGTTATTCAGCAGTTTTAAAAGGAAATAACAGTCCGATCAGAAATTTTTAAAAAGCTTATACATATCTGCTTGATATGTTGCATTTATGCTTAGAATAAATTTCAGCCGCACCTGGGAGAAACATTGTGCTATTATTTTTCATGCTTTCTTTGATTTGTCTGACTTTGTTGTGCTTTAATATCATGCAGTATCACACTGACATAATGACTGATTTATGTTGTCAAGAAACAGAGACTCTTCCCTCCAAATCCAAACACAAGTAGTCACAGGAGACACATTTAAACGACCAGGTGTAAACAGCTATATGTCTCACCTGACCACATATGATCGGATCACCCGAGACATTGTAATACTGGGTGGAAACTGGGACATTGTTAATAAATGAGTCCAATAGAGACGTGAGTTTATCCATACAAATCTTAATTCATCAACAGCTGCTTCAAATTGATTGGTTTTAAAATGTTTAACTGAGATTAGAGTGTTTGGGTTGCATTGTGAGTCCTGAACATATCCTGGAGTCAGGTCGGTTAAAGAATGTGGTTGTCATTCTCATTTATAACCAAACTGTGTGTGAATGTAACTTTATTAACCTGTTAATACGCAATTCCCCTTAGACGTCACTCTACTTATATTTAATATATAATTTACCATTTATAAATGTAATTATTGTTAACAAATTATACATATTTTCAAATGTCTAAGGGTTCAACATTGATATTCGATCTGTTTCACGATAGCAAAGCTCCAGAAACAGCTATTTATTTATTTGTGCCAGGAGTACAAATGAAAACATGCATTATCAAAACGGGAATACATACATTTGTCATGAAAACGAGATCGCCAGATGAATGCAGTTCGCCACACTTGGGTCAATTGTCCATGACAAGCGTTCATTGAAAAATGTCCAATAGCACTTTTTCCATAAAAGTAAAAAATCTGAGAAATATTGATATATTCTCCATTGTTTACATGAGATCTCGCCTGAAAGAATTACCCTTACTCATCGTTCTTCAACAAACTATGCAATCTGAGCAGCATTCATGTTGCAAAAATGTATTTGATCTTATATATTAGAGTCTTATAAACAAAATAAGCCTGTCTCCAAAGTCTATTTTTAAGAATGTGGCGTAGTTTTTTTAATAATATCCAAGCAGTGCAGTCAGATTTTGTATTTGTATTGTATTTCTGGGTTGTCTTGGCACTTTTATTATATATATATAGTTTATTTATATTTTATTATATTATATAGTTTATATTCTATATAAATCTTCAGCTTCTCCAACTTCAAAAAATAACAACATATATTAATTCTGAAACTTGGGAAATAAAGCCCAAAGTGTCTTCTTTCAAAAGATTTTACAACTGTGTCCATATTCCAAAGGGTCCAGTAAATACAACCATTTAAGTTCAGATATGTCATTTTCATGGTTTGTGCTCAAAAAGCGGGTGCGTGTCAACAGGTTAAGCCCTCTAAAACAGGACTGACAAGACAACTGTATTCAATTGCTCTGTGAATATAGCCATATTGCATGCAGTTGGCTCTCTCTCCATCCTTGCATCCCGTTCTCTTTCTATGTAATGCATGAACAGACCGCCAAGCCCTGCACAGAACGGCAAACACTGTCTCCGTGCAACCGCCATGTCAGAGACAGTCAAACAAGAGGAATCAATTCAAATAATGAGATCCTGAGTGAGAGACATGGGCGGTAATGACAGAAGGAGAGCACAAGGAGGGAAGATAAGAGAGGAAAAACATGAAACTGGTGGGGGCAGAGAGAAAATGCAACATTGCCTTATTTTCACTCATGGCCTGTAAGGCAGGGGGAAAAAAAGAAAAACAACAACATGATGGACAAACCTCTCTGAGTAAGAGGCACCATGGGAAAAATATATTGTAGCATGTCCTATTTCTCTCAAGGCATTTGTGGTCACAAAAAGAAAAATGGAATCCATTGGGAAAAGTTCACAATGGAGATTTGGGATTTTTCCTCCCTTCCTTGTAAAGCGCTTTGAGGTCTCAGATAAAGCGCTATATAAAATGTAACTAATAATAATAATAATAATCCAGACAGATGGGCACTTTGTCTTCACTGGATTTTTTTTCTCTGTATCAATGTTTAACCTTGAAGATGCAATCAAGATGTGTTTAAATCATGGCTCACACTAAGCTTTCGATGTCCGATGATCAAGCCGTACTTACAAATGCATTAGATGTGATTGGAGCATCACAGCATGCTGTCATAAATCACAAAAGCACGCTAATTGACAATGTACATGTTAATAAGTAAATAAAAAAAACACATAAATGACTGTAAAACTTTAAATGCTAATCAATGAGGTTCTGTCACGTATGTCAACTGTTGGTTAATTCATGTAAATAAAGTGTGCACAGTAGCCTTAAAATTACTGTACTGTTAATTAACTAAAGCACTAAAATTGAATTATTCACTGTTTACCTCCATGTAATTACATGGATGGTAGTAAATCAGAAGGCATGGCCCCAGTGCACACAAGCGGGTTTTGTGTCTAGCAAAGCAAAGTGCCTCTAGCACTGTAAAAAATTGCCAAAATTTAACAGTAATTTCTTACAATAAAATACTGTTTTAAAATACTGTTTTTTTTTACTGTAAAACCAATGCAGGTTAGGTCTTTATCTGTCACAACACAACAATTACTGTGAAGAACAAAATGTGAATATCACACTGCATTATGGGAACATTTAGTTTTGTAGTGATCACTTTGAATGGGACCTTATCTTATTTATTTTGAATTAAGTTTCTCCCAATTTGAGTAATTGTGTTCAATTCATTGTACTGTAATGTATGGAGAAACTAGTCAATTTAGAGGTTAACTTTATGTTGGCCCATATAAACTACACTATTGTATATGTGTATGTATGTATGCAAATATGATGTATTTGAAAGTAAAGAAGGATTGAAAGTAAAAGAAGTAAATGAGGATTGTATGTTTGCAAAGCTAGGCTATAATATGGTTGGTTTTACCACTCATTAACTTTTTATCATGAGATATCATTCAGGCACACAAAATATCAACACTCAGCATACAAATCTCAACGATAGTGACACTTAACAAACAGCATAGAAAAAAAAGCAGATGATCATTGTGATTCTACAACACAGAATTGCTACATTACAGTCATTTATTGGTCCTGTTCAATGTGAAGTCACTGTATACAATTGTCTTTTATTTGTAATAAATTGTAGAAATACTACTGTAAAATATACTGTGAAAGCCATGCAGCTAGTAACCAGGAATCTACTGTAAACTCACGCTATTTTTTTTTACAGTGTAGGTACTCCTACAATAACTAAATCTAGTATGAATGTACATAACATATTTTTGTATTTTACTTTGCAATTTCACTGGCTTGTTTAACTTGATCTCTGTGAAGGAGATTTTTAAGTGGGCAGACAGATAGCAGCAGAAGTGAGAAGGGGCAGCAAGGAGGAAAGTCTAGCACTTGCTCAGAAATATTTACCCACCTAGGACACAATCAATTTTCAACGAGAGGCCCAAATCCCTTAAAACTGCCGCAAATGAGCAATAGAGTAGTACAGATAACGTCTCGGTTACGTATGTAACCTCCGTTCCCTGATGGAGGGAACAAGACGTCGTGTCGAAGAAGCGACACTAGGGGTCTCTCTTGAGCGCCGAAAGATACCTCTGATCTATGAAAAAAGGCCAATGAGAGTTGGCGAACAGTATTTGCATACTCCGCCTCCGGATATGGATATAAAGGCGAGAGAAATACGCTCGTTCATTCAGGATTTTTCTGAGGAGCCGGGAGTGTACCGGGCACCTCAGCGGCTCGGCTCAGCGACGTGGCCGGGAAGACACGACGTCTCGTTCCCTCCATCAGGGAACGGAGGTTACATACGTAACCGAGACGTTCCCCGTCTGTCGCTCACTTCGACGTCGTGTCGAAGAAGCGACACTAGGGGTCCACTTCAAAACTCGCCATGCGCTGAGCCGTGTACGTGTACTGCTGACACAGAAGCGGGCAGTTATTTGCACGTGCACAAGCGACCAACTGTGTTCAGGCTGCACGTACTCTTCCCCAATGCCCCGAAAAAGCGTCAGCATCCTTTTGGTTACCCTAGGGGGGAACAAGGTGACGCTCCCAACTAGGGAACGGGCCAAGCCTGGCTGGGCCTCTTTTCTCTCTATGTTTTCTCTGCATAGAGCAAGAGCAGCCGGGGCCCTTACCGCATCAAGGGAAGGGGGTCTTATTCCCGAATTCCTATTCTTTTAGGGGGAAACGACCCTGCGGAGGCCACACCCGCCCAGCAGGGGAGGTAAAGGTGGCAAAATACATCACATGGCCACTTTGGGCATGTGGGAGGAAATGGCGCGGTGGTAGATCCAACCTCGAGGAGGGGGGAGTTGCTACAACATGGCGACCGGAGGGCAGCGAAGGACTGCCTAAGGGAGACGCGGGTCAGCTCATAAGGTGACCGTACCGCGGAAATACACACAGGAGGAGTCCCGTAGGAGGCCTGATCTGTGGAGCACCTATTCCAGTAGGGGTAGCCGGAGGTACCCGTAGTGGACTGGACCAGCACGTTCCTCCGCTGAACTGCTGCGGGCCCGAAGGGCTAGGGAGGAATCAACCAGGGACCTAGGTCCTCTGGGACAAAAGCGCACTGTTTTGCCTTGGCAGAGGGAAACGGCGCTGGAACAAGCGGTTCACCCGGTCAGATCGTCGACGTGTACCGAGTTCTACGGGCTCGGACCTGAGAGAACACGGGACGAGACTGACTCAACCCTGAGATTGTAGAATCTCGTAAAGGTGTTAGGTGCTGCCCAGCCCGCAGCTCTGCAAATGTCTGCTAGGGAGGTGCCCCTCGCCAGTGCCCATGAGGATGCCACGCTCCTAGTGGAGTGGGCCCGAACCCGTAAGGGGGGTGGCACGGCCTGGGTGTGGTAGGCCAATTGAATGGCCTCCACCACCCAGTGAGACAACCTCTGTTTGGAGACAGCGTTCCCTTTCTGCTGTCCTCCAAAGCAGACAAAGAGCTGCTCAGAGCGCCTAAAGCTCTGGGTGCGTTCCAGGTAGGCACGCAAGGCACGTACCGGACACAATAGTGAGAGGGCTGGGTCTGCCTCCTCCCGGGGCAGCGCTTGTAGGTTCACTACCTGATCTCTAAAGGGCGTGGTAGGAACCTTGGGCACATATCCCGGTAGAGGTCTTAGGATCACATGAGTGTCTGCCGGACCGAACTCCAGGCAAGTGTCGTTAGAAGAGAACGCTTGCAGGTCCCCGACCCTCTTGATGGAGGCGAGCGCGATCAGCAGGGCCGTCTTTAGAGAGAGGGCCCTGAGTCCAGCTGATTCTAGCGGCTCGAAAGGGGATCTCTGAAGACCGGCGAGGACCACCGAGAGATCCCAGGAGGGGAACAGGTTTGGCTGGGAGGGGTTTAACCTCCGGGCGCCTCTTAGGAACCTGACGATTAAGTTGTGCTTGCCCAGAGACTTGCCGTCTACTGGGTCGTGGTGAGCTGCGATAGCGGCAACATACACCTTCAAGGTGGACAGGGACAGCCTCCCCTCCAACCTCTCCTGTAGGAACAGGAGCACCGACCTAACTGCGCACCTCTGTGGGTCTTCTGCCAGGGACCAGACGTGGAGGTTCCAGAGGTCTGGGTGCGGATGCCAGAGCGTGCCCCGTCCCTGAGAAAGAAGGTCCTTCCTCAGGGGAATTCGCCAGGGAGGGGCTGTTGCGAGGAGCACGAGGTCCGAGAACCAGGCCCGGGTGGGCCAGTAAGGAGCCACGAGAGTGACTTGCTCCTCGTCCTCCCTGACCTTGCACAGCACCTGTGCAAGAAGGTTCACTGGGGGAAATGCGTACTTGCGCAGCCCCACCGGCCAGCTGTGTGCCAGTGCATCTGCCCCTAGGGGAGCCTCTGAGCGGGCGTACCAGAGCGGGCAGTGGGAGGTCTCTCGGGAGGCAAACAGGTCTACCTGGGCCTTGCCGAACCGTTCCCAAATCAGCTGAACCGAGTGGGGGTGAAGCCTCCACTCTCCGCCAGGCAAGCGTTGTTGTGACAGCGAGTCCGCCATCACATTGAGGTTGCCGGGGATGTGAGTGGCACGCAGCGACCTGAGTCGGTGCTGGCTCCAAAGGAGGAGACGACGGGCGAGTTGCGACATGTGGCGGGAGCGTACGCCGCCTTGGCGATTTATGTACGCGACCGCAGTGGTGCTGTCCGACCTGACCAGGACATGTTTGTCGCGAATTAATGGGAGAAACTGCCACAGGGCTAGAAGGACGGTCAACAACTCGAGGCAGTTGATGTGCCAACGCAGCTGGGCCCTTTTCCAACGGCCTGAGGCTGCGTGCCCATTGCAAACGGCGCCCCAACCCAATCTGGAGGCGTCGGTCGTGACCAGGACGCGTCTGGACACCTGCTGTAGGGGTACTCCAGCCCGTAAGAAACAGAGGTCTGTCCAGGGGTTGAATGTTTGTTGGCAGGCGGGGGTGATTGTTACCCGGTGCGTGCCGTGGCACCATGCTCGTCTCGGGACTCGGGTCTGGAGCCAGTGTTGGAGCGGTCTCATATGCATCAACCCCAGCGGCGCGACCGCCACGGAGGACGCCATATGCCCCAGGAGCCTCTGGAAAAGTTTTAAGGGGACCGCTGTGCCTGGCTTGAAGGCGGCGAGGCAGTTCAACACTGACTGGGCACACTCGTTGGTGAGACATGCGGACATTGAGACCGAGTCTAACTCCATCCCGAGAAAAGAGATGCTCTGAACTGGAGCGAGCTTGCTCTTTTCCCAGTTGACCTGAAGCCCCAGACGGCTGAGGTGCCTGAGCACCTGGTCTCTGTGGGCGCATAGTAACTCTCTCGAGTGGGCCAGAATGAGCCAGTCGTCGAGGTAGTTGAGTATGCGGATGCCGGCTTCTCGGAGCGGAGCAAGAGCTGCCTCTGCGACTTTCGTGAAGACGCGAGGGGACAGAGACAGGCCGAAGGGGAGGACTTTGTACTGGTACGCCTGGCCCTCGAATGCAAACCGCAGGTAGGGGCGGTGTTGGGGCAGGACGGAGACGTGGAAGTACGCGTCCTTCAGGTCTATCGCTGCGAACCAATCTAGATGCCGGACGCAGGTTAAGATGTGTTTCTGCGTGAGCATCTTGAACGGGAGTTTGTGCAACGCTCGGTTGAGAACTCGAAGGTCCAAGATTGGTCGTAAGCCGCCGCTTTTCTTGGGTACAATGAAGTAGGGGCTGTAGAAACCCTTCTTCATCTCGGTTGGAGGGACAGGCTCTATCGCGTCTTTGGCCAGAAGAGTCGCGATTTCCGCGCACAGGGAGTGGGCGTGTTCGCCGTGTACTGCGGAAAAGCGGACGCCCATGAAGGGGGGCGGGGGCCTGGCAAACTGAATTGCGTAACCGAGTCGGATGGTCCGGGCCAGCCAGCGAGACGGGTTGGGAAGTGAAAGCCACGTGTCCAACCTCTGCGCTAGGGGCACCAAAGGGACGGTTAATTTGGACGTACCCGGCGGAGCTTCGCAGCGGGGCGGAGCAGGTAGGGCAGCGTTGGGCGGCGACGAGGCAACCCACAGCTGAGGTGCTGAGAAAAGACTCAAAGCACTTACCTTGCTCCGCACACCCGGCTGGGGGCGGGTTAGCGACTGAAGAGGAGGTCCTGGGTAGGCGTCCTCCAGACTCATCGGAACCGGCCGGCCGGGGGACAGTCGTGGGGCTGAAGACGGGTGGTCCGTGTCCAGGAAGCCAGGACTGTTGAGATCTAAGGGCAAAGTGCCGTGAGAACGGCATTTGCGGGCCAGGTGACCCAGAGACATAGGAAATAGCTCTTTTATTGAGAATGTGGGTACCGCAACCCCGTCTAAGGGGGAGTGGCAAATTAAATTGTTTAAAAACAAAAGATTCTCCTCCCGGCCCTCCACCGGGGGACGGAGTGGTCTTACCACCTCCGGAGCTAACGTCTGTGACGCTGGGTCGTCCGTCTCAGGACCGCCTAGGAGCCTTCCGGGTCCTCGGGGGAGTCCGGGAGACGAGGGGCGTCTGCTTCCTGCGGCGTGCTCGACGCGAGGGCCGAGAGCTGGGCCCGGGTTGAGGCGGAGCAGGTTTCTTAGCCGCAGGGGGACGCCCTCAGCGAGCAGACGGGGCAGTGGCCTTGGCGGCAGGTTTGCGGCGAGGCAGGATGTGAGAAATAGCCTCCGTCTGTCTTCTCACCGCGGAGAACTGCTGGGCGAAGTCCTCGACGGTGTCGCCGAAGAGGCCAAGCTGGGAGACAGGGGCGTCGAGGAAGCGGACTTTGTCGGCCTCACGCATCTCGACCAGGTTGAGCCAAAGATGACGTTCCTGGACCACAAGGGTGGCCATCGCCTGCCCGAGTGCCTGCGCGGTGACCTTCGTGGCTCTGAGGGCGAGGGCGGTTGCTGAGCGCAGTTCCTGCAGCACATTGGGGTCAGGGCTACCCTCGTGCAGATCTCTGAGCGCCTTGGCCTGGTGGACTTGCAGGATGGCCATGGCGTGCAAGGCGGAGGCGGCCTGTCCCGCGGCGCTGTAGGCTTTGTTGTTCAAGGAGGATGAAGTCCTACAGGCCTTGGAAGGGGGTACAGGGCGTCCGCGCCAGGTGGTAGGGTTACCGGGACAAAGATGGAGCACAACTGCCCTATCCACCTGGGGAATCGCCGTGTACCCGTGGGCCTCTCCGCCGTCGAGGGTAGCGAGAGCGGACGAGCAGGGCTTTTGACGAATGGAGAGCGGCGCTCTCCATGAAGACGTCAGCTCGTCATGCACCTCTGGGAAAAACGGGACCGGGGGGGGCGTGGCTGTGAGCGGCGCCCAGACCTCAGGAACCAGTCATCCAACCGTGACGGGCGTGGGGAGGGTGAAGGTTTCCAGTCCAACCCCACCCCGACGGCGGCCTGGGCAAGCATGTCGGACATCTGCGCGTCCGCCTCAGCCTGGGCCTGCTGGCCCGAAGGCGGCAGTCCAGGGGAGGAGTCAGCGTCAGATGCCGCGCTCTCCGACGGAGCGGCGAGCTCATTGGCTTCAGGCTCCAGAGGATAGGCAGACCGGCCCGGAGGCGAGTCGCCATTACCTCGAGGCTGGACGGAGGTAAACGAGCGTGTCGGGGGGCGGGTGGTCCGCGGGGACGTGCCCGGCGGAAGCGCACCCGCTGCCCTCCCCAAATCGCCTCCAGCGCCAACCGCATCGTCCTCAATCCCGTGGGAAGAAGGAGCGATACGGGGGGCGGCTGGAGTGGCGTGCTTTCTATTGAAAGCGAGCCACGACCGCAACGTTACCATGGTCATGTTCTCGCAATGAGAACATGAACCATCCACAAACGCTGCCTCGGTGTGATCGGCGCCCAGACACACGAGACAGCGCCTGTGGCCGTCAGCACTCTACCGCATCCAGGAACTACACAGGGGTTGAATGGCATCTTTATAAAGATGCGCCCTGAAAAGGGCGTTCAACACCGCTGTGTATTGCTCTTTTAGAGAAATAAACTCTTTATGAAGAAATATAACTCTTTGGAAAGGGAACTCTTTCAACTCTGCGCTGTCGAAGCGCCCAGGGGCAAACTGCACGCCGGCAGAGAAGAGAAAACAGCCGCTGAAGTGCGCCGTAAATCCAACAGCAGCAGAGCGTGAGAGGATCAGAAGCAAGATCAGTTGTGTGTAGCACAGCAGACAGCATTCACACGACCATCGGCTCCGAAGAAAATTACTGAATGAACGAGCGTATTTCTCTCGCCTTTATATCCGTATCCGGAGGCGGAGTATGCAAATACTGTTCGCCAACTCTCATTGGCCTTTTTTCATAGATCAGAGGTATCTTTCGGCGCTCAAGAGAGACCCCTAGTGTCGCTTCTTCGACACGATGTCGAAGTGAGCGACAGACGGGGAACTACCTGTTTCCTTTCACAGGGTTCATCACTGCTTTCAACAATATTTCTAAACTTTTAACATTATGGCTAAAAGGCTTCTGTAAAGTTTACAGTTTTTTTTTTTTCAATATTTTAAAGGAACAGAACTACCAGTCTGAATTTATTAATATGCCAACATTTCAGTATATGTAGCTGTAATGCTAATTTACATTGTGAAATAAAAAAAATGTCACAATATGTTACTAAATATATGTATTTTTTTGTTATATATTTCAACCACTGGTTATGAAGCCTGTGGTTATGCACATTTTTAAATAAATAAGTTTGCTCATATTCAAGTCATGCGAGCAATACCCCATACATGATACAGCCATATCAAAAATATTAACCCATGCATGCACACATAAGTGATGAGGATTAAGCATGCAATGATTTTAATATGTACAGCACATTGCTCATATTTATTAAATATTTTCTGCTCTATAAACGACTATATCATTTATGATTATAGACAGAATAGTAATGGAACCCTGTTAGTCCTCATCCGCATCATTAAACCTTAGCGCTGAATCATTCCCAGCAAGTTAGTCCTACAGGGACACACACATTTGCAGAGTGCAAGCTGCTTCTGCCTGGTGACACTTCCCTCCTCTCTGTCAGGTCTGTCACTGGCAGCCAAATCCTTAACCTCCCTATTATGACAATTAATGCCTGGGTGAGGCCACTCCCCCAGCAGAGCTCCAGGCAATGTGGCAGGCTGTTGAAGCAGGGATGAACCTACCATAAAATCACCAAACAAGAATAATCAAACGTCTGCTCTGAGCCCAGGCCTGCAAAAATGTCATCCCTTTGCCAAAGCCAGAGAAGGATTTGGCTGGGAAATGACTCATTCACGCAACAGAGAACAGAGAGCACTTTCGTGAAGCGCACACAGATTTAAGCCACACGTGGTCTGGTATGGAGAGGCGCCGTGGGTGGGTGGTTCGCCTTCTAATAAGCAGTCTGTCCCTTAACCTTCACCTGCAAGATTCGACACCTAATCGGTACAAATTGAACTAAGCTTTGACAGTTATTAAATATTGTACTAAGAAAGGGGTTGGGGGCAAATTGTAAGACATCATTGCATGCATCCTTCGAAAAGTATTGTGATGAGCCAAAAAATATTTATCCAATAGGAGCAGGAGAAATTTATATTAAACTTATATTTCATGCAACACTTAACAATATTAATAAAACAATTATAATATTAATTATTTTACACAATATTTGTGTGTGCTATGTATTTATTAACTATTAAGAGTATCGCACTCAAAGGCAGCTGCCTATTTAGGCAAAAGGCAGTGAGGCAGCTCACTAGGTTGTGGAACAAAATTAGAGACAAAGAGAAAGAACTTGTTGTATGTGGATTTATAACAGGGTTGACAGGAAGGCAGCCTGAAATCCTTCAGCAGAAAGTAATGTAACATTCGGGCACTCACTGGATTGAGACAAACTCTCCAGTTTGTGGCAGCTCTTTGTTTGGGCTTTTGTTCTGGTTCAGTCAGGTGAGCCTATCTTTCATCCTCATTGCAGAAACATTAACACCACAAAACCCAGCTCAGTGTTTCATTGCATCAGCCTAAATAACCCATGGGGCCAGAGGAAGAAGAGGATAAGCCCCTCACGGACCACTGAATGATGCGCTGTGTGAAAAAACAGCCAAATAAAAGCATCATAAATTATGCATTCAGAATGCCTGACTGAGCATGATTATTATAAATAAAGCTAATGGAATGATTTTAAAAGGGACGCAGCCAAGGTAAATCTAATACAGTCTGGTTGGGAGATACACAGCAAACCCTGCACTGATCAACTACAAAATGCTTTTAAAGATACTCATACCCGGGGTGTCATTCACCTATTATTATTTATTTTTATTAAATTATTTTTGAGGGGGCACCAAGGTCAACATTTGGTCATTAGTGCCCACAACTGCTTCAACTCAATAGATAATGTAAACATTCAACCTATCTCTGAATAAGTATTGTATTCCGTGTTCAGTGATACCCAATACAACTAAGTAAATTAACTAAATAAAATGGTTTGTATTTTTCCATGAGTGTGCTATTTCTCCATAAAATAGTTTAACTATGAATAGAACTTAGCTTAAATGTTAACTCGATCACTTGTTCACTATTACATATACAGTGATTGCCACACGATGTACTAAATAGGGAACGATCGACCAGGGGCGGGTTTCCCGTACAACAACGTAACTCACTGCTCAATCACAACAGCATGATGCATCATTGTAATTTACACGTACACCAGAAAGCCGTTTAATGCGAGAAAGCTGCTGAAAACACAAAATCGTCATACAGTGTATTGCGACAGATACATATGCTTCAATAGATGAGTTTGCTTCTACATTAGACTTTGTTGTTCCCTTGATGCACTTGAGCACATACAGTGCTTCAAAAACCTATTAACTACAATTATGCGTTAACATAAACACACAAAAGCTGTGTTCTCTGACAGAAATCATGTGTGATAAAGAGCTTTCTATTAACAGCCATTAATCCCATAAACGGCTGCATTTATGTTTACATGACTTTTACAATGCCATTTTCTGCAAAACCCTGGAATACGCAGTTTACTTAAGTGTACGTAAACGTGGTCTAAGTCTTGACAGAATGAAAGATATATATATCTGAAAGACTGTGTGTGTATTTATATATATATATATATATATATATATATATATATATATATATATATATATATATATATATATATATATACAGTATATAGAATAAAAGATATAAAGACTATATTAAATATTAGCGATATTAAATGATGTCCAAACTGCAAACTAACATCTTGGTTACTGTTGTGACCTCCGTTCCCTGATGGAGGGAACGAGACATTGTGTTAATGTAATGATACTAGGGGTCACTCTTGGGAGCCCCAAACACCTCTGATCTCCGAGAAAAGACATATCTACAATGGAAACCTGCCGCTGCCTTTTCTCTAATTTTTTCTCTCAATATTTCGGCTGGGGCCAAATGTATTCACGTCAGGGAAGGTATTCTATCCCAGGAGGGAAAGACACCACAGAGACCACATCCTGCTCAAAGGGGAGGTTAACATGTGGCAAATACGTCATGTGGGCTTACCAGCCGCATGTGAAAGAGGTGCAGTGATAGGTCCTTCCTGGAGGGGAGGAGATCTACAAACACGGCAACCAGAGGCAAAGGGAGCTCTGCCCAAGGCATACGCAGATTTACCAACAGGGAAACAGTATCGCGGAAAATACATCACAAGTGGTTACCACAGGTAACCAGCACATGTGGAGCACCTACCCCAGTACAGGGCATCGTAGCACACATATTGGGCCCGGCTACAAATTTCTCCACTGAATTTGCCAGCCACAGGGATAGGGAGGAAAGACATCCAGGGTCCACCGCCTTGTGAAATCGCATGGGGGAAAAAGTGCATGTCTTCCCCTCTAGGAGGGGACGTATGTGCCCCACATACTTCCCTGTTCGTACCTGACAACACACTGGATGAAACCGGCTCAACCCAGAGATGATAAAATCTTGAAGGTATTGGGTGTTGCCCAGTCCGCTGCTCTGCAGATGTCCGCTAGAGTGGTGCCATTGGGTAGTGCCCAGGAGGGCGCCACACTCCTCGTGGAGTGTGGCCTTTATTCCAAAGGGGAGGGCATGCTCTGGGCCTGGTATGCCAAAGGGATGGCATCCACAATCCAGTGGGCAATCCTCTGCTTGGAGACATTGTTTCCTTTCCGCTGTCCACCAAAGCAGATAAAGAGCTGCTCGGAGCATCTAATGCTCTGCATGTGATCCAAGTATATGCGCAAAGGACGCACCGGACACAGCAACCAGGCTGGGTCTGCCTCCTCCCAGGGCAGTGCTTGCATGCTCACCACCTATTCCCTAAATGGTCGTGGGAACCTTGGGCACATAGCCCGATCATGGTCTCAAGACCACGCAAGAGTATTCCGAACCAAAATCTAGGCAGGCAAAATCTAGCTCAGCTGACACTAGGGGATCAAACGGGGATCTCCGCAGGTCCAGCAGGACCACAGAGAGATCCCACGAGGGAAAGAGGCGTGGCCTGGGAGGACTCAACCTCCTGGCACCTCTCAGGAACCCGATGATCACGTCGTGCTTCCCCAGGGACTTACTGTCCACTGAGTCATGGTGCGCCGCTATAGCGGCCACATACACCTTCAAGGTGGAGGCGAACAGCCATCCATCCAGCCTCTAATGCAGGGAGGAAAGCACGGACCTGACACCACATCTCTGGGGGTCTTCACCTCAGGAAGAACACCAATTTGCAAACAAACATCACTTTAAGGCAAACTGGCCTGAGTGATCATATCTACCACTGCCGGTCCTTTCAGGGGACAGACATGGAGATTCTAGAGGTATGGGCACGGGTACATGGTGGTGCACCATCCCTGAGAGAGGGCAAACCAGGCATACTGGGGAATTCTAATATGTGTGATTTAGCCGGGGCAAACAAGCGTACTGGGGAATGGGAGGTCAGTGGGGGAATTTCCCAGCAGGACGACTCCTATTGGGGGACCATAAATCACCCCCAGCACTAACCTACCCGGCCACTTACCCATAGGTAGAAGGCCTGGTGCGGGGAGCAGCTGGAGTGGCTTTCCCCTGGAAGAAGGAAAGCCAAGACCACAACGGTCCCATGATCATGTTCTTGCAGTGAGAACACGAACCATCCACAAATGCTGCCTCAATTTGTGCACAATGTGCTCAATGCGTACCTAGACACATGAGACAACGCTCGTGGCCGTCAGAGGCAGAGAGATAGCGACCACATCCAGGAACTACACACAGATGGAGAAGCATCTTTAAAAACATGCTCTCCATCAGTGCTCACTCTTTTAGTAGGAAATGTACTCTTTTCTGCAAGAATATATACTCTTTCAGCTGTACATCAATCGTGCAGAGGGGGAGAAAGCAGCTGAAATACGCCATATATACAACAACAGATGCTTCTCATTTTGAGGTGAATGGAACGGCAATGGAACTTGCTGCTCAACACACCTCGGCTCCGAAGAAAAAATCTGAATGAGTGGTTGCCAGCCAGCTCCTTTTATACCCATATGTCCTGGGGAGTATCATGCAAATTCCACTCACCAATTCCTATTGGCCTTTTCTCAAAGATCAGAGGTGTTTGGAGCTCCCAAGAGTCACCCATAGTGTCACTACATCGACACAATGTCAAGTGAGTGACAGATAGGGAGCAAATACTAACAACTATGCTTCTAACCACAGGTAAAGAGCTACTGTACCAATCACACAACTTTGCGATTTCATGTTCATTAGAACTATGGTTTTAGGAAACTTCAAATCGTTGAACTATGTTGGTAACAATGAAATTGTTATGCAACCCAAATCAGAATGTGCTTAAGGGGAAATTAATACATAAAAGCTAAATGCCGGCTGATTAAAGTTATCCTTGTGAGCAGTCATAAAAAGATCAAATATTTGTATCTTGTGTACTGTGTGGCATAAGCAGTCATGCAAGAAAAAGCTAGACTAATGTCTGGTGAACGAGCTTGAAAAGCACGGCCTTTCTCCCATTGAAAATAAGAACCATGTACAATCACCATTTTGTTACTTTTGTGTTGGAAATGAGAAGATTCACACTGAAATAAGATAAGCCACTGCTTTCTTTAAACATCCAAGGAAAGAGCGTGTAAAAATGCTGCAAAACCTGTCAAATACATTACGGAACCAAAGGAAAAGAAGAGTGACTGATCAAACATAAATATAATCTATATGCTTTGCATATCTATTTGAACTGCACGCAGAGCTTTAGATGTTCTGAGCAGCTCTTTGTCTGCTTTGGCAGACGGCGGAAAGGGAACGGCGTCTCCAAACCGAGGTTAGCTCACTGGGTCGTTGATGCTATCTCTCTGGCCTACCAGACCCAGGCCGTGCCCGCCCCCTTGCGGGTTCGAGCACACTCGACAAGAAGTGTGGCATCCTCATGGGCACTGGCCAACAGCTCCTCCCTAGCAGACTTCTGCAGAGCAGCCGACTGGGCAACACCCATACATACCCTCACCAGGTAGGACCTACCACCGCGCCACTCCCACGTGTGGCTTGACAACCCACGTGGTGTATTGGCCACATATCACCTCCCCCTAGTCAGGGCAGGATGTGGCCTCCACAGGGTCTTTTCCCCCTGAAAGAATAGATTGGGGAAGACTAAGGCCTGTATATGACACCTTTTTCTGGGGGCGTTGGGGAGGGTTACGTGTGGACGATACAGTAGCTTCTAGCACACAGCAGCCTGCTTGCACCTATGTCTACACGGTCTAGTGCATGGTGCATTTGAACGTGATCCCTTGTGTCACTTCATTCGACACACGTTGAGTGAGTGAGAGAAGGGGAACGTCACAGTTACTGTTGTAACCTCCATTCCCTGAGGGAGAGCGATACTTCTGACACGATACTAGGCCTACCACTGTAAACGGCCGTACCTTATTCTCGGCTCCTCATTGCAAAAACCTGACTGATAGACACACATCCGCTTCCCTTTATACCCGTATGTCTGGGGGCGGGACATGCAAATTCTGTATGCCAATTTCTCATTAGCCCTTTCTCAAGTTCAGAGGTATGCAAGGCTCCCAAGGAAGACCCCTTGTGTCACTTCATTCGACACAATGTCTCGTTCCCTCCCTCAGGGAACGGAGGTTACAACAGTAACCGTGACGTTTTCAAAAAGAGTGTGATTATGAATTTGTTGCTTAACATTTTATAGCATAATTTCCAGCTATCATTGCAAATTAAACACCTAATAAACTAAATGTAGTAACTTGTTTGTTTTGTGAAGAAAACTTAATGCTTACTAAAAAAGTAAGCATATTTCTTTCGTAAAATAAAAATAGGGCGTGGCCATGAAAATATTGATAGGGGCAGCAAAATAAAAATAAAAATAAAAAAATCCTTATTGTTGAGACTAAACTTAAAAAATTGCTCACAGAAGAAATGGAAATGCTAAGTGCCACATGTTTCAAGTATATGCTGCGCCAACATCACCGGCACATTTAGGTCTGTTTTTATGTTGTACAACTTGCTTCTGGCACTACGGGCAGATGAATAGACAACTTACACATGCTGAACAAAGTAAATAAGACCAGTCACCAGCCCATGTAATCGCTGGAGCTCTAGCTTGTGTCTTAGCCGCTGAAGCGTGCTAACTGTTAAAACAAACACTCTAATGAGCGTAGAGCTCCTATGTCCTCTCGGCTTGCTCCCTGGCTTTTCTATACAAACATGAGCAGCCCGCTGAATAAGCTTCACACACTCAGCGCTGAAACATGCACTCCCTGCACTTCCATTCTAATATGTGTTTTTGGCTGACAGCAAACTGGAAAATGAGCGCTAGATCAACAACATGTTCATGGGGGTGTTAGGAATGGAAAACTAACTTCTGAATACTATATACTATTGATTTAATGAACACTTCAAACAGTAGTATGCTATATTGTGTTTACAAGACCACAATTCAGCTAAAGACATCCGGTTGGAATTTCCATAAATTAAAAAAAAAGAAAAATTACTAAAAATTGTTTTGCATTATTATTTTTGTTTATATTTAAATATCCATACATATTGCCAATAATAGCTGTTATTGTGCATTTTAATCCAATTTTGTGTAAACCACTGGCAGTCTGGTCAAATAATGAGTCAAGAAATAGATGTTCAATACCCTGGCTGATATGATTTTCATTAGTCACGCTAGTAATAGATGGTTAAGTCAAGTGCATTGCATTGTGGCACACACTCTGTCTACACAGGATGCGAGAAATGTTGCGTTGCAAAATCTTGAGGCTGTCAACACTAGACAGTAAACCATTTATTTATCTTGTTGGTAGGAGTAGTGCCAGCAAGTGCAATGCAAAATAGAATGGGGCTTCCGTTTACTGTCGGTTCGACAAGTAAATAGAATTTACACCTACACAGTTCACGGTCCTTGTAGACAAGGTGATACAGCATTGCACCCAGTGTGACCTAGTTGTATACAGCACATTTTGGCCAATGCAGTAGGTCATCAGGGTATATCATGCATACATTATATTACAAGATATTCCATGCATAAGTGATATTAGTGATGCATCAACTCTTATAAGTTTATTTAAATCCATTTTTTTTATTTTAGAAAAGTTTTACTTGATTTAATTTATGTTTTTTTATTTTGCTTTATTAAAAATATTATTTTAATTTACATGTAAATTTTATTATTATTGTTAATTTTATGTATCTTGCTTTTTCCTTGAGAAGCTACCTTTTAACCCACTATATAAAGATTAACTTTTTTAATTATTATACAAAAAATGTGCATAGTGTGCTGCAGAATTTAATAAGAATAGCATGGTATTCAAAAACATAGCCATGATTTGCCATGATGTTCCTGGAACAACATCCTTCATTATTCCTCAACTAAATTCCAATAAACCAATCAGAATTTAGGGGGAATAAGTTAAGGCTGAAAGCTAGAACAACGTTGAAATCAACCAAACATTTCCTTTTGATTTTAGGGTTAGGTAAGGGTTAAGTTATGTTTTTCCAAGACCAACAAAGGAATATGTTCTAATTGAGTAAATCATGTTGTATAGGGTGACTATTGGAACCTGCAGTCAATTTGATACTGAGGTGGCTAATTCTGACAGCTCTCGCCATACACTTGAACGAAGCACTAATACACTCTTTCTGACAGCTGTAATAGGAGTTGGGGACCCAGAGAGCTGCTAACAGTCACATAAATATAATTTGTGCAGTCAGGAGCGGTGAGCTCTAACAGGGTGTGAACGAGTGACCCATGTTTGACCCCTCTTTATGAAACAGCATTCAGCACCGTTGTTGATTCAGAACACATGCGAGCATTCCTAAGAGGACGCTTGAACTGACGGCAAAGAGAGAGGTCACGAAATGTCTCTGTTACACTATGATATTATCACTGTTACTGTTACTAGCCATAATTTTTGTGTCAGTAGATAAAAATGATTAATAACATTTACATTCTCTATCATTTTACAGAGCCTACACCAATATCCTGAACCACATTTTCAAAGTGTATAAAAGGAATCGTGCCACATTCAGCAAGGATTCAGTTAATGCAAAAAAGAATATAAGTCCATATTTCTATTCTTATAATTAATTGCATAAAATCCATTTACATACCAACTGCTTATGAATGTGCTGTCTTTGTTTATATCGTCGATGCTTGAGTTAAATTAACTATATAATAGAACACAGGCACTGAATTAACCGGAGAAGAACCTCTGAATTAAACTGCACTTGACCCATCCCATTAGTGCCTAGCGCGTAATTTCACCAAACCCACTTGCGCCTGGACTTTGCGCATGCTTGCAAGAAAATAACAAAACTTATGGCTATGCCCATTGACTTTATGCTTATGACTTATGGCATAGTGCTGCGATTACAGTTAACACTCTTAAAATAGGGCCCTTGATGTGATCACTGGGAATCGAACCCACAACATTGGCGTTGCTAGTGTCACGCACCATCAAATTATAAGATTTCAGAATGTTTTGGTCAAAACTAGTCACCATGGTAATTTTTTGTAAGAGATGACGCAATTGTAGTTTCACTCAAACTGTAACCTAAAGCACAATACACTTAGGCCACACTAAGATGCTTTAGTTAGAAAACACATTGATTTTGCTATGTTTCCGTCTCTCATTGCCTCTCATAACGTCAACATAACCATATACTTTGGAAAACATGCAATGACATTAGGATGACATTAGATTTTAAACAAAAACCGATTAGTGTGGATGTGGCCTTAAAGTGAAATAATCTAATCTAAAAATCTCTCCGACGTTTATGCCAATACAGTGATTACATAAAGCAAAAGTCAGAACACAAAAACACATCTATTGCTATTGCTTGCATTGAAAGGAATACACAATTGAAGACAGTGGTGTTAAAATGAAAGTAAAAAACGATAATAACCATGCTTTCACACAAAATGATAAAACAATGAATAACAATACAACAGGAGACTCACACACACACACACACGCACAATGTGATGCTTTGCAGCAATGGACAAACACTGGTCACCTATGCAGTATTACTAATCCTGGACATCTATATCTGCTTTCCACTCTATCTTACATTCTTAGCACTCTGCTATAGCAATTAATCAGAACTGACTTTAGACTAGATGACCACACATTACACTCTTTGTGGATGAATAAAGGACTAGAGTTCTAGAGTTGAGGAAACGTTGGGATGAAATCCATACAAACAGCAGATTTCTATTCCTTTGGTAATTCACCCTGTAATTAACCTCAACAGCATCCTACTAAACAATGAAATATATTAGGTACCTTACAGCCTATACACATTCATACAGTTTCTAATTGAGTCATGCTACCCTAGCATATGATGTTGAGTAGAGGAGAAAAGTGCTTGTGTAGATGAGGAGTAGAATGTAAATAAATGCTGGATTACTTTGTCATTCTTTGCTCGGCTTGATTTTGATTCCAGACAAGGAATTCAGGGTCGTACCTATCAGGAGACAGGCAGAGAGAGAGACAGGGTAGGTGTCTAGCACAAAGGGATTTGACATTTAAAAAAGAGTGTATTTACTTTTAACTGTCTTCTTATTGCTGTCACATATTACACACTTGCATTTGACATACACAAACGTTTTTTGTTGCAGGTTTTTATTAAAGTGGGGTCTCACATAATGGATAAGAACTCTCTTACATATTTCTTATATGTAAGAGATGGCTCCATTTTAGCAATGTATCTGTTGGAGACAGCAATCACTGTTTTGAGGGCAAGATCTGCTTACAAACATTTCCAGTCAGAGAAAGTACTGAAATACTCCAAGAAGTACTCTGCATTTAAAATTTGCAATGGAGCAGTTTAATTTTCAAAAAGATAATCTAGATGTTCGTGTATCTTTATAAGAGGAACAATATGTTATAATGCACTTACACAGATCAGCCACAACATTAATACCACCTGCCTAATATTATGTAACTCCACCTCGTGCCACCAAAACAGCACCAACCCACAAAATAGCATTCTGAGATGAAATTCTTCTCACCACAATTGTACAGTGTGATTATCTGAGTTAACATAGACTATGTCAGTTCGAACCAGTCTGGCCATTCTCTGTTGACCCTCATCCATGTGATTATTATCGAATCAGCCAATCATGTGGCAGCAGTGCAGTGTATAAAATCATGCAGTTATGTCATGCAGCTTCAGTTTATGTTCACCTCAACCATGAGATTGGGAAAAAATGTGATCTCAATGATTTGGACCATGGCATGATTGTTGGTGTCAGACGGGCTGGTTTGATTATTTCTGTAACTGCTGATCTCCTGGGATTTTCACACACAACAGGCTCTAGAATTTACTCTGAATCATGCAAATAACAAAAAACATCCAATGAGTGCAGTTCTGCGGATAGAAACGCCTTATTGATAAGAGAGGTCAACAGAGAATGGCCAGACTGGTTTGAACTGACAAAGTCTACAGTAACTCGTAGCTCTGTACAATTGTGGTGAGAAGAATAGCATCTCAGAATAGCATTCTGAGATGCTATTCTTCTCACCACAATTGGAGATTTATTCTGAGATGCAGGTTGGCGCTGTTTTGGTAGTACGAGGGTGGCCTACTCAATTTTAGGGAGATGGTTTCAATGTTGTGGCTGATCGGTGTATATTACCCTGCGTCTTGAGCATATACAAATATTAGGGCTGGGTATTGATACAGATTTTCCGATTCGATTCCATTCCGATTAACAAGATCTCGATTTGATTCATATTTGTACATTTCTGTTACAATGTCCATTTTGTTTACCTATAAATGAAATTCTCTCTCAGCTAATGCTATTAACTATAAAGGAACCTACTAGGCAATCCTTCTAGGTACAATTAAAATATTTTAATTAAATAAACTAATATTATCATTAGTTTTTCATCAAATTGGTCACATCTTGCCTTTTAAAAAATGTTTTATTCGATTGTCACATAATAAAGTGGCTCACGGGCAAGGAAGAGGCGAGAAACCGGCTTAACGTATAAATAATGGTTTAATGAGAAACTCAAAAGACAAACACATAAGGCGACGGACATGTCCGTAAGGATCTCTCTCTGCCGCACCACCCTCTGCAATCGGCCTTTATCCCTCTCAGCAGCTTGATTAGCCTGATACGGGACCGGGTGTGTCAAGTCACGAGCCGGCCCTGCCCTCCACCCTGCCACATCCATCAATTAATGTCTTGAAATTGCATATATTATGTTACATATATATTTGTTACATTTGTATTGTTTACTTGAATAATTTGTACTATTTACAAGTATCAAC
Organism: Moxostoma hubbsi; assembly: GCA_032164185.1. Taxonomy (NCBI): domain Eukaryota; kingdom Metazoa; phylum Chordata; class Actinopteri; order Cypriniformes; family Catostomidae; genus Moxostoma; species Moxostoma hubbsi. The sequence continues at coordinate 29,426,429 of JAVLUX010000009.1, forward strand.
ATTGATATGTAGAACACATGCTTAATCGATACAGTCTCTTTATAACTAGTGGCATCAGCCAGTGAGCGCACATGTATAACGAGAGAAGACGTGCATAATTTCTTTAGCACATCCATGCATTAGAATTAAATTTTTTTTTTTTTTTTTCAACAACTGACTATAAAAAACAGAGACGGTATAAAAGAGAGACATTATTCAATTAAATATGGATCAGTAGATCTCGTCTTTGGACACACAGTACGAGTTAAACCAAACTTTTACTCTGAACACACAGTGAAAGGACCTCTGTGCTAATAACTTCTTCACTATACTACTCAATCACTGGTGAGTGAAATCTGAACATTTACTAGCCAGTTGCTAATCAGACATTTTTAGTCACATAGCGTGAGATTTGGTTGCACATACGAGTGATTTACTTGCATTATAGAGGGTTGTCACAGAGTGAAAGATGCAGGTAGGTATTTAAGAATTGATTACGAGATCGTTCAAACGAAGACTGCAGAGCATCGGAAAATCTATATTTTTACCCAGCCCCACAAAATATTGCAACAAATGATCTGTTACTACTAAAAAGGAATACTGTTTTGTCTATCATTTTATTTTTACACTAATTTTGGTGATATAGCATTTGTTAAAAAGCATAAATAACATTGTATATAGATAAAAATGTGTCCACCCTTTAATACACCAAACATTAAGTTAGTAAACCAAGGATAAAACACACGACTTGTATCTTGACATGTTCTGAAACATTATGAAATTATCTGTGCATATCTGTGCATTTGTTTGCAGCCAGTAAATGCAATGCATCACACGTCATACCAGCTCCACCATAACCAATAGATGTGAAAGACATGGGAGAGAAACAAAGGCATGAGGGCTCAACAAAAGGGATGACACACACAAAAAACAAATAAATAAATAAACAAAAGGTAAAATCAGTATAAAAAGCAAGCAAACAAAAGAAATGTCTTATTGTAGTTTACATCTAAATTGATAATTGTCAATGGCTTCTCAGCACATTAAATTAATGTCACACGATAAATCCAAAAATATGCTTAATAGCACTATATAGACAGAGTGAAAGAGGTGAAACATTAAAAATTGACTACCTCATCATTTCTGAAGTGACAAATGTGTCATTTACTTTTGTGACTTTGGCTTTATTAGTGTACACAGGCAATTTGTGGCAGTGGATCTCAACTGGGGAAACATTACCCAAAAAAGGGTTGCAGGTCTGTTCTGATAGGGTGCTTAATAAAAATTATAAAATGCAATTAACCACAAAAGTTGTGCATTTCGGGTAGCAAAGAAAGAAGAAGAAGGAAAAAAAAAGGCTTCGCTACTATTAAAAGCCTGTAAAAACCCCACTTCCTTAATGTTTGTTGCTGACGTCAAAGTCTCTGTGTCCAAACTCTTCTGTATTATGGTGTAAATTTACTTTCACTTGATGCTAAACTGGGCAGGCTGTGTGACATGCCCTAATCCTTGACCCAGACTACATAAAGTATTGTTTAAATATTGGTTCAGTCCTTTGTTGGGTCAGCAATTGCTGTCCAATGTAAAATCTGAATTCTGAAGCAAAACCAGTTGAGAACCGCTGATCTTAAATACTATAGGCAGTAAGGCCATGTGAAGTCTGATTCATGCTGTACAGTGCCTTCATTGAAAACTAGTGCAAGTGAAGCTCAATTTGATAATCATACTGCGTGGCCATTTGGCAGTCAGTACAGCTCTTTTGCTTTCTATTTGCAGTTCCCACAAGATGTATTATCCACTGAGATGACTAACCTGGGGTCCTTTTGGATGCTGTCCACAGAGGGTGACCTGACCAGTGTTGCCTCTGGGGGCAGAGCAGGCCCTGATTTACTGTAGGGGGAGTCCGTAGAGGGGCAGAACTGTAGTGTACGGTAGGGGTTGGCATAGTCTGCAGTGGAGGCACCAGGGCCAGTGGCATAGCCAGAACGGGGGAATGTTCCTGTGGCATTCTGGCTTCCTGTGCGCTGCAAGGGTATGGAGTCAACACCAGGAGAGGAAGGGACTACAACAGGAGAGTAGGGACAGAGCAGAAAGTTCAGGACTTGCTCACAAAACTGGTTCATTGGATCTTTAGGTGAAGCAAACATTACCACATGCACAATGTGAGAAGAGGTACATGTATAAGCACAATAAGAGAGAAGGAGGGCAATGGAGCAAAACAGAACAACACGGATATTAAACCATTTAGATAGCATTAACCAGTAACTCAGAAACCACCACCACTTCAAAATCAAAACTTCAAAACACTCTGAAATGGCTTTCGTTTACAGCTGATGTTACAAATTCCTCTAATTTTTTCAGAACTGCCCTTCTAACCACCTGGCTCCATTCCGGTAACATTTAACTAATGCCCCTTTTAACAATCCGATAGATTTCTATAACATAAAATAAGGTCCCATGCTACTTTTTTAGCTCGTTAAATACCCTGTTTCACTTGAAAATATGTCACATGACTAGGGAGCCACCTTGGCCCTGTACAAATTCCTAGACACCTCATTAATGAGCGAAAAACGTATTGCTGGCCAAAATACAAGAAATAAGATAGATTATTTACAATTGTTTGGCCTACTCCTAGTTTGATATGAAAATTACAGAATATAGTGCATATAATTAATCAAACAATAACATCAATATACTCAAAAAATATTTGTGTATATTTTTAAGATACACATTTCTAAACTGTTGTAATTAAAATTACACAATTCTAGTTTTACATTTTTTTTTTATTATTGTATTTTGTTAAAGATTAATCAATTCAATTTGATGGAAATTTGTAATGAAATTAAAATATGTAAAAAAAAAAAAGAAAAAAAGGTTGGTATATTTGTGTGTGTGTGTGTGTGTGTGTGTGTGTGTGTGTGTGTGTGTGTGTGAAGTTGAAAACAATTTGCACATTTCAACCAAAGGTAATCAAACAAATGTACATAAACATTTACAGTAAGCATTTCATAATGTACGCATTTCTATTTTGTTACAAATTTCCATCTAATTGAATTGAGTAATCTTTAACAAAAGTAAGAAAATCTTTACGTTTTACTTATTTAATTTTGTTAAAGATTTTTTGACATTTGTTATGAAATTGAAACATTGAAATATTAAATGAACATGTTTTCAAGAACTTTAAAACATTATAGTAAGTAGACTATAGAATCATTTTAGAGGATTGTTCACACAAAAGTGAAATAACTCACTCTAAATCATCCGAACAAACCAGTTCACTAAAATTAATTGGAATTTCTTATGAATCATGTAAGAATGCTTTTGATTTTCCTCCTTGAATAGTGAGCTTATAAACAAGTGTTCATATGCGTAAACCCTTGTTTAAGTTGGGAAAACATTGAAATTCAGGGACATTTTATGTCATTGAATGGAATTTAATTTTTCCAGGACAGATGGCCAAAAACTGGGATAAACCTGGAAAATCCAAGATGGGTGTCAACCCCTACACTAAAATAGGTTACAAACAGCGTTTCGTGTTTACCTTAATAAACAGTCAGATGCATGTGTTTGATTACAAAGTTTACTCCGAAAAACACAACCTGTTATGATGGTTGTAAAAGTGCATATCCATTAGGCTGAACAAGTGTAGCTTGATATGTGCAGGAAAGTGCTTATGTAGATTACATTGTAGACATTAGACATCAAACAGCATTCAGTGTGCCATAAAATATCTTTATCCATGAATTAATTGTAATATATTTTATTCAGCTGAATGAATAAAAACAATGTGAACAGGTGACTTTAAAACCTTTAAAATAAAAACTTGATACTATGTGGTACTATTACAGTGAGGATGTCTGGCTGCTTATGCTGTTAATTAGGCATTTGGGAAAACATTCTCATCTTGAACAAAAGCTGAAACAAGCCTTTTATTTCAATAATACACCTGTAAATTAGCCATATTTCGAGGTTACAAGATAGAAGGATTTTGTTGTTGACTTTAAATAGCTGGAGAACCTAATATGTGGTATCTTACCCTGGCCTTGGTTAAAGTTTCTCATTGGAGCTTTCTGGTAGACTCTGTCCTCATAAATGGGGTCGATGTGGTGCTCAGGCGACTGCAGGGGCCTAAGCTCTGAACCCAGGTGACTGTGCTGACTGCTGTATGAACCTCTGGACCCTAAACAACGCAGAAAGCCAAAACTCTCAAGCAATATTATCCCGAATTAGTGCCGTGGCTACAGTACCAAGTAATATAACTAGAATTCACCATGTTTGGTAATCCTGTTTCAAATCAGCAAATTAGATGTTGATACTTTCCAAAACACAAATAATAATTAAACCAATTGAAAATAGATGTACTAAATGGTTCGTAGGTTAACCATTAAGAGCAGTTGGATTAAATGATAAGTAAGGGATAATTGACAACGGGCCATTGAATTATTGAAAAATAATGCACACCCGAGGTGGTAATGCGGTCACGACGTGCAGCGAGTGAGCGTTGCACCTCGAGTGTGCATTATTTTTCAATAATTCAATGGGACGGAGTCAATTATTCTGCTTATACCATAGTTACCACACCTTAAGACATCGTTCAGGGTTTTATCTCAAGGCATTTCTGGTTTTTGACCCCTAAACGCTCTTGTGAGTGAACTACTTTCTTCTGCCATGGATTCAGCGTCTTGCTCTAAAACATTACTTCAGAACTGGCAAGGGAGGATAGCGGGACATGCGATGCTTTACTGAAGCACTTACCGGAGTGAGAAGGTAGTGTGTTTGTGTGTGACAGAAGCTCAGAAACTGAGAGAGATTGCCTGTGGGATTACCTTTATTTGTTGCAGCTCTCCTCAGAAGTAACATGGCTTCAAAATTGCCAAGATGTAAGTTTAAGCACTTCTTAGCAGCAGCAAGTGTCACCATTTTTGTATACAGCTTCTCTGATGTAAACCTTAACAACTGTTTTCAACCCTACTGAGTGAGATGCAGGTGTGTGCTGACATGACGGCTCTGTTTTTCGCTAGTGAGTGTGTGCATAATGTTTATATTTATGTGTGTCCACATGTGCGGGAGTGTGTAAAGAGGGGGGTGCGAGAGTGTTTCCCACACATATTTCAGGTAATATACTGTAGAAACAGTTTTTTTGATCAAGTGTATCTAGCTTCATTGCTTGTTCGAAAACGTCAATTTAGAACTAGCAACGGAGGATGCGCCGGTTTTCGGCATGTGTTTGTGTGTGTGTTCGAGTGTAAGAGAGGGGGAGGGATAGTGCAGTTCTTTCCACTACAGCTATGTGAGGCTGATTAGGGCAAAATACATAAAACGTTTCACATATTAAAAGTTATTTCGGATAATAGAAGCTGTTGATCAAGTCGCAGGTGGTGCAGCTCTATTTGTTGGTCGTGACACGAGTCTCAATGTGTGTGTGTGATTTACTTTAACCAATTGTTTATATGGTTATTTTGCTGTGGTAGCATGTACGGTGAGTTTGTGTTTGGGAAAGACGAGAGAGAGAGAGAGAGAGAGAGAGAGAGAGAGAGAGAGAGAGCGAGAGAGAGAGAGAGAGAGAGAGAGCGAGAGAGAGAAAGAAAGAGAGGGAGCACAAGGATGCTTTTCAATCAAACATTTTCATAAATTTAGGATATTATAGACATTATTTGTCTTTCTTATCCAATGTACTTAACCAATGTCTTTGTTTTAAATGTTTATTTTGTTGTGTTGGATATATTTTGTTGTATTTGAAATAACTGAAATAATTTGGCGAAGTGATATGGAACCGTTATGCGTTCAAGACCTGGAACTACTTTATTGCCATGCATTTACTTGAAAAATAAATGCACACATTAGAACATCTGTCCACCAATCAGAATCAAGCATTTACCAGACCCGTGGTATAAATGTATTTAATGAATAGTTACCCAAAATAAAAATTCATGTTGTTCCCAATAGCATACTTTTTCCATACATTGAAAGTGAATGGTGACTAAGGTTAACATTATCAGTCACCATTCCAATAAAAGGGAACGTTCATCCAAACATTAAAATTATCTCATCATTTACTCACCATCGTGCCATCCTGAATGTGTATGACTTTCTTCAGATGAACACAAACAAAGACTTTTAGAAACATATCTCAGCTCTGTTCTTCACAATGCAAGTGAATGGGTAACAAAACTTGAAAGCTCCAAAAGCACATTAAGGCAGCATAAAAGTAATCCATAAGACTCCAGTGGTTAAATCCATGTCTTCAGAAGTGATATGATAAATGTGTGTGAGAAACAGATCAATGTTTAATTATTTTTTTACTGTCAATATCCAATTTCACTTTCACATTCTTCTTTTGTTTTTGGCTTTTTGCATTATTTGTGTATATAGCCACCTACTTGGCAGCGAGGAGAATTTATAACAAAAAAGGACTTAAGTATTTATCTGTTTCTCACCCACACTTATCCTATCACTTCTGAAGGTAAGGATTTAAACAGTGGAGTCATATGGATTACTTTAATGCTGCCTTATGTGCTTTTTGGAGCTTCAACATGTTGGTACCCATTCACATGCAGAGCTGAAATATTCTTCTAAAAATCTTTGTTTGTGTTCAGTAAAAGAAAGAAATATACACATCTGGGATGGTATGAGGGAGAGTAAATGATGTCAGAACTTTCATTTTTGATTCCATCTACGTTCCATTTAAAATGAATAAAAACTTTTTCAATTAAAAACTAAGTTTGGGTTAGTTTTATGTGCATTCTACTCATTTGTGTCATTTAAAAATATGCTGAAATATTTGAAGAAAAAAAAAATGCATTTTTGATGATCTGTTGGGAGATTGGTACCAAGAATTTTGAAAATGTACCTCTTGTGAAATCCAACATGATCAAAAAACATGTAGAACAACAACAAAGATGGTATGAATATGCTTGGAAACCATGTAAGAACAATCGAGTCAAATCCTGATCCATCTGTCGGGTGGTATCAAACAACTGCAAAGTGTGAAAATGAGCAGTCTGATTACTTACAATATGTACTGTATTTTAATGGTGACACAACAAAGAAAGAACCATAACCTGGAAAGCAAACTAACCTGCCAGACTGCCAGGCCTCTGAAGAGTGGCGTTGGCATACAGATCATGAGAGAACTTGTACTGATCAGTGGAGTGGAGCATGCGCTTGGGGGACAGAGTGGCGTAGCTTCCTACTGCAGCGCTGAGCTGGTGTAATGGAGATGAGCTGGAAACATTGCCTGCTCCGACAGCCATGTGCAGAGGTGAAGCGGATGAGCCTCCACCTGCCGCCATGTTGATGGGAGAGCTGGTGCTGTAGGACTTGGCCAACCGGCTCGGGGACTGCTTGGGCGAAGACACCCGTGCCAGAGTGGCATAGCTGGGCATGTCGGCGGCTGAGCCCAGCCTCTGGAGTTTGGAAGGGGAGCCCAAAGCCTGCATGGAAAAGGGAGAACTAACTCGCTGGGCTGGTAGAGTGGAACAGGAATAGTTTACAGAGGCTGTTGGCTGAGTGTCTGGCATGTGGAATGCACTGCCATGACCCTGGGCAAAGGAGTCTCGAGAATGGGCCCGGGAGGCTGTCTCTCTGGCAGCCGGATGGGCAGCATGATTAGATGTCACCTGGAGGTAAGTGACATGCAAAGAGCTAGAACATCAAACATCCAGAAGCTATTAGCTAATTGATCCCTGCTGAAAAGACAAGTAGGACTTTACTAGGTTGGTTTATGCTTATTTGCAGGACTGCATGATTCTGACACATATTGCAATTATTAATTGAATATATAGAATTTACATTAAAATACTCATTTTGTTGGACTGCATGGCATATTCATTACGTAGGCAACACAAATCTGAAAATTATGTTTCTGAATTAATTTAATGCCGTTTTATACACATATACATTTTGCTTTACATAAGTAAATCAAGACAGTGTCCAAACGGTCAACTTCACATTGAAAATACTATAACGCTCCCATCCCATTCTATCTCTGTGCATCAGGCTGCATAAATCTGAGCATCAGGCTGCCTAAAACTTACTCATTGGGACTGGTTGTCATTACAGTTAGAATCGGATTAACCATTGCTTTCATGCACACATTGTATTCTCTATTATTTTTTTTTATTGTGCAGCCCAACAGGGTAGTGCTTATTTGTTGCTGGTCTAGGTGGTGGACAGGTATTACGTTTATCAACCAACATGGCCTTTTCCCGTTAAACTGGTTGACCATGCAGTCTTGTGGTTTTAAGGAATATTTCGCCCAAAAATGAAAATTCATCATGTACTCAACCTTATGTTGTTCCGAACCCATATGACATTCTTAAGGAGATGTTAGGCAGAAATGTTAGTCTCAGTCTTTTTTCCATGTAATGAAAGTGAATGGTGATGGGAGGTTGTCATTCTGCCTAACATCTCCTTCGTTCAAAGGTTTGATTCAATGTAGTCTGACGTAATAGCTTTGGGAGACCACAAGGGGGTGACATAACATTTACTGAAGTCGGTCGTGACATATCAAGCACACACAAAAAGCTGATGGCAGTCCGAAGTTACAAAGTTTTTTTGTACCTCAAGAATTAACAAAGTGACATTGATGAGTTTGCAGGTTAGTGTATGAAACTGGTGTAACTGCACATTTAACGATTTAAATTGCTAATGTTTATTATGCAATTTCTTTGTATGTAGCGTTGAATAGATCTTTCATTCAAGCTGTCAAACCACAAACATACATAATTATAATTGAAAATACATTGTGTAGGGTCTATGAAAGATACTTATATACAATATATCATACAGTAATGACTAGAGTAAATACTCTATGTCCTTTGATAATGATTTGGGTCGAATTTAATAGAAAACTTTGGGAGTTGAGCTCCATGGAGCTGCAGAATTTTTATCAGCCTCAGGATATGGCGGGCCAGCGGTGTGTGCGTACCATAATAGAAAACAATTGTTTTAAATTTAAGAACACGCCATGTCCACAGCCAGACGCATCCAGTGTGCAAACCATTTTATTTAACCTTGCCGCTTACACTTTACCAAAGTTGTGTTGAGAAATATTTTTGAAAAGACAAAGACTTTTGTGCAACAAGCAGCCCCATTTATATCTGAAAGAACCCATATATATAAATTGATAATAATAGGGAAAATCTTCAGATTAACTATATGTGAAAATGGCATTGATCCCTAGCAAACAACATATGACAATAACCAACAATGCTGGTCTTTTCAGCAGGGATGGTGATAGAAATTATGTTTTCAAGGAAGAGAGGGTCTTCTCCTAAAAACAGGGTGCAATTCACATGACGACATGGGTAAAGCACTTTTAAAAAGAGATGAATCCCCACCTGATTATAGCCATGTAAGGCTCCTCCCACCTGACCACTGCGAGGGTGCTGGGAGGCCGACAGGTCGCCAAGGGCCAGGGTCTGGTTGCTATGGTAACTGACTGGATAGGGAAAGGTGCCCTCTTGATTATTGAGCTGCAAAGCACTCTGAGAGAGAATGCCAGGTCCTGCAGAGGAAGGATTTGGTAGAAAAAGAAAGGTTTAACCAACTTTCGATCCTAATTACCCTATCATTTCTACCAATATTATTTCCCTCATACTGTTTTACCTTCATAACATTGATTAATTGCTTTACCATTTCATCTCACATTCTTTCATTGTCTATCTGCCTCCATACAAAGTATTTCTCTCTGTTTTACATGCCTTTTTACTGGTCATTATTTCAAGCCTCACAGTAAGAGGATGGACAGAATAGGCATGCATAATTAATCACTGCTGGAAGACACTCAATGAGCACACATCCAGAAAAATGGGGTCAGCATGAACAGAATTCACAGTCCCTCCACCAATTAAGGCCCTCCTGTACTGACACTGTACCATATAGCACCACATATCAACTGAGAGAGATGCATAAATGCCTTTCCCTGACAGACTACAAAGTTGTGGTTTGTGTTGTGTAAAGTGGAGCTTATTCCTGCTTCTCCTCTGCTGAAGATGTCTGACAGCACTGAAAATGCTGCATCTTATAAAGAGCTGTGCCAGTTTGAAATGACTGTACTGACAGAGCAATGAGATCTGTACACAAGATATCTACATGCCTCATGCTGTCAGAACATTAAAAATAAGAAAAATCTTATTTTAGTGAGATTCATTCCTTATATTTTCATCTAATTCTGTGTTTCAAACTAATACAAATTTTGTACGTTTATGTATCAAGGAATAATTTTCGATTGATCTGTTCAACACGTTCAGAGGTATTCACATGTTTAGGTACAACCTCCTACTTCTTCTTCATTATCACTCGATATGGGTCAACACCATCAGATCCCCAAAAAGTTGTCAAATATTTATTATAAATATTTATAGATAGAGCATTTAATTACAGGATGGTTTCAAACTGATATTCAGATCTACTAAATTGTCACCACAGTTAGACAGAAACATTATTAATTACACGTTATAACTAACTATACGTTATTAGCTATATCATTGTTAAAGGGGTAGTTCATAAAAATGTGTAATTCTCACATAATTTACTCACCCTTTTGCCGTCTCAGATGTGTATGACTTTATTTGATCTGTTGAATACAAAAAAAGATTTTTAGAATAATATTTCAGCTCTGTAGGTCCATACAATGCAAGACAATGGTTATCAGACCTGTCAACCTCCAAAAATCACATAAAGGCAGCATAAAAGTAATCTATAAGACTCAAGTGGTTTAATCCATACCTTCAGAATTTATATGATAGGTGTGGTTGAGAAACAGATAAATATTTAACCCCTTTTTACTTTAAATCTCCACTTTCACGTTCACATTTTCACATTCTGAATGTGAAAGTGGAGATTTATAGTAAAAAAAAAAAAATATTGAGCTGTTTCTCACTCAAAGTGATAACATCACTTCAAAAGACATATTAAACCACTGGAGTCATATAGATTATTTTTATGCTCCTTTGTGTGATTTGTGGAGCTTCAAAAGTCTGGTCACCATTCACTTGTATTGAAAGGACCTACAAAACTGAGACAGTCTTCTAAAAATCTTTGTTTTTGTTCAGCAGAAGAAAGAAAGTCTTACACATCTGGGATGGCATGAGGGTGATTAAATGATGAGAGAATGTTTGGTTTTTGGGGAAATATTCCTTGAACAGCTTACGGTGTTGACAAAAAAAAAACCCACATATGCAGAAGCCATTTTTCTTTCTGGTATTCCTAGCTATTAATGAACCAACTAAAAATGAGCAAATGTATCTAAAAATAAAAAACAATTTCTTTATATAAAGTATTATGATAGTTTACAAATATTTTTGTTAATTTTTCATACTTTCACAGTGGAAAATAATGGCAAGTAAAAATGTAAGTTTTTTTGTTTTGGTCTCACGTCACAATCAGTAAAAAACAGGCCACAAAGTTGAAGTCAGACAGAACACCTATAACAAACACACACACTATATACACACACAAAGGCAGACAAACTATGTGACAGAATTACTTTAAAACCACTGAAGATGATAACTGGGCCATATCAGATGGGTCATTTGAGATGACCCAGTATTGTCAGAAACTACTCAACTGCGATTACTGAAAATGGCTGGAGTTTACTACTATAACCACTTTACCCACTATCAGATTAAAAAAAGGCACATTTACAGTAAGAGCTAAGTGAGAGTTTCATAAATGCATAATAAGACTTATGGTACTTCTACAGTCTGAACCCAGGCATCTAAGACATTTTAAAAGTCTATTTGGTGTCATCCAGAGTGCTTGTGTGAGGGGTGATCTATGTCCAGGTGGCTGGTCACTTATCTGTTTGGGGAATGGGATTTTATCTCCATGCTACATGACCTGCATTTCAGATCTAGCTAAATATTTGATCAGAATTATATTTATACCTACAGAAAGTAGAACCACAAGAGCCAAGTAAACAAATACAATGGCAAACTAAAATATAGTATATATGTTGTGTATCCATGTACGCTGTATTTACATTAAGTATTTTTGGAATACTTAATGTTCTAGATAATGCTTAAGCTAACAACAGGTAACTTTTTTCAGCTCTGCAGTTTAGTTGAGCATTCTCAGGTGCTGCTATATCAAATGTCATATGTCATGTTGTATTGGTCAGATATATATCTGATATATATATATATATATATATATATATATATATATATATATATATATATATATATATAATAATTAAAAGGTACAGACAATTGTTGTATATAGATCACCTCAAAGGTAACAGACAGACAAAGAGCCAGACGAAAAGTCCCATTTTGATTTCTTTATGGAGGTATTTTAAACTGAACTACTTTATATTTTGTATAATGTAGCTTGATTCTGTGAATGAATAATAATATCAATAAATGAATGTTATTATATTATTATATATATATTATTATAAATGAATGTTACCACATTAAGAACATTAAACATTTTTTACAGTGTGACTTAACCTCATTTAAATACTGAAAAGCTGAGCATTTGAAAACATGACAAAAGCTACAACTTATTTTAAGTTTCTGACATATCTGCTTCTCTAGGTATTCTGTACATACCTAATAAGTTCAAATGAGGTAAGCCTGGTCCCTTCAGCAGGATGAATATACATGTGATTACTTTTGATGTACATTATGGTAACCATTGTTCCCTTCTTGAAAAGGTTAAAGGTTAAAAATAACCTGTAATAAGCTACGAAAATTTACAATAGCAGGTAGTGTTCACTCATAAACTTCAAAGAAAAAGGACACACCAACCCAACGTGGATGCACTCTACAGCAAGAAAAGCAGAGAAACACATGCAAGCTCAAATTAGGGGCTGTTATACATTCAATTCTTACTAAGAACACTCAGAGAATGTAAATTACAGTCCCTGACTCTCAATCATTTCATCTTTTCATTTTCAGTCTTAGTTGTATATACCATATATACGTAAATACTGTAAAATGTATGTAATTTAACACCGGTACGTACTTTCGCCTGTAGCAAATTCCTGTGAATCCAGAATACCAGACTCTTGAAGAGATCGGATGCAGGAATCTACAAGTTCCAGACCTGTGGTGAGCTCTTCCTCTATATCCTTCTGTCCGTCTGTGAAGAAAGACATGAGATAACAGAAGAGAAACTCCATCTACCAGGCTTTCAACTAATAGTTAGCTACCAATTTGATCAAAGACTGTCATGAATTAAAACCTTAAACCAAGTCAAAAATTAAGTGATTAAAGGTAAAGTAGGCTTTGATGTGTTGGAGTTGAAGTGGTCAGATGCAAATGTCTTCCACAGTGTGACATCATAATGTGGAGGGAGTAGGTAATAAGTCATTTTGGGCAGCATGGTTTCAACAAATGCTCTTTTTGAAGTAAGGAACTTTTGAGTTCTGAAACTTACAATATGTTTTTATAGCACAATGACCTCTTATATGTCAAAAGATCAAGGAAAATGTGATTCCTCATGTCATGTTCCCTTTAAAGAACAATTTCTACACTATCGGAATCCTAAAAATGCATTTTGTTGGTATAACCTAACATATAATATATATAAATCATACAAATTCAATATTTTTTTTGGACAAAATATTACAGGGTGCACTAATTTTTAAAAACAAAGATATAAAATGTAGTTATAAAATCTTAGCAAGAGAATATTTAAATTACCTTGGTTGTTCCAGCGAAACTTCTCTTCGGCAGAACTGTAAGATAAAGGATAGATTTAGTATTGATTTAATGCATTGCCAACACAAATTATAAATTGTGTACAGCACAATCTTTCACCTATAATTCAGGCTACCTGATGCTTCAATACTAAACAGATAACCCTGTAACTTCTTGCTAGTATACCAATCACGTGTACACTAAATGGTCAAAAGTGTGTGGACACCCATATGTGCTTGTTGGACATTTTATTTCAAAAGTTAATCCTCGCTTTGCAGCTGTAACAGTTTCCACTCTTTCGGAAAGGCTTTAAAGGTTGGAATATGTCTGTAGGGATCCAGACAAAAGAGCATCTAGGCACTGATGTTGGACAATTGGGCATAGCTCACAGTCTGGGTTCCAAAGCATCCTAAAGGTGTTCCATGTCTGGGTTTTGTGCAAGTCTGTCAAGTTTCCCACACCAGACTCAGACACCATTTCTTTATGGACCTCACTTTGTGCAAAGAGGCATTGACATGCTAGAACAGAAAGGGGCCTCAGACTACTAAAATGTTTGTCAAAATACATTGCATGACTATATGCCTGTGTGACGAGTAGGAGGGCATGGCCGGGCCGTAACAGTGCACGCCTGGTGCTGAGTTGCCCCAATCAGTGGGAGAAAGAGATAAGGAGGAGCAGGGGACACCAGAGAGAGAGAGAGAAAGAGAGAAAGACACAGACACACTGCTGTGTGCATCTCTCTCTCTCTCTCTCTCTTTGGCGTTCCTGGCTCCTCCTTATCTCTATTCCCCGCTGATTGGGGCAACTCAGTGCCAGGCATGCACCCTCACGCCCTCCTTGTCATCACATACCTCCAATGCCGATTCAGGCCGGGGAACCATCCGGACTGGTCTACTCCCTCCCCCCATTCCTGGAGGGGAAGGAGAGTGGATACAGAAAGAGAGTGGGAGAATCTGAAAGAGAGAGAGAGAGAGAGAGAGAGAAAGAGAGAGAGAGAGAGAGAGAGAGAGAGAGAGAGAGAGAAAGAGAGAAAAGAATTACACTCTGGTTCGCCGGCCCCCGAACATGCTGTCACATGGTCCTCAGCCAGCTGCACTACCTCCTGGCGGATGGCAGTGGTGAAGACTCCATGACAGCGCATCCTTCCTCCCCAGGTTTCAACACCAATGTAACAAGGTTCGCTGTTGTGTGGAAAGGAGGAAGCTGGGACCGGGTTGAACACTACATGAAGACATTTATTGCTGCATTCTTCAGTGACACACAATAAGACACTGCTTCACACTGACAAGCAGACACACACACAGAATGCTGCTGCGTGCATGTATCCCCGGCTCCGCTTTATTTCCCGCCGATTGGGGCAACTCAGTGCCAGGCGTGCACCTTCATAGCCCGGCCACGCCCTCCTCCTCCTTGTAACAGCCTGATTTTATGCACCTTTTAATAATGGATGGAGGTGAAATAGTCAAATTGACAAAATAGAAGGGGGTTTCCGCATACACCAAACAATTACCAAATACTTGGGTTTCACTGAATGGTTAATATAACTGTTCACAGGTCAATGAAGTATCATCTCTGTTTGGAACACACAAACAGTGGCTATGATGGATATGGATTAGTTGGAAATTAAGGTTTGAGGAGAAACGTTGAGGCCTAGACCCCTAATCATTGTTTGCCATCACACGGTAAACAACACCTTGCCTTACCAAAAACACTATTAGAAGGCTAAACACTCACCCATTGTCCTTGGAGCCTTACAGCAGCTGCTAAATCATTCTATTGATTTTCCTCCAGCGAGTGTGTAAGGATTCATTTTGTGAAGCTGTCTGTGTTTGTGTGGGGGGTGACGAATCACGGAAGAAAAAAAAACACCCCATGTTAATAGGGCTATGGTGTTGTCCTCCTAAAACCCATTCATCACAGATTCTTCTGTGAACAATGCCTAGACAGAGACAGCCTCCCAGAGAGTGAGCAAAAGAGATGAGCCAAGAGGCAATATTAACAAACCCCCATTTTAATGAGTGAGTCAACCTGCTTTCAAACAAGCATTAACTGTTTTCATTACTAATAGCTCTCAATAAAAGACAATTACTGGCAAGATATTTCAAATGTGCTCCAAGTTAGATAAACAGAGATTCAATATTGAGGTATGATTATGAGAATGCATATCATAAATAAAGAAAACAGAAAAAAGACTAATTGTTCCCATTGGCTGGAAAATGTGGTTCAATTTCCAATATTGCATAACACTGACAGTTGTGACATCCCTCTTGAAATAGCACGGCCTGATAGTATCAAGTTGATAGCACAGAATGAGTCTGTCTTCATGGGGATCATTAAAGCCTTTTAGGATGCAGATATTTTTCTCTCCCAAGATAATTAACTTGAGAATAATGACATGACAGATGAGGCAATCACAGCTGTGGGTCATTGTATGGTCAGAAGTTAATCACTGTTCTTTATGTGCTTCATTTCCATATTGACTCAACATATTAGAACACTTGGAGCAATGTGATTTAGACCATTATGACAATTAGTGCTTTCATTTAAGTGATATTTACTTCCACTCTGACTAAATTTATGTTCCTACAGTTCCACTAAAAAGGTCACATTAAAATATTTTCTTGGTTTGCAAACAATAAACAAAGGAAAGTAAATTGCAAACAAATGCAATTCAAGCCATAAAACCACAAGCCATCACACTTTCTCTTTTATGTAAATTTGAGTAGTTGTCCTAACCAGTCACAACAAGTGATGAGTGTAACAAGGCAGACGAGAAATGAGGATCTAAATGCAGCTTTTAATGAAAACAAAAGATGAACCAGGTAACTCAGAATATAAAGAAAAAACAAAAACACAGGGAACTAAGAACAGGGCTTGAAACAAGACATATATACATTCAACAACTGACAAAGGACAAGCAAACAACAGAGCATTATATACACAGTGAGTAATAACTTAATGAAACACAGGTGAGGACAATGAAAGACAGCTGGCAGTGATGAGAGCAGGGAATTATGAGAAGTGTAGTCCGTGAACAGATGACAGGGGAGAAACACAGACCAGACAACAGTGAATCGTGACATAGCCCCCCTCTAAGGAGCGGATTCTAGACACTCCAAAAAAAAAGAAGAAAACAAAAATTGTCCATGGGATGTGGGGAAAAAAGGGAAGTACAGGGAGTACAAGGGGGCACAAGAGGCAAGGGAATGAGAGAAACATGGCAAGGTCCGGGAGCAGATCAGGCGGATGGCCAGGATCAAGAGGCATGGGAGGTGGACAGGGAGAGGATCAGGAGGCCTGGGAGGCGGCCATAGGACGGGGACCGGGTCAGGGGGCCTGGGAGGCGGCCACAGGACAGGGACTGGGTCAGGAGGCCTGGGTGTCGGCCACAGGACGGGGACTGGGTCAGGAGGCCTGGGAGGCAGCCACAGGAAGGGGACTGGGTCAGGAGGCCTGGGAGGCGGCCACAGGACGGGGACTGGGTCAGGAGGCCTGGGAGGAGGCCACAGGACAGGGTCAAGAGCAGACTGTGGTTCGGCTGAGCCGTGGCATGGAGCAGACTCTGGCTGCGGAGCCATGGAAGGCAGAGCCATGGAGGACCCTGTGGGCGGAGTCGTGGAAGGTGGAGCCATGTGGAAGGCTCAGGAGATGTGGAAGGCTCAGGTGACGGAGCCGTGGAGGGTGGAGCCGTGGAAGGCTCAGGAGACGGAGCAGTGGAAGGCTCTGGAGGTGGAGCCGTGGAAGGCTCTGGAGGCGTGGACGGCTCAGGAGGCGGAGCCGTGGAAGGCTCAGGAGGCGGAGCCGTGGAAGGCGAAGCCGTGGAAGGCTCAGAAGGCGGAGCTGTGGAAGGCTCAGGAGGTGGAGCCGTGGAAGGCGAAGCCTTGGAAGGCTCAGGAGGCGGAGCCTTGGAAGGCGGATCCATGGAAGGCTCAGGAGACGGAGCCTTGGAAGGCAGAGCTGTGGAAGGCTCGGGAGGCGGAGCCGTGGAAGGCGGAGCCGTGGAAGGCTCGGGAGGCGAAGCTGTGGAAGGCGAAGCTGTGGAAGGTTCGGGAGGCAAAGCCGTGGAAGGCTCTGGAGGCGAAGCCGTGGAAGGCTTGGGAGACGGAGCTGTGGAAGGCTTGGGAGACAGAGCCATGGAAGGCGGTGCCGTGGAAGGCTCGGGAGGCGGAGCCGTGGAAGGCTTGGGATGCGGAGCCCTGGAAGGCGGAGCCGTGGGAGGCGGAGCCCTGGAAGACTCGGGAGGCGGAGCCGTGGAGGGCGGAGACTGTGAAACAGAAGCCTTTCTTCTTCTCCTCCTCCTCCTCCGCCTGACGGGGCTGGCAACGCTGGCTCTGGGACGGACGAGGCTGGTAACGCTGGCTCTGGTATGGACAAGACTTCCAGCTCGTTGGTCGTGGCAGGCGTGGGTGTTGGCTCATTGGCTGTGGCAGACGTGGGCGTTGGGTCGTTGGCCGTGGCAGGCGTGGAGGGACGAGCCATTGAAGGCTGGGGGGTAAAGCCCACTTCCTCTACACCCACAGTGAAAGGCGAGCCGCTAACTCGCAGAGTCTCCTCCACGAACTCGAGGAGCATCCAGTGAGGATTCGCTGGAGGCAATAGCTCCTTTAGTGAACTACTGAGACTTGTCCTGAAGAAAACCACCAAAGAAAATTCTGGGAAGTCCACTAAATTTGACAGCTCTAAAAACTCATGAACGTGATCCTCAACTGGACAGTCCCCTTGCTTGAGGAAGAGAATTCTGACGGCTGCTAGATCCATTATGGGTCAGTTGTTCTGTAACGAGGCAGACGAGGAATCAGGATCTAAATGCAGCTTTTAATGAAACACAGGTGAGGACAATGAAAGACAGCTGGCAGTGATGAGAGCAGGGAATTATGGGAAGTGTAGTCCGGGAACAGATGACAGGGGAGAAACACAGGCCAGACAACAGTGAATTGTGACAGTGAGTGACAGGGCTTGGTTCCTATTTCTGCAGCATTTCATTGGTTAGCCCCGCCCACTGTGAAATTGTATTGGTACAAATCTGTAACTGTACGTTAAGCAGCAAATATCCGCTGATTGGCTGCGACTGTGTTACATTGTGCAGCACTTTCATGTTCAGTGTGGACAGACAAATTGCTTGTTACTGGAAACATGTTGCATCGTGTCAGGACAGCAGTTACACTGCTAAATTGATTAAAATTTAAATTAAACTATAAACTAAGGAGAAGTCTCCATTTATGGAAAATCTCACCTAAGAGTAAAACCAGTTTAATGTTTAGTAGTACCATCAGTGTGTTTTGCTACTAGGTGATATTTCTTACTTTTGAGCTTCAACGATAATTACTGTAAATTCAGCTTTACAAATACTGCAGATTCATATATTTTTGTTGTTGTTAACAGCAATGGTTCTCAACCAGGGGGTCGGGACCCACTGGGGGGCATCAGCACACTTCCAGGGAGGCCTCAAGATGTCTTAAAATTATTAAGAATAATTTTATATAATTATTATAATTTAACTTCCTGGGGAAAAAAGTAATATTTCCCTTTCTACAGCTTTCTTTTTATGAAGAATATACAATTCTAGGCATTTATGGTATCATGATTACCGGTAATTATTTTAATCTATTGACTTTAATCTTATAATACTGTAGATATATCTTTTAATATAAATATCTAAAAGCCTACATGCAGGGCCTTTGAATATTTTCTCAGCCAGTGGGGGGCCTCTGAGTCAAAAAGGTTGAGAACTACTTGTTTACAGTAAAATAGAAAAAAGCCAGGCTACACTATTATTGTGTGTTGCAATGCAGACACCTGTAGTGCTTTCGAATGTTAAACAGAGAACAGAATGAAATATAATGAAATATATCTAATGCTAAGGTAAAAGCACTCTCAAACTACACTTCCCACTCCATTCAATTCTATACATATGCATCTAAATGTGTGAGACCAGAAACACAAAATCATGCAAAGAAATTCTGCTGTGCACAAATGTTCAATTGTGGTGAACTCTGCCCTGTGAATTTGTATGATGAGAAGTGTGACCAATAGATGATCGAAACTTCACACACTGACCTCTTAGCTCAATAAAAAGAATACGTTTAAAAGCTGCATGTTTCTATTGTTGCAGGAAAGTGAGTAGATTGTCTATTAATTTATGAATAATTATTTTTTTTTCATTTATTATTTATAAAAACCAGAAGCCCTTGAGCATGACATCATATCCTGTCTGCTGCAGTTTCCAATGTGTTTTCAATTTCTCAATGTCTAGTGTGACTGTAGCGTAATAGTTGGCCATTATGGATGCAGTGCAGTTATACAGTAGCTAGATAAACAGGTGTTTTATGTCACAGTTGTCCCCATATCATGTATCATGTTAGTACAGCTGGAATGCTGTTTGGACCAATCAGCATATACTGATATATATATATATATATATATATATATATATATATATATATATATATATATATATATATATATATATATCAGTATATATATATATATATATATATATATATATATATATATATATATATATATATATATACATACTGTAGCTGATGAGAATTCATGAAGATGTTGTGCCTAAACTTAATCAAATGACTTAAGCCCTTTTATTTATTTAAAATTGTATCTTCTCACAGTATGGAACCTGCATAACAAAACCAATCTGACTAGACTGCAGTACACAAAATACTTTGTGTGTATACTTGTTACAGGCTGTTTACCTTGGATTGTTATTGGAAAAAGAAAGAGATTTTTGTGTGAGAGGGAAAGTGTAATATGAAAAGCCAAAATAAAGCAGAGAGCAGCTTTTGTTCACTGCTAATGTATGTGAAAAGAGTGAGAACAGGATGGAGAGAAGAAGTCCAGCCCCTAACTGCTTGGGGTCAATGAGTACCTACAATTAACAGACAGAAAAATGCCACAAAGAAACAGAGATTGTCTAATATTTTAGGCTAAATACATTTAATTTAGAGCGAAGATGGAAATCCAATGTAGCCTTAATATATAATAACTATATTTATTATATATAATAATATATTTATGGTATATGAATATCCAGAGAAGACTGTCACAAGCAAATACATCTTGTTGAAATTACGCATATCAAACAAACTGGTGATATTCACATGCTCTTCATGGAGGGGTTTTGGCTAAATTCTCATATTTTCCCCTCTCTTTAGTGTAGAAGCACAGATGCTCTGCAGTGTAAAGGACGTGCTGTCTGACAGAGCATGTGAAAGGGATTCACTTGATTGTATTAATGAGTGCAGAGTAAAGGCACTCGTACATAAAGAGACAGGCCACTCATCATTAAACTCTAGATGAGTGTGACTAAAATAGTCCTGGTTAGTCCTGGTACTTTATGGGAGATACATGATACTGAGAAAAACTTATCATTAATTAAACATTTATGATATGGATTTTTTCAGTAGTTCAGTATAATTTTCAACCATCAAGCTGATGCTTCCAAGAATATCACAAATCATTAAAACAATTTTGACAGCACATCTTCTATGTTGGCCAGCTAGATAACTTGGTAACATATACACATCAGCAGAACCCACATCGACAATGTTTAATACATCACAGAGGGGGCCTGGTTTAGCAAGTTTGAATCCAGGGCGTGCTGAGTGACTACAGTCAGGCTTCCTAAGCAACCAATTGGCATTGCTAGTGTGGGTAGAGTCACATTGGGTTAACCTCCTCATGGTCACCATAAAGTGGTTCTCACTCTCGGTGGGGCATGTGGTGAGGTGTACGTGGATGACAGAGAATAGCACGAAGCCTCCACGTGCGCTAGCCACGTGCTAAAATGCACGGACTGACAGTCTCAGACCTGGAAGAAACTGAGATTAGTCCTCTGCCACCCAGATTGAGGCACTACACCACCACAAGGACTTAAAGCGCATTGGGAATTCCAAATTGGGAGAAAAGGGAAGAAAATAAAAAATAATAAATAAATATGTTTGCAACATATTTAAGATGTAGTACAGGCAAGCATGACAATTGACAGTTCCATCTACTGGCCCAAATCTCTCTCTCTCAATATAAGATTAAAGAATGGTTGTTTTGCAGCCACTTTGCCACTGGGACATTATGATAGCAGTGCTCCTAGTCTTTAAAAAGTCTGTTTACCAAGGATATGAGAAAAGCAGAAATTATACTATTTGGGCTTTTGAGCTCTTCCTGAGATATGATACACTGCAAATAAAGAGAGATCTAAGTCCTCAGTTAGGAATATATTTCATTCCCTGTGAGAGAGAGAACGGCCTGTAATGAGAGAGGCCCACTCAAAGTGCTGATTTGAGGCTGCCTTTTTTACAGCAAAACTGTGACAGTGGATATGAAGGCAATGGCTGGTGTGGCACAAATATTCTACAGCTGCTCTGTGACTGCAAACACTTTTTTGTGTATTACTATGAATGGCATATACGTAAAATACTCTTTTTACAAATCATAATAGCATAAACTTAAGCCCATGACACCTGCCAAATGACTCTTTTCATGGAAACTCCCTTACAAATAGCATAGTTTTATTATACTAAAACCAGAGCATGTGAGCGGAGCGTAGCGGAAGCGATCAAAATTTCACTGGAGCGAAGAGCGCGTTTCACAAGACTGCGCTCAGCTCTGCTCCGAACGCTCTCAAGGCACTCAATTTCCAATCCAAACAGAATGCGCTACATTGTGTGTGTGGCCACATTAATAGGCTGTGTGTGCTTCTACACTGACAAATATCTGGTGTTGGTGGCTGTATTAGGTCCCAGATTTTAAACACAGTGGATTATCACAGATAAGGCAGCTTTTAAACTCGGTGTGATGAGCTGTTCCAACTACAGTGAGGTGAGAGCACAGAGGCAGTTCAAAACACAGATTAGTTTCCCGGACATACATTTGTAAAGCAACAATAATTTTATTAGGCTACAGCAGACGTCTGTAAGTTTTGCCGTCAATTCGCATGGGATAAGCAATGTCTGTATAAATCACAGAGATGAGAGTGCTGACTGCATTTACACACTGCTGTCATGCGTATCTGACCCATCAGAAAATGTATGCTATTTAGCTGTGTTTATTAAATATAAAGTATAAAAAAATTTACATACGTATCTGGGATTATTAGAAGAAAATTACTTGAATATCTGGCAAAATATAACAGAACTGGATACATTAGCAAGCCAGTGATCTTAGAGTACAGTCTTGAATTAAAAATCTAGATAATCTTTTCACATTATGTAATTTTATTTGTCCCTTTTTTATTGTGAAATGCTGGGCTCAACAAATTTTTTCCCATTCACTCTGCTCAAATCATAAAATTAGCACTTGTGCCCTTTTCTAATTTTCCTAAACAAAATAAATCATGTTTGTTTGTTTCTCATGCATCAGTCCAACATCAAGGCATTGTTTGTGCAGTTGTTATTTGTGCCATAAAATATTAGGTCGTATGCCAATATGAAAAGGGATTTTTTTGTTGAAGAATGTTGACAACAAAATTATAAGGGCAGCATGGTGGCTCAGTGATTAGCACTGTCGCCTCACAGCAAGATGGCCCCAGGTTCGAGTCCTTCTTTGTGTAGTTTGTGTGGGTTTCCTCCAGGTGTTCTGGTTTTCCCCCACAAGTCCAAAAACATGCAGGTTAAGTAAATTGAAGGCTCTAAATTGCCCTGTATGTGTGAGCGAGGATCCCCCAGCCAGGGATTGCGCCAGTAAGGGCATCCAGCATAAAAACCTGTGCCAAGTCAAATATGCAGATCACAAGATGGTCTACTGTAGGGACCCCTAACATGTTAGCTGATCATGATGTTTACCAATACAATTAAGATGCTTATCAGAGTGGTTCTATTTAAGTCCTCCAAATATTCATTATATTAGCTGACTTTTAACTGCATGGATGCAAGCTGCACTTACCACCCTCCTGCATCCCAGTTCCACCTCTTGTATTGTAGTTTGCCTTTTAGTTTCCTTTCAACTGTCTTGTTGTTCTGTGCTCTTAGACTACAACTGATTGCCAGTTTGGAATTCCTATCTTCAATGTGTTATTGCACCTTGTTCTTGATTTACCAACTTGATACACAGTATGTAAAGTTCTATAGTGTCCACTTAATCTATAATGCGGTGAAGGGTTGTACCACATTGTACGTTAGAAAGTAATTTCTTATTTTTTATTTTAGGTGGTTACAAAGCCTACAAATACCACAGTAACATTATGGAAACTATCATAATGTTTCATAAGGCTAAGTACATTGCATGTCCACTTCTACTGTTTCCATGTAAACAATGAAATATGCCACATCCGTAATGCTAATAGTGTGGCAAAAATATATTTATCTCCAGTGTGCTTTCATGAGAGAAAGACAACAGCAGTTAGCCTTAGCAATTACAGAATCAATCACACATTTCCACTAACAAGTGGACTTTCTAAAAGGATGAAATGTTATTTGGAGTCTATGTGAGGATGTGCTGGGTCATTAGGCTGACAGCATGAGTGATGTTACATGCAGGGATCTCAGTGGCTGAGATTCACTCTGTGCTAAGTCAGGCTTAGTTAAGTTAGGAGGCAGTATGCTTTGCCCTTCACATGGCAGTGTGCGACTGTCTTGTGGTTATGCTGCAGATGGCATGGACAGTAATGTATTGTTGTCAAAAGACAATTTACTCTCCTTGCCTTTCAGGAGACTGAGGAAAGCATTTGAAAACACATTAAGACCCAAAACTGATGATTTTCATAAGCATTAGCTAATAAAAAAAATATTTTGAAAGCTATTACTGGTCTACCAGTCTTTTCAGAAATATCATTAACAATTCTGCTTTCTCTGAATCAAAATTTTCAATCTCTGTGATTCCTGCTTGCCTTGACTTTACAGTATGTCATTCAACATACCATGGTTATCTAAATCCACTTTCAATGCAGTAATAGCTGGAACGACCCCAGTAATTGACATGCACACAGTATACTAGCATCTCTGTCGCCAGACTAGGTTTAAGTCTACATGGTTAGGCTAAAGTCATGTAGTCCAGGCTTGTAACTAGCACGTGCAGCTTCCATCACTTCTTAAGACTGACAGATTGCTTACAAAATAAATATGCTCTGTATTCCCCTTAATTTATGGGGAGATACTTAGTGTGAGTCAGCCAGGGCAGCAGACACCCTAATATGCTTAATGTCCTGTAAAAATGGAGAGGGATTGTCTGAGCATGGACACTGCGGGTGCACAAGCAAATGGGAAGGTATTTTACTGGTCTTCTTCCAGCCAGTGTCCTTAACCTTGTCCCTTCAGAATATCATTGGTTCAACAGAATGTGAGGGATGACTTTAAAAAAGCAATTTATCATGCATTAATCTAAAAAAAAACAACAACAACTAAATAATAGTAAAGAGAGGTCATTGACAAATAAGTTTGTCCGGGGTGATTAAAATAAAAAAATATCTAAAAATCTAGTTTAAAACACATCAATTGCATTGTCTACAAAAACAATTATAAATAAATAAATATACCGACCTTTAAACTGTTTTGCGGTGTGACTCAAGTAAAATGAATAAATGAATGAAAGTTACATTTATATAGCGCTTTTCAGACACTACACTCAAAGCGCTTAACGTGGACAACATAAAAGTAAATAAAATACTTTAAAAAATAGTTTATATTACTCCTTGCATCTGTAAACAACTTAATCATAAACATTTTAATAATTTAATAAGAATTTAATCAAGTTTTTCAAGGTAAAAATTTTTTTTCAAGCATATCAAATTGTTTTCTCAGGATTACTCCATATGACCTGAACACAATGTGTTTTTTCATAGAAATGCCAAAATATCGACTGGATGACTGGTGACGGACTCCACCCTATTATCATAGATCCTTCCATGAGTGATCTACACACAGTCTGCTATTTCTTTCCATGCTGGAGCAGATACAGTGAGAAGAATAATGTCTCAGCTTCGTAAGCATCATATGTGTTCTGTTGTTGGCTGTAAACGTGAACATAAGAGTTTTCATGAACTCCCAGCAACAGAGCCACAGTGGACAAGTTTTGTTTTTGAAGGAAATGTGCCACAAAACGTACAAAAATTTGTGGATGTTTGTGCAAATCATTTTACACCGGACTGCTTTGTGAATGAGTGTCAATATAAAGCAGGATTTTGATTCTCAAGCATGGATCAGTACCAACTGTTCGTGTTCCAGATTTATATACTGAAGATGTAAGTATCGCACTTTATATTTTGTTAATGTTTGCCAATCAACTTTCCAAAAGTACTTGTTAGCTGACTCCACGGCTAATGTAGCTAAAGTTACCATTGTCTCTGATTGTATTCATGGAGACCAGAGCTATGTTGGGGCGGGGAGCATTTAAAGAGACACATACAAAAAAGTGTTTTTGAATCCACCCAAAAAGAGGCATTTACAACATGGTATAATAAATTATCCGTGGGGTATTTTGAGCTGAAACTTCACAGACACATTCTGGGGAGACCTAAGACTTATTATTATTTTACATCTGGCAAAAAGGAGCATAATAGGTCTCCTTTAAATGTTAATAATTAAAATAAAAAATGTGTCACTGCTTATTTTTTTAAAGAAATAATAATACAAAAGTAAAAATCCTACACATTATCTTAGCTTGTTTAAGAGTATTACAAAATGTATTTATGGCAACGTTTCGGTCACACAACCTTCATCGGGCATTTACAAACAGAGTGCAATAGCAACAAAAACCCCCTCTACGGGTTTGAGCCCACTCTACCAGGAGTGTGGCATCCTCATGGGCAC
This sequence comes from Moxostoma hubbsi, assembly GCA_032164185.1. Taxonomy (NCBI): domain Eukaryota; kingdom Metazoa; phylum Chordata; class Actinopteri; order Cypriniformes; family Catostomidae; genus Moxostoma; species Moxostoma hubbsi. The sequence goes on from JAVLUX010000009.1 coordinate 29,452,818, forward strand.
TGGCTAGGGGCACCTCCCTAGCAGACATTTGTAGAGCTGCGGGCTGGGCAACACCTAACACCTTTGCGAGATTTTACAATCTCAGGATTGAGTCAGACTCGTCCCGTGTTTTCTCAGGTCCGAGCCGGTAGAACTCGGTACACGTCGCCAGTCTGACCGGGTGAATCGCTTGCATCCAGCGCCCTTTCCCTCTGCCGAGGTAAAACAGTGTGCCTTCTTTCCCAGGAGACCCCCTTAGGTCCCTGGTTGATTCCTCCCTAGCCCTCTTGGGTCCGCAGTTCAGCGGAGAAACTTGCCGGCCCAGTCCACTACGGGTACCCCTGGCTACCCCTACTGGAATAGGTGCTCCACAGGTTAGGCCTCCTACGCGGACTCCTCCTGTGTGTACTTCCGCGGTACGGTCCCCTTACGAGCTGACCCACGTCTCCCTTAGGCAGTTTTTCGCTGCCCTCCGGTCGCCGTGTTGTAGCAACTCCCCCTTCCTCGAGGCTGGATCTACCACCGCGCCATTCTTCCCACATGTGACCGAAGAGTCCATGTGATGTATTTTCGCCACCTTTACCTCCCCTTTCGGGTGGGTGTGGCCTCCACAGGGTCTTTTCCCCCTGAAAGAATAGGAATTCGTGTAAGACCCCCTTCCCACGATGCGCTAAGGGCCCCGGCTGCTCTTGCTCTATGCCGAGAAAACATAGAGAGAAAAGAGGCCCAGCCAGGCTTGGCCCGTTCTCTAGTTGCCTTGTTCCCCTCTAGGGTAACCAAAAGGATTCCGACTACTTTTTTGGGGCATTGGGGAAGCGTACATGCAGTCTGAAACACAGTTGGTCGCTTTTACACGTGAAATACCTGTGTCAGCAGTACACGTACATGGCTCAGCGCATGGCGTGATTTGAAGTGGACCCATAGTGTCGCTTCTTCGACATGACGTCGAAGTGAGCGACAGACGGGGAACGTCTCGGTTACGTATGTAACCTCCGTTCCCTGATGGAGGGAACGAGACGTCGTGTCTTACCGGGCCACGTCGCTGAGCTGAGCCGCTGAGGTGGCCAGAACATTCCCGGCTCCTCAGAAAAATCCTAAATGAACGAGCGTATTTCCCTCGCCTTTATACCTGTATGGTCGGGGGCGGGGTATGCAAATACTGTTCGCCAACTCTCATTGGCCTTTTTTCATAGATCAGAGGCATATTCGGTGCTCAAGAGAGACCCCTAGTGTTGCTTCTTCGACACGACATCTCGTTCCCTCCATCAGGGAACGGAGGTTACATTCATAACCGAGACATTACAACAGTAACCTAGACGTCTTAACTGACATGATGGTTTTTATTGACTTTTCAACAGCTTATGTAATTTCAGCTTTTATTAAGACATTTTTTACTTTAAGCCCCAGAAAAAATATCAAAATAGTCTTTGAAAGAGGTGTCTTTAAGTAATTGTTTTGTGTGGATTGCATTTTTAATGAATGTTTGAAAAATGTGGTCACAAAATAAAAATTAAATAAAAGTATTATTCAGAAATCTCTTAAATATTTCCACCTGAATAACCAAAAACTTTAGGTTGTGCAACAAGTAGGCGAAGATAATTATAATACAATTATAATATAATTAAACAAGTACAGTCTCAAAGAATCTTTGAAAAGCCTTTCAATGTTTTCTTTCCTTTTCATTTGCAATTTCAGACAAAGCATGCTTTTATGCATTTTGGCAGACACTTTAATCCAAAGTAACAGTGCATTTAAGATACACATTTTATTAGTATGTGTGCTCCCTGGAAATCAAATCCATGACTTTGGCATTGCAAGAACAAAGCGCTGCTAGCTGAGCTACAGGACTCATCAAACAAAAAAGAAAGCTTGTTGCCATATACAAATCAAAAATCAGGGTTCCCACACATTTTGACCAATTAATTTCCATGATTTTTCCAGTTGCTCATGATTACTGGATACAGATTTATATATATATATATATATATATATATATATATATATATATATATATATATATATATATATATAATTTTATAGAGATTGCATTTACAAAAGGGACATTTCTAGCCAATGAAATATTTTAGAGCTACGCATAATTAGAACAATTTATTTTAACATATACATTTTCAAAAGACTTTTCTAGGCCTGGACATTATCAAATTCCCTTATATTTCCATGACCACAAGAACCTGGATATACTAAAAGAATATACACACTTTATGAACAGAATACTGTACATATAATTATAGAATGTATATAATGTATATATAATTAATAATCTCCACCTTTTTCCATTGCAAATGTGCACTACTGACTAAGTTCTTGCTTGCAGCTATAGCTACTACAGTGAGATTAGAGTGTTAGAGCTGTCAGACACATTGTCTTATTTACAGCACATGCCAACAGAGCATTATCTCTCCTCGAGGCACACACTGTAGATGCATATACAGAAACAGTGCAGTCCAAGCTCACTGGAGACTGGTGCACTAATCTGGCAGGAAAACAGTCAAACAGCTTTGGCTTAATACTCCCTCGCTGTGCTCGACAGATAGCATTTAGCGAGACAACTCCACACAACAGGATCGGGCTCAACAGTGAACATCTAGTACTGAGTCAAAGGCCTCACTCTGTGTAGCAGATGTTTGGTGCTGTGCCCTACTAGAGACAATAAAACAACTTCACTTAGCATTTTCACAAGAAAAAGCAATGACCACCGAGGCATTTAACACGTCCGTTAATCAGAGATTTGTTTTCCTGAGTACCAGACAGTTAGTGCAAGAACTAGGCCAGTATTTTGTTTGTTCAAAATGGAGTACTGTTTGTGAAGATCCATGTTTCATTAAACAAGTGGATCACTGGATGAAAGCGCTCTCTTTAGAACACAGTGTTTCTCCGGATACTGTGTCTTTCAGTTTTCTACTTAAAATAAATGAATAAAATAACAATAGTCAGACCAGTATTTTGTATCAGCATTGTTCTGGAATTGAAATTGAACACCTGAGTATATAATTTTGAGAAGGCACTAGTGACAGTCTAGTGGAGATAATACATGACCAAAGGGGGGAAAAAAAACACTTTTATGAATTTCATAGTTCTGTTTATAAGAGTTAGTGTAGTGATATGTTATCAGTTAGCATGCAAAGGGACCTAAATTCAGATCCCGACCTTATATATCTTTTTCTTTTTTTCTATTTTGTAAATAAACCAAGCAAAATTGCAACTGAACTGAACTTTAGTAATCACTATGCCATTTCAGCTTATGGAAAATAGCAACTTTAACATTTGGATATCTCCTTGTGTATCCTGTCAGAAAAACTTTTAAACTACATAAAAGTAGGTAGATGAGAGAATTTTCAGTTAAAAGAATAGTTCACCCAAAAATGAAAAATATCGCAGCTCTGTCTGCCCATACTTTGGAAGTGAATGGTGACCAAAATTTTTAAGCTCCAATAAGCAGATAAAGGCCATATAAAAGTAATCCATATTACTGGAGTGGTTTAATCCATGTCTTCTGAAGAAATCCAATCATTTTGAGTGAGAACATACCAAAATATAACCCCTATTTCACTATAAATCATGACATCAGCAGTATTCTTGGCGATCATGATTTCAAGCTCGATTACACTTCCTAGCACGAGAGCAAGCGCTCTGCGCATGTGTCAAGCACTAGGAAGTGTAATCGAGCTTGAATTCATGATAGTGCCAAGAGACTGCAATGGCAGATGTACAATGAAAAAGAAGTTACATTTTGGTCTGTTTTCATCCAAAACCGATTGGATTGCTTCGGAAGACATGGATTAAACCACTGTAATTACTTTAATGCTGCCTTTATGTGTTTTTTGGAGCTTCAAAGTTCTGATCACCATTCATTTGCATTGTATGGACCTTCTGGCAGATGCTTCAGAGCTCTGAGCACCAGAACCATCAGGCACAGGAACAGTATTTTCTCTCAGGCTGTCCATGTCATGAACAGTTAAAACTGCCCTATTCAGTAATAATTATGTGCAATTTACAGTCTAGTCATTTTATATTTATCCAACACATCCAAACTCTTCTGCCATTAATTCCCTTGCACTGTATAGAACAGGTTTGTATTTAGATTTGTGTATATATATATATATATATATATATATATATATATATATATATATATATATATATATATTGTCTTATTGTGTATTCTATATATACTTTATTTTCTATAAAATTTTTAACTTTATAACATTTTGTTTATTATTTTTATTATTATCTATGTCTTGTTGCTGTTTTGAATTGTTGTGCACTGGAAGCTCCTGTCACCAAGATAAATTTCTTGTATGTATAAGCATACTTGGCAATAAAGCTCATTCTGATTCTGATTCTGATATTCTCATGAAAATCTTTATTTGTGTTCAGCAGAATAAAGTAAGCCATACACATCTGGGATGGCATTTGAGTGAGTAAATAATTAGAGAATTAAAAATGTTTGGGTGAATTATTCCTTTAAAAGCAAACATGACTTGATTGGACTGACTGAATATAATGTGAATGGTGATTTCTACAAAAACGTTTTGATTTCTGCCACATTTTTTCCCTACAACAATTAATGCAACATAATTATTAAAATTACAAAGCTTATTTATAAAAAAAAATTGGAAGTTACATGCACAAATCTGAGAGTTCTGAATACACTATTGTAAAGAATGTGGATGTTGAAAAAAGCAGAAAAAAACCCAGAGAAAAATTAGGATCAAAGTGCATAGTTGCGAGAACAATCAAGATTAATGTAAGCCCTGATTAGATACTTGAATCCAGCGTTGTTTGACTAGCAGCTTGATTTATGCCTTTGAGCAGCTTGTTTGGCTGTAAGCTGTATTTGTCTGGGGAGAGGTCTGACCTCGCCTGACTCTTTAAGACTAAACGTACCCCACCACAAACAGATAACTGTAACCCGAAATCTGAAGACAATCCACAATAAATCGAAGAACATTCTAAGATATTGTACTGTATGAGCAACAACTGAAAGACAGGTATAATAAGCAAAACCTCGAAGTCTGGAGTCATTGACATCTGAAGACCAGGATGGATTACAATTTTCATGGTTTTGTCCTGAACTTCAAACCTTTAACAACCCAAACCCACAGCATAACTATATACAACCCAGTGGTGGAACTGGAATCATATGAACAAGCTGTGTTGTCTCCGCTGTACTCTACTCTAATTAAATATACTGTGACTCTTAACATGTCAATCGGCAGCTCTCTTCTAATGTGTGGGAGAAGCCACAGAAATGCCATGAGGGGAAAAAGAGAAAAGGGAGATAATTTTTTCCCATTCTGATGGTGGTTGTGAGCACTAACTGAAGCTCCTGGCCCGTATCTGCATGATGTTATGCATTAAACTGCTGCCACACATCGGCTGATTAGATAATCTCATGAATAATTAGGTGTACAGGTGTTCCTAATAAACTGATCAGTGAGTGTATATGTCTTTAGGTTTATTTTATAGCAAGGGATGTGTGTAGCATAGTTTCCTTTAAAACCTAATGAAATCAAATTTGGAGATTTGTGGCTTTTAGTCTGTGACTAAAATCTTAAAATTAGCTTTGAAGCAACATCTGATAGTGTACTCCTAAAGGTTGACAAAATGAATGTTTAACAAATATATGCATTTAAAATGCACCGTTTTTCTTTAAAAAAAATGGACCCAACATAATCACACGGTAGTCGGCATGTTGTTTCTGGGAGTAAGCCGGACTTACTGACAAGCGGCATCTCCTAACAGACATTTTTGCATCAGCTCCATCATTTTTACCTTCTTCTGAGATACATCTGAAAGTGTGTTGCATCAGACTCAGCAGCATGGAAGACCCAAGTTCAGTTCCCGCTTTGAAACCAGGAAGTAATCACATTTGCATAATCAGTGACAAGCACATTTCAGAGGCTGCATGTTTTCCTATAACAATATATTTTTACCCCACTGATGGTTAGATTTATGCTTGGGGTTTTTAACGTACATTTTTTAAATATGCTCTCCTTTTCACTTTATTACCACCTGTGCGACTGAAAACAATTCGCTTCAGGCGCCCCTCTGCGGACATTACATCCGGGAACTTTGAACTCACACATGCCCATAAGCCCAACAACACTTACTACTTTGGTAACTGGAAGCAGTGTTTCACATTCCTACTGTTTCTGATTTCACTGTCAGATCAGTCTGGACCACAAAACCACACAGATTTTTGTCCAATCAAATGCTAGCTAGAATAACATCGAACACAGACTAGCAAGTAAAAAAATAATTGTGAACTTTAATAATTTATCAGGGTCTCTTGCGTGTGCAAAGAGATTATCCGTCCACAGGCCCTTGTGTGACAGCCCCACCTGGACTGCTGTTAGTTACACTACTGATACAAAAGCATAACCTTAAACCTGATATCAGCATGTACAACAGAATCTCATTAACAAAGCCACTGAAGTGGGAGTCTCAATGGCTGAACAGCTGAAGGACATTTGATTCATTGAGTTTTTAGGCATGATGAATAATCATAAATAAGCTCCATGGCAACAACGAGAAGACAATTCAATGGGCTATAAAATTCAATTTGAACATTCACTGTAAATACTCATTAGGAACACTTATCAGCCCCTGAAGTGTTTCATTGATTGCATATATAATCTATAAAGTCTTGTTATCTTCTGTTATATTGTTGTCACACTCACAAAAAAGTACTATGTTAGCATGACAATTCCATGGATGTATGAACATGTACCATAGTAGTACTATGGTATATATCAATGTACTATTGTAATAACATCTGTTCCCCTTCTGTCACTCACTCGACGTTGTGTCGAATGAAGTGACACAAGGGGTATTCCTGGGACGCCAAATGTATCTCTGAACCCGAGAAAAGGCCAATGTCATGTTGGCAGACAGAACTTGCATGCCCCGCCCCGGACATATGGGTATAAAGGGAAGCGAGGCAGCGAGTGCCAGTCAGAATTTTTCTTCGGAGCCGAACGGTTGTGCAACAAGCAAACTGAAGTTTCACTCACCTCTGCCAGAGAGAAGCATTGCTGTTGGATCTACGGCGCGTTTCCAGCTGGGGTTCTCTCTCTCTCTGCATGCTGTGCAGTCTATGCCCCTGGGCGCTTCAACAGCACTTTTCACTGTTAAAAGAGAGTTCTCCTCCTAAAAGAGTTTGATTTCTCTAAAAGAGTTTGAGTTTTCCACTCACAAAAGAGCAATACACAGCGGAGTTGAACATCCTTTTCAGGACGCGTCTTTTTCAAGATGCCTTTCTGCCCATTTGTTGTTCCTGGATGCGGTCGATTTCTCTCCAAGGACGACGGCCTCAGACGCAGCGATCACTCTGGGTGGATGGCTCATGTACTCATTGCGAGAATATGACCATGGCAGCGTTGCGGTCGCGGCTTTCCTTCCTCAACGTGAATGCCACTTTAGTCGCCCACCGCATCGTTCCTTCTTCGCACGGGATTGAGGACGACCCGGCTGGCGATGTATGTGATATGAGGATATGACGGGCTTGGTTTCGCCAGGTAAATCCCCACGAACCACCCGCCCCCTGACACACTTGCTCGCTTCCATCTGAGTTTGGGATGAGTGCGGCTCACCTCACAGCCAGCCGACATTCTCCCTTGAGCGCCTGGACTTGGATGATCACATCGCCGCTGCATCGGAGGGCGTCCAGGCATCTGACGCAGAAGACTCGACTGGGCTGCCGCCTTCGGGCCAGCCCACCCAGTCTTCTGAGGTGGACGCGCAGATGGCCGACATGATTGCCCGGGCTGCCGTGAGCATGGGCTTGGACTGGAACCCTCCGTCCTCCCCACAGCCTTCGCGGCTTGACGACTGGTACCTCGGCCCCTGGCACTGCTCACAGCCACGCCCCCCCGGTACCTTTTCTTCCCGGAAGTGCACAACGAGCTGACGTGGTCGTGGCGGGCACCTTTTACTGCCCGTAACCAACCCCTCCACTCATCTGCTCTCACTACCCTGGATGGCAGGGCGGTCCACGGTTACACGGAAATACCCCAGATGGTACCAAGACCACTCCGTCCCCCGGTGGAGGGCCGGGAGGAGAATCCTTGTTTGCATTACTTTCATTTGCCAGACCGCCTTCCAGCTGGATGGACCCTCATCCAGCCGGTGCACGCCATTCTCACGGCACCCCAGCCCCAAAAATCTACAGTCCCGGTTCCCCAGATGCAGTTCCCTCGCCTCCGGCCCCGGAGCACTGACGAGTTCTGAAGACGCCTCTCTAGGACCTCTTCCTCAGTCTCTAACCCGCCCCCTGCCGGATGCGTGGAGGAAGGTAAGTGCTTTGAGTCTTTACTCAGCACCCAAGCCTCGGGACGCTCTTCTGCCTACCGACGTGCTATTACTTGCTCCCCCCCGCCGCAAAGCCCCGCCTGGATCACGACCCTGCTCCTCAAGGATGTGATAGAGCCCATCCCTCCAGCCGAGATGGAGAAGGCTTTCTACTGCCCTTACTTCATCGTACCCAAAAAAAAGTGGCGGGTTACGACCAATCTTGGACCAGCGAGTTCTCAACCGGGTCTTAAACAGACTCCCATTCAAAATGCTCATGCAGAAACAGATTCTTACCTGCATTCGACAGCTAGATTGGTTCGCGGCGGTAGACCTGAAGGACGTGTACTTCCATGTCTCCATTCTGCCTCGACACCAACCCTTCTTACGGTTTGCGTTCCATGGCCAGGCGTATCAGTACAAGGTCCTCCATTTCAGCCTGTCCCTGTCCCCTCGTGTCTTCACGAAGATCGCAGAGGCAGCTCTTGCCCCGCTAAGGGAAGTGGGCATCCACATACTCAACTACCTCGACGACTGGCTCATCCTGGCTCACTCTCGAGAGTTACTGTGCACTCACAGGGACCAGGTGCACAAGCACCTCAGCCATCTAGGGCTTCAGGCCAACTGGGAAAAGAGCAAGCTCGTCCCGGTTCAGAGCATCTCTTTTCTCGGCATGGAGTTACACTCAGTCTCAATGACAGCTCGTCTCACCAACAAGCATGCTCAGTCAGTGCTCAGGTGCCTCGCTCTCTTCCAACCCGGCACAGCGGTTCCTCTAAAACAATTCCAGAGGATCCTGGGGCATATGGCATCCTCAGCCGTGGCCGCACCGCTCAGGTCAATGCATATGAGACTGCTTCAGCACTGGCTACAGACTCGAGTCCCGAGATGGGCATGGTGCCACGGCATATACTGTGTGACAATCACCTCTTCTTGCCATCAGACTTTCAAACCTTGGGCAGACGTCTGCTTTCTGCGGGCCGGAGTCCCCTTGCAGCAGGTGTCCAGACGTGTCGTGGTAACCACAGACGCCTCTCAACAGGGTTGGGGCGCCGTGTGCAACAGTGTTGGCACATTGACTGCCTAGAGTTGTTGGCTGTATCTCTTGCCCTACAGAGGTTTCTCCCACTAATCCGGGGCAAGCACATCTTGATCCGTTCAGACAGCACCGCTCCGCGCGACAACACCTCCCTGGAAAATTCCCCTGAGGATGGACCTTCTTTCTCAGGGACGGGGCACCCTCTGGCACCCGCACTCAGACCTCTGGAACCTCCACGTCTGGCCCCTGGACGGGATGCAGAAGATCTAGTGGATCTACTACCTGCAGTTGTAGACATGATCAACCAAGCTAGAGCTCCCTCCACAAGGCAACTTTACACCCTAAAGTGGTACTTGTTCGCGAATTGGTGTTCTTCCTGAGCCGAAGACCCGCAGAGGTGCACATTTCGGTCAGTGTTTTCATTCCTGCAGGAGAGGTTGGAGGGGAGGCTGTCCCCTTCCACCTTGAAGGTGTATGTAGCTGCTATCGCAGGCCACCACAACGCAGTAGATGGCAAGTCCCTAGGTAAGCACGACTTGATTATCAGGTTCCTGAAAGGCACCAGGAGACTGAACCCTCCCCGGCCTAGCCTATTCCCCTCCTGGGATCTCTCAGTGGTCCTTTCGGGCCTCCAGAGACCCCCCTTCGAGCCGCTTGATTCAGCTGAGCTCAAGGCCTTCTCCCTGAAGATGGCCCTCCTGATCGCATTAGCCTCCATCAAGAGGGTTTGGGACCTGCAAGCGTTCTCTGTCAGTGACACCTGCCTGGAGTTCGGTCCGAAACATTCTCACGTTATCCTGAGGCCGCGACCGGGCTACGTGCCCAAGGTTCCTACGACCCCCTTCAGGGACCAGGTTGTGAACCTGTCGTTGCTGTGTCCGGTACGTGCTTTGCATATCTATTTGGACCGAGCTTTAGATGTTCTGAGCAGCTCTTTGTCTGCTTCAGCGGACGGCAGAAAGGGAACGCCATCTCCAAACAGAGGTTAGCTTGAGCACAATCTACGAGAAGTGTGGCATCCTTGTGGGCACTGGCCAATGGCACCTCCTTAGCAGACATCTGCAGAGCAGCGAGCTGGGCAACACCCAATACCTTTGCCAGATTTGACAATCTCAGGGTTGAGTCGGTCTCGTCCCGTGTTTTGTCAGGTCCGAGCCGGTAGAACTCGGTAACGTGGCACAACCGACCGGGTGTTCTGCTTGCACACAGTGCCCTTCACCAAGTTTATCCAGTGCGCCTTCTATCCAAGGTTAGCCACTAAGCGTCACTCCCTGGATGTTCTCCTTCCTAGCCTTCTGGCCTGCAAATTCAGCGGAGCAATTCGTGTCCAGACCCACTACGAGTCACAGGTGCTCTGTACTGGGGTCGGGCTCCACGGGCTTAGTTCCCTTTTCAGGCAAACTCCCTGTGCATCTCCCAACATCTTGTTCCTTCCCTCGGGGAACAGAGGTTACAACAGTAAGCATGACGATTCCATCTCTTTACTATGGTAAAGCCAAAGTATGTTTTTTTAAAGAGATTACTGCTTAAAACTGTTGAGATGTTAATTTCAGACTGAATTTCTAGCATTTGACAACTTTGTTTACTCTGCAGAATTTACAACCCAGAATAATGATCCGAGCCTCTTAAGATTATGGTTATGCTAAAATATTCATGCTGCACTGTGCTTGGAAAGAGCATAAAATCTTTTACAGGAAACAGAGACAAGCGAATACAGTTCTAGATTCTTTTAATGACATCTGATATCAGAAAAGGATTTTGCAAGTAGGATGGAAGCCAAGGGAAAATGAAGGGATGTGTAAGATGTGAGAGTTGATTGCAGAGTGAGACATATTGCATAACTAAGAGATATTCCATTGGACCAACCTGATGCTGCTCATGCTTCCGGTCTCAGATCCCAGCTTGCATCTCTCCAACTGGGTGGCAACAATCTGCCTCTCAGCCTCCAACTCTCTCGTCAGTCGCTCAAATTGCAGCTCCTGCACACATAATGCACATGTAAATCGGTCAGTGAAGCCCTAAAGGGATTACAGAATTGATTGTGTGTACTGTATGTATCACACATGCACATACATATGCTCCAATAACTGCCATACAGACCATGTGTGTGTGTGTGTGTGGTGGGTGGGGTGGGGGTGGGGGTATCAGTAGTACACCAACAGTAGTATATCAGTAGTACACCAACATGACAATATGTCACATCATACTGTTCATGAGCTGTACTTGATATAGTTTCCTTCCATGTTGTTTCTTTATAAAATAGCAATTCCAAATGTAAATCAAGTCAATCACTTAAACAATGGCACCAACTTGAGTAACAAATAGCACCAGAGGTGCAAAAACCATATATGTATGTACCATATATGCCGTGTAAAGGGGAGCGCAAGCGGCTTACTAGAAGTGGTGCAATCGGCCTCCGCGACCCCCCACCCCACCGTGCAATGCTTATAATGGATGACACCCCTCGCTGGACAGATACATGGGGGACAAAATGTAGTTTTGCATACCTGCTCGGAAATGTGTAGTTGCGCCCCTGTATAGCACATATAATATGTATGCGTACTAATAATTTACCACTGTTGCACAGAAAATCAATATGATATAGTATTTATTTGTATGAATATAGTATTCATTTCTCTTGTAATAAAGAAATAAATATGTACCCTGTGATATCAAACTTATATACTGTAGATATGAAATAATCATAAAAATATAATTTATGGAAGTGCAAAAACCAAAACAAAACAAAAATACTATTACATACCTCGGGTCTCTAATAATCATATATACATCTGGTACTAAAACCATTTAAAAATATATATTTTGTGCAATTATTAATTAATCTGTTTATTTATCAATTAATTAATTATCAATCCTATTAGAATTGTTTTTCTTTTTTTTTTGCTTTAAAAAACTTAGCACATGATGATTTTTAATTAACCATATTTTATGTAAAAATGTCTGCATATTGTTTTAGGCATTGCACATGAAATAAATCAATTCAGAACATCATCACAGCTTAATCAAGAGATATGCTACGATAAGCCTTAAGGAATTCATTGGCTCTTCAGAAAGTTTTTTTCAGAAAACTAGAGACATTGATAGTCACTGACAGACACTTCTGTCTTAATTAGATATGCACCACTTAACATTTAATGACAAACTTGTCGATGCTAAATCAAGAGATGAAATCCCAGAGCTCCTCTTTAAAGTAATCACTGTGAAAATCCAGTCAGAAACACTGTACAATGTGCCACAGCCCGGGGCTACAACAGTCAATGCAACGTTCCCACTTCCTTTGTGACAAGGCTGAAATAAGTTCACTCAGGCACAAGGTCAAAGACTCTCCCTTGAACAGTTACAGCTAAGAGGGCTTCAGAATGCATCACCTGCTATTTTGGGCAGGAACCCAAATGAAGGATACAAAAACACCCATTCAGTGCTAAAGAGACCATAACGGTATGCAGCCAGTGTAACATTCAACACTTTTCAAAAATCATTATGCAAGTCTACGGTTTCAATTAATGACAGTTTATGACACATTTTGGTCTTTGTGCAAAAAAAACAGGCATACTGTGTTGACAATATCTCTGACCAGAGTGAGAGCATGCTATTTCAAATAAACAGTTCTGGTAAACTCTGCAATTATGGTACAAACAAGCGTAATTTTTGACCTTTCTTATTTTACTGCTCAGAAAACAAGTTTATATTTGAGCCTTAAACAGAAAACAACAGCTTGATTAAATTAAAACAGTTTATCTATCAAAAAAAAAAAAAAAATCAACAAAAGTAATCTAGCTTCCCATTTACCAGCAAAATAAAACACCTGTGGCCTTCAAAAATAAATTAAGGGCACTCTTACCAGCACATGTACCATAGTCCATAGGCTGCCTGTGCAGAGAACAAGCTGTGTTTATTTGGCGCATCAACAACATCCCTCTACACTGTGTTCATCTCCGCTTATCATGAGTATCAAGTCATTAGAGAAACTACAAGACTGCTAGTGACTGCCTTCCAGCAGATAAAAAGTGGAGAGCAGTCAGGCACAAAGGTCGTCATGGCAACAGAGAATTTAGAGCCCCTTTGGCATTATCTATGCAACATTGCATCACAAAAGGTCCCTCCCACCAGCCAGCCAGTCAAATACCACCTCCCTCCAGTCACTCTTCCGTCTCCTCCTAAACTCTTCTCCTCTTTCTGACGCCATCTGTGCCCCACTCTGAAGAGGGTTGTGGGGGGGAGGGGGTGGATTCTGTAGAATTGCAGAGAGAAAGAGCTGTTTTTGTGTGTCCAGGCAGCAAAAAAGTCCCATTCCACTGAGCATTGCTAAGCATTGTGCTTTCTCTAGGGATCCTAACTGTCTGTTCTGCCTCAGTAGTCTGCAATGGACAGGCTCCCTGAGCGGGGAGTAGTCTCCACTTTCAGCTTGTCACAAAAGTTGGTTAAATATAGCACTTGATGCAGACAGCCAGCGTAGGACGGTATACGCATCACCTGAACCAAAACGGATTATTCCTTACCACTCAAAGCACTTGTTGCCATATCCTTTATACAATACAAGTATATCTGTTTGGTATTAGTTTTATTAGTTTAAAAATCAGTTGTACACTGTAAAAAAAAAAAAAAAATATATATATATATATATATATATATATATATATATATATATATATATATATATATATATATATATTTAAATCAAAATCAACACACTAACTTCAAGCACTAAAAATGAAATTTCTGTCATCATTTACTCACGCTCATGCTGTTTCAAACCCATATGACTTTCTGTTTTCCATGGAACACTCAGGCCACATCCACACTAACACATTTTAGTTTGATAAATCAGTTTGCAGTTTCCTAATGTCATCGTTTTCTAAATTGTACAGTAATGGAGAACGTTATCGAAAGTACCTTTACATTTATTCATTTAGCAGATGCTTTTATCTAAAGCGATTTACAAAGGAGGAACATAGCAAGCAACTTGTCATACAAAGTTCAACAACATCTACAGTGTTGTACTGCCATGCTCTCAAGGTGGACGGTTTAGAGTATTATAGGTGCTAGCGCAGAGGAAAGATACAGAAGTTGTGTGTGTGTGTGTGTGTGTGTGTGTGTGTGTGTACAGTAAGTGCAAGTGAAGTTCAATAGTAAGTGCAATTAGTGTGGATTAGTTAAGTGCTCATGGAACAGATGTGTTTTCAGGTGGTTCTTGAATGTTGAAATGGTATCAGCAGATAGTGTGGAGATTAGAAGTTAATTCCACTACAGTCGAACAGAGATAGTGAAAGATCGTGAAATAGACTATGAGCTTCTTTGTGATGGGACAACCAGGGCCAATCGTTCATAGGTCGCAGAAAGCAAGTTGGAGCATAGACCTGGAGAAATGAATTCAGGTAAAAGGTTGCAGTTCCATTGGCTGTCCTGAAAGCCAGAGTAAAAGCTTTGATTTTGATGCGGGCAGCTACAGATAGCCAGTGAAGTGAAATCAAGAGTGGGGTGACATGAGCCCTTTTTGGCTGATTGAAGACCAGACATGCTGCTGCATTCTGGAACATCTGCAGTGGCTTAATTGGGTTAGCTGGTAGGCCAGCCAACAAAGCATTACAGTAGTCCAGTCTTGAAATGACCAGAGCTTGGACCAAGAGCTGTGCAGCATATTCAGACAGAAAAGGTCTGATTTTCCTGATGATTGAATCTGCAAGACCGGGCAGTGGATGAGATGTGGGCAATAAAATTAAGCTGGTCATCTACCACCACTACCAGGTTCTGAGCTGTTCTGGTTGGTGTTAGTGTAGTTGAACCAAGATGAATTGTGAGGTTGTGGTCAACAGATGGGTTGGCTGGGATCACAAAGAGTTCTGTATTGACAAGGTTGAGCTGAAGATAGCGTATCCTGAAGATAGCGTATCTGTCCAGGCCGAAATGTCCGAGAGGCAGGCAGAGATACGAGCTGAGACAGTAGGGTTATCAGGCTGGAACTACAGGTAGAGCTGCATGCCATCTGCATAGCAGTGGTAGGAAAAGCTATGTGTCTCAGTGGGAACACCTGTGGTCAGCTGGTGTGACTTAGACATCTCTCCTCCCTAGGAGACCTTGAAAGATCTGTCAATGAGATATGATTCAACCCATCCAAGCGCAGTTCCTGTGATGCCCAGTTCAGAAAGGGTGGACAGGAGAATATTTTTGTTCACTGCGTCAAAAGCAGCAGACAAGTCAAGGAGGATAAGGATGGATGATTTAGAGTTAGCTCTTGCCAGTCGCAGGGTTTAAGCTACTGAAAAGAGGGCAGTCTCTGTTGAGTGTCCTTTTTTGAAGCCAGACTGATGTCTGTTGAGTAGGTTGTTCTGTAAGAGAAAAGCAGACAATATTGTTGAATAAAACCCTCTCAATAGTTTTAGACAGGTAGGAGAGACTGGTCTGTAGTAGTCAACTACTGTAGGTTTATATGTTGGTGTTTTGAGCAGTGGGGTTACTCGAACCTGATTTAATGTATTGGGAAAGTTTCCTATTGTGAGATATGTGTTGATAATGTGTGTGAGTGTGGGTAAGATTGATGGAGAGGCATATTGCATAAGATGTGAGGGGATAGGGTCAAGTGGACAGGTGGTAGGACGGTAAGAATGAAGCACTTTGGAGACCTCAGTCTCAGAGAGAGGGAGAACAGAGGATGGGATGTTGGAAGAGAGTGGCTGTGGGTATTAGGTGTAGAGAACTGGCTGATGGTGCTCACTACTTTGTCAGTAAAAAATGTGGCAAAGTCATCAGCAGTCAGAGAAGTAGTAGGATGTGTTGGAGGAGGATAAAGAAGAGATGAGAAAGTTGAAAATAGTTTATGTGAATCTGAAGTATTACTGATCTAATTCTTGAGATAATCCAAAGTCTAATTTTTTCAGTGTAAGTAAACTCAGTTCTAGTGTGGATGGGAGGCATAAATGCAGTGAAATCAACACGTTTGAAAACAAAAACACTTTGCGACATTATGTCAGACTGCACGATATTCATCGTAGCCAACTGTGGTCACAATTGTCCCGATCAGTGAACGTGACTCGTTATAGCAGTGTTGCGGAATTGAAGCGAAACGGCGAAAATTGCCCACCACAGAGGAGCATATTTTTTTCTCTCTCTGAAAGTCAGTACATTAGCATTTCCAGTGCTCCAATACCACTCCATCACAAGCATAGGCTAACATTTACAAGAAAGATGGATTTTGTCAAATAGGCCCATAAAAAGACAGCTTGATCACAAATACAGAAAATTACAGATGTTGCGAATGAACGTGAGTGCGGGAGGCAGCCTAATAATGAGCTTCCACAAGCAAATATTCATTGTGGAAATAAAAAGACTTGTGGTACGAAAAATTACAAACTTCTCTGTTCACATTGGAGAAAACAAAAAGGGTGGGTTAAGGTACGTCTTTCTCCTCTTTTAGATTAGTAAACTATCGGCCATGCAAAATTTTGAAAATTCATAAAGTCTGATAATATATCACACTTCCTAATTCCCTATGGATAATGCACAAACATGACGTAGATTACTATAATTGTATCCAACTGTATTTGCTGATTTGGATTAAAACGTCCCATAAATACCAGTATAAATTGTTCAATCTTTCTATTTTACTTTATTTATTTATTTATAAATCTTAACTAAAGACGTTTACAGATGTTTAAAGTTTATGTATTAAAAGTAAAATAGTAATTATAATAGTAAAGAAAATGCATGATAAATGTAAAGAAAATAAAGGGAAAATGCAATCACTTATTTATTTTCATTTTGTAAGCTATTTATTTAATTCAGAGAATAATGCTTTCATATTGCTGATGTGGACACTTTTCCCCAAGTATTTTCTGCTTATTTATTTATTAAAATATTTTATATAAAATGAGAAGAAAGAACATCGAAAGTGCTTGAGTAGAGTGATAACTGGGCACAAATGTTGCTACGGTGGGGCAAATTCGGAGCAGGTTTTTTTCCAAGTGAAGGGTGCGAGAGAGGATCGAAATATCTCATCCTGTCGTAATAGCAGTCACACTATATGTCTACGATGCTAAATTACAGACACTGCCAGTACTTTGTCGGAGGCTGAAGATCATCGCAAAGGCTATTAATCGGCCGACAGTGAACATGTCACAGTGAACGTTGTAAGATTGCCAGTTTTGCCCTGCGACGAGAGAAATCCTTTAGGATTCCCGAAATTTGTATCAGACTGCAAAATTGTGGCCAAAATCGTAGAGTGTGCATCTGCCTTAACACTTACGAATAGCGTTCTGAAATGAAATGAGATGTAGACATAAAACCCTAAACCAGAACCTAAACCTTACTGATAGTGTCCACAAACAAACTGAGAAATGAAAAGCACATTTTCTGAAGCAACCACATCATCTCATGTGGTTTCTATAACACTTTCGTCCCCGTGTCAGCTTGCATGCTAGACTGGTCTCGAGCCGCTGTCCTCCGATTTCAAAGTACAACACTCTATGATGTGAGCTACCGCGGAAGCTAATCGTGTCAGAATAATTGTGTAAATGTATGTGAGTCTGAAATACAAGCATTAAATCAATAGTTCAACCAAAAATAAAAATTCTCTCATAATTACCCTGAAGCCATCCCAGATGTGTATTACTCTCTTTCTTCAGCAGAATATAAATTAATATTTTTATAAGATCTCCCTGGATGACTCCTCCCTAGCCCTCTGGTCCGCGAATTCAGCGGAGGAATTTGCAGACCAAACCCAATGCGGGTACTCAATTTACACTGTACTGGAATAGGTGCTCCACAGGTCGGGCCCCCATGTGGAGTTATCCCCCTGTGTGTATTTTCCGCGGTACAGTCCCCTTGCGAGCGGGCAGTCCTCACTGACCCCCGGTCGTCATGTTTGTGGCAACTCCTCCCTCCCAATGAGGTAGGATCTACCACGAAGCCATTCTCCACATGTGACCTAAAAGCCCATGTGATGTATTTCACCACTCCCCCAGTTTGGGCAGGTGTGGTCTCCACAGGGTCTTTCCCCCCTGAAAGAATAGGAACTGGGAAAGAACGCCTTCCCCGATGCGTGTGATAGCGTTAAGATGGCCTCAGCCGCTTTAACTCTATGCAAGAAAAATAGAGAGAGAAAAGGCGCGGCTGGCACGGCTTCCTCCCATGCTTGGCACGTCGCCTTGTTCCCCCCATATCGGGGCGTAAGTAACCAGAAGGTTTTGATTATTTTTTTGGGGCGTTGGGGAAGGGTACGTGCAGCCTGGCACAGCCTGTCGTTTTGGCAGGCAAACTACCTGCCCGCACCTGTGTCACACAGTTCAGCATATGGCGTGATTAAAATTGGACCCGTAGTGTCGTTTCTTCGACACAACGTCGAAGTGAGCGACAGACGGGGAACGTCTAGGTTACTGTTGTAACCTCCATTCCCATTCCTGATGGAGGGAACGAGACATTGTGTCTTCCCGGCCACGTCGCTGAACCGAGCCACTGCCGGATCCTCAGACAAATCCTAAATGAACAGACGCATTTCCCTCCCTTTATACCTGTATGTCCGGGGGTGGGACATGCAAATTCTGTCTGCCAATTTCTCATTGGCCTTTTCTCAAAGTTCAGAGATGCATAAGGCTCTCAAGAGAGACCCCTAGTGTCGCTTCTTCGACACAACGTCGAAGTGAGTGACAGACGGGGAACTTTCTTTAAAGCTTATTTAGAATTTTTTTATCTTTCTCTATGTCTCTAGATGTCTGGGTGCTCTGACATTGCAATTTGTGAGTGCCTTCTCCCATGCAACGAACATTGCGTGACTGTGACAACATTTTTACAAAATAAAATGATGTTGTTCATTACTCGTGTCAGGACAGTTCCAAAGTGAAATGTCCACTTTGTGGTGCTAAAAGCAAGTGAAATGTTCTCCCAAATGGATGAGGTTTTTAAAGTTAATGTTGGAACTCGTACCCCAGCCTTATGTATTGCATATGCAACACTCTATTAGTTAAGCTACCATGCAATTTGATCACACTTGAACAAGCTTGTAAATGTAGTTTGATATGTAATGCAAATCTTAAAATGAGTCTTGTGCTATATAGTAAAAGTGTTTATATGTCATAAGATAGCATTGTGTGAGGAAGAGAGCAAAAAGTAAGTGTTTATTTTACAGGACATTGCGGTGTTACATACAACAGGCCACATAAAATTCATTATGCAAAAAGTAGTAATTGTAACATGATTGTTTGTCCAGGTTGCGAATGCCACTGACATATGACAGTCATCACAGACAGTAAAAAGGGGACTTAACAAACCAATCGAATTTAACAACATCCTCACTCACACAATCTCCTCTCTTTTTATTTTGTTTATTTTCTCCACAATTTGGAATGCTCGATTTCCAATGCACTCTAAGTCTTCGTGGTGTCGTAGTGACTCGCCTCAAGCCAGGTGGCGGAGGAGAAATCTCAGTTTTTCAGGTTGATGTTCAGTGATGTTAAATAATATTGTTGAATTTAATAAAACCACAGTCAATTTAAATGTTACCACATGAAGCACATTTTTAGATACATTTATTTTTTAAGTGTTCTGAAAATAGAGTTGAAATTCTGACAGAAATAAAAAAAATTGTGATGCAAGTTAAATGCATAAAAACAAAAATGTTGTAATTACATAACGATAAAAAAAATATCAGAGAAAAGCAATGAATTGCAAAAAAAGGTTAACAAGGATGAGAAACAGAAATGTACTGCCATTATCTTAATAAGTCTCGAAAAGACCATTAGGCCTTTTTGTTTAGAAGATACATAGCTGAGGGACAGAAAAATAGATTTTGCTGCTTCAAGACTTGTATGTGGTGTTTTGGCCTAAATGTCTAATTGTGCCCTATAGACAAAGACTGACATTTAAATTTCTTCAATGGTCCATTTGATTGCAAAATGTCACTGGGGGTTTCGCCTCATGAGTTCCTTTAAGGATTTAAACCAATTTCTAAAATTTCACAGAACTTAATGAGTTCAGCTGAGCACCATATATAAAAGATAAAAGAGTGCTCAGACAGGAATGACTCAAATGAACTAGCCATGTCAAGTTTGGTCTGTAAAGATCTTTTATAAGGAGATGCATATAATCCAGTAGAGGAAATTAAACATATTTGAAAATTACAGCAAAAATTAGGTCATGCAAAAGACCTCAGGAGAAACTTCAAACAAAATAAACTAAACAGTCTTTTTATTGTTCATTTGTTCATTTGAATGGGGCGATGCTGAAATAAAACTCAATTTAAACATTTTAAATATATTAAATTAACACATGATTTAAAAAAACTGCTTCATTTGATTTAATATGTGACATTATTTTTTCTTTGACCAAAGGATATTTTTTAAATGAATTTACTTCTGGCTAAAGCAAATCACTCTGCCCTATCAAACAGAGATAGAATGAGCTGATTAACGTTTGTTCCCAAAAAGAAAATGGCAGACTAAAAATGCAGAGTTAGAATTAAATGGAAAATGTAGGCCTATATATTTACCCTTGCTGTACAACCCCTTGATAATTTCTATTGCCATTTTCCCTAAAAAGACCTTGGCATGCTTATAATAAAACTTCACATTCCAATATCAATGGCCAACTACTCAGTGGCTTTCTTTGGAGTAGTTAATGTGTCAGCATAAAAACACTAAGATAAATGTCTTTAATTAACACCAAATTAAAGGAACAAAAAAAAGAGAATAACTACAACAAGCTGAGCTACACTAGACTTAATGACAGATCACTGCTAAATTAATACAACAGAGAACGTCTGTACTCAATACATTAATTAACCTATATGATGAATATGCTAAAGTACTACTTTGTATCAAAAGGGAAATGATAAATGAAATGTGTTCATTTCATAGAAGGAACCACACTGTTTGCTAACCATAAAGTCTTATGTACTGCTGATACAGCATGCTGCACCTAGTCCTTAGCATACAATTTGGGCATTGCATATTGCTACATTCAGATCATTAATCGTTCTCCCTTTTGCTGATTGCCCCCCTACATGTTATTCTGTTTAGCACAAGTGATAGAAGAGAACAGTAGCAATTCTAGCTTGTATGGCTCCCTGGGCGAAACTCCCTTCAGCTCCCCTTATTTGTGTGGGCGCCTCATTCTGCCCCCGGCTGCCCATGTTGCATCCGGCATGTCTAAATACCCAGGAGATTTTTAAGGAGACTGTGTTCTGCTTGCACGTGCAACCTTGAAAACTGCACACACAGCACACGTACAAGAGACCTGGACATGTTGCCAGACGTTTTGAACATTGTATTTATAGAAAGCAGTGGTGACATGGGTTTTGCTGTATGTTAGAGAGCTTCCTTTGTCAACATAATCTATGTAGGTTTTAAATCACTTGGCGAGATCCACACTTGAGTTTATTTTGTGAAATCTTCTGTGATAAACTTGTTCTATTAAATGCCTCCAAAATGGGAGATTGCCATCTAGTGGAGAACACAAAATGACTACGGTGATTCCAAGAAGTACCAAGATGATAAACATATATATATATATATATATATATATATATATATATATTCAAAATGTAATTTAAACATTAAACATAAACAAAAATGTTGTGATGAAAAAAATCATCACATTAAGATTCTACATTATTTCTAGGTCACTAATTAAATGTAATTGGCCATGTTAACTCTTTTACATACAAAGGGTCAGATTTACTTGTTTCAATTGAAGGACAATTGGAATCCTTAATAGCTTGAATGCATTTTGTCTTTAAAGCACATAAACATAAATAGTTATGCTGGTAATATAGTTTGTCGTGTGCAAAAATACTGTATTACATAAGAAAAATGTGAATTATTGTTATAAGTGGACATTTCTGTATATTCAGGAAACACTGTTGTAATAAATACATACAAAAAAAATCCTGAAAAAAGCCCACACAATAATACTGAAATACAGTGGGGTGGGTTTATGCACTATCCCCTCTAAGAGAAAAACACTGCACAAGAAATGGGCACCGTCCACCAGTAACCTCCAGTTAAAGCCATCAAAAAGAGATGGCAGATAGTTTTTCTCACTCTGATAGGAGAGCTATTAGACTGGCCCACATCAGCCCATGGCTGTGGCCTACTTTAACACTCCCATTGTAGATTTTCAACCCTGAGAGCATGTCACTTATTCTGTCCCGTGGTTAAAAGTAGGGGTGTGAGCGAAGCACTAGCAGGAAGTGAAGGGCTTCTTGTCATGATCCATTTCTATCTACACATGCTCTTGCATTGACTCAAAAATGGCCTCCAGCCAAAGTACATGCTATATGCAAAGTTAAAGTGAGAAATATTGTACATTATCACACATTAAAGTCTGGCATTTGTTATAATCCTATAAATCAAATCATAAATGACAGAACTGTCTAACATTATTCTAATAGTATTTCAGAGAGGCTGTGCTTTTGGAACCCAACTGCTGTATTCTCTCTTGAATTAACACTGACCCTGCTCTTTCCACAATTTTATGCTATGTCATTGAGTGTGTTCACATGTAACATAACATTGATTTTGCTTAATAAGCCTACAATGTGTAAGATCATGTAAATGATTTTAGCCCATTATCCAGATTTTGTTTTGCATGTAAACACCTTTACCGGCATTCTTACTGGCTTATCCAATGTGCTTATCAAATAATGACATCAAAAGCAGAGAATAAACCGATGATTTAATTTCTCCTGTAAACAAATTTTCTTGCATTGTCATATTTTTTCAATAAACTTATTTTTGGTAGTTATCAGCATGTTGGTGTGCATGTAAACCCAGGGACTAAAATCGGTTCAGGATTAAACCAAAACCAAAAACGAGCAATACATTTTTTGCAGAACGTAACTGAAAAAGGAACAAAGTCCCTTTCAATCATTCTGAGTGAAAAAAAATATTTTTAAATGCTAGTAACCATTAATAACCATATAATAATATTTTCATGAAAAAAAAGTCCAAAGTGTTTATCACAGTAAATTGTCGGCATGACATCCCTTGCTGTTGCCTGAAAAAATAACTTTTCTCTCTTTTTAGAACATGGTAAGAATGTGCTTTATAAACCAAAGGAAAATGCTGCATCAACCATTTCTATGCCAAACTACACATTGTGGATATAGTCTTCCTCGACATGCTAAAGACCTTTTTACCAACTATATATACTTGCTACATATACATGCATGTAAATCCAGATACAAAGAAAAATATTAGAGGTAAAACGTACATTTCTCAGTTGTTTCCATATCTTCACTGAATTATTGTTAGATATGATGCATTAATACAAAACAATGATATTGTTTGTTTTCATAAGGCTTATTACAGCTAAAGAGCCACAAGAAATTGTGTGCTCCCTTCTGTTGTACCCTAATCAAGGACACAATGGTGGTGGCTGTGTGGATCAAACCGACAACCTTCTGCTTAACAGTTTAGTGCTTTAGCCCACTATGCCACCACCACTCATTTAATGGAAAGGCTACTGTATACGATGCATGTTATGATTTCTATGTTGATAATTCCCCCACATGGGTAAAAATGTGATCACTTATTTTTCCTTGTTTTGGGTGAGGCATATTGTTTATTTTGAGCTTGATTTTCCAGACCAGATCGCTTGTTTCTCTTGTGAGATCTTGCAACACTGAAACTGGTATAAAGGTGATTATAAGCAGTATTTAGTACTGACTGCTATTTTAAAAATAACTTTATTAAGGGTTCTTTTATTTTGTTCTAACCAGTTACCATTTAGAAAGGAGGCTGCAGAACACCGGAACCGAAAGGAAAGAGTACGTTTCTAAATCTACGAATTATCCGAAATGAAAAGTATTCAATTTTTGGTCTGCACTCATTGCTTTTGATAGTGTGTCGGCCACCTTACCATCTCCTGTCACTTTTTCTCACAGATCAAGACAATTTATCTTAAGGTATCACATGTTACACTAAGGTCTGGGAAGCTGTCTACCTGCTGACAAGCAATCTTATTACATTTATTATCTGGTGTATCTGTGTAGTGACTAGTATAGCATGGCAACCTGATTGCAAGAAGGTATGTCAAATATTACACATTTCTTACACCACACAGACACAAAACTAACATCTACTCCTCCCACTCATTCCCAAAACCAGACAGTCACACTCACACTGGGTTGACCATCAAGCCATTCAGCGCCATTTGTATCTGTGAATTGAGACACCAGGTACTAAATGAAACTGGTAACATGAGATGATGAATCTGGCATGTGCAAAACCAAACAAACCTTGCTGCTCCTTAACCCAGATAGCATGTGCAGTTCACTTCAGGACTGGTATGGTTCTGTCTAATTACTGTTTACAGTATGTAAAGATTTAGAGAGTTTCTAATTAAAGTGTTGGATAATGGGAGGGAAGGAATGTTTCAGCATATCACAGCTTTTGGTTAGACTATGAGTATGAGGGAAAACATATCCTTCTGTTAGATTCAATCTGTAAGATTGACATTTATAGACACACCCTTGGGTGGGGGTTACAGTTTTTTAATAAAACTGAAGATAGATATAACAAACTACAGATTGAAGATGCATTAACAAAGTTTATTTAAGATAATTCGGATTATACAGCAGCAATATTCATAATGCCCCTGTACAGCTATTTCAAGTCATGCAAGTACAGCTCCTATCTTCTTGAATGAGAAAAGACCAAAATCGACAAAACTGATAGTCAAGATTACATTCCAATAAAACACATTTCAAACCAGGAATAAAATCTTACAATGTTATCATAAATAATGCTTCTTTAGCTCAAATCATGGCAAAAAAAATAAAAAGGTAAAGGCAGGTCAAGCTAATACGCATGTGTTCTAGGGTAAATAAACATGCAATCCTACATGTAGGTAAAATAGTCAATCTCCTTCACAGAGGCATTACAATGCTCAATATGGTGGCATGTAGGAATGCAAGTCCAGACTTACATTACAACAGCCGACATGTTTAGCATAATCTATCAAAAAGCAGATTGGCTCTTTTAACTCTAACGTTACAGCAACAAATTAATTTCCTTATAATGTTTCTGGTAGTACCCACCTGTTCTTTAACAGAGGCCAAGATTGCAGAGGTGGTCTCTGTCTCAGATCCATCTCCATTGGAGGCATTCAGTACTGGGCTCAACATGCTGGAATTGTCTGTGTCAGAGCGCTGGTCTGGTACTGGCATTCCTTCTGCAGAACCAAAACAACAATGTCAAGAATTATGCAAGATGAAATCCACAAAGCTTTTATCATGCTTCAATGTAATTGCATGAGTAATCAGTCTATACAGATCCTTTTGTGTTCTGTGGCTTAACTGGTAGAGCATACCACTAACAATACCAAGTTCATTGGTTTGAATCCAGAGAAACAAATATATAGATAAAATGTATACCTTGAAAGTCCTGTAAGTTACTTTATATGTTGTATGTTTTCTAAAAATATCTAACAAATCCATAAATACAAATGCATAAATACAAATGCATAAATGGCCTATCAGATTGTCAATTATACAGAAATTAAAATGGTTCACAAATTTCTAACCGTCACAACATAAATCAATCAGCTTTATTTAAATTGTTATTGTTTGTCACAATGTAATGCTTGTTAGACATTATTTAATTAAGTGTTTCTCTGTTATTTTCTCTTTTTTTGACCTACTTCTGTTTCCTAATGTCTTGAGGTTTGTGATTTCCAAACATGATTCTGAGCTTGTCACTTTAATCCTTTGATTTGAATAAAGGATGAAACAGTTTCAGAAAAGACTTTAAAACTTCTCATTTTGAGAAATGAAGTGCTAGAATGATCTGGTTCTCTCAGATCATTCTCTTCACCCAATGCTTTCTCCAAGGCGATTGCTTTCCCTCTGCAAAATCAACCATTCAAATTGAAAGCTTCCCTGCAGAACAGTCTGCACACAGCAGGAGCAGAGAGAAAATGGCTGCTCATATGCCGAATGTGCGCTGTGTGCACATACTAGCACTGTCAACATGGCCCGCCAAGCAGTTTTACACAACCACATCAGTTATCAGGCACAACTGAGAACACATCTGCTCTAGGAGGAACAGAGGATATATAATCATAAAACAATCATAAAACCATGAACATTAAGATCTTTGAAAACAAATCGTAATCACTGGTGCAGTACAGGGTGGTAAAAATTAGAACATATAATTGGTTTGACTGATATTTTTTATAACTATTCACACTTTTTTAGATTATCAGTTGTTACCATTTGTTTAAAATTGTTTTAAAATTGGAAAATGGTGCCATTTGGTGGGTTTCTAAAAAATAGCACCCAATGGTGCCATTATACTACAGTTCACCAAGAAAAGAAACAATAAGCAGAGACCATTTAGATTGCAAAACAAGTTTGAATAATTGTAGTAAATTGTTTTTACTTTCATAATGCTTATGTTTTCACGACGGTGTTTCAGTGTCACGTTAAAATAAAATTAAATCTCAAATTTAGTTTTAGTATTTTTAAAATAAAAATTTTTGTTGTAATAGTTTGAGAGAAAAAAGTTCAAATTACGAGAATAAAGTCGTAATATTTTGAGAATAAATTCAAAGTTATGAGAATAAAATATCCTAAAGTATGATTAAACTAAACACTCCACATCCATTTATTGCATGAAGCTGCTGGCTTGGCATTCTATCATTGTGATAATGACATGCTGTTTCTAGTCATTCATCCAATATAATATTTTCTTCTCATAATGTTATGACTTTATTCTCTTAATTTGGACTTTATTCTTAAAATATTACAACTTTAATGGGGTCATATCATGAGGAATCAAATTTCCTTGATATGTTGACATATAAGATGACATTCTATTATAAAAAAACATACTGTAAATTTAAGAACACAAAAGTTAATCCCCAATGCAATAAAAGCATTAATTAAAACCAAGCTGCAAAAACACCTCGTCTCTACTTCCGTGACTTCCTTACATCACTGGGGGGCGCCTCTACAAGAAAAAAAAAACATCAATGCCTACACTATATATTTGCACCCTTGGCCCTGCCCACTGGCGCTCCGAGCGAGAGAGAGCAGGACAAACAGGTCTACAGTGGTCTAACTATTCCTGAAATCCTAAGGGGACCTATCTATTTTTTTATTATTTTTGTATCTAAACATGCACTAGACAGACATCTTTGACCGATGTCATGTATCTCGTGCCGCATTTAAAAGACACAGTGTCAAGTTAAAACTCTGAAGAGGAGACCTCATTCTGTTTCATTCAGCTGCTCTGTCTCTTGCTGCTTTGAGCACAAACTGCTCAACAAACTGTTCTATCACCCATCTGCTGCTATTTTTAATTGTGGTGTATGAAAACATGCACTAGATGGATGCCTTTGACAATTTTGATGCATTCCCGGCTTCAGTGCTCGATGATACTGAATGTGTGTGTCTTTATTGTGCTTTGGACTACTGTATATATGTGCATTTGTTTTGGCTCATATCAGTGTGGATTGTATGTTTTTTTGGCTCATGTCAGAGTGGATTGCTTGTGAATCAGTCATATTCAAGTTGTGATCAAGTCGTGATTCAAGCTGTGCAAATGGACTGTTATTGAAGGATGGGCAGTAAAAAAACACTTGGACCCGATCGCAAAACCATTAGTAAACAGTTTCATCCATAAATATTTCAAAATTCATGACGGTTTCATTCATTCTGATGCTGCTGTGCTTACAATAAATGAACGGTTTAATTTATTCAGATGCAATGTGTTAGATGTGCGTTCTGTGTAAACCCTGAAGTTTTGTTTTACAATGTTGTGGAGCTTGTTTATTCTCTTCAGATTGAGTCAATCATAACAGTGGGCATTTACGTTGAAATTTAAAGGAGGCGCTTATGCCAAAACCAAGCGTTTCAGACAGCGGGCCAGAGAAAGGGTGGAAAATGATCATATATTATGAAATTATAAGAAATTATTATTATTTTTGATGCAAAAAAACAACAGCTTTATTAACATTATCAGTGGACCTTAGAGAACATAATAATAATAATAATAAAAAGAGTATGTCATTACCTCATAATGCTACAACGTCATTCTGGTCATTTTTACTTTATTCTCAAAATATTACAACTTTATTCTTGAAATCTTAGTTTTTGTTTTTTTATGTGGCACTAAAACACTGTCGTATGTTTTACTGTTTTAGCCTAATGGTTATTTATTTATTATTGGAACAAAAAGCAGAAATAAAACAATAATTAAAAATTGGTTCTACATATTGGTTGTTGAAATTTGGAAAATAAAAATGATCAATATCGGTCATTAAAAAAAACTATATTGGTTGATCTCTAGAAAAAAATGTAATACCAAATCCTTGTTTTGGAAGGATAGAAAAATGACAATTCCCCGTCTGTCGCTCACTTCGACGTCGTGTCGAAGAAGCGACACTAGGGGGGGTCTCTCTTGAGCGCCGAAAGATACCTCTGATCTATGAAAAAAGGCCAATGAGAGTTGGCGAACAGTATTTGCATACTCCGCCTCCGGATACGGATATAAAGGCGAGAGAAATACGCTCGTTCATTCAGTAATTTTCTTCGGAGCCGATGGTCGTGTGTATGCAGTCAGCTGCGAGTAACACAACTGATCCTGCTTCTGATCCTCTGACGCTCTGCTTTGCTGTTGGATTTACGGCGCACTACAGCGGCTTTTCTCTTCACTGCCGGCGTGCAGTTTGCCCCTGGGCGCTTCGACAGCGCAGAGTTAAAAGAGTTGAAAGAGTGATTCTCTCCATAAAAGAGTTTATTTCTCTGAAAGAGCATTACACAGCGGCGTTGAACGTCCTTTTCAGGACGCGTCTTTTTAAAGATGTAATTTCCGCCCCTGTGTAGTTTCTGGATGCGGTGTTTTCTCCCCACCTCTCTCGGTCATAAAACACTATCTTGCATGCCTGGGCTGCGATCACATGCAAGCAGTGTTTTATGAATGGTTTATGTTCTCAGTGCGAGAACATAGCCATGGCAACATTGCGGTCGTGTGGCTTTCTTTTGTAGTGAGAGAAAGCCGTTTCAGCCGCCCCCCGCGCCTCGCCTCCTTCCTACGGGATTGACGCAGGCGCCGCGGGCGATGAACACGATTTGGGGACAATGACGGGCTCTGTTCGCCGGGTAAATCCCCTCGAACTTCCCGCCTCCCCGGCACGCTTGTTTGCTAGCATTGCGGTCGTGTGGCTTTCTTTTGTAATGAGAGAAAGCCGTTTCAGCCGCCCCCCGCGCCTCGCCTCCTTCCTACGGGATTGACGCAGGCGCCGCGGGCGATGAACACGATTTGGGGACAATGACGGCTCTGTTCGCCGGGTAAATCCCCTCGAACCGCCCGCCTCCCCGGCACGCTTGCTTGCTTGCTTCCGTCTGAGCTCGGGATGAGTATTCTCTCCAATGGTTCATCTTCTCAGTGTGAGAACATGGCCGTTATAGCATTGCGGTCGCACAGCTTTCTTTTGTAATGAGAGAAAGCCACTTCAACCGCCCCCCGCGCTCCGCCTTCTTCCTACGGGATCGGCGCAGGCGCTGCGGGCGATGAAGGCGATTTGGGGAATATGACGGGCTCTGTTCGCCGGGTAAACCCCCTCGAACCGCCCGCCTCCCCGGCACGCTTGCTTGCCTCAGAATTGGATGACATCACCGCTGCATCGGAGAGCGTTACAGCGGCATCGGATGCTGATCGTTCGCCTGGGCCGCCACCTTCGGGTCTGCCGCCCAGCCTGAGCCTGACGCACGGAGATCCGCTATGCTTTCCCGGGCTACTTGATCGGTTCCGCGGGCAGGTGCGCCGCTCACAGCCACGCCCCCGCCCCGTTCCCTTCTTCCCGGACGTGCACGACGAGTTGAGCTAAGCCAAGGCTTTTTCGCTCCTCCGCTCTCACTACCCTCGTGGTGGAACGGTCCCAGACCGCTTCCACTCTGCACGCCACGGCCCTTCCTGCAACCAATGCCAGGCCAAGGCACTTCAAAACCTGCACCTTGGGTAGTCCTGTTCTTGATGTGCTGCAGGAACTGCGCTGGATGACCAACCGCGCCCCCGGGCCACGGAGGTCAGAAGCGCTGGCACTCGAACAGGCGATGGCCACCCCTTGTGGTCCAGAAACACACCTGTGGACTGGACCTGGTCGAAATGCGGGAGGCAGACAAGGCACACCTTCTCTCACACCCCCGTCTCCCAGCTCCGTCCATTCGGCGCCACCGTTGACGACTCTGCCCAGCAGTCCTCAGCGGTGAGGCAGACGGAGGCCACTGCACATCCTGCCCCGCCGCAAGCTTGCCGCCATGGGCCATGCCCCGTCTGCTCGCCGAGGGCGTCCTCCTGCGGCTATGAAACACCCTGCTCCGCCTCAACCCGGGCCCAGCTCTCAGCCCCAGCGTCGAGCACGCTGCAGGGAACGGACGCCCCCGTCTCACGGACCCCCTCGAGGACCCGGAAGGCTCCCAGGCTGTCCGTAGACGTTCAACCCAGGGACCAAGATGTTAGCTCCGGAGGCTGGTAAGACCGCTCCGTCCCCGGTGGAGGGCCGGGAGGAGAATCTTTTCTTGTTGAATTAATTTTCACATTCTCATATTCTCTGTAATGAGCTATTTCCTTTTGTCTCTGGGTCACCTGGCCCGCAAATGCCGTTCTCACGGCACTTTGCCCCCAGATATCAACAGTCCTGGCTTCCTGGACACGGACCACCCGTCTTCAGCCCCACGACTGTCCCCCGGCCGGCCGGTTCCGACGAGTCTAGAGGACGCCTACCCAGGACCTCCTCCTCAGTCGCTGACCCGCCCCCTGCCGGGTGTGCGGAGCAAGGTAAGTGCTTTGAGTCTTTTCTCAGCACCTCAGCTGCGGGTCGCCCCGTCGCCGCCCAACGCTGCCCTACCTGCTCCGCCCCGCTGCGAAGCCCCGCCGGGTACGTCAAATTAATCGTCCCTTTGGTGCCCCTAGCGCAGAGGTTGGACGCGTGGCTTTCACTTCCCAGCCCGTCTTGCTGGCTGGCCCGGACCATCCGACTCGGTTACGCAATTCAGTTTGCCAGGCCCCCGTCCCCCTTCATGGGCGTCCGCTTTTCCGCAGTACACGGCGAACACGCCCACTCCCTGCGCGCGGAAATCGCGACTCTTCTGGCCAAAGACGCGATAGAGCCTGTCCCTCCAACCGAGATGAAGATGGGTTTCTACAGCCCTTACTTCATCGTACCCAAGAAAAGCGGCGGCTTATGACCAATCTTGGACCTGCGAGTTCTCAACCGAGCGTTGCACAAACTCCCGTTCAAAATGCTCACGCTTAACCTGCGTCCGGCATCTAGATTGGTTCGCAGCGGTAGACCTGAAGGACACGTACTTCATGTCTCCACCCTCCCCCAACACCGCCCCTACCTGCGGTTTGCGTTCGGGGGCCAGGTGTATCAGTACAAGTCCTCCCCTTTGGCCTGTCTCTGTCCTCTCACGAGAGTTACTATGCAAAACCCACAGAGATCAGGTGCTCAGGCACCTCAGCCGTCTGGGGCTTCAGGTCAACTGGGAAAAGAGCCAGCTCACTCCAGTTCAGAGCATCTCTTTTCTCAGGATGGAGTTAGACTCGGTCTCAATGTCGGCATGTCTCACCAACGAGCGTGCCCAGTCAGTGTTGAACTGCCTCGCCGCCTTCAGGCCAGGCACAGCGGTCCCCTTAAAACTTTTCCAGATGCTCCTGGGGCATATGGCGTCCTCCGCGGCGGTCGCGCCGCTGGGGTTGATGCATATGAGACCGCTCCAACACTGGCTCCAGACCCGAGTCCCGAGACGAGCATGGCGCCACGGCGCCGTATGCA
This sequence comes from Moxostoma hubbsi, assembly GCA_032164185.1. Taxonomy (NCBI): domain Eukaryota; kingdom Metazoa; phylum Chordata; class Actinopteri; order Cypriniformes; family Catostomidae; genus Moxostoma; species Moxostoma hubbsi. The sequence continues at coordinate 29,484,940 of JAVLUX010000009.1, forward strand.
ACGGGCACGCAGCCTCAGGCCGTTGGAAAGGGGCCCAGCTGCGTTGGCACATCAACTGCCTCGAGTTGTTGACCGTCCTTTTTGCCCTGCGGAAGTTTCTCCCGTTAATTCGGGACGAACATATCCTAGTCAGGTCGGACAGCACCACTGCGGTCGCGTACATAAATCGCCAAGGCGGCGTATGCTCCCGTCACATGTCACAACTCGCCCGTCGTCTCCTCCTTTGGAGCCAGCACCGACTCAAGTCGCTGCGTGCCACTCACATCCCCGGCAACCCCAATGTGATAGCGGACGCGCTGTCATGACAATGCTTGTCTGGCGGAGAGTGGAGGCTTCACCCCCACTCGGTGCAGCTGATTTGGGAACGGTTCGGCAAGGCCCAGGTAGACCCCTCTGCCTCCCGAGAGACCTCCCACTGCCCGCTCTGGTACGCCCATTAAGAGGCTCCCCTCGGGGCAGATGCACTGGCACACAGCTGGCCGGTGGGGCTGCGCAAGTACGCATTCCCCCCAGTGAGCCTTCTTGCACAGGTGCTGTGCAAGGTCAGGGAGGACGAGGAGCAAGTCACTCTCGTGGCTCCTTACTGGCCCACCCGGGCCTGGTTCTCGGACCTCATACTCCTTGCGACAGCCCCTCCCTGGCGAATTCCCCTGAGGAAGGACCTTCTTTCTCAGGGACGGGGCACGCTCTGGCATCCGCACCCAGACCTCTGGAACCTCCACGTCTGGTCCCTGATGCAGAAGATCTAGCTGGTCTACCACCCACGGTCGTAGCCACGTTCAACCAAGCCAGAGCCCCTTCTACCAGGCAACTCTACGCCCTGAAATGGCGTCTGTTCGTGAATTGGTGTTCTTCCCGGGCAGAAGACCCACAGAGGTGCGCAGTTAGGTCTGTGCTCCTGTCCCTACAGGAGAGGTTGGGGGGGAGGCTGTCCCCATCCACCTCGTAGGTGTATGTTGCCACTATTGCAGCTTACCACAACCCAGTAGACAGCAACTCTCTGGGTAAGCACGACTTAATCGTCAGGTTCCCAAGAGGTGCCCGGAGGTTAAAAACCCCTCCTGGCCAAACCTGTTCCCCTCCTGGGGATCTCTCGGTGGTCCTTGCCGGTCTTCAGAGATCCCCCCCGAGTCGCTAGAATCAGTTGGCTCAGGGCCCTCTCCTGAAAAGACGGCCCTGCTGATTGCGCTCACTTCCATCAAGAGGGTCGGGGACCTGCAAGCGTCCCTTACTAACGACACTTGCCTGGAGCTTGGTCCGGCAGATACTCATGTGATCCTAAGACCTCGACTGGGCTATGTGCCCATGGTTCCTACCATGCCCTCTGGAGATCAGGTAGTGAACCTACAAGCGCTGCCCCGGGAGGAGGCAGACCCAGCCCCTCTCACTGTCGTGTCCGGTACGTGCCTTGTGTGCCTACCTAGACCGCCCCCAGAGCTTCAGGCGCTCTCAGCAGCTCTTTGTCTGCTTTGGAGGACCAGCAGAAAGGGAACGCTGTCTCCAAACAGAGGTGTCTCACTGGGTGATGGATACCATTCAGTTGGCCTATCACACCCAGGCCATGCCCCCCACTTACGGGTTCAAACCCACTCCACTAGGAGCGTGACATCCTCATGGGCACTGGCGAGGGGCACCTCCCTAGCAGACATTCGCAGAGCTGCGGGCTGGGCAGCACCTAACACCCTTATGATCTCAGGGTTGAGTCAGTCTCGTCCCGTGTTCTCTCAGGTCCGAGCCCGTAGAACTCGGTACACGTCGACGATCTGACCGGGTGATCCGCTTGTACCAGCGCCGTTTCCCTCTGCCGAGGCAAAACAGTGCGCTTTTGTCCCAGAGGACCCAGGTCCCTGGTTGATTCCTCCCTAGCACTTCGGACCCGCAGCAGTTCATCGGAGGAACGTGCTGGTCCAGTCCACTACGGGTACCTCCGGCTACCCCTACTGGAATAAGTGCTCCACAGATCAGGCCTCCTACGGGACTCCTCCTGTGTGTATTTCCGCGGTACGGTCACCTTACGAGCTGACCCGCGTCTCCCTTAGGCAGCCCTTTGCTGCCCTCCGGTCGCCGTGTTGTAGCAACTCCCCCCTCCTTGAGGTTGGATCTACCACCGCGCCATTTCCTCCCACATGCCCCAAGTGGCCATGTGATGTATTTTTGCCACCTTTACCTCCCCTGTTGGGCAGGTGTGGCCTCCGCAGGGTCTTTTCCCCCTAAGAATAGGAATTCGGAATAAGACCCCCTTCCCTCGATGCGGTAAGGGCCCCGGCTGCTCTTGCTCTATGCCGAGAAAACATAGAGAGAAAAGAGGCCCAGCCAGGCTTGGCCCGTTCCCTAGTTGGGAGCGTCACCTTGTTCCCCCCTAGGGTAACCAAAAGGATGCTGACGCTTTTTCGGGGCATTGGGGAAGAGTACGTGCAGCCTGAACACAGTTGGTCGCTTGCGCACGTGCAAAATACCTGCCCGCTTCTGTGTCAGCAGTACACGTACACGGCTCAGCGCATGGCGAGTTTTGAAGTGGACCCCTAGTGTCGCTTCTTCGACACGACGTCGAAGTGAGCGACAGACGGGGAACGTCTCGGTTACGTATGTAACCTCCGTTCCCTGATGGAGGGAACGAGACGTCGTGTCTTCCCGGCCACGTCGCTGAGCCGAGCCGCTGAGATGCCCGGAACACTCCCGGCTCCTCAGAAAAATCCTGAATGAACGAGCGTATTTCTCTCGCCTTTATATCCGTATCCGGAGGCGGAGTATGCAAATACTGTTCGCCAACTCTCATTGGCCTTTTTTCATAGATCAGAGGTATCTTTCGGCGCTCAAGAGAGACCCCCCCTAGTGTCGCTTCTTCGACACGACGTCTCGTTCCCTCCATCAGGGAACGGAGGTTACATACGTAACCGAGACGTTCTGTCTTATTTTACTCACACTCATTTTGTTCCATACAGGTAGGACTTTCTTCTGTAGAACAAAAAAAGAGATGTTAGGCAGAATGTTACTCTCAGTCAACATTCATTTTCATTACGTCTTTTTCCATAAAATAAATGTGAATGGCTACTGAGGCTGTTCTCTGAGGTTGTCCTCTCTGTTTGTGTTCCACAGAACAAAAAAGTCATATGGGACAGAATTGTCATTTTTCATTTAACTATTCCTTTACTACATCAGCTTGAGGGAGACTTTAATTTCTAGGTCAAACCGATGACTTAACATTGAGATCCTGTAGAATAGACCAGAACATGGACATTCAGACCAGAACATTCAACTAATGCCAGTCCCAGCTGTTGGTGTGTGCGGGTTAAGATGGATTAAACTTTTTGACAATTATTTTAGTCATCCATCTGCCCCTGATTGATAGTATAATGATATAAAACATCAGAAATAAATCATGAATCCACTATTCTATTCATATAATTTTTATCAGCATTAACTCATGCATATGATACATATCATTAAAATCAACCGCAGTGTAGACTTTCTTTGAAGTGGTGTTCACTTGAAATATTGAGCATTCAAATTGTATTCAATGATGCATTATCTTTGGAGAATTTTCATAACCAACCATGTAAAATCCTGCTGGTACTAGATTAAATGTACTAAGATCTGGCACTGCCTTGCATCACAATGTATTTGACCAGCTGAGGGTGTTGCAGAATATTTGCATTATTGCAGTTACCATGTGAAATATGCATCTAAAATATCATGACTATTTCTGATTGAGACAGAATTCAAAAGCATATTAAACATGTTTAGGAAAGAAATTGCACTAACATTGATAGTTAAAGGAAAAAGAAACAGTTCACCCAAAAATGAAAGTTATGTCATCCTTATTGTAGAAAGTGTCCCCCTTTGATAGATGGACTCTCCCTGTCACCCGTCATTCAGCATGAAATGGACTATTCCCAAACTTTCCACCAGAGTTCGCAAATTGACGGAGAAGAGAGCACGGGGAAAGGAGATCGGCTGAATATTGTAGATAGTTTGTAGAGTAAAGTCTGTATTATTCCAAATCGAAGAGTTTTTACCGATTGTGCGTGCATTACACTAACCACACATCTATGCATATTTAATAAAGACAACAATTTGTATTATAACCTGAGTAAGACATCATTGTTCTGACCGGACAAACTGTAGTCTTCAGCCAAACCCGGACTAGCAATTAAAGTGAAGACTCACAAGACTTATTTTTCAGTTATGTATCATGTTCCAAACCCATAACGTTTTTCTTAACGTTCTTTTAATTTTTTGGTGAATAACTTAAGAATTTTAATAGACTACACAGAAGTTAACTGGCATTTTATAGTATTTAGTGTGAAAAGAAAGGAAAAAAGTCTGAATAAGAAAATGCATTACTTTGAAACAGGTAAAAGGGCCTATTGTATTGTGAGTCACATGATCACTACAATCACTTCAAGGCCACAGTTACCCTAGAAACAGACCTGTGCTACTTAGTGAATATTCACAGTAATTTTACTAAAACGTCTTTCACAATAGCTTTCAGATGGGCTGAGGCAGTATACAACAGAGTCCTGTAACACAACCTAAATTTAATTGTCAGACACTAAATAAATTGAACAATGCAAGAGCCTGAGTCATTGTTGCGAGCAAGCTGTTATATCCTATTTCATTTCATCAATGGATCCTTTTAATTTAAAGTGACAAAAGCTACTCTTTTGGATTACCATAATGTATTGTGCTTCCCCAATGACTTTTTATTCTGAAATTACTGAGGTGAATGTCACCATTTTAGCATTTTAGCCAGAGATCATTATTATTGACAATAAGTTATTGATGATATAATTCATTTTGTGTGTGTGAAATTTTTGCAATCAATGCTGTGATTTTAGCCTAGAATTACTTAAGCCAACAAACACAGAAGACCTCTTTATTGGGGCTCTACCATGTCTGAATGCTTAATCTGTCTATGACATCATGCTTGATCTCACTAACTGGCTGCCGTTTCCATAGAGATATCTATCCATTATAACAGTCTCTCGCCAATAAGGCAACCATGAGGCTCACAGTTGATCATATCAGTGATACCCAACAACTTATTATTGCCTCACACCGATGATTCAAAGTGTGGTTGCATGGTAAAACACTAGGCACAATAATATTTCTAAATGGATCTGAATAAAAATGCCATCTTACACCAAGACCTGACCACCCAGTGAAACACCAGATGTTATATGGTCCTTACTCTATAACAATAGCTCCCAAACTTTATTAAACTACAGCACCCCTTTATAGTATTTTTTTTCCTCACAGCACCCCAACCACTAAAAAATAAATAAATAAACAAATAGGGCTGGGTATCACCTCACAATATGATACGTCATATTGCGATATTAGATTTTTACAATTAATTTGTGTACATTTCAGTTATAATGTCCATTTTGCTTACATACAGTATGAAAGAAATTCTCTTTCAACTAGTGCTGTTATTCATTATACAGGATTCATCATATTTGGTGACATTTTAGCTTTTTTAAAAAGATAGTCCATGTATTACATTAATAAACATGATGTCATGAAATTGCACATATTATATTGCACACAAATGTATTATATTGTTACAAGTTTGCTGTTTACATGGCTAATTTGTACTATTTACAAGTATTTACTTGTAAATAGGTACAGTCTCTTTAAGACATGTGGCAGGGACTTTGACAGTAGTGTTTTTTGAGCAAATGGCTTCTTTACAGCATCCATGCTATGTGTGATTACAATTAAATGTTTTTTTTGTTGTTGTTGTTTTTGATAAATAACTGTCTGTAGAGAACAGAAAGGATATTAAAAGAGACATTATTAAACAAGAAATGGTTTGCTTGGATCTAGTCTTTGGACTCACATTACACAGAAAGAGTCCAAATGTTTACTCTCAGCATGCAGTGAGAAGATCTTGGTGCTGAACTTCATCACTACACCACTCAAACACTGGTGAGTGAAATCTAAAAACCTATCAGCCAGTGGATAATCTCAGTGGACAATTTTTGTAGCATATAGGAAGTATTTATGCACATATGATTGTAAGGATTGCAGATAGAAAGAAAGAGCGTCATCTTAGCATTTTAAGAATCAACACTGGGATCATATAAATAAAGATTAATAAGAACAGTTCTATTTTTGCCTGGCCCTAGATTCAAACAAGAGAGAGAGGTCCAACATTTAAAATTTCTGTGAGATAAGCCGTGAATCCTGCTGGATCAGTTTCAGTCTCTTTCGTGCCTTGAAGAAGCACCTCAGACTGCACTGTATTATCACAAAACATGGATCTAAGTATCGATACATTATCGTAAGAAATAGTATTGTGATATATCCATATTTGATTGTATCAACAGCCCTATAAACAAATATATGATAGAAAACAATTTTATATAAAAAGTTTAATATTAATGTCAATATTAACAAATTAAATTAAAACTGTGTAGCCAATGCTTCAAAATTAATTATTCAAGAGCTAGTAATAAAATAGAGAATGGAGTAAACAGTACTTTAAGTTTTTTTCAGTAACAGAAGCAATTAAAAAATACTGTGATATAAAAACATTAAAAAGGCAATTTCATGAAAAAAACGTTAATTATTGACAAAATCTTTACTGTCTGATTATTAGATATACATTCATAAAGATTCTATACAGTTAGAGTTTGACTAAAAAGCAGAACTGTCATTAAATTTGTTTGACTTTTATCTTTTTTTTTGAGTCAATAGCTTTATTTGATTGGTATTTTGAGAAATATTTTTGTCCTGTCTGCATCATACATTAATGGCTGTGTTTATATTGATATTGCGTCAAGATGGCACAGATTTTTTCCTGTCTGTTTACACTCTTGTAATACATTAACGACAGTGTTTACATTCATATAATATATAGAGGGGCATTTTGAAGCGCATTTAAATGTTCATGCATGCAGCTGCATTCACCACTAGATAAGAGCACTCTATAGAACACTCGCAGACATGTGCATGTGAGCATTTGAAAGCAGCCGGCTGTAGTTAAACAGCTTGCCGATACCGAATTGAATCAGTACTCGGTACTAACGATACTTTTACAGGTGGCTATTCAACTGAGCAGATTTCGCTGCATCCCTAGCTAGTCATGGCAGCACCCGGTTTGGGAACCACTGCTCTATAATGCCACTTTATACACAAAAAGATTTACCTACACTCAAATGTACTTAAGATGTTTGACTGGTGTTGCAAGTGGCAAGCTTTACAATTAGAAGTCATGTAATTCCACTAGATCTTAAAGTATTAAAATGCACAAACAAAATGCTCAGATAGAACTCACTGTTACACCCACATTCACAAACACTTTTACCAACACACACACACACACACACACACACACACACACACAATAGTGTTCTGGAGGTGATCTCAGGCTTGATTAGATGGTGGAATTAATGGGACAAAGAAAATTAGGGCAATGCATTAAAGTCCATGTGAATCAGCACTTGCAACCAATTATTCCCCACATAAACAGGATATTCAGTGAGAAAAATATGGCAGGACATGATATTAAGGGACACAACCTTGACCTCTTCAACACTCGATGATGTGTCGAGTGTTGAAGAGGTCAACACTCGATGATGTGTCGATGTAGTAACACTAGGGGGTCAATCTTGAGATCGATGTATTCGGTGTACCCTGTTTTTCTCCTCGCCAGAGCTTTCACTGTCTTGGCCACTGTTGCTACGTACCCTCTCTGCAGATAGGGCTTCATCCGGTGGTATCATTCCATATATGAACTTCCCCATTGGTAAGTCCATGTGAGGTATTCTCCACATGTTAACCTCCCTCCAGTAGGATGTGGTCTCCGTAATGCCCTACCTCCTGGAGAGGGAAGAGCACTTCCCAGCACTATTCTAGACAGTGCTCGGCAGGAAATTGCTCAACAGCAAATCATGAAAGGCTCTGCTGGTAGCCTCCTTGGGTAAGTGCCTCCTCCCCCAGTAACGGGACAAGGGAGACGTCATACCTAACTCACTGGAAGGTCACAACATGGTGGAGTGCTCACTGCGAGGCACACATCAGCCTGCCCATGTCCACTCTTCTGTACCTGCGGTGTTTCCTATAGGACCCCCTAGTGTCACTACATTGACACAGCGTCGAGTGAGTGACAGACAGGTAACGTCTTGGTTACTGATGTAACCTCTCTTCCCTGATGGAGGGAACAAGACATTGTGTCCCTCCTGCCGCAACACTGAATGACCGCTGACATGGCCGGGACTCTCTATCGGCTCCTTAGCATAAATCTGAATGAGTGGTGCACGCCATCTCCTTTTATACCCATATGTCTGGGGTGGAGAGTGGCATGCAAATTTAATTTGCCAATTCTAAGGTGATTGGTGCTCTCAAGATCGAAACTCTAGTGTCACTACATCGACAAAACATCTTGTTCCCTCCATCAGGGAACAGAGGTTACATCAGAAACCAAGACGTTTTCTATTTAAATATTGTTTATACTGTTGTTAATAATTGTAATTGAATTGATTCAATTTTAGAACAAACAATAGCACAGCTCAAATAAAGAACATAACTGATTCTAGGAAATCTTAAATACCTGCACTTTACCCGCACATGCACAACGAGAATTAGTCAACAGGATCGAACTTGACCAAATGGGACACTGAGCACCCTGATGGTGACATCACACGAAATAACATAATAATACTACAAAAGAGCTAAAATCTCTATGGATTCTTAATTATAACTACTTAAATACAACCATTAACCATGGAAACATAATATAATAGTTAAAGCACAAAGCTTTATGGGTATTCACCATAGCCTTAATTTTGTACTCAAGAGTTAGTAACACTTTCTTAACACAAATTCTTAAGTCTAAGGATTTTTAAGATAAACAAGTTCTATAAACTGAAATATTTGAGTTATGAGCACAAAACCTGACATTTCATGTAATACTTAATTAAGACAACTTGATATTTCCAGTAATGGCAACTTTAGGGTTTTAAGTGCAGCTCTGCATTTCATAAGGTGGCCGTGCCCCTCCAACAGCATTATCATGCCATTAAAATATTAAAAGGTGCTGTAAGTGATTTTTTTCATGGAAAGGTATGCAAAATGTTCCTACTCCCTGACAGACACAACTGAAATAAGTGTCATGAGATATCTCACCAGTCTATGTGACAGCTCTAAACTTAAAAAAAAAAAAGTGAGTGAGCCACAGTCTCTGATGCCTGTCAATCATTTTGCACGTACTGTTTTTGCAGCGAATTATTTACATTAGGCTTAATGCCATATTCTGATTTATAATTTGTCAGTTGAGGGTGCTATTTTGCTACTGTTGTTTTTTGACAACCGTTGGATCGTCATTTCAACAGTGATTTGTAAAGAGGGGGCATGGCTAAATAAATGGCTCAGTCTCATGAAAGATAGAGCAGCTAAAATCACTTACAGCACCTTTAATGTGCAGTGACAATTATAAGTAAGCCGTTCATTGGTTTACCTACCCCAAATGTATACACACTGTGGCTCTGTGACAAAATATTGAGGCTTATATTTATACTGTACCCTTTCAACCAATCATATCACTTTCTAGCAAAACCAATGTTGTGAGTTTGGGATGTGGCTTCCTGTAATGAGCTCGCAAAGTAATCAATCAGACGAGATCGACCGAACCTGAGGCAGTGCGGCTCATAATGCCTGAAAAAGTTTTATGGAAAGGAAAAGAACTTTACCATTAACAGATATAGGGCTACAATTTGAAGACACAAAAGACAGAGACAGAGACGCATTTACAAGGTGGAGGAATGGAATTTTGAGGCATGGACAAACAAAGTTAATAGGCTCAATTTGGATTTCATGTTGACTTAAATAACTATGATTACGATCTAAATATTTACGTAAAATCTTAAGTGGAATAAAAAATTAAAAAAATTAATTTATTACAAGGTATATTAGTTGTAATACTTTTATACTGAATGTACAAGTGGGAAAATTAAAAATATCAAATATGGACCAAAAAATATTATGGACCTCAGACATTGCACTTTAATAATCTAGATGCCTGTCATTGCAGTTTCAGACCTACATTAATACTCTTAATATCTCTCTATTAATACTCTATAAAGAAAAAAAGGGTTCCCCTTCTGTCACTTACTCGATGTTGTGTCGATGAAGTGACACTAGGTGTAGATCTTGAGAGCCCAAAACTCCTTCAGATCTTTGAGAAAAGGCCAATGAGAATTGGTGAGTTGAATTTGCATGCCACTCCCCCTGACATACGGATATAAAAGGGAGCCCAGCGAGCAAGTCCATTCAGATTTCTTTTTCGGAGTCGATCGGTCGCATTACAGCAAACTGAAGTCGTCTGCTCACTCATTCACCTTCCCTCTCAGAGTGTTGCTGTTGGATCTACGGCACTTTGCAGTGGTCTCTTTCCACTCTGCACTCCGCTGCAGACTACACCCCTGGGCGCTTCGATAGCGCTTCTGAAAGAGTTTATTTTCTCTAAAAGAGTGTGCACAGTGACGTTGAACATCTTTTTAAAGACGCGTCTTTTTAAAGATGCCAATCCGTCTCTGTGCAGTTCCTGGATGTGGTCATTAACTCTCTGCCTCTAACGGTCCCGATCACTGCCTCACATGTCTGGGCCAATGTCACATTGAGGAAGCGTTCTTGGATGTTTCTTGGGGCCCGGGACCCGGATGAGATGTCGATCACTGCATCGGAGGGCATCCTAGTGGTGTTGGATGCTGAAGATTCGAACTGACTGCTGCCTTCGGGTGTGGCAGCCAGGTCTGAGGTGGATGCCAAACTCAAATTCTGGATGCCATGCTTTCCCGGGCCACCGCGAGTGTCGGGCTTGAGTGGAACCCTCCACCCGCCCCTGATCACTCACAGCTGGATGACAGATTTTTCGAGTTGGCTCGTCCACCCTCACTGAGCTAAGCCACCTGGCAGAATCGGCCGGCACTTCTTTCCTGAGCCTGCAAGACAACATTGTCTCTGGCGACGAAAGCCTACAGCGCTGCAAGTCTGGCTGCCTCCGCCTTGCACACCATGGCCCTTCTAAAAGTCCATCAGGCCAAGGTGCTAAGAGATCTGCACGAGGGTAGATCTGATCCCAATGTGCTGCAAGAACTGCGCTCGGTGACCGATCTCGCCCTCCGAGCGACAAAGGTCACAGCGTGTGCCATCGGGCAGACGATGTCCACACTCGTGGTCCAGGAGCACCACATATGGCTGAACCTGTCTGAGATGAGGGAGGCAGACAAGGCACACTTCCTTAATGCCCCCATCTCCCAGGCCGGCCTCTTCGGCGACACCGTAGAGGACTTCACCCAGCAGTTCTTGGCGGTGAAGCAACTGACGGATGCCATACAGCACATCTTGCCACGGCGCGGCTCAAGAGTGCACACCCCGTCTGTTTGCAGAGGGTGTCCCCCTGCAGCAACCCAGCCAGTCATTGTTGCGTTTCGTATATGGGACCCCTAGTGTCACTTCATCGACACAACGTAGAGTGAGTGACAGAAGGGGAACGTCCATTCCCTGATGGAGGGAACGAGACGTTGTGTCCCTCTTGCCACAGACAAAACTATACCGCTGTAATGGCCGGGACCTTGTCTCGGCTCCTCAGTGCAAAACCTGAATGAACTTGCCCGCTGGCCTCCCTTTTATACCCATATGTCAGGGGAGTGGCATGCAAATTCAACTCACCAATTCTCATTGACCTTTTCTCAAAGATCTGAAGGTGTTTTGGGCTCTCAAGATTGACGCATAGTGTCACTTCATTGACACAACGTCTCGTTCCCTCCATCAGGGAACGGAGGTTACAGCAGTAACCGAGACGTTATTTTCAGATTCATAATAATCATAAAGACATTAATCGTACCTTTTGTATTCTGACCGTGGAAAGACTTGTGTATTTATTGTTTCGACAGACGACTGACAACATTGGGAATGAAACAGCAATAAAATTCTGAGCAAATTTTACGATTAAAATGTTCAATAAGGTCTTAAAGAAAACTAATTACGTTATGCACTCCTGCGTGCACAGAAATGGGACTGGAGATAATGTGCCCGTTATATTGCAATCAGTATATTAATTTAGCAATGTCTTAGCTCTACCTGTAAACATTCTTATTGTACCAGAAATGCATTATTCATATATTGTAGCAAATTAAATCAATTGCATTTTCTGCTATTGTGAAAAAGTGACCACTAAAACAGTAAATGAAAATGAATCCAAAAGGATAAGACCAAATATGGTTATTCACTATATAGCACATCTTGCCCCATAAAATAAGGTTTTAGAGCTAATCAACAAGCAATAATTTCTCAGTGGTGAGATGTACAGTTTTTCTAGACAAGTCTCCTTGCCCAAAATGTCAATGATACATTGAGACGCAGAGCAAATGTGAGGCAATTAAAATGCTTCTCGAATGGTGTTCTCAAAGGACAGCTGAGTGTGACATCGATGATAAAGAGTAATTATGTGAGGCTTGTTGCGATCAAACAGGCCCCACTGCTTATTCGGGGTTTTCTCCTTTATTGTCTCTTGTGGTAATGTCTGAGTGCATTGTACTTTTTTCAATAGCCACCTCTTCTCCTCTTTATTTTCATTAAATGGAAGTATACAATAGAATAATAAAGGTAAATCCTGTGCACATTAAGAACCATGATTGAAAGAATTTTCCAATACGGCTTTGGCGTCCAATTACTGAGGAGTAGCATCATGAGCAGTCATTGGTTAAAAAAGAACAGGGAAAACATGCTCAGAGCTCACATATATATATACATGTATATACACTCACCTAAAGGATTATTAGGAACACCTGTTCAATTTCTCATTAATGCAATTATCTAATCAACCAATCACATGGCAGTTGCTTCAGTGCATTTAGGGGTGTGGTCCTGGTCAAGACAATCTCCTGAGCTCCAAACTGAATGTCAGAATGGGAAAGAAAGGTGATTTAAGCAATTTTGAGCGTGGCATGGTTGTTGGTGCCAGACGGGCCGGTCTGAGTATTTCACAATCTGCTCAGTTACTGGGATTTTCACTCACAACCATTTTTAGGGTTTACAAAGAATGGTGTGAAAAGGGAAAAACATCCAGTATGCGGCAGTCCTGTGGGTGAAAATGCCTTGTTGATGCTAGAGGTCAGAGGAGAATGGGCCGACTGATTCAAGCTGATAGAAGAGCAACTTTGACTGAAATAACCACTCGTTACAACCGAGGTATGCAGCAAAGCATTTGTGAAGCCACAACACGCACAACCTTGAGGCGGATGGGCTACAACAGCAGAAGACCCCACCGGGTACCACTCATCTCCACTACAAATAGGAAAAAGAGGCTACAATTTGCAAGAGCTCACCAAAATTGGACAGTTGAAGACTGGAAAAATGTTGCCTGGTCTGATGAGTCTCGATTTCTGTTGAGACATTCAGATGGTAGAGTCAGAATTTGGCGTAAACAGAATGAGAACATGGATCCATCATGCCTTGTTACCACTGTGCAGGCTGGTGGTGGTGGTGTAATGGTGTGGGGGGTGTTTTCTTGGCACACTTTAGGCCTCTTAGTGCCAATTGGGCATCGTTTAAATGCCATGGCCTACCTGAGCATTGTTTCTGACCATGTCCATCCCTTTATGGCCACCATGTACCCATCCTCTGATGGCTACTTCCAGCAGGATAATGCACCATGTCACAAAGCTCGAATATTTCAAATTGGTTTCTTGAACATGACAATGAGTTCACTGTACTAAAATGGCCCCCACAGTCACCAGATCTCAACCCAATAGAGCATCTTTGGGATGTGGTGGAACGGGAGCTTCGTGCCCTGGATGTGCATCCCACAAATCTCCATCAACTGCAAGATGCTATCCTATCAATATGGGCCAACATTTCTAAAGAATGCTTTCAGCACCTTGTTGAATCAATGCCACGTAGAATTAAGGCAGTTCTGAAGGCGAAAGGGGGTCAAACACAGTATTAGTATGGTGTTCCTAATAATCCTTTAGGTGAGTATATATATATATATATCAGAATCAGAATCAGCTTTATTGCCAGTATGCTTACACATACAAGGAATTTGTCTTGGTGACAGGAGCTTCCAGTGTACAACAATACAAACAATACCAAAAACAGCAGCAAGACATAGGTAATTAAAAACATAAAAAGACTAAAAATAAATAATTATACATATACGTACATACACTAACCATCATACATACCCACATACACACACATAGTGCAAATCTTTTACAATCTGTTATATAAAGAACAAAAATACAGTATATTATGTACAGAGCAATGTAAGAAATGGCAGAAGTGGATATGTTGGATAATATAAATAGACTTAAACTGTGTATTGCACATAATTATTGCTCAATGGGGCAATTTAATTGGATAGATGGATAGCCTGAGGGAAAAAACTGTTCCTGTGTCTGACGGTTCTGGTGCTCAGAGCTCTGAAGCGCCGGCCAGAAGGCAACAGTTCAAAAAGGAAGTGGGCAGAGTGAGTGGGGTCCAGAGTGATTTTACCAGCCTTTTTTTTCACTCTGGAAGTGTATAGTTCTTGAAGGGGGGGCAGGGGGCAACCAATAATCCGCTCAGCAGTCCGGACTGTCCTCTGTAGTCTTCTGATGTCTGATTTCGTAGCTGCACCAAACCAGACAGTTATTGAAGTGCAGAGGACAGACTAAATGACTGCTGAGTAGAACTGTTTCAGCAGCACCTGTGGCAGGTTGAACTTCCTCAGCTGGCGAAGGATGTACAACCTCTCTCTCTCTCTCTCTCTCTCTCTCTCTATATATATATATATATATAATTTTTTAATATTTAAAGATAACTATGTATAATTATTTCATCATTATATATTGAATTATTGTTATATGAAGGGCTTTCTCAGCAAATATTTGTATATTTGTACATCGCAATTAATTAATCGGGACACCATGTAATTAATTCGATTAAAAAAATGTAAGCGATTGACAGCCCTAATATATATATACACACACACACACTACCAGTCAGAACTTTTGACTGAAATGTTTCTCATGATCTTAAAAATCTTTTGATCTGAAGGTGTATGCTTAAATGTTTGAAATTAGTTTTGTAGGCAAAAATATAATTGTGTCACCATAAACATAAAAGTTTTTGAATTTGATGACTTGGAACAAATAATAAAGAAAAGAAGCCAATAAGTGCCCAACATAGATGGGAATTCCTTCAATACTGTTTAAAAAGCATCTCAGGGTGATACCTCACTTGTTGGTTGAGAACACGTCAAGAGTAAATACCTGCAAATTCTAGGCAAAGGTTGACTACTTTGAAGATTCTAACACAGTTTTGATTTATTTTGGTTTTTGTTAAGTCACAACAATATTCCCATAGTTACATTTATGTTATTCCATAGTTTTGATGACATTTACTATTATTTTTAATGTTGAAAATGTAAAAAAAATAAAATAATAATAATAATAATAATCTTGAGGAAATAAAGGGATTAAAGCTAAACTGGACCTCTGATTGTCGCTGCAAATCTGTAGTGTGTTGTTAAGATGATTCTGGATGTGCTTTTTCCATTCGGATGAACCAGGTTTTATTCCCCCTTTTTTCCCACTTTTCCCCATTCTGTTTTCTGTCTCCACTCTTAATATTTTTCTTATCATAATAAATAAAAATAATATAAAGGTTGATTTCCTCATAGTGATTTGGTCACGGCGAAGGTCGGGGAGTTTGTAACCTCTGTTCCCTGATGGAGGGAACGAGACATTTTGTCGATGTAATGACACTAGGGGTCGCACTTGGAAGCCCCAAACACCTATTTCAGAAAAGGACAATGAAAATTGGCGAGTGGAATTTGCATGCCACTCTCCCTGACTTACGGGTATAAAAGGAGTCGGCTTGCAACCACTCATTCAGGTTTGTGCTGAGGAGCCGAGATAGAGTCCCATCCATTTCAGCAGGTAGTTCAGTGTTGTGGAAAGAGGGAAACAATGTCTCGTTCCCTTCATCAGAGAACAGAGGTTAGTGTGGCTTTCGAAGCACCCAGGGGCGATCTCTGAACTTATCTGTGCGAGAGGGGGAGAACCCACTGCAATGGGGGTACATATATCCAACAGCTTAAAATACTCTTTTGATGTGAATGGAAAAGCAGTGGAGTACATAGACACTGCTCAGATGTGAAGAACAAATCTGAATGAGTGGTTGCAAGCCGGCTCCATACCTGTATGTCCGGGGGAGTGGCATGCAAATTCCACTCGCCAATTTTCATTGGCCTTTTCTCAAATATCAGAGGTGTATGGAGCTCCCAAGTGAGACCCCTAGTGTCACTACATCGGCAACATCGAGTGAGTGACAGATAGGGAACCATGGTTTTACTAAAGTAATATTAGAGTAACCATGTTTTTTGGCCATAGTTTCAATGCAGTAAACCATGGTGTAACCACGTTTAATTTTGAGATTACTGTGAATTCACAAAACAAAAATACTATTGTAGGAAAATCTGATTCATTTTTGTAATTTGTAATTAAGGGGTTGGTGTTAAGGCGCAGTCACACACACCTTTGTGTGACGAAATTCCACGGCTTGCCCCCAAAAGGGCATTCTCTCATAGACTAGACACAACACTAAACAGGGGTGCCAGAGCTCAGCCACAAATACAACAAAAACACAACCAACACAAGAGGCTGAAATCTGCTATATACAAATCGCTTCCCACACAGAGGTTACTGCCAAATCAAGCAACTTCCTATTGGTCAACGTGCGAAAGCTTGCTGCAAAGTTTACCAAATTGAATCCAGGTGTACACATTACAAAGGTTCCACCCTTCCCAACCTTAATTCTGACAGCTTTAGTATAATGTTAATTAATTATCTCCAGAATAACATTTATGGGTGAATTCACTTGACTTGCATGTCTTTTGGACTGTGGGGTAAACCAGAGGAAACCCAAGCGAACACTTGGAAAACAAACAGACTCCACCAAGAACGACAAAGGTTGAGCCGGGACTTGAACCAGTGAACTTTTTGCTGTGTAACGACAGTGCTACCCACAGAGCGACATTATTTTATATACTGTAGGCAACTGTATACAATGCTTGTTATGTTTTCTTTGCTTATAATTCACCCACATGGGAAAAAACTTTAATCACTTATTTTGGGTTAGGCTAGTCCCTTATTTTGGGCTTGTTTTTCCAGATCAGGCCCCTTGTTTTTCTTGCAAGATCTGGCAACACTGCAATTAGTATATCACCCAAACCTATTGTTTCTGCACAGAATGAACTGATAAAAAAAACGTTTGGATAACACTTTCTCTGAAGCCCATTTTTATAAAGCATTGTTAAGGCATAGTGCATTAGTAATGTCTCATAATACACATTATAATATGTTATAACTTCTCATAAATAATTGTAACCACAATTATAATTCATTATAATACTTACGTATCCATAGTTATAGCTTAGAGTATAAATTATTACAACACAAGCAATATCCAATTTTATATGCAGAAATTATAATGTATTATATCATTTTTTTTATTTTTAAAGTGACAAAAGCAATGTCTTATTATAAACATCCATGAAATATTCTTAAGTGGTTACAAAACATTACAATTCATGCTGGAAGGTATATGCACAAAATACAAAATAACACATATTCAATGTAAATTTTGAGATATTACGGATAATAACACTTGAAAAACTACAAGGTTAAAATATTTCCGGAAAAAATATGTATATTGATTAATTCTATACTGAACTCTATAATAATATCTTATTTGGAGACTTATTTTATAAATAACCTCCTTTATATAAGTTTGACTTGTAATTTATTGTATGTTACAAGTTTATATTATGAGTGTTTAAGAAGATATTGCTCTGGTAATTTACTTAAAGCAGGCAAAGACCATGACAGCACAAATACGTTTTACGATAAAATTGGATGTTGCTTGTGTTATAATGCATTATACTCTAAATTATAGCTACAGTATGAATAGGGGAAGTCTTACAATGTATTATAATTGTTGTTATAATTGATTATGAGAAGATATAACTTATATATACACATATGGGCTTCATAGAAAGTGTTACCACATTTTGTTTTTAGTCCCTACTAATAGTATTTAGTAGTGCAAAAATGGTGTAGTACAGTGTATGACACTATTTGTTCAAGCATATTGAAAAGGTTTTAACCTTAACATGTGCTTCATGTGGTAACATATAAATTAACTGGTTTTATTCAAAATTAGTGTTTAACATCAATGAATCAATTTGAATGCATCAAGTAACACCAACAAAGTTTTAAGGGTTATGTCAGGTAGAAATACCTCCTTAAGATAACAATTATAGGTTACCACTTTTTACATCCCAAGGTCATGGTATAAATTAGTTACATAGTTTACCATAAAAGCACCTAGGGCTAGTATCCTTCAATTACTGTACATTATCTGACAAACCTATGAAAAAAAAATGAAAAGTATAACAGATCATTCAGATGAACACACATATAAACAATATTACAACTCTCATCCTGCAAACATGCAACTTCTCTTCCAAGACATCTTAGATGATTCCAATTCAAAAGAAAATTAATGATGTTAAGGCAATAAACCATCCTTTAACCAAAAATATAACTGCATAACCTTCATTTTTTATTCATCTATAAATAGATGGCATGGGCCCTGCTGTCTCTCATATTTCATATTTCATGTGTCAGTGGATTCCTTAATCACAAGTGCAAATGCTCAGTGAGCACAGCTTGTCTCTCCTGACTCTGGGTCTGTTTCATCCATGCAGTCAGGTAAGAATGTATTTCTGCCCTCCTATCAAGTCTTTTCTAGAGCACTGACAGTGTGTGCATAAGCAAGGCAGCTCCCCGGTGCATTTGCTGTGTGCATATAAGAGGATGTTTCCATGGTACACTGGCTAAATGAAGTTAAGGCAAGATCGTTCACTCAAGCACTTGATCTGTGTACAAGACAGTGCTGGGAAAGGACGGCCCTCAATAGCAGTAAGACAGCTTAACGCACCTGGGAACTTAACAAGAGGGAGCTATAGGGCTAAAATCTACTTTTATCACCCCACTGAACCTCATTTATATAGATATTACCCCCAGAAATGACAGGCATAGTTAATAATAAGTGTGTATAATCTTAAAGGGATAGTTCCAAAAAGAATATTATGTTTGACTTTCTTCCATGGAACACAAAAAGAGATGTTGGGCAGAATGACATCCTCAGTCTTCATTCACATTATGTACAAAAAAAGATGCAATGAAAGTGAATAGTGACTGAGACTGTAATTCTACCTAACATCTCACCTAACAGTTTAATATATGTCTTCTGAAGCGATGCAAACATTTTGGGTGAGAAACAAATAAATATTGAAATCCTTTTTTTACTATAAATCTCCATTTTCAGAATGTGAAAGTTTTCAACAGAAGAAAGTCATACAAATCTGGAATGGCATGATTATGTACATTATGACAGCATTTTCATTTTTGGGTGAACTAAGTGTACACATCAAACCTCAAAGTAAAAAAAAAAAAAAGATTAATCAAATTCCAAGTTACCATTTGGCAGATCTTCTTAGGGAAAATATTAAAAATATTAAAGAAATGTATGGTACTGCACTCTCATTTCCTCCTGCTATGACAGCTATAACTTCATATCTACTTTGAGTGTCGGCTCGAATGACAATAATGGCAAATGTCTGTGTCATTACCAGGTTTATCTCTTGGAGACTCCAAGTGGCTGAAGACAAGTCTGATATTTATCAATTGGTCTATTATCTTCTGAGAAGAATAATAAAGAACACTATGAGCATTATACTCCGATCAGTCAAAACATTAAAACCACCTGCCTAACATTGTGTAGGTCCCCCTCGTGCCACCAAAACAGCACCAACCCACATCTCAGAATAGTATTCTGAGATGCTATTCTTCTCACCACAATTGTACAGAGTGGTTATCTGAGTTACCATAGACTTTGTCAGTTTGAACCAGTCTGGCCATTCTCTGTTGACCTCTCTAATCAATAAGTCATTTCCATCTGCAGAACTGCCGCTCACTGGATGTTTTTTGTTTTTGGCACCATTCGGAGTAAATCTATAGACTTTTGTGCATGAAAATGCCAGGAGATCGGCAATTACAGAAATACTCAAACCAGCCTATCTGGCACCAACAATCATCCATGCAATTAACTAATCAGCTAATCGTGTGGCAGCAGTGCAATGCATAAAATCATGCAGATATGGGTCATGAGCGTCAGTAAATGTTCACATCCACCATCAGAATGGGGATACATTTTTTATCTCAGTGATTTTTGACCATGGCATGATTGTTGGTGCCAGATGGGCTGGTTTGAGTATTTCTGTAACTGCTGATCTCCTGGAATTTTCACATATAATAGTCTCTAGAGTTTATTCCGAATGGTGCCAAAAAGAAAAAAACATGCAGTGAGAAGCAGTTCTGTAGACAGCAAACGCCCTCACCTATGCAACCACACAGTCTAGCCAGATACACTCCTATTGCCATATCTAAATTCTTTGTCCACTCCTAAACAAATGTGCTTTATTCGTATTTATTATTTACTTAATTTATACTTTATAAAGGAGTTTGTTTTATCTCTGTCCATTAGTAACGCACTCAATAATGCAAAAAGAAGCAGTAATGCAAGAAATAGATTAGGCTACACAACCAGTAAATCAAGAAATTAAAAATGTATGGAAACTAAATGAATATGGTGCTTCATATCTAACCAAATGCCACTGAGAGTTCGCTTTGTGCTAAAGACCAGCGAGAATATTGCATAAACTAGACAAAGAAGCAGTGGTCAATCGTCATGTCCGTGGACATGTGTAATCTTATAAATACATCATTGAGATTTAGGTCAATAGGGGAGTAATAGGTTTTCTGTGAGAACCCTCCCCACACACACACAATCCCTCTTGGATAGAAAATGATGCTCTAATGGATTCCATTTTCAGTTCCCAGCCTGCGCTCCATAGCCCGATGAACATGAATACAAGCTTCAAATGCGATAAAACATCCTTAAACACAATAACAGCAATATTCGCAAGGAAATTAATACATAACCTATGCAGTGAATCTGTGCATCAGAATGGTTGTAACAACTGTTTCACGAATATTCGTGGCAGAAATCGCGGCTGAAGATGGGGAGTGTGACAGCTGGAAATGCAACTGGAATGACATTGGGCTTACCGAATAATGTCCAGTGGAACAAACGCTCTTCTCGCTTCCCCTCCCCGATTAACGCCGACAATTCAGAAGCAGTGACACACAGAAATCATTCCCAACGACTGGCATTGAAAGCGGACTTTCGAGAAGAGATGCTGGGGTGCAGTGCTATGGGTAGCATCCGCTAGGTATCCAATGAAAACCGTGGGAATAGAAGGAGACCGGAAAACTGCGGTGGGTAGCCACGAACGCAGCAGCAGTGCCTGCTCACTCCCTCACTCTCCTCCACTTCCCTGTACTGCTGGACCATCCCTATCCGAGCACCTTGCTGCAGTGAAGACAATATGTCCCGCAGCGACATCTCCCGGTCATGTTCGGAATTTCACCTCTGCACTCCGATTTGAAGAACTGTGATGGCCTAAGAATACTTCTATTTTTTTTTATTATTATTTATAGAACAATTACAACAAAAATACAAAGTATACTTCTATTTTTACGCGTACAATAGCGTATGCGTAGACGTATGGCGGGAACTCCGTGCCAAAATGTATAGCCACCCGACCAAGAAACAATGGTGGAAACAACAGTAGATGTGCTCGTGTGTAGGAGGAGGTCAGAAGATATTTGTATTAGTATAAATCGAAATTGAGTCTGAAAGGATGTAAATATATCTTTATGAGTCTAAACTTATATCTTTATGAGTATTAGTCCTTCTAACATAAATGTAAAAACTTAAGTTTCCATCTTTTTCCTGAACGCAGAAGTGTTTCATGATTCATAATGGAAGCTTGTTTTTGTTATCCGGTTCATTCACTTTCATCTGCCTATGTTCTTTGCGAATAATATGATGTTTAGCATCTTACATGTGATAATATTGTCCAAAACAGCATGTCGGAGTTGCAATGATAATTCTTTGACAGTGCCTCACCCATTGAAGATAAAGGAGTTGGTGGATCGAATGAAGCTATGGACAGAGGTAAATTGCCTGTATGTTGATATCATGAACTTCTTTGCGTTGTTTTGTCAGCCAACAACTGCACAAGCTAAACTAATTTTCCTCCATTTAACACTTAAAATGGTGCTGCGCAGTGGATAGTCATGAAAATGTGAATATGTTGGGCTTAAAAGTTTAGTTCATCTAAAAAAGAAAATTCTCATCATTTACTCACACTCATGCCATCTCAGATGTGTATGATTTTCTTTCTTCTGCAGTACACAAACAAAGATTTTGTCAGGAAGGATGAGACAAAAGATCCAAGTGTGGACAACAGTGATCAGTTTATTAATATAAACACAGCAAGGCTGGTAAAGCTTTGAGAAAGGAACCCAGCACCGACTGCAGTGTGGAGAAGGATGATAGATAGATAATTAATCCACCGGAGTCATATGACCAATTTTTTTTATGACTATATAACCTTTTTGGAGCTTAAAACATTTGGCACCCATTCACTTGCATTTTATAAACCTACACACCTGAGATATTCTTCTAAAATTCCAGACAGTCATACACATATGAGATGGGATGATCGTGAGTATATGATGGGAGAATTTTCATTTTTTGGTGCAACGCAGATATCTCAAGATGTGTTGTTATCAGTTAAAGCTCTTTTAAACTCTTTGTGGCATCTAAAAAATGCTGCTGCGCGAGACTAAAAAAAAACAGGAGACACAACGCAAATGTCAAAGATGTCTGTCTAGCATAGCGCTTGTTTACATAGAAAAACTATATACAAAACAGTGCGGATGGACACAAAATTGTTCCGTGTGAGCAGCCCTTAACAGACTAACAGACTTTTGTCTATTGGAATAATAATCTGGTCCACATTTCAGTTCAGACAGGAAATGATCGTCTGATTGATATGAAAAGCAAACAATAACAGTTTTATTTTTACATGCCTTTTAGGCATGGGTTTTTCTGAAATTATACCACAGTCATATGCCGTGCATATTCAAATAATCACCTATCAGACTGATCAGAATTTCTGCCATCAAAAGATAATAAGTAGCCTACTAATTATTTCACATAACTCATAACATGAGACAGGATCCAATAGCAGTAGGAAACAGTTCAAGTATTTATTAACAACAGAAAATTTATCTTTTTAAACTGAACAAATCCCAGGCAATGGAGGGCTGGTATTTTCCGACACGTGGGCAGAGACGAGGAATCCTCCTCCAGCGATAGTGGGCATCGAAGAAAGGTGTAAGGCGAACTGGAAGGTAAACAAACCATAAACATTGACTATCACATAGAACAATCCATGTCGGTCATGACACACAAGGGGATTTAAATAAGCGGAAAACAAACACGGGGCAGGTGCCACTGGCAGCTGAAGTTTGTCATGATCAGCGTTCCCATGGAAACACTGATTCCACCTGCCTGTGGCACCTGAAACACATTAAAGAAAAATGTAAACATGCTTTGACCAAAACAGTCAGTGAACGATGATGCCACGGTCTTCGTGACATCACCGGAGGGCACACGGGTCCGGTTGTTGGTTACCGTCGTGCACAAGTTACTGCCGTGCGCCCTCCAGTGATATCACAAGGACCCACATAATGGAGGGCGCACGGCATTAACACGTGCATGGCAGTCACTAACAACCGGACACGTGCGCTCACACAAAAGGGTACACAAAACACGAGGCAGGCCAATACTGCCATGGTCCTGTCAGGCAGAAACCCAATCTGATAAGGTGACAGGACTGTGACAGTTCTCCTCATGGATTGCTTATAGTTATCTTGATACTTTGTGCAACAAACAAAACTCAGAATGTCAATAAATTCTGATGCCAATATCCAGTGATTATGTCATCCTCAAATTTGCAAATTGTATCAATCTGGTACCTTGTTAACATTACTTAATTTCCTGGTGGACTGATACAAAACCTATGTGCTCTTGCTCCTGTAAGTTGCATAAGGCTAGCCAATCTGATTAGAGTTTGCCAGATCAAGAAAGTGATTTCCGATTTTGTGTGCAATATGTACGTATCAGACAGTCAGTGAATAAACTTTTGGCAGTCTGTGAGTGACACTGGTCATGTACAAACATTGAAGACTTAGGAGGCAGGAAGATGGTATTGTTTCATCTTGTTGGGGATGGGGGCTTAATGGATGCAATGGTAGAGTTTGATCAGTTTAGATCACTTCGCTGACTTTGTCTGAAAATGTACTCAGTCCAGACCAAAATGTCAGCATGATGTAATGTGAGAGGCCCCGTTGAATGAAAACACTTTTAATCCTTTCTGCCTGTCATCAGCCAAAGCAACACACAGTGAGACGGCATGTCTGGACTGGCAACTTCCACTGATGAGCATGAAATCTGTTGAACAGAGTTCATTCACTCTAGTGACATTGAGCAGAATATTAGAGGGGAAAAGGCACAGATTTAACCATTACAATTTGGAGATGAATGTGAGGCTGCACGTATACATTTTGAGTCAGAATCACAAATGTCCAAACTGTTGCATGAACTTTTATTTTCTCAACTTTTACACCACCACCCAACGTGTGAAACAGACACTGGCACCAACAAACACTTCTGTAATGAACGGGTTAACCCCAAACAGCGTTGGAGAAGCTGATTTGAAGCTTGTGTCCCACTTCAAATTTAGAGCAGTCGAGCTACCCTTAAAATTATTTAGCTACTAGAAACATTTAATTTGAACAGAGTTGCAAACAAAGTGACAAATAGCAGCATTTAACTAAATATTTTGTTACAAAAAAAGAGGACATAATATGCTGCATATCACACTAAAACGCTATAAATTAGAGGACATTTTACAGCTCATTTCAGGACGTTTCAGCTTGTTTAACTGTAAAGTTGGGAGGGCAATGCAATGTAACAAAAGTAATAAACCATTTGTTGATGATTGACACATACAACTTTACCTTGGCTGAAAAAGTGGCATTTTGGCTTTATATGAGGTAAAAACAAAAATAAAAAGTGGGATATCTGTAATGCAGCACATTTGGTCAGAAGACAGTACACTGTGCACAGAATCTCTCTAAAAGCTTTGAAGTTTATTTAAGTGTGGTTCAAGGGTTAAGATTTAGGTTCAAGTAGTGTCATACAGATGACTGTTACTTTATGCAGTCATTCACAATCAATCTCCTGAGATGAGACCTATCTGCTGTGTAAAATGAGTGGCATTGATTACCAAAAAATTGTACATATGCTAAATAAGCACTCACTTAGCCCTTACATTGTGTTCCAGTCCAAAAAAAATTTTTATGTATTTTCTTTACAAGTATATATAACACATGGCCATCTCATAATTATTTGAATGTTTTTACTAACTCTGAATGTAATTGTTGTGATAACAAATTAGCAAATTATGAGAAGAAAACTGATCTAACTTGTCAGCAAATTAAAAAGCATTATTTAGGAATTGGTAGGATCAACTATGGGCATTGTGAAGTCCAGATTATATGCGTTAAAATTACACATATTTTGTTTAGATCAAGCAAGTGGTTATTAATTTATTACACAATTATTATTATTATTGTTATCTGCAGTGCCCACCACTAGCCCAGTATACGCTCAGTTTAATAAATCCTTCTATCAATGAAAAATGTATATTTGTATAATTTGTTCAAAAAAAGAAGTACAAAACCTGTCATAATTACTAAAAAAAAAGTTTACAAAAAGGTCTAATGCAATATATTGGGATAATATATGCAATATGGGCTGGCCTTTTTTGACACATGTGGTGTTAGCACAAATTAACACATCACAAGAGTTGAAGCACTTCAATTTAAGACAATACTATATATTGCTACTTTTAAGAGAAACTTTTCAAAACATATTATTAGTTAAAACAGTTACTGAAATCTTGTCTCATGTAGTAAATCATGAATATGATAAAAGTTTTGAAGAGACTGACATTTCTAGTAAAAAACTGAAATACTAGAAAAAATAGCAATAATTCATTGTATTGTGATTATTATTTATTGCAATACAACTTTTTTTGACAGAGTTAGTCAGACAGGGTTAGTGCTTGCTATGTATATATTGTAGTTTCTTGCTATATGCTTGCTGTTGATATTTTTGCCTTATAAGTAGTTTTTAATGAGCAAATATATATATCTATATATAGATAGATAGATAGATAGATAGATAGATAGATAGATAGATAGATAGATAGATATAGTAGTGTCTACAGGTACTGTGATAAGTTTAAGAAATAGGTTAATTTAATGTCATATAATAGTCATTATTATTAATTAAATTTTTCTGGTGATGTGAAGAGAGAGAAACATTTTAAACATTTAAATCAACTGGTTACTGGTTTTGCTGTTTATGGTGGGTGCTGATTAGTCATAGAAAGTGATGTTGTTGTGCTATAACAGATTATAATTAGTCACTAATTTACTTGCAGTGGAGCTTCACCAACTATTCAACACAAAAGAAACACAAACACCATTACTTTGACGTCAGAAGAAAGAGAAGTGTTTAATACACTATAGGAGGCCAGTTGTTTGTCTGAAACAAGGGCCTATTTCGAAATGGCATGCTACCCATTCTATTCTTACTACTTCTGCTATATGTATATGGGGCCTCTAGAGGGTGGCAAAGCACAAAAAGGCCTACAGGTACTGATTTCAGTTTAGTTCCAAATAGTCCTCTTTTATCTTTTGCAAGAAATGAGTATTAATATCACAGGTATTGAACCTTTGATACACACTCACATATATTTTAATAGTACTTAATTATTTCCTTGTTTGTTTCATTCAATGTATTGCCTGTCTATTTATGACAGCATTGGAGAGTGATTAAAGCTGTGGCCTGCACTAAGCTTTATGGTTAACACTGTTGATGCACAGGTGCGGACTGGCCATTGGGAGAACCGGGACATTTCCTGGTGGGCCGACCCCAAAATGTAGCTACATGGGCCGGCGCGTTGTGCAGATGGTCCGTGATGTTGAAATCTGCCCTTTTTACATTTCTTACCTACATAGAGCAGAAAATATATATGGAAAAATGCCAGCACACTCCAGATCAGCAGAATTACTATGAAAATAACGTAGTTTAAGGTCTTCATGGCTGGAATTTGGAGAGCCTTACCAAAATGAAAGCACAGAGTAGAATCTTACTGTATGGATCCATAGTTAATCAAAAGTTGGAGGGAGCAAAGATCCCATTATGACAACCCAGATGGATGTGCTTGCAATTGTGACATGAAGAATGTGATGGAACTCTAGACTGGAGAAGGAAGACATAAAAGTTGGGAGCCCTCCTCCCCTCACGGTCGGCAGCCATTCCTCCGCATCTAGATGGTGGATGGCCGCGGCTGCTCCTTTGAGGTGGATGGTAGAACTCCACTATAGCGCATCCCTCATCATTCCCAGGTTTCGACACCAGTGTAAAGGGATTCGTGGAAAGGAAGATGCGAGAACCGGCTTGACGATATAAATTATATTTTAATGAAGAACTGAACCAAAAGACAAACACACACACACACAGGTGTCAGACAGCTGTCCGTAACTCTCACTCTGTCACACTGCCGTCTCAAGTTGGCCCTTATCCCTCTCGGGCTAATCAGCCCAATTAGGGGCTGGGTATGCGGAATCACAACCTGCCTTCCGTCCTGCCACATGTGTATAAGAACTGAAGAGCAATTCTGTAGTCTTCCGGCAAGTTTGGGGTTTTGTTTCCGAACATTCCTGACACCGTGCTAGGAAAAGACATGAAGTGGAAGTCTTTGTTTTTAATTTCTCACTAAAGTTCACACTTATATCATAGTTATGTTACAACACGGAGGTTGCATTTGAGAATTCTACACAGGGGCGAACATTTTCCCATGAGATTCAACATTGAAAGCTACACAGTAATTCGCAACATACTTTGTGACCCCATGAAGATTTCCTAAGGTTTTTAAAATTTGCTATGTAGCAGGGTCTAATCCCTGCTGGAAAAAAAATGCATAGCTGGTCACCAGCCAGTGTTGTGCTTAAATATGCAGCATTACCAGAAAAAACAAATACTGGTGGATCAGCATCACCTGTTTAGACTGGCACCAAACCATATGAATTTCATGTTGCTTCAAGGAATATTCCAGGTTCCATTATTTTATTATATTTAATTTAGCAATGCATTATATTATAGTAACTAAATATTTAATATTTTATAGATGTTATATGTATGTTCCTTCCTTTTAATTTTGTTGGATGTTGGTAAATTAGTTCCACTTTCACTTGTTTCCGAATAAGGGCGACACCCTCTCTCGTGAAGTCAACAAATGACAGGAGAAGAGGACTTTACAGGTGTTACTCTTAATGCTGTTTGCTCAGCAATCATTAAATAAAGATGATTGAATTATACACCATTTTGTATTCTGCGATATTATTATGATACCTGTGCCTTGCGGAGACTGAGATGCTGCTACTGCTGATAATATTAAAAAACGCTTCACGCAGGACGCGCCAGTTTAGTGTAAATAAAGCGTTTAACGCACGTAAGCAAACGGAACCGAACTCTGAGCACTTCTGTTACTCTAAGCACGAGAGGGAGTTCTGGAGCACAGAACTGCTCTGAAAACACTAACAATGCGCTAATTTAATATAGACTGGACAGAGCAGCGCAAATAAACGTTGAAGGGAGCAGACTATTTATTTATTTATTTAATTAAATCACAGCCTTGGCAATTTAATAATCGCAAAAGGTCATATCGCGGTTTCGATCTCATTTCGATTAATTGTGCAGCCCTAGTAGAAGGTCACTTAAGTACTGTTGAGCTAGACCATTCAAAGCTTTGTATGTAGCTAACAGAATTAAAAAAATAATACAAAATTTAACAGGTAGCCAATGTAAGGACGATAAAATGGGGCTAATATGATCATTTTTCTTGATTATAGTCAGCACTCTGGCAGCTGCATTTTGAACCAATTGAAGTTTATTTATTGAATTTGCAGTACATCCTCCCTGTAAAGCATTACAATAATCTACTCTTGAAGTTATGAACGCATTAATTAGTTTTTCAGCTACATCAAGAGAGAGCATGTGTTGTAACTTAGCAATATTTCTGAGGTGGAAGAATGTTGTTCTACAAACACTGGAAATTAGATTTTCAAAGGACAGATAGGTATCAAATATAACACCTAAGTTCTTCACTGTAGAAGACGATGTAACAGTACATCCATTGAGAGTCAAATTATATTTTAGCGGCTTATTTTTAGAGGTTTTTGGTCCAAAAATTAGTAATTAACCTCTGTTTTGTCAGAATTGAGTAGAAGGAAATTTCTGGCCATCCAATCTTTGATTACATTGATACACTCTGCTAATTTGGAGAATTGTGAAATTTTGTCTGGTTTAGACTTAATATAAAGTTGGGTATTGTCTGCATAAAAGTGGAAACTTATTTAACAATTCCTGATAATATCTCCCAGGGGAAGTATATATAAGGAGAAAAGCAGAGGCCCTAAACCTGATCCCTGTGGCACTCCATACTTAACTTTTGTTTGATTTGACAGTTCCTCATTTACACATACAAAGTGGTAGCGGTCTGATAAATAGGTTAGTAAATCATGAGACAATTTTCATTTCCGGGTGAACTAACCCTTTAATTTCAAGCTTTCATTTATATGCAATGAGACTGGATAGTTCACCCAAAAATGAAAATTCTCTCATCATTTACTCACCTTCATGTCATCCCAGATGTGTATTACTTTCTTTCTGCTGCTGAACACAAACAAAGATTTTTAGAAAAATATCTCAGCTCTGTAGGTCCATACAATGCAAGTGAATGTGACCAGACCTTTCAAGCTCTAAAAATCACATAACGACATCATAAAAGGAATCCATATGAATCCAGTGGTTAAATCCATAATTTCAGAAGCCATATGATAGGTGTGGGTGAGAAACAGATAAATATTTATATTAATATAAGTTCTTTTTTTCTATAAATCCCCAGTTTCACTTTCTTTTTTTACATTCTTCTTCTTTTGTTTTTGGTGATTCACATTCTTTGTGCATATCGCCACCTACTGGAACAGGGAGGTGAATTTATTGTAAAAAAAAAAAAAAAGAAAAAAAAAGAGAAATATTTATCTTTTTCTAAAAATCTTTGTGTTCTGCAGAAGAAAGAAAGTCATACACATCTAGGCTGGCATGAGAGTGAGTAAATGATGAGAACTTTGTAATTTTTGGGTGAACTATTTCTTTAATCTGTCATTGTATGCTCAATTGTGGAGCCTATGGGGGCTTAAAATGTTTTACTCTGTACACTTTGGTTATACTCCTGTAAAAAGATAGTTGAAGTGGGCTCCACATTTTGCAGCAAGAGCATTAATAGAATTATTTCTAATTTATTATTAGTTCTAAGTATACTCCCTCCTACGAATCTTTTACACACAGTTCTGTTCCTACATTAAATTATTTTGAACTCTTCAGTTATTGTTTCAGATTGTTTTAGATTGAAATGCTTGTATTTCTAGGTTCAGTAACTTTAATATAAATGTGGGTTAAAAACATGAGCCGTGCAGTTATTTTCCAGAATCCACTCAGGAATGCATTCAGGCTGAGTGAACAGTGGATCAGCGGTTTAAACCTTCGGTGATTAGCTGTGGATTAGTCTGTTCGATTTCTAACACAGACCAATGCAGTGTGGCTCATGCTGCAATATAACCTAGTATTGTCTTTCCTTGCAGTATCAGCGAACAACTCCAGGGGAAAGTCATGTGTTGATTTTATTGAGCAAGATGTCCAACATATATACTTTGAGGTACATTTCTAATTGTTATCTTTCGTAATAAGCTCACACTGCAATGGTTTTTTTTTTATCACACAACATGTTATTGCTGCAAAAGTGGTTCATATTTTAGTTAGACATTTCAAAAAGGCTGGTTAGGATTGTACAAACTTCTATCAGATTGTATTTAGAAAACTGACAATGTTTTATTTAGCTTTTCCGTTGATTTTATTTACTCTCATTTGTTTATTGTAAGAGATTAATTGCTATACATGTGTATTTTGTTGTTCAATCTTTGTCATATGTATTTTGTTGATATATTATATATATTGCACACAGAGAACTTATTGGTGGCCAGTGGTCATCTAGCAGACGACTTGATGGCAAAACAGTCATTATCACTGGAGCAAATACTGGTATTGGCAAAGAAACCACAAGAGACCTTGCAAAACGAGGTATAGCATTCATCTTAATCTTGTTAATATGGCATGCTCTTACTGTAATTACTACCCTACATATTGTAATTTTGATCCTAGAAAACATACAGTAAGATGGATCATAACTTTATCTTTCTAATATAGGGACTTCACTGAAAAGATTGCTAACCTAAAATGTGCTTTAAGTGGTAACATCTAAATTAACTTGTTTTAGCCTTTTTTTTACTATCAATCAACACTTTCACATTCTTCTTTTTGTGTTTTTGGCAATTCACATTCTTTGTGCATATCGCCACCTAGTGGGCAGTGAAGAAAATTGAGAATTTCAGGTTACCACTTTTTACAGTGTAACATATTCTTGCTATTATAACAGTCATGGTTTTTTGAGTTGTTTCACAGGGGCCAGTATAATCATGGCTTGCAGAGACCTTGACAAAGCAGAGATTGTACAGAAAGAGATTATTGAAGACACAGGGAACCAAAACATAGTGATCAGGAAACTAGACTTATCTGACACCAAGTCAATCAGAGAATTTGCTGAGGTAATTAACAATGGTAAGTGATGATCATCTATTTTACATTAATTTTTAAAAAAAGCAGTTTTATATCTTCAGCATTGTTTTTATTTTACACTCAAAACTGACTCTTCATTTGATTTAACATGATAGTTTAATAATTTGAAAAGTTTTCCACTTTTCCACCAATATGTCACTCACAGCACACCAAACTACATTTTCCTGTATTTTTTTCTCAGAGGAGAGAGCCCTTCACATTCTCATTAACAATGCTGGGATCATGATGTGTCCTTACTCTAAGACAGCAGATGGCTTTGAGATGCAGTTTGGTGTCAACCACTTAGGTAAAAGGGTTTTCTTGTACAGTCCAATGGATATCACATACTTGCATTATGCACACTTTTTTACTGCCATCATCTAGCATAGTATACAGTAGCCTGTACCTTTCTGGCCAACATTGAAGCATGCACACTTTTAATGTGCTATGATTCACATGTATGTTGTTTTGGGTGAAAGTCTCTGCTAAATGAATACATGTACAGTACATATAAATGTAAATTACATTATGGGCCCTATTTTTAGGCGCTACGTCTTTAGCACAGTGCTATGTGCAAAGTCAGTGGGCAAGGCCATGAATTTTTTTGTATTTTTGAGCAAGATGGACTAAGCCTTAAGGCTCTGGTATAATAATTTTTTTTGCTTGCCGAATCTAGTCGCAACAGTCGAGCGCTTTGAAAGTAGACTCTCAAAGTATACTCTTTTGACTGTGAGTGAATATGAATGCTGTCCATGTGTCGAGGAAAACTGGGCTGCACATGTAGTCCTACAGTCTGTGTAGACTGTGCTCATGATGAAATTTGCATCACGTGGAAAAAAAACGAAGTATACTTCTGTGAAGTGTACTTAGTGGGTTGGCGATAGTGTCATAGGTGTATGGGTTTGGTCAAGTGCATTTTAAGTCTGAGGTTCTTCTCTGGTTATTGCACCATCTGCTTCTTATTATACACTGATGAGACAAAACATTATGACTACCTGCCTAATATGCTGTTGATCCTCTGCATGCCACCAAAACATTGTGGACCCACCGAGGCATAGACTCTACAAGACCCCTAAAGGTGTCCTTTGGTATCTGACACCAAGACATTAGCAGTAGATCCTTCAAGTTCTGTAAGTTGAAGGTGGAACCACCGTGGATAGGACTTGTTGGTACAGCACATCATGCAGATGCTCAATTGGATTGAGATCTGGGGAATTTGGAGGCCAGGGCAACACCTTGAATTCTATATTATGTTCCTCAATCCATTCCAGAAAAATGTGTGCAGTGTGGCAGGGCACATTATCCTGCTGAAAGAGCCCACTGCCATCAGGGAATACCATTGCCATGAAGGGGTGTACCTGGTCTGTCAAATTGGTGTCAATAGATTCAGGGTTTCCCAGCAGAACACTGCCCAGAGCACTACACTCCCTCCACCAGCTTGCCGTCTTCCCACAGTGCATCCTGATGCCATCACTTCCTCAGATAAACGGCACACACGTACATGGCCATTCACGTTTTGTAAAAGAAAATGGGACTCATCGGACCAGGTGACCTTCTTCCACTGCTCCAAGTTCCAGTTCCAACACTTGCGTGCCTATTGTAGGTGCTTTCGATGGTTGACGAGGTCATCATGGACACTCTGACCGGTTTGCGGCTACGCAGCCCCATACGCAGCAGGGTGAAATGCACAGTGTGTTGTGACACATTCCTCCTATAAACATCATCAAACTTTTATGTGACTTGTGCCACAGTAGGCCTTCTGTTGGTTTGGGCCAGATGGGATAGCCTTTGATTTCCCTCATGCATCAATGAGCCTTGGGTGCCCATCGCCCTGTCGCTGGTTTGTGGTTTCTCCCTCCTCCGACCACAGTTCTCACCACTGCTTACTGGGAACATCCCACAAGCCTTGCCGTTTTAGATATAATCTGACCCAGATGTCTAGCCATAACAATTTGGCCCTTGTCAAAGTCGCTCAGGTCTTTAATCCTGCCCATTTCTCCTGCATTCAACATGTTGACTACGAGAACTGATTTTTCACTTACCATCTAATCTACCCAGACCTTGACATGGCCTTGTTAGGAGATGATCAATGTTATTTGCTTCACCTGTGAGTGGTCATAATATTTTGGCTCATCAGTGTACATTCATTCCCTCTCAAGCAACGTCAATATAAATGAAGACGGTCTATTTATAAGAATGGGCAATTTACAATGCATTTGAAGAATAGAAATATGGAACATTTGTGACTTACGTTCTTTTGCGCATTAACTACATCCTAGTTGACTGTCAAGCATATTTCTAGGATAGAGACACACTCCTTACATTTACGCAGGGAAAATGTTTTTCTCGTCAGGACTAATTGGATGTAGACTGCATTAAATTTTAAAGAATGTAAGTACAATTAATCATATCGATATACTGACACACAAATCATGACTATTATTAAAAGTGTTCGATAGCTCTTTGATATCATCTGCTGGTGGAATCATCAAAGACGTGGTTCTTAGACGTCTTAGCGCAATTACCTATTACTCGGGACAATAGCAAATTGCGATTTGCGGCACTTAATTTACATACAATACATCTATAGTTTGAGTGTATATGCCCGCAGATAGCGAAAGCACTCCTGTCCACTTGCACGTCGCGATGGCATGAAAATTGTGCTTAGACGGAAATTGGATAAGACGTTGTGCACATTCGTTGTACATTGCACTGTGGCTAGCACGGTCACAGAAATAGAGCCCTATAACAATTTATGTCACTTAGGTCACTTTCTGCTAACATTCCTGCTGATTGATCTGCTGAAGAGATCTGCCCCCTCAAGAATCATCAACCTCTCCTCCATGGCGCATAGTTGGGGCACTATAAGACTTGATGATATCAATAGTGAGAGGAATTACCATAGCAGGAGGGCATATGGTCAGAGTAAGTTGGCCATCATCCTCTTTACTCGCTCCTTGGCCAAAATTCTCAAGGGTAAGTCTTTAAAAAAGTGGCAGATACAGTTTTTTTTTTTTTTAAATTGTAAATTAAAGGTGAAGTTTGTAATTTCTGCTCCTCTAGAGGTACCAAATGGTACTGCAAAAATAATGACTGTTTTCAAATAGAAATACTCGCTCCATCTGCCATTGGTTGGTCAAAAAGAAAGTCCTGCCTCAAAGTCACACCATTGGTTGAGCCAATGTTGTTGTGTTGGGATGCTTAAACAGAGCATTATTTTGATAGAGCCACAGTGTTTACACTTTTCAGGGAAATCAGTACGGTTGACTCTGCACATTAAGCTGGTATAGGAGAAAGTATTAAAAAAAAGAAAAAAGATTGCACACTTCACCTTTAAGGCCTAATTGTGCAAAATAAAAATTTTGATTGACAAAAAAAAATCATTTCTTATGTGTTTGTTCTGTTATCAGACACTGGTGTGACAGTATATGCAGTCCATCCAGGAATTGTACGAACAGAACTTAAAAGACATATGAATCTTGGACTTCTTATCATGTGGAAAGTTGTCAGACCTTTCACAAAAACTCCAGTGCAGGGAGCACAAACTACCATCTACTGTGCAGTAGAACCACATTTAGACACAGAGAGTGGTGGTTACTACAGGTAATAAATTCTGAAATATTACAAAATACACAGAGGTTTCATAATATACTAATTGAAAGTTATCATAATGAATAAAGGATTTAGTTAGTTTTGTTTGTTTGTTTTTCTCTATTCCTTCCACACCATCCAAAGTAACTGTGGACCTTCAAGATGCACCCAAGCTGCTAGAGATGATGACATGGCTGAGAAACTTTGGGAGCTAAGTTGCAAGATGCTGCGAATAGTCTGGGTCTGAATGCAATTATAGTTTGTTTGTTTTTTTCTCATGGACAATTACTTTATAGCAAATATAGCCATTTTTTAAATAACTTTACAGTTTCTGACAGACTGACAAGTGTAGTCTTATGATTTTGTTCGACTCTGCCAGTTACAATATTGTCATTTATTTTAATGAGCAGGGCACACAACAACAATACATGTATGATTTACTGCCTTCATACCATGAGATTAAAAATATAAATATAAATGAATCACTCATCCATGTCTCTTATATTTTTAAATATAATCATTGATAGTAATAATAATTTATTACGATAACAGCGCAAGCTGAATGCTTTGTCTTCATTCACTGGAAATACACAAGTGAAAATTAAGTTGTCAAAATTGTGATTCAATTAGAAAAGATCTAACTATACAGAAATAGATAAATCTTATTACACACAAATTTGTGTAGTATTTGGCAAACACTGCAGTCAAAAGCATTTTACAGAAGAGGTAAGTGCCAAATCAATCAAGCAATGACTGAAACATATAGACACACAGAATTATCTTTTCTACAGTATGGCCTAGTCATGTTAAGTATGTCAATGCATATTGTGATTTCACAAACAAAATTATTAGGTTGAAATAGGTTTTTGCAATAAAACTGATGTCAAAATATATTGTCACCAAGTAGCAAAGCATTATTTATTTTTTAAGAGCAGGTTTTTTTGTAAGGCTAACATGTGTGTGTCCATCTAAATAGAAGAATATACGCCTATATACGCCGATACATAGCTGTATACCCTGTAATCAAATATAGTAAAATAGTCTATATTATTTATCTCTTAACAGCACAATAAAGAGAATCACAGTTAATTTGGTAATGCTGGCAGCTGCAGTTATTGATTGCTTACCCAATCAGATTATTACTCCTTTTTCATATTGTGCTATGAAATTAAAATTGCATTGAAGAAAAAAATGCATTTCTCAAAACAAGAAAAAGACAGCAAATCTCACAATAAAAAGGGCAACCATTTCACAAAAAAAAAAATATTTTTAGTATGACAAACAATATGGTGCTAAATGGGTTTACCACATGTTAGTGTGCTGCCTAGAGTTGGACTCAAATAATATCTGAAAGCAGGACAGGTTTTACTTTTCTCCCACTCTAACCAAGTGCAGTTGGATGAAGTAAATATTTTTGTGGTAACACATATTGAGTGATCTCCTAGAAATGCTCAATTAAACAGACAGACCCTTTTAAAGGATATTCCTCAGTGATGTTCCACAATCATTGAAAATTCTGATATTGTTTACTCACCCATATGCTATTCCAAACCCATACAACTTTCTTTCTTCTTTGAAGGACAAAGGCATAGAAGAATAAAAACCCATATGGGTTTGGAACGATATATGAGTTGGCCAGTGATAACATAATTTTCTTTTTTTGGTGAACAACCCCTTTAATTATTTTTTTTCTTTTTTTCTTTCACAGTCTCTACACCTCTGACACCAAAAATCAAAAAGTATTTTTTAGGGCTGAGGGTGAATCATTCACCATTCACATACGTAAGCGGCAGATCCACATTAGGGAACAAATGCAACGATAAAAGTTCATCAGAAAGAATATCTTTGGCCAATAATACCAATTAGCACCTTCAATAAACTGAAGTACATTAGATCACCTTTGTGCAACTTCTTATCTGCAATGAAAAATACATGTTTTAAAGTATTCCAAAATGTATATGTTTGAAAGAGTCAAATACTGAAAGGTCACAAGACCAGTGTTGAAACAGGCACCAAAGTGAAGATAATAAAGTCATATCACTGCACTTATACATTGTATGTCTTTATATTATGTGTGCTGTGTTGTTCAAACGCATATCCAAAATCTCCAATACCATAGGTAGAACAGCTCCTAATGCAAAGCTGGTACATTTTCCCTTTTAAACTACAGTATTGGGCAGTGCTGCCCACACCTGAGATTTAACCCCTCTCTTGACTCCTCCTCCTCTTGTATTCTCCTACTGTCTATACTCTGAGACATGTTAGCATTCACAGCACCAGACACTGGGCAATCCTGTGGATGAACTTTCCCATCAGGCAGTTTGAACTCAACAGATGAAAATGAGGACAGACTTCCATTTTTCTTTTCCCACATTTTGGTAGACTCCCCCATTGGTGCTACCCTAAGCTCTTTGTTCCTCCTAATGTCCCATCTGTTACCACCATTAATGCTATGAGCATCCAAATGAGGATCAGAGTCACTACTATGAACCATATTGAAGTATGTACACTTTGGTGTATGGGGTTTAGCCATATCCTCCAGCTCAGAAGAAGATATTACAGCTAGAGGTGAGTGTTGGTTCTCACAATACGGGTAGGGTGCATCCTCACTCGCATTGTCCTGAGCTGTGTCAGCTGATGTGGTGTCTCCATTTTGGTATATTCCCATGGGCACAGGAGGAGAATGATGGATGAGGTGATTTTCTTTTAGGAGCCACCTGCCTTTATCAATCAGCACTCTCTCACCAGAATCCACTTCACCATTTAAATCCATGCACTGTACAGACTCAAAGTCTCCTTTAAGGGAACTTGTTCTGTTGTAACATAATGGCTCCTGAATTGCACTTCTAGAATCTTGAAAAGAGGCAAGACTGTTATTGCTGTTTAAACTTGGACTGGTGGTATGTTTTGTTGTAGACACTGAAGAGGATTTCGTGCAGATATTTTCTTTCACATTGTTTCTGATCTTTGGGTTCTGAGAGCTTAGTTTTATGATTTCTTGAATGATACATAATCTCTCTTCCTCTTCTCCTCCACTATCAGTTAAAAGTTCCATAGAGGCCTGTGACTGGTGTCCGCTATTGTCTGATGTATCGGGCCTGTAATCAGAGAGATCTGATGTATTAGGGCTTGGGACGCATTTCTGACCATACTGTGCATCTGACTTGTGTTGAACCAGGAACGTCTCCCTCATTTTACATTTATTTGGCTCTACTCTGAGGTTTCCATTTGAATCATATGTGACAGTCAGGTTGGACGACAACAAAGCTGAATTGATTAAATCTAACAGCTCTTGTGAGATCTCTGTTGGATGTAATAAATAGTGATAACCATGTTCCATGCCAAACTTCTCTGCCTCCTCTAACAAGTTTTCACTTGTCTTTGTTCTCGTACTCTTCCAAGACTCCCTTTCTTGTGGAACAGCATCTACATCATTACCAGAATCAAGCATACTGCCCTCCTCCTCTTCTTCTACATCATGCTCTCCACCAGAACTGTGCTTTTTATCTGCAAGGCTTCCTTCCTCTAAAATTTGGACCAAACAGTCAAGTTCTGAATCACAGCTTGTGCTTGACCTTGACTTTTTTTCTATAATTTCGTCAGCATCAGGATCTGAGGTGGCACAAAAACATGGTTCCATATCTGGATCTACCAATGCACAAACTTTAGAAATCTCACCATCTTTATCATTACTGTCATGCTCTTCCATAAGCGTATTATCTGCATCATTACCAGAATTGGGTATACTGCCCTCCTCATCCTCTTCTACATTGTGCTCTTCAGCAGAACTGTCATTATTATCTCTGAAACTGCCTTCCACAAAAGCATGGACCTTACAGACAAGTTCTGAATCACAGCTTGTGCTTGACCATGACTCTTTGTCTATCACATCCTTATCCACAGCCTCTGAGATGGTATTAGAGCATGGTTCAGCATCTGGATCAACCACTTCACAAACTTTGGACACCACATCATCCTCATCATTACTGTCATTCTCTTTCAACTGTACATAATCAATTTGTTGTATTTTATTGTATACAGCTTTTTCATCATTTTCATCAATACCACCACACTCAGGGCTATTGTTATTAAAGAGTGGATCAGGATCTGACATATCTGTCATAGCATCATCCTGTTGCTCTGTCTTTAAATCTACAACATCTAGAGACATTAATTGATAGTTTTCTTGGCTATCTGATTCTAATGTTTGCTGTCTATGTTTACCCGCCATGTCATGGTGATGTGGTTCAGACTGAGAATCCTTAGAGCATGGATCTGAGTGGTTGGACTTACTCTCATATTGTGATGAATCAGACAAGTTTTCTTGTTTGTGGCCTTCTCCTTGAACACTATTCCTTTCTTCTGAATTTCTTCCTTTCTCTGAATTATCTGCTTCCTCTCTGACACAGTCTTGCTCATGCATATCTCTGTCAGAAAACCGCACACATTCCATTTCTGATACTGAATACAGGTATTTGGCATCTGTGTCTTCGAATTCTGAAATATCTGACTGTTCACTATATTCTCTGATATTCTGAATGGTGTTGTCCTCTGCATTAAAGTTTATTTCCTCTCTATTGTCTAGTGTTGTGTTGTTCTCTCTTTTAGACATATTGTCTTGGTCATCAGAGGACTCAGAAACTTCTTCAGCTATCTCTTTTACCTTTTTTTCTAATGTGGGAGAACTGTTTTCTACTGCATCTCTGTTCTCAGATTTTGAGTCTTCGTGCATTACAATTTCTGTTTTTCTCTCTGTGTCCATCTGGTTGTTATCAATAGTTTCTAAAGCCTTTTCTGTACTTGAATCACTAAAATTTTCCTCAGGTGGTTGTTTGGGTACTGCTTTACCAGAATCTTCAATAACTGGGACCTTTTTCTCAGTTATGGGGGAAAGAGATTGAATTAGATGCAGTTCCTGAGATTCTGGTTCTTTTGTGTCATCAATCATCTCATTTTTGGTTGTGTAATTTTCTTGACCAATATTCTCTGCGGAATAGTCCCCTTCCATGTCAGAAGCTTTCTCTAAACTACCATTCGTGGAGCCAGCATTATTTTCCTCATCTTTACCTGAGACTTCACTGGTGTTTTCAGAATGTCCTTTGTTCAAATTTGTTTGATAATGACTCTTTAGTTCTCCTTCAACAAGAGAGGAAATCTCTCTGCGAAGATCTTCAGACATGTTGATATCTTCCATTAACAGTTCTATCCCAAAATCAGGCTTTTTTTCCTCATCATCCCCTTCTCCTCCTGAGTCCACCTCCAGTGCAAATTCTTGTTCAGGTTGTATTGGTGAAAGCGGTGGACTCTCTCTGGTGGCATTTTTCCTCTGGAACTCTCTCCAGCTCTCTTTTAATTGAAAAGAGGTTGAGCTTTGAAGACTTGTCAAGCTGGCCTTAAACTCATCCTCATCCTGAATATTGGCTATTTTTTCCAAGGACTGCATGACCTTCAGGGCCTCTGAGCGGCTGCCTGAGTTGCTGGCTTGTGACTCATCTTTTCCGAGGATTGAAATATCATCTCTCAGAGTCATTAGTGACAAAAAGGACAGAAAAGCTCTTGATGGAGAACCAAAGGCAGAGGCCACTTGGGATGAGAAATCTGGGAGGCTGCTGGAATTTTGCTTCACTTGGGATGTTAAGCATGGCTGATTTGAAGCCTGTCTTATAGACTGAATAGAAAAACATAACTGTTCTAAAACTGGTTTCATGCCTGATCTAATATTAAGCTCTGTGCCTTGTAATGTCCCACCGTAAATACAAGGGTCAGGGGGAACCAAGTTCTCAGATGACTTGTGCATTCTAACAAGGCACTCCTGTTCAGCAGCATGTACCCTCACACTTGGCATAGATTTACAAAAGCCTCTCAACCTTTGTAGCTCAACTGGTTCTCCCTCACAACATATTTTAACAGGTGGATGAGACATCAGCCTCTCAACAGCATTATCTTCAGGAGAATGCCCTTCATCCATTACACTATCATTTTCAGTTTCACTTTTAATCTCAGAGCCTTCTGCAGAGTCACTGCCTATCTGGAATATTGCCCTTGGTACATTCTCTGGATTCTCTGTCTCATCATCATAGGGAGAAGATTCTGGTTGAATCTTTTTCAGCCAGTTTTCAACATATTGATTCACATTAGAGGGTGATGATTGCAGCACTGGCAAGGACACACTCTCACTCAAATTCTGTTTTTGTTTAGGGGATTTTGATCTGTTACCATTCATTGACCTATGCTTTGGCAGCATCTTTTTTAATGGTGCTTGATGGCCCGTTGACCGAATGTCTAAGACTTTTTTCCTTAAAGTAAGCCCTTGTGAGTCACGGTTTCCTTTGTTTACTATGTTTGGGATGTTTTTGATGGTTTTATCTTGTAGCTTGAGCTCTTTCTCTGACCTTCTTTGATTCCCTATGTTGAGATTCAAATTTTTACTTTTTGAATATCTTTCAAATGTCTTTTTATTTGTATCTCTTCCAGTTTTGTGTTCAGGTTTGTCACTTTCTGCTGAACTGCAGATTTTTTCTGATCCTGTGTTGCTCAGTGTTTCAGAAGTATTTATCTTTTGGAGGTCTTTTGAAGAGGATGGAATACTACCCTTTATTCTTTTCCCAGATGAATCAGAAGAAATACCTGTCTTTGATTTTTGTTCCATTGCTACCTCTTGCTGCATGATTTTCTTTTCTCTGGATTCAGACTCTACTAAGGCCTGTTTTTCATTTTCAGTGAAGACAGAATTATTTTTGCTTTTCTTCTGAAGAGGTGTTGAACAGGCAGATGACGATGAAAGCATGTCAGTTTTTCCACCATCTTGGGAGTTTGAACTTGTGGACAGCCTAGTGAGATCTACATCACAATAATTACATGATGACTGGGGTTTTGAGTCTGTTGAGCCTGGCTTAATGCGAGGCAAAGCTTTAGTACAATATCCAGGCTTACTATCTTCATCAACCTGTGTATTTGCATAGTAATTGTCATACGTGCCCTGTGTTTCATGTATGTGAAGTACAGTCTCTGTTATTCCCATTGTCCCATTGTTTTGTAGATGTAGAACCTCTGCAACACCTGTTGATCTGAAGGTGGATTGACACATCGTTTGCTTGACCTCTCCTGGTTCAATCTTCTTGGGTTTTGACACAGATTTTGTGCTGCTGCTACTGCTACGACTGACCATGCAATAACCCTCTGTCAGTTCTCCCTGT
This sequence comes from Moxostoma hubbsi, assembly GCA_032164185.1. Lineage (NCBI taxonomy): Eukaryota > Metazoa > Chordata > Actinopteri > Cypriniformes > Catostomidae > Moxostoma > Moxostoma hubbsi. The sequence continues at coordinate 29,527,566 of JAVLUX010000009.1, forward strand.
GCTGTCTGCTCCAAGTATGAGTATGCACCCACTGTACTCTCCTGAACTTCAGTCTCTGAAACCATTTTAATGTTTTTCACAGAAGCCTCTTTCATTCGCTGTCTTGTATGCTTTTCAGAAGTCTGAGATGTAACACTACCATAATTCTCTCTTCCTTCATCATTGAATCCAACAGACTTGTCAGTGATTGTGGTAATTTCTTTAGATTCTAAGCTATGAGGACCATTTGACTCTTTGCCTGAGTGATTAGTAACATCTAATGAGTTCATGCCTGATCCTGGCTTGGAATTGCACACTGTCCTCTGCTGACTATTCACATAGTTGCGGCTTAGTGTAGTTGTCCAGTGGATAATTTCCTCTTGTTTAAAATTAAGATGGACCTTCATCTCCACAGTCATGCTGCCATCCTCATTGACCCGGAATGATTTCTCAATGTCATTTTCAGTAGGCATTATGGGGTAGTTCTTCTCTTCCATATCAGCTGTGCAGTCACAGGTCTCCCTATCCTCTGATAACGCTGGCTGACTGCCTTCAGTCTCCATTGATTCTGTTTTTTGGCTATTTTGCTCTGACAAATTTCCATTTAGTGACTTATTGATTTGCTCTACAAGGAATCTCTCAGAAGATAAAGAGAAATTCCTTGATCTTGAGAAAGTCCCAGTTTGTTTCATTTTTTCTTCTTATATCAGAATATGGAAGGGATGTTTTGGTAGAAAATAAGAACAAAATAATAATTATAGATTATAAGGTGCTTATGAAATAGACCTTTCAAATAGAGAAAATTAAAATGCTTCATTCTTGCCACTTAAGAGAAGTGCTTTATATTATAACATCTATTCATTAGGCAATAATTTGGGGCTTACGTTGAAGTGTCTTTGTTGGTGCGGGAGCCAAGGATTCAGATATGCTACCCATTCTGAAGGGTTCATTACCAGCAGCCACGACAATCCCAGAGCACAAAATGAGGGAAAGAAGTCCTTCAACCTGCAGGATAAATAGAACAAAAACATTCTGGATGCAAATAAAGGTTTTTCTCATAAATAATATATTTTTTTTTTGTATCAAAAGTTCAAAAATGAGGTTAGGGTATGCACTGCCATTTTTTTTTATTACTCTGTATTTTTTGTTTTCCAGTACAAATATCTAAACATCCTTCAAAAAAAAAAAAAAAAAAAAAAATTATATTAAAAGCAAAATGACAAGATTTTTTTTTCTAAAAAATTAAGTGAAGTTTCTTCTTCTTTAAAGCTTGCTTTTTCTTACCCATTTGTCAAATATTTTTTTCTTCATAAAACCTGATGATATTGTGTTAAATTGTTCTGAACCAAGACTTAAAATCTTAGGTCATTTTGATTCTCAAGTAAATTTGTTCTGTTTTAATGATTGTTTTGATATTTTTACTTAATTTAATAAAAAATATATATATATTGTTTATGCAGTGTGTTCACAGTGCAGCTTGCACAAACCTTAGCTAATCAGCTGCTCCACTTTTCTTGAAAGCCCGAGCGACAAGAGTGATTACAGTGTGCTCACACAGCTGGGGGTAATGATTTCAAATATCGTAGCCAAGTATGTCAAGGATTGGCATTTCTATCAGGAAGTCTGAAATTTAAGATGACATTTATTTGATGAATATAAAACAGAAACTAATGTCTCTCTTTGGCGTAGGCCCCGTCTGGCGGTCCGAAGAATTTGTACTCGGAACCATCATATCCTGCCGGAGATAGGAGGCAGGGGCAAGGATCCTACCCCCGTGCAGGACGGGACTCAACTGGTGGTGGTGGGGTGGTGGAGGTTGCAGTGTTAGCACACTGAAACAGCAATGTGATAGATTGTGAGCAGACTTATAAAGTAACGGCTTACAACAACTTCTATGCTGGGTTTGAAGTACAGAAAGACGTGGTGGCGAGGAAGACCACCCCTCCTCCCAACGACCAGGTGCTCTGTCTTACCACGGCTGATGTGAGGAAAACTCTACGTAGAGTCAACCCAAGGAAGGCTGCTGGACCAGACAACATTCCTGGTAGAGTGCTCAGAGGATGTGCAGACCAGCTGGCAGATGTTCTCACCGACATCTTCAACATCTCTCTGAGCAGCACCGTCGTTCCAATGTGCTTCAAAGCCACCACCATTGTCCCCATGCCAAAGAAGTCTTCAGTGTCCTGCCTCAACAAATACCATCCCGTCGCATTCACACCCATCATCATGAAGTGCTTCGAGAGGCTCGTCATGAGGCACATTAAGACCAAGCTTCCCCCCTCACTAGACCCACTGCAGTTTGCGTATCGTCCAAACCGTTCAACAGACGATGCCATCGCCACCACCCTCCATCTGGCCCTCACCCACCTAGATAAAAAGGACTCATACGTTCGAATGCTGTTCATAGTCTTCAGCTCAGCATTCAACACAATCATTTCCCAGCACCTGATTGGAAAGCTCAACCTGCTGGACCTGGACACCTCCCTCTGCAACTGGATCCTGGACTTCCTGACTGGGAGACCTCAGTCAGTCCGGATCGGGAACAGCTTCTCCACCACCACCACACTGAGCACTGGGGCCCCCCAGGGCTGTGTGCTCAGTCCACTGCTGTTCACTCTGCTAACTCACGACTGTGCAGCAATGCACAGCTCGAATCACATCATCAAGTTCGCCGATGACACGACCGTGGTGGGTCTCGTCAGCAAGAAGGATGAGTCAGCATACAGAGAGGAGGTGCAGCGGCTAATGGACTGGTGTAGAGCCAACAACCTGTCTCTGAATGTTGACAAAACAAAAGAGATGGTTGTTGACTTTAGGAGAGCACAGAGTGAACACTCTCCACTGGACATCGACAGCTCCTCTGTGGAGATCGTCAAGAGCACCAAATTCCTTGGTGTTCACCTGGCGGATCACCATCACCAGCTCTAATACCAAGAATGCCCAGCAGCGTCTCTAATTTATTCGAAGGCTGAGGAAAGCACATCTCCCACCCCCCATCCTCAATACATTCTATAGAGGGACTATTGAGAGCATCCTGAGCAGCTGCATCACTGCCTGGTTTGGAACTTGCACCGTTTCGGATCGCAAAGCCCTGCAGAGGATAGTGAGGACAGCTGAAAAGATCAACGGGGTCTCTCTTCCCTCCATCAAAGACATTTACAAAAAACACTGCATCCGCAAAGCCACCAGCATTGTGGACGACCCCCACATACCCCTCACACAAACTCTTCACCCTCCTGCCATCTGGCAAGAGGTACCAAAGCATTCGTTCCCTCATGGCCAGACTGTGTAACAGCTTCTTCCCCAAGCCATCAGACTCCTCAATACTCAGAGACTGGTTTGACACACACACACACACACACACACACACACACACGAGTTGCACTTTAATTATTGTCACTTTATAACTGGCTGCTACCTCAATAACTGCTGTGTCCATAGAACACTATCTCATAGTATGTTCTGTTTACATTTGGCATTTTTAGAAACTGTCATCTTTTTTGCACTACTGTGTACTGGTCGGTGCTGCACTGTCTCTTACTGTGTCTATTGTCCTGTTCATTTATTGTACTGTACCGTACTTTTTGCACACATTTGCACATGCACTTTATATTGGTATTTTATGTCTGTGTAGTCTCATGTGGTTCTGGGTTTGTCCTATTTTGTTTTATGTAGCACCATGGTCCTGGAGGAACGTTGTCTCCTTTCGCTGTGTACTGTACTAACTGTATATGGTTGAAACAGTTAGGACTTGACATGTGATTGGCTGAGAATTACCCAGCTAATGGTGCGATGATGAACAGCTGCTAGTCTTCCCACTAGAACTACACTGCGCTTACATGGATTGTAACTGTAATGAAACCAGAAGTGGTATACTTTGAAGCTTAAAAGTAAAAAAAAAAATTTTGATTGTTCAATATTGAATAATACATATGCCCAAATGGTTAAAAAATCAAGGGAAAAATAAAAAGAAGTGCAGAAGTTATTTCAAAATAGTGTTAAAGTGTTGTTTAACAGTATTTAATTATTTTGTACAAAACTACCATTATAACATTTCAGTATTGTGTTAGTGAAAGACATCGTAGTTAAAAACTTAACTAATCTATTTGAAAAAAAATCATTGCATTTATTTTTAGGATGTCAATATTACTAATTTACTATTTAAAAAATATGTTTTATCTAAAGCAACCTAAACCTATAAACTATTTGGAGGGCTAGTTCTCCAGCTTTTAGAGTGCTGTGGTAACAGAGCATGACTGTAATTTCAATAATGAATTTTTTTTTTTTTTTTTCAAACAGAACAGATTCAAACTTCCGAAAGAGTATTTGATTATTTGTTTGCTCTACAGACAATTATTGTTTATTCTGCTATTAACATAAAATTGTATTCTTAATATTCTATATTAAGAAACAATAACTGTGTTTATTTACAATTTTAGTGAAGAAGAACTGTGATATGTCTATAAATTTTTCCTCTACTCATGAGTAATACTTACTCTTCTGCCATCTTTGGTGTAAAGCTTAACAACTGGGAACTGCATCACTTGAGAAAGATAATCCAAAAGGGCTTTGAAATTTGGGGCTGTTCTCCTGTGAAGAACAATTACTCGCTTTATGCTTGGATCCCTGTTTTTATATACCATCAGCCTTTTTGGGGTATGCAACGCAGTGTTTTCAGCCATTTTTACTGTCCTTGTAGTTACAACACTTCTCTTAACTAGATGCCAGACCAATTCTCTACGTTCTTGACGCCCTGCACTAATGGGTCTGGTAGTGTTCCAAGGGACCTGTCTTTTGTGGACCTCATCCAGGTTAAAAGGCTTGACTTTCTTCTGGTCTGAGCACAGATAAGAGCCCCCATCCTGCAGATCATCGAGAGTGTGGACAGCATGTGTTCCCCTGGGTGTTGTGATGGTCCTTACCCCAAAAGGCAGAGGCACTTTCTTGGAGAGGACATCTAGTAGGGCATCAAAGGTTTTCAAAGTGCGGCTATTGATGGTCATCCGGTGCCCCATGAACTGGGGGTCACCACTCTTGTAGAAACATACCCTCTTTGAGATAATCGGGTCTTGGTTTGGGAGCACAGGCCTGGAGACCAACGTCTGCATGCTCCCTGGGGACACATCTGGCTGAGATGCATCATAAAAGGGAGTTGTGCTCATAGTAACTGAAGCTGTAAAAAAGTTATGATGTATTTAATAATAATAATAATGTTATTTAAGAATAAGAATCATTATACTTATAATATATATATATAATTTTAACTAATGTTTTCAGCATTTCATTGTTCTGCATCTACAGTGTTGTTGATTATGCTGTATATGTTTCATTATTTGCTGTATGAAGTTATGTTTCACCCATAGCTTATTTTTTGTTAATGAGTGAAAGAGGACTTAGAGCACATTGAGAATTGGGCATTCCAAATCGGGGAGAAAAAATAATAATAATAAAAAAACATATTATCTGTAGCGATGTTTTGGCCAATTATTGATCAAATTAAAACCAGCAGCTCTAACCATTGATAAAAACCACCGATATCAACCATAGTTTTTTCACAATGGCGTTTGCATGCTAATGATCACTTAAGTGATCATTATTCATTGTTAGAATAATAAAATAGTTTATTTAATTTTTTTAAAGCACAATTACTAAGCTAAACAGTGATTTCGTGACAAAACAAAGTGAGAAAGTGGCATATTATTGGTATAGGCTTCAATTTTTTTTTTTTAATTAGTATAGGCCAAAACTGTTCATATCAGTGCATCCCTAATTGTCTAGATAATGTTTAGCCTGTTTAGTATGCTGACGGTGTATCTTTTTTTTTTTCTACCCAATAATTGAATAATGTTAAATGTATAACCCTGAATAGAAACATTTTGATTAAACTGAAATATCAATAGTGTCAAATTTGTTAAATATACTGTATATATATATATATATATATATATATATATATATATATATTTTATTTATTTTTTTATTTATTTATTTTTTTTTTTTTTTTTTTTTTTACAATTATGAAAAAGAAAATTTCCCTCTGAAATTTTCCATAGCCCTACCTGCACCCCATCGCAGCCTACAGACCACAGATGGAAAACGTCTCGGTTACGTATGTAACCTTGGTGAGATGAAGGGAACGAGACATTGTGTACTAACACATAAGGGGAGTTGTTCTTCCACATGACCTATTTGAAACCTCTCTACAATAACACCAATATTCTAATATTGGCTATGGTGTTTGAGCCATGCTCTTTTAGGAACAAAGCTGTCTGCTATAAGAGCAGGTGCACAAACACCTTTCCGAAGAACTCTGAGTCTTGTAGTCCGGCCAATGTTTGCAATGTCTCGTTCTCTTTGTCTCAGGGAACCGAGGTTTCATTTGTAAATCTTACGACTCAGTGCACTTGACATTGTGTGCATATGGGGATCATAATCCCATCACGCCACACTACACGACATAACCTTCCAGAGGAAACATGACGGTGCTGTCCTGTGAGACGGCGACCGACATGAGTATCCTGCAAGTGAGTGACCCTAATGTTGGGCCAGGATGGGAGCACTCAGAATGAATAGATGGAATATAGTCATATAGTATGAATTAAAACCTTCACGAACCCAGTCGGGAAGGGAGTTATTGTTAATGAAAGTGCTTGTGACTTTATGCTAAATTACAACAGCCTGATGCAGGCGGTTGTGAAAAATGATGGGGAAACCACACTTAAGGGGAGGGGCATAAGTATCGCAAATGAAATAGTAAGCGCTCTAAACTGAGAGGACTTGTGAAGAGAAAAACATTACATCTAAGTTGTAAAACCTTGCGAATTGGTTTTGAGAAGACCATCCTGCTGCAAAACATGTCTTGTAAAGACACACCATTCGTCAATGCCCATGAGGAGGCCATGTTTCTAGTTGAGTGTGCTTTAACACCAACTGGGCAGATCTTACACTGCAACTTGTAAGCCAGGTCAATCGCATCAACGATCCAGTGAGAACGTGTTTGCTTGGAGACGGACATTCCTTTTGTGCATCCTCCATAGCACAAAAAGATCTGATCAGACAGTCTGAACTGGCGGGTTCGCTCAACGTATGTGTGTATACAGGGTATAACAAATGCAAGGATTGTTCCTCATCTGAAATAAATGGAGAAGGTCAGAAGGCTTGAAGGGGAACCATCTGCACTCTGAAGCATGATTAGAACCTTAGGCACATAGCCTTTTCTGGGTTTGACAGTGGCTTTTGAAAGACCGGAGCCAAAATCCAGACATGAATTGTCAATTGATAGTGCAAGTAAGTCACCAACCCATTTTACTGAGGCCAAAGCCAGCAGTAGTGCGGTCTTAATGGAGAGCATTCGCAAATCAACAAAGTCCAAAGGCTCGAAGGGTGGCCCTGCAAGTGCATTTAGGTCCAAAGTTAGGTCCCAAGTCAGGTTATGTCGTGTAGTGCAGCGTAATAGGATTATGATTGCCATGTGCGGTTCTGATTGCCATGGTTGTCAAGTGTAATGAGTCGTAAGAGAATGTCTCGGTTACATACGTAGCCAGACAGTGATCAGTTACTTCAGTGGTAATGTTTTTTCATTTTTAACTGAAACAGACACAAAAGAATGGTCTGCACACGCTCGCTCATGAGGTGCGCATGCAACATCTAAAAAGGAGATTTACTAGCTGGGGAAAATTGTGCTTTTCGACAGTTCACAGTATACCAGATTTTCCATATGCAAGGCAGTAAGTCTCTGTGTTCACTCAGTAGTGACTCTGATTTGATTGGCTGGTAATAACCAATAGCTGAGGTAATTAAAAACACACACATTATTCATTTTCAATGGGGCGAGAGCCACATTGATACATTTCGTGAACATGCGGGGAACCAGAGACAGACTGAAAGGAAAGACTTTAAATTGCTACGCAGTTCCCTCGAATCTAAAAAGACGCAGTGCAATTGGTACATAAAGTAAGCGTCCTTCAGATATATTGACGCAAATCAGTCCTGGGGACAGATGTGCGATAACATCTGTTTCTGAGTTAACATTATGAATGGGCGCGTCGCGAGCATGCAATTAAACATCTCCAGAACTAGAATGGGTCGAAGCCCGCAGTCCTTCTCCAGAATGAGGAATTAACAGCTGTAAATCCCGCTGTGTGTGTCGCAGTCTGTGCACACAAAACCAGCATATTGTGTGGTCAGATTGTGCTCGATTGTTGTAAACACCAGCACTGACACTTCTGTGTAAAAATAGGTGGGCTTTGAAGTGGTAAAGCCCTTTATTGAAAAAGTGTGAGTATCCCATGCGAGCGCTGTACTCTTTATTACCTCCCTTTTTATTACCTCCTCTAAAAGCTCAAATGCCATAGCAATATTAGAATATTGGCATTATTGTAGAGCGGTTTCAACTTGGTCGTGTGGACTCCCCATATGCATTACCACACAGAGTCAAGTGTACTGAGTCCTTGTTCTAGGGGGTCTTTCAGTTTATGACAACAAAACCTTTAAATTAAAAACATTTTTCTTTGTATGTTGCCAGTTTCCTGTGGAATTCTATTACAGCTCATGCAAAAGAAGAATCAGTATCTATTTCAGCAGCAACAACTGTGTTGTTACTATTCTTCTTTTAAGTATTGTTTTAAAAATGTTTCCATTGACTGGTCTCTTGTAGGGTTTATTCAGGAAGGTTTGCATAACATGGCAAGACTCGGAGGTGTTGTAATGGTTTCACAAGTCAAACACAATAACCACATGCTAATGCTAATATTTACTGAACGGTAACTGAGTGGAAATTAAACAAATATACAAATGTATACATACAATACTAATGACTACAATAAAATGGACAAGCAACATAGTTTGTTTATCTGATAAAGGATCTAAAATGAAAATCTAGAAAGAAAGGTTTTGAAGTCTGTAAAGGTCACAGGTCCTGAGATGTATGCAAAAATCAAATCATGCTTACACAGATAACCTTGCTATGTGGTACAGACAGCAGTATTCAAATGACCAATTAGCTCTACAGGAATGCTTCGTTGCAATGAATCATTGCATAACAGCCACGGGACATGTTCTGATAGCCATTATAAAGTGTTAATCTAAAAAGCACTAAATGAGGCATGAAAAAAAAAACTTCTTATCTCCTAAATGTGGCATTACTTAAAATACAATAGAAATTCCTATCACTACACTACAATACAATGTTTCTTAAAAGAAACACTGTATTCAATAACAGCTGATTATCAGCACACACTTTCTCTGTCAGTTTATTTTGCCAATATAAAGAGAATTTTTAAGAGAAAGTCTTACTACGTTTGATTACTTGGTTGTTAGATTACAACAACAAAAATTGGAGCATCTCAACTTACCTTATTTTACATTTTACGAGAGTTGAGTTGGAGAGTTGGTCGTCATCAACTGAAGAGATTATGAACAACGCTCATGGCTATTTTAGGACTGCATGCATCAGGGCCAATTTGTGTAATCTTTGGTCATGGTTAAATGGAATTTTAGAGAAAAAGAACATCAAGACAAAAAACATCAATACTTTCATTTAAACCTTGAGGTTAATGAAAATATATTTTTTCAACAAATTATTTCTGTCATCTAAATGTTCACACCAACATGAAATATTTAGCCTTCAAGCTTAATATCATGAAAGTATTGAAAATAATAATTATAATGATGAAAGAATAGTAATGAATGATATCATGTTCAATAACAATATAGTAATAAAAGAACCTCCATGTAAACCTTTTCTGTAATCTCAATAATCTCTTTTAATAATCAAAATTCTGTTACTTCTTCCTATATAATCAACTAAAGTAATTCTAGTTGTTGAGGCTTTTATCCTTGAATGGAAGTTAGATTTTTACTTATACATAATGAGACCTAATGTAATCCTGCTACTGTGTGATAACCAGCAGATGACTGAAGGTGTTTCTAATTTCTTGCAGAGGTATAAGTAGATTGATGGCCTCTGCTAATAAGGATTAGAGTGGGTGAAGTAGAGAGGTTTTATGCTGTAGCTGACAATAAAGGAAAGGGAAGTCTCACCTGGGAAAGCATGCTTCTCTCAGTGGGGAGTGTAATTGTGACTATGGAAGGATAGCAGGAATATTGATATACTGATTGGTTTACTGCAGGAAAGCACCAGTTTTTCAGTGCATTACATCTGTGACAATGTTAATCTTGTATTATATTATTCAGATATGTATATGAACTGCATAGAACAGTGGACCTTATTCTTGCAGTGACTTGCCTTTTGAACCTATTCACTCTTATTTTTTTTTATCTATTGTTGGATGTTTCTCCATGGATATTTAGTTGTTTCCAGTAATCCCAGGGCTCCCTGTCTGGTCTCAGATACTTTTTATGGGATTTCCTGTTAGCATGAGGTGGAGATTAGCCCTTGCAATGTTGTCTACGGTCGCTTCAAACCATATTGACAATGTTTGTCATGCATTTGTTATGGTTTATCTGTGCATTTCTTGCTATCTTTATGACTGAATGAGTCAAAAGAGAGCTCAAGAGCTGTTGTATAGGCTACATTCTCACCCTCATTATCAAAACGTGCCATAATAATTACTGATATTGTTGCTCAAGACAGTGCTAGTGTAAGGAGCTCCTCTTTTGGGGGTGCTGTTCTCCTCCAGACCAACAGAGGGCGCTCGCCCTGGACCTCCCGTGCCATGCTCCTCTCATCTCCTGCAGATAGCACCAACGCCCCTAACCCGGTTTAACCATCTACTCATCAACCCTCATTCCTTCACCTGTACATAGCCCTATATAAGAGTGCATGTTGCTCACCCATGTGTTCAGTCCTTGAGCCTTTGTACCGTGTTCCTCATGCTCTCTGGTTAAGTCTCATCCTTGTTGTACCTGTTTGACCTTCGTGTCTCTTTTTGTTTCTCTGTTTTATGGAAGTTCGGCTTTCCTATTTTATTTGTACTTTGCTATTCTCTATAATTAAAAGATTATTTATTTTAGGAAGTAACGTAAGGTTCTTTGCTCTTGGGCATGCTTTGATCTAGATCAGGGATTGTCAATGGGTGTTGTTCAAAAGATGTTAGGAGGTGCTGAGATGAAATTAGTAGTTTATCAATCATATAAATCAAATCTATCGTCAAGTTCCTCTTTGCATTAAAACGTTTATCTAGACTTGGAGTACATTAGTTGGTTCTCAATTATACAGGTTTGTACACATTTTTTACCATGATTCATCTGAAAATTAAGTCTAGTGATGCATCTGAATTATCTGGTTTAGCAGCGTCAAATACACAGGCGAAGGCACATCCTCGGCTTATGCACCTGTATGGCTCTCTAGATGGATACGGCAGAATGGACAGAGCAGTGCAAAGCTCTTAAAGCTTGAGCTCTTAAACTCGCAGCTTTGCAAGGATCAGTGAGAAGGCACGAGAAGTGGAAACCATTTGAATTCGGTACAGAATTTTACATCAACACCCTTGAATTTACTATAGTAACACTAACTGTACTTTTGGTAGAAAAAGAGTCAGAATAAATATTATCAGATCACTGCTTCAGCTCTATTAAATTTGTCATAGGCTACATTAGGGGAGTGAGGGAATATAATTTTTGTTTCATCTTATAAATATTTATATTTTGTATTTATTGTTTTTACATGTGTTTACAGTAGGTCTACTGCTTGTAATTACAAAAATGCCATAGTTTGTTTTATAGAAATCATGTTACATCTAACTGTGGCAGTGAAGAAGTTCAATGGCTTACTATGGTCTTGTTACAAATACCACTGTTAAAATTATAACAATAATTATTTATTTTTAATTCATATGTGTAAATACACTACGAGATTTACATTAATAATGTATTATTTATTAATCAATAATAAAGAGGGGGGGGGGGGGGGGGGGGGGGGCTGGGCAGGGGTGATTATCAAAAAAAGGTTTAAAACCAGTGAACTAGATGTCTGAAACCAACATACTGCACAAAACCACTGCCTGGAAAAACACACATTTATGTCATATGCCTTATGATGTTTAAAACATAAAATAACCTAGATCTGATAACATAGTTAAACCTATCCATTAAAATGTACCTTCATTATACAGTATAACTGACTGTTACCAGAATGTGTGCCAGTGTGCTTTTATTGAGTTCATTGTTAATCCATCAGCTATAACAAAAATATGATTGAAATTTTAGTTTGGAGGATAGAATTAACAAAAAATTGTTCCAATTTAAGATGGTTTTAAACTAGCCTAGTTGCTTGATATTGGATGTATAGACTGGTCTCTCTATAAACCACATATTTCAAATCATATTTTTAGATGTGTGTAAACAAAACATACAAGAGCAAACATTTTCAGGACATTATCAAATACGTGCACAACAAGTGCTAAAAAGTGTTGTTGGTTGGAATTTCGATCTCATTATAATGTACCATAAATTTGTTGATGTAAGGCCACACACTTTTGTTTATTTATTAAGTTCTGAATCAGTGGGAGAGGGAAAATTATACATTTAACAGGGTAATATTTTGCTGAGTGACACACTTGCCATCTTCCATTTTTATTGATTATCTTCTTTCTAGTCCCTTCCCTACCTATGTTTATTTTGGTAATGAAATGACAAACCTACCATCGTTCTAACTTTAACAACATTTCACGACGATACTGGACTTGAATTTTAGACTGTACAGTTCATTGTAAGTTGATTGTAAAACAAGCACTTGCGTCCTCTAGTGGTTGTTGTAAACTCACAACACAGTACTCCAATTTACGTATGACTGCCATAACGCGGCTCAAACCGTTTTCAAATCAACTTGTAAAACGGTTGAAAGCCTTGTGTTTAAATTTCTACAACACTTAATAAGTAATAAGAAAACTTTCGATTCATCTTAGCGATGCTTGTAATGCACCTTTTCAAGTTTACGCTCGATTAATGATGTCTGGGGTGGAAATCGATGAGGTTCTTGGATGAGATGGATTAGATAATATAACTTATTTTACTCATAAATCCAAAACTTCAATTAAGAAAAACCCATAGGAAAATCCTGAGGGAACTCATGGCGAATTCATTTCTGGGTTTTTGGACAACAAGCTGCTTTATCAATACACTGTCTGGTTCCCCTCAAAGATTAAACATAACCAGTTCTCAGAGTGTGCCACATCTCAATGTTTTTGAAACATCTGTGGGTCAATCATGACTTTCCTCAGTTTCAAATAATAAGAGTGTCCATGTTCTATTCCAACATGAAGTTGTCTCTCCTCCTCTTGCCCCAGGGGCCTCTAAACCCAAAGGGCCCCGCGCTCTATATCGATTATTAATTAATTTATTTATTTATTGTGCGATATCTATTATAAATCCACATAAATGTAACTCTTGTGTGAAGTAAGCTTACCATTAGTTCGGCCGAATGCGTGCTGGACAACAGCAGCGCAAGCACAGGCTCTCGAGTGCACACTCAGGGAACAGCATTTACAAAAGGCTTCCAAACACAAAGATAAGTACAGTTTAGTAAGGCTGTGTACAAATCTGATGGTTTAAATTCATATAAGCCTAAGTGACAGAATTCATCCAACAGTATAGATGACTTTATAATGTTTAAGACATGCATACATTTTATGTTAAACGAGCGAAATTGCCTTAATACCATAAATATGTGCACATACATTTTGTAATATTTGGTTAAACGCGAGAGTTCGCAAACAGTTATTCTGTTATATGTTGGTAGTCGGGACTAGGGAATAAAGAATGTTTATTGCCATGGACAGGGTTGGGGAGTAACGAAATACATGTAACGGGCTTACATATTTACAATACAAAATATAAGTAACTGCATTCCATTACAGTTACAATTTAAATAATTGGTAATTAGAATACAGTTACATTCAAAAAGTATTTTGATTACTGAAGAGATTACTTTTATTGTCATTTGTTTCATTTATATTTAGCTAAGCTAAGATGCTATTTCTAGCCATTTTACATGCACATGTTACCTTGCCCGATCATTTTTTTTTTTTTTATCAAGAAAATTCACATTGGATCATTATTTATTTATTCTAGTAAGACCTTTTGATATTAGGGGCAAAAATTTTATTCTTGATAATTTTTGTATTGTTTTCCTGTAAAAATATCTACAAATTCTTAAAACAATTATTTATTTGATTTATCTTGCTTTAGAAACAACACTGCATAAGATATTTAGGTTATTCAGAGAATGTATTTTTAGTGTGTATTTTGTCTGTACTGGCAGTTTTATAGGACAAAACAATTAAAAAATCTACCAGTGCTGAAGAAGTAATCCAAAGTATTTAGTGTATGTTACTGACCTTGAGTAATCTAACAGAATACGTTACAATTTAAATTTTACAGCATTTATTCTGTAATATGTAGTCGAATACATTTCAAAAGTAACCCTCCCAACCCTTGCCATGGATGTGTCAAACACAACCTTAGATTAACAGGAAATAATGTGCACAGTGAACTATGAGCAGAAACTGCAGAATATATATATCTTCAAATAATAAAATCACATTAAAGTAGAACAAAAATAATCTCTGTCACTGCCTGCAACACAGTAGGCCTAGGCCTATTCTTAATCAATGGAAAATGCGTAATTCTGCATGGGCAGGTTAATTTTCCATAAGGCAGTGAATGCTATGGTTTACAGGACTTCTTTGGGATGATTTGATTTTTAAATGATTTATCATTTAACTTGCGTAATTATTGTCTGCACACCAGAACAAAAAGGGGGAAAAAACATTCGGCTCACTGTTTAACAAGCGCTGAAACTTTGCCAGGTGAAAAACAATCTGGAATAATGTGTAACAGATTTCATTTCTTTGGACACCAGCGCTAAAAAAGCTTGATGCAGCGCAACAAATGGTGAAACAGAACAAAGGTGTCATGAGATGCATTTAAAAATATTAAAGTTGTTTTAAACTTAATGCAGTGTCTAAAAAATGCCATGGTCCTGAGTTGTGGTCGGCACAATGATCAAAGAAGTCTGTCCGGTGAGTGTAACTTGCCATACTCGCCATACTTGAAAAAACTGACCCGAACCTGGCCCAAAACCTAGGTTTGTCGGGTATAGTGGATTAGGGTAATGTGGGACAATGAATAATGTGGGACACCTAAACTTCAGTGCATTTATCTCTTCTTTTACAACATTAAAGTGAATATGATTGGTGTTGAATCCAAGCAGGGGGTGTCAAGTTATTGAATCATGTGACTTTGTGAAGGGATGTCATAAATGTGGGTGTGAAAATCGTCAAACAGGAAGTACCCCCTTGTGAAGTCAATCAATGACATAGGATTTAGACTAATCTTAAGGATATAAATCTGTTATAAATAAAACAATGTTCTAAATTGTTATCAAACTATGTTTGTGATGTATTCGTAAATCAAATGTTGCAATAATATTGTGAAAATGTGTTAAAGTATTTTCTTTTTCAAGCAATCTTTGTCGTCCCACTTTAGAAAAGGTTGTTTCGAAAGTGAGACAGCATCTTTTGACTAATGTGGGACAGTCATATAAGTTATTCAATTGAGAAAATATGCATTAGTACAAAATAATATTTAAATGTATATAAATAATGATATAAATATTCCTAAATGCAATTTATTACAGATTACAATGGCATCCTAGGTTAGAAAATCCAAAAATTCTTAAAAGATTTGGCAGGAGGAACACGAATATTGTGCCATTTTCCCTTAGAGTACAGGGATCTGAAAATTGTCTTCTGATTTAATAAGGGAACATCTTGGTGATTTCATAATGAATATAAGGTGTTGCTATATTGTTTGTCTTCATATGGAAATATGGTACACAAGTCAGAATTGCAAAAGGTGTCCCACATTACCCAATCCACCCCACGGTTATTCTGCACGTGCGTTCTTCAACCCGATCTGAGTCCGACGGTTGATTGAAGAACTGGATTAGGGTAATGTCGTCACTAACTGAATAGTTATTATGATATTTGAATACCCCGTGCACATCCCTAATAATAACCCATGATTTGGAATCTGTTCATAATTTAAAAGTACATATAATTGGCCGTGTCAGAAACTTTTCTTCAATTTATTTGAAAAACCCAATCAAATCTGACAAGCGTCCTGTAGCGCATAAAGGTGAACGTCATCACGTCATTTGGGGCCTCCACGCTGTAGCCTACCGGCCCATCGGCCTCTCGGGTCTTTTAATCCGCCCTTCTCTTCATAGTGCCGTCTATTAGGCTATTGGAGCAGATACGTATGGAGACTGGGATAGAGTGTGGGATTGCCTTAGAAATAATTTATTGATAGCTAAAGGAAAGAAATTGTAGAATGATACATCGGTGTTTACACTACAAGAACCCCCCCCCCCCCCCCCCCCCCCCCCCATTTATTTTTATATAAATTGATATTTCTGTGATCTCCAAACTAAAGATTTGTTTCCTTTGTTTTGATTTTGTGAGTATACTTTTCGGATTGTATGATTCCTGATATTAGATGTTTTATTCAATCAATATTGTCTTTCTTTTTATACATAAGCGTGAAATGAGCGCGAAGGGATCGACTGTGTTCCGCAACTGCTTTCTGGTCCTTGAATAACATATAATGTGCGAGTAAGGGCAGTCGGTGGACTTTCTGGTGCCCTCCTATGTAGTTGGTGCCCTACGCAGATTGAGTAGCGGCGCTACTGTTTGATAAATAAATAAATAATAAATCACACGAGTTCAATACGTCGATTAGAGATGTCTGGGCTTTATACAGAAACGCCTTCTTGCCAGAGCTGTTGTGTTCTCCGCCGGCTGAGTGTTGTGTGTGCATGTGCTTCTTGATCATTTACATTTAAGCCCCGTTTAACATAAACATAATTCTCCACTAAACACATACAATGGGTAAGAAAGAAGAGGAGGAGATCATTAGAATCGCAAAGAAGATGGATAAAATGGCACAGAAGAAGAATGGGGTGAGGTGTTTTGACATGAATGAATTCCCTGTCTCGCATCACAGCTAGTTGATGCATAACGAGCTAACAGCTACATATATGAAGAACAACGGTGTGTTTTAGTTATTATTTAGAGATAAACTGGGGATCCGTTGTCTGTATGATTTTAGTGATATAACGCACGAGTAATCTGTAATTGTTTTATTTATTGGTTTGCATTTCCCGCTTAGCGGGGGAATTAGCAACATTAGCTGCTGTTAGCGCGGATAAACAGAGAGTCAGTCAGCGGGAAGGACTGACACACAAATACAATGAATAAACACTCTTTACGGTCGTGTTAATCTGGTTTGTTGTTTATTATATGGGTGAAATTTTTTTTATTTTATTTTCTCGAATCGTGGCAGTGAAAGCAAGTGAGGATAATTAGTAGAAGTTCTGATTCATAGACACTGCCATTGGAATCTGTATAAACATGAACATGGATATCATATATCACGCATATCCCGTAGATCTCATTGAATATTTCAAGAATCATCATGAGATCTATTTAGTCATTAAATGTTTATTTTAGGCTGGGGCTCTGGATCTGCTAAAGGAACTGAAGAACATACCCATGACCCTGGAGCTTCTGCAGGTATGTTTACTATATTCTTTGCTGATTATGTTCGATTTTGTTTTCTGGTAGATTTGACGAGAGTTTTCATCAGCTTTTCCTTAAACAGTCCACCAGGATCGGGATGTCAGTCAATGCCATCCGCAAGCAGAGCACAGACGATGAAGTGACGTCACTAGCCAAGTCCTTGATCAAGTCCTGGAAGAAGTTGTTAGGTAAGGATAGCAGACATATAAGATGGATATTAATTTATTTTGTTTGTTTGTTTTTTCAATTAAGCTATTAAGCAAAATTTAAACACATGTATATGGGGAAAGTACATGTAGTTTAAATGCTGTTAGGGATAGGTCACCACTTGCAAGTTTTCAAAATCTTTAAACATCTTTTACCTTTTTCCCCCTTTATTGAAATAGGCCTACTGTATGACAAGGGATATTTCACAAGGATATAGTATTCCATGTAGTAACTTATTAAATATAAGCTCCATGGATTATATATAAGAATTAGAAAAATGTTGTTTAAAGTAATATTAAATTAAGTATAGCAGGTCACACTGAAGGAACTGTTTGAAATCTCAAGTCAACTACCTGCACACTGAAAGATTAACAGTCTGACATACTGTAAAAGGAAAACCTGAAATAGCTACCTCTTACAGGCAGTTAATGGTATTACAACAACACAAGTTTTCAAACAAGTCTTTTTAAAAAGCCTGTTGTGTCAGTGTGAGGACCATTTATAGTCATTTATATTATTGGACTGATGAAATGTCTAAAGAGTGGTGTTGACATACAGATGAACCTGCTGGGGAGAAGAACTCTGAGGAGAAAAAGAAGGAATGCACAACACCGGTGGTCTCACCAGCTCAGGCTAGCCCAGAGCCCAGAGAGGAGAGGTATCACAGTGACCTTAGGCAATGAAATCATTGTTGTAAGTAGGTATGTGCCAGGATGGTCGACTAATGCCAGGTCCACACATCTTCCTTGAGCGGCATGTTTTTGTTTCAGCGCCCATATTAACAGATTACACCATTCCCAATGCAAGCGTGAGTCACGAGGTGATTCGTGCCAGATGCAACAGTTAGCGGATAGTTTCGACATTGAGCCTATTTTTGCCGAGTTCAGCAGATCTGGGTGCAGTACAACATTAAAAGAGTCTAAGAGATTATAGAAATGACACACAAGCAAATCAAAATTATACAAACCGAACATGAAGTACACTACAGTTTGTCTTCATGCAAGTAAACACAATAAAATAACTTAATAAAGGAAAGAATTAATAAACTGCCGGACCATGCATTTTTTGCCATTCTGTGTATATAGGTGTAAGGTATAGACACAACATTAACAAATCACAACCACGTGTGCTGATAAACATGAAGTGCATGTGTCGGCCCACTGTTGTCCTTGAAGCAGCAATAATCTCAGATTTTTGTGACCTTATTAAAGAAGAAATTTAAAAGATAACTTTATTTTCTGCACAGAGGTGCTGCTGTTTCTCGCGGAAGAGATGCAGCTAATGTGAATGTCCAACATGACCGCCCCGCTCACGGAGAATGTGTGAACCTGACATAATCGACTAGTCATCCAATAACTGACTAGTTGATTAGTGGGGTCGACTACTAACATTAATATTTTTAGTGGTGGTGGTTGGGAGACACAATTCTCAAATTAATTAAGAGACGCTATTCTTAGAGAGCATTTTTTTTTTTGCGTGATGATAGCTTGCTGTGCTTCAAAGTAGAGGTCTTCACGGGTTCAAAAATGTGTGCCAAACCCAAAGAGACCTGGAAATGTATAATAATGATGTCTATTATTTGAAAGCTTGGACCCGTAACCATGCAGAACAGAGAAATTCTGTACCCGAACTGTACTCGTCTATTATTTGAAAGCTTGGACCTGTAACCACGCAGAACAGAGAAATTCTGTACCCGAACCGGACCCATCTATTATTTGAAAGCTGGGAGACATAGACCCGATTGACACTGATTTCACAGTTGATTGCTATTAACAAGTTAATTTACAAGTTGTGAAAACAAAACTTTGTGTCTTACCTAATGTAACGTTATTAGCCTTCTCCCCTGTGCCTGGACGTGATGCATATAATCCATCCTCCTTGCCAAGAAAGTTGGTAAAATACATCCAGGTTTTCTGTGATTCCTGTCTTGCTGATTGAAACAGCATAGCTAATCCGCTCGTTTCAGCTTCAAAAGTCCACTTGCTGTCACGGTGTCTGATGACAAACGCGACTTGTTTAGAGTCAGCTTCACTTTCAGCTTTTTGTTTTTTTGTATCTCGCATAAGCTAACTTCGACTGTTTGCACTTTTGAACTATAATAATAAAAATGATAGCTCGTTCTTTGCTACAGCTGCTAACGCTAGCATTGCTAATTTGCTATCGTGTGCCTTATCTCCACTCTCTGCCTCTGACTTCACTCAGCGTGTTGTGGCTTTGCTCCGTTATTCGCACCTTATTTCCCGCCTGCACTTTCTCATCCTAATTTTAGTTTTGCAAGTTATAACACACACACACAGCACCATCATCATCTGCGCTGTCAGAATCATGGCCAGGTATTCTCTGATCGACTCTGGTATTAGATATCATGTTAAACAGATTCTGGACCTGCAGCAATAAAATTGGACCCAGCTGACCGTATAAAACCTGGATTTGATCCCAGACATGTCCCGGGTCATTTCTCGGGTTTGGGTGGACCCATGAAGACCTCTACTTCACAGTGAATAACAGTCAGCACAGTAAACCCCTCTGCAAGAAGTTTTATCTCTTTCATTTTTCAGGTTTAGTCTTTTTATGCGCTGTTGTTACAGCAGTCAAAGCACCGCATCAACAATATATTTCAAGACTATCACCTCAAACCTCTTCTGTGTGTAATGTTCCTGTATTTGTGATGTGTTGTGGATAGATTAAAGTCTTTTGCTGATTTTATCTGACACTGATAAATTAATAGTTGCAGTAAAAAAGGTTTAATCTTCTTGATGTCGTGAACTAGATGTGCACCCGTAATATTGTCTTGCAGTTCTGCGCTTTTGAATGCACAGCGAGGATAACCCTGAAGCACTCCAGTTACATAGAAGCACGTCATTCTGCATTCAGGATGTGCTTAAGCGATTTTGTTCTGTTCTGTATTGAGCCTTCTAATTTTTAAATTTGTTGTTTTGTGCAATATGATGTTATATTTATTTAGCCTATTTGTTAAATATCAGTTCATTACCATGTTGAAATGCTCAGTTTAGCATCTGTATATCCCTCTAAAATGCATCTGATTGGGGTCATATGACCATAACAGAGCCTAACAAGTCTTTAACATGACTAGTCATTAAAACAACTGACCGACTAGACGATTATGAAAATTGGTAGTTTTGAACATCCTTTATAAAATTATAAAAAAATATTCCTAACCTTAATAAGGCTGGATCTGTCTGTCTCTCTGTAATGTTCTCCTCTGTCTGTATCTCTCTGTTTCTTGTCCTAACTCAGCACGAGCAGTAATTCTAGCAGTAAGAGTGAGTCTGGTGATGTTACAGCCAACACATTGATAGCCACTTTCCCAAGAGCACCAGGCACATCTGACTCAGTCCGTATCAAGTGCAGGGAGATGCTTTCAAGTGCTTTACAAACAGGAGGCAAGTCATGGCAGGCTATTCTCTGATTTCTCAGAAAACGTTTCAGTCTGCAAGAACACTGCTTGATAGAACGTTTAAGAATGGGCCCAAATTAAATCATTTGGAGAAAAAAAAAATGCTATTACCTTATATGGCCAAAAGTATGTAAACACACCTTCTATTGACTACACTTATTGCTAACAGATGCATAAAATCAAGCTTACAGCCATACAATCTTTTTAGAAAATCATTTTCAGTAAAATGGACTGTCAAAGTAATCGGTCACTTTCAGTGTGGCTGTGTCAGAGGATGCTACCATGGTTTACTGTGTCTGGTGTGGAAGAATTTGACTAGCCTGCTCCCTGACCTGAACCCCACTGAACACATTTGGGATTAATTGGAACGCTGACAGTGAGCCAGACCCTATTGCCCAACATCAGTGACTGACCTTACTTTTGCTCTAGTAATGGGAGCAAATCCCAACTGCCATGTTCCAACATCTAGTGGAAAGTTTTTCCCGAAAGAGTGGAAGCTGTTGTAGTCGTAAAGAGAGGACCAACTTCCTATTAATGGCCATTGATTTGAAATTAAATGTTTAACGAACATATAAGGGTGTGATATTCAGGTGTCCACATACTTTTTGCCATATAGTGTGTATATATTCACCCCCAAATGCTTTTCAAAATCTTAAAGTCTGGGGTTTGAAAAAAAATGTGGTTTATATTTTTGTGAAGTGTATTAATAACAAAAATACAATAACGCATTAAATTGATAGTTTAAGCATGAATTATTTGTAAATGAGTCAAATTAAAGAAGTGATTAGGGGGCTTACTTTTACAAGGCACTATATTTTGTGTTTTGTATTGTGTTTTTATTGTGTGGTTTAATTGGTCATTGTGTTTTTATTGTGTGGTTTAATTGGTTTATCTTAATTTTTCTTTTAGATGATCACATTGCCATTGGGGCTGATTGTGATGCACTTGGGGCTCAGATAGAAGAATATATCCTTTTCATATCTACCCCCAAAACAGTTCTTGTCATTGAAATGAGTAAAATCGAATTCTTCATGTATGTAATATTAGTCGTCAATGCATTCTTAGATTTTAAAGAATTGATCTTGACCATCTTGCACGCATCTTCTTGGAATTCAAAAATACTGACATGAAATACAAGAATCGTGTCCGAAGCCGAATCTCCAATCTTAAAGATGCAAAGAATCCAAACCTAAGAAGGAATGTTCTGTGTGGGAATGTGAGCCCAGACCGCATAGCAAAAATGACAGCGGAGGTGAATAAGCAGTGCTACACATTTCCCCCAATCACTCTTATGTGCTTGTTTTTGTATTGATTTAAAAGTTTGTAATAGTCATATGAACATCAGAAGTGAAAGTGTGAAAATCTAAATTCCAAAGGAAATGGCAAGTGATGAGCTGAAGGAGATGCGCAAAAATCTGACCAAAGAGGCCATTAGGGACCACCAGGTGGCCACATCTGGGGGCACCCAGACTGATCTGTTCACTTGCGGAAAATGCAAAAAGAAGAGGTGTACCTACACCCAGGTAATTCTACACCTCACTGTATAAATATGAGTGTTTTTTATTTGGGTTTTTTTTGTATACGTTTTCACACATTTGAGATTCTTCCACACTTTATAAACGCATGTATAATTCTTTAGGTTCAAACTCGAAGTGCTGATGAACCGATGACAACATTTGTCTTCTGCAATGAATGTGGAAATAGGTGGAAGGTATGGGTTGTCTGATTTGACTCTTTGCTTTGTTGAGCTATTTAAAACCTTTACATTTTGATTAACAGTCTCTCTATTAAATCTGTCTCCACAGTTCTGCTGAAGTTGGGGGTCAATTCTCTGTGTTTGGAGATGTAACAAAATTCCAGGACCACGTTTAAGTGTGATTGATGAATAGGAACCATGAATTCAATGGTGCACCTGATGTACAAAGGCCACAGTAGATAGCATCCTTGTTTGTTTTATTATTATAATGGTCCACAAACTCATGTCCTGTGTTTTAACTTGACGTATAGCTAGGCCATATGCCTTTGGACTATGATCAATGTCGTTGGATTTCTGTTTCTTTTACCATCACTTTTTATACTTTGTTAAAAATTTTGACATTCACTCTTAGATTTAGTTTGGCTTTGCCCTAACAAAAACTAGTCAAAACTATTTCATTTCAAAATAGACACGTATGACCATTATGTTTACAAAAAAAAATGCTTTAGCATCTGTTTAGTTTTGTTAACAGCTTTAGAATTTTAAACATGATTCATTTGGAAGATACTTTGAGTCTCTTTGTCACTCTGAATTATACATATTTATATGCATGTTCTCAATTTTTACTGTGTACATGGCTATTAATTTACAGAAGTAAAATGTTTTACAAATTGATGGTGTCTTTACAACCCAACACATTCTATAAAAATCTGCTTCTGAGACAGTCATTTTCTTGTGAACAATCTTGATGCAGAGAATTAAAATTAAAAAATGACAAAAGGGATAGTTCACCCCAAAAAGGAAAATTCTCTCATCATTTGCTCATCCTCATTTCATCCAAGATGTGTATGACCTTCTTTCTTCTGCTGAACACAAACAAATATTTTTAGAAGAGTATCTCAGCTCTGTTGGTCCTTACAATGCAAGTGAATGCTGACCAGGCCTTTGAAGCTCCTAAAATCAAATAAAGGCAGCATAAAATTAATCCATATGACTCCAGAGGTTAAATAGATATCTTCATAAGTGATATGTTAGGTGTGGATGTGAAACGGATCAATATTTTAATCTTTTTTTCTACTATAAACCTACAGACTTTTTTCCAGACTGAAAATATGTGTTGTATCTTGTGCATGTATTTTATTATTTCCTGAGAAAATAACTTCCAAGAACCACATTTGGTGTTTGAATGCAGTATAAGGAAAGGTTCTCAAATAGACCTAAAAGAAGCTGGACAGCCTAGAGGAAGAAAAATATTCATTGCGTAATGTTAATTTTGACATCAGTAATCAATACAAAGTGCGCACTACTTGCCATTTGCGACCATATGAGAAGCCAGGTTTGATTGTACTTTCATGTCCCCCAGTTTTGTGAATTTCTATTGCACTTTTTTATCACAAATGGCTTTGCTGTATTATGCACTACCGCCTTGATGTCTTAACAAGCCTCTTGCATTAGCAATGTCTAATCTGAATAACAAACAACTCTTTGCTGATGTGCTTTTGTGCATATGGAAAACAGGAGGTGACGGTTCACATCGTAAGACCTCAGCATCTTTACAGTAGTTTAAAATTTTACGGAGCTAACCCAATCTTTAATGGGGAAAGAGTGTTCTTTATGTACACACCAACTTTTCCCAGTAGAAGCAGCAAAATGGGAAAGACAATTGCTACAGAGATCTTTTGTGAGGTTCCCAGGTGCATCCTCTCCAGAGCAGAGGGAGTGGGCAGTGGCACTGTTACACTTCACCATAAATGGAGAAAAAACAGAAACCAACTGCTCTGCACTATATTGACGAGGTTATGTTAAACATTTGGATTAGTTATTTGCATGTTTATTACAAATAGAGAGCGATAAATAAGTGGCACATTTTATGATATTGGTGTTTGTCTACACTGTACACTGCACAAATCAGAACTTTGTCTTGTTTTCTAGTAAAAATATAAAAACAAGATACATTTTCTTGAGAAGTGACATATTAGGACTTATTTTTAGAGAATAGCATTGCAACAGTTTTCTTGTAGTCATTGTACATTGTTCTCTCTTTTGCAATGTAGTAGCTTAATGGTGTGTTCATTCTTAGGGCTGGGTATTGACACAGATTTCCCAATTCGATTCCGATTCACAAGGTCTCGATTCAATATCAGTTAATATGGGTATATTTTAGTTATAAAGTCCCTTTTGCATACAAATAAAAAAACGAATTCTATTTTATTAGCTTTTTATAATTTTGGTAACATTTGAGCTTTTTACAAATGAACAAATCAATGTATTTTATCAATAAATATGATATTGCATATATTATATTTAGTAGCATTCTGATTGTTTAATTGAATAATTTGCACTATTTACAGGTATTTATACTGATTTGTCGAACACGTGCTAAGGAAACCCGGCATTTCTGTAAACAGTATCTTAAAAGTAGTGCATGTCAACCAGAGAGACTTGAATGGCTTTATCTCATCTATGCTATGTCTGATGATTTTGATCAACAACTGACTGTAAAGAACAGAAAAGAGACTTTTTCATTGGCAGTTTGGTTGCGTGGATCTCATCTTTGGACACACATTACACTGAACAACTTTTACTCTCAACACGCAGTGAAAGGATCTCGCTGCTGAATACTTCACCACTATACGACACAATCACTGGTGAGTGAAATTTTACATTTACCAGCCAGATGACAAATAGGCTACAGTATATACATTTTTAGTCTCATTGTGTGAAATTTGGTCACAGACGTGTGATTTCCTCTCATTGAAGTGGAGGGTTGCGCACAGAGAACGCGATTGATCTTGAGATTTAAGAATTGATATCGAGATCATTCAAATGAAGATCGTGATGCATCTGGAAATCGATGTTTACCCGCTCCTATTCATTCTCATAATTTTAATCTTACAATCAAATTCTCATTATTTGGACATTACTTAAAGATTACTTTAAAGACGCTTGCTCTCTGGGGCCTTAATCCTTTCTTTGATTTTAAGAATTACTAAAATTATATAGGAAGTGATGCATAGGCAGGGGGTGCTCACAGAATGTTTGTTTAATCTCTTTAAACAATCACACATTTTAAAATTATTGTGCTTTATTTTATCTTAAAGATTCCAAAATGCCCACAAATAAAAAAAAATTCTCAATTCAATTAAACAGAAAAAAACCTAATTTGATTACTGTAAACATTCATGTATTATTAATCAAAAATGTTTTAGAATTTGTATGTAAAATTATTGGAAAATAACACTTTTTATATACTTAACAACGACAAAAAGAGTGAAAGAAACAAAATTATAGGCAGTATAATGCCAAATCATTGGCTTAGATTGTATTTGATGTTGATCTATATGGTGAATCCATCAGCCTAAATTGCACATGTCAATTGCACATATTAAGTTAGTCTAAGACAAGTAAAAGCACCACCATGAAATACATGTTGGTAGATATGTGTTTGGACTTTGATCAGCAATCTTAATTAATTGTCCTCATCTCTACCTGACAAACAAACCTAATTCCTTAAATATGGTGACTTTAGCACTTGAAAAAAACTGATGGTGTTTGTTTCCACTTCAAAACTAGAGGCAAATGAAGTGCAATAGTTCAATTCAGAAGTTACTGTGCAGGACAAGTCATCTCATGAACTGATCAAAGGCCCAGAGTCTACATATGTGGCAAGAGTTTAAATTAACTATTGCCAAAAAAGAGATGTCACAAAATTTAATGTCAAGGCACTTCCCCACGTGAGGATCTTGTCTTTGAGCGACATGAAAGTCAGGCAGTAATAATAAGTAATTCACAGAACTAAAAACACAGAAGAACTTGGCAGCTCCACTTCTGACAGTTATGTTGGAGGAAAAAGCTAATTTACACAGTTTTACTTGACTTGGCTACTTTGGTGTCATCTACTTATGAGGGTCCTGACAATAAAGCCTGTACTTTTCCATTCAGATCTAATTATACTGTAGAAATGGGAGATGTTTAAATCGTAAATACATTTGATACTGTAGTAAAAATACTGCATGCTAAATCTGTTATATTCCTCTCAAAGACATTAGAGGTAATTCGTGAAAATATTACTACCTCAACATACTGTACACAAAAGAGATTAGACTTTCAGTCTTTATATTATCTTTGGGTTGAGGACATGCAAAGAATAGTCATGTCCAACCATCTCTTAGCTGCTCATTCTGTGTGCAGCATAGGAATAATTTAATGCTATGATACAGAATAATAATAATTAAAATAACACTTATTGATGGATGATATCTCTTTAAATTCTTAATATTTTCTTGTGGAATACAAAAGCAGGGGAAACTAATTTCACTATGCCTTTTGAGATATGCTATCTGATATTAAAAACTGGTTTCAATTCCATTTCATCCATTTAAATTTGGTGAAAAAATCATCCATTTGTGACGTTACTTTATCCATTTTGTCTTTGTTTTGTCCTTTGTTATTTTAATATTTCTCCCCTACTTCAGTCTCTGCCTTTAACACTGACTTCAAAGTGCAATGGCAGATAATTGTATTCTTTCCATTGGAGATGCCAAGTCATTATAACTGGGAATATACTGAATAAAAATACAGTGTACCACAGAGCTACACTGTATTTTTCAGCTGTACCACCCTGGGTACAGCTGAATTGTTGCCTTGACTTGAGCTTTGATTCTCATATGCACTATTCAGAAATGGGCAATACTGGTTACCCATAATTCAATTTCTTTAAACATTGTAACACAAGAAAATGGTTGAAGAAATGTAATACAAATTCATAAATATATCTACTGTAAATACTGTATATAGCCCACAATTGGTATCACATCTTCATTCAAACTTAAATTAAAAAAAGAAAATTGTTAGAAACAATAAAAACACAAATAAAATATATAATTTTCTTAAAAACATCAAAATGCACTGATAATCCTTTGGAGCATCTTGCTATGTTGATCTGTAGCAGTAATTGTGTTGTGGAGCCCTCAGGAGATTTGAGACCTTTTTCTTTTTAATCCAGTGACCTGGAGACCTGAGTGTCTTTTTGTCAGGTACAGATCCCTATAGCAGTAAAATCCCTGGGAGGACCTATTCTAAGGTCCTTTTAAACATACTCTACACAAGGAAAGGTAAAATAAAAGATAAGGAGGGGAAATTCAACCAGGATCACAGAGATCTAAGATTCCACCGACTGCTCGGAGACTGTCTTAAGCAGGGTTTTGTAGACTGAGGAGTTCATGAATCGTGGATATGAGTCTCTTTGCATTAGCGTGTATATCTGGAGCTGGGCGTCATCAAATGTGTGGGATGTTGGCTCCAGCATGTTCCTGTTTATAACCTCCCGAACTCTGGAGTCAAGGCTCACCTGAGAAAAGCACAAAAAAAAACAATATTTGTCATGCCACCTTTAAAATGAAAAGATACTTGAGGAACCATTTGGGTTTTCTTAGTTTTCACACTGGTCGAACCTTCTGGAGCAGGGGATTTCAAACTGGAGTACGGGGACCCCCAGAAGGCCCCAAGGGGGTGCAAAAAGTAAAAAGTTTAACATTTGGCATTATTACTTTTCATTATACTTTCTAATGATTGTACGAATGATTGTATAGTTCACCAAATATGTAAATTCTCTCATCATTTACTCAATTTCATGCCATCCCAATGTGCATGACTTTCTTTCTTCTGCAGAAAAAAAGCAAAGATTTGTAGAAGAATATTTTAGCTGTGTAGGTCCAGACAATTCAATTAATGGTTACCAGACTTTTGAAGCACCAAAAATCACATAAAGGCACTATAAAAGTAATCCATATGACTCCAGTGGTTTAATATATGTCTGAAGCGATGCAATCACTTTGGGTGAGAAACAGAATTATTTTTCAATCCTTTTTTTACTATCAATCTCCAATTTTACTCTAATTTATAGTAAAAAAAAAAAAGGAACTACATATTGATCTGTTTCTCACCCACACCTATCAAATCTCTTCTGAAGACATGGATTTAACCACTGGAGTCATATGGATTAATTTTATAGTGCCTTTGTGTGATTTTAGGAGCTTCAAATGTCTGGTAACCATTCACTTGAATTGTTTGGACCTATTCTTCTTGACAGATCACCTTTAACTTGCTCACTGGAGTTTGTAAATAAATATTCTCAGTAAAGCTTCTTTGGAACAATATGTATTGTGTACAGCACCGTGCAGATACATTTGAATTGAAAATGTTTCTCTTCAGGTTTATTTACCTAATACTATTATACTTTTATTGTGTAGTAAAAATATACACTGTAAACTTAATAAAGAGTAACTTTTTTCAAGATAATATTTATTCATTTCTTTTGTCTTCAGTGCAATAACGACAAACAAGATGCAAACAACTTGTTGTCTTTATAATATTTCACTTACAATTTTTTCACACAGTATAAAGGTGACTTTATTCATTAAAATATGTAAATATTTGGGGGTCCCTCGCAAGGGGATCATCATATTTGGGGATCCTTGGCATCTAAAATTTTGAAAACCCATGTTCTGTAGAAACTCTAGGCACACGTTTCAGGGTGACTCAGGTATCCAAATTTGTACTAAAGGAACTACAATATGTATTTCATGTGCCATAAGTGTCTTTCCTTTATAATGGGGTTACTGAGAATGGGTTTAGGAACAGTTGTCGGTCTTTAGAGTTATTGCAGGATCTTATGGGTTCCATTAGGCCACTTCTACACAAAAACATTTTGATTTTGCTACATTCATCCCTCATTTTCCTCCACTGAAAATGGAGACTTAAAAATGCTCTGTAGTGCTGCATCATACAAAAAAATTATGATGTGGAAATTGAAAACAAAATTTTCAAGTGGATGTGGCCTCAGAAAACTCCCCTTTTTGAGAGGGTTCCTAGAGGTTCTCCAGGGTGCTGCCAGTGTGTCAATCTGAGGAACTTCAAATGGAATCTCAAGTTTCTTTTCATTTTTATACCGTGATTATACAGGAAATATTTACTCTATTGCTCCCACTGACCTCTTTGGGAGAGAGAATAGAGATGTAGTCTTCATATATAACCCGCGCCTTCTCCTCGATGATGCTCTTATTGGTTTCCTTAGCAAATTCATCACAAGCCAACCAAAAGAGCATGTTTTCCTCACTGAACTCAGTGCGAAGAAACTGCCGGAAGGCACTTCTTCCAGCAGGGCAGAGCATTAGCTTGTCAAAGGATTGCCCCCATGCGCACACCTCATCCGCTGTGGGTTGTGGACTGTCAAGAATTACAAAGGTCTTGTTCAATTTACCCAACAAACACCACAGTGACACCTCTTTCTACCAAATACTCACAAAGTAGGATAATTTCAGGAGTAACAGGAGATTGTTTGGTGCAAATTTGCACAGTGCAGAACAGCTGCTTGACAGTAAATATTTTCTAAAAATATACACATTCACATCACATTCAGGGTGGTCTTGGGCTCCGGAGCTTATCATTTCGCTTATCTCATGCTCATCCATCTAATGGTTATAAGCAAGCCTCTTGAAGAAAATGGCACTGTATTGTGACTGTGTGAATTTTTCTAAACATCATAAATTGTAAGATAAGATGAGAATGAAAGAAAGTTTCGAAGCTAGTTCTGAATGTTCTACAAACCAAACAAAATCCAAGCCAATTTTGACCAAATGACAAAACATCTTGAGGAACAAGAACACTGATTTTTAATTTAAGTTACTTGCAATTAAGGGTTTGTTTTACAACACTTCACTTTCTGAGTATATTTTTGTGAACCAATTATTCTTATATGAATGTCTTTTTGGTGTCACGTTTTAATATTTTATAGATAAACCCCATTTAACAGCAGTGTAGCTGTTTTACATTTTTATGAAGCATTGTGGGCTTTTAAGTAGTTTTAGAACACCTCTTCCAATAAAAAGTTGGAACGACTGACCTCTCCTCAAAGTCTGCATTCCCCTCTGCTTTAAAATCATATGAGGCTCTTCGGTTCCTCTCGTCTCTGTCTTCATTCCTAACAGTGAGACTGCAGGATAGTAAACGCATCATGATTCCAAGACACCTAGAGTAACAGTAGGCATTAGGAAGCCTCTGAGTACGTTCTCTCTTAGAGCTATTTTAAGGAATATTCTGGGTCCAATACAAGTTAAGCTCAATATATAGCATTAGTGGCATGAAGTTTATTACCATAAAAAATAATGCTGACTTGCCCCTCCTTTTTAAAAAAAAAAAAAAAAAAAGAAGCAAAATCTGGGTTACAGTAAGTGGGACCAATCCATAAACATTAAAATACTCACTGTTTCAAAAGTAAAGACACAAGACATAAACAATATAAGTGTTAATATGACTTTAGTGTGATTAAATGGCTTACTAACCTTTTCGATTTTACAACTTCATTGCCATGAAGATGCAATATCAACAAACCCTAAAATTACTGTAAAAATTATGATTTAAACAACTTTACAGCTCAAATAATACAGAAAGGTTAATGTTTTAACAGAAGGATTAATGTAAGTGCTTTTATAAAATTATAAGCTTCACATTTCTGCCTTTAAACCCTCCAGAAATGTACCCCATTCACTTCCATTGTAAGTGCTTCACTGTAAATTTTTTAAAGAAAAGGAGGGATGAGTCGAACTTATTTATTTTTGGCAATCAACATTATGCTACAATTTGAGCTGTTGATTGAGCTTAATTTACTGAACCCGGAATATTCCTTTAAGTCTTCCCAATGTTCAATTTAGCTCTGTAACAGGTGCTCATAATGAGCTCACAAACAGGAATCCATGAGCTCAGGTGATCAGAGCACATTGTCCAATGTGCTTGACTGACTGATCTCAATAGGAATTTTCAAAGATGTCTTGGGATCCCTGACACCTCAGTAAAAAATACTTTTTTTCTGCAAACACGGAAAATTAATTTCAGTAGAGTGTACAATATTGCATAGAATTAAAGAATTTCTTGTCAATATTCCAGGCATATTTATCAATGATGTTTAAAGCTGAAGTGTGTATTTCCTGTTCCACTAGTGCCACAGAATGGAACTACAAAAATAAACATTGTTTTCAAACAGCCTTCCGAATACTCCCATTTCTTTTAACAAACAAACTGATAGTCCCACCCACAAATCACATCATTGGTTGAGTCAGTGTTGTTGTGTCGGGCTGGACGGGTCTCTCAAAACAAGCAGAGGAATTTTTATAGCCCACAGAGACATTGTTTCCAATTTTCGAGAAAATTAATCAACAAATGGCATTTACAGTTGTCTTTGCATTTCAAGCTGGGACAGGAGAAAATTTGTTACACCGAAAAAGTTACACAGTTCAGCTTTAATGGGAAGACTCACCCAAAAATGTTAATTATGTAATTTGCTCACTCTCACATTCTTCCAAACCCATTTGACTTTACTTTCTTCCGTAGAATGCAAAAGGAGAAGACTGTATGGCAAACAGGTGCAATCATTGTGAATCGTGACTGAAGGTAACATTCTGCCACATTTTGTGCTCCACAGAAGATAGAAACTAATATGGGTTTAGAACAACATTAGGGTGAGTAATGATGACAATATTTTCATTTTCAAACCACAAAGTAATATTTAATTTAAGTCTTGTCCCATGCAATCGTTTCCTTAATATATGGTGGTGTCTTGGTCATCAATTGGGCCTAAAGCTAAACATGTTATATAAGATCCCACATTACCAGTGTAGTAAATGAAAATACTCCTACCAAGAGCAGCTACAGCAACAGCACCAACAGAAGCAGCAGGCGTTGGAGCCACGGTTCCCCTGGCTGGGCTGCTCGTTCTGTGTTGGTGCTGTAGTCCCCGCCACCAACTCCTGCTGCACCGACATCTGCCTCTTTCGCATCTCCATCCGCTCTGATCCCATGGGCTGCAGAAAACAGGATGCAACTGAGACGGAGCCAATACAAATGCAGCCACAGAGATCAACGGCTGATATCAATGGCTCAATGAGCAATTGTGAGGGTGAACATATTGGAGAAAGTTATTTTTCTTAAGTCCACTTAAACATGTTTACAATGGAGAAAATAATGGTAAAAAAATGGAAAATGAAAGGATAAAACCCCAATCCCAAAGTGATGGTAAATGTGCATATAGATTGACTGAATGTGGGCATGTTTTAACTTGACCAAATAAACCGAAATGTTCTAACATGTCACAAAGACTAACATGACCTAACATGTTAGCTCATACTTGAGCAATTACCTCTCTTCAGTTGATTTTGAAAACATGCATACTACCAAAAGGAGTAGTCTGGGTTTAATACAAGTTAATCAACAGCATTTGTGGCATAATGTTGATAACCACAAAATGTATTTAGACTTTTCCCTATTTTTCTTTAAAAAAAACAAAAAAACTCTGTGTTACAGTAAGGCACTTACAATGGAAGTGAATGGGAGCCAAACCATAAACATTAAAATGCTCACTGTTTCAAAAGTATAGACACAAGACATAAACAATATGTGTGTTGACATGATTTTAGTGTGATAAACTTGTTTACTCACCTTTTCTGTGTAAAGTTATAGCCAATTTTACAACTTCGTTGCCATGAATACGTAACGCTGTAAACCCTAAAACGACCGTAAAAATGACAATTTAAACAACTTTACAGTTTAAATAATTTTGTGAGTTTTAACAGTAAAATTAATGCTAAAGTTTTTTAAGAAATTATAGGCATCACATTATAGCCTTTAAATCCTCCAACAATTTGAGGAAAAATGCCTCAATGTTACCTAAATATTTACTGTTTTTTTTTTTAAGAAAAGGAGGGACGGGTCAAATAATGTTTTTGTGCTAATCAACATTATGACACAAATGCTGTGGACTGAGCTTAACTTGAGTTGAACCCGGAATATTCCTTTAAATAATCAACTTGCCATAAATTAGACTTCAGTCCCAGTAGATTTCTGGATTTCAAACTGAATTCATAATTACAATTTCTTCAATATCTGTTTCATAAGCATGTTGATGAAATAAATTAATTTCATAACATAATTATCACAATAGGCCTCCAACATAATGCTTATAGACTTGTTGCCACGTGGGTTGGGTTTCTATACAGTATTTCCACAAGCTTTGGTGTCTGTACTGATTCAACCAACATGGCTTTGGAGCTCAAACAAACCATGACATGGATATACAATTGAAGGCTATATGAAGCAAAACAAACTGAAATTTTCTTCTTGTGAATTAATACATATGAGAATTTTGAATTCAAAGAGAGATACTGTATAATAATTAAGTGACTTAGGATCAATGGGTCTGATCATACTAAATTTTGCTGTGTTAAATCCGAGGAATCATGGCAAATTCCTCGCTTGAGGGACGATGCTTGGCAAAGCTGTTTGAATATTTGGTGAAGGTAGGAGGGGGCGCAGCACGCGTCTAGCTGCAGTAGGATCCTTTCATAAGTGATCACAGCCACGGTGCATAAGAAATACACAATCCGCGATTGAACATAATAATAAACACGTTATAGAAAACAATATTCGGCAATTTACGACTTCAAATTTAGTGCCAATGATTTCACGCGCCATAAGGCTGGCATACGTTGGTAGCTACTGACAGAAAAACCCCTATACAGTCTGCTTGATTTTAAACGAAGCACATCATACGAAAAAGGAATATTATAGCTTTTAATGTCGATCACATTCGTAACGAAAATAAAGACACAATCTTTCAATTCAGAGCCTATTCTTTTTTAAATAAAAACGTAATGGACGAATCATATTTCCATCGCGTATTCTCGCATTTCAAAGTGCCACCATGAAGCACAGCTACAGTATCTCTTTATCGCCAAGGACAACCATCGAAAATATATTTCTTTCAAACATGACATGCCATCTTCAACAATCAAACTCAACGGTCGTTTTCTCCATGGATAACTCGTTTATTTCAAATAAGCTGATGATCCCCATACTTACGATTTCACCATGTATGCCCAGAGATAAGAGATATTCTTTGCCTTGATTACATCCGTTGGCATAAGAATTTTTTAAGGACCGGCTATTTTTGGTCAATGCGCATGCGTCTCGCTCGAGAGCTGTAGTTGTGGTGGTGGTGGAAGCGTAAATCCTAGATGTCTCTGGTATGCACTTAAATCAATGGCCGCAACATTAACAGTAAAACACGAAATAACTGAACATTTCCCTACAATTCTGCCCCCGTCAGGGACACTAAATGCTTTTCTAAATTTTACCCACACAACGTGACGCATTCAAATGCGGTTTATCAAGAAAAAGGACAGCGAGATGCCATGTCGTACGTCAGCGGAACAATAAATACATAGACTCAGAGAATGTTTAATAACATTCTAAAGTTGACAATTGGATTTACAATGAAGCAACGCACATTATTAAACCAGCCTAACAAATGCCAAAAGTGTGAACGCACTGACCCAACAAACGTGTTTGATGGGTTAGTGTGAATTGGCCTTAACGTGGGAGGATGGGTAGGTTTAACGTATCTGTACGCCTAAAATGAGGTGTCAGTAAAAGATCATGGAATGTGACAGTGCAGGACTTTTAAAAACGCTTTTAAGCATATCAACTTTCAACACTGCGTTCAGTTGGATCGTTGGGCTGCGGGAACGGGTTCAGAACGGCCCTTTATAGTAGAACATGAGGTTGAAAATGTGAGGAACACCCCCTATCTAACAACAAAAACATACGGAGGTTCCCTTTCTCATAAGAAATCATGACTTTTCCCTTAGAGAGATACAGAACACAACTCTTTTTTTCAATGGTACAAGTTCTCAGCCAAGTTATTCGACAAGTTATTATATCAATTCGACAGTCATTGAACCGTTTTTTAGAGCAAATGCAGTCATTTATCAGTTTAGTGCACAAATTGTGACGCTAGCCAAATCTCATAAAGAAGGTTCACAGCACAGCTGACTCTGTCCATGGTCCTGAATTTGCCATCAAATTGGATAGTGCGTCAGTAAGTGTGCTCGGAATTCGAAACCTAAAGGGTTCAAATACCACTAGTTTACTCATTGTGCAATGTTATATGAGGATGGCAGTTAATTAGTTGGTGCTTATGTGGACCGTTCACGTTCGACATTGTGGATGTGAAGACGTTCATTGTTTGTTTTGTTGTGACAAATTGCATGTTCACAAACGTTACACGATACAAATCAGTATATAAATTACAAAATTTCAATCTTCTTCAAATTAAACAAAGGCTAAAAACGGATACAAATAAAATAAAACTAATTATAAAATTATTATTATTATTATTATTATATATATATATATTGATTACAGTTTCACCCTATGTGTACAATTAAGGGGTCAAATATAAGATGCAGTTCAAAGAAGTTCTTAGTCAAATTGAGTAGTGTCATTCTTATTGACAATACATTTCAAAGATTTATTTTTCAAAAGCTCAATTTCTAACAAAAATAAATGAAAAATTGGATGGCAATTTGCTAATTTTTGTTTAAGGATGTAATATTTTCAATGCAGAATGTAACAGTTTACCTACTCCACAATCTTGTTCTTGTTTGTATAAGTACATATGACATCAGTGATAACCTGTAGACAATTTTTCATTGGTCAAATAAGTAGGAGCTAACATCAAATCAAAATGTTGCGGATACATCACAGTTATAAAATAAATGGACTACGTCTTCCTCATTATATGAAGACGTTAATAACTTGAACCCAACCAACCAACCACATGACGTTTTCCATTGCTGACAGTCTATATGCTACTCTAGTCTACTACGGCATCTCGCATGGTTTTCAAAAGGCATTACTGACATCTGCTGGAGATGTACGTGACAATCCAAATTTGAGTGAAACATCAAAGACAGGCTGGTCTGCATATTGGAAATGTGGAATATAAAGCAGATAAAGCGTTATTATTATAATTCATTTCAAATTGTGAAACCATAGATCTAGAAACAGTGGTATAAATAGATATAGTGTCATGACGTTCTGTCGTGTGGAAAGAGAGTGAGAGAGACCCAGCTCACTGTAAACGCTAGGTGGTACTGTTTGCCAGCTTGTATAAATCTATACCTTTACCAAGTCTATTGATGTGAAAAGATTTCAAATAATATTTTAAAGAGTATTTGGATTAGCTATGTCTGAATATGTTAACATCAGAGATGTTTCTAGTGTAAACCATTAAAACATTTTAAGTAAGTCTTTGTCTAATTTTTGTTGTTGTTTATGTTGTTGTTTAATTGGAGAACATTCAATGGTATCCCAAGGCCAATTGTACCGTGCAAAGCAGCAGTTTTGGATTAAATGAAAACACTACCTGTCTAACCTTCTAGATATATGGACTGGCAGCCTCAATAGGCATCAAGAACATAACTGTGTATCCCAGCACCAAAAAATGCAAACACTGTTCATTGGGTCAGGGTGCTGTATCAATGATTGTTAAATTTGCTTTAAGAAACATTAAAGCAAATTTATCTGCATTCAATTGGAGATTAAACAGTGAGTTGAATTTTTTTTTCTTTAAACACAAACAATGGCATGAGACAGCATCACAGATATTAGCAAAAGCTTTGTAATCCTTATCCAAATGAAAATAAAAATATATAAATCAAAAGAAATATAGTCTATAATAAGTCTATAATATCTCAATTTGACCACTGGTTTTCTACTGAGATATGTATTTTTTTCCAGAGAGTTTCATTCCACATTTGTTGGGCCATTCTTGATTGACAAAGGGAGGGACTTATTAAACTCCAAGTAGGATTGTCTTGGAATAAAGATCTATTCTGAAATAATTTATCATAAAAAACAGTACCTTAATGTCAATAATGTTCGTCCTAACCTTTAAAGTAGAAAGGTCAGGAAAAACAGAAACAAAGAACTCTCTAGGAGAACAAAAGCTGGTTTCAAGGTTCATGCCATTTTCAAATTGATCTCCATGAAGGTCATTAAATTAACTCATATATGAATTTAAGAGTTTAATTAAAAAACAATCCAGATGTCCATCCCTTTAAGTTTCATGCCCAGTCAGGTCTGTTACATCTAACTGTCTCTGATATAGTCGAAAAAAAAAATATTTTTAAATTTGAGGTATAATTTTAAAGAAAACATAAAAAATATATATGATATATATTATAATATATATGATTTATATTCATTAGACTCTCAGCCTAAGAAAATGCTGAAAATTATTATTATTATTATTATTATTATTTTTTTTTTTTTACTTTTTTCTTATTTTTCTGATTTAACATTATATACTGTATCTTAGGGTGTAAATAAGATAGCTCAGAAAACTGCCCCCCAAGTAATAGTATGTGATATTTTATGGTCTTTTTATTTTTTCGTGTAGCAAAAATTCTGCTTATTTGCAAATTGAAATATACTTCGATATTACTCACTATATTTTGCCTATGAGTAAAACAAATAGGATGGTTGTAGCTTTCCAAGGACATATGACACATGGCTATTTGATCAGTCTGATGTTTTTACTGATTACAATAAAACGTGCAGTGCAAATGAATTAATAAAATGAACAGAACACTTCTGATTTGTCTGCCAGTTTCAAAGCACTTGTTCAGTTTTGGTCATAATACCTACATGCATTGTAAAGTAGAGCTTCTAAGCTTTAAAACGATACCTATTTTGTGTAGGTCTAGACTGTAGTTATTCATATTTTGATTATTATTTTTGTCTTGGTGGACCTGGGCCAATCCGAGCTGAAAGGATTAAAGGTGTTGCATTCAATGAATGTGCAAATACTTTCCAAAAATTGAGGCAAGAACAAGAGAGCAAATCTAAGACATTTTTCTCGGAATTCATTAAATAACTAAAAGACACTCTCCAATTTCCATCCAACATGCTGAGGACGTCAGAGGCCAACTATGCAGGTCTCATTGCAGAAAATCCAGTCACGTTTACTCCGATATTTAAAAATGATGAGTGCAATAGGTAATGCCATAAGCATTTTCTGATCTTTCTTTTTATTAGACATTCTGTCGTCTACCATCAAAAGCTTAAACACAATATATATTTTTATAAAACAAATAGATTTTATCATATCTGTGGTTCACCTGTTTATTGTGGCTGAATGTATTTAAAAAAAGAAAGAAATGCATGATGTAAATAATAGATTATATTAATGGATGATATTAATGACAAAATCACAAAAATGTTCTAAAGAAAAAAATTAAGAAAGTTCTTAGGATAAATTATAAGAACTTCTTAAGAATGTTCCCAAAAGCAACAACTTTTGATTTTAAAAATGTATTACTATATTGTAAATTTAACATTAACTAAGATTGTTAAATGCTGTAAAAGTATTGTTAATTTTTAGTTCATGTCTACAAATGCTGTTGTCTGATGTTAACAAATGGAACTTTGTTGTAAAGTGTTACTGAATTTTCTTCTATCATTTTGTGAATCCAGCCCCGGTTCCTATGTATACAAACAAGTTACGGATACAAACAAGTTCTCAGAAGTCTCAGGTTTTTTCCATGTAGCATGGATAATTACTCCCTTAATTCTGAAGTTACAACATTCAGAAGTCTGATGTTTGCCATAAAGTGTTAACATCAATGGGCCAAATTTGTTCTAGATTCTATACACCTGTCAACATATATGATATGATCATGTAAGTTTGAGACTATTCTTGTCAAACATATATATCAATACATTGAATATATTGTCCTTCACCTTCTTTATTATTCAACCATTTACTCAAGTCTTAATCCCTATTCAGACAGGAAGATGTCCAGAAATAAACTGATCACATCAAAGAGAGCTGCCTCCATGGACAATAAATAACATCAAGGAACCGTTTTGGAAGTGTGTATAGAGGAAGCCTTTGTTTCTGTCAAAATCTGTAATATCTCATATTGTCAACATAGTTGTCAGGAAAAACAAAAAGCTCTTTTGAAATGTTAATATGGCTCTCATTGTTAACTTTAAATAATTAAGCAACTCTCTAGTTTTGGCATCAGAATGATTGGTCCATACCCTGACTTACCTGAAAGGAAATGGGATCCTTTGATCTGTCCTCTGTATTGTCATTCTCGTCCTCATTTTCATTATCTTCTGTTGCGAAGTAACCCTCTTCGTGCCGACAGGCCAAGAGAAGATGCCGTAACTGCCCCCACATCAAGTAGGGAGAAAGCCGAAAACTCTGTACCACAGAAGAGGGCCAGACCTCCCAATTTAAAACAATCCTGTTACATGACATTCTTCATCTGAAGTCTTTCCATGCTTTCAAAGAGCAAACAATTTCACAAAGATTCAAAGTCATTGCGTTTCTCATGATACAAGGCAGTTTCACATCACTGACCAGCAGGTACTTTAACAGAAGACAACAAATAAGAGCAGCACTTGGTTTAGAGGGCAGCGAAGGGATTACACATGTGCATGTCCCATCGAGTCTGATCCCCCAATGCTTCTTCAAAGGCTTAGGGCAGATTAAAGTCAGGATGTGTGCGCTCCTGTCTTTGTGCACAGCCATAAGTGTGCAATATTTTGTTCAAATACATGTATTAAGTTTAGATAGTCCTTGGATGTAAATGTAAGCATATGGTCAATAAGGGTTTTCTTGGCCCTGAACTTTTAAATGTGGTTCACTATATTTTAATCTAGGCCTGTAAATAACTGTAAATAGGTGCCCCTGCAATCATTTTGCACTATCAAAGAAAATGGATTCATGAGCAACACTGCCCATAAGTGGATGAATCGCCTTATAGACATTTAACTATAACTATTTAACAACATCTGAAAAAGATTGCTCTTCAAAGGGTTAACTGGAACCCATGCTCACATGACAGCATCACGTGATATTGACCCCGTGACGTTTTGTTGCGATTTGACTGCTCAGAGGCATCAGGTAAGCAAAATCAAATGTATTTCTAATACTTCTTGTAGAAATATAGCTTATTGGGCTCACAGATAATTGTCAGATAACGGCGCTAGCATGTCTGAACTTCATATATAACATTGACACTCGCGCTAGCTTTCTAAATAGCCATTTGCTATTAGCAGATGTCCAATGGCTCTTTCCATTCAGCAGTTTTGTTAGAACGATATAGTATGGAAAAATGTTGTCATGTTATGTTGAAATTTCGTCTTCAGTGTACCACTAAAGTCACGATGTTGTAGGCTAATTCGTTGTTATTTGTTACCCCTTCACTGTTAGTAAGCTAATGTAGTCACTGCTAAAATAACTTGACAGTATATATTTACAACAACATCGCTTTCATACAGTTTTTGCATGTGTTTAGTCTCATTGGCTTTAT
Organism: Moxostoma hubbsi; assembly: GCA_032164185.1. Taxonomy (NCBI): domain Eukaryota; kingdom Metazoa; phylum Chordata; class Actinopteri; order Cypriniformes; family Catostomidae; genus Moxostoma; species Moxostoma hubbsi. Next base: position 29,568,624 of record JAVLUX010000009.1, read on the forward strand.
TCTGGATTATTTTTTTTTTACTGTGCCACGAATGATCTAGTTGCCTGTGCATGAGTGAATATGCTGTAGTGTAGACTGCAGTGCTGTGGTGGCATTTCCAGAGTTAGCACATTCCGATTTAATGCTATTTTAAGTTTTTAAGGTCCTGATATAGAATAACAAAGAGGTCAAGATGGATATCCGAGGGGCCGTGGACGCTGCCGTCCCGACCAACATCATCGCAGCCAAGGCCGCAGAGGTTCGAGCAAACAAGGTCAACTGGCAGTCCTATCTCCAGTGAGTACTTCTGCTTTTAATATAACTCTTCTAGATCACAAGGAACAACTAGAACACAAGGAAGGTGCAATCTAAATACTGATTTTTAATTCTGTTCATTTGAGAACATAATGGCTGTCTCAAAACCTATTTGCATCATAGTATACTGTAACAAGATACTGACCGTTTAGAGACTTTATGATGCCCAAAAATGCTGACTCTTTATGCAGCACACTAGGTTTTGAACACTGCCAATTAAATAAGAATGAATTAAGTTATGCATGTACTTTCAAAAATTGTATCTCATCGCATTTTAAAACGTAAAATATGATTTGCATATTTATTTGAGTAATTCCTCGCTCAGGGTTCGTACGGGTGCTGGAAATCTTTGAAAATGCTTGAATTTTAATGTAGTGTTTTAAAGGTATGAAAAGTGCTTGGATTTTGGATAAAGTGCTTGAAACTGCTAGAAACTGCAATTGCGTTGCTTTCATAATAATTATCTGATTATTTTTCATAATAATCTTACTGAATAATTAACTTTTTAGATAAAATAAGCCTAATTGCTTTTAACTTTTGCATAAAAAGAAAACAACTCCTCACAAATCTGCGCGTGTGGCTATAGTGTGATCTGCCAGTCTTTTTTGATGTGAGCCCTCTGATGGAACAGAGTGCGAGATGACAACATGCCGGGAGGTTGCCGCTTCAATGAGTGTTGAGAATTAAAAAATACAAATTATGGTTAAAATGAGGACCAAATCCTCGAATAGCCTCCTGTAAAGTCTGCAAAAAGGATGTGCTGCTTTTCACCATGGGAGAGTCTGCGCTTTCGAGCCATGTGAAAGGTAAGATGTAGGGAATTTTCGATTAGGCCAATTAAGTTTATTTAAGCTAGCTGGCAGATTCGCATGCTAATGTCGATTTTCGGGTGGCAGAGGGATGTAAAACCATCTGCACCGCCGTGAATTCTCTCATCATAAAAATCAAAGTGCAGATATGATGTAAACAAAAGATTCATTTGGCAGTTATATAGTTTAGATTGTTAGATTCAGTGATTATAACGGTAGTTTACGCTAGAGTGCTAGACTTAAGTCTTCCGTTTCAGTGATGGGGACAGTTCGTTGCTTGCTTTCTGTATATCAGTGTTTCCCAAACTGGGGTACGAGAATAACATTCTGAGATTTACCGTTACTTAGGGTTACCATACGAACTCTTTTTCCCGGACATGTCCTCTTTTTCGGACCTTAAAAAAGCGTCCGGCCGGGATTTATAAATTTGAGAAAATATCCGGGATTCGGCTTTAGTTGCATTATGATGTGCATCTGGTCTAATACTTCATTGTGTGTGTGCGCATATTTGCATTGCTTTAACCCCTCTTTGTAAGTCCCGCCTTCTCGCACACCAATTAGTCGATTTTAAGAGGCTTTTAGCAACTATTGGCCAAATGCCTGCCTGTCAATCTCTCCGGGAATGGGCTAAGCGTTGTTGTGTTCAACATCAAACAGTTGCTTTACAGCAGGAAATTAAAGCTGATTGGAAAAAAATGCCCAAACGAAAGTTTACGAACATTTACAGAAGATTTGCAACAAAAATCCCATGCTTTCGTCCAGGTGGAGATCCATGGGAAGCAGAATGTATGACATGTAAGTTGCTAATAAAGGTGCAAGTGATTGAGAAGCACACATAAGATCTGTGAAGCATAAAGGGTCAGCAAAAGGTGAAAGTTCATCAGGTAAATTAACTGACTACATTTTGCGACCAGGTAAAATTGTTATCACGTTGCTTCTTTTTCAATGGGCATTCAAAATAATAGTAAATGAAGACGCGCATGGCATCAAATATTTAATTTTAGTACATGGACATTCAAAAGAATGTTGGACATTTTTATTTATATGTCTGAAGTGGTTTTATCTTAATTTGTTACTCGGTGCACACCATATGTGTGTATATATATATATATATATATATATATATATATATATATATATATATATATATATATATATATATATATATATATATATATATATGTGTATGTGTGTGTGTGTGTGTGTGTGTGTAGCCAATGTATGTGTGTGTTATGTATATGTTATGCTAATAGAGTGTCTTCTTCACTGTATTAATATTTGCATTCATAGTAACACAGCTTTGAATATGGTCACACTACCGATCAAAAAAATATAAAATAATATTCAAACCCAGTTCATGTATTTCTCACTGGCAAAAATAATTGTGTGTGCCCTCTAGTGTAGAAACACCAAAATAGTTGTCATAAAAATATGCAATGAAGTAACTAAATCTTTTGCGATTAAAATGTATCTACACATGCGTTGTGTATGGAGGCCCAAACCTGCAAAAAATAATAAATAAATAAATAAATGTAATAATAAAAAAATAACTAAAGGAATAAATGTCTTGATAAAACAAATATAATTCGTTTTTAATTAAATTTATTCATTAATTTATTATTGTATGACTTTATTCCTTTATTATTTTCTATATTTATTTGTAACTTTTTTAAAATTGATTCATATGTTTTGCATTGTTTTTTATTTATGTGTTCATTTATTTTGAATATTTATCTATTCCCACATATATTTATTTCCATATTTATATATTCCCATATATATTTATTTATTTATACATGTATTTATTTTTACTTTTCTGCGTGCAACATGGAAATGAGGGAGGCGGTCCTTGCGTAGCTCCAGTGCATCATTGGCTGAGAGCTTTATAGCCTGCTTTTAGACCTATTGAAAGCAAATAAGATGGACGTCCCACCTTAGCACCCTCTGACTCGCACAGATTTTGAATATGCAGGGAAACGTTTTGAAGAGAGTCTAACAATCCAGGATGTGCTTCGACATTCATACCGGCCTACAGCTCTCCTAAACCATAACAACAGAAAACAGTATTATGGATTTACGGACATCAAAATATGAAGTTATATATGTAGAGAAAAAAAAGAAAAGCATAAGGTTAAATTATATCATTTATGAAACTTGCTCATTTTGTGGTTTTGTTGAAGAAAAAGCTCCCCATTTATTTTGTGATTGTAGTATAACCAATAAATCTTGGATTGACTTTAGCTCTTATGTTTTTAGCCCCACATAGCTATAGTTTACACGATATGGCGATGACCTAACGTCACATCAAAAGAAGTCAAGAGTAATCGAGCACATGCTTCAATCTATGATAAACCAATGGTAAGCAGGACCAGCCCACATAATTATCATACAAGAGAGAGAAATGTAAAAATAAATAGATGTGGGAATATTTAAATATGGAAATAAATACAGATGGGATTAAATACATATACAAATAAATGAATGCATAAATAAATAATAATAATAATAAAAAATTAAAGAATAAAAAAAGTTTTAAAGAATAAAAATAAAAAGAGAAAATAATAAAGTAAAACAAGTCTACAAAATAAATTCAGGAATAACTTTCATTAAAAAACAAATTATATTTGTTTTATCAAGATATTTATTCCTTCATTTATTTTCTTATTATTACATTTATTAATTTATGTATTTATTAATTATTTTTGCAGGTTTTGTCCTCCATAGTCGTGCATCACACAAGTGTTTTTTTTTTTGCCAGTCAGGCACATTGCTAGGTGACATAGCCTAGTGATAGCAAGTAAAATACTTCACTGTTTAACCAGACTCGCACATGTCAGTCATCCACGATTTTAGTTTTTTTAGTTTTTTTTCTGCAGTTTAAAACGTAATTTGTATTTAAGGTTAGATTCATAAGGAGTTTTGATTCTGGTGGTATAAGTTCATAAGCTTTGATGACAGGTGTCAGACATTCAGCAGCACCAAATAATTTTCCACATTCACACGCAGTAATTTCCACTCACATTTGCTTGCATGCTAGAGAGCATGATGTTTGTTTTTTTTTTAATAGCACAATAACATCTGATTTAATGTGATGAAGTACGCATATGTATGCAAACATATCATTTACCACAGTTGTATGGTGCTGGAAAAGCTTCAAAATGCACCTTGAAAATGCTTGAAAAGTGCTTGAATTTGACTTTAGAAAAGGTGTAAGAACCCTGCTCTCTGAAACATGAACAAATTCTACATCCTTTAAGGAAACTCTTTCTGTGTCATTGACTTGTGACTGTTACAAGGCTCTCACAGTGGTCTTGTCCAGTGGTGGTTTTGTGCCTGGGTGTGTACTTTCCATTATGTGTTAGACATTATCTGTTTTTTGGAGCATCAAAGGTCTGGCCACCATTCACTTGCATTGTATGGACGTATAGAGCTGTGATAATCTTCTAAAAATCTTTGTGTTCTGCTGAAAAAAGAAAGTCTTATACATTTTGGATGGCATGAGGGTGAGTAAATTATGCAATTATTCTTATTTTTAAATGAACTGTCCCTTTAAAGTCATCATAAAACGGAAGTTTTGACAGACTTTACCTCCGTATTATGACATATTTCCGAATGAAATGGCTTATCGAACAAGAAAAAATTGTAGGGTGGGGACTTGATTTTTTTATCCATCAGCTGTTGGATTGTGAAAAGAGGGCATTGTATACCGAATGGAGGAAGATCTGAATGTGAGTTTGCTGTCGAGACACAGACACTAACACACAACCTTCCACCATGCTGCTTGAGCCAGAGCTAGTTACTGGAGAAATTGAACATCGATCTCAATACATTGATGATCAAACCGACAACATAAATGCACGAGCATATCGCAATCTTACAAAAAGGCTGTAGCCATTGAGAAACGAGCGAGTAAAAGATCACAATATTCCAATGTTTTGAATCACAATACACTAAATATGAAGGGATAAAAACAATTACTCATTCTGTACATACCAATATATCTGCATTTAAAAATATTAATAAACTCCAGAGTCATTCGATTTGCGTTTTATTCAGTTGCGATCATCTTAGCAATTCATGTGTGAAATGTCTCAAACAAAACTGCAAATTCACCATTATTCCTCCTCCTCCTCCAAAATGTAAATTCAAGCCAGCTGGTCCTTAATCAAGGATGTTTGGGGTAAGGGACAGGAATTTTTGAGGAAACAGATGAAGTTTACATACACTTAGGTTGAAGTAATGTAAACTAATTTTTTAACCACTCCACAGATTTAATGTTAGCAAACTATAGTTTTGGCAAACCGTTTAGGACATCTACGTTGTGCATGACACAAGTTATTTTTCCAACAATCGTTTTCAGACAGATTGTTTCACTTTTAATTGATTATATCTATTGTTCTAGTGGTTCAGAAGTTTACATAGACTAAGTTAATTGTGCCTTTAATAAGCCTGGAAAGTTCCAGAAAATTATGTAAATCTTTTTGACAATTTGCCAATTGGCTTCTGATACCTGTACCTGTGGATGTGTTTTAAGGCCTACCTTCAAACTCAGTGCCTCTTTGCTTGACATCGTGGGGAAATCAAAATAAATCAGCCAAGACCTCAGAAAAAAAATTGTGGACCTCCACAAGTCTGTTTTATCCTTGGGAGTAATTTCAAAATTCCTGAAGGTACTGCTTTCATCTGTACAAGCAGTAGTACACAAATAATACCACACAACCATCATACCGCTCATGAAGGAGATGCATTCTGTTTCCTAGAGATCAACGTAGTTTGGTGCAAAAAGTGCAAATCAATCTCTGAACAACAGCAAAGGACCTTGTGAAAATGCTGGAGGCAACAGGTAAACAAGTATCTTTATCCACAGTAAAACAAGTGCTATATTGACATAAACTGAAAGGCTGCTCAGCCAGGAAAAAGCCACTGCTCCAAAACCACTATAAAAAAGCCAGACTGCAGTTTGCAAGTGCCCATGGGGACAACGATCTTACTTTTTAGAGAAATATACACTGGTCTGATGAAACAAGAATCAAACTCTGGTAGGTATGCACCGATACCACTTTTTCTCTTCCGATTCCGATATCAGAAATCTCTGTATCAGCCGATATCGATCTCAAGCCGATATCAGTATTGTTTTTTTTATAATCAGTTTAGAATGTCTTTACGTTATTGTGTGGAATTTATTTGGAGTACTCTTTAATATGTAAAGATACACAAACCTCTAACTACACATTATTTAAATATAAATGTATAGCTTATTAAGAAACACTTTATTATTAACTAGTATACTGGATAAAATTAACAGCAATTCCAGTCTTCAAGTCTTCACATTCAGCGTAAATATTGTTATAAATTGTAAACAAAAACGAGTTATGACAATAATAATAATAATAATAATAATAATAATAATAATAATAAATTGTTATTATTATTATTGACTTTTAATTTTACTTTTAAATACAACAGTAATATATTTAAATCGTGCACTTTTTAAACTCTCATGCTTTTATTTTGACATTCTAAACTCTCCAGGAAGTCCTGTATGTGTCTGTTTGTAGGCACTGTAGTTTTATTCAATTCTTATTCAAATTCTGGTAAAATGCACCTCAGGTGCTGTTCTAAATGCATATTATAAGTGAACTGAACTATTGAGCATCTACATCTGAGTTTTTGAGCCGTGAATGCTAAAAATAGCCTCGAGTGTATCACCAGCCTGTGCTTGAGTTTGTGTCAACAGTGCAGCACCATTGTGTTGTGGTTAATAGTGTTAATATGGTTCTTTTATGTCATTTTTGAAGCTTGACAGTAACGAAAATGATTAACACACATTATTGGATTTGGATCGGACTCATCTGACCGATACTTGATCCATCTAAAAGCTTCAGTATCGGAGCTGATACCGATCAAGGTGTCGGATCGGTGCATCCCTACTCTTTGGCCATAACGATCATTGTTATGTTTGGAGGAAAAAGGCAAAGAACACCATCCCAACCGTGAAGCATGGGGTGGGATCATCATATTGGGAGCTTTTCTGCAGGAGGGACTGGTGCACTTCACAAAATCGATGGCATTATGAGGAAGGAATATTATGTGGATATATTGAAGAAGCATCTCAAGACATCAGCCAGGAAGTTAAAGCTTGGTCACAAAAGGGTCTTCCAAATGGACAGTGACCCCAAGCATACCTCCAAAGTTGTGGCAAAATGACTTCAGGACAACAAAATCATGGTATTGGATTCGTCTTCACAAGCCCTGACCTCAATCCGAAAATTTGAGGGCAGAACTGAAAAAGCAAGGAGGCCTACAAACCTCCCTAAGTTACACCAGTTCTGTCTGTTGGAATGGGCAAAATTCCAGCAAGTTATTGGAGAAGCTTGTGGAAGGCTACCCAAAATGTTTTGGCCCAAGTACAAACAATTTAAAGGCAATGCTACCAAATACTAATAAAGTGTATGTAAACTTCTGACCCACTAGGAATGTGATGAAAGAAATAAAAGCAGAAACAAATAATTATCTCTACTATTATTCTGACATTTTACATTCTTAAAATAGTGATCCTAACTGACCTAAAACAGGGAATGTTTTCTAGGATTAAATGTCAGGAATTGTAAAAAATTGAGGTTAAATATATTTGGCTAAGGTGTATTTAAATTTCTGACTTCAACTGTATATGTACATTAGCTGATTTGACCAGGTTTGTTTACATGACTCTTGAAGAGGAGGGTTAAAACTGACTAACCCTAACACTGATTAAAGTTAAAATTCTATAAAATAGCAAATATGCATGAATGAATTGCTCATAATAAGACCAGTAACATGCATTAATAAAATAAATAGGGTCAATTTTGTTTTTATGCCGACTTAAATGTTTTACAGCATGTCATTTCTCATTTATATGGTTCTCACTGAATGTCCGTGACCAGCTTAAGCAGTCAGTATTTTTTATAGCAAATAAAATATAAAATAAAGAAATGTATAGCATTAGTAGTAATTCAGGTGTGAGCAAAATCTGATCATAGTTGAAACTTCTACCCCAGACTATTGGATGCTGTGGACTCGAGAAATGCAAGGGAGAGTTCTTGAGTTCAATCTTAAAAGAAGGGGGAAACATTTGGTTACATTTTATTTAGTGATTTCACTAAAATGCAGAATAATAGAGAACTGGTGTGGTAGATGAGTGTAAGATGCAGTTTTTGTGTCATCTTTGTAGTGTAAAGCGTACAGGTGTTCTGTGTTGAGAAAAAAATGCTATGCTATGTTTATAATTATATTAATTTTCAAGAATTTATGTGCAGTCCAGATGGAACCATTCCGGTCCAGATCTAGACCGCAGCTTTGTTAATTGATGACCTCAGCCTTACGTGGTAGTATAGTGTAAGAAATAAATATAATTAGATTTTTCTCCTAATTATTTTTGCTTGTCAAATGGGTTTGCCACATCTTTATTATTATAAGATTTATTCTATTGTTGTTAAGTTAGGGTTGATGCATGATCAGCTGGTCATTATTGCAATTTAATCCCCCGATGGGGTTATCAGGACCTCAGCACAAAGCGCAAAAGTGTCATCCTGCTTATAACGTGGCTACTTTCCAAATAAACAAATTACATATTGATTTGAGTTTAAATTATTTCATTATGTGAGAAAAAGAAGACCTGTGGAGTGATGCAAGAGACAATTATGCAAGTTTATTGGTTATTATACAAAAATATTGGAATGTAGAATGCCACGATTGACCAATCAAATGAAATATTCCGGCAATCTGTGTAATAATGTATTTATTACAGTTGTTCTTATTCTTTTATTTGTCATTTTATTGGTTCTGCTCTAAACAATGTAATTTATGATGTAATATGGCATATAAATTATTTTCAGAACATGACAGTACTGTGTGATAGTAGGTCTACTTTGCAATAAAGACAATTGTGTAATTTCTCTGTGTTGTTAGACCATTTTTTTCCTCCAAAAAGTTTTAAAAGTAAGATTTTTAATGTAAAAGTGCAAGAAAGAAAGAAAACAAAACCACTGAGAGCGTCATCATTTTCTCAAAACATTGTAACACAAGATTGAAGGAAGAAACCATTCTAAGATGAGAAACAAATACTGTTGTGGGGTCTTGAGTTGCAAGCATATTTGAATTTTCAGATAAAAATAAAAAAAAACAAAGAATTTTAGAGCCAATATGTTTAATATAATGTGCCTAAATGGTTTATGCATGTTTTGGCCTTTCATTGTCTCCAATTAGTCATTAGGGAACTAATCCTAAAACTTGTTTCCTGTGTTTTTCAGGGGTCAAATGATCTCAGCTGAGGACTGTGATTTCATTAAAAAGTTTGAAGTTGCCAACTCTGAGGATAAGCAAACAATTCTGACCAAAGAAGGACATCAGGTTGACACTAGTTTTTTCCCTTCACACCCATTTTAATCTTAGGAGAGTGGAAATTTACTACATTAATTTTTTATTAATATAATTGATCAGACGTTTTTATTATGTTTGGTTAGTACGTCTTTGTGAATACGACTGAATGCATAGACTCACATTGTATGTGGTTGTATTGCTTTAAAAGATTTACAGTATATACAATCATCTAATTATTCTATAATGTTTGATTGTAGTGTGCAAAGACCTTCCTCAACCTGATGGCTCATATTTCCAAGGAGCAAACAGTTCAGTACATCTTGACCCTGATTGATGACACGCTGCAGGTAAAAACACGTGCACGATTTACAATATGTAACAAGTACAACTATAATGTCCATTTCCTCATAGCCTGTCAGACTGAAATGCTTCAGAGTATAAATTCATAACAATAACTTGACTATGTGAAGAATTTCAGTTGTGTATTGTAAATGAAAAATGCGGACTTTTATGTGAATATTTCTATGGCATTTGCTTTTTTCTTTCACAAATACACAGTCACAGCCTTGTCCTGCAAATATTCAAAAAGGAGAAATGGCAGGTCCTCGAGCTGACTCTCTGTTGGTGCACAGATAAATAGTGTATTATTGCCCAGACACAGATTGATGCTCTAGTATATCATTTTCCTCTGTATATTGCATCAATATTATCTGTCGAGACTGTTCAGATAGATGACCTTAACTTTCAATTGCTTTTATAGAGCCTGTGGGACTGCAGTGTCTATACTGAGCATTTCTGTATGCATACAATGACTCGTCATCTCACAGCTCATTTAGCCTGTGCCTCTATGATGAGATTTTTTTTAATAAATATTCAAAGAGATAATGATTTTAAAACCAAAAAGAACAGGCTCATCTTTCCATTTTAAAATTATTTTTATTTTACCCATCTGTCTCTTGGGAAATGAAGGGTCTGTTTTGCTTAGCGTTTGCTGAATTATTCAAGTATGTTGTACATGTAGGGTATATAAAGCATTTTTTAAGGATGCAGCAGTGTTACCAATTATATCACATTAAGTGAATTGGAGGCACATCATTACAAATGTTGTATTGTAGCTGTTGTTTGCATCATTGACTTCCAAAAGAGAAATCTGTTTCTTACATTGCTGGTTAACCTCACACAGACACTCAACAGAATAGTAATAATTATAAACACAATGAAAGTTATAGTTTTTTCTACATATTTAATGTACATTTATATAATGGTATGTCTGCAGTATGTAGACTTTTTCTTATAATGTGAAAAGATTTTGGCAGAGCATCGTCTTACTGAAACAAAGCAGGTGCTCTTTGGATGGGTTTCTTTTGAACATTACTTTATCATCTTCTAAATAAAAGTTTAAAATCTTCTGAAGAAATGTTCAGCTGCTGAAATAGATCAGTGTGCAGTGACTAGTTTTTTATAGTCACTTGTAAGAAGTTACTAGTTAAAAAAAAAAGTCCAGTGGAAAGCTTAAACAAAATTATACCTTTAACATTTTTTATCAGAATCACCTTTATATAATCACCTGTTCTTATTCATTTCTTTTTTGTTACCATGCAGGAAAATCATCAGAGAGTGAATATATTCTTTGATTATGCCAAGAAGACTAAGAACACAGCCTGGTCTTATTTCCTCCCAATGCTGAACCGTCAAGATCTCTTTACTGTTCACATGGTAAGTTGCTATAGACTTTATTCATAGTAGCGCCTTCTTTGATTTTTTTTAATTGGAATCACAACAAGGCTGTGAGGGATAGATGGACAGTCTCTTCGATGGGCTTTACAGATGTTTAAAGTGTTTTTGGATCGTTCAGCTGACAAAACAAGAAAAAATATCTTTCCAAGAAATTGAAGTTGACAAAAAAACTTGACAACACGAGTTAGATTATTAGCTTTAAACTGTGCATGCCATTGAAGAGACGGTAAGAATATTTCTCCACAGAGTCCACCTAGTTTAAATATCTTCAGTAGAATATTGTCTACTTATATGTCCTCTTAACATAGTTAAGTATTTGTCATAGATGTGAAATGCTCCCAATTAATTTAACACATTTTAATTAGCTCATTTGACCTGCTTTGGCCTCCTACTTTCTACTGTAAAAGAACCAGCTACCGGCACAAGAACTTATATTTAAAAAACGATTAATTTCAGGACTGTACAGGTGGTGTTTGTTCAATCACAGACAAAATTCAACATGCAATATTAAACAATATCACATTAAATTGCCCCTTTCACACATACAGCTTTTAACAGAAAATGTACTGACATTTTCAAGTTAGAGGTCATGTGTAAACACAGCCCTTTTGAAAATACTGGTAAATTTTGCTTTGGCAATGTCCATTAATGAAAAGTTGTATCATTAGTACCTATAAATATCCTTTTGATGGTATGTGTGAACAGCACATGTGGAACATTTACCAGTAAAGGCAACCCAATGATTTAAATGTAATTTAACTGGTTGCATGTGTGAAAGGGGCTAATGAGACAACACACTGTACATTTTCTCTTGAAGGTAATACTGCTAAATAATTTTGGAACAATTTTGCTCCCATCTTGGTATAAATACTCTGTTATGACATCATAGCCGAGACCACAGTTACAGGTATTGTCCAACAGCTGCCAGACTGTAACATGCTTAGTGCCGTATAGTCTTTTGTTCTTATAAGCAAATGTTTAGTTCTTTTAATTTTAACAATAAACTCTATATGCTTTATTATTGTGCAGATGATTGGGCTATTATTCAGGGCCATTACCCTTAAACCTGTTTGAGAGCCCTAATTGATGAGAAGTTCATCAATAATTAATCAAAAGGATCTCTATGCATAGTTTCAAACAGTCACTCAAAAGCTAAACTATCATTCTAAGGACACCTACTTCACACACAGAGCACCGTGGAGTCAGTCACCACACTTTAATTACCCTTCAGGCAGACGGTGGTCACAGGGCGATGAACTGCGTGAGAATGTATTGATTCCCCGTGCCATGCTTACCTCCGCTCTTAATGAAAATGTTTAAAGTTCTCCCTTTGCATTGTGAGCAGAGTAAATGTCATGTCATGTGGAAACATCAGAATGGCTCTGAATGCATTCATTATCATATCACACACAGAGATGTAGTGAGGGAAAGAGCCCTCAGTGAATTGCTTCATCTTGACAATAATTTGAGCATATTCTTTACCATTTGCACATTATTATGGCTAATGTACTCATTTAAAATTCTTAATTTCCGGTCAAATGTTTCTGTCTAAAGCAAAGTCACCTCCACTTATCACAATTAAGGCACATAATTGGCCTTATTTGACATTTGGCATTTTGCCACTTATAATTAGAGGGGGATATAGAGATAGGACAGGAAATAATTGGGAACTGGGTCAGGAAATGTTGTTAGTGGGATTCAAACTCACTTTACCCACATGATCATGTCAGCTCTGTGTTATAACTTGGGCTAACTGCTAGACTACACACAGATTTATTTAAAATAATTCTCTACTTTCTACTTTCTACTGTTTACTGTTATTGTGTTGTTAACACTGACTTAGCAACCAGAAGTCATTTTCAATGGGAGTTGTCGATTTTCCGACCATTAGTAATGCAAAGTCACAAAGACACAGGAGCACACGTGATCCATCTTTTGTGAGATACTGTAGTCAAGTGTTGGCAAGATAAAGTTAAAGAGCACATATTACGCTAATATACAGTTTCATGATTCATTTTGGGGGTCTACTAGAAAAGTTTTACATGCATTAATGTTCAAAAAACACATAATTTTTCTCATAATGTACTTTTCTTCTAAATCTATTTTCATCCTCTGCTCAAACACTCTGATTTAGGTCCTGTCTCTTTAAAGCCCCCCTTTCTGAAAAGTCCTGGGATAGGGGCCATTACAGCTTATAATTCTAAAATTATATAAGAGCACTGCTGTGGATTGCAGATGTTAAAAAATAAATCCATCTCTACACTTGATCACTATTCATGATAGTAAGAATGACACACAATTTGCATAATTCTACACAGTTGTAGGTAAAAGTGGGCCCGCAGTTGATTAGCAAAACTATTTCAACACAATAACATTAGCTAGTAGGTTAGCAGAGGCCTACAGCTGTGCACTGTGTGTACACCCTAGCTACAACACAAAACTCTGCATTTCAATTCTCGGTAGCAGATAAATCCACAAATAATCAAGCATACTTACAGGTTGTAATTCTTAAGTGCCAGATTGTCCCAACAAAGTGGGAACTGCATCATCTTTCAGGAGTAACCGTCTTGAAAATCCGGTATTTGTTGTGGATGTACTGCTAAGGAATAGTGGTAAAAATTATTTTAACCACTGATTCTTCAATTCGTCTGCCTTTGGAAGTCCAAAGAAAGAGGTTTTGCTTTCGCAGTGAAGAAAACAGTGTCTCCTCGACATAGCAACAACACTAACCCAACCCATCCTGGCCTCTGCTATAATTACATTTGTTTGAGGGCAGGCCAAAGTAGCCTTAGACACAGGCATTATGCAAATGTATTACATAGTGACGTAGATACTTTACAGAAGAAATGGCTGGACTACAATCCAGCCGTTTCTTGTTGTTCTTGAGCAATGTTGTCTGTGGGAGAGAATAACTCCCAGGCAGCCAGCCTAATAATGGAATGCCTAATATATGACCAACAATACAGTATTTTATCTCCAAAAAATACGTTCACTGTCAGTGTGAACAGCCTTTTCATCTCATTGTATTTTTCTGACCAAATTGTTAACTTTGCAGAACTTCTTATATTACCATCTCCTTAGGTTGAATTTCTTCTGTTGTAGTATTTCTCATCATTTTACAATAAAGGGAAAGTAAAGACTGTTGTCAGTCCTTATGAATTGCAGGAAGGAGCTGTATGTAAGCCACGGATAACAGAAATACCTGTTTACAGGCAATTGACCCAACATTTCTGTTTTCCCCTTCAGGCTGCGAGGATCATAGCCAAGCTGGCTGCCTGGGGTCGTGACCTAATGGAGGGCAGTGACCGGAACTACTACTTCAACTGGATTAAGACCCAGCTCAGCTCTCAGGTAGAAAACACAATGAGATTCCATTATATATACATCAGAGCTTCATATAATTAATTTTTTTTTAATTCCGATTGTTTTACAATGTTGAAGTTACTGCGTATTTACATACTACATTTTATTTTGTAGAGATGTACTGGCTTATTGTTATTACTATGATAAATAATAATAATAAGAGTAAATATGTTTAACATGGCATTGTAAAATAAATTGATAGCAACTTGTTTTAAATTAAGTTTTTAAGCATGTTCTTTTATGCACTAAATAGCTCTACCTATTTCTCAGTAGTCTATTATTTGTTAGATTGATCCAAAAAAATGGTCTCATCCTCCTTTCCTTCACCTTATCCAAAACACATCTACTTCCACTCTCACTCACAGAACGTACTGTATCTTGCTCCTTGTGCATTACAATGTTGTGTTTGTGCCTTTTTATGTAAATTTTTGTCACAATAAGAAACTTCAAAAGATACCATCGCTTTCTTCTTGTTTTCATTCCTCGTGCATCCACTGGAGTGTGAAAGGCAAGAAAGGACATAAAAGAATATGTGATGTGTCAAAACACTGACCACATGCTATGTTTCTTTTCAAAATCTCTCTAGCTCTGGAGGCAGTTTTTAAACAAAAGCCCTTTTTTAGTAAAAGCAAGATGCAAAATTAACGTTTTACCATTATTTGCCAGTGACGATTAAAATGAGTGTCCTCACTGGCCACAAGTATTAATTTCCATAAAATTATATTTTGCTTTATTGTTATCAAAAATACAGTACTGTGCAAAAGTCTTTTCAGATGTTTCACAAAAACATTTGTATTAAGAACATTTTGCATATAGAATAGAATAGAAGAACAGGGAGCCCTGCAACAGATGGCATGGGCCCCCACTCCAAGAACTTTGGAACATCCTATTTGCTAACAACCAAGAGAAACTGTGTCGAGGTGTACCTTGGAGAAATGGTGCTGTTTTGAATGCAAAGGTAGTTACACCAAATATTGATTTAGCTTTTTTTATGTTTACTGAACTTTGTATGATGTTAACTGATAAATGAAAACTATTTATGACAAAATGACATTTGTGCAAAAAAGGTGCACAATCCCTTTATGGAGTAACCCTGCCCTGTTTTGGAGTAACTCCAACCTCTTTTGGAGATTCCTGCTCCATTTGGAGATCTCTGGCGTGCAGCTATACCGACTTGCAAAATCCCGCCCTTAATATGCCGCTGCGGTGCCATTGTACCACACCACGCCCATTTAACAAGCAAGAGGGAAGCTCAAGCTGAGGTATCGTGTTATACTGTTATCTAGAATATCGAGTTTATATTGAAAGTAAACGGCAAGATAAGTTAGCATTGACAACTCACCCACTGTATCTGCCATAGTTTCCTGAGTGGTGTCTCCAATAACAGCGGGACAATGTCCCAGCACACCATCTGTGAAAGTTCAATGAACCATGGAAATATTTTTCAACTCAACATTTGACATTGAACCTGCTGTAATCCCCGGTTGGCCTTGTTTGGCCCAAGGATATTCGTCAGGCAGGCCAAAGGCCATTGGCTGTTGGCCCCGAGAAAGCCCAGAGAAGGCATGATGAAGCCCAGGATGTGACAGTGGGAAAGCGACTGGCCCTGGCATGCACTAGCATGCCCTCATTTGGCCCCAGAGTGGAAACGTGGCTAATTGTGATTTTGTTGCACAAAATCGTTTTGCTGGCTTTATACAAAGAATGTTACATACTTATGTTGCCACATGAGTTTTGGAGAAAATAAATCATAGTTATCCTAGGCATCTTTGGTAAAATTCTGATTATACATTTTATTTAAAAGTTGGAATAGAGTTGCAATAGATGTTTTTTTGTTTTTTTTTAGATGATAAAACATTTTGATTGAATGTATTATGGTGCAATTCCTAATTAACGTATCGACCAACCATCAAGTAACTTCCATTTCTGTAGTCTATATCAGGTATTTTCCTGGTCAATGGCTGTGCCGGCACCCGCCTACCCCTCCTAACTTTTTGTTTAGACTCCCATTCAGCTCAGAAAAACATGCTGCATGATCATGAGGAGGGATTACATCAAGATGTTGATTGGAATGCAGGAATGCATTGGAATTTATTTAAATAAAATCTACTCCTCTCTTGCCTTTGCTGGCGTGCTAGTCGTTATTGGCATGCGTGCCATAGGTTGCCAACACCCTGGTCTATATAGTCTATATTTGGCAAATTTTATTTTAGTTATTTAGTCATTACCCAATGCAGTTAAATTATTTCTGTTTATTTCCACTTCGTTTTAAGTCACAAACACTAGTAAAAATGGCAGCACTTACAATGGCATGTTAAGGTTTCAAGGCAATTTTCTTTATATTTTTTCACATCACATATCCTGCAGTTGAAGTCAGAAACTTACATACACTTAGGTTGAAGTCATTTAAAACAAATTTTTTAACCACTCCACAGATTTAATATTAGCAAACTATAGTTTTGGCAAGTTGTTTAGGACATCTACTTTGTGCACGGCACAAGTAATTTTTCCAACAATTGTTTACAGACAGTTTGTTTCACTTTTAATTGACTATATCACAGTTACAGTGGGTCAGAAGTTTACATACACCAAGTTAACTGTGCCTTTAAGCAGCTTGGAAAATTCCAGAAAATTATGTCAAGCCTTAAGAAAATTTGCCAATTAGCTTCTGATAGGAGGTGACTGAATTGGAGGTGTACCTGTGGATGTATTGTAAGAAATACCTTCAAACTCTTTGTGCCTCTTTGCTTGACATCATGGCAAGATCAAAAGAAATTAACCAAGACCTCAGAAATTTAAACACCATGGACCACGCAGCCATCATCCTGCTCAGGAAGGAGGCACATTCTGTCTCCTAGAGATGAAAGTAGTTTGGTGTGAAAAGTGCAAATCATTCCCAGAACAACAGCAAAGGACCTTATGAAGATGCTGGAGGAAACATGTAGACAGGTATCTATATCAACAGTAAAGAGAGTCCTATATCGACATAACCTGAAAGGCTCCACAACAGTAGAGTGCTTTAGATAAAGCGCACAACAACAGGAATGAGTGGAGAAGTGCCCAGAGCACGATTGTACCTGGACCCTCTTGATCAGTGAAAGAGGTTTTTGCCTCACTGCCCAGGTAGCTCTGCTACAGCAGCCTGGCCACAGATACAAATTAAAAGGATTTGCTAAAGGGCACAGTGGTGATAAGTGAAGTTGCTTGAATCATTTACCACCAGCACAGGGGAGCCAGGGGTTGACCTTCCTTGTGATGAAACCAACCAAAGACTCTGATGCACCACTTCAACACAGTTTGCTATAAAGTAGGTCTTGTTATTTTCTTGAGAATATTGGTGAAACATCTTGCATTGTGGTTTTGAGTTATAATCTTTATTTCTATGGTCGGGTTTATCCTTTCAGTGTTGATATGCATTGTATATCAGTGCAAAAGCTAAGCCTGTGGATGTAAACATTTCCAAGAAAAAGTATGTGATCCCTTGGATTTACTACAGTGTGCTTAAGCAAATAACACACAAACAATGATGCACTGTTTTGTCTTTATTTTTCAGTGTTTTTACTGAACACATGCTGAAAACAGTGCACTTTTGAATTTGGAAAAACTTAATTGTTTTAACAGTTTTATCTAACTTTCAAACATGTCCTGGTTGAGAACTAGAATTTCACAGAATCCACATTTAAGATTAATGAAACTCAGTTTTCATGCATTAGCAATAACAGGACAAATGTTTTGATTATATAGAAGATTTGATGTTTGTGTCAATAATTCTAAATATTTCTTTCATTTGGGGTTAGATACCAGCAGGAGAGAAGCTGAGAGAGTACTGCATTGGTTGGCTTGACTTGATGCCAAAGTGAAAAGATGAGATTGAAAAAAGCAGTATGATTTCTGGCAGAAAAGATACTCGTTATAACTAACAATGATTTTAAAGCATTTATAAATGATCCATTTATCAATTATTTAATGATAGATTAAATGCTTTAGGCCACATATACACTACATTTTCACTTGAAAATACATGAATTACGCTATGTTTATGCCTCTCAGCCATACATGAATGCCATTCTTCTCCACCTAAAACGAGAACTTCGAAAAACTCTGGAGGTTTAACACTTAAATAGATTAGTGTTGACGTGACTTTAGATAAGATGATATGCAGTAGATTAATTGATGAAATAGCATCTTATAAGTGAAGTTTAAATTGCAAAAATAATGCCAGTTTTTAAACTGGTTTCATGAACTTTTGTCATTAGTCTGACAAGAAGGTAGTCGCACTACAAACTCATGCAATTGGTTAAGCCAATGTTGCTGGACAGGCAGCTCAAACAAAAGTGTTTATTTTTAATGTACCACATGAATTTCTTGGTGTGTGGGAGTAAGAAATCAAGGACATTTTTATTAACTAGAACAAGGTTTTGATAGCACCAAAGAGCCAGAGCCACAGTGTTTGCACTTTTTGGGAAATCAAAGCCATACTTCATCCTTTTAAACGGGAAATGCAAGAAATTATTTTTATTTTTATTTTTTTACTATTAGCTAAGTATTTTTTCATAATTTAAACAATTCTTAACTCACCTTTTAATATCTACATTTCAAAACTGATTTTTTTAAATTCTCAATACACTATGTTAGTGTGGAATAGCAAATAAAGGAGGCTGCTTCTTAGTGATAAAGGGTTTTTCAGTGGGTTTTTTTATTCATACAGTGGACTCTGGCGTGCAGTGGATGTATCCGTTTATAGATCATGTGACAAAAAAATTCCTTGGCTCATTATCAGTTCCCCTACAAATCATGTAGGATGTTGCCTTTTTCAGTATCATATTTTAGCCTGAGGGCTCTCTGCAAAAATGAATGTTTTGAAAATAGATGACCACTCTCAGATCGTTTCATGTTTATTAAGCCATTCATAGTGCACTCCATAAATTTGTTTCATTATATCTAAGCAGAGGTGGCTATGAAATCAAAGTTTGAGTTTTGTGGCTTTTAGTCCATGTTTATTAGCTTGGAGGCCATCTGTATGCTAGTGGTCTCCTAAATTAACTGTATATTTGCTAAATTGACTTTTAAAATGTATAGTCTTTCTGGAACACAGACTAAAAATAATGATGACTCTTGTAGAGATAGACAGATATATTGGTTTTACCGATTAATTGGTGTCGATAGTTGCTTTTTGGAACTATTGACAAAAATTTGTGCTGACAGTTGCAGATAGTTTTTCACATTGTCGTTATTTCAAAATAAGTGTCCCTGGTGTGTTTTGGGCTTGTTTATTCTTATACATATTTAAGAATATTCTTATCACGTTATACATCAGATCTTAATTTTTCTGGTTATTATTAAGATTTTGGTTACAAAAAACTGCATGTGGGATTTTGGTCAGTTTAGACTCATCTTTGCCTGCCATAGTAAAAAATTATATATATATATATATATATATATATATATATATATATATATATATATATAAAAATCTTTGCCTGCCATAGAAAAAAATTATATATATATATATATATATATATATATATAATTTTTTTCTATGGCAGGCAAAGATTTTTTTTTGATGTATAAATCGCAAAAAATAAAATAAAATTGGAAATACGTTAACACAAGAATGAAAACTGCTCGTCAAGTGATTTCATGGGGTCTTAAAATAAATTAGAAAAGTTGTCCTCACTAAGCCAAAATGCTATAAACAGTAATTTAATTATGTTTCAGCTTTGTTTTTAGATGCCGCCAATTGTTTACTTTTAAGTCACATTTCAACCTTTTGTTTCAAGCATTTGATTTTGCAGTGCAGCTGTGACCAAAATGAATTCAGGGCTGCACTCCCACAAAACTCGAGATGATTGAATGTCATGAACAAGCTGTCTCACTGACTCCACTTGTATCTATTCATTTATATTCCTGCCATCATTGTCCATGCGCACCGCTCAAGTCTGCTCCAACAAGAGTCACAGATTTTTTTTTCTTTCTATCTTTTTTTTTGTTATTGTTAGAAACTACATGGTACAGGTGCAGAACCCGGAACAGGCACCATCTCTCCCAGTGAAGTGAGTATATCACAAAGGAGGCGGATGTGCAGCTCTGTAAATGAGCCTCCTTTTAAGAGCCTCTTCTTTTTAAGATTTTTCCGCTGCTTTTTTCCATTCATATCCACTGTAAATCTTTTAACTTGCACTTCTGCACTTGTCTAATACCTTATTTCTCTTGGCCCATCTAGATGCATTTTTATTAAGATTTATTTCCTTTCTGAAGACATGCCACTTGACTAGACAGATTTAAAAGACCACTAGAAGTCCTTTGTTTTGCTATGTAGCAATCTTCCTCTTTCATGAATCTATTTTTCTTTCATCTCCCTTGCGTCACCAAGTCAAAATCTGCTGGTTCAATGCAAGTGGCCCACAAATTTTAATTAAATTTCCTCACATGGCTCCTAAGAAGTCTCCACTTTGCTATTCCTCATGACCTGTCTCCGTCTCTCTTCTATTATCTTGACCACTCTGCTTTTATGCAAATGATCCACAGTATCATCTCCCTCAGTAAAGGAGCAAGTCTGCTCTCTCCTCTCAGCCACCTCTTTTCTAACATCTCTCTGATTCACTCACCCTGTCCAGGTTTCAAGGCTGCTTTCACTCTGCTGCATTGTGGGATTGTCTCTTTGATCTAGCATGTTACCCAAAGGTGTTCTCAAAGTCAGAATCTGACTGCACGTGCATTAGTGAATGCAGAATTAATAAGAGTGTACATGCTGCTTGAGCAGCTTAGTTTCATCCTGTTCCTTTACTACTTACTGAAAAGGACAGGCTTGTTGTTTCATCCATCATTTCCTTGCTTCTCTGATCTGTTCTGTTCATTGTGTTCTGATTGTGTTCTCCTCTATGTTTGTGTGCATGCTAATTTTGTGTGATTGTGTGTCGTGTATGTGTATTTTTTTCCCGGACCCGCACAGAGCTCCCAGTACGTTCAGTGTGTTGCCGGTTGCCTGCAGCTAATGCTCCGAGTGAATGAATACAGATTCGCCTGGGTGGAAGCTGACGGAGTGAACTGGTAATATTCAGTTTCTATCACATTTTCACACTATCCCACTAATGAATATTTTAGGTTTCGGAAACTGTAGTTTGCCAAGCTGCAAGCTATTTCATTATTTAGGGTAGTTAAACTACAGTCAAAACAAACTGCAGTCAAAAACAATAAAGGTTTGTGAATGAACAATCGCACTGAGTGACAGCATTACATTTGAACAGATACATTTACACTGATTAGCTTCCATCTAAAAAAAAATGATTTTGAAATATAGAAGCTAATTTATATAACAAAAACATTAAAGAACCGCAGCATTGTACAAATAATTTTGCTATTAAAAAATATTTGAAAATGTGTTGTTTTTTTAATCTGTTAATTTACAGTGCAAAAGTCTTGGGCACATAAGATGTTTCATAAAAACTTTTGTCTTAAGATGCTTATATACACTCACCTAAAGGATTATTAGGAACACCTGTTCAATTTCTCATTAATGCAATTATCTAATCAACCAATCACATGGCAGTTGCTTCAATGCATTTAGGGGTGTGGTCCTGGTCAAGACAATCTCCTGAACTCCAAACTGAATGTCAGAATGGGAAAGAAAGGTGATATAAGCAATTTTGAGCGTGGCATGGTTGTTGGTGCCAGACGGGCCGGTCTGAGTATTTCACAATCTGCTCAGTTACTGGGATTTTCACGCACAACCATTTCTAGGGTTTACAAAGAATGGTGTGAAAAGGGAAAAACATCCAGTATGCGGCAGTCCTGTGGGCGAAAATGCCTTGTTGATGCTAGAGGTCAGAGGAGAATGGGCCGACTGATTCAAGCTGGTAGAAGAGCAACTTTGACTGAAATAACCACTCGTTACAACCGAGGTATGCAGCAAAGCATTTGTGAAGCCACAACATGCACAACCTTGAGGCGGATGGGCTACAACAGCAGAAGACCCCACCGGGTACCACTCATCTCCACTACAAATAGGAAAAAGAGGCTACAATTTGCAAGAGCTCACCAAAATTGGACAGTTGAAGACTGGAAAAATGTTGCCTGGTCTGATGAATCTCGATTTCTGTTGAGACATTCAGATGGTAGAGTCAGAATTTGGCGTAAACAGAATGAGAACATGGATCCATCATGCCTTGTTACCACTGTGCAGGCTGGTGGTGGTGGTGTAATGGTGTGGGGGATGTTTTCTTGGCACACTTTAGGCCCCTTAGTGCCAATTGGGCATCGTTTAAATGCCACGGCCTACCTTAGCATTGTTTCTGACCATGTCCATCCCTTTATGTCCACCATGTACCCATCCTCTGATGGCTACTTCCAGCAGGATAATGCACCATGTCACAAAGCTCGAATCATTTCAAATTGGTTTCTTGAACATGACAATGAGTTCACTGTACTAAAATGGCCCCCACAGTCACCAGATCTCAACCCAATAGAGCATCTTTGGGATGTGGTGGAACGGGAGCTTCGTGCCCTGGATGTGCATCCCACAAATCTCCATCAACTGCAAGATGCTATCCTATCAATATGGGCCAACATTTCTAAAGAATGCTTTCAGTACCTTGTTGAATCAATGCCACGTAGAATTAAGGCAGTTCTGAAGGCGAAAGGGGTTCAAACACAGTATTAGTATGGTGTTCCTAATAATCCTTTAGGTGAGTGTATATCTTCATCTTTAGTGTGTCAATAGAGAATATACATTTTATACTCCGAAAATTCCTTTTGTAAATAGAAAAGAATAGAAGAACAGTGAGCTCAACAACAGATGGCTTGGTCATGTAATCCCAGAGTCAGTCTGGGATTACATGAAGAGACAGAAGCAATTGAGACAGCCTAAATAGATAGAAGAACTGTTGCGAATTCTCCAAGAAGCTTGGGACATCCTATCTTCCAACAACCAAGAAAAACTGTCACCAAATATTGATGGAGCTTCTTTATGTTTACTGGACTTTGTAGGATGATAATTGATAAATGAATGAAGAATGAAGATTTTTGAAGACATCCTCACTAAACAATATTTTTCACAAGTGCCTAAAACATTTGCACAGTACTGTACTTGAACTGTCCGTATGAACTGATTTACTAGATGCTACATTTGAGTGAAAGGACTGATTTGGTACAAACCATTTACTTGAATGAATCATACTTTCTAAAGCTACAAGAGTAAGGGCTGTTTAGAATCAACCGATTCACTAGAATGCTTCGGACATTCCCACATTACATATTAGGACATTTTAGGTAAATGCATTTGATTATTCCTGGCAGTAAAGATGTATATGCAAAATTTGGAAAGCCCAGTTCCCACTACTTTGTAGGTCCTCGTGGTGCAACTTTACTCACCTCAATGCGGGTGGCGGAGGACAAATCTCAGTTGCCTCCACTTCTGAGACAGTCAATCTGGGCATCTTATCACGTGGCTCGTTGTGCATGACACCGCAGAGACTCCCAGCATGTGGAGGTTTATGCTACTCTCTGTGATCCATGCACAACTTATCACGCACCACATTGAGAGGGAGAACCACTTAATCACGACCACGAGGAGGTTACCCCATGTGACTCTACCCTCCCTAGCAACCAGGCCAATTTGGTTGCTTAGGAGACCTGGCTGTAGTCACTCAGCACACCCTGGATTCAAACTCGCGACTCCAGGGGAGGTAGTCAGCGTCAATACTTGCTGAGCTACCCAGGCCCCCCTAAAAATTTGACATTCAAAAACAGAGATGTAACGCTTGGTGGCACAACATGAAAAACTAGATTGTTATTGGAGAAGCTACACTATTTTAATTACTGAAAAATGTAGTTATGTTAGTGTAACGTAGTTCAATGAAAAGGAGGAGGTGGGAACCGGCTTGACAATACAAATCATATTTTAATGATAAACTTAAAAGACAAAACACACACACATGACGGACATGTCCGTAAATGATCTCTCTCCTCGCACTGCTATCGGCTTTTATCCCTCTCGGATGCTTGATTAGCCTGATACGGGACCGGGTGTGTATCATCACAACCCGGCCCCGCCCTCCGCCCTGCTACAGTTAGTAAATTAGTGTCGCTACTTTTGGTTACTTACTCACCAAAACTCAATATTACACATGATAGACAATATCTGTTGATTGTTTTTTATTTATTTTAGATACACTGTATGGCTAAAAGTATGTGGACACCCAAATGAGGACGCGAATATGTGCTTGTGCTATATGTGCATTTAATTTAAAACCAAAGACATTAAATTTCAACCAAAAAAGAAAATTGTCTCATTATTTATTCACCATCATGCCGTCTCAGATGAGTATGACTTTCTTTCTCCTGCTGAACAATGATTTTTTGAAGAATATCTCAGATCCAAAAAAGACATAAAAGTAAATATAACTAAACTATTTATCGGTTTCTCACCATATCGCTTCTGAAGATATGGATTTAACCACTGGCTTCTTATGAACAAATTTTATGCTGCCTTTTATATACCTTTTGGACCTTCTGAGTTCTGGTCACCATTTCTTGTATTGTGAGGACCACCAGAGCTGAGATATTTATTCTAAAAATCTTTGTTTTTTTTAGCAGAATAAAGAAAGTTATACACATCTGGGATGGCATGTGGGTGAGGAAATAATGAGAGAATTTTATAGATAGAACAATGCATTTAATAGATAGTTGGTAGTTAGTCCACCAGAACAGCCTTTTCTCTGTAAGGCTTTTCAATAGATTATGGAATGTATTGCAGTTTTGCTCCCGTTCAGACATGAGCTGCGGTGAGGTCAGACACTGGTGTTTGGCGATGAGGCCCAGCTTGCAGTCTGCATTTCAGTTCATCCCAAAGGTGTTCAGTGTGGTTCTGGTCTGGTCCGATAAAGTTCTTCCACACCATACTCAGTAAATCATTTATTTATGGACCTTGTTTTGGGCACGGGCAAAAAGGGCTCTGCCCAAACAAAGTTTGAAGCACACAATTCTCTAAAATGTCATTGTATATCGAAGCAATAGCAAAATTCATTTTCACTTGAATTAAGGGGCCTAAGGGACCCATTGATTAAAAGGTGTTGTACACATTCTTTTGGCCATATTGTGTATTTACAGTATTACACTGTAGACTATGTATTTTGCTAAAGCCCCTTTTATGTCCCCTCCCCCAGTCCATAGTAGTATTGAAGGATAAATCTTGGAGAACCTGTATCTCTCATTGTCCTAGCATGTTTTTAGTGCTGTAATCACAATGTTTCTTTTGTTTGGTAATGTACAGACATCATAAAAAAAGACAATGAGGCTTCTCGAAATAAATTTTTCTTGAGAGGCATGAAAAAGAAAATGATCTTTAATATAATGGTCTCATAATACATCACAAAAAATGTGGGCTTTAATTTTTATCCCAGTTTGGTAACACTGACTTTTTTGTTTTTTTCCAATACAAATTTCAGCATCACGGCAGTGCTGAGCAATAAGTGTGGCTTCCAGTTGCAGTACCAGATGATCTTTTGCATGTGGCTTCTGGCCTTCAGCCCTCAACTCTGCGAACAGCTGCGGCGCTACAACGTGGTACCTGCGCTCTCTGACATCCTCCAAGAGTCCGTCAAAGAGAAGGTCACTCGCATAATCCTGGCTGCATTCAGGGTATGTGTCATGAAACATGGCTGCTTCATCCCAGCTCATTAGTGGCACATTCTGACTTCCTGACTTTGTGAATTAGGGTTCCCATTCTCATGGAAAACCTGGAAATATCAGGGAATTTTACAATTGGGATTTCCAGGCCTTTAAAAGTCCTGAAAAATCATGAAAATCTTAAGTCCTGAAAAAAGTGTTGCTGTAGTTTAGCTGGAAACAAATAACTGGGCAGAAATTGCTCTTTGTAGGTGCATCTCTATAATCTTTATTCCATAATTATGGAGAGGGCGAGCGAGAGAGCACAAAATGTAATGCTTCTTTCTCCACACAACTACACTCCCATCTCTGCTTCCACTCTCCACTACTCACACAGTCTAGATGGTAGATTTGGTAGATTATTTTTTTAAAAGTATTTATTTAACAAGAACTGTGCTCATTAATCAACAGAAAAATAACTGTAAATGAGCCAGAGTTAGCCGTACAGGCTAATTTTCATCTGTTGTTCTTGGCCAGTTCTTAAAAAGTCAACCTAAAATTAAAATAACTCATCAAAAATATCACATACAGATAATACATACTAACTAATACTTAATCCAGTACAATGCACACCCACCAAACAAACAATGCAGCATAGCCATAAAAAAACAACAACAGCAACAAAAAACGACAAAGATCAATGATGAGCAGATAGAAAAAACTGAAAGGTAGTAGAAAAGGTCAATAGGCAGCTAGCATTCTAATGTTCACATATTTGATTGTTAACAAGCCACAGCTTCAGCTATTCAGGTTTCTCTAATATACATTGGTATTAAATTCCATTTTTTAGATGCTGTTACTGAGAATGATGACTGACTGAAAGTACTCCTTTGAATAGGAAGGATGCAGTCTCCTCTTGTGGTACCTCTAGTAAACTGAGTGCTTGATCATTGCAAGATAAATGTATAAATACAAGAAAAAGGTTTGCATATTTATCTACATTTTCCCAGCTCAGAATTGTATGTTTATTTACTAATTATTTAATCATTTACTTTAAAATTTGACAGCTGTGAAAGCTGTTATGTTTCTGATCTAGAACATTGAGGGTACGTTTGTATAAAATTTCAAGTGGCTTCATTGTCGATTTGTTGGCCTGTGCCCAGCTTATCAGGCAATATGTGGAATGATCATGGTGTTCGTATATATCATAGTGGATTCATAGCTCATAGCTTTTCTGATAAATCTAAAATTACTTAAATTAAATGTAACTTGTTGGCATATTGTTTTACAAGAGTTTTAAAGGAAAGATCAGTCCAGACACCCAGATACTTAAACTCAGTCACAACTTGCAACTTTTGCTCAGATATCATTTTATCTGCTTTGGAGTAGTGCGTGAGACATGATCGATCTTGTAACATGGCTCATTGCACTAATAAGTTTAGAAGCAACTTGCTCCTTTGTGCAACCGTGCCCATAAATTACTGTATCATCTGCATCTAACTGGATCTCTACATCAGGACAAACAGAAGGCAGATCATTAATATATAAACTAAATAAAAGTGGTCCAAGAATAGATCCTATAGAACAGTGGATTTATGACTATGAACCTTCACATATTGTGTTCTTACATTTAAATATGATTCTATTTAAGTGAATCAGCTGAAAATTAAAGAAAGAGTTTATTAATATGTATTCTATGGGTTACCACATAAAATTACTTTCTGAGTTCAAGAAAAACAGCCCCTACAGTACCACCCATATCCATAATTTATTTAATCTTTTCCACTCAAAAAATGGGTAGCAGTCTCTGTGGAGAGGTGAGCTCTAAATACAAATTACATGGAATGCAAGGTAAAAGAACTGCTATTTAAAAAAAAAAAAAACTATCCGCTCTGACACCCACTTCTCCGCCACCTTGTATACAACAAGCGGAATGCTAATAGGCTGATAGTTACTGATAAACTGGGGATCCCATGTCTTATAGATTGATGATGCAATAGCAGTTTTCCATGTATGTGGAAAAACCCTTGAGATATTGAGAGATTAATGATATTTGTGATGGGTGTAGCCAAGGCCTCTTTCAAAGACTTAAGCATTATAGAGTCCATACCATAGAAATATTTGGCTTTGGAGTTATTAAGTGAGTTAATTATCCTTATTGCATCATGCTTAGAGATGTTACTTAGACTGAACAGGGGTTTGGAGGCATCCGCTAGTACTTTTTTTTTTTTTTTTTTATAGTTTTTTTTATCATTTATAGCTGTACAAATCTGTGCAATCTCAGCAACAGTGTCAATAAAGTATCTGTTAAAAGCTTCAGCAATTTCTACTGGATCATGCAATGTGCTACCATTCAGTTTTATCTGTAACTTTTTTGATGATCCATTATAATTGACACAAATTCGCTTCTTAATATGCTCCCAAATTTGTTTAGTGTTACCTCTAGCCTCACAAATAATACTAATAAAATGTTTTGCTTTGGCCTTTCTCAATTCTTTAGTAACCTTATTGTGTAGCATTCTAAATTCTGATCCCTCTCCTTCATCAGTTTTGGTAAATATGTGTTCAACCAGGGTAGAGTTCCTGTGACATTTCTTTCCTGGGAACTTCTTTATAACAATTTGGGCTAATTTTGCTGTCTTCTTCTACATCCATTGCAAATATTAATTCATTCCAATTTGTTAGGTTTATTGCTGTTTGAAAATTCCCAAGTTCACTTTTATGAATTTTTAAGAACTCAAGAGTGTTTATTAATTATCTTAAATCTTTTTTTGAGAGCTTTCTGGTTAATATTATCGAATTAAGGTCAGATAACCCAGTGATAAGGTTGTATGTTTTCTCTACTCTTTCTGGCCTATTGCTAAAAAATACATATATCTGTGTTTGAGAGGATGCTGTTATTCTTGTAGGTCCTTTAATTAGTTGTGTTAGATCTACATTATCTGTAATTTTTCAAAGAGTTCCTATTTGTCATCTTCCAAATTTATATTGAGGTCACCCAAAAGTATAATTTCTTTTGTAAAATCACATTCTTTATGTAGCTTAAGTGGCATGTGAGATGAGAGTGTAATGCATAGTCCAAAACACTCCAAGTCAACAGTAGACAATTGAATCTGTCGGCATTGAATAAGATCTTTTATGTAGACCATTTCTCCACCACCTCTTCCCTCAGATCTATCCCATCTAAATAAGTTATATCCAGGTACATCTAATGCTGCACTAGCCAGGGCAAAGCTGTAGGCATAAAAGTCCTCTGTGCACCTGGTGTCATAGTTAAAACAGCACTTCCAGGGCAGATATCCAAATCCTCAGGCAGCGGCATGCACACTGAGTTCCACAGGTAGACACCCATGGCCCTTCCCATTCACTGTAGCCGCCAACCTCCATTGTTCTCCCTTGTCCACAGCAGCAGTCGCCATCTGCTCCCGGCTCTCCCTCTCTGACACAGCCGCCATCCGTTCTCTGATCTCGCTCCCCTTCACAGCCACCAGCCGCTCCGACTCCCCCTGCCTGCCGCAACCTGCTCCAGGGGGCCTGAGACATCCACTTGGCTGGGTGTTGATAGAACATTCAATTATTTCTCCTCAGCGTTCTGAAAGCAGATTTAGGCAGGGACATGGTGCATCCGATCCATACTAGTGATGACTCAAAACTCTACTAAGCCTACCTGTTGAACTTGACTAGTGAATGACAGTTGTCTGCCCATGCTGACTTGCGTTAGTCCACATTACTCTGTCCATGAGTTTGGACCGGACACTGATGGCATCTCGGGAGAGGAGCGAACACAGTGTAATGATGAAATAGTGGCTTGTTTAATATTTAGCTTGGTAAGATTTTTTAGTTTGGTATAATCATGGGTAGATGAATGTATTAATCATGGCATTTTTTCCATAATGGTTAACTCCCTGATTGTAATGTAAGGTTGTAAATGCAAGTAGCTTGTCATAGAAGTATAAATTACTTTAAAAAGACGGACCTGTGTAAGAATGTTAAAAAAAAACTGCAGTTTAAAAGTGCAGCAAGCACACCTGATGAGCCTGACCTGCCTGCCGCTATCTTGAAAAGGCTTTAGGTTCTTTGCTGCTGACAAAAGGATTGTGGGTAACCATAGTCAAATTCATCCCTCCCCTCCTCGTCTTTCATCTCAGTCCCTCTACAAATCTGTCAACAAAATCACTTAACCAAATATGCCACCATTACTGATATATTACATCTACTGACACACAGATGCTATTTTTAATTTCCAGTCTACCAAGATTTTAACCTGTCACACTAAATACAAGAAATATTCCTCCCTAAGGCTCTAATCCCAGCATTGTCTCTGTTGACATAGCCAGTGAGATTGAAAGAGTTACTGTCATAACAACCCTGCACTGTTAACATTGAGTCTTTTTGTTAGACACTTAACCCCAGTCATTCCCAGAGAGTCTGTCGCTGCAATTAGAGTACTTTTAGTATGTTGTCTGAAAAGCATCTGCTAAATGAAAATAAGTAAAGGTGCCATATAAACATTTACTCAAATATAGTTAATGAGATATCAAGTCTGATGCCATGCTATTCAATTCATAATGCTCTACATTTTTTTTTTTTTTTAGATGGATAAAAAGTGCATTTTCCCAATCCATTTCATATTCACGGGTGTGGTCTATTTTCTCACTTATTTCATATCAGGGCATCTCCCCTTGGAAAATGTGTCCTCTTCAAAGTCCATTAGCGGATCACTTATATTTATACTTATCCTTTCTTTCTGAAAGGTTTTAATTTTCCCAGAGCTTTCATGATGAATGCATCAAGAGCCCCATTATTACCTTATTAAGCTTGAAGACTGACAAAAGCGCTCATTTAAATCTTTTCCACACTCTATTGCGTCATCACCCTTTCAGTGCTTTGCCGTTTCAGACTAGAAACGAAAAAAACTCCATATTGTCCTTCCTGCACATGATGATCATTTGAATTAGGATATAGTGCAAGACTAAATGTAGTCCTAAGGCATTTTATCTTTCGTTGGGCTTATTACTTTAACAGTGCAGGCACATTTTTGTTTAATACATGACAGAGGCTCCTTGTTATTCTCATTCTGTATTTCATTTTCCTGCTCATGGTGGTCTGGGTGAAGGCTGTATTTAATGTTCAAATTAGCCCTGAAAGCTGGGCTCAGTTGTTGGCATTAGAGTTAGGTAATGAATTCATTGTCCACGTCTCTGACAGTATTGAATTAAAGTGCAGCGCTTCATTCATCTCACCTGCTGTAGAGCTTATTAAGTTGTCCTGACCAGGTATTCTCTCTCTGTTCCTGTTACATGGCTTCTATTTTGCAGCTATCAATAGATCTGCCTCTGCACATTTGCCATTATTTATGTTCCACAATTGTGCACTCTTCACCGTAGTTATACATAGAGGCCCAAAGCAATGCTTAAAACACTGAAGATTAAGGATATTATCCAGGAATTAGGATACTGGTTTGTAGTCTAGCCTAGTTTCGAACCGCTATGCATGTTGATCAACCGATTTTTGAACCTGATTATGGGCCTTTTACATTATAACTTTTATTTTAAGTAAGTAAACAAGATGTCTTTATAAAGACATCTTTTTTTTACTGATGTTATGTAGTCAACTGAATAGCTCCGTTCTCATCATAGGAGATACCATTATGTATATATGATGATTGGGTACATCATTTGGTCTGAGTCAGTTCTATTAGGGAACAGATGAAATTAAAATAAATGACTGTTTAAAACCACAAACTGAAGGGAAAAAAAAAATGATATATATAAATATTCATTCCCAAAACCTATAGCTACAGTATTTTCCTTGACTTTCTTTCAATCAATCTGTCAATTTATCGATTTCACTGTCTGTCTATCTATCTTTCGATCATTATATCGTTCTATCCATCCATCCGTCTATCCAACGTAGTGGATTATCTAGTTATTCTCCAGTTGAATGTCTCTTTTTAGGAAACTTATAGGAAAGCAAGCAACACTGACTAGTCATCCATCAGTGCCTTATTTCCACTGAATGAGAAGGCAGTGTTTTAGTATGCATAGATGTACAATGTCACAGAGGAAGGTGTAGGGCAGCACTGTGCCAACAATCCATCATCTTGTTATCGGCTGCTGTACATTGGGCTGGTCAGATTTCTGACCTGTTCACAGTGAGAATGATTTATTAAGTATGCTGCAAAACCAGCATAATGTCCAGAAAGTTTCTTTGTACAAATGTATGGAGACTTCCTCTCAACATTTGAAATGGCATGTTAGATGAGAAGTAATACATGCTGTGCATCTGGAATTGGTTTGATAAAGGAGACGACTCACTGTAATACATAATACATATAGTACATCAGCATTTTTTGTTGTTCTTGTTAATGTTTGACTTTTCCAATCTCAAAATAATTATAGGTATAAAACCTTTGTCTGAGATAAATGTTTCAAGACTGCATAGAATTTGTTTACAGCAAGCCTGCCAATATCCTGTCAAATTCCCTTATAGCAGTCTGCAATGAAACAGGCTGCAAATTAAAATGCCAGCGCTGTTCATCGCCTCTTTAAAATGCATTACTCATGTAATTCAAAGCTGTTGTGCTCGCCCTATTAGGAGTCTGCCACAGTTGCTTGATATGAACTCTTCCTTTGTACACCTACAACCGCCACCACCATCACTCCCTCTGTTAAAAATCTGTGCTGCCCTTCATACATGCAACAGCATGACATCCTGACATAATACAGGATGGCAGAGCTTTCAGTGACTCTAATTGTTAAATTTTGTCAGGGGCTTTACTGTATTATAATATCACTGTTCCGCTGATTTAAAGCTGCTGTGAAGCAATGAGATGTCTAATAATTACTTAGTTTCTTCGCTGCAAGCTGCAAATTGAAGCATTTTAGAAACAGTAATTTCGGACCATCGAAATGAGACCCGGTTCCGTTTCATCAAAGTAATCAATGCTTATCTTGTTTTAAAGTCCTCTGAGGGTGCTTGAAAAGAAAGGAATTTGTATGCTACCTCGAGTCTATCATAAAACTTGCAGCCAAATTTGAGGCTCTATCAACCCAGCAGAAATGGGGAAAAAAAATTGGATTCACTTGATTATCAATTTCCTGTAAGTGTTTTTTTTTTTTAGGCGTTCAAGTCCAAAGGGACAAAACCAATGCCAAAAGATTCTATGGAGTCTAAATATCAATAGTTATCAAAAAAGTTACTGTAGCTATGGCACTCGAAAATAAAAGAAGTGGGCGTTGCCACTTTTACACAAATGGCTATAACTCTTGAACAAATTGAGATGTTTTCACCAAACTTGACATACTTATGTATGGGCTCAATCTGAGGATGCATAAAAAAAAATCTGCGCGGTTTTGCCACTTGGTGGCGTTATAACAGGAAAAACAGGAAATTGACTATAACTACGGAACTGTTAGTCTAATTGACTTCAAACTGTGCATGCAGTGTGTGTGTCTTAGCTGCCATCATTGTTTTTGAGGATATTTGCGCATGATGAGAAACATGGCTGCTATCGGCCAATCAGCTTTCAGTAGCTATTAGACAAGGTTAACAAAGGTCAATCGGAACGAAACTCTGTGGACCTATTTTACTCTTGGCCTAAGAGGTGTGTCCAAAGTTTTTAAAAAATCAGCCACTGGGAGGCGCTATTATGATTTTTGTGTGACTTTAAGGTTTTATATAATGCAGTGTTTTCAAAAAACACAAGTAATTCATGTCATATGATAGGTCTTCTCATTCTGAAAAACTTTTCCTCAAGAAACATTAGTGTCCGTCAAGCCAATCGTTAAATATTTGAAATTAAAAACTTTTGTGAACTAGTCCTTGGTTTTTTCGCTCAATTCGAACAAACCTAGAACAAATCCAACAAATTTGGATTACATGAACAAATCCAAGAATAAGATTCTTTGGAGTCTATTTATCAATAATTATCATAAAAATATTGAACTTTTGATTTTATGTGTCGATGGCATGCAAAATACTAGTAGATTGGGCCATTTTACTTAAATAGCTATAACTCTTAAATGGAATGAGATATTGTCATAAAATTTGACACTTATGTAAGGGCTCATTATGAGGACAA
Source organism: Moxostoma hubbsi (assembly GCA_032164185.1). Classification (NCBI taxonomy): domain Eukaryota; kingdom Metazoa; phylum Chordata; class Actinopteri; order Cypriniformes; family Catostomidae; genus Moxostoma; species Moxostoma hubbsi. Next base: position 29,602,872 of record JAVLUX010000009.1, read on the forward strand.
ATATACAAAGAAATGGGTCTTGGCCACTTGGTGGCACTATAAAAATAACAAAATATAAAATGGCTTTAACAACGGGACCTCTATTCCCATCGAGTTGGCCCTACGGTGCCTTAACCCCAATAGTTGCTGCTTGCAGCTATATTTATTATTATTATTATTATTATTATTATTATTATTATTATTATTCTGCCCTAAAACTGATCGTGCAGACCAAACTGTAAGTTTCAGGGATGGTAGTAGTCTGGCTGAATCACCATGTCCATTGAATAGGCCCAATTGACCCATAGGTGGCGCTATTTTATTTATTTTTATTTGTCCTTTATTAAACCCGCAAATTAATCTCACTGAGATTAAGAATCTATTTTACATTTACAGAAGTGTCCTCTGTCAGCCGCAGATGTTTACAGTTTTAAATAACATACAAATAAAAAATACATTCTCAAAGTATTATTTAAATCTTTAAAAACATTTGCAAATTGATGTCTTTCTCAAATTCTCGAAAAAGATATTTAAAAGTACACATTGACACCAGCCATTTTATCTTTAAATCATTTTGTAGAGTGTTCCAATCACAGGGGGCAGCATACCGAAAATCTTCCCTAATTCTGTTTGAACAAATGGAAACAAAAGCGTATAGAAATTCTGAGAATGTAAGGAATACTTCACTGCAATTTTCTGTTGGGTAAGAGAACAGAGATATGATGGCAATAAGCCCAAAATGTATTTATAAATGAACAGTACCAATGCTTTATTCCAGTGTTTCCCAGCCACTATGCCACGGCACACTAGTGTGCCTTGAAAGATTGTCAGGTGAGCCGTGGAAAAAAAATAATTTCAGGGATCCAAACTCCTCATCTTTCAGAGAAATTTGCCATTTGGAACCATAATCGGTCACTTTTGTGATTGTGAAGAGCAATGATTAATGTGCAAAAGTGAGTGATATTTATACGCGTTAAGGGTCTTTCATGTGACTTGTGTCAGTGCTGCAGAATACATTGAAGTATATGAAGTGACACAAAGTGTTTTTCACATAAGTTTTTGTTTCATCAATAATGTCTTTGAGAGTATAAAGCAACAACAAATATTTAAAAACTGTCCAAATTTATGGAGACATTGAATGTCTCATAATTTCTTTTAATTAAATATTACCTTATCGTTTATGAATATCAGAGAACCCAGTTCTTGAACTCATTTAAATTCACCAAGAAAACACACCTAAACATAAACGAGTCATTTTATTACTTTCTGCTATCAAAGAAACTGCAAGCTTTTTTCTCTCTTCCAAATACATGTTTTCAATTTTTATTGTGCACACCTCCCGCATTTTTTCCGTGGCAAACTCGTAAAATCGCCCTTCTGTTACGCTTTCTGCAACTCTTGTCATGTGGAGGGCAATGTGACGCTTGACGCTGGGTTCAGCCTCCAGAACCAAATTAAAACTGACACGAGAAGTTGTCTGTCCGAGGCAAAGACGCAAAATCTAATGACAATTATCTCAGCATCAGTCTCCATTGATGCGTTTGATTACGCACAGACGAGCACTCAGTTTAAGTCGATGCAGACCAGGAGGAAGGTTTGAGCTGTTGATTGAGTTTTGTTCAATTAATTGTTTACGTGTTTTGTTCATATTTTAATCTTATTCATATTTTGAAATATTGTGTTGTTCATATGTCGTGTTTTAGTGGCCTCCGCTGTCACTGCGGTGAAAAAACATTAATCTGCTTCCTTTTGTGTCTCTGTTGTTCATCTGTTCTCTTCATAAATTAATAAATAAATGCATAATCCGCTATATGCTCGTCCTGTAAATTCATGATTAATAAAGAAAATGTGAACAAAAATAAAAGCTATTAAATGTCATATTATCATTAAAATATGAAAATAATTATGATGGAATTTTTATGACCCTGTCCGTCAAAATTATGTATGGTGAGAAAGTCTTAACGCAAGCACTGTATGTAACTTGTGTTTTTGTTTTGTTTTGTTGCATGGCAAATTTCAAACATTACAAGTAAACACGCTACTAAGATGGACAGAAAACATGGACAAGTACTTGAAAAGGAAAAATATTGATGATGGTTAGCCTATGTGGGATAGTGGTGTGCCATAGAATTTTTTAATCGTAAAAAGTGTGCCGTGGCAGAAAAAATGTTGGGAAACACTGCTTTAGTCTATGTGTGGACAATGAGTGTCAAGTGACCCTATTATACAACTCACAATGATGAGTAGTAAAGTTACAATTTGTTGTAAGTGCACCATGATAAAGTTGCTATAGTGAACAAAACCAAAAATCACATTTTAGGCCATAACTCTTGAACCGTTAAGGTTAGAAACAAAATTATTTTAAGATCCGGACATTTTTGCTTCAGCCCCTTCGTTTTCCTGCTATTTTTGATTGTTTGAAAAAAAATTAAAAAAAAGAAACTCATCCTAGGCCATTGACCCGATTGGAACCAAACCAGTGCAGAAAGATTCAGCATAATCCCAATATGAAAATGTATCCAAGTAATTTAGAAATTATGATTTATCACCCAAAGTTATGCCAAAACATACGTAGTGACAGTGGCCACTTTAAAGAAATTATTACTTTCGAACGGTTTGAGATATTAGCACCAAATTTGGAAGATTTGGAAGAGTCATACTGAAGATACACAAAAGATTTTCATGCCACTGCCTCTTGGTGGCACTCTAATAATTAAAAAATGGCTCTAACTATGGAACCGTTGGTCCAATCGTCTTGAAATTTGCATGAAGTGTTTTTGTCCAAGGTGCCATCAACAGAGGATATTTGCATATCTTGAAAAACATTAAAAACTTGGTCACTATCAACCAATCAGATTTTATCAGCTTTTATATTGGGTTAAATAAGGCAGATCAGAACGAAAACTGGCCTATTTAATCTTGGCCTAAAAGGTCTGTGCAAAATTGGCAGCTGGGTGGTTCTATCACATTTTACATGCATGTAATGTAATTATATATACTGCTGTGATTCACCAAGACACACATTATTCATACCATATTGTAGATATCCTAATTCTGAACAACTTTGCCTCAAGTATCATTGGTCTGAAACAAAAACATTCAATAAATACTTGAGATGATTTGAAAAAACTACTTTTTCAAACTAGTCCTTGGCTGTTCTCCTGATCAGAACCAAACCAGTGCAGAAAGATCTCTGGAGCCCAAAATGAAAAGTTCTCAAATTATTTTCGAAATTTTGATTCAACAGCAAACGGTATGCCAAAATGCATGTAATGGGCGTGGACACTTTTACTAAAATGGTTAACTCCTGAACTAATTAAAATATTCTCAACAAATTTGGAACAAATATGTATAGGGTCATTCTAAGGACAATAAAATAGTTTTGGGTCTTTACCTCTTGATGGCGCTATAATAGTAAAACAATTTCAAAAAGATTCTAACAATGGCACCTTGGACACAGGCACTGCAAGCATAATTTAAAGTTGATCGGTCCAGTGGTTCCATTGTTAGAACCTTTTTGAAATTGTTTTACTATTATAGTGCCATCAAGAAGTAAAGACCCAAAACTATTTTATTGTCCTTAGAACAAGGTCTATGAGAACAGTTGCATTCCTTGAAAAACATGGCCGCCATCAACAAAATAACTTTTAGCAGCTATTTGAACTAGTCCTAGGCCGTTCACCTGATCGGAAAACCAAACCAGTGCAGAAAGATTCTCTGGAATCCCATTAATAATAATGAACAAAAATAGTTTTAACCCTAGATTCATCATAGAAAAGCTACACCAAAATATAAGCATAGGGCATGACCACTTTAACTTAAACAGTTATAACTCTTTATATTTTATATTTTCATAAAATTTGAGACACTTATGTATGCTGTCATTCTGAGGACATAGGAAAAGAATTGTGTACCTATGCCCCTTAGTGGTGCTATAAAAGTCGGAAATGTATAAAATACCATATTTGTGTGCTACCTCACCTGATGTTTCTCAAAATGAAGGCACTTTTACACTGTTTTAATTGCTAAAAGCCTGTCTAATTAATACTTAATATCTGTTGTTTATGTAGTTAAAGGTATTTGAAGTCTTGAACCCTGTTAATCGCTACTTGCAGCTATATCTTTTTTACATCTGAGCATAATCATTTCCATTAACTGATATTAAATTAGATCAGTGGCATGAGCTAATTTGATATTTTATTCATTGTGATCTAAGCACTATAAGTTGATGACTGAATTCTGGTAGCATCTGGAAGAATTTAATATTTCAATTATGTCAAACGAAGGCATGTCTCTAAATGAGCTTTCAATGAGCAACACATAGTTCTGCTGAGAGCAGGGTTTGAAAAGAAAGCCAATTCCTGATAGCATTTCCAAATGAACTGATTTTTTTTTTTAACTCTGAGACAAAACAACACTTATTTTAATATGACATAATTTCCTGATTAGGTCACATTGCTTTGCACATTGCTGAGATTCACTATTGGTTCTCCATTGAACTCCAAAGGGTCCATGTCAAACAGGTGTCTGTAAAACACTACAGTATACACTATGTGGTTGCAAAAATATTTCTGCCCTCAAGAACAGGGAATTTCACATTTAAAGTCTGTACACCCTGACATTTTCCTTACAACATGCATCTCAATAATTCATATTGTAGGTCTTATGTCTTCTTACTAAATAGAGCCCGACCGATATGGGATTTTTTTAGACCGATACTGATTTTAGAAGGGGAAAATTCACAGATTACCGATATGGTGGCCGATATAGTTCATTTTTGAGATAGAATGTAATCATACTTTTTCTATGTGGATTGTACACTGATTTTGCACCGATATGGTTATGCAAAGGTACTTAGAAGGCTGCTTTCTTAAACATATTTTTATCAAAGAATATTTGACATTATTATTATACATTGTCAACAAATTTTTGAAATGAAAACAGAAAATAAAGAATAAATAAAAATACAATAAATAGCTAAATAAACATCAGTACTGTATGTTCAGTATCAGTCAGTTGCTGACCATTTAAATAAAGTATATTTGTATATTTGAATACATTAAAATGATAGCTAAATAAAAAATTAATACTTTATGTTTAGTTTCAGTCAGTTGCTGACCATTTAATTAAAGAATAAATAAAAAATACAATAAATAGCTAAATAAAAATCACAACAGCATGTTTAATATCAGTCAGTTGCTGACCATTTTTAAATTAAGACTAAATAAAAATACAATAAATAGCTAAATAAAAATCTGTACTGTATGTTCATTATCAGTCAGTTGCTCAACATTTAAACAAAGAATAAATCAAATAGATAGCTAAATAAACATCAGTAGTACTGTTTAGTATCAGTCAAATGCTGACTATATTAATACCGCCAGTCAATTAGGGGCAGGTTGTAAAATAAGAAGCATTTACACCTGCCAAGAGATAAGAGATAAACAGCGGCAGCAGTGTTACACTATATTCTGCTGTACAAGTACACATTATCTTCCACTCAGCTGACCAGCAATGAAAGTAGCTACATGGTTAGCTAGTTAGCTATAAGCTCATCATGGAGAGCAAAAGATGAACTTTATTTACTTTCCAGCATTGCGTCTTACTAACTAGGTGACAACATAGCATGAAATCAACACTCAACAGACACAATCCATCACCATACTGTTGTCTGCTGAGCTTCAAAAAGATGCTCTGACAAACTATAACTGGCTAACATGGTTGTCAGGGACAGGGTTAATGTTATATTAGTTGTATTGAAAAGGGAAAACGATAAATCATTGTTTATTAACCTTCCAGTGTGTATTTCACAAACTAGTTAGCAACTTACAGTGAAGACACCGCTTAACTCTGCATCGATTAACTCCGCACCACTCAACACCGCGCCCCTTAACTCCGCACTGTCTGCAGAACCATCGTCAGCTCAGCTCTGTAAACAGTGGAGTCGTAGCACGCGCTTCTGGACAAACTACATTATGACACTATTCTAAAGCATTGTTTTCTGCATTATATGTTAAAAAAAAAAGTTTTTATATCTACGCATATCGGTGAACATATATGCCAATACCAATATATCTGTAGTGCCCGATAAATTGGTCGGGCACTAATACTAAACACCATGGGAACATGGTATCCCCTTTGAATACCTTTTGGAAATACTTGCCTAAATTGAGAAGTTAATTTAAATATTTGTTTGTGCAATTTAAAAACACTCACCATGTTGTGTATTTGTTGTAGAAATCCTAATTTGTGGTACTGCTGAACATTATCTTGAGTATATGCTACAGTTTATGATGTTCATAAGTTTGTTGGGGTTGTTGTTGTAGAACCTGCTGGAGAAGTCTGCTGAAAGAGAGACTCGTCAAGAATACGCTCTTGCCATGATCCAGTGCAAAGTGCTTAAACAGCTGGAGAACCTGGACCAGCAGAAATACGATGATGAGGACATTACAGAAGACATCAAGTTTCTGCTTGAGAAACTGGGAGAGAGCGTTCAGGATCTCAGGTAAATGCCATTTTTTTTAAATATATATTAGTGCTGTCAATCGATTAACATTTTTAATCAAATTAATTACATGGTGTCCCGATTAATTAATTGTGATTAATCGCATATACAAATATTTGTTGAGAAAGCCCATCATATAACAATAACTCAATATATAATGATTATACATATTTATATCAATATATAATTATACATCTTCTATATCTTTAAATATTTAAAAATGATATATATATATATATATATATATATATATATATATATATATATATATATATATATATATAAATATTCAGATAATTAAAATGCTTTACATTCCTGAAGCAGAAGAGATAATCATTGATAAGACAATACAAAAGTGGCTTTAGAATACAATGTATTGTTTACTACCATATTATTTATCATAAGTCATTCATTGGCACACAGTTCACAGTAATCCATATCACAAGTGAATTTGTCAATCAGTTGGAGATTTATTATGAGGGCTTGTTTAAGGGCCCATCAATTTACACCTACGTCAGATGAGACAGGTGTGTTGCATCATAAACAAAATGTTTAGGTCACTGTGTCAAGATAAATATAGTTTAATACTCAATCTTTAATCTTTAAATACTCAAACACATCTTGAGATCCCTTAGATCGCATTTACACTCCTTCAAGTGTTTTGAACGCAAGAACGTAACGCATTTGTGTTGTTCTGCCTACTGAAGTGTTTTCTTCACCGTATAAACTGCGCGTTGCTCATACAGCTGAAATTTTACTTACTGCCATCTGGAGTAAACAGGTGGTACTACAAGCTTGCGTTTCTCAGGAATCTTCCTTATTATGGTCCGGGGCATGCGATTAATTGCGTTAATTTTTTTTAACACATTATTTTTTGTCAAATTAATCGCACTGAATTAACGCATTGAATCGACAGCCCTAATATATATATATATATATATATATATATATATATATACATACATCCTCCTGAGACCTGAGTGTTACTGCTGTGTGCATTTTCCATTTCCCTTTTTGATTTGAAACTAGTAACACCTAATAAACATGCCAAAAAATAAATAAAATAATTCAAGAACAAATAGTTTGTATGGCATCACATGTGGGCAGTGGGACTAAGTTCTGATTTTTCTATTAATACCAGGCTATAGAAAGTACATTTTTATTATGTTTCCAGGCGTGTTGGTTATTCATGCTTTTGAGACACATTACACCAGAAATTAACATACTTATTTCTAATTCAAAGCATCCAAACACTGCCAACCAGGTTAAAATAAAATTATACATTATAAATTCTGAATCAAGTGCTGATTACATTGTCCCATGTCTGCCAAACATGTTGAGTGGTGCAAACATTATCTGCAGCTTTAACTGAACTTTAGATAAGATGTCTGGATTGAATGCACTTTGCTGCATATAGGATGATCCATCGGTCCCTATTTAGTGAATGACAGTGTGTTGTCTGTCTGCACTGGTCTCAGAACAGTTCAAAATTTACCTTATTTTCATTCTAACTCTATATATAAAGCCTCAGAAAGCAAAATGTTTTAGCTTTTGGATGCACCCATTGATCCTCTATGTGATAATGCACAATAAATATAGGAAATAATGTGCTAAAGTACACATTAGTGTACATTGTGTTTAGCAGCTGACGTTTTACGATAAATCACTCAAATTTATCAGATGAAACTAGACTCAAACTTTTGACTCAAACAGGCTTAGATTTAAAAACTTAATTTGATTTCTTACCAGATGTAGTTTTGTCAATGTTTCTCCCAAACACAAACTGATGTGATCGGCGCCATGTTGTTTTGTCACTGGACTCCATGCGTTGAAAATATAACCCTATACTAATAGCAAAGAATCTCCTGATCTGAGAACAGTCCGTTTAAATTAATTTAAATTATGCAACCTTTGATGATTTGAAGATTAACTGTTGATGTATTCTTGATGGGACAAGTTTGGGACAAGTTTTCAAAATGTTCTCTTTCATTAATTGTTAGTTTTCCCCTGTTCTTCATGCAGCTCTTTCGATGAGTACAGCTCTGAGCTGAAGTCTGGCCGTCTGGAGTGGAGTCCAGTGCACAAATCCGAGAAGTTCTGGAGGGAAAATGCTGTTCGCCTAAATGAAAAGAACTATGAGCTGCTGAAGTAAGTTAAAAATAAAAAAAACTGGTCTTTCGTTATTAAAACTCTGAAATTGTCTGAGATATGTCCTTGTGGGTTAGTGCATGTGCTCTGACACATTAGGCTGTGGTGCTCATGCAAACAACTCAAGTTTGAATCCAGCATGTGATATTTCCCAATCATGTTCTCTCTCTCTCTCTCTCTCTCTCTCTCTCTCTCTCTCTCTCTCTCTCTCTCTCTCTCTCTCTCTCTCTCTCTCTCTCTCTCTCTCTCTCTCTCTCTCTCTCTCTCTCTCGCCAATCTGGATCTCTCGCCATCATTTTATTATTTCAATTTAACAGCTCATTTTATTCCTTTTGTGTGCATTTTATGAATTTTTAAAGCAACTATCCCTTTAAGAATATTACCATGTGAATGTGGTTGCTTTAAAACGTGCATCCTGTGTGCAGTGCTACCGTGAATTGTGGTAATGAGTGTTTTTCGTTCTCTCTTCTTTTACACTAAAACGTGTTAGCAGAGGTCAAGTGTTTGGAGATGGATTGGAATGATTTTTATAGTATTGGGGGATGGTTACATTACTGTTTTTGAAAAACAATGTACTCTTTTAAACAAGCTGTTCTTTCTGAATTAGCCTAGTGTGTGTGTGTGTGTTTTCGTACTCCTCCCTCTCTGGTGAAGGTCACACATGTTGAAGCCAGAGCCAAGTTGCCGCAGTTCAAATGCGCATTTTCATCATTGTCTCTCATTAGTTTAATCATGTGTCTGCTTGACCCTTTTGACAGCTCTGTTTAAATCCTAATCTACTCATCTCAGCACAAAGGCTCAATTTTAGCATTTAACAATTTGTATTTTAATTCTGTTCATCTCTCCTTGTCCTCTCTTGCTCTGTGTATTCTGCACGGCTGTTATAATGTAATGCTTTTATATTTTATTGAGCTGTTATATTTGAGCAGAAATAAATAAGCCAAAGACTTTGGCAAAACTTCTGAAATCATATTCCTCAGAACAACAAGCCTCTTGCTATGTGTTTCACCATATTTGTTTCTTATTGAGTTAATAGAACCTTTCACTGACAGAAGTAAACAGCACATCTCCAGCTGTACAGTAGCCTGAGATATATTTGCTCAGTGTGGGCTTAGTATTGCCCTAGAGGTGTTTATGATTACTTTTGGGGGACCTGAAATGATTGTCTGTTTGTGCTTCCTGCCAGGATCCTGACCCGGTTGTTGGAAGTGTCGGATGACCCTCAGGTTATTGCTGTTGCAGCTCACGATGTGGGAGAATACGTGAGACATTACCCTCGGGGCAAGAGGTAAGACAGCATCCTTCATCCTTTAGCTGTAAACGTCCATTTCTCTAGCTCAAGTTTCTACGGCTGTGCAATTTTATGATAGTTTTTAAAACTCAAATATGCTGTAGCTATGTATGATTATAGGGCGGAGAATCACCCAGGTTAGAGTTATTACCATCTGTGGTGTCTTCTTGCTAACTATGTTATCAGTGTCTATTTCCATTTACATCACTTCAAAGAGAGCAGCAAACCAACTCATCCAGGCTGACCTATTGCAAGATACTGCCAAAGCTTTGCAATTAAAATTTTTGGCACGTAACATTCATGATCAGCTAATGAATTTTAGATACATGCAAGAATACATGTCTTGCCTCTCTCTCTGGATATACAGTGGCCTCCCAAAAAAGGTTATGGTCTCTTTTGGATAGTGAAGTCACACTTAAAAATGTCTGAATGTCTGCATTAGATACAAGATATAAAAAAACAAGTATCATCTGCATACTGCAAATGATGCTAGAGCTTTTCTCAGAACTAACTTTACTTTTCTTAGCCATTTTTTAAATTAACAACTGGTGTCAAGGTGATTTTCAGTGGATGTATAAAGTCACTTCCACTTGAGATCACATGCATGTCCTAGCAGTTTAACCAAAGTTGTAGTAAATTTAATTATCTATGGAGATGTTTTAATAAATTTGACAACAAAAAAGTCTACTGATACTCTGTGTCTAAATTTGTAACAATTATTTCATGATTTGAAATGAATTTAGCATCTTTTTGTTTTGCTTGAAGAGTGTGCTTGAATTTTTTTAAAATAACTATCACTTCGTATGATATTTTGTTATTAAATGCAAAGACAGATGTACATTTTTAAAGTGGGGCTTAAGTGTCCAAACAATTTTTGGGCCACTGTATATATAGGCTCCCTCAGTAAGAGTGTGTAAAAGTACAGTGATCCCTCACTACCAAGTGGCTTATACCTTCTCTAATCCAGACTCTTGTCTTCCTGAGGGTCTCCACTTAGAATGCACTCTCTCAATTTTCTCTTCAGAATGCCCCCATCCTTAGAAGACACCAAACAGCATCTACAAAAACTTGTTCAACTCAGTCACCCCGGGTACGAACCCTATAATTAGACCACTCCAAAAACAAATTAGCTTCTGCAGCTCTCCACTTGCAGATGAGCATATGTCCAAAAAATAAATTACACCATTTGTGATAAGTGCCAAGATGTTACCCTTCTCTCTTTTGTTTCGAAGCAGTGATTTTGTTTTTTTTTAACTTCAGCTTATGTTTAAAATAAAAAATGCTTAAAATATCACTGAATATTGTGATATTTAGTGAACGTTATCAATCCATGTAGAATTATGTCTCAATGCTTCATATATTTTGATGAATAATTTAAAAATAGCCATGTCCAACAACATTTATAGCACAGAACTCTACATGCATCACTAAAGTGGGAGACTAATGATACTGTCAATAATATTTTACTCTCTTGTAAAATATGGTACAATGTTTTACCATGAACATTTCCGGTCAGTTCAAAATTACTTTAAATGGAAAATTGCAGGTCTCATTCAGCAGTTCTCAGCAAGTGGGGTGTCGCGTAAGTGTGTGCTCTTTAGAATCACTCACAAAGCATCTTACAAGATTATGATTATGAAACCTGAGGAAAATGCATCTCTGTGTACATTTTGGATACTTTTTCAACAGAACTTTAAAGAGATCATATACATTTTTTATTCATATTTTTCCCCTCGCGGTCCACTTATAAATTAATAAAGCTTTCTATGTAAAAATCTGTTATATATTTTCCTTCTGACCTATGGAATTAAAATGTTTTAGCTTCTGTGCCTTTATCCTCTTCAACTTTGCTGCCGCCTGCAATTTTTCACACTCAAATTTAAAAGCTCACCATTAACTACTGTGGATTAATTACCATAAAAAGTTTTTTTTGTTGTTGTCCTAACTTTGTAAGCATGCAGTGCTGGTTCTGTGCACTCCAACTCTCTCCAAAAAGTCTTATTTTATTCCACTAGAATAGACTGGCAGAAAGTACTAGTTTCATCTATCACCATCCATCACAATCTTAAATGTAGGTGGCACTCTTAACTGATTTTTAGCCCTCCCAGATATGCTCGTCCATAGACATTCAGTCTAGTTCATGCACCACCCCCAGTGTTTCATCAAATATCTCAGCCTCTTGAGTGGATTAGAAACTCAGACTAGGTGTCATTAGAAAGCTTAGATCCTCCCCATGTGCTATGATGTATAACATTTTATCATCAATAGTCGATAACATATATTTCTGATTATTTGTTTAGCATTCTTTTCCTGCTGGCCTGCATATTTTGTTCTGGATATCTAAGATATAACATTGGATTATTCACACAAGCAAGCTCACAGACAAGTAAAAAATTGTAAAAAAAAATTGTAAAAAAAAAAAAAAAGAAGATAAAAGCAGATATAAAGTTTTTAGCTATGTGGGGCTTTTAGCAGCAGTGATCAAATATCTTATTTCAATTTGTAATTCTTTTAAAAATATTTCAAACTGTGGTATTAGGGCAATAAAATAAACAGTACAGTCGTATTCCTGAGAATTAGTTTTTATATATAATCTGATATTTGATTTGTCTATTTAAGTGCAATTTGAAAGACTTTTATATTCATATTAATATTTCTACCATTTGACCTCCAGGTGGTGCTAATTTGCGATGCGAATTATTTCAGGCCTTATTTTGTTATTTTATGTAACATAAATGCAGAAGGGATGGTTATCAACGAAAAGTTCAGATTCTAAGCTTAATCTTTTTGTCACAACATAGTGCCCCCTTTTGGACCTGTTGACGTGTCCGCAGAGTTGAAGAGTTACACCCTTTGCTTATGTTTTCAAATGTCTCGTTTTTTTAACTTTAGTTTCAATAAATGGTCAGTAGAGGAAGTTTTAGGTACAATAAAACTACCTAAAGTTTTTTTTTTTCTTTTTTTTTTTTTTTTTTTTATCTCCAAAGATCAAGGAAAAAGTGATTTATCATTGTATTACCCCATCAAAGGAATTTTTTTTTTTAAATGTGTTCACTTTCGCTCAATGTTTTCCAGTTGCAACATCAAATCAGAATTGTAATGTTGTGGTGATTTAACATTTTAATCCCATTTTTTAAGATGAAAACTGCAATAATAGAGTAAATCTTGTCAGTTCTTTGGTCTTTTATTGAAAGGCCTTTGTATTTTACTGATTAGCATTGCCAGAAAAATTCAGCTGTTGTTCTCTGTTATTCCCTGAGCTAAATTGAAGACAAAGAGGTCCAGACCACTGTGTCACCTCCCATCTTGCAGAACATCATAATCTGGAACTATATCTCTCTCCATCTCCATCTCTTTCAGGGTGATCGAGCAGCTTGGTGGTAAACAGCTGGTGATGAACCACATGCATCATGAAGATCAGCTTGTCCGTTATAATGCCCTACTGGCTGTCCAGAAGCTCATGGTTCATAACTGGTACGTTCACCTACATAAACATGAGTGTATGAATGCAAATTTGATCTCCCTACATTTGCAGCTATTTTTAAGCTTGCCCAATTTTCTTAAAAAACTTCCATTTTGGTGTTAGGATACTTACTCTAAATATCTCTAAAATGAAAAGAAAAAACATCTTAAAGTAATAGTTCTTCCAATAATGAAAAATCTTGTTTTTAATAATTTACTGATGTTCAAAATCTTTATGAAATACTTTCATCCAATCAAATGATCATAAGAAGTTGATTCTCTTCTGTCTTGACCTAATGTCCCCAAAACATTTTGTATGGTTTTTCTATTCACAGTTCTGGTTGCTTATTTATTCCAAATGCAAAACAGCCCTCTTGTTTGTGCCTGAAGCAAAATTACCTCCAATATAAATCTGGAATAGAGATTTTTCTAATCTCCCTTTGCTGTGCAATACAATTTTCTCACCTCAGTACTACATATTATAATGAATTATTCAGTGGCCTGTTGTTGAAACACAGGGCACAAAATAACTGAGAAAAACAAACAAAAAACATGATACATTTATGCCTGAATGTTCAATGTGTTTGTCAAACTTTATACGGATGAGAGCAGCAAACTGTTGAATCAAGGCTGCCAAGACACCAGCTCATGTTCAGGTAGTATTGAATATGACAGAACACAAGTAACTCATAAATGTGCCTGCATGCTTCTTTAAGCTTCATGTTATATATTCAGAAAAACCTCAATGACCCCAGAACATTGTAAGTGTGTTTAAAATGCAGTAACCAGGTACTTACACTCATCCACTGGTGTCATAAAGATGAATTGTTTGCTGTCATTACAAAGGCTTTAAATCTACCTTCTTCAAATTGAAAGTTTAGTGTTCAATTGGGTAGAATACAAGTCATTTTAAATTCTGCCTGAGTGCTGTAGATTATTCCTGCATAGAGAGCATGCAGTAATAAAAAGTAACACGCTCAATAAAGTATAACTCAATAATCAGGCTCACTGGAGCATATATATATATATATATATATATATATATATATATATATATATATATATAATGCAGATGCTCATGGAAAAATGAATATGATAGTATTTATACTGTTAACCCAGACTGAGCAATGTACATATAACAATCTCAAAAGCTCTTTCATTTCCTCGCTTAGAAAAGTCCCTTCTGGATGAATGCACGTGATGCCGTGTGAGGATCGGACGTGTAAATGGCGAGCTCTTAGCACTTTGCTAGTTTAACCAATTTTTATTATATAAACCGGTGAGATTCGATACACTCTGTTCCATAACTATTCTAGGAGAAAAGTCCCTTCTGCTAACTCTGACTTGGAGTATATGGTGGCAATTATTAGCCATTAGCTAAATGGCCCATGTGTAATTTTCAGGTTTAATTGTGCATAATTTTGTTGGGTTGTGACGCAAAGCCTAACATGTTAAAACCAAAAGGAAGAAGATAAAAGAAAGGGAGCTATAAGCTTTGATTTGTTCTCGGGAATAATTTAATAGATTTATTTCACTCAAGTCTCCCAAATATGAGCTCAGAGTTTAAAAGGGAACTATTACAAAGATGCATCTAGACTTGGGTAGATATTGCTTGTATTATTTGATGATCTGAACTTGAAAGAGAAGTGAAGGCCAACTCTTAACTGTTTTCTTAATTGGAGGCACTTCGGAGGAAATTACAGGGCATGTAATAGCAAGATGATTGAGTTGAGATTCAGTGAATGTGGTTTCCAGGGTGTTCAGGGTGTAGGGTGACCTACAAGAATGGCCATTCACTGGATGCTCTCAAACACCATCTTTACAATTCAGTTGCATCCTCAAATGCCATTTCCTTTGGTTTTACTTTGCTCAAGAGCTTTTATTATTTTTTTCTTTTTTACCGTGAGGTAAGTCTTCTGCCATACTTTTCAGATACTGTATGTCCTCACAGGAGATACATTTCTGTTATGATGGCATTTATTGCTGTGCATCACACATACCGTTTTTTGGTATAAAAGAACTAAAAGCTTATTTTTTTCATCCTTTTGTTTAATCCCAGTTAGAAACAGAAAATATAATAAAATAAATACAAGAAATAAGCAGGTGCCTTGTGTGTAGAGTTTATTTCCCCTCATGAGAGGTGGTGCTGTCACCACACTATTGCTGTCATTTTTTTTATTTTTTTTCTTCATTCTCACTCCATTGAGGCTGTTTGGTTTCATAGCAACAGCAGGAGAAGATGTTTGAGTTGGCACATTTCTAGATGGCCGTCTTTGCACACTGATAGCTTATTGTTTCTGTACCATCTGGGTGAACCCCTGGAGGTGGACGCTGTGTGCTTGTTGAAACTTAAGACAGCCTTGCCAGTCTTGAGATGTTGGTACATATAGTGCCTAATCTTTTTTTTTTTTTTCCTCAAATTCTTTATGCGCTTAAGGACTTCACTCATATGTTGTTAGATGCAGCTTAGCGTGACATCTATTAGTTGTGCTTTGCTGTTATGAACACTAATTTGATGGGAAATGCTGTCTTGATCTGAATAACAGAGGAATTATTAAGCAGACAGTCCATTGTAAAAGAAGACCAAAATGATTACAGTTTTGCTGCAGAATGTGTGTCATATCATTTAGACATGATTTAATAAATTTGGAAAAATTGAAAGAGAAAAAGTAATCAAAATTTAATCATGAAATCTTTTGCTACAAGAATTGTGAGACACATACAGTAGATATTTCAAGCTGCAAACTTAAGAGCACTTGTAGGACTGAATAGAGATTTTTCTTGTCATCTAAAGACTTAATCATCATCTTTTGGGCAGTAACTTTAAAAGTAGGACAGTAAGCCAAGCATTACATTGATTTTAGCTGTGGTTTATTGCTTTTGACAAGAACACTATAATAAAAGACATTAAAGTTCAATTTAGAGTTAAATTTATTATTGATCATTATTGGAACAAATGATTACTACGGATTTCATTGTCCTAATGGTAGGCTGTAGAAAGGTGGGTGGAGGTAGATCATTTAAAACTATGACCATGCAGTAGACTGACGGTTTTTGCTGTCACGCACCGTCTCTGTTTACATCATGTATGATAAACATACTTTTCATCACATTTTGGTTTATAACTTCTTTAAAAATATACATGATATAGAAAAAGGCATATAACAACTTACTGCAGGTGATCCTGAATCAAACAAGCCCACACTCAACGTAATACGATGTGTAAATCCTGAAATACCACTTTCATTATGACAGCTATGGTGGCTATTGCTAATGGTATCTCTATAGCGACGGTTTCTCTGGGATGGATTCACTGAAACATGATTTTGCATAGATGTGTTAGATTGTGGTCATTGGCTGTCTAGTGTGTTAGAATCCACATTTAGAAACAGGCAGGTGTCCTACGGGTGAGCTGAGCCAAAGCGCACATACACAGACTGCACACAAGAGGGCACTCAACATTGCTTTTTTGGAGTAATGGAATACAAGGCCAATGAGAGTTGAATCTTATTGTAAAGCACTTAGTTGATATGTATATTTTTTTTTTTTTTTTTGCATTCATTGTTTTCAGTTATTCTGTTTTAATGTTCAATAAAACACCTGAATAATTGTTTGGAGATCTTTTTCCTCACTTTGATAAATAAAAGTCCTCCATGGTTCCATATGCTATCACTTTTGATCGCTTTTTCCTATCAACAATTTTTCCCCTGGTATAGTTGACATGTTGAAGAACAACACCAAAGTTAATTTGATGACCTTCTGTACTTAATGTCTAAAAGGTATAATATCAATTAATACTTGTTCTTATATTTAGAGATTGTGTGACATGCGCCTACAACACCAAAACAAATTCCTTGTATGCGTAAAAAACATACTTGGCAATAAAGCATTTCTGATTCTGCTTTTATGATCAAACAGTGTCATTAATAATTGAAAAGTTTATTTTTAGGTCTCTCTCTCTCTCTCTCTCTCTCTCTCTCTCTCTCTCTCTCTCTCTGTGTGTTTGCGTTTGCTCGTGCGTGTGTTTTCAGCAGTGTTGTTGCAAGAGATTCTCTAAGATTGATCCTAATATATTTTCCTAAAATTTTTAAAGGTTTTCTATAAATTGTTTCTATAAATTGTTGAGCCTTTTTGCTATTTATTTTGTATTTTTTATAAGCTCTTAATTTCAGGCAGGGCCGGATGTAGGCATGTGCAGGGGTGGGGTTTGGGCCCACCCAAACGTGAATCTTGCCCACCCAATCAAACATTTGGGAAACTTTTTTTTTTTTTTAATCCCAATTTGTGCATTGGTAATATAAGTAATATGGGGGCGGGCTGTATGTGTTGCAAACATTGAGGGTGGGCTATAGACTGCCCAACCAATCACAAAACACACAAGAAATTTGTAGTGTTTTTCTATTTTTGTCAATGGCCGTAAGCAACGACACTCAAGAAGCGGCTGCTGCAATCCAGAGAGTCCGAGACGTTACGCGAGCAAGAACAGTAATAAGATATATTTTTGTGCAATGTATGGGTTTTTAGTGCCCATATAGAAGCCTGGTGCTGTTTCAGTGTGCAGTGACCATGTGGCTGCTGTTAATGTATCAGAGGCTTCCTCTTATCAAACATTTCCCTCTCCCTCCGCTTCAGCTACCCGAAATCGCACTGCGGGTGTTCGTGAAGTTCTGGACCTGAATTATAAAGTAGAAGTCTGTGCGGGATGGATTTTGCTGACCCGCTCCAGAGAGATTCTGTCCCTCTCCCGCAAAAAAATATGTAATATTTTGTCCCACTCCCGCCTGCAACTTTCACGTTTCGTCCCGCTCCTGAAAGAAAAAGACACGTAGGACACCCACAGCAGGTGGTGGCCTACGCACATTTTTCAGTCCCTCTCCCGTAAGATTCTGTTACTTGTATCATAGGCTATTTTTATTACATTTCCCATCGTAAATAATAAAGAAGAGAGAGAGAGAGAGAGGAAAAAAACATTTAGTTAACACTAACATTGCCAACTATCTGATTGGCCTTTGGTTGCTTTCAAAGGTTTGTTTGTACCTTTCTTTAATAAAGCATTAACATCCATAACACTAAGGGACTTTCTACTACAAGGAAGAATTTGAATGAATCAACCCTGCTCCTGTAAATCTGATTATTTTTTTTATTTTTTTTGCTCTTGCACAATAGACGGAAAACACGAATAACACTCTACCTTAAATACATGAAATAAATCTATTTTTAAATAGATTTATATTTTGCGGGAGTCACGCGGGTAATTTCTTTCTCCCGTCCCCGCCCACACCTGCACTCAGCAATCAAAACTTGTCCCGCACCGCACTGTTGCTTCTGTTTTCCCTGTTGTTAATTCGTTGTCGATGAGAGATTCTGTCTGTCTCCACGTGTCTTACATCTCTTATACATCGTTTTACAGTGCTGTGATAGGTTTTTATTTATTTTTGTTATTGCTTTTTAAACTATTCTATTTTTGCCATGAAAATAACCGTTGGTTCTTACATGGCATTACTTTCCATCCATACATCCAAATTCCTGTGTTCCCTAAATTACTTTACACATATAGTTTTACTGGTAAAAATATCAATACCCTTTGCTACCCTACAAAGGCCATACTCATTAATTAACACTGAAACTGAGAAAATAGCTCAGTTTTTTTACTTGAATTATTTTGATGTGGATTTTGTTGTTACTGCATTTTCTCACAATGGTTTCTCTGAATTTCAGAATATGGGACAAACTTGTCTGTCACCGGACAAATCATAAGACCCGTTTCAGTCAGAACACAATTTTGCGTTTTTCTTTTGTAGGGTAGTATAATTGCTTATTACATTTCTGTCAAACAGAAAGAATTGTCATAATTTAATATTATATAATTACTTCTTTAAGTAGTTCCCATCTGTGTCAAATTTTTGGATCTTAAACTTATATGTTTCTGATCTCTCTATCCTTATTTTCCTCCTTGATATTATTTCTCTCCACTCCATCCTTGCATTCGTGGGGACTCTAATTTGTCTTTGTCATTTGCTTTAAGGCTGTAAATACTAATTTATGTAAAAGTGTATTGCGTTGTTTTGTTTCATAATAATGGAGGTAGTATGCTAAATATAGTTATATTGGATCTTATGATCTTGACAATTGCTCCATGTTATAACAATTAAGCAAAAGCTGTCAGACGCCTAGCCTGATTTCAGGTATGCCATTTAAGCATGAAATCCTTAAGAATGCCTTCAGGGTGTAAGGAGTTAATGATATCCATGTAACTTACCTTGTTTCAAAGCTTCATACCATCCACAAACTCCTTAAACTTTGACAAGTGATGCACTGTCAGAAAACGGTCATCGTGACTTTCACAATTGCCAATTTTCACAATTGTAATTTTTACAAATTGAATATGCAAAACATCACATAATCTACTAAGAACATATGCCAATGCAAGTAAAAACACTGGAGTCCAGAAAATGAAAAAAGGCATCCATAGTTATTTGGAAAGACAGAGTGGATAGAATGTGCTTTCACAGGTGTGTGTTGAATAGAATCTGAATTTACATTCAGAACTATCCATTTTGTAAATCTGAACTCGGAAATTTTCTGTTTTAAAATTAAGTATTGTATTTTAGATAAAGACAATCCATAGAGGAATAGAGAATTAATTTGCACCTTTTTAATCAGTCTCCTTCACCCGAAGATGCAGATAGATTGTTAATCAGCTATTAATTTTTCCACTTATGAAAATTCATGTTGTTGGTGATACCTGGTAGCCATGGAAGTCTTTTTCTTTCTTTTCTGCTTTCAAAATAATCCATAGCCCCTCAAAAACAAATTCAAGGTCACTGTGGGACAAAGATGTATTAACCATGGGTTGAATGAATAAGACCAATAAGATGACTGTTTTTGCTGGCAGTATTTCAGCAGTAGGGGATGATCAAGGACAATAAAATGGCATTGATAGATTTGATAGCTTTTCTTACTGTAACTTATAAGACCTTGACATTGAAAAACAAAAGAATTGTTTGGAGGTGTCAGTGAAAAGAACATCAAGAGCCTCTTAAAGTCAGCAGAACATTCAGACTGTGCCCCTTCACATACATCTTTGTCTGATTTGGGTTGATTGCAAGTTGGCCTGGAAAGGAGTCCAAAGTGCAGCCTACTAGAGATTTAAGCCCAAAATATAGTCTACGCAAGTGTGTGAACGCAGACGCTTTTAGCAACGCAAGCTCGGTGTTGTGCATTATTGTATTCTGAAATGTGTCTGACTGTAATTCATAAGACAGTGCAAGTACACTTTGCATTATTAACGTCGCTACAAGGCAGGGGCAGATCTAGACCTTATTTCATGGGGTGGCAAGGGGGTGGCATGCAGAATATGAGGGGTGGCAACACCAAAGCAAGCTTCCATGCGTAGTTCTTATGGATCAAGGTACAAAGCTTCATTGCAACACATACTAGTTCATTAATTGGAGTCACTATCAAGTTATAAATATCCATGAATTTGCTTTACAACTGCATTTCCACAGGAACCACACATAGTAACCATTTTGCTACTGATTTGCCAACATAAAAAAAATATCCAGTATACCAAGACATTGTCTATTAAACACATCAACAAAAAACTCATGGATGGAGAGTGCATGCATACCCAATGTTATTTTGCTAATAAAATCCTGTTGGCCTATCAACTTTGTAACAAATGTAATAAGACATTTCAAAGGGAACATTAACACAAAGTTAGTTCTAAATAAAATAAACTCTATGAAAACTATACTTTGGGTGGCAGCGTTGAGAAACTCATGAATATTAATTATTTTATGCACAATAAAAGATTATTTTAAATCACCTATTTTGATAAACAGTCATTCTTAATGACTGATTCAAGCACTCAAATATATTTCACATAATATGGTAATTGAATCTCTACATCTGCCACTATTAGCCTTTTGTTAGTCAGTAGATGAACACATAGATCAACAATTTAAACAAGAACATGACTGGTTACTTTTTGCAACTAGTTTTTAGAGGTCTGGTTTCACCCAAATATAATTTTTTATTGTAATAAACCAAGATTGCATCTGTATGTCAGTGGATGGGTGTTACACTTTAAAAATAAAATGCAATAAAAGATGCAGGGAGACAAGAGTAGCAGAAACACAAACACTTAATTACAGAATTAACCATTCTGTATTTGAAAAAACAACAACAACAAAAAAAGTTCAGACAGAGACAACCACAAACTCTCGTCTCCAGCAGCGGGAATTTGCACGAGAGCATCGGTGACCAAGATGGCACAACTCACGAATATATAGGAATATATTTATATTGGAAGGAAACACATTGCGTGCTGGTGCTCCCCATTAACAATCAGCTCACCCCCCACACCTAAGAGCGATTAAGAGAGGGAGAGAGAAAAAGACAAAGCACACACTCTAAATACACACAAACAATACGGCCGAGAAGTCATCACAATGGGGGACATATTTTTCTTTTCTATTTCCTGGAAAAGTGTGTGAGCTGCAAAAAAAACTGCTGGCACTAAATGACATTTATGAACATTTATCATAAAATTAAAAATAACACATTCCAGCGCCGGATTGCCAATCAGAATATTCACAGATCAGATGAAATAGAAACTAAGAACTGGAGATGTTTCAACTGGATTATACACATACCTATCTGATGGCAATATATTGAATAATCATTCAGTTAAGACTTGTTCTCCATGTATTTGTCCATATTGTTGTTGTGGTTGAGGAAGTAAGCTCAAAAATAGGGCTGAGAATCGATTCCAAAGAGAGTAGATTCTGAGGCATTGGGAATCGATTCCAAAGATGGAATCGGTTTTGCTCAGGAAATGGACTGATATTTTCATTTTCCAGAAGCCTTAACAGCACTAATTCAATTCACAAAAGGATTATAAAATTACTTATATATTATATAAGTAATTTTAATATTAATATTAATATATTATTAATATATTAATATAATATTAATATTATATTAAATAAACCAGTACAAAAACCTGGATTTTTATATTAAACTAAAGTGTATGTTTGGACATTTTTATTTAGTCTACAAAAGGTAGTGGACAACATCTTTCCAACAATTGTTTACAGACAGATTGTTTCACTTTTAATTGTCTAAATCACAACTCCAGTGGGTCAGAAGGAAACAGTGTTTCTAAGTTAACTGTGTTTTTAAGCCTTTAGGGCCAATTAGCTTCTGATAGGAGGTGACTGATTTTGAGGTGTACCTGTGGATGTATTGTAAGGCCTTCCTTCAAACTCTGTGTCTCTTTGCTTGGCATCGTGGGAAAATCAAAAGAAATCAGCCAAGACCTCAGAAAAAGAATTGTGGACCTCCACAAGTCTGGTTAATCCTTGGAACCAATTTCCAAATGCCTGAAGGTACCACGTTCATCTGTACAAACAACAGTACGCAAGTATAAATGCCATGGGACCATGCAGCCATCATACTGCTCAGTAAGGAGGCACATTCTGTCTCCTAGAGATGAACGTAGTTTGGTGCGAAAAGTGCCAATCAATCCAGGAACAACAGCAAAGGACCTTATGAAGATGCTGGAGGAAACATGTAGACAAGTATCTATATCAACAGTAAAACGAGTCCTATATTGACATAACCTGAAAGGCTGCTCTGCAAGGAAGAAGCCACTGCTCCAAAACCACCATAAAAATCCAGACTACAGTTTGCAAGTGCACATGGGGACATAAGATCTTACATTTTGGAGATATGTCCTCTGGACTAATGAAACAAATATTTAACTGTTTGGCCATAATGACCATTGTTATGTTTGGAGGAAAAAGTTTGAGGCTTGCAAGTCGAAGAACACCATCCCAACCGTGAAGCATGGGGTGGCAGGAGGGACTGGTGCACTTCACAAAATAGATGGCATCATGAGGACGGAAAATTGTTGATATATTGAAGCAACATCTCAAGACATCAGCCAGGAAGTAAAAGCTTGGTCACAAATGGGTCTTCCAAATGGACAATGACCCCAAGCATACCTCAAAAGTTGTGGCAAAATGGATTAAGGACAACAAAGTCAAGATATTGGAGTGGCCATCACGGAGCCCTGACCTCAATATGTGGGCAGAACTGAAAAGCATGTGCGAGTAAGGAAGCCTACAAACCTGACACCAGTTCTGTCTGGAGGAATGGGCCAAAATTCCAGCAATTTATTGTGAAAAGCTTGTGGAAGGCTACCCAAAATCTTTGACCCAAGTTAAACAATTTAAAGGCAATGCAACTAAAAACTAAGAAAGTATATGTAAACTCCTGTCCCACTGGAATGTGATGAAAGAAATAAAAGCTGAAATAATTAATTTTCTCTACAATTATCCTGACATTTCACATTCTTTAAGTAAATTAGTGATCCTAACTGATCTAAGACAGGCAGAGTTTTCTATGATTTAATGCCAGGAACTGTAAAAAACTGAGTTTAAATGTATTTGGCTAAGGTGTATGTAAACTTCTGACTTTAACTGTAAGCTGTTTGCAGGTATATTGAATCCATCGCATCACCTAAACAAGTCTGTTTATGTTGAAAGATGAAGTCTTTATACAATGAGTTTATGGTGCATAAACTGAAAACAGAATTATCATTGGAGAAATTACATTTTGGGCACTTTCCTCTACAATATTTTAGTACTCTATCTACATAGAAAACACTAAATGACATGCATATCCTTTTTTGTTCAGGCTAGTTGTAAACAACAAAAAGTGGAAGTCAAACTGTTACTGATTCTTATATTTTATGATGTTATTTCTCTTTTTCCTGCAGCCTTTTTATGCAGTATCTGGGTGATTCTCTGTCTCCCTTTCTCACAATGTGCTATTTATCTGCTTTGTTTCCATGTAAATGTCAGTTAATATACTGAAGCCTGGAGATTCTAGCCCAGTTGTTATTTGATGAGCCATTCCATCTGCCAAATATGACAATTAATGAGTGGCAGGTGTGTGCTAATTCAGAAATTTGGCAGTAAGAGGAGGATATGATCCATTGTGTGTCATCTCTTAATTGTTCACTCATTCAAAAGCTGTGAAATCTTAGTCTTAAGCTGCCAAAGCTGCAAGTAAAGCACACCACTTATTAAAAAAAAAAAAAAAAAAGGTCACCGTTAAGAAGAAACTGTTAATAAGGTTTGACACAAAGACAGGAAACACTATCTGCTTTGGCTGTGCTTCAAGATGATGGGCACTTACTCTTTGGAATGGATTTCAGTGACAGCAATAACATCTGCTGACAGTTGAGAAATTGTAGATGTCAGATTTAACTTCTCTGTGAAATGTCTTTTTCAGTATTCAAAGAGGATGGAATCGAACCTTGCGAAGATTACTCAGGACTTGAATTGAATATAGTTAGAATGAATCTGAGCTGAAAAAGGCTTAGATGGAGGTGTGGGGAAATGGATAAACAGGCATAATCGTTCTTTGGTGTGTGTGTGTGTGTGTGTGTGTGTGTGTGTGTGTGTTTTTTTTTAGGGAGTACCTGGGGAAGCAGTTGCAGTCCACTGAACAGTCGACTCCTGCTGTTGCTGCCCGAAGCTGAACTGCTCCTTTGCTTAAGTGTGCTTGAGTCTGTGTGTTTGATCCAGTGTCTTTTGTGTTATTGTAAATTTGTGCTGTATAATGAATATGTCAAACAAAGAACATTGAGAGAGTTGATATATTGTACCGTGACATTATAATTGACCTATTTGTGATGTCCTTTTTCTCATTGTGTAAATTTGTGTGTTGATGTAACGAAATCACATTAAGTAATCTAAATACTGTAGATCCCAGAGAAACAAGAAATGTTATTTATGTCTTAAGTGCAAAGCAAAGAGTATGCATTCCAATAAAGAGTCTGATGCAAGAAGTATATCTCTTGCTTTAATTCAAATTTTAATAGATTTTTTTTTAAAGAAGTCGAGTTGTAAGGCTGCATTTTTATTTACATTTTTTACTGCAAAAGAAACCACTACAACATAATGTTAATAAATGTTCTTTTAAAGGCTTTAAAATGTGAATCCCCATTCACAACCATGTTAATTTTGTAATGTGACATATTTCTGAGTGACAGGATATTCATTGAGGGAAAAAATGGCATGGCAAAAGGCATTCCATTCCAGAATGAATAGAGACCTGAATACAATTTTGCTAAAATAAAGATATTACATATGGATTAAAGATTACAACAACACTTTTAAATCAATTGTGTGCACTGAAGAGAAAATTAATAGCATTCAAATTTTTTTCATGTTAACATTCAAATATGCAAATATATAAAAAGTTAGAATGATAAAAATTGCAGATGGCTACAAAAATGTGCTTATATCATTTCAGTTTGCTTTCAAATTCAGTTTTTAGAATAGAGGGAAACATTTTCTGAATTTATTTGCACTTTATTTGCACTGTTTATAGAAACAGATTGATTCTCTGTGATGTTGCAGTCTCACTCAAATATCAGAATCGTATTGTAATTCTTCAATGTCTGAAGTCTCTGAATCACATTATTACTCTTTAGTGTAATATACAATAAAACCACCTACAGGACGTTATTTGATTTCTGTGTTTTGCTACATTTTGCTTGTGAAAGGACCGAATAAGTTTAAGATTGCCACATACCACTGGTTTCAAACATATTAGTAATTTTCAACTGTTGCTCTAAGGGATAACTTTGTTAACCTTTTGGACAACTTTGTTCTCTTGAAATGACTTATCTGCCCTCATACACTGAAACTAAAGGAAAGTCTCTTGTAATTTAATGAC
The DNA here is from genome assembly GCA_032164185.1 of Moxostoma hubbsi. Lineage (NCBI taxonomy): Eukaryota > Metazoa > Chordata > Actinopteri > Cypriniformes > Catostomidae > Moxostoma > Moxostoma hubbsi. Next base: position 29,629,013 of record JAVLUX010000009.1, read on the forward strand.
ACTGAACCTCAGGCTGCTTTGATACTTTGAAGACCTCCAAACTGAATGTAGATAGTGGGTCATACAGCGGTACTAACCAGGGTCAGAAATGAACAACAAAAAAATGCCCCTGAAATTCAACATATCGGGGCAAGAAATGTATCCCAGAGTTTAGGCCTAATTATACACATTATCGTATACAGTATTGGTTGATGTTGATTGAATGTTATGGGTCAGAGGTAATAAATTCTCAATCTTTTTATTTATATTTGTGTTAATTCATGATTACATTTAAGTGTTTGAAATAAAAGTATAATGCCTTATATTTTTTAGTTGGTTAGGAAAAAATGCCCAATAAAAGGCACAAAATGCCCCTGAAAATCAAATCCAAGGGGAAAATATTGCCCCTTAATTGAAAGGTTAATTTCCTACCCGGGGACTAACAATACTTACACTACTGTTGGGTGTAATGCAATCACAAACTAATTAGTTAGCCTATTGTATTCTAATTATAAAAAAACAAATTGAATGAAAAAGTAATGCATTACATTTTAAATTCTTGTAGTCAGATTGCCATTGTCAATTATATCACAACTACATTACGTGGGTTACACAACTGTATAAAATAATATTATTTACATGAAACATTTACAACAATAATTATAGTCATATGTATGTCTATTTGTTTTTCTGTGCCAGTTGAAGGGCATGGGCTGCCTATAAAGCCTAATTTAGATAATAAAAGGAGACGAAATGTTTTCTCCTGAATGAATTGACACCCTACACTGAGAAAAATGGTGTGTTGGATTTACTTAAAATATAAACACTACAAAACACTTGACTGAAATGTTTCTCATGATCTTATAAATCTTTTGATCTGAAGGCATATGCTTAAATGTTTGAAATTTGTTTGTAGACAAAAATATAATTGTGCCACCATATTAATTTATGAATTATAAAACTAAAATTTAATTTAAAATGTTTTGAAATTGATGACTTGGACCAAATAATAAAGAAAAGCAGCCAATAAGTGCACAGCATAGATGGGAACTCCTTCAATACTGTTTAAAAAACATCCCGGGGTACCTCAAGAAGTTGGTTGAGAAAATGTCAAGAGTACATGTCTGTAAATTCTAGGCAAAGGGTGAATACTTTGAAGACGCTAAAATATAACAGTTTTGATTTATTTGGGATTGTTTAGTCACAACATCATTCCCATAGTTCCATTTATGTTATTCCATAGGTTTAATGACATTACTATTATTATAAAATGGGAAGAAAACAAATAATAATATAGAATGAGTGTTTCAAAACTACCCTTACTCGGTAGTGTATGCAGCATTTTTGAGTCACGCTTTTCAAGCAAATTCAGCTTAAGGCCATTTTATGTCTTTAACAACTAATAGCATGTTGTTTCAAATTAACTTTTATATTATTGTTTCTACCTAATTTAATTGGCTCAAAAGAAAATAATGGAGGTCAGTCATCATTAAACAGTTGATTCCACAAAGAAGTGCCGATTAATTTATAAATATGTAAGTTTCTGAGTAGAAGCTACTTATTGTAGTACGTTATGGTTGTAAATCCAACTTATTTATTTATAATTATTTTAAAAAAATTTCAGTGTAGGCAAGCAATGCCTGTTTTTTTTTTTTTTTTAAGGACATTATTTTAAAATTAGTTTAGGACAATAAATAAAGAGTGTCACATCCAAACTACCCCCACGATTTGTTTTAACCAATAATCAAAACTCTTCTGATAGTCGTTTTCACTCAAATGGCAAGTAAGATTTGCTCAATTTTTATTTCAAAAAGTTTTTGCACACCATATTTCTAAGTAAATATTAATAGAAATATTAAGCTAAGTAAACAGAAAACTAAGTAAAATCTACTTAAAGGTGCAGTATGTATGATTCAGAAGCCCTTGTTATAAATAAGTGAACTGCAGCCAGCTCTGTTGCTCGCGCTCATGCACACACTCCATAGGGATGCAAGCATCAGCCAAAACAATGATGTAACTTGCAAAGAGACTGAATGTGATTCACCAGCATCATGCTGACAGATGAGGTAGCATAATTAAAATTACACAGTTCTGATTGTTTTACTACAAACTTTGAGACTAAACTAAAACTACTTAACAGCTAACATAGTATACTGATAAATACATACAGCTACATACTACCTAAATATACCACAGTTTCTGTTGCACTGCACTGTCATGTTGCACTATTGTATGTTTTGTATGTCATATGTTGTACTACGATCAAGAAACCAGTGTATTTGCTTAAATTGATCCTGTATACCTCTAAAATAACGTTAGTTTTGCAGTTTGTTGTCGCTGTTGAATAGCGGAAGAGAAGCACGGAGGCAAGGCTCTCAGGAGCGCATATAAACGTCACATCCTTTGGATTTTCCCGGCAAAACCGACCCACTCCCTTCATATGAAAATTGGTCTACAGGCTTTAAAAGGCAACCTAGGAAGTCTGGGAAGGGCTCATTTTTTAAGTTGCATTACAAGCCGTTCACACATTGGCAAAAAAGTGCTAATATTGCATGAAAATTGTTACATACTGCACCTTTACCTTTGTGACATAATATTGACATATTAATGTTGATATTAAAAACAAGTAAAATGAGTGAGTAAATTTAACATTTTACCATTTTAGTAAATTCAGTTATCTTTCCTTGCAAATATGATATACAGTACATGTTGCTTGAATAAACATCTTAGTATAACATTTCAGATTTACCTTACAAACATAATCATGAAACATTTGACATATGGAAGCCTCCCACAGGTAAACTAAATGCTTGCTATGTAGTCTCTGAGGCAACATCACCCTGCTACTGGCAATAGAAACAATATATAAAACTGTGGACGCAGAACTCAACACTAGATGCACAAATCATGATGATGGTAACAATCAACAGATTGTTTTTTATCATGAACAGGTAATTTTGTGTAGAAAATGAACTTAAGACTGCACAAAACAAGAAGTTATCAAATGTAACAATAATTGTAATAATAAAAATGATTTAAATAAATGTGAAAACTGTGAACCCATGCATGCTCATAGACCCTATAAAGCTGTTTTTATCAAATGTGATACACAACATTTGACGGCTCCTGTTTCACTCTGTTCAAGCTGAGGAGCCAAATAACCTACAGTATGTAAGTTTCACATGTTTATGACACCACCTCGTGGTTACTTTCAGTGTTTATTTCAATTATTGTAAATGGTGGCAGATTTACGTGAAAAAATGAGTCTTATGTTGTGATAAATTACAGCTTATTTTGATGATGTAAATTTATGTTTATTGTTACTGATATTTTAAAATGAGTATTTGTTCAATATAAGTAACTTGTGTTTGGTTACATTTTTAATACTATTTTATTGAAAACCACCTTATCCATGTGTCAAATAAGATAAAACAGGGTTTTGATGCATATCTTTCAATCACCATTACATTACAATCATGCCAACAAAAAAAGAGCTTTGAAAATTCGGACATATATATTTTATAAGATATATTTAAATTGTGAACTACTATTTCTGTGAATTTTTATATATGCAGCCTGCTCTGTTATTATAAAGATCTCATTATTTTACATGACCAGTTATTATGTCATCTTACCATTATGACCTTGACCTTAATGACCTTAAAAGTCCAATGATTCAAATACATGCATGATGCATGTATCAACGAAAAAACGTGCAAAAAACTTTTTATAGTTTTGTCTAATGGAACTAAAAACTATTTAATGCCAGAAAATTTGAATTGTCTGTCAATTCTTTCATATGTCAGGCTTTACATGGTTAATTATTCAAGCCCAGTGCATGCTGGGAACAACAGCTTCAAACAGTTGAGTCAAATTTGCTTATTTTATTTATTGTGAAATTTACACAAATTAGCAAATAAATATGAAAAGGTTTTCTATTTTAGGATTAATAAATGATGACAGTGTAAATATAACTAACAATTATAAATAATATTTAAGCTAGAGTATTCATTTTTACATGTTTGAATGTAGAATGTTCTTAATATTTTCAAGTTCATGCTTTAAATTATTTGATGTAGAAAGTGCTTAATCTTTTCTGCTATATTTACCTTACCACAACATATATTATATGTACATATAATGCACCCCTGATCAAAATCTCTGTTGCTGTGAATAGCTAATCGAGCAAAAGGTGGCCTGATTTCCAAAAAGCATCAAGTTAAAGATGACACATTTCTTTGATATTTTTTTTAGCAATTTTACTTCTTTATTTCCATCTATTGCAGTTTCAAAAAAACAAAAAAGGCAAGTACCACAGCTTGTAAATGCTTTTTGTGGCTGTTAAGTGTCTTTTAATTCTTGTTTGGGGGATTTTCGCCTTGCAAAAGGCTTCTTTCTGTGAGATTCTTGGGCCGTCTTGCATGCACTGCTGTTTTGAGGTCTATCTACAGATTTTTTATGTTTAGGTTGGGGGACTGTGAGGGCCATGGCAAAACCTTAAGCGTGCGCCTCTTGTGGTCGTCCATTGTGGATTTTGAGGTGTGTTTAAGATCATTATCCTGTTGTAGAAGCCATCCTCTTTTCATTTTAAGCTTTTTTACAGATGGTGTGATGTTTGCTTCAAGAATTTGCTGGCATTTAATTTAATTCATTCTTTCCTCTACCAGAGAAATGTTCCCCTGTGCCACTGGCATCAACACAAGCCCAAAGCATGATCATTCCATCCCTGTGCTTAACAGTTGGGAGAGGTGTTCTTTTCATGAAATTCTGCACCCTTTTTTCTCCAAACATACCTTTGCTCATTGCAGCCAAAAAGTTATATTTTAACTTAATCAGTCCACAGGATTTGTTTCTGAAATTCATCAGGCTTATTTAGATGTTCATTTGCAAACTTCTGACGCTGCATTTTGTTGCGAGGATGCAGGAAATTTCTTCTCATGACTCTTCCATGAAGGTCATATTTGTGCAGGTGTCGGTGCAGAGTAGAACAGTGCACCACTACTCCAGAGTCTGCAAAATCTTCCTTAAGGTCTTTTGCAGTGAAACAGGGGTTTTGATTTGCCTTTCTAGCAATCCTACGAGCAGTTCTCTCTGAAAATGTTCTTGATCTTCCAGACCTCAACTCAATCTCCATCATTCCTGTTAACTACTATTTCTTAATTACATTAAGAACTAAGGAAACAGCTATCTGAAATTGCTTTGCTATCTTTTTATAGCCTTCTGCTTTGTGGGTATCAATTATTTTAATTTTCAAAGTGCTAGGCAGCTGCTTAAAGGAACCCATGGCTGCTGATTTTTGGGACAAGGTTTGAGGAGTCAGAGTATGTATAAAGCTTTGAAATTTGCATCACCTGGCCTTTCCAAACGATGATTGTGAACAATCCATAGCCCTAACAAGTTAATTAAGATCTGAGACCTTGGTAAAAGTTATCTGAGAGCTCAAACCTCTTGGGGAGCCCAAGCATTTACATGGTGCGCCTTTCCTTGTTTTTCACTCTAAAATTCTGCAAAACAAAAATAATACTCTTATCTTGCTTAAAATGTTGAATAGAATGTTTCATCTTAAACTTTATGCCTTTTGGAGTTCAATTCATCTCCTACTCACCTAATTATTCACAGCAACAGAAATTTTGGCCAGGGGTGCCCAAACTTTTGCATGCCACTGTATGTATATATATATATATATATATATATATATATATATATATATATATATATATGTGTGTGTGTATTTTTTTATTATTATTATTAGAAAAAAAAAAAAAATTTACAAAACATTGGAATTTTATTTTTGGTATTTATTATTATTATTATACAACCATTTAATATTACATAATTGTTATTATGAGTATTATTGCTATGTTTTGAATATACATTTTTTATAAAGTTGTATATTGTTATTTTAGTGAGACTTTTATTTTGACAGACTTTTGAGTTCTTCCTGTTTTTAGGTGTTAGTTTTATCAGCTTCCTATTATTGCTGGGATACTTCTGTCACAACTCTTGAGCTGAGAATCTCCGAGCTGCACCAGAGAAGATAATTTAAGTGTTAACAGCCGTTTATTCTCTACACACACTGCATAAAAATTAAGCACCTGCAGTGTGTGCTGAGTGCATGCGTGCATACGTGAAGCAGATGATGAGCAGAGCAGCACCTCTTGTTCCTGTAAATATTTTATGAAATTACAACCTTTTGTTGTTTAAAGATCGCATGACATATTTTATTTTCAAATGTTCTCAAATTTGTCACATCTCATATAATTTTGCTAAATACAACATTCTGTAATATGGTACTGAAATTAGCAACAAGATGATATTGTACCTTTAAATTTTTTTGGTATCACGGAACTTCATTAGTACTGGTAAACTGTGAAACCCTGTGTTCTACTAGGTCAAGAATTTCAGATAAGGGTGCAAACGAGAAATGACAAATGAATACCTTAGCAGAAAAAAGTATTTTTTTTTCATAATTTTATGGCAAACTTAAAGAAGGCTTTTCACCCAGTATGTGTGAAAATATATTTGTGAATAATTTAAAGTTATTTATTGGATGCGTATTAAGTTATCAGTAAAGTAATCTGATAAAACATTTTGAGAAGTAAATAGTAAAGGAGTAATAGTGGATTACTTTGTTGAGTAACTTACCCAACACTGCTCTTTAGACATTGGCATTTCTCACTTATTGGTATCGGTAAAGACTACTCGTTTCATCAACCTATCTGATATTTAAAATCAGACTGAATCATATTGAGTCCATTTACACCTTTTTTGGTCAGGTTATCATACAGCTGTGATGTGTAAACATAAACCCATTTGGCAATTGCATCATACCGGGTTGCATCCCATTTTTAATAACCTCCAAAACCTTTTTCAATGGATGACAGCAGAGCATCAGTGGAGTGCAGATGCAGCCACTGAGTAATTTGTATAAGTCGCCCTGTCTTTCTCTCTCTCTCTCTCTCTCTCTCTCTCTCTCTCTCTCTCTCTCTCTCTCTCTCTCTCGCACTCTCTCTCTCTAAATGGGAAACAAGCTGTAACTGTGGCACTATCAGTTAGCAAATAGGTAGGTACTCTTGTGAGCTTTGGATGTCCAGATAGAGATAACCTTCAAAGCCTATTACCACTACACTACCTGACAGATACAGACTAGATGTTATCAACCTTTTTGTGATGTGCTGAGGGGTCATCTTGAGTTGTAATCTGGATCCCAAAGGCCTCATAGAACAAGGTTGTTAGTTGCATTATCAGATGTCTCATTCAACCTTATCTGAAAGCTTGTCATTCAGCTTTTTCCTTTTAGGTTGTGGATGAATTGACTGATGTCTATGGACCTATATTTCAGCTAAACTGGAATGAAGATGTACAGCGTGCCAGCACTTGTATGACAATTGCCACTATGAGTGGCTGCTTAAACTGAGTGCAACTCAGACATTCTTTTGCCAAAATTATTGATGAATTTGGTTGGATAAGGGCTCTTGAAGGCATGTTGCCTTTGTGAACTGTTCATAAAAGGTTTTATGTCTTTCCTGGAGACACATTGAACTGTGTCTTTGCTAGACATGGCTACGTGTGCGGTTTTCAAGGGCTTGTTTCCTTTGACTCTTTTCACCGTCATTCATATAGAAAATAGAGATATTTGTACAAAACTATCTAGCAAGGATAAAATTAAACGTATAATTGACAGCAACTGTTTAAAATAATTTCAGCATGTGTTGAAGCTCATCTGGAGTGCTCTGTTTCTAATCTGTGTAGAGGCAACAGTGGATAAGCAAGCCATTTTCTGATGCTGTCAGTCTGACATAGCTTTGTAATACTGGTGGAATATTATCGAATAGCCATATTGACCGAACCCCTCCACTCCTGTTGACATAGGTCACAGATTGGCTGTTCCCATGGTTACAATTAAAACAGGAGCACCTCAGACAGAATTTAAGAGTGAGTTCCCCTGTCACATTCTAACAGAAGACGGCCACTGACTGAAGACACTGTGGCTCTCAACAAGATTTATTGTTCCACAAGCTGCTATTGTCTTTTTCCAGACGAATGCTTTTTAGTGTGATCACAAGAGCTTTCTCGAAAATGTAGCATCGAAGAACCCATAGGTAAGATTGTTTCTCCTAGACATCAATAAGATAAAATGGATATATTTGCTTAAGTTTTCATTAGGGATGTTCCAATACCATTTTTTTTTTTTTTTTTTTTTGAGAATGAGTTTGAGTACCGATACTTTTTAAAACTCAAAATCACCAGTTTATTTAAATGTTATAATCAAAATTGTGTTTTAATAAATTAATTAAAATTTTAATCAAATAAAAGTATAACAATTAATTTTCAACATAATATTGTATTATTTTTTATTAAATGAAATGCTTATATACATAATCTAACAGCACAATGCTAAATACAACATAGGAAATATTTTTGTCAAATAAAATGTTGCATAATTGAGCATCACAGATGTGAGATATTGCTTAAATATAATACAGTTACTATCGATTTATTATTATTATTATTATTAGTAGTAGTAGTAGTAGTAGTAGTAGTAGTAGTATAACAGTGAATATTACATAACTACACTCAGCAAAAAAAGAAACGTCCCTTTTTTCAGGACACTCTATTTTAAAGATATTTTATAAAAATCTAAATAACTTTAAAGATCTTTATTGTAAAGTGTTTAAACAATGTTTTCCATACTCATTCAATGAACCACAAAAAATTCATGAATATGCACCTGTGGAACGGTCCTTAAGACACTAACAGCTTACAGATGCAATTAAGGTCACAGTTAAAGACACTAAAGAGACCTACTGCCTCTGAAAAACACCAAAAGAAAGATGCACATGGTCTCTGCTCATCTGCGTGAACGTGCTTTAGGCATGCTGCATGGAGGCATGAGGACTGCAAATGTGGCCAGATCAATAAATTGCAATGTCTGTTCTGTGAGATGCCTTAGACAGCGCTACAGGGAGACAGGAAGGACAGCGGATCCTTCTCGCAGTGGCAGACCACATGTAACAACACCTGCACAGGATCGGTACATCCGAATATCACACCTGTGGGACAGGTACAGGATGGCAACAAATGTCTGAGTTACACCAGGAATGCACAATCCCTCCATCAGTGCTCAGACTGGACAGAGGGCTTGTGGGCTTGTTGTAAGGCGGGTCTTTACCAGACATCACAGGCAACAACATCACCTATGGGCACAAACCCACCTTCTGTGGACCAGACAGGACTGGCAAAAAGTGCTCTTCACTGACGAGTCATGTTTTTTTCTCACATGGGGTGATGGTCGTACTCTTGTTTATCATCGAAGGAATGAGCGTTACACTGAGGCCTGTTCTCTGGAGCAGGATCGATTTGGAGGTGGAGGGTCTGGGGCGGTGTGTCACAGCATAATCGAACTGAGCTTGTTGTCATTGCAGGCAATCTCAATGCTGTGCGTTACAGGGAAGACATCCTCCCTCTTACTGTTCGTTCTCTACGTGATTCCCTGCAAGACAGGAATGTCAGTGCTCTGCCATGGCCAGCAAAGAGCCTGGATCTCAATCCCATTGAACACGTCTGGGACCTGTTGGATTGGAGGGTGAGGGCTAAAGCCATTCCCCCCAGAAATGTCTGGGAACTTGCAAGTGCCTTGGTGGAAGAGTGGGGTAACATCTTACAGCAAGAACTGGCAAATCTGCTGCAGTCCATGAGGAGGAGATGCACTGCCGTACTTAATGCAGCTGGTGACCACACCAGATACTGACTGTTACTTTTAATTTTGACCCCCCCCCCAGGGACACATTATTCCATTTCTGTTAGTTTCTTAGGTACAGGTACGGAAACTGCCTCTAACTCTAAAGCATCAGTCAATAGCTCATAACTTAATTTATTGCATCACAGCGTTATGTTCAGTTTATGTCTTAGTTGTTGAATATGTTTATGCTCATACAAATATTTACACATGTTAAGTTTGCTGAAAATAAAAGCAGTTGAAAGTGAGAGGATGTCTCTTTTTTGCTGAGTTTATATAGTAGTGATCTATTTCTGTCATACTTTTTTCATTTAAATTGAGCTTTTATTTTGGTGTGTTTCTGTGTTTTTAGGCCAAGGAGCTCTGACGTAATGACAGCAGATTCCTAATCCAGAAAAGCAGGTCGTTACGTGAATCATAGTAATTATTAAAACCCAAAAGGCTAATATAAAAAAAAATAAAGATTTAGTCTGTATATGACTCGTGCTAAAAAGTGAATTAGTGCTCTGCCTGCTGTCATTTGCTACAAACAGAGCATGCAATGCTCATAATAGTGTTTTCCGTGTATGAGTCGATCCCTTAAAGGTATGAGCAGTTTGTGTCTCTATGTCAGCACAACACCGGCTCCACACATTCACAAGCACTCACATGCACATGCAAAATATTTATCTCATTAAATCACAGCTTTTGCTGTTATACAGTGGTGGAAAGATTACTGAAAAATAATACCCAAGTAAAAGAACTGTTGCATCTTAAAAAAAAATTATTAGTAGAGTAAAAGTACCTATCCTCAAATCTATTCAAGTAAGAGTGAAAGAGTAGCTCATTTGAAAGTAGTGAGTATTGAGTATTGAGTTGCGAAAGCTATGCCCCTTTAAACTAAAAACTGTATTTTGCAATTTAAAAATGTAGAACACATACCATAATTTACATACCCTTTTATGACTGTTTGCCAGAAAGAATACAAAATATAGGTATTTATTAGGTGTATGTGATTGACAACTTTTAAAATACATAAATTATCTATGATACTGTAAACACTACATGAATCTGATTTTAAAAAATTAAATAAAAGGGTGACATGATTACATGTCAATATCATAATGTATAAAACAATTACATTAAAATCAGTTTATTTGTAGAGTCAAAATTTTCCTTAATGCCGACAGAGAGAGTTACTGTTGCACATAAAACATGTTCAAAACAATGCAAGGAATGCAAAATAATAAACAAATTAATTAATTATAAAAAACAACTAAAAAAGCAAGATCCCTTGGTGCGTTATGTCCCGCAAAATAGAGGGGGTAGAGCAGTGGTTTGGTGCAGGGGCCACATAGGACTTATTAATAATTTGGAATAATTCACACAAAAATTTAAATTCTCATTAAAATTAATTTAGTCACTCTCATGTCATCCCAGATGTGTATGACTTTCTTTCTTCAGCAGAACACAAATTAATATTTTTAGAAGAATATCTCAACACTTTGGTTCATACAATCCAAGGAAATGGGTGCCAACATTTTGAAGCTCAAAAAATCACTTAAATCAGCATAAAAGTAGCCTAATCCATGTGACTCCAGTGGTTAAATCTATGTGGTTGGTTGTGACGCCGCCTTATGCCGCCCCCCGCAAGATGCCTATATCCGCCACTGATAGGTTGGGTGAGAAACAGATCAATATTTAAGTCAATTTTTACTATAAATTCTCCTCCCTGCTCAGTCAATCTCCACTTTAACTTTCTTCTTCTTTTGTTTTTGGTGATTCACATTCTTCATGCATATCGCCACCTACTGGGCAGGGAGAGTAATTTCTAGCAAAAATTGACTTAAATATTGATCTGTTTCACACATGGGGGGGGGGGGGGGGGGGGGGGGGCACTTTGTACTCTTTTTGAGATACAATGCTCCACATTGATTTAGTTCTTGTATCTTTTAAGCCCAGAAATAGTTGTGTTCTCATTCTATGATGCACAATTTTCGGAAACATTGCTCAACAAGGTGGATACTTTTCTATCAGGCATTAGAAAAAACTTATTTATACAAAGCATATTTATAAAATGTTTTATCATCTTTACTTTCCTGGTAATTTATTATACAAATTAACACACTCTTTACATCAGGGGTCAGTATTATTAAAAAAACTAACAATGTTATTACAAAAAAAAAAAATCACTGTTTTATTATATTACATTAATACTTTTAAAGCTACTTAAGTTATTCAGCCAAAAGTAGTGCGTGGTTTTCTCGTTTCATTGTTATTGTTGTTTGATTAATAGCCTTTATATGACATAGCCTACTAGACAGTGCTCAATTTGGTTACTAGTCTAACTTTTTGATACAAATATGCTTTTTGTTCCACTGTTTACACTCACTTTAGACCAAACCATCTGCGTTTACATTAATGCCTCATCAAGATGGGCATTGTCGGAATTATAAAGTAATTTGATAATTTAGGTGCAAACCTGCAATAGAGCTCAAACATTAGCGTCTGTCAACCAAACAGCATGCAGCTAAAGATATCAGAAAATAAAAAGTCAATGTTTTATATTTTATCAAGATCAACCAACCAGTGCTTGTCTTGCTATCGCGATCGAGCGATCGATATAATGAAACTCTCTTTTTTCCGATAAACATCTACATTATTTTATTTCCCAGTCCTATTGATAACATTGCCTTAATCTCTCACATCAAACCCACTAATTTCAGTGATAGACAGTTAAATTACAGGCTACATTATAGACACACAGTGAGCAGAAATATGAAATTTACCTAGATATGTTTCTTCAAATTAGAGGCAGGATCAATGCTGATATCTGGCTTGAGCAAGTTAAACTCACGTGACTCAATCATGCAATTTACCATTTTCACTGCGAAAATCCCTTTCAGGTGTAGAACTGCGCTTGAGTCATCCTCCACAGCTGGCTCCAGATCTACAGCTGCCATTCAAATGTGTGATTTGATTTGACGGAAGTTACGAGACTCTCTCTAGCCAATGATGTTGGTAGAAAAAAATAAAATCAGGACAGGGAAGTAGCAAACACAGATGATGGGAAAATAGCGTAGTAAAAGTACAGTTACAGTACTTAAAATGAGCTCAAGTAAAAGTATAAAATTTGTAATTCCTGGGAAAAACTACTTAATTACAGTAATGTGAGTATTTGTAATTCAATCTCAAACAGTGTCTCAGATTTGCCAAGGTTTCAAAATCTTCAACTGAATGTCAGATATTTGAGTATGAAAGCATTCTAGCATTTCTCATATAATTCTTCTAAAAATCAAAGTATTTTAGATTAACAACACTAAGCAAGAGCACAATACAGTAAATATGTGTAGATCTAACAAGCCCTGATCTTTTCAGATATCTGTAATGTCATTATCTCTATACAGTAAATGCAACCATTCAGATTAATAAAATAATATCATAAATGTAACAAAGGACTTTATGTGAATAATGTCTAGATGATCCAAATTTACGCAATCAGTTAGACCACACTGTCTCTGAATATTGGATCACATTTGTACTGCTTTGTTACAATCAGTCTGTGATTGAATCCATTTGACATTATCCAACCTCTCCTTCTCCAGTGAACCTTTCACTAACAACAGGAGTTCCTATTCAGTTCTTGATTGCTGAGATCAGGGTCATTTCATGGCATCCAGGTTCTGAAACTGTATCTAACTCTGAAGCATCAGTCAATAACTTATAACTTAATTTATTGCATCACAGCGTTATGGACATAAGACTTACAGGACCAATTTCTCTAGTTTTCTTTATTAAATATAGACATTAGGGAATTAATAAGCCTTGATTATCTAAGAAACATCCAACATCAGGATCATAATCATAGGCTTTGCAAAAGAGCCAAAAGACTGAGACTGATTTCCATGTCACAAAGCACAGAGCCAGTTCTCTGTCCTTTTATGCACATGGCGGCGGCGTTTTGTGTTCCGTTCTGCATTTTTGTTTATCGCGGCCCGTTCGGCACGTTATCCCAATGGCCAGATATGCCCCAAGCTGCGTCGGTCCACCAGGAAAATGCCCGGTATGCCAGATTACCAGTTCAGCCCTGACCACAGGACACCACTTGAAAAGTCCATGCCTCATCGACTCAGCGCTGTTTTGGCGGCACGTAGTGGACCAACAGGAAATTAGTCAGGTGGTCATAATGTGTTGTTTTATTAGTGAATATATACTGTATAGATAGATAGATAGATAGATAGATAGATCAGCATTAAAACCACCTGCCTAATATTGTGTAGGTCCCCCTCGTGCCGCCAAAACAGCATTCTGAGATGTTACTCTTCTTACCACATTTGTACAGAGCGGTTATCCGAGTTACCATAAACTTTGTCAGTTCTAACCAGTCTGGTCATTCTCCGTTGACCTCTCTCATCAACAAGGCATTTCTGTCCAAAGAACTGCCACTCACTGGATATTTTTTGTTTTTGGCACCATTCGGAGTAAACTCTAGACTAGAGATTGATATGTGTGAAAATCCCAGGAGATCAGCAGTTACAGAAATACTCACACCGGCCTATCTGGCACCAACAATAATGCCACGGTCCAAATCACTGAGATCACATTTTCCCCATTCTGATGGTTCATGTGAACATTAACTGAAGCTCCTGACCTGTATTTGCATGATTTTATGCACTGCTGCCACACAATTGGCTGATTAGATATACAGACACCCCACTTCTCCCGGAAGTTCCTCCCGCATATTGACGCCTGCAATTTTATAGAATATCCTGGAAATCGATTTTTTGAGAGAGAGAGAGAGAGAGAGAGAGAGAGAGAGAGAGAGAGACCAGAGAATTTCTAATAAGAGAAGTGTTTTGGAGAGACCAAGAGAGCAAGTGACAAAGAGGGTATCCTAATTGGTCGCTCTTCCTGCTAACTAGACCTATCAGTTTTCTCTGTGGGCGGACTTTCAGGGAGGTAGTTTTACTCTTTGTAGGAGTTTCTAAAATCAAAAATGGTGCACTCAGGATTTTCGTTTATGTTGTTCTGGTCATTATGTCAGGTGTCCTGGACTGACAGTGACATCTAGGGGCATATATGCTGCATCGTGCCATCGTAGACATTCAGAGTCAGCCATGATTACTTTAATGGAGTGACTATTTGCACCCAGGTGTAAATAACACCTGCCACACATTGTGGCTATTTGCATCCCAATAATCATTTTGACCATAGAAATTTATGACAAACTGCACTATGAGCATCGGATCAGTGGCGTGGGATGTAACGTCAGTGAGGCTGTGGCTTTTTCGACCCGGGTTTTATTCCGCGTTTTTGTCGCACTCTTTTTTCCATTCTGTTTTCTGTCTCCTCTCTTAATATTTTCTTTAATAATATTTATAATAATACATACAAAATACCATGGTGATACTATGGTTACTGTATTAAAACCATGATTCATTTTTGTAAGGTAAGGTAAGGGTTAGATTTACAGGTAAGGGTTGGTGAAGTGTGACTTAGGGACTCTTTGGGACTTTGCAATATGTGTAAATAGCATCTATCTTTATATATTTATTTGCCCCAGGGTTATTTGCACTTTTTTAATGAGGAAAAAAATATTTAGTGTACCTTTAAAATGGTCACCATGTTTTAAATTATGTGGTTAATTGATAATTCATGAATAAAGCCAGCAACCTTTTTAAACTTATTTTTACTTTCCCAGGCATGTAGCCATTTATTACTGGGTGATATCGTAAAAATGCAGGAGGACATAAATTTGTCCTCCAATATTGCACCATCAGCACTAATGGCTGTTTAAGAGTTCTCAATCTTCTGCCTTGTGCTAGAACATGTCAAGGGGGACTTTGATCAAGCTTAGGCACCATGAGCTGAGACATCTGTGGCTACCCATCATTTGGAGAGGCTCTTTGCTATGTGCAGGTGGGCTTGAATGGAAAGTTTGAAGTTTGTGTTCCTTTTTAGCCTTGTGCACACGACAAATGTGTGCCCATATTTGTGACGATGAATGAGGATCTAGATGCAGCTTTAATAATGAAAACAAAAGATGATCCAGGTAACTCAGAATATACGGAAAAACAAAACAAAAAAAAACACAGGGAGCCAAGAGCAGGGCTAGAACAAGACAGGAATCCATTCAAACAACTGACAAAGACTGAACGGAAATCAGGGCATGATATACACCTAAACTCAGATTAAACACAGGTGAGGAACAATGGGGAACAGCTGGAGGTGATCAGAGCAGGGGATGATGGGAAGTGTAGTCCGGGAACAGATGACAGGGGAGAAACACAGGCCAGACAACAGTGAATCATTACAATATTAGTAAAGAGTGGTGTTCTCTGCATTTGTGATTAACAACAAATGATATTATAAGTGTTGGTGAGAAACAGATCAATATTTAAGTCATTTTTTACTATCAGTCTCCACTTTCACATTCTTTTTCTTTTGTTTTTGGTCATTCACAATTTGTTTACATATCGCCACCTACTGGGCAGAGAGGAGTATTTATAGCAAAATGGACTTAAATATTGATCTGTTTCTTCACCCACATCTATCATATTGCTTTTGAAATTCAAACCTTACCACTGGAGTCATATGGATTACATTTCTGCTGCCTTAATGTGCTTTGTGGAGTTTCAAAAATGTTGGTACCCATTCACTTGCATTATGAGGACCTACAGAGCTGAGATATAATTCTTAGTTTGTGTTCTGCATAAGAAAGAATTTCATACATGAGGGTTAAGAAAATTATGAGCAAATTACTATCCTTTAATTCTGCCAAATTCAACAAAATGAGAATTAAGGCAGAAAGACATTGCATCTTGTTTCCATTATAAAGAAAGTGAATGGTGACTGAGGCTGTTAATCCTTGACATTTTGCCTAGCATTTTGTGTTTCACAGGAGAAAGTCTCATGGATTTTCACTTTTGGGAAAACTATCCCTTTTAATTTGTTATACTCCAGCCAATTGTATTTTTAAACCTCTTGAATGGACACTGCCCAACAAAGGTAAAATACTGTAACTACATATTTGATCAAAATTGAGTTTTGATCAGAATTGGTTCTCTTACAATGTGATCTGTATTATGAGAGATGAGGTTGGCTCAAATATGTTCAAATGGATGTTGAAATTTTTATATTTCAGATTTGGATGGACAATCAAAAGCTTTGAAGATGTTTTTCTGTTGCAATGTTGACGTAGTTACTGTGTTTTGACTTTGTAGTGCAGTACAGGCTGCATGTCTGGCAATTATTTTTCTCACATTTTTTAACCTATCATTTGGTTTATGGTTACCTGACAGTTGCAGCACCCAAAGTGTCAGAAAAAGTGTTGATAACCTCCTCTTTATTCTCAGAAGCTTTCTATAATACAGCTATTGTAATCCTCAATGTTAGGTTTTCTTGCTTCATATTTTACTCCTTTATATGACAGTATGGAGAATGGGCTAGTATTGTGGCCCTGATTCCTTTACAGTCAACATTCTTAAGCTGTCATTACCACATTTAATTTGCAACAAATAATGTATTTCACGGATCAGAGGTCTGAAGGTTGGCATGAAATCATATATATCCTGAACTGAAGCAGCTTTGTGATTGCATATAAAAAAGAAGCTTGGTTTCCATGGAAACTGTTTCTAAACAAACTGATGCCTTTGCACAGTACACTCCTTTCATTCTTCAAGGTCACTGTAAAATACCAAGAACAATCCCACCATCGCTCTCTCTCTCTTTCTCTCTCTCTCTCTCTTTTACAAATGCAAAAACATGCATATCTATAAAGCCAAGTGCCCTCTGCATGATTTTTTTAAAGTTAATCTTTACAATTGACTAGTAATACTTAATAAGAGCAATCCACAACAAATTTGTAATCATATTGTTTACAACAAATGTAAATGTTTTATTAGGAATAAAAGATTAGAATATTTATTTTTTGCTAAATGCAAATTGCTGTATTTCACAAACACAAAGTCACAATTAGAGCAGAGACATCTTTTTCAACATTGTATGTTCAACTGCTGAACATAGAGCTTGAGTTTAAAAGACTACATCAGAAAAGTGACTCATGATGGTTTTGTCAGTTCCTTGACATCTAGTTAGACTTTACCTTTTATCTCTCCCTGCCTAATTACGTACTAGCTGTCTCTTTATTACCACTGAATTCATCAGTTTGCAACTATTTGAAAAGATGTGTTAATTTAGAATTAATTTAGTGACACTATATTTTTAATTAGATAAGTCACAAATTTAATATCATATCAAAGGAACTTGGTATGTTTATAAAACCCTATCCTTTTAAATTCTGTTCAAAAACGTGTTTCTTTATTGTTTGAAATGTGTATAAATGGAACTTCTGTTGCTATTAAGTGATTATTTGAAGTTATGGGAGCACTGCAACAGATGGCATGGTCCTCACAGAGCCCAACAATGAACATTGGGTCAGTCTGGGATTACAAGAATAGACAGAAGTAATTGAGACAGCCTAAATAAATAAAAAGAACCGTGATAAATTCTCCAAGAAGCTTGGAACATCCTATCTGCCAACAACCAAGAAAACTGTGTCCAGGTGTAAATAGGAGAATTGGTGCTGTTTTGAAGGCAAAAGTGTTCACACCAAATATTGATTTAGCTCTTTTTCTATTTATTGGACTTTGTATGACGTTAATTGATTACTGAAAACTATTTATGTAAATATTTTTTAAGAAATCCTCACTTTGAAAGTTTTTCACAAGTGCCTAAAACTATTACACAGTACTTTATGTCTCCTAGCAACATGAAAATTAGTCCTACTTCTGCCAATGTAGAGAGATAAATAATATCTGAGTTTGTAGAATAGCTTGCCGATGAACTAGATGTTTATTGCCTCTTAATTTATTGCCATTAGTGTGATGGGATTATGTTTAGATTGTGTAAAATCAATACTGAATAGTAAACAGAAACATTAATTGGCCCATTAGAGATCTTGGTCTGGTCGACCCTTGTACTTTGTCAGGATCCTGTCATCTTTGGATCTGGTTTGTTGTAGTTTTTAACAGGATTCTGACAGTCATCTTTGTTTATTTTGTTTCTGTACTTGTTTTTAAGTTCATGGCCAGGTGCATTGTCATGTTATGCCTTGTGATTGCTTTGTTTTTGAAATTTTCTGCACAAGGCCTTGTGTGTATCATCCACATGCGTTCTTTCTCCGACTCCTTGTTCCCTCACCCCTCCTCCTTGTTTAGTACTCGTTAGGTTAATTAGTCTCACCTGTTCCTCATGTGGTTGTTCCCTTTATATTGTGCTTCCTACCCCTCATATTGTTGTCAGTTTGTCGTTGTTCATGGTTCTAGTTAGTTGGTTTATTCTAGTCTGTTGCCCTATTTAGTCAAGTCTGTTATCTCTCTCGTGAGAGTGTTTTGTTTCAGTTCTCTTTCAAAGTTGGGCATACTCCTGTATCTGGGTCCTACTATAAACACAGTATGATCTGACCATTTTAGGACCTAGCAGAGGCAATTATGGGCATTTTCCTTTTTCCTTTTCCTCTTACCAAGACACCTGCAGCTGGTGGTTGGTCCAGATCACCAATCTCCATTCTCTCCGGGAAGGAGAGCATGAGTTATTGCTTATGGTGGACGAGTTGGGTTACACCAAAGCTGAACCTGTTCAACAAATGCCTTAATGATCCTCTTTAAGGATCCTCTCCTTCTGTGAATGTGTGGGATACTTCCATCATCAGAAGGAGTGGATAACACCTCAATACAGGCAACTCTCCCACACTTGGCATCGATCCCACCCTTAGACTGCCAAGTCCCCAGCCATCCCCTGCCCAGCTGCTCTCCAGGTGATGTCCGCCGAGTCTGCTGCTGACCGCCAGGAGGTGGCAGCCGTTACCGCTACCAATTGCCAGGAGGCACTTCCCGCAGCAGTGGTCCTGAGTGTCTGGAGGAGATGGGGGCCCCTGCTCCCCTGGCACTGCCAGCATTCAGGGCCTTGGAGGCCGTTCCTCTGCCCCTGTCAGTGTTTATGGCCACAGAGACTGTTAGCGGCCACGGAGGCAGTTACCATACTGCTGCCAGCATTCACAGCCATGGAGGCCATGGCAAACATTGACGAGCCTGTCCAGCCCCCGGCAACCTTTGATGAGCCTGTCCAGTCCCTAGCACCGTCAACCAGCCCGTTGCTCTGTCTATGGCCAACATTTGTCAGACACCAGCTACCAGTCTTTTGCTCAGTCCAATGGCCAGCACCTGTCCGACACCAGCCAACAGTCTGTTGCTCAGCCTAGCCCAGTAACCAGCACTCATCAGACACTAGTTACCAATCTGTTGACCAGTCTGTCTAGATCCATGTGTCCGCCGTCCAGTCCCAAGTGGCTGCCGCCCTGCCTGATCTCCTACTGTTCCCAGCATCTGACACTAAATCTGCATGCCACTGACTTTCAGTCATCTCAGTCAGCTGTGGATTCCCACCAGTCTGTCCAGCCTGCCGCTGTGGCGCCCACCAGCCTGTCCAGCCAGCTGCAGCAGCCACCATCCATTTTTCCCAGCTTGCTGTGCCTGCCAAGACCAGCTTCTTCTGCCCACTGTGGAAGACACTGACCTCATCCCTGCCCTCAGGCTGTCTGAACTCGGTCCATTAAAGCTCATTAAATTGCCTTCCTGTGTCTGGGTCCTCTGATGTAATCCTGACAACTTTGTTCTGAAAATTCTTTGGAAGGGGTTGAAATGCAAAAATCTGTGCCTTCATAAAGGGCACCATTTGGGATTTTTTTTTCATTCCATTTTTCTCTAAAAAAGAGAGCTTGCTAGCAACAGAATAATACAATTATATTACTTTATAAGCTTACATTAGTCTCTTATGCTTACATTGTGTCTTCTTGTCAACCTTCATTCAAAAGTAGTATATAATGTGATCATATTAGTTCATATTATAGCAAAATATAAAACTCATATAGTTCCCATTCTGTCACTCACTCGACGTTGTGTCGAATGAAGTGACACAAGGGGTCTTCCTGGGATGCCGAACGTACCTCTGAACCTGAGAAAAGGCCAATGTCAAGTTGGCAGACAGAATTTGCATGCCCCGCCCAGGACATACGGGTATAAAGGGAAGCTGGGCAGCGAATGCCAGTCAGAATTTTTCTTCGGAGCTGAATGGTTGTGCAACAAGCAAGCAGAGCTTCACTACTGTTCCACTCACCTCTGTCAGTGAGAAGCATTGCTGTTGGATCCTACAGTGCATTACCAGCTGGCGTCTCTCTCTCTGCATGCTGTGCAGTTTACGCCCTTGGGTGATTCTACAGCGCTTTCTTCCTGTTAAAAGATTGTTATCCTCCTAAAAGAGTTTATTTTCTCTAAAAGAGTCTGAGTTTTACACTCACAAAAAGAGCAATACACATCGGTGTTGAACGTCCTTTTCAGAATGCGTCTTTTTCAAGATGCCCCTGTGTTGTTCCTGGATGCGGTCGATTTCTCTCCAAGAACGACGGCCACAGACGCTGCCTTGTGTGCCTGGGCAGTGATCACACTAAGGCGGCGTTCTTGGATGGTTCATGTACTCTCTGTGAGAACATGACCATGGCAATGTTGCGGTCGCAGCTCTCCTTAATGAAGGTGAATGCCACTTCAGCTGCCCCCCGCTTTGCTCCTTCTTCCCACGGGATTGAGCACAACCCGGCTGGCGATGAAGGCCATATGGGGATGATGACGGGCTCAGCCCCATGAACTGCCGCACCCCGACATACGAGCTTGCTTCCTCCGAGCTCGGGATGAGTGCGATTCGCCTCACGGCCAGCCGGCATTCTCCCTTGAGCACCTGGGCTTGAATGATGACATCACCGCTGCATTGGAGAGTGTCCAGGCGTCTGACGCAGAAGTCTCAACTGGGCTGCCGCCTTTGGGCCAGCCCACCCAGTCTGAGGTAAATGCGCAGATGGCTTGACGACTGGTACCTCGGCGTCGGGCGGCACTCACTGCTCAGCCCGACGGGCCAGCGCTGACAAGTTCCAAAGACGCCTTCTTAGGATGCCTTCTTAGGAACTCTTCCTAAGCACCCAAGCCTCTGGATGCTCTTCTGCCTCCCGACGCACTATTACCTGCTCCCCCCCGCCGCGAAGCCCCGCCCGGTACTTCAAAAGCGATCGTCCCATTAGTGCCCCTCGCACGGAGCAGCTTAATGCGTGGCTCTCACTTCCCAATCCTTCGTGCTGGCTGGCCAGGACCATCTGACTCGGCTACGTGATTCAGTTCGCCCGGCTCCCGCTTCGTTTCAGTGGAATTCGCTCCACTTCCGTGCGCAGCAAGAAAGCCAGCGCCTTACGAGCAGAGATCACGACCCTGTTCCTCATGGACGTGATAGAGCCCATCCCTCCAGCCGAGATGGAGAAAGATTTCTACAGCCCTTACTTCATCGTACCTGAGAAAAGCGGCGGGTTGTGACCAATCATGGACCTGTGAGTTCTCAACCAGGGCTTGCACAAACTCATGTTCAAAATGCTCACGCAGAAACAGATTCTCACCTGCATTCGACAGCTAGATTGTTTTGCGCCGGTAGACCTGAAGGACGCATACTTCCACGTCTCCATTCTGCCTCGACACTGACCCTTCTTGCGGTTCGCGTTCGATGGCCAGGCGTATCAGTACAAAGTCCTACCCTTCGGCCTGTCCCTGTCCCCTCGCGTCTTCACAAAGGTCGAGAGGCAGCTCTTGCCCCCCTAAGAGAAGTGGGCATCCACATACTCAACTACCTCGACGATTGAATCATCCTTGCCCACTCTCGAGTGTCACTGTGTGATCACAGGGACCAGGTGCTCAGGCACCTCAGCCGCCTAGGGCTTCAGGTCAACTGGAAAAAGAGCAAGCTCGACCCGTTCAGAGCATCTCTTTTCTCAGCATGGAGTTAGACTCAGTCTCAATGTCAGCGCGGTTCACCAACGAGCATGCGCAGTCAGTGCTCAGGTGCCTCGCTCTCTTTGAGCCAAGCACAGCGGTTCCTCTAAAACAATTCCAGAGCATATGGCATCCTCAGCCACGGTCGCGCCACTCGGGTTGAAGCACATGAGACCGCATCAGCACTGGCAGACTCGAGTCCCAAGATGGGTATGTCACCATGGCACATACCGTGTGAAAATCACCCCTTCCTTTTCTGCGGACCAGAGTCCCCCTGCAGCAGGTGTCCAGGTAACCACAGATGCCTCTCAACAGGGTTGGGGTGCTGTGTGCAACAGGCACACTGCCGCTGGCCTCTGGAAAGGACCCCGGCAGCGTTGGCACATCAATTGCCTGGAGTTGATGGCTGTATCCCTTGCCCTACAGAGGTTTCTCCCACTAATCTGAGGCAAGCACGACTTGATCCATTCAGACAGCACCGTGACGGAAGCATACATAAATCGCCAGGCCAGCGTGCACTCTCATCATATGTCACAACTCACCCGCCATCTCCTTCTTTGGAGTCAGCCGCGACTCCACGCATATCCCTGGCAACTCTTTCTCAGGGACAGGGCACCCTCTGGCATCCGCGCCCAGACCTCTAGAACCTCCACGTCTGGCCCCTGGATGGGATACGGAAGATCTAGTGGAACTTTACACCCTGAAATGACACCTGTTCGCGAACTGGTGTTCTTCCCGAGCCAAAGACCCGCAGAGCTGTGCAGTTCAGTCAGTGCTTCTATTTCTGCAGGAAAGGCTGGAGGGGAGGCTGTCCCCCTCCACCTTGAAGGTGTATGTAGCTGCTATCGCAGCCCACCACGACACAGTAGATGGAAAGTCCCTAGGTAAGCATGACTTGATTACCAGGTTCCTGAAGGGCGCCCGGAAACTGAATCCTTCCTGGCCTAACCTATTCTCCTCCTGGGATCTCTTAGTGGTCCTCTTGGGCCTCCAGAGACCCCCCTTCGAGCCACTTGATTCAGTTGAGCTCAAGGCCCTCTCCCTGAAGATGGCCCTCCTGATCGCGTTAGCCTCCATCAAGAGGGTTGGGGACCTGCAAGCGTTCTCTGTCGACACCTGCCTGGAGTTCACCTTATCCTGAGACCCTGACCGGGCTACGTGCCCAAGGTTCCTACGACCCCTTTCAGGGACCAGGTTGTGAACCTGCAAGCGTTGCACCGGGAGGAGGCAAACCCAGCCCTTTCGTTGATGTGTCCGGTGCGTGCTTTGCATACCTATTTGGACCGCAAGCAGAGCTTTAGATGTTCTGAGCAGCTCTTTGTCTGCTTTGGCGGATGGCGGAAAGGGAATGCCATCTCCAAACAGAGGTTAGCTCACCCACGCCATGCCTGCCCCCCTGCGGGTTCAAGCACACTCCACGAGAAGGGCATCCTCGTGGGCACTGGCCTATGGCACCTCCCTAGCAGACAACTGTAGAGCAGCAGGCTGGACAACACCCAATACCTTTGCCAGATTTTAAAATCTAAGGGTTGAATTGGTCTCGTCCCGTGTTTTCGCTGCCTGGATGTTTTTTCCTCCCTAGCCCTCTGGCCTGCGAATTCAGCAGAGTAATTCGCGGCCAGACCCACTACGAGTCACAGGTGCTCTGTACTGGAGTCAGGCTCCACAGGTATTGTTCCCTCTTCAGGCTAACTCCCTGTGATTTTCCACGGTACGGTCCCCTTGTCGGCGGACCCGCATTTCCCTCTGGCAGCCCCGCTGCCCCGGTTGCCGTGCCTGTAGAGTCCTCCCTCATTTGGCTGGACCTACCACCACACCGTGTCCCACGTCCGGCTTCACAACCCTCGAGGTGTATTTGCTACACATTACCTCCCCATAGACTGGGCAGGGTGTGGCCTCTGCAGGGTCTTTCCAACCTACAAGAATAGGAAATTAGCGGACTCCCCGGATGCAGCTCCCTCGCTTCCGGCCCCGCACTGCAGCCCCGGCACGCCAGCGCTGACAAGCTCCGAAGATGCCTCTCTAGGCCTCTTCCTCAGTCACTAACCGGCCCCCTGCCGGGTACGCGGAGCAAGGTAAGTGCTTCGAGTCATCTCTCAGCACCCAAGCCTCGGGACGCTCTTCTGCCTCCCGACGTATTATTTCCTACTCCCAGAGAAAGACTGCCTTCCCCGATTTAAGATTGGCCCCATAGTGAGAGAGAAGGCTGCGGCTGCTTGGCTTGCTCCCATGCTAGTCATGTAGCACCTGTTTCCCCCTCAGGGGTGTGGGAAACCTAAGGTCTGTATGCGCAATCTCTTTGGGGGCGTTGGGGAGGGCTACGTGCAGCCGGTACAGGTGCCTCTAGCACACAATAGCCTGCTTTGCCCCTGTTTCAACAGTTCACATAACACAGTCAGTGCCTGGCACTTTTACATGGGACCCCTTGTGTCACTTCATTCGACACAACGTCGAGTGAGTGACAGAAGGGGAACATCATGGTTACTGTTGTAACCTCCGTTCCCCGAGGGAGGGAACGAGATGTTGTGTCCCTTCTGCCACAGCACTAGACCTAGCACTGTAAATGGCCGTACCTTATTTTCGGCTCCTCAGTTCAAAATCCTGACTGCCATTCGCTGCCCCACTTCCCTTTATACCCGTATGTTCAGGGCGGGGCATGCAAATCCTGTCTGCCAACTTGACATTGGCCTTTTCTCAGGTTCAGAGAATATGTTCGGTGTCCCAGGAAGACCCCTTGTGTCAATTAATTCGACACAACGTCTCGTTCCCTCCCTCGGGGAATGGAGGTTACAACAGTAACCATGACGACCTCCATATTGCATACACATATAGCCTATGATCATAGAATTGCGTGTCGCGCCCACACAATTATGCACATCCCTCTTTGACTAAACTTATCTGGATTTTCCCATCTTATAGTTTACATTTAAGAAAGCAAATCTGTACCTTTGAGTACTTCAATGCTTTTTCTTTGTTCTCTGCATTGAAAATGCACTCTAGTGCCCATTGAGTTTTCATGCAACTGTGATGCATGTGTGGGCCACAGTGAGAGAGTCTCCATATGAAGTTAAATTGCCATCTCATGAAACAATTTAATAGGTTTTTTAAAAGATTCCAGGTTCAGTACAAGTTAAGCTCAATCAACAGCATTTGAAGCATAAATTTTGATTACCACAAAAATAATTTCAACTCTTCACTCCTTTTCTACCACAAAGATATCTCGAAAATATTTCAGCTCTGTTGATTCTCACAATGCAAGTGGATGGGTACCAAAACTCTCCAAAAAGAACATAAAAGCAGTATAAAAGTAATCCATATGTCTCCAGTGCTTAAATCCATATCTTCAAACGCTATATGATAGGTGTGGGTGAGAAAAGGATCAATATTTCAGTACCTTTTTAAGTTATTCTCCCTGCCCAGTAAGTGGAGATATGCAAGAAGAATGCGAATGGACAAAAACAAAAGAAGAAGAATGTGAGGGAAAGTGAGGGGAGGAGTAATATTTATAATCTTTTCTCCCACACCTATCATATCGCTTTTGAAGATATGGATTTAACCACTGAATTCATATGGATACATTTTATGCTGCTTTTATATGCTTTTTGGGCTTTCCAAGGTCTGATCACCTTTCACTTGCATTGTTAGGACCAACAGAGCTGCGATATTATTCTAAATAACTTTGTGTTCAGGCAGAAAAAAGAAAGTCATGCACATCTGGGATGAGATTGAGTAAATGAGAGAATTTTCATTTCATGAGAGAATTCAACTGTTGAATTCCTTTAACTTGAATTAAACATGGAACATTGCTTTTTGCATCCACCAGCGCTATTTTAATTGTTTTCCTATGTAAAAAAAAAAAATTAGGCGCCATGTAAGGTTAAAAAGAACTTCAACGTTCCCTTAGGTTTTCAGAATATGACATTTATCACTTCTGAGAAGAATGTTGGAGACAAATTTGCGCAGCGTTTATGTTAAAATTATAGGCAAATAAAATAAATAAAATGTATTAGCGGACTGCTCCGTACTGTTTCAGATGGGCATTGTCACATGAAGTCTGATGTCATACGGGACGAGCGCGCAGCAGAGGCAGCTGCTCTTGTAAGGTGGCAGTCATCCATTGAACAGGAGCGGGTCAGAGAAATCAACGCATTGCGCACAGACATCATTTGTTGCTGTTTTTAAACATCTGAATTTTCATCATAAATTGTCAGCTTGCAACATGGTAAGCCTCGTATTTTCCAAAATGTGCTGCTTTGGCAACTGTGATAATCTATTGGGTACAGATCAGTTTTAGCAGCATATATCTTATAACTTAATTTTAAATCATTAGATTGTAAAAAGCTGTCATTTATTAAAGTCTGTATTTATTTTTTCCAAATAACCGATTTTTACTAACCGAGGTAATTTGATTTAATGGTATTAAATGGTATTAATAATTGGGTTTTTTTCGGAGTCAACTTGTCTTTTTTGTCATTACATGTTTGCTCTTATTTTACAATTGAATAGGCAATGGACAGCAACGTGGTGCAAATTTTCAAGGAGGACAAATGCCCCGCTGCTCACCCCGAAAAGTGTTTACCCAACTTCACATGGCAGTCTGCTGCTTCAGACGTATATAACTATTCGCTGAATGAAAGCTGGACGAACGAGCAGGAAACCATGTCTCCTATCATTCCGATCATCACTGCTGTGTACTCTGTGGTGTTTGTTGTTGGATTAGTGGGGAACTGCCTTGTAATGTATGTCATAATCAGGTAAGAAACCTCAATGTTCCAGGGTGCATTTAACCATTAATAGCAGTAATGGTGTGTTAAAGTTATGATTATGAATAATATTTGACTAACTTTGTAATAACATATGATGGATTATTACTTATGGACAATTTGTAAGACTTAAAGTTCTATGGTTTGTTTGAAATAGCTGTTTTTGTGGAAATCATATGGTGAGATTTCCGAGCGCTAATCAGCAAGCACTTTGGCGCCCTCCGGTGGACTGAAATATGAAAGCATATTGCAGTCATAATTATAATATTGAGGCTCAAAACTGCAGAACCGTTCAGGCTCATTGAATAATATATATTTTTTGTATATATTGTCTAAATAAAAATGTGTTTTTGACTGTTAGGTCATGGCTTAAGCTCACACCTCAAATGTGATCATAAAAATGTATGGGTTTAACCTTGAATTACATGTATTAGCTTTTTTACAACTGTCAAAAAACATGGATTTTTTAATTATTGAAGGGAAAAGATTCAATAACATTTGACAATCCACAGTCAGTTTGTTTAGTATTCTGTTCATACTAGGGATGTGAGAGACTAGTTGACTAACGGTTCTGATTCTGCTAGTTGACACTGGAATTATTCATATTTCCCCCATTAAACTGATCATAATTTTTCATATTTATTATGGCTTTATATTTTTACAGAGTCTGTGCTTAAATTACTGTAATATTAAGGTTACATATTTTAAATAGAATTAATAATACAAATATTATTTAAAAAAGAGGATATCTGGAGCAGATACAGTTCACGAAATGTCCTCTCGCTACCCAAAGCAAACACAGAAGAGTAGTAATGAAATCACTTCAGAGGTGGTGCGGGAATCGGATTTCCAGACGTTTGAAAGTCTATGGATGTTTTCACATTTAAGTCCTCTTTACATCTGCGCATAATTGTACGTTGTTTTTCCGTTGTGAAGACTTTTTCAAGCGCAGGATAGCAGCCTCACGTGATTCAAGTCCCGTCTTTCACCGGGCCATGTCGACGTGTTAATTTTGCTCATCAAAAAATGCATGCTTTTGAGTAGCCTAGAAAATGACTATTTATTTTCAACGAGATGCCAACTGCTTAACAGGTTAAACAACCCGATCTCATGAAAATTCGTATGTAATTTGGCCAGCGACGTCATTGGCTGTAGTGAAAGTCGTATGAATTCAAACGAGCATGATAGCATATGAATTAGCCAAATTTAGAAAAGTCGTACGAATCCTGACGAGTTTGCTGTGAGAGTGTCTTGCGTTAAATTATATTTTATTTTGTGTGCACGTCATGTTTAGAATACTATACAATGTTTATTGTAGGCTACATCACAGGCCTATTTTTTCTATCCTAAATGGCTAATATTTTGTTTATGTTTTTACATTGTAACTTATTGGTTAATGTTTACACCAAACAGCTGTCATATTAGATCAATGGCTAATGCACGACTGCGTATCGCGAAATACGCGCAACTTTTCAGCGCATTTGTTTTCTCTCGTAGATTTAATAATTTAATAATTTTAATATGTTAAGTATCGTTATGTGGTGAATTCCATTTAGAACAGGCTATTAGGATTGCTCTGTTGGTCCTGCACTATTCATTCAATTGTTTTCAATAAATATTCGCTAACTTTGATTCAGTGAATGCATGTCATGTTCTAAACTCAGCAAAAAAAAAAGAAACGTCGCTTTTTCAGGACATTGCATTTTAAATATAGTTTATAAAAATACAAATAACTTTACTGATCTTTATTGTAAAGTGTTTAAACAATGTTTCCCATGCTTGTTCAATGAACCACAAACAATTAATGAACATGGAACGGTTATTAAGACACTAACAGCTTATAGACGATTAAGATCACAGTTATAAAAACTTAGAACACTAAAGAGACCTTTCTACTGACTCTGAAAAGCACCAATAGAAAGATATCCAGTGTCCCCGCTCATCTGCGTGAACGTGCAGATGAGTGACATCATGCCTCCATGAGGACTGCAGATGAGGCCAGGTCAATAAATTGCAATGTCCGTACTGTGAAACAACTTAGACAGCGCTACAGGGAGACAGGAAGGACAGCTGATCCTCCTCGCAGTGGCAGACCACGTGTAACAACACCTGCACAAGACCGGTACATCCGAATATCACACCTACGGGACAGGTACAGGATGGCAACAATAACAGCCCAAGTTACACCAGGAACACACAATCCCTCCATCAGTGCTCAGACTGTCGGCAATAGACTGTGAGAGGCTGGACTGAGGGGTCTCAGGCCTGTTGTAAGACAGATCCCTACCAGACATCACCAGCAACAACATCACCTACGCAACATCACCTACACTCTTCACGCACAAGTTGCAGTTTTGTCTCACCAGGGGTGATGGTCGGACTTGAAGGAATGAGCGTTACATCGAGGCCTGTACTCTGGCGCATGATCGGTTTAGAGGTGGAGGGTCCATCATGGTCTGGGACGGTGTGTCACAGCATCATCGGACTGAGCTTGTTGTCACTGCAGGCAATCTCAATGCTTTGCGTTACAGGGAAGAAATCCTCCTCCCTCATGTGGTACCCTTACTGCAGGCTCATCCTGACATGACCTTCCAGCATGCCAATGCCACCAGCCTTATTGCTCGTTCTGTGTGTGATTTCCTGCAAGACAGGAATGTCAGTGCTCTGCCATGGCCAGCAAAGTGCCTGGATCTCAATCCCATTGAACACGTCTGGGACCTGTTGGATCGGAGGGTGAGGGCTAGAGCCATTCCCCCCAGAAATGTCTGGGAACTTGCAAGTGCCTTGGTGGAAGAGTGTGGTAACATCTTACAGCAAGAACTGGCAAATCTGGCACAGTCCATGAGGAGGAGATGCACTGCCGTACTTAATGCAGCTGGTGACCACATCAGATACTGACTGTTACTTTTGATTTTGACTTCCCCCCCAGGGACACATTATTCCATTTCTGATTGTCACATGCCTGTGAAACTTGTTCAGTTTATGTCTTAGTTGTTGAATATGTTTATGCTCATACAAATATTTACACGTTAAATTTGCTGAAAATAAAAGCAGTTGAAAGTGAGAGGATGTTTCTTTTTTTGCTGAGTTTATATTTTATGTACAATGATCATAATGCAAGGCAAGCATATTGCAGATGAATGCCCCTTTTCAGTGGAAATTAGCTTCAAATTTATAATAGATTAAGTATTTTAAATGGGTTGCATAAACAATTTTTTTAAACTGTTTTCTAAAGGTTGGTTTCTTTTTAGACTAGTCGACTTAAAAATTTCTGTTTAAATGTCAGTGAAATTATTCATTCAGCACATCATACAGATTGACTAAAAGAAAATTAATGTACAAAAATTCATCATATTGATGTGTTATGTTTAAAGGGATAGTTCATCCAAAAAAAATATTCTGTCATTATTTAATCACCCTTATGTTGTTACAAACCTGTTGGACTTTCTTTTTTTCTGTGAAACAAAAAACGTTAGCCTCAGTCGCTATTCACTTTCATTGCATATTATTTTCCATGAAATGAAAGTGAATGCTGACTAGGGATGCTAGAGTGTGGGTTATTGAGAAAGTTAATGAAGTTAACCAGTTTTACAGTTATTTCAAAATCTTCTTATCATACAAAAGCATTAAGGCAAAAAAGTAATATCATATCACAATTAAACGTTTTAGAGGACGGGTGTCTTAGGGGATATTTAGATGCTAAGCATAGCCCTACAATAGGAAAACTGATAGGATGTATATAATAAGATAGGCTCCAATATAGAGCATATCACCGCTTATGCGCATCCCAGGCACAAAATGAAGTGCTTCAGTGTAGGGCTGGGTATATTACTACAGATTTCCCGATTCAATTTGATTCTGGTTCACAAGTTCTCAATTCGATTTGATTCCAATTTCGATTCAATATGGAGTCATATGGGTATACACAGGCAGCCAAAAGTTTGGAATAATGTACAGATTTTGCTGTTTTGGAAGGAAATTGGTACTTTAATTCACCAAAGTAGCATTCAACTGATCACAAAGTATAGTCAGGACATTACTGGTGTAAAAAACAGCACCATCGTTATTTGAAAAAAGCTATTTTTGATCAAATCTAGACAGGCCCCATTTCCAGCAGCCATCACTCCAACACCTTATCTTTGAGTAATCATGCTCAAATGCCAATTTGGTACTAGAAAATTACTTGCCATTATATCAAACACGGTTGAAAGCTATTAGGTTCGTTAAATGAAGCTTAACATTGCCTTTGTGTTTGTTTTTGAGTTGACACAGTATGCAATAGATTGACATGTCTTAAGGTCAATATTACGTCAAAAATGGCAAAAAATAAACAGCTATCTCTAGAAAATCATCAGTTAATCATTGTTTTGATGAATGAAGGCTATACAATGCTTGAAATTGACAAAAACTGAAGATTTCATACTCAGGGGTGCAGGCCTTATGGGAAGAATTGCAAAAAAAGACACTTTTGCAACAGAAAAACTAAAATGTAAAGGTTAGATTGTGATAATTGGAAAAGAGTGTTATGGATCTTAACCCCATTGAGCTTTTGTGGGATCAGCTAGACTGTAAGATACGTGAGAAGTGCCCGACAAGACAGCCACATCTATGGCAACTGCAACAGGAAGCGTGGGGTGAAATGTCACCTGAGTATCTGGTCAAACTGACAGCTAGAATGCCTAGGATCTGCAAATCTGTGTACCTTTTTATTTATTTACATTGATTTGTTGAACATGTGCTTAAACTGGTACTGTCTCTTTAACAAAACCGGAATTTCTGTAAAAGATTGTCTTGCATGCTAACAATAAAAGGCTTGAATGGCTTTATCTTATCTGTGCCATACATGATTAGAATTAAATGTTTGTTTTTTTTGTTGTTTTTGATCAACAACTGACTGTATAGGACAGAAAGGGTATTAAAATAGACTTTATTCAATGACAAATGGGTTGCATGGATCTCGTCTTTGGACGCACGTTACATGGAACTTTTACTCTCAACATGCAGTAAAAGGATCTCGCTGCTGTATACTTCACCACTATACTACACAATCACTGGTGAGTGAAATCTAAAAATATAATTCCCAGATGCCAAATATATACATTTTAGTCGCATAGCGCAACAATTTGTTGCATTGTAGTGGAGGGTTGCGTGTGTAGTAAAAGATCAATATTGTGTATTTAAGAATCGATATTGAGATAGTTCAAAGAAAGATCACGATGCATTGTAAAATCAATATTTTTGCCCAGCCATAATTAAATGTACATGGAGTGTATTGAGTTGTTTTTTAAAGTGCAAAGCAGTAACATTATTTTGGGTGCTCAACATTTAGTACATGACATCAAAAAGTATTTTCCTCTGCAAACATTTTATTAAAGCAATCTGTTGTCTGTCAGACACCCCACAATAAAGAATCGGCAACAGACCGTTCTTAATCGGTCCACAACGCCTCACAAATAAACCTGTGGACTATGCATAATAATGGGAACACTGCAGGCGGTTTAAAGTTAAATTGAAATTTATTGTTGAATGTTGTGAATTTGTACACAAGCAATGGTTTAAATAATGAGGATGACTTAAGACGCCACTTCTCAAAGTTTACCACACTGATAGTAACTGCACGAAAAAGCACAAAGCGAATTTAAACATTCTAAAAAGTTGCATCTCTCAATTAATTCCTTTAAGCACCACATTTAAAAATATGCAACTTACTAGTTTGTTGTTGGACGAATAGTCGCCATTTGTAGGATGTTTACCTTTTATATGATGACTGTCAGCATGTTTAACATCCCTTGTCCTCGTGTTCGAGTTTGTGTGTAGCCCCAGTTTCACATGGAATGAAAGTTC
The DNA here is from genome assembly GCA_032164185.1 of Moxostoma hubbsi. Lineage (NCBI taxonomy): Eukaryota > Metazoa > Chordata > Actinopteri > Cypriniformes > Catostomidae > Moxostoma > Moxostoma hubbsi. The sequence goes on from JAVLUX010000009.1 coordinate 29,662,180, forward strand.
ACATTCAGTCTGCGATACCTGTCCAGTAACCATAGTAACAGCCAGTAACCAGCCAGGTGCAAGCACAACAGATTTTCACATTTAGGCTTACAATGAAAAACTCTTTTATATTATATATTATAATATTTTTGCCACGTGTAAATAAATAAAAAGAAATCATGGTTTTTAACCGTAGATTCTAAATTCTTAAATTGACCGTGATATTTTTAATCATGGTTAATAGTAAAACCATATAATAATGACATCCCTAATGGTGACTGAGATTGCCATTCTGCCTAACATCTACTTTTGCATTCCACGGGAAAAAAGGAAGCCATACAGGTTTGGAACAACATAAGGGTGAATAAATGATGACATAATTTTCCTTTTTGGTTGAACTATACCTTTAAAAACATTTATTTGAACAAACTCTGACTCAGTCCACTTTTCTTTAGATACACTAAAATGAAAACTGCCACCAACATCTATATCTTCAACTTGGCTGTTGCCGATGCCTTGGTAACCACCACCATGCCCTTTCAGAGCACAGATTACCTACTCAACTCATGGCCATTTGGAGAGGTGGTTTGCAAGGTTTTCATCTCCATTGACTATTATAATATGTTCATTAGTATCTTTACACTAACCATGATGAGTGTGGACCGCTATGTGGCGGTCTGTCACCCTGTGAAGGCCCTGGACTTCCGCACACCAGTGAAAGCCAAGATCATCAACATCCTCATCTGGGTGCTGTCTTCAGCTGCTGGGATCCCTGCAATGGTGCTTGGGAGCACTCAGACAAACAATGGTAAAATAAATGTTTATGGACGTCAAGTATATTCGGTATTATTTGTTGATGTGGGACCTGATAGTTTAAGAATGGATGAACAGTTCTTTGCTACATTGTAATATATTTGTTTTTCCTACCCACAGTGGCTTCATTACAGTACACATGTTTAGCATGTCCTCACTTCTGCTTAATTATTAACTGGTGTTTATGGCTAGTTGACACATAATATGTACACTGACCTTTACATTTTAGGTTGAATTTTATGTGATTGTATAAGGGAAAATGTGTAAGTGTCCTGCTCATTTTGAGTAACTTTGACCCAGAAACACATTGTGAATTTTATGCACTGAAGCAAAAAGTAAAGTCTCAGCTTTCTAATGATAGACCGTTGTTTGGAGTAGAAACATATGTCAAGTCCTGTAACGGCACAGAGTTTTTCACCTTTTTGCCTTCAGTACATCATTTTAAATGGCTCTACAGTGTGACAAATTAATATTTAAAAGTACAATTATACCATGCAGTCCCTCAATTAATATGAGGTCATTAACGCACTATCACTTTAAAAATTATGGACTGAATTTACTTAAAATTATAGCCTAGTGCTGCATAATTTTTGCCAGCCATTTGTAAGCATATTCCATTTGAAATTTTAAGTAATTTACTTAAAAAAAAAAACTTAGTTGACAGTGACCGAATGTTTGAGTGTCTCTGCAAATGGTTTCACTGCAAAAATTGCACCACACCAACACCAACAAATAAATGGGTATGTTTAACCTAAGAGTGTAGGTTTTCCCCACCATGCATTATAAGTGTCAGGTTTATGTGAATGTAACTTTGTTAGATAGTTCATGTCAAGTTTATGTCAAGTCAAATCAAGTTCATGTTTATGTTTTATTCACGTTTGTAGTTAGGGTTTTTAGATATCATGCTTGTTAATAAAATTGCACTTGGGTTCTTCACGTCATCGTCTCTTCGTTTAACTCATCGCTCAGCATCGTTACAGAACACCTGACCTAACCATAAACCCAGCAATCCGACTCCTGTGCCTACGTCAAGGGAATCGATCCCTGGAGGAATATGTGGGGGACTTCTGCATTCTGGCCAGCAAGGTTGACTTTAATGAGATTGCCCTCAAGGACTGTTTCCATTTTGGATTGAGTGAGCCAATCTCTTCTTTGATGCCTGGCGGTCGCAGTCCCCTCAATCTGTTTCTGTATATCAACCTTGCCCTGCAGATTACTGGTTCTACGTTCACTGTGGGGGAGGCTGATGCCGAGCTGGTGTCCCATGTCATGGTTGACGAGCCAGCGTCCCACGTCATGGTCGACGAGCCATTGTCCCATGTCATGGTTGACAAGCCAGTGTCCCACGTCATGGTTAATGAGCCTACGCCCATACCTGCCATGGTTAACTAGCCAGTGCTCATGCCTGCCACGGTTAACGAGCCAGCGCCAATGCCTCTAGCCTCGACCATCCCAGAGCCTGCGTTACCAACTTCGGCCTCCTGTAGGAGGAGAAAGGCTTCCATTTCCAAGTCTCTGCCCATGTTCATGACCACAGATGTTGTCTCCGAGTCTCTGCCCATGTACACAACCACAGAGGTCGTTTTCAAGTCTCTGCCCATGTATACGACCACAGAGGTCGTCTCTGATTCTCTGCCCTTGTACACGACCACAGAGGTTATTTCAAAGACTCCGTCTACGCCCACGACCACTACCTGCCACTTCTCCATTCCTTGAGCCTCTTACGGCTTGCCTTCCACAGCTCTGCCTGTCATGGTTTTGCCCCTCGAGCCTCCCATAGCTCCTCCATCCATAGCTTCGCCCCTCAAGCCTCCCATGGCTTTGCCTTCCATGACTTTATTCCACGACATGGCCACCAAGCCCGAGTTCCACGTCATGGCCGTCAAGCCAGAGTTCCTCGTCTTGGTCGCTGAGCTTGTGCCACCTTCTGCCCCGGATCCTCAGTGTGCTCCATGTCATGGCCACACTAGAGTCAGCTCCAGGCCATGTCACAGCCATGCCTCAGCTTGCTCCATGCCATGTTACAAGCAAGCCTCTGCTCCAAACAAGTCATCATTCATGCCTTCCATAGCCAAGTCAGGATACCATGTCATGCCATGTCATTTTCATGTCATTGTCATCATCTCTTTGTTTACTTCATCGCTCAGCATCGTTACAATAAGATCATTCAGATTAGTTATTTTATAGACTAACAATTTACATTTTGAGATTAAGGATTTTTTTCATGTTGACCCAACACAAATGGATAAAGAAAAATTTAAGTGGACTTCACTCAATGATGCTTTAAATTTTGATGTAGTAAATTGAAAAAGGTATTTTTATTTTATTTTATTTTTGGGAAAAAAAAAAAGAAAAATGTTGTTTCCCATGGAATCATAAAAAATTGTTGGGTTTGCTAAACTGCATACTACTTATCAACTTCACTCATAATTATTTGTTATAGTTCTTCATTATTTTGAGAACAGCACAAACTAAAACTTTTGTGATGCAAATATGACTTCACATTAGGCAAAGTTCAAAACACAACTTTTATGGGTTTGCTTTCCCCCAGAGTATAATTAGAAAATAATTTGAAAAATGCAGTTTAAATTAGTTTTAGATGGAGTACAGTATACAAATTATTTCAGGTAGTCACTACAATCTAATTACTTTTTAGTCAAAAAGTAGTGTAACCAAATATATTTTAAATTCTTCTAATCAAATTACAGTTTCTTACTTTAAATCATTGTACAATATTGGGTTGCACATATTTCTAAAACAATATTATTTCTGTAAAATACATTTAAAACATTAATTTTGTTCATATGTTTGTCTATTTCTGTGTTCTGTAACATCTGAAGGGCGTGCACGCATAAAAAGTAATTCTAAGGCAGAAATGTGTGGTGCTGAATGTATAACTTGTGTGCAACAATGAACAAGGAAGACATATAGACATTATTTTGAATTTGTGAGAGGAAAGCGTTTTAGAAAGTAAATTAATTAGTAATGTGATTACTTTTCAATGAAGAAATCAGTAAAGTCATTTGATTACAATTTAAAGAGAAGTTATTTGTAGCAAATTACTTCTTTGTGTAACTATGTCAACTTTCTGTGAATATCTCAACTAACCTTACATATTTTTTTTGCAGGCACTACAGAGTGTGCTCTGCAGTTTCCAGACCCCTATATCTATTGGGACACATTGATGAAGATCTGCGTTTTTATATTTGCCTTTGTGGCTCCTCTTCTCATCATTACTGTGTGCTACACGCTGATGGTCCTGCGTCTTAAGAGTGTACGTCTGCTCTCGGGCTCGCGGGAAAAAGATCGCAATCTGAGACGTATCACTCGCCTGGTGCTGGTTGTGGTTGCTGTGTTTGTGGTCTGCTGGACACCCATACACATTTTCATCTTGGTCAAAGCTCTTGCTCCTGGAGTGCCAGAGACTACTGCAGTCATGGCTGCCTATTTCTTCTGTGTGGCACTGGGCTACACAAATAGCAGCCTCAACCCCATCCTATACGCTTTTCTTGATGAGAACTTCAAGAGGTGCTTCAGGGACTTCTGCTGCCCTGGCCAGACCACAAGGGACAGGCATGGTGTTAGCCGGGTCAGGAGCACTCTCCGAGAACACACGTGCCCAGCAGAGGGCAAAGGAGAGGGAGGCCATGGTAGACCTGTATGACTAGCCGTGGAGCTGTCCTCATTTCATGGTCTGGAGGACTCAAATGACCTGGGACTGACACAGATTACCACGGCTATCTAAGTAGGGGCTACGTTAAAGCGACCATGCCCTTTAGGTCAGGAACTTATATGGTAAAAAGGGGCTAACTTCACTATTGCTAGAACAAAGAGGAATGCTTTGTCATGTTTTGTACAATCTAAGCTCTACTTATGATTCATATTCAAATGTTCAGGTCTGATCTGATGCTTATCGTCCCATTCAAGTCTTTGTTTGTTGCTTTCTTGAATGTCAAATTTTTAATGCCCCTTACAATGAAATCTCATGTTGAAAGTCTCATGGCCATGCAGAGCTGTAGTTCTGCTATGGACCCTAATCTGAGTAATGTTATCAGTCCTTTGGCATATATAGTATATTACTATGAAATATTTGAATTCAAATATAAACTCACCTAGCACTTTATTAGGAACACCTGTAAACCTACTTATTCATGCAATTATCTAATCAGCCAATTGTGTGGCAGCAATGTAATGCATAAAATCATGCAGATACAAGCCAGTAGCTTCAGTTAATGTTCACATCAACCATCAGAATGTGATTTTATTTTTTAACACTGTGATTTTGACCATGGCACGATTGCTAGAACCAGATAGGCTGGTTTGAGTATTTATGTAACTGCTGATCGCCTGGCATTTTCATGCACAACAGTCTCTAGAGTTTACTCAGAATGGTGCCACAAAAACATAAAACATCTAGTGAGCGGCAGTTCTGCGGATAGAAACACCTTTTGATGAGAGAGGTCAACGGAGAATGACCAGACTGGTTTGAGCTGACAGAAAGGCTACAGTAAATCAGATAACCACTCTGTACAATTGTAATGAGCAAAATAGCATCTCAGAATGCACATTGAGCCTTGAGGCAAATGGGCTACAACAGAAGAAGACCATAGTGTTCCTAATAAAGTGCTCAGTGAGTTTGTTTAAAAAATAATGTGGCCAAAAACAACAACCAAACAAAATACTCTGTGTGGATGCAACTGTTTGTAAATGGTCAAACAAGGCTTTATTTTGGATTGTGAAACAGTCCCTATATTTAGTACAGTATATATAAAAAATAAATAAATGTGTAATAATTAACAGTGTCACATAATTATCACTCAGGAAACTATATATCTGTAATGGGCAAATGTGGAGAAAAGGTGTTGCAGTTTTAGATTGTGAGTATATTGATTTTAAAACTATTTACTGTCAGAAAAGTGCTTTATATTATGTGTGTTCGTATAAAGATATTACTGTATGTTAAACTGTTTGAGTTGCCTTAGAGGGAGTTCTTAAACTGTTGGCTGAGAGAATGATGAGAGAATCATTGATATTTATATTTTAATTTAAATCATTATTAGTGGGGGATAATAGCAAAATACAGATTTGTGAGGTTTTTGGGGCATAGGGCTTTAAAACAACTGACTACTGAATCAAATTATTCAGGTTGTAATACAGTGTATCATCATTTCTATGAAGGTGTTTTATCTAATGCATGTTTCACAATGATCTTTGAATAGAACAAATTCTATGTAAATACAACTTGTGATATGATTAAAAGAATGTTCAAAGTAATTTTAGTGAGAAAATTAAATTATCAGTAAAATGTCTTAACTATAACGCTTCACACAGAGTATACATGTGCCAAGTGCTTAACGCGCTATTCTCGTATTAATATTATTGATGTAAAAGTTGATTTTCTATAAGCATTTTTAATGTTACCTTTAGGTGATGTCTATGGTTGTGTTTCACAAAGACATTGTATCATAAATCATAGAAATACTGACAACATTCTGGCAAAGTCGGCTTAAAGAATCCTTCTTGTTATAGGGTATTTTTATACCATGTAACTTGATGCAAAATGGTTACAGTTTGCTACTGGAATATTCACTCAACCAAATATCTATTACAAAGACATTATCAGTACTCTATTGCCGTAACAGTATTAGCAATTAATGGTAAAACTCTTGTTTAAACATGTAATGCCTTTGTGCCTTTCATTTTTCATGGTTGATCAATGTACAGTAACTGGCATTATTGCAGACATTTCACATATTTGTTTATTTGTTCTCTGTTTTTCAGTGTGATATTTAGGACAATAAAATGCAGAGTAAGATAATCTTCTTTCAGCTGCACTGTACTTTCTGTAATGTGCTTGTACTACTAGGCTATATAACAGATTTTGTATATATATATATATATATATATATATATATATATATATATATATATATATATATAAACAAATTGGCCTCTTGACTTGTGTTATTAACATGTGCAATATTTCAAATGGCTTAGATATCAACACAAATGAGCTTTGCTATGCTATCAATTGTACCACGCTTGTACAATATTACCTGTATTTGAAAATTATATTGTCAATAAATTAAGCTGTAAAAAAATCTGTCATAAATTTAATAATTAATAAATGTGGGATAAATATTTGAAATTATGGATATTTCATATATTATGAGTCAATAATGTGTCCAAAAATCCATAAAAGACAACAAAGCCAGAGGAGAGAAATGTAACCATGTAAGAAAGGCATTATTACCATGGCAACTAATTGGGCATCTTATAGCTAAAGTCAAACAGCAAGATGTTAGTTAGTATAATTGGAATACCTTAAAAACATCAGAGGTGTCATTATGATGGGCTTTTGAAATCAATGAACATTGCTTCTAACATTAGTTTCACATTTAGAGAATAGCTGTTTATAAAACAATTATTTATTTAGTTATACTTTTTAACAATATGTCATAGCAATTATATAAAACATTCACTGTAGATATACCTTTCATACTTCATGCTAAAGCTGAAATGAAAGTATAGGCTTCAGAGAACAGAATCGGGTAGTTCTGTAACAAGCTGTTGTTCTAGTACTATGTCTTATTATGTGCACATTAACAGTTTTTCCAAGACAGCTCTTTCAAGCTCAGTTAAATCTAGTTCTTGATATGTCTGATGGACTGTTAGCGTTGCCATGGTAGACTTTAATGGATAAACATAGTGCCACAAGGCCACACTGCGTGGTTGTGAAACATCTGTTTGTCAGAACAGCATGCCTACACAATCTGTGAGGTGCATTAGGTGTGATACAAATATATTTTAAAAGTTTAGTGTGGTTTATGGGTTTGCTATGAAGATTCACTGGCCCATTTTAGCTAAATGCATGGCCCATTTTACATGAAAAGGTACTTTTGACATTTAAATTGCTCTTGGGCTTAAACAGTTGGTTTTTGTTACATATTTTCATCATAAAATGATAAATGAGAACTGAATTAACAAACAAAGAGCAGTCTGAGAAATGTGCATACCAAAAAAGAGGTCCAATTTAGCTGACATCACCCTACCAATCTTCCATCTTCTATCTCTGATGGGAATGGAGTTATTTTATTTGTGATAAACATGGAATTAACATTTAATTACTTTTAAGTACATTATAGGATTATGCTTATCTGTAATATATTATTTATGAATATTACATGAATTATGGCCCCATAACGAGTCATTGTGAAGGAGAAATCTGAGGTGCTGATTGTATGACTTATAGAAATAGGACATTTTTTGAGAAAGTAAATGTAAAGTAATGTGATGACCAAATATTTGGTCGGAACAAGCAGGCGCCTACGCCCAACCTAGAGTGCGTTTTCCGTTTAGCGAACTATTGTAACAAGTTTCATCGTTATCAACGTAGTTCAGCGATTTGGCGTTTCCCGAAACCGTAGTTCCGACGAACATTAGCTAACAGCATCGCAAAGTTGTTTACAGCACTCAAACTGTAGTTAGAAGCATTGTTCCTTGTTAAGGCCGTTTCACATGAGGCAAGCATCTAGTTCATTTTCAATGAGAGGCACGCGGAAAGCGGCAAATCGCAGGCAGTTTTGATAGGGGTGTGCAGTAGGGATGGGCGGATTGATACAAAAATATATACTTCCGATACTGATGTCGTATCGAAAATATCGACCCTCGCACAAAAATACCAATTCTAAATCATTTATTATAAAAAATTTTTAATACTATAGGGTTATTATTATTTGGCTATCACGAACAATAATCATAAGTTTAAAAGTGAAATAAAATGGATTAGGCTATATAAATACTATTCAATGTTCTCAGACTTCTGCTCCTGCATGATGCATTCTGCCTTGATGTGGGTTCAGTGGATCATCATCAGTAGCAGCAGCGTCTTCATCATCACCAGCATGACCCCCTCTTCCTTCTGTGACTGCAATGTTATGACTGGATTTTTTTTAGGAGTTTTGGGGAAAGTCAGCGTGGTGTTCATAAGCTGTAACAGCAAAAGTGTTACTGCTTTCACAGTCTTGATGACCTAATACTTGCTGAGCCATAGGCCATCACCAACAACCTCCATAAAACTTCCCACAGCACTAAGAACTGCACTGCTGGACTTAAGGTGTGATTTCTTCTTGTGGCCATCTGAAGGTGGTTTCCTGGTCCTTGTAATCCGGAATTTTCTTATGATGTTGTCATCAGATAGAGGGTCATGTGGGGAAACATTTGTCCTCTTGTAGACATTTATATACACTACCTGACTTCTGCACTCAAGCTGTAGGATTTAATTTTTTCAAAGCCGCCATCGTTGAGCATTTAATACACACATACTGTATTTGTTAGGAGAGTCATTAATACACCTGCTACTGATGCACCTGAGGAATGGATACAAAAAGCTTGGTGGCCAATAATCATCTAAATTAACTAGCTTAATGTGTGTTTCATCAATGATTTGTGACAGTAATAGGATGAAGCTTAATTTGTCTAATTATCTAATTATAGTATTCATCTGTTAATGGGTTTTTGGTTTTAAAATAGGCTGCTTTCATGCTGTTTTTTTTTTTTTTCTTCAGTTTTCATGCTGTGGCTTGGGGAAAATTAGAAGGCCTCTCTTTAGAATTTTCTGAGGATTTAAATAAAGGATGTTTTGTGTAATGTTTGGCTTATATTATCATGGCTATTATCTTGTGTATTGAGAAAATCTTTACATAGCCAGCTTTAGTTTCTTGAATGTTGTAGTGTATGTGATGTGATGGTGGGTCATCACCACTGCAAAACAATAAAAGTTTGTTTTTCATTAGATACATAGGAATCTTAATCACACTTACAGTATCAAATTTAATTAATAACATTATTCTAGTAGTTGACAATGAAGTAATGACATTGCATGACATGATTCACACAATAATTGTTTACATTTTAATCTTGCATTCCAATGCTACTGTGATGCACCATGTCACAATTATCACTTATTATGTGCTCATTGCACGTTAAACAACTGGATGAATTCTCAGTGTATTAGATAATCACTAACTCAAAACACATGTTAAAAATGACTGAGTATTTTTGGTCATCAAATGGGATATTATATTTTGTGTTTAAATTCATATTGTGAAGGGTTTTAACTTCTCTGTCACTGAAAAGCAACTTGAAAACCGTACGTTTGTTGCAATGCAACACCACACAGCTTCAGCAGAGCCCCATTTGCCAGACCAGTCTGTATCCTTCACTCCATATATATTTAATTCTATATCTTTCATTGTGTCAAGAACAAAAGTGGCATTCTTATTGGTTTTGAAAAGTGTGCATATGTGCTCAAGTGCCCCAGAGGTAAGAGGGAAACCCCACTATTGCAGCTCAATATTGTGAGAGGTCGCAATGAAAACAAACACACCAGCAACAGAGGAAATGTTGTAGGGCCCTACGTTTAGGAGTGAATTTGGTTATTAGCAATAATGAATAATTATCATAGATGATTCTCAATTATTAAAATCAATAGAACACGTATTAGAATCAATGTTATCTTTTTAATCCTTTAAATCAACAATCATCAAAGACAACCATCAATTATCAAATTCAATAGAATATCAATTATTATCAAAAATAATAATTAATTATTTAAATTAACGAAATATTAATTCGAATTAACACTAGCTTATAGATCCTTCAAATTCACCAATCATCAAAGACAATTGTCAGTTATCATAATCAAGATTTCCAGCCAGAGAATATCGCCGAGAATGTGGGAGGAGAGAAGCCGGTTAATGGCGTCTGCCCGTTTACTGAGTGTCTTCAATTGTACGATAACTTGTGGACAAAGCTGAGCTTTATCACCAAGTTATAGACAAATGTTTGTGAGGGGTCGCGTGTGTTTGTGGTTAGTACGACAGAGAGAGAGAATAAAGTGGTGGTGCTGAAGCCGGTTTCTGTTAGAGTGTTCGTTGGAACACAGAGTAATCTCAACTTGTCCAGCGTGATAGAGATTGTATGTTTCAAAATATATGTTACTTCCTTGTGCATCGAGGATAAAACCTGAGAGCAGCGATTAGCTGCATCTATCCACGGCACGGCAAAGTCGCTGGAAGCGATGCCCAGGAGGATCTCCGAGGTATTTTTTACTCCCGATGACATCATGTTTGAGGGGCGTTCTGTTGAGCGCCTCATCCAATAGGAGTTGAGATTTCGATCCTTTGGAATTTCACACACAGGTGTAAAGTGTACAAGGCTTCATGGGATTGTAGTCTGTTTTGTACTCCCTTTGTTTGATTTTGGCGTGGTCTTTATCAGTAAGATTTATGACTGTGTGTGTTTGTAGGCCTCAGTCAGGGTTTACGACTGTGTTAGGCCTGCCTTTGTCTTGTATCTGAATACATGAGGCCCAACAATGTGAAAATGATAAAGCGAAACAACAGAGAACGTCTCGGTTACATACAGTACGTAATCTTGGTTCCCTGAGATGAAGGGAATAAGACATTGCAATTATTAACGCATATGGGCCTTATTACATGACCTAGTTGAAACCACTCTACAAAAACAACAATATTCTAATATTTGCTAAGGTGTTTGAGCCCTGCCTGTTTTGGTGCAAAGCTCTATAAAATCAGAAACACAAATACAATTTCCTCAGAATTTCTGACTGAGACTGAATTTTTGGACTTAGACAGTTCGTTATGAACTTCAGGGAAGAATGGGGCAGATTTGCGAAACGCAGCTGTTTGACGGCGCCCTGACTACAGGAACAATTAATCGAGGCGAGAATGTTCAGGTTCCTCTGGGGGAAACAACTCGAGGTTAAGGTCTTTAGCAGCCCTTGTAAGGAAGCAGAGCATCTCCCTGTCAGTGGCGCATGCACACTCCTCGCCCTCGCTGGGAGGAGGGGCAGCAGCATCATCCACTAACCACTAACCTGATGCAGCGAAAGACATGACATCATCGTTATCATCCCCAGTGTCAGAATTGCTAAACAAGACGAGGCCGTGTGCTCTTTCAGAGGGTCGGAGCACATCTCGCACATAGCGTATCACCAAAGATGCACCTTGTGGAGATTGAGTGTGCCGGCACGAGGACCACCTCAAATTCATCCTGCTTGACCTTGCAGACCCGCCTTGCCTCTTCCTGTGAATTGTTGGGAGGGCGTGTGAGGCTGAATCATCCCTCAGAACTCATGCATTCAAAGTGAGGACAGTCTGTCTGTGCCGTCTGACGGCTGACTTTGAGTGGGCATGGCCCAGAAAGTAAATGCAGCTCTCATGAAGATCTGACAGCGGTATGTATCTCTCGCACAAGGAACACTACCAGAACAACATCTTTAAAAAGATTCGAGCTAGTAAGTGACTCTTTTAGATATATATTTATATTTCACTCAATATACAATACACAATATGCAATTTCTTTGTAAGGATACACAACACCTGATGAAGTGCTGAGGGGAATCAGGATGCTGATGCAGGCCCGTTCACCAGCAAAGTGTCAAGCGGTGAGGTGGAGTGATGTTCACAGAAATTCCACCCGCTGACTCTTGTATATCGACGGTGAAGTAGTAGAGGGTTTCTAGACAAGAGATTATCGCTGTCTTGAAGGAACAAATTCTGAGGAAATGGTGTTTGTTTACCTGCATTTATAGCAGATAGCTTCGTGCAAAAACAGGCGGGGCTCAAACACCATAGCCAATATTAGAATAATGCCGTTACTGTAGAGAGGTTTCAACTAAGTGTGTAAGAAGGCACTCCCATTTTCATTAATAAACGCTATGTCAAGTGTACTGAGTTATAAGGGAACAGAAAATAACAGTAGTCTTCAGATGCCATGTTCGTCATTTTCAGCTGGGAAATAACATCACTATGGAGCTGTTTACTGACCGAACCGCTTGTATTCTGTAGTAGAGTTTGCCGTTTACAAAGTGCATATAAACGTAAAGGTCTATTTTGTGTCTTAAGCAGTTTTTCACAATAAACGTCTTTCTGTCCATGTAAATGAGCTGTTATAATTTGATATCCATTCGATCTTTGCAGAAGATCTTTTTTTATTACTCCACCCCCTGTGTAACATCATTAATGCAGCTGTCATTAGCACAGCTGTCAGTAAAGTTTTTAAAAAAGTTTTTTAAAAAAACATACTGTTTGTCCCCCATTCACTTCCATTGTAAGTGCCGCACTGCAACCCAGATTTTTGCTTTTTTTTTAAAAAAGGAGAGGAAAGTCAATTTTCACAGAAAAAGTCACACACATTTTTGTGGAAATCAATATTATGCCACAAATGCCGTAGTATCGTCAAGGGTGGATTAAGAACTAAGAGGCCCATGGGCCTCTACACCATGGAGACCCCCATGATGTGTCACATGACTACGTTCACTTATATTCACTACTGGACGCTTGCCAGATTTGGTTGGATTTTTCAAATTGATGGAAGAAAAGTTTGGAGCAGTTTCTTATACGGCCAGTTATATGTAATTTTTTAATTATGAACCGCTCCAGAATCATGCTTTATTAATAGGGATGTACATGATATTCAAATACCAAAATCACTATTTGGTTATTCTGCACGTGTTTACAGGTATTCAGCCTGATCTGAGTCCGACAGTACCCGAGAAACCAACAGGTTTTAGGCCAGATTCAGGTCAGTTTTTTGCTATAGGCTGAGTTAAGGGCTGTACACAAGTGCGTCGAGGCAAAGTGAACATGCACTGGACAGACGTCTTTGATCGTTGTGCCACAACTCACTGTTTAAAAGAACTTTATTATTTATAAACGCATCTCAAGACACCAGCATTGTGTTTCACAATTTGTTGCGCTGCATCAGGCTTTTTCAGCGCTGGTGTCACAAATCAACATTCTGATGAAGTTCAGGTTGTGAAGAGGAATGCGAATGTTACAAATGATTGCAGATTGTTTTTCACCTGGCAAAGTTTCAGTGCTTTATAAACGGTGAGCCACTGTTTATTTCCCCCTGTTGCTCTGGTGTGCAGACAATAATTACACAAGTTAAATGATAAATCATTTAAAATGAAAGCATCCCAAAGATGTATAATGGCCTACTATGTTGCAGGCAGTGACAAAGATAATTTTTGTTCGACCTTAATGTGATTTCATCATTTGAAGATATATATATTGTGCAAATTAGGCTCATAGCTCACAGTGCACTTTAGTCCCTGTTACTCTGAGATTGTTTTACGCATCTATGTCAATAAAGGTTCTTTATTCCCTAGTCCAAGCAAATAAAACAAACACAACGACAAATTACCATTTGGTTACCATGCACATATTTAGGGAATTAAGGCATCTTTTGCTTTATCATTAAACAGTAAATGCATGCAGGACTTGCAGGACATTATAAGGTCCTATACTGTTGCACGAATTCTGTCTGTTTGCACGTGCACTTTATATAGGTATGTTATTTAGTCTGAGTAGTCTCATGTGGTTCTGTGTTTGTCCTATGTTGTTTTATGTAGCACCATGGTCCTGGAGGAATGTTATCTCGTTTCACTGTGTACTGTACTAACTGTATATGGTTGAAACGACAATAAAAACCACTTGACTTGACTTGTTGCAGACCCCACCCAGGAGGCCAAGTCAACAGATGAGAAATCTGTTAAAACAAGAGAAAATAAGGAGATGAGAAAAAAAGGTGTCTATTAGTGTCCTCAGTCGTGTTTTTTATTCAACATTTCTTTATGACAGTTTGCTTTCAAAATAATACAATTATATTTTTCAATGTACTCATGTCATAATTTTTCCCTTTTGTACATTCTTAAATTCTTTGTACATAACATAGTCACAGTCTACATAAAATCAGCATTTCATTATCCTTCTTCTTCAACATGAATTAAATGCAACAGTACAGAATATTCAATATCTGTACTCACATATATCTGAGACATTCTGTATGAATATTAATCGATTTCACCTTTTAAAGTGTCATTTGTTTCAGTTTACGTGCATTGCACAGAATACAACTTTTCTCTGTAATAGACATTAACTATCGTGTGCAGTACGTCACGTGACCAGAGGAACGCGACAAACTAAGAACATTAATTAAGGGTACTTGTAAAACTGTTTTAAACTCAAAATTGACCAGGGGAACTAAGCATCACAAACAACTGGAGACTTCAATAGCTAACTTTAAACATACTGGAGCAAAAGGAATCCGCATTTTTACATCTAACTCAGCAAATTACCTCTCTGAATGACAAATAAAACATTTACACACTCAATCCATACATATATGTTTAGTACATTATTTGTGAGGCATACTTGTTAAAACAGGAGAAAATGTGGAGACGAGAGATAAGTAATCTATTCGTCTCAACTCTAGTGATCATGAACTCTAGTGATCGTTTGAACGAATCTTTTTTGTGACTCGGAAGAACGAGTATTCTCAGAGAGTGATTCGTTAATTTTGTGTTGGCCGCGCATGCGCATTGCGCAACCTCCGTTCGTTTGTTATGTGAAAAACGCATAGGCGCTGTACAGGAAACATTTCTTATAAAACTGTTATTAAACATTTATAAAAAAAAAAAAAAAAAAAAAAGGAGAGACCAGTTACCAAAAGTTAAGGGATTTTGTAAGGTTGTATTATTATCTACATTTGAGAATTTGGTTAAGATTATTATGCCATTGGGGATGCCCTTTACTTTGTTAAATTATTTTTCATTTACAAAAAAAAACAAAAAAAAAACATATTTTGAGATAAAATTAGGGTATTCCAAAAGGAAATTACAGCTGTTACAATTGTAGAGACCACGGCAGAGGCGGTCAACAAGCGTGTTACGACAGTAAGTCACCGTTTGCAGTTATCATACAAATGAATGGGGAGAGCCGTAAACTGACACCCATCTGTCGCACACTTTTCCGTGTCTTCTCTAATAAAACAACTTTATCGCAGTAAACCCCACACATAGTTAACTCCAAAAAGACTATTTAGTGTAAAAAAAAATGCAAGATTAGCAGACAGGTGGTCAGTTAATTAAGTGATTAGCTGTTTCCTCACAAAAGCAGTTTATTAAGAAGCATCTCCTCCATAGACATCCATAAAAAATATATATAATAAAAAAATTAAATAAATAAACGGCCCATTGTCTCCTCGCCAGTGTCCCGGCCCCGTCTGTTGGACCCCGGTTTATGCATTTCCAAGCCACGCTTGTTGCCTGACCTATGAAGAAAGGTTCTGATTGAAAAGGAAAAAGTAAAGGCGTGGCACGCACAAATACTTCACTTCCGGTTGCAAATGTACACACGGTGAAGTGGGATACTTAACTGTGTGCCGATATGGCGGAGAACACCTTGACTGTGATAGTTGCTCATGGTAAATATAACTGACCACCTTTAACAACATTGAGCTATGTCTAATGTAAATATAGTCGCTCTTATTGTTGAGGTTATTTTATACGGCTATTTTATACAGAATTGAAAATGAAGCTAGCTGTACCGGTACATCAGCTGAACATCATTCTAAACTAGAGGCGTTTGTTTCGCTATAAGTAAATATCGAATTGACATGTAGAATTTGATGAGTGCCGTGTCTCATTAAGGTACGCTGTGTGATAAATGTAAAGGTTGGATTCGCAGTTGAAATATGCCAGCTAGCTCTCTGTCTTGGTTAGATATCATTTTGAATAATTAACCTGTCCACTGCCTTTGATTTAATGACCGTTTTTATCTTAGGAACGACCAAACATAGCATCACTTTAACTGCACAAGATGGACACGAACCCTTATTAAAGGATTTATGTGAGGCACTGACAGAAGCCACAGGAGTACCAGCACCATCCCAGAAAATTATATTTAAAGGTAATATGCTCTGCTTTTGGCTAGAAGTTAAATTGCACCTCCGTTTTTTTGCTTCCTGTGTTGGTTATACTGTACTTACTTGTAAATGCTCACCTGTGTTTTGGGTATAAACACAACAGTAAGGATCAAAGGATGAATAAACGTTTATTTTTCGGAGGTTGCGAACTCAGAATAGAGGAATGTTTGAAATAAAAGTATGTTGTTCTGACTTGCTTTATGCCTTCTCCAACTACAGGGAAATCTTTGAAAGAGATGGAGGAATCTCTGTCAAGTTTTGGATTAAAGCAGGGTTGTAAACTAATGATGATTGGAAAGAGGGTAAAATGTGCATTGTATATAAATCCATATATGTATTGTTAATTGTCTAATAAAGACTTGACTGTATCATCTTTGGGTAAAACAAGCTACTTGCTTTATTTTTATAGAACAGCCCAGAGGAGGAAGCCGAGCTTAAAAAGCTCAAAGACCTAGAAAAGTCAGTGGAACAAACAGCCAAAAAGCTTGAGAAAGTGGATGGTGAACTGAGCGGACTAAAGAATGTAAGATATAGGAAATGTAATTTTAACCTTCGCTCTTTTTCTCCTTATACATATGCTTAATACTTACATTCTTAATTATGCTTAATATTTACTATTCAATGGATCATTTCCAGGGTTTTCTTGCAAAGGAGTTGCAGGCCGAGGCTCTTAACAAACTGGACCACAGAGTGAAAGTTGCCGCTGAGCAGTTCATGAAACTTCTGGAGGAGATTGATGGAATTGTAATTTTCGCATTTTATTTTTTTACAAAACTGATTTTTAGATTTTGCAATATAATGAATATACACTCACTGAGTACTTTGTTAGTAACACCTGTACACCTACTTATTCATGCGGTTATCTAATCAGTCAATCGCTGGCAGTGCAATGCATAAAATCAGGCAGATACGAGTCCGGAGCTTCAGTTAATCTTCACATCAACGATCAGAATGAGTAAAAAATTTGATCTATGTGATTTAGCACGTAGCATGATTGTTGGTGCCAGACGGGCTGCTTTGAGTATTTCTGTAACTGCTGATCTCCTGGCATTTTCATGCAAAACATTCTCTATAGCTTATTTAGAATGGAGCCAAAAACAAAAAATATCCAGTGAGTTGCAGTTCTGTGGATGGAAACACCTTGTTGTTGATAGAGGTAAAGGAGAATGGTCCGACTGGTTTGAGCTGACAGAAAGGCTACGGTAACTCAGATTACCACACTGTAAATTGTAGTGAGCAGAATATCATCTCAGAATGCACATGTCGAACCTTGAGGCGGATGAGCTACAACAGCAGCAGCAGACCACAGTGTTCCTAACAAAGTGCTCAGTGAGTGTATTTAAATAGTTATTTCATTATGAATTGTTGTTGTTCAGTAATTTAATTTTACGGACAAAACGTCTGTGCACTCTTTAATTGTAATAACTTGTTTTGTGCAGAGTTTGCCTGAGAATTTTAGTGATTGCAGGATGAAAAAAAAAGGACTTGTGAAAACTGTACAGGTATGAGTATCCAAACACCTGATTTTTAATACCCACCTGATCAAAATGTTTTAAAAATAAAATCTTATTCCTCATACACAGGGTTTCTTAGCTCAGTGTGACAAAATTGAAGCTGGAATATCAGATCACTTGGCTAAGATTCAGACAAAAAATTTAGCATTAGCAGAGTGATCATGAAGACACCTGACATCAGTAGTTACTCGAGTTGCTCTGTGAGCAACTGAAGAACCCGAGAGCTTCGGCACTGGAGTTGGTCCTGCAGCTTGCCTACATCCCATGTCCTACATGTACCTGCCCAGATTTTTCATGCTAAGTGTTGGAAATGCTTATGGCTGTGTTAAGTTTAGTGAAGAATACATGTGATAAGAGTGATAAAATGCTTTTATCATCTTGATAGGCTGAACCACTGATCAACACAGCTCTCTCTCATTCAACTTTGTGACAGACATTTAAATTACAGTCGTATCATTTTGGTGAACGAGGAAAAATAATGGTGCTACAACATCTATCTCACCTAAGTAAGGGATCTAATTTATACATTATTTTTTTTAGGTGTATTTTATTTGGCTTTTCACTCTACATAAATCAGCATTGTGCTTTAAAAGATTTGGATAAAAATTATTTTAAGAAATTGTACTTGGGAAAAGGCGTGCGTCTTGATAGTCCTTGTATTGTTTTTGTCATGATTAAATCTCAGGGTGCTTAAAACCACTGTGGTTGTTTCCAATGATTTATGTCTCCAATATTATTGTTAAATTCACAAAAGAAATTAAAATTCTTCAAGACAACTTTCTAACATGTGTTGTCCCAGTAATTTAAAGGAATAGTTCACCCAAAATATTAACTTTCACTCATCATTTACTCACTGTCATTCCATACCAGATGAGAAACCGATCAATTTTGAAGTATTTTCTTACTTTCAATCACCACTTTCACATTCTGCTTTTGGCGATTCACATTCTTCATGCATATCGCCACCTACTGGGCTGGGAGTAGAATTTATAGTAAAACTTCTAATGATATGGATTTAACCACTGGAGTCTTATGGATTACTTTAATGCTGCCTTTGTGCATTTTGGACCTTCAACATTTTTTAATGGATCTACAGAGCTGAAATTTTATTCTAAACAAATCTGTTTGTGTTCATTTTTGGGTGAATTATCTCTTTAAGCATTCATCTCATTTGGCAGTTTGTCTCATCAATATTATGTATAATCCTAAATCACAGATTAAATATCTTCACTGTAAATTATGATACCATATTTTAAATATACATAAAACTTTCACAACTAAAACTAAAATGACATTGTTAAGAAAATTTGATGACTAACATACCTTTATTTTCAAATAGTTTATTAATTACAAAACGTAAATGCCCAGCAACTACATTGAAGTCATAATTCCAGGATTTATTTCCCAACCTTTACATACCAGAACAGCAGACGTTGGAGGTTTCTCACAGAGTACTTGTATTTATGTGTAATTCATATTTATGTACAAGTTTACTTGTGCTGTTTAAGATAAGTCCATAAGTAAGGTCAAATGATCTTGCCTTTCTAATGTATTGCCTAGCACTAACCCATGAATGTGGGAAAAGTAGACAAGTAACACATTGTAGTATTACAGTGTAGTTGCATTAGAGTCAGTATAGTGTCCAGCCCTGTCCTAATCATCCTTGTCTTTAGCACCATGCTTCAGGATACGTGTAAATTCCACATAGTTGAAGTTTCCTTTCTTGTCAATTGGGGCCTCTCTAAATAGCTCGTCTACTTCTTCATCTGTGAATCTGTCACCCATGGTGGTTAAGAGCTCCCTCAGGTAATCCTCCTGAATAAATCCTTATACCAAATATTTAGCAAATGGGTTTTATGCATTACGTATAAATGCAGTGTCCAAGTGAACAAAAGTGTCACGTGCATTATACATGATGAAAATAACAAATGCAAAACAAACACAGGAGCTAAATCAATGTTTATATGTTATATAACCCATTTTAGTAATAGCTTACCAAACAATATATAATATATATATATATATATATATATATATATATATATATATATATATATATATATATATATATATATATATATATATCAAAAAATATCTTTCAAAATAATATAAAAATATGTGCTTCAATAAAAAAAGGTCAAATACAAATGTAAACCAAGTACAGAGTTAAAGCAATGTTTATGTAAAATCATTTTGGTGATATAGAATAATTAAATACAGAAACAGTGTTGGTTGTTATTTTATTCAGTAGATTGGTGTCCATTGTTTGGTCATGCTTACCTGTGCCCTCCTCGTCAAAACAAGCAAAAGCATTTTTGATGACATCTTCAGGGTCTGTGCCATTAAGTTTCTCTCCAAACATTGTGAGGAACATTGTGAAGTTTATGGGACCAGGGGCTTCATTCATCATCGCCTCAAGGTATTCGTCTGTAGGGTTCTTACCTAGTAACAAAAAAACAACCTGTCAGTAGATGAAAGCCAGTTTGTGTCTGATTAAACTATTAGTTCACCCAAAAATGAAAATTCAACCTCATGCCATCCCATGTGTGCATGACCTATTTTCTTCAGTAGAACACAAACAAAGATAGTTAGAAAAATATCTCAGCTCTGTAGGTCCTTTCAATTCAAGTGAATGGTGACCAGACCTTTCAAGCTCCAAAAAGCACATAAAGGTAGTGTAAAGGAATTCATATGACTCCTGTGGTTTAATCAATGTTTTCTAAAACAATACGATAGGTGTGGGTGAGAAACAGATAAATATTTAAGTCCTTAAATACATGTCCTTTTTTTTACTATAAATTATCCTCCCTGCCCAATAGGTGGGGATATGCACAAAGAATGTGAAATCGCCAAAACCAAAAAAATAAAAATAATAATATAAGTGAAAGTGGAAATTTATAGTAAAAAAAAGGACTTAAATATTGATCTGTTTCTCACATCACTTCTTAAGATATAAAATTAACCAATGGAGTCATATGGATTACTTAAATAATGCTTTTAAGTACTTTTTGGAGCTCTAAAAGTCTGGTCACCATTCACTTTCATTGTGAGGACCAACAGAGCTGAGATATTCTTGTAAAAATCTTTGTGTTTTGCAGAAGAAAGAAAGTCATACACATCTGGGATGGCATGAATGTGAGTAAATGATGAGAGAATTTTTATTTTTGGGTGAACTATTCCTTTAGGGATTAGCTTTTTTTTTTTTTTTTTAAACTTACCAACTCTTCTTTAGCCTTACCTAATGAGGCCAACATATCATGCAGATCCTCCTTATCTATGAAGCCATCACGGTTCTGGTCGATCATATTGAAGGCTTCCTTGAATTCTTGGATTTGTGACTGGTCAAACATGGCAAACACGTTTGAGGTAGCCCGCTGGGGGCGCTTTTTGGTGGTTTTCCCCTTAGCCCTTTTGCTAGACATTTTGATAGTTCTGTGCTGTTAAAACTGAAATACAGAGGTAAATGTCTTGTTGGTCTTGCACGTTAGAAAGAACATACATATATTCAATAAATAATATAGAAGAACAAGAGCTATTTAAAAAAAATGCTGCCACATTACATGCTAAATATTCACTTAATTTAGATTTTATTAAAATAATTTATGTAATTTATGCCAACCATAACAATTACTTCACCTTATTTAAAACAACACGTCGATTACTAACTGCATAAACAGAACAGCTGAGCACTGAAATAATGTAAAGCTCATTATTCGTTAATATCATCAGCTTATTTTTAAATATCAGTTGTGTTCTTTCCTCATTTTGGCATAGATAAAGTCTGTGTAAGAGTACTACAAAGCTTGTTTTGTTGACAGGAAGCAGCAGAACACATAACCTATAATGCGCTAGCTAGCAAGGTAACTGTATTGTTTGTTTTAAGTAATCTGTGTCGAGTGTAAACAAATATAAAACTATAAGTTAAAATTCAACACAAAATGACTTCAAACGGCATCACGATACCTTAAATTTAATTAAATTACACATACCTATCCCGGTAAAATAGGCAGGGCGCCTCAGCAACGGTTACCACGCTGGCCACTTATTGAAACGCTACAGCACCCCTTTGAAGGTTATTGCAATGGTAAAGTCTCATCGATATTACGGACTGGAATATCCCATGAGTTGTCCCGTAGGGGTGGGTGCAAATTATCCAACTGGAAGAATACCAAAGTGAATGGTTGTATGGGTAGTGTATTGTTGTAGAAAGGTGGGTGTGTTTGTGTTCACTATAATTGTGTCTATGAATTATAGGCCAGAGATTAAAACAAACAAACCAAAAAGAAAAACAATACAATGGGAATAACATGTTGGCTATTTTAATTTTTTTTTAAATTATTTTTAACACATATTATATCAAATAAAGCACATTCTAAAGAGCTACATAATTTATTAACATTGTTCTAATAGGACATTGGAGGAATAGATTGTATTAAAGAGTTAAATATTGAAAAAAAAAAAAAAAAAGCAGTCCAACATGCGATTGATAGCACTCCAACAGTAGAAGAAGTAATGGCCGTTACCTTTTAAAGTTTTTGGAATGCTGCTCTCTTTGTTGTTTAATTGTGCGTATACTTTGAATTTCGCGCGTTATCAGAGTTCACATGTTGAAACTGCCTGCCTTTTTGTCATGTCTATATTTAACAGACCCACTGGCCATACAAGGTCGTGCCTGTTCACTGCAATCTGCAGAGTGGCAGCATTATTTTTGTTCAGTGGAGTCCCGTACTGTCGGCTGCCCCATACCCGCCGCTGTGTCTGGATTTTCACTCGCTTTCTCATTTTTTGGAGTTTGCACCGTCTTCCTTATTTTTCCTGCAATTTTGACTTGGTAAGTGACGGTATTTTTCTAATAGAGGCCAGCCCTGGTCCAGGTCAAATAATATGAATTGTTTAAGTGAAATGTAATTGTATTAATTAGTTACACCACAACATACAAAATTAGTTAATGAACAAATTGTTGTCAGATAGACTTTGTGTATTTGGATCAGATATATAGGCCTATGGTCTGTATATATTTGTTAATGTTCATATTGATATAATTAATATTATGATATTAAGACCTTTTAACAAAATATATGTCTGTTAAACTATTTGGGGAAAGTCTAACTATAAAACAAGACACTGTAAAAACATTAAAATCATGTGGAGTTTTTCTGAAGACTGACAACTGAAAGCCCAATAGATAAACTTACATTATTGATAAAAATTGATTCAGATATTTATAATTTTGTGCATATGAAATAACAATCAATGGGAATTTTACTTGAGGCTGCAAACGGAGATAGATAAAGGGTTCCTTGGGCCGAACTGAAAAGCACCTTCAGGATGTCAGGATCCTTAAAACTACAAATGGAACAGCAGGAACGGGACCTTGAGACGCGATATGAGAGCTGCTATCACCAAAGCTCCTTGTCATCTGTTAGCCGCCAGTCTTATGCTGCTTATGTGAGCAGACATGGGTAAGAGGACAGTGGGGACAAATGTCCCTGTGCTCATGCTGCCCCAAAGAATGGCTCCTGTTGAACAACCCCTTACTACCCCTGACCTACAGCACTGCTTTTTTAGATATCAGTGCTTTTTCTGCACTGCTTTTCCCACTGCTTATTCCTCTTCTTATTTGGATATATATATAATATATGACATAACTACATCATAACCCTTTCATTTTAACCCAATGACAATTATTTGTTTGCTTTAAATTATATTTTCTTTAATTATCTGTTATCAGTTTAACTTTAGATCTTAGTGATTGCGATTACAACATAGACTAACAATAAGTACAACCAATTAAAACATATATTCTATGTAGAGTCAGCTGCAAAATGACTGAAATAGGGATATTATTCAAACTTTTGCTAGTTGGCTGACAAAAAAAATGATTGGTAGCCTGAGCAGCTGGTACATTGCAGAAGTACTTTTATGCTGCTCTCAGAGCTGTGTATTTTGAGTTTGGTGACTATGTTCATATTTAGATCAGAAGCTTTTGTTATAAAGTAACCTATTTGCTGTTGAGGACTACATGACCCTGTGGAAGGAAGAATCTGAGCCTCTTTGGGAATGAGCCAAAGTTATTAATGGTCTCAAGGATTATTTATGGTCACTGAAACATGAAATCACAGAAGTTGGGCTGGACTGTAACTGTACATAAACTCTACATGAACACTTTGCTGAGCTTGCTGTGAGTCAAATATTTAAAAAGAATAATCAGAAGTCGCACTATTGAAGCACTCAGAAATCTGATATTGTTATTATTTTCCATGATGGCTGTTATGTATAGCAATGGCCACCTGGATGCTTTGCACAAGATGCACCCTCTTTATACTGATGTGGTACAAACCTTGTCTGATCTCTGCTGTTTTGTGGGTAACTTATTTATAGTTGTTGAATATGTTCCTGATAAGAATTTTAAATTGTTATTAATATATGGAAATATATCTAACAAGAAGGTAAAACTTTTTAAATCTACCTATCTGCATTTATGTAGCACTTCCATTTTACGGTACTACATAATGAAACAAATCTGTAGGCTGCAGTTATGTTAATACATTTTGTAACAGAGTGAGATACAAAGACCAGCTTCTCAAATACCAGAGTGGTATTCAAATAGTGATCTGTGTTTTATCTGTAAACCAGTCTTAATGCCATAATAATGCTGGTAGTTGTGACTTCTGGATGAATGACAATCATTAGCACACCACCAGGTTTATCTCCTGCTGACATCTGTTTCCAGGAATGTTTGTTTCTCGTGGTCATGGTCTTAATTTTACCAACAACCAGAACATATTGTGTGCATTAAAAGAGAGAGAAAAATATTTATTTAATAATTATGAAGATCATAGCAACATAGTGAGGTGATATGCACTGTAAAAAAAACCCTCAAAAAATCCTGGCAGCTGTGGTTGCCAGAGTAATTATGTAAAAAATTGAGTTAAAATATTAACCACTTTACAGAACAACCTGTACATTTTACAGTTTAAAATGGTTTTAATTTACATGCTGGCACTGTAAAAAATATTATGTTAAATTTACAGTAAAAAATCATAATCATAAACATGCTTTTGAAACTGTAAAAGTCTGTTGTTAACTTTATAAGGTATTTGTTAATCACAGTAGTGACTACAGAAGGGCACATGATGGCATGAAGTTCATCAATAGTGGCTCTTCTAGGAGTAATGACCAATACAAATATAGAGACAGTGATCAGTATCACTCACACAAACGCTAAACATCATCAGGGTAAGACACGTGAGATTTAAATAATGCAGTAAACTAAATTACATCAAATATAACACAGAACACCCCAGTGTACGTAACTGATATTAAAAATATGATGAAACATAACTATTCCCATAAAATATAATTAAATGTAATGGGTCACGCAGGGAATTGTGAGAACACCCGATTTTAACAATAATTTACTGTAAAAAGTACATGTACTCTCTTGTTCTTTATACCGTTAATTATACAGGAAAATCGTACTTTTTACATTTAAATAATTAAATTTTTACATCATTTTATTGGTAACAACTACTGTATTGTCTTTTAAAATATATTAAAACATTCTACTGTATATTTTAGAGTTAATATTAGTTAATCAATTAACATTTTATTTCTGTAGCATTTTTACAGTATTTTACTGTTAAAATTACTGACATTTTTTACAGTGTGCTTTAAGCAATAACAAAATCCCTTTTCAAAGTGCTGCTGCTTTCAGGCATTTTAATATAATTTTTAATACATGCTTAATATAGTAAGCGTCTCTGCTAATATTTAGGCTCCCTTCCACTAACACAATAAGATAAACTTTCCATTGACTTGATTTCACCCTAATCCATTAATGCTGCTTTAATATTGTAAAGCTATTGAAGCTTTGTGGATACATTTTTTTTAACTATTGTGTTTTGATAGATGCTGGAGACTACGTCATTATTCTAGAAAAAATTTCAGTAGTGTCCATGGTGCAGTTTGTCATTTTAGTTTACAATCTAATCTGATGGTTTGGTCATTGTCTTGAATGATGTTGACTGTTGATTAGGTACAAGACCTCAGGGAAGAAGAAGGAGAAGAAAGTGAGCACAATCCCCAAAAAAGACAAACGCTCCTACCTGGCATTGGACAAAGAAAACGAAGTCATTGGATACGTTGTGCCAGTCTTTAGAAGCAGGTGATTGCGCCGCAAAACACATCAACCCCTTTAATTTGAAAACATATTTTATATAGCTGTAAATTCAAAGTGAATCTAAGTTCAATGTGATTTTAATTCATATTTCTTGAAAATATAATTCTGATGAAGAAAATAAAGTTGAAACTGTAAAAACTCATACAGTTGACTAGAAATTGCAGAAATTATTGTGATGAGTTAAATGGATGAATACAATAATGCGGTTATCAGAAAATAATTATTTTACAGTGCGTAGTGGTGCAAGGTTTGGTCAGTATTTTGTTGTTGTTGATAATTTTTTTGTGAATGTTCTGGGTCTCATCATGATTATTTCATCTAAACTTTATCTAATTTTAATGAAATAATGGCTGTAAAGTGCAGATAATTGAGGGGTAGTGATTGAAAAGCTATTGTTAACATAAAAGAAGTGAAAATCTGGGTTCCTGTGAGGCACTTTACAATAGAAGAGAATGGGGGCCAATCCATAAACGTTAAAGTACTCACTGTTTCAAAAGTATAGTCACAAGACTAACATGATTTTAGTGTGATAAAATCACTTACTAACCTTTTCTGTGTAACGTTACAGCCATTTTTACAACTTGTATATGTAATGTCAACAAACCTTGAAATGAATGTAAAAATGATGATTTAAACAATGTTATAGCTCAAATTATACAGAGTTTTAACAGACAAATTAATGTAAGTGATTTTGTAAAATTATAAGCTTCACATTTCTGCCATTAAACACTCCAAAAATTGGCACCAAACACTTCCATTGCAAGCGCCTGGCTGTAACCTCGATTATTGCTTCTTCTTTTTTTTAAGAAATGGAGGGACGAGTCAAAATGTATTTTTATGGTAATCAACATTATGCCAGAAAGGCTGACGGTTGAGCTTAACTTGTATTGAACCCAGACTTTTACGTTAACTTTAGTTAAATCTGATTAGCCATGCTGATGTTAACAAATATGGAAATGAAGAAATAGTATTAGTGACAAATATTTAGCTATTTTGAAGCCAAGGTGTGCTAAATAAA
The DNA here is from genome assembly GCA_032164185.1 of Moxostoma hubbsi. Taxonomy (NCBI): domain Eukaryota; kingdom Metazoa; phylum Chordata; class Actinopteri; order Cypriniformes; family Catostomidae; genus Moxostoma; species Moxostoma hubbsi. The sequence goes on from JAVLUX010000009.1 coordinate 29,689,481, forward strand.
TTAATGTTCCTGATCAGTCATTTAGCCACTCAGGAACTGATGGAGACTCAGGAGGAGGTGAAGGAAGAGGGTGTGGGGTATGTCGTGATGAGAAACCTGTTCTCCAGAGAGACTGACTTCAAGATGAAAACTGAGAAGAAGACCAGGGAGACCAGTTTGAGAGAGTCTGCCGATCGCCTTGCTCTGGGCAGAAAGGTTTGATCTAATACATTTAATAAGATGCTTTTTTGACATATTGTGTCTTTAAAGGGGCAATCCACACAAAAATTAAAATTCTGTCATCATTTACTCATATAGCCTAATATTTTTCCAAACTCAGATTACTTTATTTCTTCCGTGGAACACGAGGAGATAATTTGAAGAATTTCGAATGACGCTACTCTTTTTTTTTCTTCTTCCATAAAACGAAAGTGAATGGTAATTTAGGTTGTTTGTCCCTAACATTCTGCCTAACATCTTGGAACAATATGAGGGTGAGTAAATGATGACAGAAAATGTAATTTAATGTAAGAAAATTATCTGTGATTTAACTAACTATTAAAAGGGTTAATTTTACTTTATTTGACCTACACCTTAAATTTTTGTATGACCAAACTATATTTTGAAGGAAAGCTGGCTGATTCTAACAGAAGTTAGTCACATGCTATTAATTTTGGCATAGGACTATTCCAACAGTGTCAGTATTTACATAATTGTTTGACCTAGGGTTAATTTTTGGGTTTATTTACACAAGATGCACGAGAGAGCAGAATTCCAGAAGAAGATGAATCCAGACAGTTTGACTCACCTCCCAGAGTTTATTTTGAAACCACGTGGTCAGACCGTGTGGGAGGGGAAGAGTGTGAAACTGCACTTCACTGTGGCTGGATGGCCCAAACCCCGCGTTGCTTGGTCAGAAACACCAGAGCATGCAGAGAAACTTAAGATAATTATATACCAGTACAATACTGGTAAAATGCGATGCATATTCTTAAGACCAATGTACATTTAATTTCTGATCTTTTACTGTCTATTTCATTCTGCTTCTCAGGTACAAAAACAATGTTGTAATCGATGTCAAGGCTCACCCTGAGAAGTACATCACAGAGAGCCAATACAACATGCATTCTCTGGAAATTATGAAGTAAAGAATGTTTTATTTATTTTAATGATGTGTATGAAAGTTTGTTTGTGTTACTCTCAGCTACAGTGGCTTAGTCTCCATTAGATTGCAATAAATATGCAGAAAGATTTTATTCTTTCATAATATCAGTATCATGCAAAAGATAAACATGAAAGGAAAATAAAACTGCTTTAACTGTATTTATTATTTTATTAACATTATATTATAATTATTTTATATAGCTCTATCTAAAATTAGTTGTGTGTATTGCAGCTGTGATTTTAGTGACACTGCTGAATATCGGATCTCTGCACTCAATGTGAAGGGAGAGAGTTCTGCTTTTACCCATGTTATTGTTAAAAGTGAGTACTGTGCCTCTTGCCAATTTACCTGGTGCATGACATGTGTTCAAGGTACTTTAAAATACTTTCTCCTTTACCAATTTATTATGCCGATTCAGCTACAAGTATGCCATTTGTAGGTTGATTGCCCTGAAAAGTGTAAATACTGTTTCTCAGTTGTGCTATGATTGTTTGAGCATTCAGACCAGCCTGACATAACAATATTGGCTTGACCAATGGTGTGAGTTTAAGGTGGGACTTTCTGTTTGTTTGACCAATAAAAGCAAGGGAGTGTTCAGGAAACCTATTTCAAAACAGTCATTATTTATGCAATTCCATTTGTTGATGCTACTGTCACAGAAATTACATAATTCACCAGTCATCAGTAATTTAGCCATGCATCAATGATGTATATTTTATGTTCATAGAGGATATATTCAAGGGTCATACTTCTGTAGCCTATACGTTTTACTCTATTAAAAGTCATTGTGTAGTCATCTACATCTATCTACTGAATTTAGGGACATAGCTTAGTTCTCACACTAGTGTGTAACTTACACCTGTCTAATTTACAGCTGCCACTCCTTTGACATTCTATTTTAAGGCCTTTGCAGCTCCTCAGTTTTCCCTGTGTTATTCTATTGCATCTTTCTACTATCTCTGCACATTAATGTTTAGTATTTAATACTTTCAGATGTACCATTCAGAGGTTGATTACTATATTTAGAGTGAGGCAGATGTTTCTATTACCAATACAGCATATGGGTTAGTTTATTATTTTTTATTTTTTGTATTTATCATTCAATAAAAATTTGCTTGTATTTCCTTTTTAAAGGATTCAAAGACGGAGAAGCTGTGATTGAAAGGCCTCGTAAGTTTCTCATACTGTCTAATACACTTTATAAGTGGCTCTAGGGCACATCATTTTTTGTATATACTTATATAAATACCATCAACCTTGTGTTTTTCCTATACAGTAAATTGTACAATTAAGTTAATACAGTTTCATCATTTGAAGTAGATAGAAAAACAAAACAATTATATGACATTTGAGTCATTTTTTGTTCATGTTTTGTGCAGATGGTTACAGCCCTGAATATGGTGTCACCTTCTATACGACCATTATTGACAAGTTTGGTGTTTCATTCGGCCATGAGGGAGAGACCATGAGTTTGGGCTGTACTGTCATTGTCTACCCCAATGTCAAGCGCTACCAGCCAGAGATTGTGTGGTACAGAAATGGTGGGTATGAACTCTATTGTGCGTGAAAATGAACTACTTGCATCCTCTGCCAACTTTATTTAACTTTAAAGTTAAAGGAATAGTTTACCCAAAAATGAAATTTCTCTCATCATTTACTCATTTCCATTTCAAATGAGTATGACTTTCTGTCTTCTTCAGAATACAAAACTTTTTCAGCTCTGTAGGTTCATACAATGCAAGTGAATGGTGGCCAGAACTTTCAAGCTCCAAATATCACAAAGGTAGCATAAAAGTAATTGACAAGTCTCCAGTGGTTAAATCAATGTCTTCAGAAGCAAAATGCCTTCAGAAGCATGAGTGAGAAATAGATCAATATTTAAGTTATATTTTACTATAAATCTCCACCTTCACATTCTGAAGGATATAAATATTGATCTGTTTCTCTCCCAATGCAATTGCATCGCTTCAGAAAACATATATTAAACAAATGGATTACTTATATGCTGCCTTCATGTGATATTTAGAGCTTCAAAGGTCTGGCCACCATTCACTTGCATTAAAATGACCTTCAGAGCTGAGATATTCTCCTAAAAACCTTTGTTTGTGTTCAGCAGAAGAAAGAAAGTCAAGAAAGTCATAAGGCATTGTTAAATGACAATAAAGCCACACCTGTGAACGCACATTTAATGTTAATGCACTAAATTGCTATGTTCTTTGGCAACCACAAATGTCTACAGTTAGGATAATGGCTAATTATTATTCATAATAAATTCAACTATTTATTATACATTAGTGTCTTCTATCTTATCTTGTTGTTTCAGCCGTTTTATAAAAGCAATAATCCATGAGAGGTTATACATTACAGTGATTTTACAGTACTATGGCCTCTTGTGGCTTTTTGCTTTAATGTAAAGCACAGTCTTGACCAATCTCTGATTAATTTGGTGATATTTAGAAATTTTGAGGTTAAATCAGCCTTATGACGGTTCCAAAATCTATTAACAGCCTTCCTAATATTACTAACAACCTTCCTAGTATTACTAACAGCCTTCCTAGTATTTCACATTTTCTGTTTTTGAATCGTTATAACATTTTTTTTTTAAAATCTGTAAAATAAGTGTTCATTTTATTTCAGCAATTTTGTGTAAAATAAATCTTTATATAATGTAGCATATTCATCTGCCATTAAAAAAACTCCTATCGGTCAACCAGGTGTCATCTTGTCAGCTTCTAAGTGGGTGAACATGCACTGGAGTGGTGAGCGAGCCACTTTGACACTTGTTCACCTCAACAAAGAAGACGAGGGTCTCTACACCCTCCGTGTCAACACCAAGTCTGGCTTCGACACCCATTCTGCCTATGTATTTGTCAGAGGTGAGTCCTGTACACTGCATGTGCTGCACAGCACAGGAAGTATTTTGCCTTCTTATTAGTAACAACATGCAAATTGACTCATCTCACTATGGAAATCACTAATCATTAACTATGGGAAAGGTCCTTGTTCAGAAAACCATTTAAAGTTATTGCTAGTGCATAGGGCTTTTCACATTATGTGTGCACTATATCTTTAAGAAGCAAGTTGCCACATGTATTAGGTTTCCCTCTAGGAATGCTGCTTCTATCTTTGGTTGACAACACTAATGGCAGCCAGTGGGGAGGAGAAGTTAACCTTAATCCTTAAATATCTTTAATTAAGGATCTAGGATCCTATTTTAAGAGCACTAGCACTAAGCACAGTGCTATGCCATTAGTCATACATGCATAGCCATTAAGTTTAGGTATTTTCATGCAAGCTTGCGCTAAGTCTAGGTGCAAGTGTGTTTGGTGAAATCGCAAAGCGCTATATGAGCTGTGTCAAGTACAATTTTTATTTTGTGGTTCTTCTCCCATTATTAAACCATCTGTGTCCCATTATAATTCATTTCATTTCCTATCAAGCAGCAGCGACATAGAGAAAGACAGCACATTCATAAGAAGTTGGTAGTGTAAATGGACTGTATACAATGAATTAGAAGAATCGAAATATGGACTAATATTCTTTTGTGCATTTTTTTTTTGCATCCTTGTTAATTGTCAGGGATATTTCTATAACGGAGACACACTCCTTTTATACACATGGAAAATGAGGTTTAGGATATTGATGTAGGCTCCATTAAATTAAAGAGAATGTAAGTAGTATTTATTATTTTCATCTACAGACACACAACTCATGGCTAGTATTAACAGTAATAGTATCGGAATGGACTTCAGTTCTACAGGATGATTTTGAAAATCATTTTAATTTATTGAAACAAAAAACTTTAACCAAAAATATTTACATTACAAATAACACTTCCAACGAAAATAAAATATAATCAAAATAAAAAAAAGTGGTCAAAACAAATTTCCAAATCTAAACCTTTTACACTCTCCAGCTTCTTAAACTGGTCCCTTTAGCAGTGACTTAAAGATCACTCTAAAGAACAAAAGTTGGAAAATTACCAATGCAAATTATATCATAAATACAATTGTGAATATAAATATATATTAATTATAACTGAAAAGTAAACCATGACTTATGGATAGTTAAAAAATACAATTTGTTTTCATAAAATGACTACAAAAGTGATTGTCAGGGACAAACTTTGATGTTCGACTATATTTTCAGAGTTTGGACATGAACTTTATTACCACCTGCTGGTGAAATCTGCAAAATGCAAATGCAAGAATTGAGTTCACACTTAAGATGTTCTTTTCAATCATTTTAGCGCAATTACCTATTTCTCAGGAAAATAGCAAATTGCTTTGCTTCACTTTTATTAACATACAATAAACCCACAGTTTGCACACATACACCCACAGATAGTGCAAACACTCCCACCCACACTCACTAAAATTGCATTTAGAATTAGCACTCATGAAAATTGGATAAGACATAGCACACGGTCGCTGTGCTTTGTGCACTCCTGAAAATAGAGCCTGAAAAAATATGCTGTGAAAGACCTCTGTTCGGTCGGGAAAGGAGGAAGCTGGAGCCGGATGCACATTCAACCAACTTTAATCCAAACACCACATTAGACTGAAAACATAATTACAACACACAGAGCTTCAAGGTGTCTCTCTTTCTCGGCGTCTCTCTCCCAACTGCAGCTCTGTTCCTGGCTTTATCCCCCACCTGCTTGCACCATCATCACTCACAGTTGGGCGAGATCATTCGCCCCAGGTGCACACATCGGCCTCGCTCCTCTCCATCCTTGCTCTGCCCCGCCTGGCCTGCCACACATGCTAATAGAACCTTAATGGTTTTATGCTTGTTGTTGAATGTTAAATAGGGTTTTAAATGATTACTAAATAATGGCAGAATTACAGAAATTATGGTTTATTAATCCGGTCTTAATTCATTTACTACATGAAAAGATTTTAAGCTTGTATTTAATCATAAATGCAGTGTTTAAAAGGGATGTTGGTCATAAATGGGGTGTTTTCGCAATAACTTGCATCACCAAAAAGGATTAGTTGAGCCACTGTTGCTGTTTCAGACTAGTTGGGATGCTTAAAAAAAGAGCAATGTTTTATAGCACCACAGAGCCACAATGTTTAATTTGTTCAGGGAAATTAACCTGTAATTGACTTAATTATACAGTAGCTGTCTCTGCCCTGGAGAAAGTATTTTAACAGAAAAAAAAATACACACTTTGGCTTTTACAGGGGCTTAAAGCTGTGGTCAAGAAATGCTTCCTAAGAAAGAAGACTGAAATTAGCTAGGTGTTGTAATGGAGTGAAGGCGCTGCCATATAGCTTGCTTTGCCATAATTGGATATGACAGCAGGGAACAAATGGTTCAGCGGATTTGTCTGTGTGTATCAGATGCTGAAGTGGAGGAGGAAGGGGTTCCTGTTGCTCCTCTTGATGTGCGTTGCCACGACGCTAATAAAGATTATGTGGTTGTTACCTGGAAGCAGCCAGCAGTGGAGGGGAGCAGTTCCATCATGGGCTACTTCATTGACAGGTGAGTCACATGGCATTAAAGTGTGTACACCACCAGTGTGATCATAAAATCCATGTCATTGTTTATCATTTAAATATTTATTTGAAGGTGTGAAGTTGGCGCTCATCACTGGACTCAGTGTAATGACACTCCAGTGAAGTATGCCCGTTTTCCTGTCACTGGGCTTATTGAGGGCCGTTCCTACTCCTTCAGGGTGCGAGCCCTCAATAAAGCCGGAGTGAGCCATCCATCTCGTGCCTCTGATCCTGTAGCTGCCATGGACCCAGCAGATCGGGCCCGCCTTAGAGGTGAGGCTGACAGAATAGATATTGAAGAGCTATAGTACTTAATTTGTACAAAACCATACATTATTTTTTCTTCTATCACAGCTGGTCCCTCTGCTCCATGGACTGGAATGATCAAATTCTCTGAGGAAGACCCTACAGGTTAATTTGTACACTAACTTGATAATAAGCTTTCATTCTAGCTAATTCTTTCAAAGCTAATTTCAGAAGCTTTAAGAGAAACAGACTATTAATTGGGAAATTATAAAGGACGAGACTTGATTTATCCATCAGGTTTTGTTTGGATTTTGGATTGATATTATTGATAAATATTACTTTTCCCTACCATATAACACACAGATAGCTTTGTTGGAGTTCGCAAATGCATTCAGGTGGATTTAGTGATGTTAAATTATATTTTTGACTTCAGTAAAACCAGTTAATTTATGTTACCACAAGAAAAACAACATTTTTAGGTTATTTATTTTTTTCAGTGTGCCCATGTGGATTTTGTTACATTGACAGAAAAGAAAAGCTGTTTTAAATTAATTGCATGTTGAGATGAAAAAGTATGAAATATTTTCTTTCTTTAAATTAGCATGCATCGATGAATTGTGCACAGTAAGAACACACTGTGATGTTAAAACGTTAACCTAAATTGTGCTTCATGTGGTACAATCTAAATAAACTGTTTTTTTATTCAAGTCAAAAATATTATTTAGCGTAACATCAACCTGAATACATTAGGTTACACCAACAAACACATTTTAATGGTAAAATCAGGTATACATAGTTCTTTGGTAACAGGTGTAGGTTACTGCTTTTTACAGTGTATACATTTATGTAGAAAGCAAATAAGTTCCATTTTGATTTCATGTTATCTTTAAATCTGTGTGTACAGTATATGAAATTATTAAATATGACAGTGCCTTTGAACTGTTATTTACCTTGTTTCTCTCAGTGGGGGTTGTCCCTGGTCCGCCCACTGACCTTGCTGTCACTGAAGCTACTAAGAGTTACGTGGTACTGAGCTGGAAGCCACCTGTGCAGAGAGGACACGAGGGCGTCATGTATTATGTGGAGAAGGTGAGGGAGAATGAGAACAATATACAGTTTTCTTGTTTGATTTCAACTTTTATGAGTATAACGCTGGACTGACAAATCTTTTTCCCAGTGTTTGGTGGGCACAGACACATGGCAAAGGGTGAACACTGGCATACCAGTTAAGTCCCCACGCTTTGCCCTGTTTGACCTTGCTGAGGGTAAATCTTACAGCTTCCGTGTGCGTAGCTGCAACTCTGCTGGAGTTGGAGAGCCATCGGAAGAAACTGGGTCAACCACTGTGGGAGATAGATTGGGTGAGTATTAGCACTTGACACAGAAAGAGAAAATAGGTTACTGAGACATGTTTTGTATTACATGATAGAGAGTGTGTTTCTGTAGTTCTTGATAAAGGGATAATTCACCCAAAAATGAAAATGCTCTCATCATTTACTCACCCTCATGCCATTTAAGATGTGTATGACTTTCTCTCTTCTGCAGAACACAAACAAAGATTTCCAGAATAATATCTCAGCTCTGTAGGTCCAATGAAAGTGACTTTTCAAGCTCCAAAAATCACATATAGGCAGAATAAAATTAATCCATGTGACTCCAGTGGTTAAATCTATGTCTTTAGAAGTGATATAATAGGTGTGGGTGAGAAACAGATCAATACTTAAGTATTTTACTATTACATTTCCACATTCATGTTCACATTTTGAAAGTGGAGATTTATAGTAAAAAACTGATTGAAATATTGATCTGTTTCTCACCCAAAGTGATTGCATCGCTTCTGAAGACATAGATTTAACCAATGGAGTCGTATGTATTACTTTTATGCTGCCTTTATGTATTGTCTGGTCTCGTTCACTTGCATTGTATGGGCCTAAAGAGCTGAAATATACTTCTAAAAATCTGTATTTGTGTTCAGCAGGAGAAAAAAGGTCATTCACATCTGGGATGGAATGAAAGTGAGTAAATGCTGAGAGAATTTTCCCTATAAGTTGTGTGTAACCTGAGCAAATGAAGTGCCTCAAAGTGGCCATATCCTAGAATTTAGTAGTATTTTAGCCCCCCCCAACGTCCTCTAATAATTTTATTCAAAATATCTTGTCCAAAAAGCAAGTATAATTTAGTTCAACATTACCATTTTTAACCCACTTTCTGACTTTTGCGATTTTTCCTACTGTACCTTTAAGACATCTACAGGTATGTATATAAGTTGCCTCATTATGACTCGCTAACCTACTTTCAAGTGAAATGAGTAACACCGCTTATGGTTTGCTGTTAGTTCCAGTGTAGTTGGCACTGTGCCATCTTTCAGTAACAGCATCTTTGCAAAAACAATTCAATGTGCCACACTAACCCTTAAGGTCAAACTGAAATGATTGAGGATCTTGGTAAACATAATCTTCAGCAAATTGTTTTTAACATTGAAATCCAAGGATATGCAGAGCTGCAGGTGCTACACATAGCCAGGAATAATAGTATCTTCTTCTTCTGGTGTTTCTGAATAATAGTATCTATGGTACTTCTCATTTCTTCACTGTGACTTATTGGGTCAAGTTTCTGAATACTAAAACGTTTGAAATAAACGTGGTTACTCATTTGTTAATGCACTCATGATTTCTGTAGAAGATTTCTGCTTTTGCTCTTACACTCATAGTTCATATTATTGTTTGTCTGTTTATGTAAATGTGAATGTCATCTTTACATATTGACATATGCTGATTGTCCATTTTTTTCTGTCAGACCTGCCCTCTGTCCCAGGGCCTGTTGTTCCCACCAGAAACACTGACTCCTCTGTGGTGGTGACTTGGGGTGCATCCAAGGAGGTTAAGAATCTGGTGGGCTATTACATCGAAGTTAGCATCAGTGGTAGTAATGTGTGGGTTCCTTGCAACAACAAGCCAGTCAAAGGCACGAGGTAAAGTTTCCTGAGATAGAAAACTGCAATAAATGTGCATTCTTACAATATTAATCTCAAAACTAGAGCTTATAAGAGACAGAGAGTTTCTGCACTGTTTATAAGGCTAGGGCCAAATGAAACATGAAGATTTTTTGCTGTGCTGATTTTAAAAGTGAAATCTACAGAATTCTATGGAATGGTAAAATTGTAACATGATAAAATGGGTTAGTTGGAGCTGAGAGAACAACACACTTATTGGTAGCTGAAGACATAAACAAATAAGCCAAAATATTTAATAAATGTACATGATGGAGATATGAGGATATGTTGAACTTCGTGAATGATGGTTGTGAAAATGGAGCTTGGTGAAAATTCTGTGTTGGACTGGTAAAAATGTGTCAATCTCTTCTGGTGTGCAGGTTTGTGTGCCACGGGCTGAAAACAGGGGACAATTGCGTGTTTAGGGTGAAGGCGCTGAACGCTGCAGGATACAGTGAAAGCACCAGCGAATCTGAGGTCTGCCTTGTGAAAGCATGTGTTGGTGAGTTTTGCTTCTGCTGTGAACCGTGATTCCAAACTGAATTACACAGAAAAGATTGTCTGCAGTATATAGATTAAAAAAAACAAACATTTAATGCTCTATGTACATGTAATGTGACATAATGAATCACAATATAATTATATGTAATAATAATAATAATAATAAGTGATAATGTGATATGAATTAAATTTCATGTTCTCTGGCCTTCACCAGATTGATCTTAATCGAAAATAAATAACTAAAGCAGGGGTCTTCAACAAGTAATGTGTGGCAGTACTGCAGGATGTCCACAATTGCTTAATCTCAAACAAATTTTTGTGAAAAAATTTAAATGTGTGTTAAACGAAAATAAAATATTAACTTCTACCATGTTATGTTTTCTCACTTATTTTGACTCCATGTTGTTTATAGATAAGCTCATAGGTGTTCAAACTTTTATATGTTAAAGGGAAAGTCCACCAAGAAATGAAAATTCAGTCATCATTTACTCACCCTCATGTTGTTCCAAACCTGCATGACTTTTTTACTTCTGTGGAAAACAAAATAACTATCTTTTTGTGTGAACTATCCCTTTAAGCTCAGTCACCACAATTCACTTTCGTTGTATGGAATAAGTATGCAATATAAATTAATGGTGACTGAGCTTAAAGGGATAGTTCACACAAAAATGAAAGTTCTCTCCTCACTTACTCATCCTCAAGGCATCACAGATGTGTATTACTTTCTTTCTTCTGCAGAACATAAATTAAGATTTTTAGGTCCTTACAATGTGAGTGAATTGTGACCAGATCTTTGAAGCTCCAAAATTCACATAAAGGCAGCATAAAATTAATCCATACGACACCTGTGGTTTAATATATGTCCTCTGAAGTGATGCAATCACTTTGGGTGAGAATCAGATCAATATTTCAAATCTTTTTTTACTATAAATCTCCACATTCTCTTGACATAAATATTGATCTTTTTCTCACCCACACCTATCATATCGCTTCAGAAGACATATTAGAACACTGAAGTCATGTATTAATTTTATGCTGCCTTTATGTGAATTTTGGAGCTTCAAAGTTCTGGTCACCATTCACTTGCATTGTAAGGACCTACAGAGTTGAACTATTCTTCTAAAAATCTTCAGCAGAAGAAAGAAAGTCAAGAAAGTCATAAGCCATTGTTAAATGAACATAAAGCCACACCTGTGAACGCACATTCTATGTTAATTCGTTAAATTGCTATGTTCCTTGGCAACCACAAATTTCTACATTTAGGATAATGAACTATATTACTTGGCAGAAGATTTTTTAACCCCTAACCCATACACATTTGGGATGGCACTAGGGTGTGTAAATTATAGAGATGGCAATTCTTTGAAGATCTTTCCAAAAGAGAAAGCCCTTTAATTCATTTTTGGGGTAACATGTGTATTCAGCCAATGGTTGAAAGTTGTTGGGCTAAAAAAAGCATTTTTCTCCTGCAGCTGTCCCAAGCCCCCCCACTGGTGTGACCCTGCTGGAGAGCGCTCGTGACTATATGGTGCTGGGCTGGCAAGCTCCTGCTAAGACAGGTGGAGCAGACATCAGAGGTTACTATCTAGACTACAGAACAGTTAAGGATGGAGTCACAAGCAAGTGGCATGAGCTTAACCTCCAGGCAGTCACTGCCACATCTTATAAGGTAGGCCATTGTGTCTCAATGTAGAATTTGTGCCAATTTGTGCAAATTGTTATTCTTTATAAGACAAAAAAATAATTCTGTTGTGTTTATATTATTATTTTTTGAAAGTTAACTATTTTATTAGTGTCCAATGTGCACTGAGACTCACCTTGTAAATGAGCTTTGTCCCTTTTTCTCCTACTTTTCCCTTGACTTAGGTGACAGACTTGAAGGAAAACGTTTTCTACCAGTTCCAGGTGCGTGCATTCAACCAGACTGGTATTAGTGAAGCCTCCTTACCCACTTTCCCCTTGGAGTGCAAGGAGTGGACTGTTGCTGTTCCAGGTAAATCAGTCAGCACACTATCTAAGTAAAAGCACTCATACCATGCAATAAGACTTTTATAAACTTACATCCTTAAATTACATCTAGTCTAGATTTATTTGGTCATTTTGCCTGCTGTGATGTATAGTGTCACTGTTGTTTCTCTGCATGCATTTTACTGTTCAACAATTACAGGCCCTCCTCATGGCCTACATGTCCTGGAGGTCCGCAAGGACTCAATGGTGCTTCTGTGGGAACCACCCACATTCAATGGCCGCAGCCTTGTGACTGGATATTATGTGGACTTTAAGGAGGAAAATGGCAAATGGAGATGTGTCCAAGAGAGATCCACAATGATGACTTACATGAAGGTAAAATAATAATTGAGAAGTTAGGAATTTTCCTTTAAGCAGCTGTAAGTGATTTCTGTACCACTAGTGGCACAAAATGGAAAAAATAATGATTTTCCAAACAAGTTTCCCAAACACTCCCCCAGTCATCCTTTATTTTGCTATTGAAGTTGGCAAAGAGCTGCTTCCGAATTTTCGGATTGGCTAACATACATGGGCAGCAGTTAGATTTTCTGGTCACAGAGACTAATGTGATTTCTCAGTACACATATTGCATTTTATCTGTAAGATTGTAGGGACATGTTATGTGTGGTATTCAAAAAGATCACATACAGCAGTTTTAAGGATTAGTTCTCATATTTATGATCATTTGTTGGTGTACAGCTCAGTCTCTGCATCTAGAATCTCTTTTGGTGGAAAGGGAGCCGTTTCCATGGCTTCATTGCAAACTCATTCCTTAGAACTGTCATTTGTTTTTAATGATCTGTTGATGTTGTTCTGAGACATTTAGTTGTTATTCAAAAGAACAGAAAGAACAAAACTGTCAAAGAGTCTTTCCTTCATTTTGAGTGGTTTTGACTCACAAATTTCACTGTTTAATAAAGGTATCTGGTCTCCAAGAGGGCATTTCCTACAGGCTACGTGTCCATGCTAAGAATGTAGCAGGTGTTGGAGGACCCTCAAAAGCAACTAACGCTATTTTGGCACAGACCTGCCCTGGTGAGGTTTTATACACTCATATCATGGAGGAAAACATTTTGCTCACCATGTTTTCTCTTCTAATGTCATTACATGTTTCATCTCCTTAGGAACCAATGAGATTGTTGTGGATGTGGATGACAATGGTGTGATCTCTTTGATCTTTGAGTGTGCTGACCTTAAAGAGAGTTCTCAGTTTGTGTGGTCCAAAAACTACACGGCCCTGACTGACACTTCTCGTCTCACCATTCAAACTGTTGGGGGCAAGTAAGTATAATTCTTGGTGCATTTTCACACATAGTTAATTTGAGCACTCCAAGCGGTATAACGTAAATGTGAACAACCCAAATGATCTCAGACCCCCCTAGAAGCACCCAAAAGCTAACCGTACTCAGACCACTGAGGTGGTCTGAGGACGTTTCATTTGTAGGTCTATTTGTGGTTCAATTGATTTGAGCGATGTGAAAATGAAGAGGTACCAATCCGCTTTGCATCTTTATGACATACAGTAAGTACCTCGAAGCTTGCCAAACAAAATTCCAATCACATTTTACTGTCCAAATAAGGGAAATACCATGATTACCATGACCATGTTTATGTCTCATTTTCCGTTCTTGTTGTATAATGAGAGCACTCCAAAATGAGACGGTGCTCGCACCTCCCCAAATTCTAGAGGTGTTTATACTTGATGCACATGCCGTTGTTTTTTTGGCAATGTAAAAGTCTTAAACTTTGTAGTAAAAAGCAACAAACTTCTGTTCCTGCTTATGAAAGATTTGTTATCCATATGAACACGATGATTATACGATGAAATGGTCAGAATAAACGTAATTTTAATGTATTTCTGATAGAACGGCAATGTTATTATATGATTTGTTCAAATGTTTGATTGATCTAACTTAACATACTAATTATCTTTTTCTTTTAAAACCCCTCTTATATTAATTTTATTACTATTATTAACCTACTTTTATGATTTTACAATGACACCCAGGACAGAGAGGTTTGGCGACCTTGGTGTGCGCACATGTTAAGTTTGTACATTTGTACAGAGATGATTTCACCTCTAAAGATCTAAATTGTGCCAAAAAATTACTAAAACAGTAATTGCGAGTGAGGTGGCCAAAAGGGTGGCCAGGCTTAGGTCCATGATGGCCACCCCTAACTCAGCCACTGGAGGTAGTTTATAATTTACAAACATATACATTAGCTGGTCAATTTACAGTGTAAGGTATGGTGACCGGGAGGGGACATGTTCGGTTCAGTTGGTTTTGTCGTGGCCACGACATATTAACTCATGGGAATGTGATAATATGCTGTGGCCACGAGATATTAATTTGAGGGAACGTCATATTAACTTGTGTGACAGTGATAATAAATCGTGGCCACGATATCATTTTGTCGAGGTAACGACATCCTTATGTCGTGGCCTCGAGATCTTCTGTTGAAGGAACGACATCCTTATGTCGTTGCCTTGAGATCTCATGTTGAGGGAACGACATCCTTATGTCATGGACACGCGATGTGAAGTCGTGGCCTCAAGATCTTATGTTGAGGGAATGACATCCATCACTGTAACCATATGCTACAGCAGTCGGCATGAGATGGAGATGACTAATGAAATAACATTTTACTTTGAATTAGGACTGTCATATAAAGATATAGTGCGGTCTCTGGCATTAAGACATGGGTACGTTATAAGTGAAAGACACCTGAAGCGCATTCTTAAGTTTTTGCTGGCTTGAATTAAATATTCGGATTCATCATTGACCAGTTGAACGGTCCCGAACGCCCCACGGATACTGCCCTACGGTTGAGTTAGTTTTATATTTGATATTCGCGACAATACTCATTAAATTTTAAGCCAAACCAACCAGACATGCATAAATGGGTTTTCTTTGCCTAGCACAAAGCTGCATTTTATATATATATAAATTTATTAGCTCTAAAAATAAACTATTTAACCATTTTATATTATGAAATAACAACAAATATAAAATGTTCTTAAAAATATCCCTTTCATGACACAGTGGAATTTACATTTCTATATGCTTTCAAATAAATATAGTTGTGTAAATGTTTGTAATAATCTAATCTAATCTAATCTAATTCCATTAAACTCAATGACCTTTTGACCTATAGCGACATGAAATCAACTGTAAAACACTCAGAATTGTATTCTTTATATTGCACAAGACTTGTTTTTGGGATTAAATATTCAGTACTTTTTATACAGATTCAAATATCACTATAAATCTATTAAACTCAATAACCGTTAGACCTAGAGACATGGAACCAACTGTAAAAAACTGAGAATATTATTCTTTATATAGCACAATACTTGTTTTTGGGAGTAAATATTCAGTACTTTTTATACAGATATTTGGATACCTAAACCTATATTAAACTCTGACTGTTTGACCTAGAGACATTAAACCAACTGTTCTATATAATTGCACCACAAAACTTCTACACATTTGAATATATTAACTTAAAATTGTAACATATTAACTACACAAAATGCAAAAAAAATATACAGTAAATTACCAATAAATATCTATACAAATGAACAATAAATGACTATAAATAACTATATACAGCCCCTATAAGGGGGCCCCCCTATAACTGTCTTATTGACCCATAACAGCTAACTAAGTCTTACTTGCAGCTTAGTATATTTCAAGATAGAAAAAAAAAAATCTTGCTTTGCAGGGCCCCCTGGTGGCTCGGGGGCCCTAAACGGCTGCTTATATGCCTTTATAGCTAGAAACGGCCCAGACAGATTGAGACATATCATAATCCACATTTGCCTGGACAATCAAAAAACTTGGAAGCCATTTTTGTAATTTTTTGGTGTTGGCGTAGTTACTGATTAGGGCAGTATAATAACTTGTTTAATATCATATTAATAGATTCACATACTTTGTTATGATGCTTACTTACAGTGCAAAACCTCTAAAATAATCATAACTGATGTACAGAGTTTTTTTATATTTTAATTTTACTTAATATGTTTTAATGCGGTACGGTCAGTGGACGAGGGTAAGTAAATAATGACAGAATTTTCATTTTTGTTGAACATATATATATTAATTTGAGATCAGACAAACTAACTCCCTGCAGTACCACCACAGACCCCATGTTGAAATGCTCTATCCAAAGTTCCATTTAACAAGATGTGCAGTTCACTTGCTGCTTTCAAAAGAATGTTTTATTTTGCTGCTGTTTTCCCTCAGGTCCAGAGCTATATTTAAAGACCCATCTGTGGAGGACTTGGGCATTTACTCCTGTGTAATAACCAACACCGATGGAGTGTCTGCCAGCTACACACTCACTGAGGAAGGTGAGTCACTTCCCTTAAATCTCTGGCTGCAGATGGTGTTATTCCATCCCGTTACATTTCTTTGAGTGATGCCCATG
Source organism: Moxostoma hubbsi (assembly GCA_032164185.1). NCBI lineage: Eukaryota > Metazoa > Chordata > Actinopteri > Cypriniformes > Catostomidae > Moxostoma > Moxostoma hubbsi. Next base: position 29,706,309 of record JAVLUX010000009.1, read on the forward strand.
CTTGACAAGGGAACACAAGGAGATCAATGCTTCTTAAAATTATTTCCTGAGGAGGGCTGTATAGCAGCTGTGGGTATTATGTAGTGATCTTTTTTCCATGAACCATAAACAAAGGATTCTTCTACACAACAAAAAATTAACAAATTCACTTCTGTTCTTTTATTTAATTACATTTTTATAGTCAAGTAGCAAAGAAAAAAACTAAGGCTTGTTGATCTTAATAATTGTTGTTTACTCTTTGTAGGACTTAAGCGCTTGCTGGACATTAGCCATGACCACAAGTTCCCAAGTAAGTTGTTTACCTAGTAATTAACCTAAAATTTACTTCTTGCCTTAGGTGCCAGTGGCAAATATTTACTTGCCTGCTATGAAACTGTTGCAATACTTGTATTATAAATATCTGTTTAATCCTACAACAATAAAATTAGACTCATTTAGCTGTTTTTCTTTGCATATTCGTGCACCTGTCACAAAACCATGCAAACTGAGAGGCAACTGGCAAGCAACTTGCCAAAACTTGATTTATTTATTTGACATTAACTTGAATTTGGCTTTGGCAAGCGTTAAAGGGAAAGCTCACCCCTTTCTTTCTTTTGCAGAACACAAAGATTTTTAGAGGAATATTTCAGCTCTGTTGTTCCTCACAATGCAAGTGGTGAAAATGAATTGGTACCAACATTTTGAAGCTCTAAAAGCACATAAAGGCAGCATAAAAGTAATCCACAAGACTCCAGTGGTTAAATATGTCTTCAGAGTCCTTTTTTTTAACTATAAAGCTCCACTTTCGCATTCACTTTCTTCTTCCTTTTGTTTTTGTTGATTCACATTCTTTGTGCATACTGCTACCTACTGGGTAGGGAGGAGAATTTCTAGTAAAAATTGACTTATTATATATTATTATATATTATAATATTGATCTGTTTCTCACCCGCACCTATCATATCACTTCTAAAGATATGGATTTAACCACTGGAGTCTTATGGATTACTTTTATGATGCTTTTTAGAGCTTCAATTGAGAAATTTTGGTACTAATCAGCTTGCATTGTGAGTACCTACAGAGCTGAAATATTCTTCTAAAAATCTTTGTTTGTGTTCAACAGAAGACAGAAAGCCATACAGTTCTGGGATGGCACGAGGGTTAGTAAAAGATGAAAGTTCACTTTTGGGTGAACTATCCCTTTAATTCTTGACCTGTATAATTCTATACACATAACTATATCCACCAACTGATTATTATACCATATTGATTATGATGTAACAGACTGACTTAGCATTATCAATATATCCTGTCTTACACATAAGACATTTTTTCCACTCAATAGCTTATTATAGGCTAATTATGAGCAATGTTCTGCAGTAATTCCCTTCGAATCTGAAATGGCCATTGAGCTTCAGGAGAAGGGACGAGTCCGTTTCTGGGCCCAAGTGGCTAAGTTTACTTCCAACTGCCAAGTGGAGTATGTTTTCAATGATAATATCATCACTGAAGGAAAGGTACAGCACATCACAACATTTTATTTCAAAAGGCCTTCATGAATTGTATTTTTTCAAACAAATTTTGACAACATGTTTGATCAAGTTTTGTTCTCTTTGTTCTCTGTCAAACTCTTTAGAAGTACACAATGAACTTTAACCAGAGCACTGGCATCATCGAGCTATTTATGGACTTATTGGAAGTCACTGATGAAGGAACCTTCACATTCAACCTTGTTGATGGCAAAGCAAAAGGTCGGACAAGCTTAGTGCTTATTGGAGAAGGTAAGGTTAATCATTGTTTTTAACATACTTTCAAATATTTAAAAACTATTAAGTGGTGTCTTGCATTTTATAATGAGAAATATGGCTTGTACAAAACTATTTGGAGTAGAAACAACAATTATAATATTAGCTGAGACTTTTCTTTTTAAATAGGAAAAATTTAACTCAAATGTTTTTCTGGGTTAAAGAGACAGAAAATGATGGAATAGGTCACACTGATATTTTTGATTTTTTTTTAAAAACATATCCTCAAACCTCCAGAGCTTTAAATGAGAATGTCCTTTAGAGGGCAGAAGAGTACAATTTTTAGCTCCAAGTCTGTGTCAAACGTAGAGGTAAGGTGGCAGGAAATGTATTATGTGTTCTAGCTCAGGGGAAAGCTTGCGAATGTCCTCTAAAAAATATCCTTCACTCTAAATAAGTTGTATTCAATATAATTTGATGATTGCCTTCTCTTTTATTTATACTGTTTTACAGAGTTTGCAGAGCTTCAGAAGAAATCTGAGTTTGAGAGAGCAGAGTGGGTCAGAAGACAAGGTGCATCAACATTGTTTTTTTATTGTGTTAAATCACATTTTAGTTGTTCAAAGATGTCTAAAAAAAATCTCCCACACACAGGTCCTCACTTTGTGGAGTATCTAAGTTTCGAGGTCACCCCAGAGTGTGACGTGCATTTAAAATGCAAGGTAAGGCTTTGGGAGTGAGAGATGCGATAATTTCTTCAGATTAAAAAGACACTTGTTGAAATCCCCTCACCCCATTTTTCCTTCTTTCTCCTGTTTCAGGTTGGAAACATCAAACCTGCCACTGAGATTGCCTGGTTTAAGGATGGAATTGAGATTGAAGAAGATGATGAGGATGCTAAGAAGATTGGAAAAACTGCTGAAGAGCTGACCTTTGATATTGGCAAGGTCAGATAGCGATTGGGCAAGTCTGGGGATGTTTTGGAACTGGAATTTCAGCATCCATATGATAAATTATGCAGCTTTGATAGATGCAACATTATAGGGATACTACAGGCTTCCAGGGAAAAATGTAAAGTCAATATTATTGTGCATGATTAATCAGTAAATTATCATCAAAATGTGTCCAAATAGCTATTTAGGGATTGTTTTAGGCTAAAGTTGGAATGCAGCCTTTCTTAACTCTTAGAAATAACACAGTAATTCAAAGATGTTGTTATAATAACTTTAATATAATAAAGGTTATGGCAATAATAGCAAATAATGATAGAATTCATACAGAAGTGTTATGTGGGAATATGCCTAGATGCGCTCGAGGATAAACTTGACCTTTAGCCTCCACCTACACAAAAATAATTGTTTGTGGTTTTTCAGGGGGGCAGTAGTGCTCCACAATTGACTTAAAATGTTGGTATTGTGAATGCCTTTTCATGTTGACTTTAATGCCTATGTTTGATTCTGTATAATTTATCATGTTTAAAGGGATAGTTTGATTGAAAATTCTCTCATCATTAACTCACCCTCATTCCATTCCAGATGTATATTACTTTCTTTATTCTGCTGAACACTAACAAAGATTTTGTTTCAGCTCTGTTGGTCCTTACAATGCTAGTAAAAGGGTACCAAAATGTTGAAGCTCCAAAAAACACATTAAGGCAACATAAAACTAATCTATAAGACTAGCGGTTAAATCCATTGCTTCAGAAGTGATATGATAGGTGTGTGTCAGATCAATGTAATGTTTTTTTTTTTTTTTTTACTATAAATTCTCCTCCCTGGCCAGTAGGTGGAGATATGCACTGTGAATGCAAATTGCCAAAAACAACAGAAGAAGAATGTGAAAATGGGGATTGATTGTAAAAAATGACTTATATTTTTATCTGTCTAATAAATTACTTATATGCTGCCTTAATATGCTTTTTGGACCTTGAATGGTAGCCATTCACTTGCATTGTGTGGAACAACAGAGCTAAAAATTCTTCTAAAAATCATTGTTTGTTTTCAGCAGAAGAAAGAGTCAAAAGTCATACACATCTTGGATGGTATGAGGGTGAGTAAATGATTAGAGAATTTTCATTTTTGTGTGAACTATCCCTTTAATTACCATGTTTGGATCATGTTCTGTATTTTAAACAGACAAGATATGTATACTACTTGACTCTTTATAACATTAACATTTATCAACATTTAAGTCCATATATCATAAATGTTCTACATTCGTGGACCTTGGTTTAAAAGGAAAACAGTTTCTAAAAATCAATCAGATTCTAATGGCACTTAAAAAAAAATGCTAATTGTTATATCATCATGTGCAAGTCGCAACTCCATTTCTTAGTAGTAATGGGTAATAAGAATTGAAAGCCATCTAAGTTTGACTAAATTCAGCTACTGATAAGTTGCCAGAGAGAGAGGAGTGGAGTTAGTGCTTTCAGTAGAGGAGAGGCAAAATCCCATGCCACTCCTGTAGAGGGCGCTGGCATTAACTGCAATGTTTGTTTAATTCACAGCTTGTAATTAAGAGTGAAAAACAACTGAAAAAGAAACCCACCACAGAAGAAATCACAAGCAAGCCAAAAGTTTGGAGCTTTTTTATAAGTTGCCGTCAATGTAACTGTGTTGTTATTTGTGATGGTGCCGTCTTTTCCTCTTTTACTCTGTTGGCCTGCAGCATCCACCGCAGGAGAAAAGCTTGGCTTTTCGGTCTTTCCTGTTTTGTTTATTTAAATGTTTTTTTTAAATGTTTTGATGCCTGATTATTATTGATAAACAGATATCCAGTATCTGTGCCTCACCTTTACCTTAATTCCGCACAGATTTCAAAGAAATATGCTGGAGTATATGAGGTCAAACTGAAGGACGAGAGAGGAAAGGACAAAACCTTACTGAATCTGACAGAAGCAGGTGGGATCTATTGTGTCACCAAATGTTAACTGTGTTGTTAAAGGAATAGTTCACTTAAAAATGAAAATGTCATTATTTTGTCATCCTGCTAAACCTATAGAAATACTCCACATAAGGAAAGTTCATAGTGACTCGTCTGCTGAAAATGGCAAAAAGCACATTAATCAGTTCATAAATCGGACTGATCTGGTTCTGTCTTTAACAGCTCACAGGATGACTAGATTTTCACCAAATAAACACCAGTCTTTCGAAATTTCAATCTATTCCTCAGACAAAGCTATTGCTTCTGAAGACTTGGAATATACCACACAAGTTGTATGGACTACTTTTATGTTACTTTTTGTTCTTTTTGGAGCTTGGCATGTCATTGTATGAAAACAAGGAGTGTGATGTTTCTCCTTATGTGTGCCATGGAAAAATTAAGGGTTTAAGACGACATGAGGGTGAGTTAATAATTACAGCATTTTCATTTTTGCGAGAACTATTCCTATAAACATTTTCTTCTAACATCAAGCCATTTACAGATAATGTTGTTATCGGATTCTTTCTCAACAGGTTATCAGGCAGTGCTGAACGAAGTGTTTAGAGTTATTGGTGAGTGTCCTGCAGTTAATTCCTTATCACTCAACGTTATTGAATGTAACATGATACTCCATTAGGAATGAGCTCTCAAGCACTATCCGATCAATTGTTGTCATGTAATTTTCATGCATTTTTTTCTCTGTTCTCATAGCCAACTCTTCTACTGAGCTCAAGGTTATGAGTACAGAACATGGCATCATTCTATACTCCTTTGTTGTGCACTACATTGAAGATCTCCGTGTTGGCTGGCTTCACAAGTAGGATTTTTTTGCTACCTTTCTCTATCTTTCACTGTCTATGGGCTGCTTTAAATTGGTTTAATGCGTAAAGAATTTCTCTCCACCAGTTATGGATATTTTTTGGACAATCTTTGGTTTATTTCTTGGGCACAAATGTTCATAAAAAAAAAAACAGTAAATTAAGCACCTTCCTTGACCAAAAACGTTGCTATGCAACAGAAATAGTGATCCGCTATAGTGATAGAGAAGTGATATGGTGTTTTGCATTATAGCTGTCATTTTATTGTGTATTTTAGCAAAATTGGAATGTTGAATTGACAAGTTAGCATCCTGGGCCAGAAATTAAGTTGGTGTTAAATGCAAATTCTTGCAAAATTCAGCGATTTCTCAGTATGCTCTTATGAATTCAGCATCATGAAACAGTGACCAATGACTCTTTTGTGTGTTGTCCTTTTGTTTTTACCTGGTATCAGAGAATCCAAGATCTCCCACTCAGACAGAGTGCAGTGCGGAGTCACTGAAGAACAACTGTGGCTTAAAATTAATGAGCCCACAGAGAAGGATAAGGGCAAATATGCCATTGATATCTTTGATGGCAAAGGTGGTATCAAGAGGGTCATTGACCTGTCAGGACAAGGTAAGGGCTCAGGTGTTCCCAGTGAACATTTCGTATAGGACCTTGTTGTATTTCTGCATTCTACAATGTGTTACAATATTATTAACTTTCTGTCATTCCATTGTACAGTATGGGAGGAAGCATTTGAAGAATTCAAGAAGCTGAAGTAAGTCTTTAAATGTAAAAGGGTAGTAATCTAATGAAAAACATCATGGATTTCTGTCCTTTGTCAAATTATTTCTATAATAAACCAGAAGTTTAGGCGAGACATATTAAATGGGTCCTTTTTAAATAGCCAGTAGGCTTGGGCCTGGGTAGCTCAGCGAGTATTGACGCTGACTACCACCCCTGGAGTTGCGAGTTCGAATGCAGGGTGTGCTGAGTGACTCCAGCCAGGTCTCCTAAGCAACCAAATTGGCCCGGTTGCTAGGGAGGGTATAGTCACATGGGGTAACATCCTTGTGGTCACGATTAATGGTTCAAGGTCTAAATGAAGCTTGTGGTAAGTTATGCGTGGATCGCGGAGATTAGCATGAGCCTACACGTGTGAGCCTCTGTGAGTCTCTGAGGTGTCATGCACAGCGAGCAATGTGGTAAAATGTGGATTGACTGTCTCAGAAGCGTAGGCACCTGAGACTTGTCCTCTGCCACCCGGATTGAGGTGTCTAACCATTGCACCATGAGGACCTAGTAAGTAGTGGGAATTGGGCATGCCAAATTGGGGAGAAAAGGGGATAAAAGTAAAAATAGCCAGTAGGCTTTAGTTTCATCACAGATATGCACCTACTTTCTGACTGGTTACAGGTGGCATTAGGGACAGGGACATTCTCATTCTAGAGAGCATTTGATTGGACAAACATTGGTGTGGTGCAAGATGAATCATCAATATTTTTGGTCTGTTTCCTGAAAAAGAGTACATTTTAAATGCATATGTCTGCTAAAAGTTAATTTTGTCAACTTTTAGGGAGACAACCTATAGATGACTTTAAAGCTAATCGACATAAACTCCAAAGCCACAAAACTCTTATTTTGATTTCCTGGTATCTTTAACATATACTTTTATAGTCATGACCTTCTTGCATAAGCTGTCACAACAATACAAAAATAGACAACCACGAGTACGTCACTGCAGCTTGTGCTAAAGCATTTCCTGATATTGAAAAGTGTAGGAAGCATCTATCACCTTTGCATCAGCTGATACTATTTAAAGACGTAAATAACAGCGTGTTTATCTCTTTCCTTCCTCAGGGCGGCAGCCATAGCAGAGAGAAGTAAGCAATTGCCTTTGCTATTATTGCTGTGCTCTGACCCTTTATACAGTTTCCAAAGCATGCCATACAAGCAATCTTATCTGAAACTTCCATTTGCATAATTATTTTTCTGTTTAATAGATTTAATTAATATGTCTTAATAATTAGTATTCCAGACCGCTTGTGTAGGAAGCAAGTATTTGGTTCAGAGAGAACCAATATCGATTAATTATATCACAAAAAACATGTTTAAGGTTCCTAAATCTGAATCTTATTAAAATATTGGTGTTTCTATAGATCGTGCCCGTGTTGTGGGTGGCCTGCCAGATGTTGTCACCATTCAGGAGGGCAAGGTATTATACAAGCAATCTCCACTTTCAATCATGAGCATCACATCTCTAAATGTGTTCTCTGATGATGTGGTCAATGGTCTGCATTTTGCTTTTGAAAACCTCACATTTCATCTAGGGCTTGCACAACTACTCATTTTTAATTAAGTTGACAAGTCATTCAAAAAAGCATCCACCAGATCAGTGTTTACCTTGCATACAGTGAATGACTCAACATGCACAGTGTTCATTCAGCAGTCTTTGCTATTTCTGGCAAGTTCGAGTGGAGAAAGTATGTCTGCGCAGCTGAGATTATGCAAGTGAAAAACAAAAACACAGATATCTCTATTGTATTGTCATAAACAGACCTGTGGATGACTAATTTTGGATTAATTTCAGAAGCCTTTAAAGCTGCGTTCTCAGTACACAACAACGTTTCTAGTCATCAGTTGCCTGGTTGTCGTAGCAGTGCACATACTAAACAACAGAAAGCAGATGAGGTGCACAAATTACAAGAACTTTGCCAAAAATTTGTGTAGTGATGGTATGTCTTAAATGAACTCAGACGTCAGACCATCTCGATGTCCGCAGCGTGGTTTGTTCATAACATGCTTTGTGAATTCAAAGCGATTAGGGTTCACTTTATTTTAACTTTTTTATAATTCCAAATATCTTTGGCTGTTACAGGTTATTATACAAAAATGTTACGCTACACTGGGACACAGTTTGTGGATTTTCCTCATGCTGTTGCCATGTATAGAAAAAGCACAGTGCAGATAATGTGATCCACATCTAGTCAATACAAACCCCATCACATTGACTACACTGCAAAAAAATCTTTTTCTTACACAGTATTTTTGTCTTGTTTTCCAGTAAAAATATCTAAAAACATACAAGACCAATTTACTTGAAACGCAAATATAAATAAATAAATAAGTCTTTGTTTTCAAGGAAAGCTAAATTGCCCATAAGCAAATAATTTATTTACTTTTAAGCATGAATTTTGTTAGACTTCTCTGAAAACTAGACTTAAAGCCGGGGTTCTCAATGGGGGTGGTTCTGCCCCCCAGGGGGGGTTCAATGGCTGCCAGTGGGCACTGAGAGGAAATTAGTAGAGAGGGGGCCGTTAGGTTACACATGGGGGGTGTTTATCAGTCATAATAATCAAATCTATCGTCAAGTTCCTCTTTGCATTAAAATGTTTATCTAGGCTTGGAGTATATCAGTTGGTTCTCAATTATATGTGTTGGTATGCATTTTTTTCTGATTTTGAAGACTAGAGACGTATCTGATTTAGCATCGCCAAATACACAGGCGAAGGCACATCCTCGGCAACTGTATGGCTCTGTAGATGGATACAGCACAATGGACAGAGCAGTGCAAAGCTCTTAAAGCTCAAGCTCTTAAACTCGCAGCTTTGCAAGGATCAGTGAGAAGGCACGAGAAGCGGAAACCATTTGAATTCGGTACATAATTCTACAGGGCGGCACGGTGGTGCAGCAGTTAGCACTGTTGCCTCACAGCGAGAAGTTCGTGGGTTCAAACCCCGGTTGCCCCGGCCTTTCTGTGTGGAGTTTGCATGTTCTCCCCGTGTCTGCGTGGGTTCTCTCCGGGTGCTCCGGCTTCCTCCCACCATCCAAAGACATGCAGGCTAGGTTAATTGATGTCTCCAAAAAAAAATTGCCCTAGGTGTGGATGTGAGTGTGAGTGGTTGTCTGTATATGTGTGGCCCTGTGATGGACTGGCGACCTGTCCAGGGTGTACCCTGCCTTTCGCCCAATGTTAGCTGGGATAGGCTCCAGCCCCCGCGACCCTGTACAGGATAAGCGGTTGACGATGGACTGATGGACATAATTCTACATCAACACCCTTGAATTTACTTTAACACTAACTGTACTTTTGGTAGAAAAAGATTCATAATAAATATTATCAGATCACTGCTTCAGCTCTATTAAATTTGTAATAGGCAACATTTGGGGAATGAGGGAATATAATTCATTTTTGTTTAAACTTTTAAATATTTATATTTTGTATTTATTGTTTTTACATGTGTTTACAGTAGGTCTACACCTTGTAATGACAATAATGCCATAGTTTGTTTTATAGAAATCATGTTACATTGAAGATGTGAAGAATATCCATACAACCATGTGCTTACTATAGTCTTGTTACAAATACCTCAAACTATAAACTATAAAAATAAAAAATAATTAATAAATTAACATTGAACATTTGAAAAAAAAAAGACACATGTAAAATATATTAATATCACTTTTATTATTAGTTCTTGTCTTCGCATTTAATAGGCCCCAGATATAGCCCTCTATCTGCTTGAATTCAGGAAGCACAAGGTTTGGTCTCACATTCATGATGCGTAAGCCTGCTGAATTTATTAACAAAACGTTAAAATTATGCAATCCATCGAAGTTGCATTGAGAAAAATAAGCAAATAATACAAATATTGAGTTTTGTGTTTTATGTTTTTTTCTTTTCTTTTTTTTTTTTTTGGTACAACAAAGTCTCTGCTTTCAAATTATGTCACTCCACTTTTAAATGATGGCGGCTGGGGTAAGGGAATTATGTAGGGGGCATTCATCAAAAAAGGTTGAGAACCACTGACTTAAAGGTAGAGTTCAACCAAAAATGAAAGTTCTCTCATCATTTATTCACACTCATCCCATACCAGATGTGTATGACTTTCTTTCTTCTGCTGAACACAAACAAAGATTTTTAGAAAAATATCTGTAGGTCCATACAATGCAAGTTAATGGTGACCAAACCTTTAAAGCTCCAAAAATCTCATAAAGGCAGCATAAAATAATCCATACAACTTTGGTTGTTAAATATATACCATCTAAAGCAATGCAATCACTTTGGGTGAGAAACAGATCAATATTTCAGTCCTGTTTAACCATAAATCTTTACTCTCACTTTCACTAGTGGAGATTTATTGTAAAACTTTAATATTGATCTGTTTCTCATGCACACCTATTATATTGGTTATGAAGATATAGATTTAACCACTGGAGTCATATTGGTTACTTTTATGCTGCCTTTATGTGAATTTTGGAGCTTGAAATGTCTGCTCACCTTTGACTTGCTTTGTATGGACCTACAGAGCTGAGAAATTCTACTAAAAATATTTGTTTGTGTTCAGCAGAAGAAAGAAAGCCAGAAATATCTGGGATGGCATGAGAGTGATTGAATGATGAGAGAATTTTCATTTTTGGGTGAACTATCCTTTTAATGGACCATTTTCACCGACTCTTGGCATGTTTCTGCCTTATTTGGAAAGTCATGGAAATGCAATAGTGGATTCTTTCTTTAGCTGTGTTGGACCTCAAATGAGAATGCAAACAAATAAATTAAAATTTTCTGTGGTCTCCCATTTACTGCTATAGTAGTTTACCCTGTAATAGTTTATTTTTCCATTCCAAACCTGGAAATGTGAAAAGGGTCCATATCTAATATAATTTAGACTCTCAAGTAAATCAATCATGTGGACTAATCAGACAGCTATTGCAACCCCTAATTTCATCTATTCCCATAATTCTTTTCAGTCTCTGAACCTCACTGGCAATGTATGGGGTGATCCTGTTCCTGAGGTCAGCTGGATAAAGAATGAGAGACAGCTGGTGTGTGATGAGCGCTACTCACTGAAGTTCGAGCATGGCAAGTTCGCCAGCATCACCATCGCTGCTGTTACCACTACCGACTCAGGGAAATATGCCCTGCTGGTGAAGAACAAGTATGGCACAGAGGCAGCAGAGTTTACTGTCAGTGTCTATTTCCCGGAGGACGAAGTGGAGAAGAAAGAGTAAAGAGAGACACAGAGGGAGAGAGGAGATTAAAAAAATATAAAATCTTAAAATAAAAAATCTTCCATAGCCTTTTAATTCAAAATATGCCCACTCACTGTGTAATATTGTTTATATATAGGAAGGCCATACATGTTTGTGATCACAGACACCATGAAAAATAATAGAGCAGGGCTGTTTGCTCTGGGCCATTTCAGCATGGTTTAACTTTTAATTTTACCTGGTTTTACTGGGGTTTCAAACTACACTTAACCCAGGGTTAAGGACACATTTGACCCTAGGTTAAGCAACATTTCACATGTAATTTTAAAAGCTTGTTAGCACTGCTTTAACCCTGGTTATGAAACCAGTTTTTCAGAGTTTTGGTATCAGAGATATACAGTGTGAATTACTAAACAATGGTAAAATATGAACTGTGTGAAACATGGAACAAGATAGCACAGGATTATCTTAACTCAGAGTTAGTAATGACCATGCAGGCAATAATGAACAGTATTAACAATTGAGATGACCATGGCTTGAATTAAAAAGCGTTGAGTGTTGCTTTATTTATAAGCACAAACTGGCACATAATAGTGCAAAATTAGCATGTACCTCATCTGTTGTCTCATTTTAATTAAAATTGGTTTGTCGTTTCCAGTGTGAATCTACTGCTCCTTGATACAATGTATCATATTATAAAAAATACCTAAAATCCTCATTCAAAGGAAAGTTAGTTACAGATTAATCAGCCACAATTGTGAGTTAGTGAATCTTTTGTCAAATTGAGGTCTGTAAAATTAAGAAACAAATTTGCATAATCTAATTTGTTGTTTTATGTTTAATGTTATATGTCTGCTTTTCTGGGTTGATGCATTGTGTCTTTATATGTTGTAAACACTACAATGTGGTCATGATAAAGAGTAGAAAGTGTCAGTGGCACTGTTGTAAGGCAGTTTTATTTGCATATGTTCTTCAGATAGCACAGTATCCTTTGGTGATGCTTACAAAATTCAGAAGTTCATGGCAAATTTGCCACAGAAAAATTTCACATATAAATGTGCTTTGTGGCAAACTTGCAGCAAATTGTCCATTATTGCCAAAACTTATGGCGAACTTCAAACATTTTCTGCGAATTACAAGCTAATTTGCATGACGAGCTGCAAATGTGTAAGTTTGCGGCTAGTTTAGATTTTTTTGAACTAGTGCCTCTCAGATATAGCTATTTTTTTCCCAGATCTTTGCCGTTTTGTGCATTTTTATCGACTGACACCGATCTTAATCTCAAAACCAATAGACATGCAATACATTAACCCCTTGCAATGCAGAAAATGTGTCTGACTTGAAAACCTGTCCAGCCTGGATTATAAAGCACTGTAATTTGTGAGGATTTTTTTTTAGATATATAATTTCATATTATGCTAATCAAATAACCCATGTAGGCATTAGTAGATGCTAAATGTACTAAATAGCCCAAAGCAGATATTACTATGTATTTACACCTATTAAACATCCAATGCACATACTCGTACTAGTATTCACTCACTGAGCACTTTATTAGGAATACCTACAGGCAGGGCCTTAGCTAGTGGGGTGAAAGTTGGTAATGATTCTAGAGTCCCACATGTAGGTGGGGTGGGGGTTGGGCCACACAACAAATTCTACACTTATTTTTTAATAGGAAAATGGTCCTTGATCAATATACAGTCAGGGGGCCCAGAAAACTTTGCTATGGCCCGGTCTGTAGGCCCTACACCTACTTAATCATGTGACTATCAGAATGGGGGGGAGATGTGATTTCGACTGTGGCATGATTGTTGCCACCAGATGGGCTGGTTTGAGTATTTCTGTAACTGCTAATCCGTACTGCGATTTTTCACACAGTCTCTGAAGTTTACGCAGAATGGTGCCAAAAAACATCCAGTGAGCGACAGTTCTATGGACGGAAATGCCTTGTTGATTAGAGAGGTCTAAGGAGAATGGCCAGACTGGATGACAGAAAGGCTACGGTAACTCAGATAACCACTCTGTACAATTGTAGCAGGATAGCATATCCAAATACTTAACACTTTGAACCTTGAGGTGGATGGGCTATAACAGCAGAAGACCACGTCTGGCACTTTATTAGGACCATAGTGTTCCTAATAAAGTGTTGTGAGTGTGGATTCTGGGGCTAATTCATCAATGAATATTAATGTGCAACACAGTCCAAATGTCTTTCAAGACTACAAAAATAAACGCCAGATATATCTACTATCTAAAGAGCGCCAGTGAGTCAACACAACATATTCACAAATAAACTTTTGAGGAAGTTGTGCTTGGGGGAATTCAAATCAAGTGGATCACGTGAGGCCTCTTTTAAAATTGCCTTCTGTGTCGCGTCATGGCACGTCACGTACAGCCGCCGCTGTGAGACGCTGCCTGTCTGACCGGGCCCTCTGCGGTCGTTCTGTAGAAGTGACCCCCCCGAAAAACATCATACTGTTATGATACATAAGAGCACCAGAAGGGATCTAGTTGGTGCTGAAAGGTGTAAATATTTGGGTCACGTTTGCACTCTTTAAAAAGTAAATGAATAATTTGGCGTGAGAGAACAGCGGACAAGCTAACGGCGGCGATCAAACGTCAAATTTCTGAACAGCAACATCATCCGCTGAAAGGTAAACATTACACTGAACCACTCTGACTTTTCCATTTACGTCAAATATATAAAGTGTGTGTGTATTTTAATGACAGAAACATGTAGATATTTGACACTTTGGTGATATAAATGTTATTTAAGCCTGTCGGCTAGTCGAGCTAGCCAGTTTCCAGTATGTTGATGCTCTGACAGGAAATTTCCCTGTCACCTCTGTACTAACATTACACGCCAATGTCTTACGACTAAATGTCGAAAATCGCGTTAAACCCAAACACTATGTAGGTGTGTTCACAGATTATATTTAGAGTGAGCTAATGGTACAGTATCACACATGTAATGTCACACTCTGTCCTAATATGATATCGCTCTCAAAGCGAAAGAACGCAACTAAACCACATGATGTCATTGCACTAGACAACAGTATTTAACTTCTTTTTTTTTGTATGGTTGTATGGTTTAGTTGTAGATGGGTAAGATTTGAAAAAGAAACATCTTGTTCAAAAACTACATAATATTTCGCACTAGCCTATTACAAAAATTAGTTCCTCCATCTAACAATGTGTAAAAAAATTTCCTCAAACAACCTGTTTTTCTGTTAAACAATAAGAAATGCCAGGCCCAGAGACTATTATGTGCTGTTAAAGAGTGGTACTCAAACATATCTGAACATGCTGAAAACTATGAGCAAATAGCAAATTGATTCTAACTGTTTAGTTGTTATAAACTATTAGATGCCAGTCAGCATGTTAATCTCTGTGTAATAATTATGTGGCCCTCTCTAGCCCTCGGTTGTTAAATATGAGTTTTGTCAATATCTCTCATATGGCTGAGATGTTTCTCTTGAATGGTTAGTGTATGGTTCTGACAATTTTTTACTACTAAATATCAAAGCATTGAAAGTGGAAACTTTAACCTCCAGGGCATCTAAAGATTTGAGGAACTGCACTGTGATGCATGCCTACTTTAACATTTCTGAATTGCACCAAACGAGAAACTTGTGAATGAGTGAGAAAGATGAGATTGTGCCTTGTGTCTGAATCAACACTGCCTGGCTAAAAAAAAAGTTGCATACTCTAATATTTAGTCAGACCAACTTTAGCTTTGATTACGGCGTGCATTCATCGTTGCACTGTTTCGACATCCTTTTGCAATGTCACAACATTTATTTTCATCCAGAGTTGCATTGATTTTGGCCGAGATCTTGTATTGATAACGGGAGAGTCGAAACGCTCATCCCAAAGACTTTAAATGGGGTTAAGATAAGGACACTGTGGTGGCCATTTCATGTGTGAAAAGGATTCCTAATGCTCCCTGAACTATTTTCACAATTTGAGCATGATGAATCTTGACTTTGTCATCCTGGAATTTGGTGTACTGTCAGGGAAGAAAATATTAATTGATTAGATAACCTGGTCATGAATGTCAGCTGACTTCATTTTATTACTGTATAATGTTGCTGAGCCTGGACCTTACCAATTGAAGCAACCCCAGATCATAACACTGCTTCCAGAGATTTGTTCAGTGGGCACTATGCATAATGGGTGCATCGCTTCATGCGCTTCCCTTCTTCCCTGATGCGCCCATTGCTTTGGAATAGGGTACATTTGGACTCATCAGACCCATGACATTTTTCCATTGCTGCACAGTCCAAACGTTATGCTCACCAGCAAATTTAAGTTGTTTTTTCCAATTAGCCTCACTAACAAGTGGCTTTCTTGTGGTTCCACAGTTGTTTAGTCCCAATCCTGTAAGTTATTTGTGTGTGTGTGTGTGTGTGTGTGTGTGTGTGTGTGTGTGTGTGTGTGTGTGTAAATGCTCATACTTTCACTATTAAACATGAGATCTACTGTTGATTTTTTTTTACAATGTGACTTCAAGCATTTTATTGATCTCTGATCAACATCATTCAAGATTTTTTTCCGACCACATTTCTTCCATGTTCACCACAATCCTTCCAGGTTTTATAATGCTTTGGACTGTTCTTAAACCAATTACAGTGATTTCAGCAATATCCTTTTGTAGATTTCTTTGCTTGATGCCGGACAATAATTTGCCCTTTCTGAAATGTCTTCCGACATGGTTGTTTAAGAAATTAGAAGCTGCACACTGCATCAGTTAGGGTTAAAAGAATTGTTGCCAGCTGAAACATATTAATCACTGCAGTAATGATCCAATCATAAGTATCTGCTTATTTAAATCCAAATGGTGACTTTTGTTCTTTTTTGGCCAGGCAGTGTATAACTCCAAAGCAGTAGAGAATAAATAACCTTATCCCTAATTTTGCTGCATTGTTTGCTCTTTGTATCTCAAACTGAACTGGATAACCTTTTTCCTCATGTTATATAAGTTAAAGACTCTGTGCCAGGCATTTTACCCCACATCTCATTTCCCAGCAAAGTACAAAACTATGATTGTTCACTTTAAGTAGATAGTTGAACTATGATAATGTTCCAGGTTCAATATAATTTAAGCTCCGTCATCAACTTGTGGCTTAAAGTTGATTTCTACAATAAGTAATTTCTAGGGGTGTTAATGGTTGGATTGAAATCAATTCGATTCAGATTCAAAGTTTTTTGATAATATTTACAAAGTTTTTTTCTTCTGATTCACGATTAAATTTGATTTGATTAATGATTAAATTCAGCATTTTTTTTTTTAATGCATTTATAGTATTCTATAAATACTCCCCCTAATCTGTCTAAGACAAGAAAAATACATAATATTATGATACACTGTTGAGCAAAAACATTATGGCCACCTGCCTAATATTCTGTTGGTCGACTGCGTGCTGCCAAAACAGCAGCGAACCCACCAAGTCATCGAATCTACAAGACCTTTTTCATGGTGTCCTGTGGTTTCTGGCACCAATACATTAGCAGCAGATCCTTGAAGTCCTGTAAGTTGCGAGGTGGAGTTGCCATGGATCAGAGTTTTTGGTCCAGCACATCCCACAGATACTCTATTGGATTGAAATCTGGGGAATTTGGAGGCCAACACCTTGAACTCTTCATCATGTTCCTCAAACCATTCCTGAACAATGTGTGCAGTGTAGCAGGGCACATTATCCTGCTGACAGAGGCCACTGCCATCAGGGAATACCATTGCCATGAAGGGATGTACTTAGTCTGTGATGTTTAGGTAGGTGGCACATTTCAAATTGACGTCTACGTGAATGGCAAGACCCATAAATGTTTGTGCCATCACTTCCCCAGGTAAACGCTGTACACAGCTGTCCACTTGAGGTAAAAGAAAATGGGATTCATTCGATCAGATGACCTTCTTCCACTGCTCCAAGTTCCAGTTCCAACACTCGCATTCCCATTGTAGGCGCATTTGATGCACTGTGTGCTGAGACATTCCTCCTGTAACCATCATAAACATTTTCGGTGACTTGTGCCACAGTAGACTTTCTGATGGTTCGGTCCAGACAAGATGGCCTTTGTTGCCCTCGTGCATTGATGAGCTTTGGGAGCCCAACACCCTGTTGCCGGTCTGTGCCTCCTCGGAGCACATTTCAGAGGTACTCTGACCCAGTCATCTGGCCATAACAATTTGTCCCTTTTCAAAGTCGCTCGGGTCTTTAATTCTGCCCATTTCTCCTGCAGACAACACATTGACTACGAGAACTGATTGTTCGCTTACCATCGCAGGAGATGATCAACATTATTTTCTTCACCTGTGAGTGGTCATAATATTTTGGCTCATCAGCATGGTTTAATGCACCAAAACAACTTGAAAGAAAATACATTAATGCATGTACATACAGGTTTCTTGGAGTACAACAGATTGCAAAGTGCCGATGAAATATTTTAGAGCCAAGCATAACTGCAAAAATATTACATATTTCAATAAAAATGTTTAATGACTTTTTAATTTGCATGACTTTTCCAGGCCTGGAAAACACAATTTTAAAATGCTCATGCTCTTTCCAGGTTTTCCATGACCATGGGAACCCTGAATCATTAAAAAAATCAAAATATAACATATGACTACATTAGGGCTGCACGATTTGGGGAAAATGTCATATTGCGATATAATAAACAAATAGTGTCACGAGTCAACTTGCTTGGTTATCAAGGAAAATGCACAAATAGATTACTGATAATGCTGAAATGTGTATTTTTCAAATCAAACATACAAACTAGCAACAACAATAACTATAAATGCACAGTGTTTTCAAATTAAGATATTTTTAGAAAAAAATAAATAATATCTTTGCAAACTTGTTATTTTCTCAATATTACACCTAAATAAAATAGAACAATACATAAGAACATACAAATTTTCACGAAAATAACATTGTACAATTTAAGACATTTAAGGGACATTTAAGCAGGATGTAACATGTACTTTGTATAAACACTTTTGAAAAGGAAACTGGATACAAAAGTGTGGTTCACTCAATCAAACCACTTAAACTTGTTGTTGTGGTGTGTATATGTATATACATTTGGGGTGTGTATTTTATATGTATATTAGAGAGTGCACATCAGCCGGCGAAACATTAAATCGCTCCCGGTCTCGACTCCCGCTCAGATTGCTCTGACCGCACAGAGAATGACAGTTTTGGAGTTTGTGCTTATTTACTTGTCTCGCTACCGTATTATATTAACTTTAATTATTGATGAAATAAAGATATATCATCAAGCTGTGATCGGTGTTTCTGTTATTTTTTTCTGGCCACCAGTTCAGTGTCGGTCTGCTCGGCATCTATCTTCACCTGATTTCCATGCTGCACACTGGAAACTCGCATGACCACACGTGCCACACCCTAATCTGAGACTGACTGGTCATCTTTTTATTAGCAGTGTAGAAAATGGGCAAACAGCTCTCAGAGAGAATGGGCTGTCATGTCCACATATGCACTTATTTATTTAATAAAATCGCAGCATTTGCCGTCATATAATCGCACAGGCTGATATCGCGATTGCGATTTGCGATATGATTAATCGTGCAGCACTACATTCAGTTTCCTCAAGGCCTTGCATACAAATAAGGAAAAGAAAAACGAATATCAACTGATGACTTTAATGTAAATGTTTTCTGCATGGCAAACCTATAAAATGGCTAACCAATAAAATGACCCCATACATAATATTATAGAAAATAACAATACGTTTTACCGCAGTGACGGCATGTTATTTCAGTAGTGGTGGGCAGCTAACTTACTGCCTAATCAATTAATGGCTAAACCAACAGCGTTTTTGAATGAATTGCACTCTTAAAGGATTAGATCACCCCAAAATAATTTTTTACTCACCCCCCGTTTTATAACCGCATTCACGCACTGCTCTGATCCCAGGATGTCGGCCGAATCAATGCCGGGGAGCCTTCTGTGTCAACGCAAGCCAGTAGTGGGATGCCCAAAAATTGTATCCTGGGATCAGACACTAGTAAAATTGCAGGTATCAATCCTGGGATGTGTCTGTTTGAACCAAAGCAGAGCTGATACCGTGAAGGTTGTTTGTTATAGTGATGACGTTTTTATCATGCGAAGGAGCAAGTTTGTTCGGAGAATAGATATTCAACAGTTTCACTGTACAGCAGTTTCACAAACATATGACTGTCATAACCCGTTGCCATTTTTTTTTATACAATATTTTTACTTAATATACAAGTAAAAAAATTAATGTCTCCTTTGTAAATATCAGTTAAATTAAAAAAGTCTAATTTTACTAAACCTGACGGGATAAAATAAGTACATTTTTAATTCAGAACACAGCACACCGAATGTCGGAACTTTATTTCCCCATCATATATGGTGCAGTTGAAGTCTGTGATGTAGGAATACTTTGGGTATTTAAAAATAATAATTATGGATTCCCAGTTTGTTAATTGTAATGAAATATGTGCCGCCTCATACAGGAAACACTCCAAACCTTAAGTAGGGGAGAGCTGTGGCTTTGTGTAAGCTATTCATTGTCAAGTGCCAAAATTACTGCAACATTATACATGACAAAGTTAATAAATTATTTTTATTGAAATTATATTTTAGTTTATCTTCTATTTATTTTAATTAGATCAGATACAGTTGTTTAATGGGGATTTTACGCTATGTGGTAGGCTGAAATGATTAGTCAACATTATCGACAACAAAAAAAAAAACTGTTGACAAAACAGCAATTTGTTGTCGAATAGTCGTTTGATCTAATTTAACGTAACATGAGATCACATTAAACTCTAATGATGACACACGAGAGCAGCACTGCAGTTCGCGCACGACTGAGGAGCTGAAGAATTACACAGTTCACAGTCAAGATGCACTCTAAACTTTCCAAACAGATTAAGGTGATGTTTATCTCAAAGTATGTGGGAATTATACAACAAAAACACATAAGTAAATTCAGAAGCACTCTCATTGTGGAATAAGCGAACTGGAGCTCTTTAAAGGAAACACCCAGGTGCTTCATCTTAAATGCAGGTATATTTAATGATATCAAATAATACAGAATCAGATCATGTAAATAAGTACAAACTCCGAAACTGGCCTTTCTCTGCGCGGTCAGCGCCTCTTCTGAGTTGGCAAATGTCCCGATCTAAGGGGGAGAGATTGAAACTGCATCCGGCTGATGCACACTCTATTGCTCAAGCTCACATGCATAATGCAGCTAGATTATAATGACTTATTGAATCATAATATGTGTGTCACTGTGCATTTCTTATTGTGAAGATATACTTCTTTATGAATAAGAGGGAGGTTTTTTTTTTTTTTTTTTATGAGTTAATGATGGATTGAAGTGAACATAAAGGTGAGAGAGGGTAGTCTTCGCCCCATTATACACTGTAACAAAATACGTTTTTGATTTGATTTTGTTTTGGCTTGTTTTACAATAGAAATGCCTAAAACTCCTTTTTAAAACAATGTACATTTTCTTTAGCAGCTATACTGCAGAAGAAATTTTTTTGTCTGAGAATGTTGAAAATAAGATGATAAATGTCTTAAAATCCTTTAAAAAAAAAGATGCATTAACCTGAGAAGAAGCATATAAGATATTTATACTTGTTTTTAGAGAATAGATCTTAAATACAAGTATATTTGATCTTTACTGCATTTGCAGCATTATAACCAAGTGAAGAAATACACATGCATACAAAACACACTTATATTTAAGAGACAATTTTAAATGGAAAACAAGAGAAAAAACAAGATAACAATAGGAATTTTTTGCAGTGAATTTCTTTACTGAATTAAACGTAATAAGTATTTTTTTTTCCCCCCGTTAATTCAGTGACTGTCTTTTAGAGGTATTTTTTTAAAATGACATAAAATGAATAATCGGTTAAGAGCTAATGATCTTTGCAATAATCAGTGAATAGTCTAATAATCGTTAGATTATTCGATTATCAAAATAATCATCAGTTGCAGCCCTACTGTATGGTCATGTAGCAATGTGCTCCGCACCTGTTACAACATGCCCCGTCGCAGGGCATGTTGTAACATTTCGCTTTCCTTTTTTCCTGGTAAATGGTGAAAAAAGTGGAAGCCGTATTCATAAAACAAGACCACATATTTGTACCAGACATGTAAAATTGTGAAAAAAGATAAATACTTTGAAGTGCATTTACACAAACTTAAAACCAAAAAGTGTTAGTTTGTGCCCCTCTCTCCCAACAATCTATTTTATTATTTTATTGCAAAGATGAATTTTATTATATGAAATACAGTAGGTAGGCTAAAGACTGCCATACATAAGTAACACAACCAGATACAATACACTTTTACCAGTTTTGAAATGACTAAATGTAGGTTTTTAGGACTAACTCGCTACAGCTCTTGCAACCTTATGACCGATTTATTTATATATAATACAATCAATTTATTGCTATTTTCCCAACATATTAGGTTACAAATAATATATTTCTGTTTTTTTCCAAATATAGCTTTTACTTTCAATTTTACACCTTGTAGAAATCATAGTCGAAAAGATGACATTTGCCTCTGCTTCTCAAGGCTTAATTGCACCGCAGTGCATACAATGTGAAGATTACAAATTTGAATATTTTGTTAGTTTTGTTTGGGTTTTTTTTTTTTTTTTTTTTTTGTCAGTTTGCACTTTCATTTTCAATCTTTATTGTCCTTTGGGAGGCATTTCAGTTGGTAGACAGCAGCCAGTAACACAACAACAATTAACATCAAACAAAAATTAATTTATAAGCTATTTACACTCAAAAAAATATTTTAGCCTATTTTTAAGATGTATCCATTTTCAATTTAATAACACATTTCCATCTAATTGAATTGAATAGTCTTGAAGAAAATTTTATGAATAAAACTTTGTATACAGAGATTTATAGATTTATACATTTTATTTGGTTAAAGATTAGGCAATTCAATTAGATGGAAATTTGTTATTAAATTTAAATTAAATCTTAAAAATAGGCTAAAATATATATTTTTTAGTGTTTGAAAGTAGGCCTAAATGCAGGAATATAATTAATCAAATTATCTATCATGCAAATGTCCTTACCACGGAGCTACTTGCCATCCATGCAGACAATTAAAATTTAAACGTCAGTTTAGTTTTACTGTATGCAATTTATTTGTTTACAAGAGGATGAAAGAGCAGGGTTCTCGAGATTACATGGTTATCAGTAAACTCAAGACACTGCACAGTAGACGTCATATTGTGATAACACTTTGGTCTTTATACGATTATCCCAGGATGTGTGTGAATGCAAGCACAATTGCAGGAAAGCTCTTGCAATGTCTTTTAATGACTTTTCCCGAGATTAATGCTGGGATCTCTGTGTGAAAGGGGCTTATGTCTGACTTCTTAACACAAAGGGAGAAATTGTGAGCAAAAATATTCTCAATGATGTCTTGCAATGTGCAGTTTATGGTGACTAACCTCTTCAAGCTTCAAAAGAATGCAAACGTATAATTCAGAAGTCCATTAAATTATTCTACGAGACTCATCAATGTTATGAGCATACAATAAGGTTTGGTGAGAAAAAAACTGAAACTGAATGTATTATTTAGTGAAAATGTTCACTGACCATTTATCTCCTGTTTAACGGTTTAACCTTCCTGACATTGGGGCTTTAAGCGAAAACATGTTTAACTAAAAACAAGACAAAATTATATTTTGTGGTAATCAACATTATGCCACAAATGCTGTCAATTGAGCTTGACTTATATTGAACTCTTGAGCAGTTCTTTAAGAGTTAATTAGCATTTAACAAATGCTTCATTATTAATTACTTTCAATACACAATTTGACTCCCTTGGCTGGAGTCAGGCTAAAAGGTCATTTCAGACCCTGCTAAGGAGACTGCTGATGTCAAGATTTATATTGATAAGAGGTTTATATTTTGGTCTGTTCTCAACCAAAATTGATTCAATCTCTTCAGAAGAGATTGATTAAACCACTTGAGTCGTATGGATTACTTTTATGCTGCCTTTGTCCTATTTGGAGCTTGAAAGATTGATCCCCATTCAATTGCATTGTATGGACAAACAGACATCATATTTCTATTTAAAATATTTTTGTTTGTGTTCCGTGGAAGAAAGTCATAAGAGTTTGAGACTACATAAGTGTAATTGATGAGAGAATTGTTATTTTTGGGTAAATTATTTTTATAAGAATTTCCTTAACATTTGGAGTTTCCGGCACCAGATGCTTATATATTTGGATATCATCTCCCAGTAGTCTGAAGTTCAATGTTGCTTTTGCATGTTTGTTTATGAGAAGCTTTATAATTGCGCTTTGTTTAATTATTGCGGTCTTGCTAATCTATAATTGTTAGTTTAATTTTTGATTCTGCCTATTGCCTATGCAATAGCAGTGCTGCCTGAAAGGTTAACAACCCTTCTTGGTCTGCTGTCTTGGCAAATAACAGACATTTTGTGCTACACCTGATATTTTCATTATGCACAGCAGGGCAGGTGGACTGATAACAAACACCTAACACATACACGTGTTCCCTGTAATTAGAGGTGCACAGACTAATTTGCTCCTCTTCTAGGTCTTGTTTGCCGTCTAAATAAAGTGGGGGAAAAAAAAATTCAAGGGGGACACTTAAGTTAAGTTAGTGTGCTTTGTTTTACTTGAATTGTAATATGAAAGAGACAGTCCAGACTTGGCTAAATTGGGTATATTTTTTATCTCATACCTCCTGTAGAACCCACAAGACCATCTGGGTTGAATGATTAACTAAAGTATGCTGAATGTTTCTCAGACTCAGCACGGTGGATGTTCTCCTCATGTGATTGTGCATTGGGGTGAAATATGACTACCGTATTCCTGTAGCCCCCCTTTTCAAGGCCCTTATCAGGAGTCAGACCCACTGGCCCCCTCACAGGAAACATTTCTTATCAGTTGCAGAACCACTGACCCCGGACTCTTGCCTCATTGTCTAGAGAGGTTCTAATACCTAATTGGTTGATTTGTTTGACCTTTTCTCAGGATGACATGATTTGATGAAACCAAAATACAGCCCCTCTTATGCAAGTGTATCTTGTAAAGTCAGACAGGTTACTGCAGTTTATACATTATTTACATCCCAGAAGGGAAGGTCAGTAAGTCAGACCAAGTAGGTGGGCAATTGGATATAGTGTTAGTGTGACAATGCAGAAACGGAGCCCATTTGCAGCTGTAATGAAGTGGACAATAGTGAACAAGATGATTCCTTATCCCTAAGGGCATCATGGTCCTGGGTGAGTAAGCAATGCAAGTGAGACATCTGATCATTGGTATCTGGTTGTAGCAAAAATATTCCAGCTAAGCATTAATTGATAGATCTGTTATATAATAATTAGCTCCCTAATTTTTCACAGATCGATCATCAGCAGATTTATATTTTCCTGAGAGATTGAATCCTAGTTAGGGCTCTATGAAATCCATTTTATTTTTTCCATTTTCTGTTTTATTATCCCCTAATTATGGGTTTTAAAGATTATTTTTTGTTTTATTAAAATTCTAATCAAATGAGAACATTCCAAAACACATTTGGAGTTTGGTATTTCTTTTTTTTTTTTTTTTTTGGTCACAGTGCTGCACAGTAAAGCAGTTTTAATGAAAGCAGCGATGCTCTTGCTTGTGAGATATTGTTTAAATATAATGTAATTATTATTGATATACTATTATTATCATTATTGCTACTACTACATTGAATATTTAATTTTATTATACAGAAGTAATACATTTCAGTCCCATTTTTTTATTTCACACCTCTAGTTAAATGGAGCTATTTTTTTGTTGTTATGGTGGCTGTAATGACGACTTGAATTTACACCTCCGGAAAAGCAGTTTGCTGTATTGGCTAATGTGCTTATTAAACTGCTAATGGCTATGATTTAATTATATAAATATATACTCTGCACGTGCTGTGCTTCACAGTGAATAAAATGCTCTGCTCTTTGTCAATAATACACACACACACACCGTGCACATGGGATGTTAATGATGCAGTTAGTGTAAGTGTTGCCGGTCCTTCTCGCCCCCACTCCGAACGGTACTTGAATCGACGTCTCCGGCATGGGAGGCGGGTGCGCTAACGAGGAGGCTAAAGGCTACAGCCTCTAGCGTCAGTCGCTAGTTCACCTCTTGAGGTTAGGAGAGTGAGGTTTACACGCTGCACAGCTATTTACCAGCTGGCTCCCGTTACATAAGCAGTGTCACATCATGATTTTAATTTGATTCATTGTGCATTTATACCTTAATCTGATCCTAAACATGTCAAATTCCTTGACATTCTGAGTTTAATAGTTAATTCAAATTTTATGACTGGATTCTGTCCATGTTTTCTGCATCGTAAAAATCATGGGTACCTACCTAATGCATTTTACAGTTAAAGCCACTAAATTAGAATACTAATTAATTAAGCCAATAAAATGTTGGAATTAAATGTTCAGGCTAGGTCTTCAACTACTGTGTTTTATAGAGACACTTAGGCCAATAAAAGCAATGATTTCCTGTCAATCAAAAAGAGGGTATATGTGCGTTGAAAAAGAAAATCATGCTGTGTGTAAGAAAATGTCTCTTGTGTTTAACCCTTGTGCGTCAATTAAAAAAAGTTACACATACACTACCGTTCAAAAGTTT
Organism: Moxostoma hubbsi; assembly: GCA_032164185.1. NCBI lineage: Eukaryota > Metazoa > Chordata > Actinopteri > Cypriniformes > Catostomidae > Moxostoma > Moxostoma hubbsi. Next base: position 29,732,431 of record JAVLUX010000009.1, read on the forward strand.
GGGGTCACTTGTCTGAAATGTTTCTCATGATCTTAAAAATCTTTTGATCTGAAGGTGTATGCTTAAAAGTTTGAAATTAACTTTGTAGACAAAATATTATTCTGCCAAAACATATACATTTATTTAATTACAAATCTAAAATTTCCTAAAAAAAAAAAAAGTTTTTGAAATGGATGACTTGGATCAAAATATGAAGAAAAGAAGCCAATAAGTGCCCAACATAGATGGGAACTCCTTCAATACTGTTTAAAAAGCATCCCGGGGTGATTCCTCAAGAAGTTGGTTGAGAAAATGTCACGAGTACATGTCTGCAAAATCTAGGCAAAGGGTGACTACTTTGAAGATGCTAAAATATTACATAGTTTTGGATTTATTTTGGATTTTTTGGTCACAAAATAATTCCCATATTTCCATTTCTATTATTCCATAGTTTTGCTGACTACTATTATTCTAAAATGTGAAATAAATAAATAAATAAATAAAGAATGAGTAAGTGACCCCAAACTTTTGAACGGTAGTGTAGGTTCATAAAGGACAAAAATGTCCATGTCAAAAAAGTGTCATAAAAATATTATAGATTAATATTTTTTTCCACTTTCACTGACTTAGCATCATGTCAAATCATAATTACCAAAAAGTCATTTATTTTCAAGAATTTTAACCCTTTAAATGCCAGTTTCTTTACATAATGTCACTGTTGATATTTATAAAAATTATAATAATAATAATAATTTTCTATATACTAAATTCTAAGCAGAATTTTTTCTCTTTAAATATTACAGCCTTGGATATGTCAATGATTAACAACAATATTAATTTTGATGCAATCATATTTTTTTATGCAGTATCAGATAAAAAAAACAAAAATACCACTCAGGCCCATAAAGGACAAAAATGTCCATGTCAAAAAAGTGTCATAAAAATATTATAGATTAATATTTTTTCCACTTTCACTGACTTAGATTTTTTACTAGCATCAGTTCTAATAATAATTACCAAACATTCATTTATTTTCAGAATTTTAACCCTTTAAATGCTGTGACTCTGCCAAGGGTATGACTCATTTACATGGGGTGGGACTTATGATTTCAGTACAGTATAATTTCTTTCTTTCACTGTTCACACACACACACCCCTAAAATTTTCAGTATACACATACTAACCACACTCTGACATCCATACCAACACACCCACACAATTATTTATCTAATTGGCTCTATAATATGCATAAGCCGAAAACAGAAGTAAACAACAATAAAGTGATAATTTGCTTTATATGCCAAACCTGAAAAAATGGCACCATCTGATAAAAAATAGTAAAAATGTAAATTTTGAAGCCTTGCCAACATAATGAAAGCCTGTTAAGAAAGATTGCATCATTTTATAGTTGAATGGCACTGGGATTAAAAATCGCAGTTTTAATGTTTTTCAATGGGGACATTTTTGTCCAAAAGACCCTAAGTGGGAGTATTTTTTGTACCTAGTGCAAAATAAATTTTTTAAAGTAAATGAAGGTGAAATATTAAAATTCCAATAAAAATGCACACCTGTGGAAAATTTTATGCAGTTAGCATTAACACAGGCAAAGTTATCAAAAATACAAAACTGAAAAGGACAAAAATGTCCATAAGGTCGCATGACATTAATCACATTGGACGAGCCTGTAAGGACACCGGGTAAGGTGTTTACATGGCATGCAAAATCGGTGAAATGGGCAAAAATCTTCCTGTGCCAATCAGGTTTTTTATAAGCCGTTTATGGAATTTTACGGCGATTTTTAAGAATGCAGTTTATTGCATTTAAATGACCGGACACATCGTCGGCTTATTAAGCATAACCGGTGTAAAAACGTGCATGTAAACGCACTCAATTAATAAAATCTGTTGTAAGCAAATTGGCATTTCATCACGACCGCCACTAGAGGTGGAAATATGGGAATGTTGGAGACTACTAGTTGAATTACTCGCATAAAGCTTGACACCGCAAGGAATATGAGCTTGTTAAAGCCAAAGTGGAAGCTGCTTTAGCTAGAAAGGGTCAAGCCTCTTCATTCAGAATTCAGTTAATGTAAGTTTAGAACATATCAAATACAAATTAATGTGAGCATACCGAAACTATTCAGGCTTTAGCCAAGTGCCGAACACGAGGCAAATATCATTACATTTGCTTCAGTGACCTGAAATTTAGCTTTGGTAACTGCCAATAAATGTTCAATGTAGGAAAAACCCTGACTGTTAAAGTGATGGAAAGGATTTTAATTATCCATCAGTGTTTTTAAAATTCACTAAAAGCCGAAGAATTTTCAGTTACCAAAGTAATATGTAAGTAGCGTTTTCCTTTTTTGTGGGTAATTTTGATCGGATCTCTATCCATTCACAGTGGAGAGACATTTGACCTAATGTATCCAAATACTATCCGGGTGAATTGGGCTGTTCTGCGGTGCTCAGGACATAAGAGCTGTTTGCTCATGGGGACCGAGGTTCGAGCCCGACCTGGGTCATATCCAAGCGGCAACCTCCCCGTCTCTCTCTTGAAACCAACACGGAAGTGAATTAAACTGCAATTCATTGACTGGCCGCTTGAGGCTGGCTGCAAAAGTGAGTCAAATCTGTATCTCCCCCATGTTAAAATGCTTAACTTTACAGCAGAAAAAAACATGTTTACAGCCTGGAGCAAAAAGTGGCTTGGATCTATACAGCTTATTTTGCCCTTCATGACAACTGTGAGGGGGGTGAATTTTTTTATAACAAATCTGTTTAAATTATATTAAGCCTTTAATTTCCCCATAATTAAGGGCGTGGCCACTTTTGAGTGACGGGTGGATTCCTGCTGCTCACGTTACCTCAGCTAATTGTCTGACTGTGAAAATAAATCAATTTTAGCCACTAAACTTGGCATCTCTGCCGTGTTTGTGATTTTTCGAGATTATTTCACAATTATAATGTCTTGCTGTGGGGTTAATTGTATTAACAGACCGTCCAAGAAGCTTCTATTATAATTTCGTTTTATTAATTTATTCATTTTATTTCTAATAATTTATTTATTATTTATAATTGTATTTAAAACGTTATTACACTCCAGAATCCAACAGACTGTGATTAGCTGTAGGCTGAATAGACTGTATAAAACGTCTTCTGAAACGTTGTCAATATAACGGGTGGCCATCACCTCAAAATCGATCACTAAAAAAAACAATACACAGCTTGTAAAAAATACGCAAACTAATGTAAATGGGTAATAACATTTTTAATGTTACCTAATACGAATCTAACCCTATCTTAATAACGTTATACTCAGTTGACATCCAATACACACTCATAAATGCAGGTTATTTGCTTCAAATTGTTTCTTTGAGATGCAAGTTTTTAAGTAAAGTTATAACGTTAATTCTTATTCATGACAACTATTAACATTTTCTGCAAGTCATCTAGTGTTGCAAATAAACGTTACCACATGTATTAAAAGTGCTGCAGCGTTTTAAACTTTGTGTAGTTTAATATCAATAACATATAAATAGTTATTTCAAGTTTTGTTGTGTAGGTTCAGGTTAATTTACCTCAATAGTAAGCTTGGTTTGAATCGTTTCAAAATAAACCGCCAATATCTTCCATCCAAAGACAACTTGAACGTGTTGAGCTAGGCGGGCGTGGTTTCAGCAGCAGGCTCCTCGGCTCCACCCATTTTCGTTTTTCCGGGAGTGACGCGTTACCAAGATGGCGACGGTCGGCCCAGCCCACTTTAGGCTTCAAAAACGCTCTTCAGAAACCTACGGGTGACGTCACGGACACTACGTCCATTCTTTTTTACAGTCTATGGTCATATCCTGATCCAACTCCCCCTCCCCCCCCCCCCCCCACACACACACTCACACATAAAAAGTGTCCTCTCACCATTCTTAAATTATAACCTTAAGAGCACAAGTGTTATTTACTAATGCTGTACGCTGCTGTTTGCACATGCCTTTATGCCACATTTTTAAAGGTTGCAACTGTATGTGTGCAGAAATCTTTGCTTTCTCTTTGATAATGGTGAATGGTTAATAGAAAATGGTTCATGTAAATTGTATTTTTTTATGCTAGAGAAAAAGTAGGTTAGTTAAAAGTGGAAAATGCAAAATATGTTAAAGACCTTGTTGGGTGCCCCTGTGGTTTGAGAGAGTGCTCTAGTTATTTGCTCATAACACCCCCACCCCTCCTATTTTCATGTTGATCAACCTCATGAAGACCAAAATGAGCCCTCATGCTTTACATTTTGTTAAATCGGAGTTACTCATTCTCATTAGCATGACAAAACATTCCAAAAATAAAATTTCTGTGACTTTACACAATCTGCACTGGGGATTACATTAGCATGTTGCCTCATACCTTAAGGCAATTGACCTTAAATCAAGACAGGATGTTTTTTGAATAATTTGCTGTTATCTATCATAGATAAACACTCAACACTATTTGTGGTATTTTATTCTTGTAAAACAGGTTCTGGAAGAATGACAACGATACACAAGAAATGTGCATCGATATTTATGTTTAAAATATATCAGGAAACAGAATGTTTCCTCCCATGCCCTTGGACACTATTCGTTTTGCTCACTGTTTTAACCATGATGTTGGAGGACATTCAGACCACCACTTGGAAAACAGCGTTTGGCTTGTCTGCATGTCTGCTGATAACTGCCTTAAAAAGCCTGGCAGCCAACAAGAACTATAGTTTCATTTTTACCATGAGTAGAGGGGCATCATACCATATTTGTAATGTTCCTGACATTTACAAGCACAATACAATTCCAACAGTGTGGGGACTTCTGATTGAGTAGCTCATAATTTGCCTTTAGAAGATAATTAGAAAAAACTTTTGCTGTGGATCTGAGCTCATTTGGTAAGGACACCGATTGCCACAAACAAATAAAATATAGCAAATATCGACATGTAGATTTTACAGTTACATTAATAGAAACATTATTCTTTGTTTGCTGCATGTGTTGTCTCTGACAGTTAAATGTTTGTGTCACTAACGTTTCACTTTCTATTCCTCTGTTTAGTCCGACACCATGAATTACGTGGGGCAGTTGGCAGGACAGGTGCTTGTGACGATGAGGGAGCTGTATAAGGGCATTAACCAAGCCACACTCTCTGGCTGCATTGATGTAGTGGTAGTCCGGCAGAAGGATGGGACCTACCAGTGCTCCCCTTTCCACGTGCGGTTTGGCAAACTAGGTGTGCTACGCTCCAAAGAGAAAGTGGTGAGTGCAAAAGTGAAAGTAGAAATATGTTTAAGAAAACATGCAGTTAAATTGTGGGTGTCATTCAAGATGTACAGATGCACATAGATTGAATAAAGTTGCTGTGCATTTTTCAAGCAGCTGAGATTCTGAAAAGTTTTAAAAAGCCAGAAAAAAGAAAAATATAAAGACATTGTCAATGTTATTGATCTGAGTTTTGGACCATATTTGATTTTTTTGCTTTCTGGCCTGGAATCCATGACCGCATTAATCTCCATTGTCCTTCACTTAAATGGGTCAATGAAAGAACAAACACAAGTTTTATCAAAGAAGCCCAGCTTTTAAAGAAATTCACCAAAAATCCCATACTTTCTCCTTTGTTTTCCAATAAAGAATTTAAGAATGTACTGGTTGCTCTTTTCCATGCAATTTCAATGAATGAGAATGGGTGCTTTCAGGCTTCACAAAAACTATGAAGTGATCATAAATGTAGTCCATACAACTTGTGTGCTATATTCCGGAATTGCCAAAAGTGCGCGTTGACATTCATAATGAACTATGAGGCAACATTGGCTGAACAGATACATATGTAGAGGAACATCTATGATCCGTCCATGCTATAAAATGTATATATATAATACTAATATTGGTAGTAATACTATAATGATAGTATTAATGGTAATAAAATAAAAAAGTGGGGTTTCAAATGACAAAATCATTAATCTGTTAAATTAGATAAATCAGACATTTTAAAAAATAGTTTTTCTTTATTTTTACATAGCTTTACTATCTAAGGATAACTAATTTGTTGTTCTATCAGAAATACATTGAAATTAGGTTTATTTTCTCTTATGGATAAAGAATCTTACATAAATAGCTTTTTATTACAAAGGTTCTTAAGACTTTGCCAAAAAAAAAAATAGTGTTTGCTCGGTCTTTACACTGCATATTATAATTTCTATAAGAGTTTATATGAATGTAAGCATCTCAATGTTAATTTCATAAGCATAAAATATAGGAATGGTGCATGCAATGCCTTGAGTATTGCTCTTTTAGATTTAAATTATGTTGTATTGTTTGTTTCGGAAAAGATTAAAAAGGTCAAGAAATATTCTGTATGGATTTATAAGTGTTTTGAGGCATAAATACAAGTATTTGTCTAGTGCCTTAATTTGAATACTGAATAAAAACTAGATGTAGTCAATTTGCTTTATTCATGACACATGAGCAGAACACATTTTTGAGTGTAAATCGTTAGTAATACTATTAGCTTTTTAAGGCATGATACAAGTATTTTCAGTGCCTTAATGCCAAATAAAAACAACCGGATTGATACTTTAAAACATTTACAAGAATCTTTGTTATAAAAGTCATTGTGATCTGACATTGCTCTGGCAAACCACTTCTCGCTACTACTTTCTGCTGATTCTGCTGATATTTGCTCTGGGCTGCCCTCTGTCGTTTCACAGAATAGTACAACTGTGGGTGTACCAAGTATAAACGCCTCTTGAATTTGGGGAGATGTGTGCGTGGTCTGCAACGCGTGTGCCCCCTGCAGAGACTAGCGCGAAATGATCAACAAACAAATATAGATTTTGATAGTGAACACAAAGCGCTCCAGCTTCACTTTAAACTATTGTGTAATGGCAAATGTTCTGGGTCATAGCGGGTTCATACGCGCAGTGTTAATGACACACAGTGACATAGAGGAGCAGATGCACGCTTTCTCTCTTTCTGTGGAGTGATTAAAATTATGAAAGGAAATCTCAAAGGTTTTGCTTCATGAGAAATAAGGATTTAGCCTACATTGTGGAATAATGGATTTAATCATCGAGCATTAAAATGTGTGAAAGTGAAGAAATCTGGACCAAAATATTTTACTATTGCAAAATATAATATAGTTTTAGATGTATGTATATGTGTGTATATAAAACACAAGTTAAAAAAAATAAGTGTAATAAATGTAATGTCAAATGTAAACTTGACCAAAAGAAGAGACTTGCTGTATTTAGAAATATTTTGATATTTAAAACATAATTTATGTAATAAGTGTTTGAAAATGAAGAGAAGCTTGTTAATAAAACATTGTATTCTCCATGGTGTAAAATGGACCCTCCGCTAAAAGTCCCACTGAGTTTTACAGTGTTGCTCTGTCTGAAACGCTCCGTTTTTAAGCTGCCTGTCCCTTTAAGACTTCAGTGTAAATTCCCATTGTTGTGATTGGCTAACATCATGCATCCCTTCCAATACAGGCATATTTGAAATTACAATCCAAAGAAAAGGAAGAAACTCCACACAACATTAAAATGACATTTTCAGGTTTACCCTATATACTCAACAAATTTCATCTGAATGTATCGAACTGTTCACTCAAGCACAGCATAAACTGTCAAGCAGTCATGCCATATGAAATATTCATTAATGAAATTGGTTACTTAAAATTGTTCATCCAATAGTCCAATTTTAACTGCACCAGCTTTGCAAAGCTCGAATTATATTGTGACTGTTTCACAAGCAATTCACACTGAAATCTAGAGACGTCATAAGTTCCAAAAATTTCAAATGAGACATTTTTGCAGCTTGGTTTAAATAATTGTTATTTTTCAATTAAGGAGGACGTTTTCGGTTCTGAAACTTACAGTATGTTTTTATAGTACAATGACCTCCGATTTGTCAAAAGATCGAGGAAAATTTGATTCCTCATGTCATGACCCTTTTAAATCCACAATTGTCCTGAGGTTCTTATCTTCAAATTTACATTCACCTGTGTATGTTTTTGGTGGTTAATTTCAAAATACCTGGGCATGTGAGCCATTGTCTTTACAGAGAAGTGTCCTTTACATAAACATTTCCCTGAACTGGCATGTTGATCCACTGTTTGTGAGGGAATATTCCAGCAGAGGGTAAAGGGTTTAGACCTACTGCATATAAACAGACCTGGTTTTCCATGTGACGTGTTGTATGCTCTGTGAGCTTTGTTTGACAGAATAGGCTAAATAAATGCTGTAATCTGACAGGAAAGTCATAGTTTATTTATTGTCTCTTGATCGACAGTGTTCTGTTCTGCTCATTTAAAGGGCAGCTATTATGCCACTTTTCACAAGATGTAATTTAATCTGAAGTTTCAAAATACGCTACAGATCATTTATTATATCATGTTGAAAATGACTCAAGATGACTCAAGATGGCGCCGAGTATGGCTGCTGCGTGGCGAGCTCCGTCAAAACACTGCAGTTTATTGTTTGTTTTGTTTACAGTTCTGTGTTTTTTTGTCTTGGATGCTGTCTGCCTTATTGTGTACGACAGACAAACGCTTTTGGACATTGGTTCGGCAATCACACACCGAAAACCGGACTTCACATTCCTCAACGCCGACCCGCGGTTTACAAACACGCCAGCGGAGCCCTTTGTTTGGGCTGCCCGGCCGCGGAGACGCAGACGGAAAAGAGGAAAAAGAGCCGGCGTTCTCATCAGATTAAGACGTCGCGCAAATCGCCCCCCGCTACCCAGTATACTACTCGCAAATGTTCAGTCTCTGGACAACAAGCTATGCGAGCTGAGAGCGCGGATCTCTTTCCAACGAGAGACGAGAGAATGCTGTGTTATCTGTTTTACGGAAACCTGGTTGTCCGCGGAGATTCCAGACTCGGCCATCGAACCCACGGGTTTCTCCGTGCACCGAGCGGACAGAGCGAAAGACCTCTCTGGTAAAAGCAGAGGAGGTGGTGTATGTTTTATGATCAACAAATCATGGTGTGATCAGAGGAATGTACATTTTATCAGGTCTTTCTGCTCTCCTGATCTGGAATTTCTCATGCTTCTGTGTCGACCATTTTGGCTACCGAGGGAATTCACAGCGGTCATTATCACTGCTGTGTACATCCCCCCACAAGCCGACACAGACCGGGCACTCAGGGAACTGTATGGCAGTATAAGTGAGCAGGAAACCGCGCACCCTGAGGCCGCGTTCATTGTTGCCGGGGACTTCAACAAAGCCAATTTTAAAACAATAGCTCCAAAATTCCACCAACACATCAACTTCAACACACGAGGGGACCGGGTTTTGGATCATTGCTATTCTCCTTTCCGGGATGGCTACAAATCCCTCCCCCGCCCACCATTTGGCAAATCTGACCACTCTTCCGTTCTGCTTCTGCCCGCTTACAGGCAGAAACTGAAACGGGAAGCACCCGCCCTCAGAATGATCCAGTGCTGGTCGGACCAATCAGACTCTGCGCTACAGGACTGTTTTGATCACGCGGACTGGGAGATGTTCCGGTCTGCCTCCGATGACGACATCGAGGTTTACGCTGATAGCGTAACGTGTTTCATCAGGAAGTGTGCAGAGGATGTTGTTCCAACCAAAACAATACGGATCTTCCCCAACCAGAAACCCTGGGTTAACGGCGATGTTCGCGCGGCACTTACTGCGCGGACCACCGCTTTTAATTCCGGGAACGCGGAGGAGCGTAAACAAGCCAGTTATGCCCTCCGTAAATCCATCAGCACAGCCAAACGCCAGTACAGGCACAAAATTGAAGGTCAGTTCAACACCACTGACTCCAGAAGTATGTGGAAGGGAATTAACATCATTACGGACTATAAACAGAATAAAAACTCCGCCATGATCACCGCTGCCTCTCTCCCGGACGAGCTTAATACATTTTATGCTCGTTTCGAGGACAACAACAACACCGCCCTCACGGAGAGAGCACTCGCGGCCGATACTACAGATGATGGTTCACTCTCCGTCTCTGTTGCGGATGTAACCCGATCCTTTCGACGGGTGAACATCCGTAAAGCCGCGGGTCCAGACGGCATTCCGGGCCGCGTCATCAGAGCATGCGCGAACCAACTGGCTGGTGTTTTTACGGACATTTTCAACCTGTCCCTCTCCCTGTCTGTAGTCCCCACATGCTTCAAAACATCAACCATTGTGCCTGTACCGAAGCAAGCCAAAATCACCTGCTTAAATGACTGGCGTCCTGTTGCCCTCACCCCCATCATCAGCAAATGCTTTGAGAGGTTGATCAGAGATCACATCTGCTCTGTTCTGCCCACCTCTTTGGACCCATTGCAGTTTGCCTACCGCAACAACCGCTCCACTGATGATGCCATTGCATCTACAATACACACTGCTCTATCCCACCTGGAAAAAAGGAACACATATGTGAGAATGCTGTTTGTAGACTACAGCTCAGCATTTAACACCATAGTGCCCTCCAAGCTTGATGAGAAACTCCGGGCTCTGGGCTTAAACAGCTCGCTGTGCAGCTGGATCCTGGATTTCCTGTCAGGCAGACGTCAGGTGGTTAGAATGGGCAGCAACATCTCCTCATCACTGACCCTCAACACTGGAGCCCCGCAGGGCTGTGTTCTCAGCCCACTCCTGTATTCCCTTTACACACATGACTGTATGGCGACACATAGCTCCAATGCCATCATTAAGTTTGCTGACGATACGACGGTTGTAGGTCTGATCACTGACAATGATGAAACAGCCTACAGAGAGGAGGTGCACACTCTGACGCGCTGGTGTCAGGAGCACAACCTCTCCCTCAACGTCAGTAAAACCAAGGAGCTTGTGGTGGACTTCAGGAAGAAAGACAGAGAACACAGCCCCATCACCATTAATGGAGCACCGGTGGAGAGAGTCAGCAGCTTCAAGTTCCTCGGTGTCCACATTACTGAGGAACTCACATGGTCCGTCCACACTGAGGCCGTTGTGAAGAAGGCTCACCAGCGCCTCTTCTTCCTGAGACGGCTGAGGAAGTTTGGAATGAACCACCACATCCTCACACGGTTCTACACCAGTACCGTAGAGAGCATCCTGACTGGCTGCATCACCGCCTGGTACGGCAATAGCACCGCCCACAACCGCAAAGACCTGCAAAGGGTGGTGCGAACGGCCAGAAATATCATCGGAGGTGAGCTTCCCTCCCTCCAGGATATATATAACAGACGGTGTGTGAAGAAAGCTCGGAGGATTATCAAAGACTCCAGCCACCCGAGTCATGGGCTGCTCTCACTGCTTCCATCAGGCAGGCGGTATCGCAGCATCAGGACCCGCACCACCCGACTACATGACAGCTTCTTCCCACAAGCAATAAGACTTTTGAACACATGATCCCTCATGATCAACAATCAGCACTGCACTTTATTAATCCTCATTCTGTCAATATATTCTCCCATTCAATTAGTGTTTATATATATTTATACCTGTATCTAGTGTATGTGTATTCTACATTGTGTGTATTGTGTACATTTGTTATGTAAATTGTTGTGTAGGTATGTGTACATTTGTTATGTAAATTGTTTTGTGTAAATATGTTGTTATTGTCACTGTCATTACTGCATTGTTGCACGGAACTGCACACAAGAATTTCACCTGCTGTTGCACTCGTGTACACAGTAGTGTGACAATAAAGTGATTTGATTTGATTTTGATTTGATTTGATTTGAAATGCCAGTTTTTGGGTGGGAATAAAAACAAGCTGTTTTTGTGTCTTTAAATACAAATGAGCTGCTGCACCCTGCCCCGTATCCAGAATAGGGCAGAGTTTTGACATCTCTGCTTCGGATAATAGTGGTGTTCAGCCCTATGTATTTGAACCGGAGTCAGACACTGATGAGTGAGAGACTCTGTCAGAAGTAACAACTTTTGAGAATGAACTAGGAAGTTTCCGAATGGTTATTTGATAAATGTATATATTTGTTGAGGTTTTTTTTTTTCAGCAATTTTGCAATGATGGATGAGCAACATACACAAATACTGTTACAACTTCGCTATGCGCTATAATGAAACAACACATAAACAAACATGTCCGTCAGAAGTGTCTGTCAACAGTCCAGTGCAGGGCCTGTACAAAGTGATGTCACTTTGTACAGAATCTGCATATAGATTGATCAGAGACGGTGCTTATTAATGGGGATTAAAAAAAAAAAAGGACAGGGTGGATTTTTTTATCATTATAGGGTGGTTGTGTACACACACTGCCAACACACATTTATGTTAAAATTTTGCATAATGTATCCCCTTTAAACTAAAGGAAATATTGTTGCAGAGGAAAAGGGCTTGATCAGTGAGGATTTTACATTTGTGCATACTATAATATGCAGTGTTTATCTTCATCAGTAAGTAACAATAATGTATCATATTGAAGGAATTCTAATGTTTTCAATCACCTAGAATACAGAGACAGAATGTTTTACCGTGTTTTGAAAGCATTTACCAGTGTGCATGAAAAACAGCAGTGGATGGGGGGATGGAACAGTTCTCACCATCTACAGGATGTGTGAAGGGGTTTAGAAAAAGGAAAGAAGTGGTCTCTATGGCAACAGGTTTCTCTGAATAAGCAGAGATAGGAAATGGAGGCAGAGAGGTGAGTTTTGTCTAAGTTGCCTTTATGATTGGGAGATGGTTGTAGAATCAACTTTTCAATATTTCAGTCCTAGTTTGATCATTTTTATGCCAGTTCCTCACAACAGTTTGTCAGATAGAAGAAACTGTAGCATAACACCATAAATCCACAGTCTATATAAGAGACCATTGACCTTACTTTATTACCACCATTATGAAATAGATCAAGGTTGCTGAAACAAAACAGGCATTCAACATCTCAACAACATCCTGTGCTCACTTCTTTCACCGTGAAATGAGATCCAGATCCTTGTAAACATGCATGTCAGATTGCTATCTGTTTGAAATTTATTCAGGGTCATGATTTATACAGATATTAAAATTCTTCTCCATTACTCTGCACACACAAATCACCTAGCAACACTGAAACTGGGGCTCAGAGGCCCCGAACAGACAAAAACAAGTTGGGATGAGATGAGCACAAAGAAAAGATGGTGAGAAAACAGAAAAGCAAAGGAAAATGTATCTGTAGTTCCCTGGAGCCCTAACTAAAAGATAATTTTTTTTTTTTTGTGGTTGTCATCTGACACACAAAACAGCTCTGTGTCAGGCTGCAGTTGTGTCGGGCTGTGTAGTGCTGCGATATCAGGTGTGTGAACCCACTCTTTGTAAAAAATAATAAAGCAATATTACACGAGCAAGAGTGCTGTGTGGCCTTACATAAGCATAGCTGTGATTCGGCTGCAGGCAATCACAGCCGTGCCGATTTAGGGCCGTAATGCACAATTGTGCATATGATGCATGCATGCTTGTGAGAGAGGTTGAGCGTGTGCAATTATCTGCATCTGGTGCCACACCCAAGCAGAGATGAACAGTAAAGCTATAGCTTTAATGTGAATAAGAAGCTGAATTCAGCCTTGAGTGTTTAGTCAGCTTGCTGAAGATAATGTAATTTTGGTCAAATACATCCTATTTTCTCTGTGTAAAAAAAAAATAAATATCGTACCAGCGGTTTACCACTCACAACACAATGTTTTTTGTCACCACCTTCTAGCTTAATATTTAATGTCACCATGAATAAGGAAAAGACACATTTAGCTGCTCTTACACTTAAGTTTAGAATGGCACAAACCGAGTGATGCAAACAGTAAAGCATCCGATTGCTGCTGTTCTGAGACATCAGCGCTCTTGGAACGCCTCTCGTCCAATCAGATTTGACTACTGGAACTAACTATTCTAATGGTCAGACATCTGATTTAGAATTTTGGTGTCAAATATTTATCAGGGCTCACATCTCTTGGATTGAAGTTGACTAAATTTCAGTTGGTAGCTAATAGGGATGCTAATGAATAATCGATGATTGATTATTTGTTGTTAATAATTTGATCGATTTAAGATTATCAATCATCGATTTATCAATTTCAGCACAAATGCATTCAGTAATTATATCAACGGATAGAGACAAGACTACCTTTAAAGTCATCCGCCAATAGAGGTCACTCTGCATGTCACGTCTTGTCAGCAACACGGAATAAAAACACAGCCTCCCATCCTCTGCTTCATTCCTTGTAAAGATGATGCAGGTTCAGTAATCATGGATTGTTTGTGTATAGATGAACATTTAAGTTTACTGTATAAACCGTGTTAGTGTGTTAAAATACAACATGACAAAAAGCAGTGTTGATCCACCGATCTCCCTGTATCATCCACACCTACAATCACAATCTGCAATCTCATCAGAAGCACATTTACCTGAAATCTCATTGTCACAAATGTAGAGGTATGGTATTAAATGTACTCGCACAGTTTGTTGTTATTTGACTTGATTTCAAATAAAATAGTAATGTCTGAAATATCCTACGGTCTACAACATTACGTTTTAATTTAAATATGTATCTTGTATACAATTTATTACTAACAGTAATAAATGAACAATAATATAATATAATATAATATATATATATATATATATATATATATATATATATATATATATATATATATATATATATATATATATATATATATATATATATAACAAATTGAATGTATTAAAAATGCACTAAACTGAAAATATATTAAGAGGGAAATACCAATACTCATTTCTTAAGTGAACTCATTTAAAGGGTTATGAAATACTAAACTAAATTTTCTGAGATGCTAACAGATGTATGTTGCAAATGATAGACAATGTAGGCTAAGCATTCATTTTAATTTTAGGAGAAAAGTGGTTATGTTTTCATGTCCTATAGTGCATCATCGCATCATCAGTGTCTCATAATTGAGACTGCATGGCCTTTAGGCATGTAACGATACACACATTTCATGATACGATGCAGAAGCCTTACGATACAATTATAAGGGAAAAAATCAGTTCCGCTTAAACTGATTCAAAATAAATGTTTTTTTAAATCTTAAGTGATACAACGGTGTCTGACATTGGCAGCATAAAGCAGAGCTCTATAGTAAAGTAACTTGAACTCCAGCACTGTGTCAACAGATTGTTATGAGAAAAATCCACTATTTTCATGATTTTCTTGAGAAAAATGAGTTTGTCTACATTAAAGTCATTTTAATTTAAATGGCACTTTTTAAAATGCTCATTGTTTCAAAGCAGTATGTACATTTGCTTATGTACCGTATTGAGAAAAAACAAATGCCACCAGATGGAGAAACTCGCCAGCGCATTCGCATCTCATTTCCTCCTCGACTGCCTGTCAGACTCGTGAACTTCCACACACACGCATACAGCAGAGAAAATGTCAGAGAGAGGCAAGGGGGTCTGACATAATTGAGTGTGTTTGTGTGAGTTAAAGCAGTGTTTCTCAATTGGTGGGTCACAGGTCTATTCGGACTGGGTCACGGACAGCAGGGAAAGAACAATTCCATGGTTCTCCCAATGAAGATATTTCGGCGGCCCCCAAAGTGATAGCCTATTTAATAATGCCGATGCAGATTTAATGATAATATCGCAATCAGCTAAAGGCTTCTCATCTCATCCCTCGGTTATTGTTGAGCGCAGACCTCAAAACTGATGTGACCAATTTCAATTCTAGTGAGACTTTTCTAGTTTAAAGCGTTACGGAGAAAGTCAAGTCAAACATAAAACAGTAGGCAGCCCTGATATGCCAAACACTGAGGAAAAGAGCAACTATTTTTAAAAAAATTTTTTTTTTAAATTATACATCACCTTTACAAAATTGTTTCATGATTTTACATGAGTAAAAGTAACTGTTATATTTTGACAATGTTATAGTTTCATATGAAAATCTAAAGGTAGAATCTATTAGACCTAATTTTATATCAACAGTGGCAGTTGTAGTTAAAGTTTCAAAATGTGTTTCAGCTAGTATTTTTTTTTTTTTTTTTTTATAAATACAATCATTTTTTATAATTATTACTATTATTTAAGACTAGCTACACTGACATAACCCTGGTAATGAGGAGCCTTTCCTCCGGTGTAATATGCATGTTTTGTTTGAATTATGTTTGAAATTAGGAAACAAATGGGATAGTAATGGGTTCATAAGTAAATATGCTCTTAAATTTTTAAAAAGGGGGGAGAGAACTTCCTGTTGCTTTTGTTGACGTCAACAACAAAATTGTCTCTTGATTCATGTTTTTGTACTTGAAAACCATGAACAAAACTATGCAACATAAAAGGAAATGCGACCCAGAATACATTTAAATACAGGTTACGTTTTTACTATGGTGGGTCGCCACTTGATTTCCAATGTAAAATCTGTCCCAACAGTATATGATAAAGGGACAAAGGGGAGTAGTCTGGCTGAGCTCTGGCGCACCTACAGAATATGTTAATTGTTAATAATTATTGGATATTACTTTAAAAGCTCAGACAGCTGATGTTATTTTTCATTTGGTAGTTAATTTAACATGCTATGCTAACATGTAAACCTAACATGTTATAGTATATTACATACTATTTTTTTTTTAGCATGTTTATTATTATAATTCTATTAGCTTATTTATTCTATTTTATTTATTTTCAAAAGGGAGAATTTTTTTTTTACACATACTTCCATAAAAAAAAATGGTTTCAATTATAATAAAGCGTTTTATAATTCAACCAAAAAAAAAAAAAAACCCTTCTCTTGTCATTGTAATTGATAATAATTATGTAATACCGTTTACCGTGATATTTTCTGAGACTGTTATCGTACCCTGAAAATCTCAATAGTGTTGCAGCCATACAAAGCAGCTTTGAAGAAAATCATGCCTTTTTAAAGTCTTCAAGCCACTAGTGAGCAAGATAAAAGTGACCGTTGAAAAGAATAAAACTCCTTTCAATAGTTAGTCTAGAGGAAAAAATTTATTTGGTGGAACCTGACCTCTGGCTTTATGTTATATGTACATAATACAATATTATTTAGCGGTTTGTGCCCTCTTCTCCTGGTTTCACTGTGTGTAACTTTAGCAGTCTTACCAGCTTATCCAATTCACAAAAGTGCTGTGCACGTAGCGTTTACATTTCGATGTCCTTTTTTTGAATAAGCTGGTTTTTGATAGTTATAAGTATCATGCTGTGGAGGTAATCATGCTTTTTGAAGGCTGGGAGGAGCTGGCTGTTAATTGCAACTTGCTGTTTCTGCCCCGCAAATTCACAGATTTGCACTGTGATGCCAGTGTAAATAAAACAACGTGTTTGATGTACTGTACCACTGGGATATAACACCGTTGTTTGCCAAATTCAACAAGCTGTAATGCTTCAATCTACTTGACGTTTGCCATCAGTCTTCAGGCTCTCAACTCACCTATGTAAACTAGTTGCTCTGTTTTCCTGTGAACGCTCGGTGCCGCCTCTCCAGGGAGGAGACTGTTTCAAAGCTCTCAGTGTTGCATTGTTTTGATTTTATCGCACTTATTTATATATGCATCATACAATACATGTATCAAATGGAGCGCATTGTATCCTACGATACATTATA
Organism: Moxostoma hubbsi; assembly: GCA_032164185.1. Taxonomy (NCBI): domain Eukaryota; kingdom Metazoa; phylum Chordata; class Actinopteri; order Cypriniformes; family Catostomidae; genus Moxostoma; species Moxostoma hubbsi. Next base: position 29,749,955 of record JAVLUX010000009.1, read on the forward strand.
TTTTTTCACCGCTAGTGGCCTTATCCTATGACATGGTGCTATCTCATGATTATTCATGACACCATGTGACAGGCACTACAGAATTATTTGGGCTCCCAGTGGCAGAAACCTAAATCATGCCTATTCCACGTGACATTCTTGAGTGCTTCAAACTCTCAAGTGCTTCAGTTGAGAGAGTTGATACCGGGGGTGCGTGTGTTCAAGGCTGCATGGCTTCCCCATGATGCAGATAGAGGGACAGGACATTTTTTCAGTCAATGGCAAAACCTTCAAAATGTTCACACAACATGCATTTATTAATGTGAGTGAGATTTGCAGAGAGGTAGACCTAAACTCATTTGAGATTTGGATTACATTGATAATCTTGGACACAAATGCCATCGATCTGTCACATAAGGTTGCGTCGTATACCGATACTAACAAAATTTTACAATATCAAACAAATTAAAATGGTACAATATCATCATGTTGCTAATTCTGCTACCAAACTACATTTCATTTGCATTTGCATGATTATAATTACAAGTAATTTTCTGTGTAATTTCATCAGAAATATGAGGTTATCATTTGTAGCCCAAGTATAGATTTAGTATTGATACCTGGTCTGGTATCATAGTGAAGCCAAACTTTTGTATCAGAGCAACCCTAATCCATACTTGGTGTGAGTGTTAACCAATTTTAGCAATCAATTTGCCAATGTCTTGAAATAAGTCTCAAAAGTTATTAAAAATTTTGACTGGCATTTTTTTTAAATGTGGTCATAACTGTGCTAAACAGGAGGTTTCATGAACCTTTAAATTATATTTAAAAAGTAGGCGACAGGCACATATCCTACTTCAGTGGCTGTTTCATGTTTTCACGTATCCCACTACAGTAACACATTTTTCTTCAATGTTGATGTTTTCAAATTTGCTATAAAATGGTTGGTTGGTCAAAAATTAGACTTTGTATAAAAGCTTTGAAGAAAAATATACATCTTGTATTTTGAGTTTCAAGCTGTTCAACAGTTTATTATTTTCAACAGTTAACTGATTTTCATTTATTAACATTAATGGGTGTTGTTGATTTTTAAGAAAATGTCTTAAAATTTGCAACCCAAGTAGCTAGATATGTTGATGGCTTCTGAAATAAGCCCATGTTTTAAAATAATCCTCTGCAACTCTTTCAGATTGACATAGAGATAAATGGGGAGCCTGTGAATCTTCACATGAAGCTAGGAGATAATGGAGAAGCCTTCTTTGTGCAGGAAACTGAGGAGCAGAATGTATGTATCCTCTACTTCACATAAAAACAGGGTTCCCTTTTTCATAGAAAGACTGGAAATATCGGATGATTTTAAAACTGTATTTTCAAGGCCTGAAAAAATCATGGCCATTTCTAGTCATTATACGGTATATTTCTCTTGCGACGCACGGTTTTTAAATATTTAATAATCTAAAAATGCATGGACAATAGGGCTGCGCCTAACAATTATTTTTTATCGATTAATCTAATGATTCTTTTTCCGATTAGTTGATTAATCTAACGACTAATTTGCAGATTTTTCTGAAGATTTTTTAGAATTATTACTTGATTAATATAACAATTAATTAACCCAAAATAAATGCAAAAAAACATGTCTCATTAATATTTCAATATTTTATTAAATTATCTTCTCTTAAACAAACAAATGTACAAGAACCAAAGTGTGCACTGCAGGGCATTATTCTGCAACAAAAATAGCCCTGTCTTAACTGGTAATCTCCATTTTACAGTGCAACATTAATTTTATTTTGAAGAGATTTTATGTTGGACTGCTAAACTCGTGGTTGCACAATGTTTTGGTATTCCTCCTGAAAGTGACTTGAATTTTACATTTGTTTCATTTAGTTTGTTATTGAATCATTTTACAGTAAAATTAGTGCAATTTGAGTAACGCTTAAATGTTTTTCTAACAGGAATAACTAAAACCTATGCATTCTTTATCATCTCTCAGTAATACACATCCAATTTACCACATACACACAACCTCTCTCCCTTCCCCTCATCTTACAGTAAAATTAGTGCAATTCGAGCAACAGTTAACTTTTTTCTAATAAGAATAACTAAAACTATTGCAATCGGAATTAAATCTCAGTGGGGCAAGGAATATAACTGAAACGATTTACAGACTGTAACAGTCACAAGGTTTACGCCATTTATTCACTCATACATACATGGCCGTTAAAGTTAACAGAAAATATATAATGGCCAAATAACAAAATTAGATGACGCATGGTGTAGTTATGTTAGCAGCGGTGCAGAAATTACTTTTAACATGGGGGCGATGAGGAAACATTTAGAAAATCAATTTTAAGTAACTACTACTAACAGAAACATTTGTTGTAATATGTCATGCTTGGGTGGGGACATAAAAGTGAACAGGACTTGCGGTGCTGCCGTCTTGACAAGTGCTCCAGAATGCTTTCGCTTTAAGTATTCGTTCATGGCGGTTGTACTACTGTGCTGAGCCATTTCCAATTTACATAGCTTACACAGCACCACATTGTTAGGTCTCTGGCTAAAATACTTCCACACTTTAGATGACCGTGGGCAAGTTTATTTTTTTTTTTAGCTGTTTCTTCGGGAAATCCATGCGTAAACCATGCGCTGCCATTTTAATTACTCCATTGCGACGTACCGACGCATGTTATGCAAATTGACGTATTTATGTAATCGATGACGTCGATTACGTCAATGAATCATCCCAGCCCTAATGGACAACGATGCAGTCTCTTCAAATTTATTTAAAAAAAATCCTTATTTTTTTATAAGTCATACTTTTATTAATGATGGGAAAAGGAGTGGGAACCCTGTTGAAATGTAGCTGCAAATACAATCACTCACATGAGTGATATATATAGGGTTGTCTTTAGTATTAAAGTTGCATGTTGTTTCCATTTTAAGCGGCGTAGATCTGCCAAGTTTTATCATCTTTCTGCTTTTTGAAGGAGATTGTCCCAGCCCACCTGGCCACTTCACCCATCCCCACTGAGACTCACTTCTTTTGGATTGGAGGTGATCACAGGCCAAGTCCGAACCTGGATGATGATCCACTGGATCCTGAAGACCCTCCTGAGCCTCCTATTTCCAGCACCGGGACAGGCAAGAAGAAGAAGAGACGGAGGAAGAAGCATAAAGGGGACCCACGGCGAGAGGAGCTGACCCCTCCAGTTGCTGTCAGCTCTACAGATGACATCTTTGAGATGGAGCTGAGTTCAGATGAGGAAGCTGCTTCCAACACCAGGTATGAATGAATGAACATTACACTACACTCAAAGTGCTTTTCAAAGTGAACAGAGGACTCCCCTCAACCACCACCTGTCTGCAGCATCCATCTGGATGATGCGACGGCAGCCATATTGCGCCAGTACGCTCACCACACACCAGCTATTAGTGGAGAGGAGAAAGTAGAGTTATAGAGCCATTTAATTGATGAGGATTATTAGGAGGCCATGATTGATGAGGGCCAATGGGGGAATTTGGCCAAGATACCGGGGTTATACCCCTACTCTTTTCGAGAAGTGGCCTGGGATTTTTAATGACGAGTCAGGACCTCGATTTAATGTCTCATCTGAAGGATTATGCCTTTTTACAGTATAGTGTCCCTGCCACTATAATGGGACACCCCCTGCTGGCCTCCCTAATATCTCTTCCAGCAATCAAAGTAATCAAATCATAGATCAGTGGTTCCCAACATTGTTCTTGGGAACTACTTTTCTACTTGTTCTTTGGCTACGTTCACATAGCCAGTGTTTGGAATTGACAACTGTATTTACTAATGGTAGAACTCTCCAATTGTCCTGTACATACAATAGCAGACAGGAGAAGATGAAATAATGTGTTTATATGAGCAACCTAAGTCAATCATCTTTTCTAGCTCAAAAAATACCTGCAGCCTTAAACAAAATTTCTTTCTCTGCATAGAAACCAAGCAAGATTGTTTTTTTTTCTAGCTGTCCGACCACACAAAACCTATTTTCTGCCCCTTTTTTTTTTTTTTTTTTTTTTTTTTTTTTTTTTTTTAGAACTGGAGAGACATTGAAAGCCCTAACATTTGTGATTTGATAACAAAGAATAACCAGCCTCTTGCCATACATATGTCAGTGGCGCAACAACAATTATTTTAATTATTTTATAATTATCATTTGAACTTTTGAACTTTTTTGGAGCTTTTAAAGTTTTGTTGTGAGTCATGAAATTTAAGGGAGTCACTTTGGTTATAGATTGCAGTTGTCGGTCTCTTTATAACCGACTGTGTATGAACATATCCATATTTCACACTCCAAACAGGACTTAAAAGGTTTCTGTTTTTTTCCACTGCCACACTCCAAACAGGACTTATAAGGTATCTGTTTTTTTGCACTGCTTGAAATAGTCTTTCTTTCAGATCATCTTCGATCAGTACAGTTCGAGACATTGAACCCAAATTACCAACTGTTCGTCATTCTTTGGACAGCTACCCTTTCTCTGATGGAGACTGGTCTCCCTCAGATAGGTTTGTGTTTGATTGTAATCTCACACACACTTTAAAATATTGCACATGTTTAATCCTTATCACATCAGAGGACTTAAAAAAAATATATGCTTTCAGACCTGTAAGTCGATATGAAATAAAAAAATCTACATACATTTTTCTGGTCTTTTTATGCTCAAATCTTCAGTGCACATTTTTGGAGGAAAAACTTAAATGAAAATGTTAACTTGTTTCACTTCAATTTTTGTCTGACGACACCTCAGCCATGCAAGGTATTGGTAATAATAGCACATACATATGATTTTTTTTAATATATATTTTACCATTGGTATATATCACAATGCTCTTGAGGATGCTGTTGACCTTCAGCCCATGTCCAGGTCAAAAGGCCTCCTCAAAAGTTTTTCACACAATCAACTGCAAAGTCGCAGTCATGTCTGGGTCCATTGTAGAACTTGTTACAATCAACTACCCTGGATAAGATCCCACCCTAATTTTATATTTATATATATATATATACTTTAATATTATAGCCCGTTTCACTCAAAAAAACTGTTTTATGTTGACATTAAGAATTTTTTTTCTCACTGCTCCTTTCTATATTGGTTCATCGGGGTTTGTTTTATTTTGTTCAGTCATGCCATATCAGAGGCCTTCTCCCCCAAGAGTGACTCTGAATTGGTTGTTCGGCCCTCAGAGAGTTTGCTCAAAATGGAGTCACACATGCAGTGGACATGGGGAGAGTTTCCGGAATCTACAAGGGTAAATTGCATTTCAGAAGTGTTTGTCCTTTCTCAAGCTTTATGTTGTTTTTTATTTAGAGCTGTCAAAATGACCGCATTAACGCATGTGATTTAAAGTAAAAATATAAAAAAATCAAAAGTTTAACATGTTAATTGTTCTTAATCGTAGTTAACTAATTTACCGTTAATACAGCATAAACACTTGTTGGAAGGGCGGAACCTTTGTAATGTGTCTGCCCGGAGTCATTACACTGACTTACATTTCACAACACACACACACACAACAGCTTGTCGGCTGAAAAATACTTGATTTTTATGTAAGTTGCATTTTAATTACCTCAGAACCGCACCGATTTTTAACGATCACCAAAACACAGAATGAGATGTTTTTGTCTGCTTTGCGCTTTGCTCTGATGCCCTGACGTGAATCATGAATGATTCACGATGTAGGCAAACAAATGGCCACAGTCTACCGGCAGATTAATGTTGTGGCGGATGAGAGTTTGAGATTTAATGCCCATTGCAATGAAAACGCAAACTATGGGAAGACTAGTTCAATTAATCAACCTCCCACTTTACGAAACATTTGGGAAATGTTACTTAAATTTATGCTATTTTAGGGCATTTCTATCTTTTTATACAGTGGAAGGCTTTGTTTGGAAAATAAAGTATTGTTACATGTTGTTTTGTTTTCTTTCCCTAAGATGGAAATAAATGCATTTTGACAGGAAAAGTGTGTGTGTGTGTGTGTATATATAGTGTCAAAGTTAATCCAAATCAGGATTAACTACAAAAAAATGATGTGATTAATCGCAATTCAAAAAATTTGACCGACTTGACATTCATTGATTATTTCATTGACATTAGTAATGCATAAATATAGAAAGCAAAAACATAGCCTTTTTCCTAGCATATTTTTGGAGTTTGTTCCATGGTTATGATTGAAGCCAAGCTCATCTGTACTCTCAAAATGATAATTTTCAGGTTTCTAAGAAGGAGAAGATGGAGCTGCCAAAGACTGTAACCATAACGCCTTCAGAGAACACTCACTTTAGAGTCATCCTGAGCTCAGAGGCTATGGAAACAGATGAAACAGGGCCGGCCTTAGGAGCTACAGGCTGTACCATAGTGAAGCCTGAACCCCGCACCCCTGTCAGCCCCAAAACTCCCGCAGAGTCCGAGTTGGAGACGGTGCTTCATGACGTAATGACCTCCACTCCTTCAGACAGCCTTCCTGATGCTCCTACTGCTTTGTCTGCTGCTCATATTGGTGAAGACATGGAGGATGTTGGCCCCAAGACTGACTCACCCTCCAAGAAGAAAGGTGGGCATGTTAAAGATGATGTGAAATCAAAATTAGAGTTTTTTTTTTTTTTAGTCCATGTATGTTAGCTTTAAAGCAATCTATATGATAGTGCATGGTTTCTCAAACTTTTTTAAACCAAGGACCCCTTTTATAACCCCAAATTCAAAGCTATTCAAAGAGAGCACAAACAAAAACTATAAAATGAAGTTCAAGAGACCGTCTGTTGCTCAGAAACATCACAGATAACATTACAAAGCTCAAACAGTAAAGATTATTTTCTTAAATTATTATAATTTCCCCCTAGTCAAAGTATGAGCTTACACATTAAAAATAAACAGTTGAAGATTCGTGGACTAATTCATTTTTATTCGGATAAACTATAATATCACACTACAATATTCTTAATTAAACAACCGATCCAATAACACAATTTAATAATTATTTATTGAGTAAAATTGTCATTTTTAACTGTCACTTTTTGCTTTTCGTCAAATAAAAGAAAGTGTTCCTACATTATAAAGTCTCTTCCATTCGGCAGCAAACTGGTCTATTCAAATAAATTACTGTTATATTGAAGTGGAAGATATATGTACTGCATAAATGCAATGAAATTAACTAATATTGGCCACTGTTAGACAGATGGTATGGTTAAAGGTTCACTGTCAGGAAATACATTATCACATTTGACGAAGCTGGGTCGTCAGTTGTCATATATTCTGACTTATATACACACTCACCTAAAGGATTACTAGGAACACCTGTTCAATTTCTCATTAATGCAATTATCTAATCAACCAATCACATGGCAGTTGCTTCAATGCATTTAGGGGTGTGGTCCTGGTCAAGACAATCTCCTGAACTTCAAACTGAATGTCAGAATGGGAAAGAAAGGTGATTTAAGCAATTTTGAGCGTGGCATGGTTGTTGGTGCCAGACGGGCCGGTCTGAGTATTTCACAATCTGCTCAGTTACTGGGATTTTCATGCACAACCATTTCTAGGGTTTACAAAGAATGGTGTGAAAAGGGAAAAACATCCAGTATGCGGCAGTCCTGTGGGCGAAAATGCCTTGTTGATGCTAGAGGTCAGAGGAGAATGGGCCGACTGATTCAAGCTGATAGAAGAGCAACTTTGACTGAAATAACCACTCGTTACAACCGAGGTATGCAGCAAAGCATTTGTGAAGCCACAACACGCACAACCTTGAGGCGGATGGGCTACAACAGCAGAAGACCCCACCGGGTACCACTCATCTCCACTACAAATAGAAAAAAGAGGCTACAATTTGCAAGAGCTCACCAAAATTGGACAGTTGAAGACTGGAAAAATGTTGCCTGGTCTGATGAGTCTCGATTTCTGTTGAGACATTCAGATGGTAGAGTGAGAATTTGGCGTAAACAGAATGAGAACATGGATCCATCACGCCTTGTTACCACTGTGCAGGCTGGTGGTGGTGGTGTAATGGTGTGGGGGATGTTTTCTTTTATATATACATACATACATACATACATACATACACACACATATATATATATATATATATATATATATGTGTGTGTGTGTGTGTGTGTGTGTGTGTGTGTGTGTGTGTGTGTGTGTTAGGGGTGTCCATGGTTAACCGATTAACCGTTAAAAATTGCGTTACCGAGTGAAACATTTTGCTCGGTTAAGTGGCGTCAATGGCGTGTATTGAATTTAGTTGTAATACATTTTTGCACCACCAGAGACTGCCAGAGTGCTCCCAGACATTTGTAATGTCCACAAGAAGTAGTCTTGACCAGTTTTCTAATATGAAGCGGGCAAAGAAAAGCACAGCGTGGGAGCACTTTAAAATCGAGAATGACGGGGCAAAATGCAAGTATTGCAATGCAGTGCTTAGATATACTTCAAGTACAACCTCGTTGTTGTACCATCTCAACAGCCAACACCCGGGCACACCAGGGATGGAAATTAGCACCCGCCACCAGCCAAATGCGGGTGATTTTGTGTTGTGGCGGGTAAACTCGCTTCACCTACCGGCCACCGTGGCGGGTAAATAAAAATAGCATCATGCGACGTTTGTCTATTAAAGGACAAATTAGTTTGAATAAAGGAGGAGACACTGATTAGCAAGACAACTCAGTGAATGTGCTTTCCATTAAATGAATCACACACACAGTAAACAAATCCTTAACAAAAAAACAGGGCTATTCTGGTGGGTGCGGTGACGCGCTCATGTAAGGGTGGCGGGGTGGCGCTGCCAATAAAGCTCCTAAAATCTGTCACAAAGAACCGGCAAAAGTAATGATTATGAATATGTAAAATATAGCAAGGAGATATTTTAATTATTTATTAATAAACAAGTCTTTTCTTTGTCCGTGTCATTTGCAAAGATGAAGTTGACGATGCTGACTCGCGGTCTTCGCAGTAACGCACCAGAGAGAAATGCACATTTCTTACGGATTACATAAGCAGAGAGCAGTCTGTGTCTGTTTTCTTTAGTTTTGAATTATTTGTGATGCAAGGCGACCTTATACACTGAGTTTCGGTTCATTTATGAGACGAGCTCCAGTTCACGCGCCGGCGCCTCCGCTTTGTGATTATATCGTCTGCTATATTTAATTATTATTTATTAAATCCAGGCAATTGGTTGATGAAACATTGATTAAAATTAAGACACAATTAATACAAAACGAAATTCACTTTAAAGAAAGGTTTTATGCTTTCTGTTTGATGTCTCTGTGGAAGTTTTAAAGCATCTTTCAGTGCCGCTTTCAGAGCGCTCACGTCCGTAACATTGTGTTTTCCTCGTATGCGAACTGAAATGAATATCAGTTCATGGATTGTGTGTGTAGGCTATAAGAGAGAAAGAGAAAATGCCAGTATTTCATTGAGACTTGAGATTAAATAAACGGCTTAAGTATTGTAGATCTTGTAGTATTAATTTTCACATGCAGTTACACATTGTAGGTTAAAAACAAGAAAGTGGCTGGTAAAAACATTGAGTGGCTGGTAGATTTTGAAATCCACAGTTGCCGGTGGACAAAAAAGTTAATTTCCATCCCTGGCGCACACTATGGTTAACCGAGTATTAACCGTTAAGGGCCTCGGTTAACGGTTAATGAAAAACTTGAAAACGTGCAGCCCTAGTGTGTGTGTGTGTGTGTGTGTGTGTGTGTGTATATATATATGTATATATATTTTTTCTTTTGCAGTATAGTTGCTAAAAAAAGTATGTTGTTTTAAAAGTTTTACATATTTATATTGGTTATCAAGCCAAAACAAAAGCAAATCAAAAACACATTTTGTTGCTGTGTATAATGGGGTGAAGGCTACCCTCTCTCACCATTCTGTTCACTTCAATCCATCTTTAAATCACCAAAAAAATAAAAAATATGGGTAATTTTCGTCACGATAAGAAATGCACAGTGACATATATTATGATTCAATCAGTTGGGAGCCAATATGTTATAATCTAGCTGCAGCAAGCATGCACGCTCGAGGGACAATAGTCCCTGCAACAGAGTGTGCATCAGCCTGATGAAGTTTCAGTCACCCCCCCACCCCAGATCGTGACATTTGCACAACTCCGCACAGAAAAATGCCAGTTTCGGAGTTTTAATTATTTACATGATCTGCTTCCATATTATTTGAACCTTAATAAAGCAATAACGCATCAAGTATAACTGCATTGAAGATGTAATGTCGGGGTGTTTCCTTAAAACACGCTCAACACTCAAGTTTTGCTTCAGCGGAGCGGCAGCTCCAGCTCCACTTATTTCGTAATGAGAGTGCTTCTGTATTTTCTTTGTATTTTTGCATTATAATTCCCTCATACTTTGCGATCTACATCACCTGAAGCTGGAAAGTTTAGAGTGCATCTGGACTGTGAGCTGTGTAATTCTTCCTCTCCTAAATCAGGTGCGAGCTGCAGTGCTGCGTTTTTAAAGAGATCTCATGTTAAATTAATTTAGATAAAACGACTATTCGAAAAAGCTAATTTTTGTTGACAATTTTTATTGTCGATAATGACGACTAATCGTTTCAGCCCTAACTGTCAGTGACAAACATTCACTTTTATTAAAAAATATCTATTAATGAGTCAAAGTTCTTGCATTTAAATGATGATAAAACATGTTTGGCAAACATTTTGCAGAGATTGGTGTTCAAAACATGTTAATTACACACTCTCTTGATTATCGTAATGATAGCATTTCAGCATCGTATATCAGTTTGGCTGCTATGACAATCAATGTACCCCTCAAAATCACAATGTAATGAATCTCAAAATTAAATACAGCCACAAGCGGCAATCGTCGGGGTCTAAGCACATGTGAAGAAATAACCAAAATAATCAGAATTGACAGAAATTATCCAGTGGATGACAAAGAATACAAATTGATTTTAATTGACCTGCCTAAACTAAATTTGTTGAAAATTGGGGAAAAATTAGATTTGTTACTTGGATACTAGGGTAACCCCATCTGGTTGCTAGGCAGTTACCAAGTTACTAAGTCTCTACAACATCCTGATCCTGAGATACCCATCTTAGCAGATTGAATAGAAGTTAATGGAATTTTGTTTCTACGGTGCTCTAAAAGGTGGCTAGGACATGACTAAATAGTTTCCATGATGATACCTGAAGTATGATTGCTCACCCAAGTAAAACAAGCCAACTGCCATTTTCTAGGACGTTCTGATCCAAAGATATCACACTCAGCCATTTTGAATGAAAGTCAGTGGATTTTGGTTGCTAGGGTGCTCTAAATGGTTGCTAGGGTGTGGCTAATTAGTTTTTCAAGTGGACACATGAAGACTGATTGCTTACCCAAGTGACACATGCCTATAGTACATCCTGATCCAAAGATATCCCTCTCAGCCATTTTAAATGGAAATCAATAGTATGCCGTAAATGGCTGCTAGGGCATGGCTATGCCATTTCCAAGATGATACTTTAAGACTGCTTGTCAGCCCAAGTGAAATGAGCCTGCCCCCATGTCTCTACGACAGTTTGATTTGAGAGATATAATCCCACAAAATTGTCTTGTCATAGTAAAAAAAATAAATAAATAATTATGTAAATTTATAGAAAACAATGGTTGATAACAATGATGTTAGATCCATTTGAAAGTTTTTTTTACTTTTATAGCACCAACAAGAGGTGGAGATGCACAATTGTTTTTTGTGTGTCCTTAGAATTACTCCATACATATGTGTACCAAATTTGGTGGCAATATCTGATTCTGTTCTCGAGTTATATTTACATTTTTGAAAAGTGACCACACCCATTACGAACATCCTGGTGTACCGTTTGATGATAAATCGGTCAAAATTCCTTTAAATTTTTATTTTGGGAATCCAGAGAATTGCTCTGCACTGGTTTGGTTCTGATCGGGCGAACAGCCTAGGACTAGTTTGAAAAAGTCTTCTTTTTAAATGATCTCAAGTATTTATAGAATTTTTGTTTCACACCAATATTCCTTGAGGTAAATTTGTTCGGAATGAGGAGATCCACAATATGGCATTAATAATGTGTTTCTTTTGTACAACACAGTGGTATATACAATGATTTACACGCACATAAAACGCCATAGTGCCTCCTGGTGGCCAATATTTGTCAAAGTTTGCACAGACCTCTTGGCCGAAGAGACAAATATGCATTCCAAGTTTATTTCCAATCAGCCTTATTTAACCCTTTATAAAAGCTGCTGAAAGCTGATTGGTCAATGGTGGCCATGTTTTTAAAGATATGTGACTGTCCTCCTATATCTTGGACAAAGACACTGCATGCAAAATTTCAAGTTGATCAGACTAACGGTTCCATAGTTAAGAGCCATTTCTAGTTTAATCATCATAGCGCCACAAAGAGGCAAAGGTGTGCAATATTTTGTGTGTATCCTCCCAATGAGCCCAGACATGCATGTACCAAACTTGGTGACTACCTCAATCCATTCAAAAGTTATAACCATTTTTGTTAAATGGACATGCCCATTACAATCATTTTGGCATATTATAATTTTTTATAATGGGACTCTGCTGAGCCTTTCTACACAGGTTTGATGAGTTTATTTTTAATTTTCGTTTTTCAAACAATTCAAAATAGCAGGAAATTGAAGTGGTGGAGAAATACTGACAGAGTGCACTCTCTGGCATTATGCAGGGAAACGGAGGGAACAGAGTTTCTAGCCCTTATAGTTCAAGAGTTATAGCCCAGAATATATGTTTTTGTTTTATTTTCAATAGTGCCACCTAGTGTCTGACGGATGTGTGTCTGTATGCGTGAGTAGTGAGGGGATTTGGAACCAATCTGCCAAGTTTGGTATCTCTACTACTTATCTCTCGGACTTTTAGGGCGGAAAAAATAATAATATTAAATATAGCTGCAAGCAGCAATTGTCAGGGTTCAAGCCTTTTACTTTCAAAAGTTTGCAAAAAAGGTATGTATTTGTAAATGTACTTTTGTAAGTTGCTGAATTTGAAAACTGGTGTTGTATATGACTGTCTTGTGTTGAACGTTCCTGAAACAGGATAATTATGGTGGTCTTTTTTTTTTTAACTGTTATAAAGCCACAAAGCACCCAATCTCCAAAAAAGTTTTAGAAATTCTAATATTTATTTGAGAAATTATAGGCTTTTGGATACACTTGGTCAAAACCACAAGATAAATGCAACCCCTGGATAAATGATTAAAGTTAAAATTTTCTTTGATAATTATTGATCTAGGGAGTCCTAGATGTAGTTTACAATAGCAGGTAACATTGGATAATATACAATAATTTACACTCCGTTTATACAGCCATTTTGCTGAAATTTGACTGCTATGTTTTTGTATTTGTCTGTCTCGTATTGTAGAATTTTAGCATTTTCTTACAAGAACCAAACCAATTTTCAACTTCATTGATAATACAGTTGCGGAGATATGAGCATTTTTTTTTTTAGTTGTTGCGAATATTTTAGGCAAATGTTTTTGCATTTTGCATGCATACTTGATGTGCTGTTGTATGTGTATCATGTTTCGTAAAATTTGGCCTTTTCGTTTGGTAGATATGGGTCAATACATACAAAATGGACTACGCCTGAGAAATTTGTTGGCTTATATCTTAGCAATGCTTCTAATCAAAAGTCCTTTAACTTATTGTCAGGAGGGTTAAGTTAAAAAGTAATATCTGCCTTGTCACCTTGAAGCGAGTGCATTAACCAATCAGAGTTGTTGTTACCATGGAAATAAGCAGCTTTCCCAACAATTACATTTGCTGTCCAGAATCTACAATTTTATTATACTGGCTATTTGAATATATGGCTCTAAACTTATGTTGTATTTTTATTCTAGTCAATCACTTTATATTGTAGTTTATTTTACTGCTTTTTTTTATTGCTACATTTTACATTGCAACACAATGGCTATTTGAAAAGGACCCCAGTTTGAGAAATGCTGTACTATTGAAATTCACTTTTAACAGATAAAATGGGGATTCAATAACAATGTTAATGGCTTTTAATAGCAAATTAAAAGTTGCTGTAAATCTTGAAATACTGACCTTAAAATTTTGTTTTTTAGGTGTCCCAAAAAGGAGTCAGCACCAGGGTCCTGAAGACATCTACTTGGATGACCTGAATGTGCTTGAGCCTGATGTTGCTGCTCGCTATTTTCCTAAAAGGTATAAAAAGAATTGCACATCTGACCTGCATTGCTTTCAGATTAGATTATGCCAATTTGAGAGCAGTTCATTACAAGTTTACCCAGTGTTTCTGATAACATTTTTACATTATGTTGGGACATTCTCCCATGCTTTCCTAATGTGTAATTTGTGTTCGCAGTGATTCAGACCCCAGCTCCAAGCACTGGATGGACACTGGGATGCACTCAGGCTCTCAGTCCCCACAGTCTGTGGGCAGTGCTGCAGCTGACAGTGGCACTGAGTGCTTGTCTGACTCTGCTAGTGATCTGCCTGATGTCACTCTTTCCCTGTGTGGTGGACTTGGTGAAAATGGAGAGATTTCCAAAGGTATTTTTTTTTTTTATATATATATATATATATATATATATATATATATATATATATATATATATATATATATATATATATATATATATATATATATATATATATATATATATATATTGATTTTGTTAAGGTGTGGAGGCCACAGACCAGGTCTTTGGGTGTGGCAAGAAGCACTTGTTAGGATGTGGTTAATTTCGTCAATTCCATTATGCTTATTCATTTTGCAGACATCCTTTATCTGATGTAATTTACAAATGAGAATAATATAATCATAAGCATTTAACCCAAGGGAGAAAATGATACAATCAGCACAACCATACCAATTTTCATCTGAGTGAAAAAATTGGAGTCATTTAGTTGAATGAAACTCTCATTTTCTGTTTGCTTGCTTCTAGAAAAATTTATGGAGCATATCATCACGTATAATGAATTTGCAGAGAATCCAGCAATCATAGACAATCCAAATTTGGTTGTGAAAATAGGAAACAGGTGGGTTTGATTTTCAAACTAGTATAACTTGTAGACAAAATACTTAAACTTGTAAATTGCCTGTTGTTTTCCTTGTTATTTTAGGTATTACAATTGGACATTGGCTGCCCCTTTAATCTTAAGTTTGCAGGCATTTCAGAAGAATTTACCCAAGGTATTTTCTTTTCTTAATAGGATAGTTTATTGCGTGGAATGCTCTTTAAAGTTTTGCAGTTATTGAGCTGTTAAGTGGTTGGGTCAAATAGTTATTTGTCACTTATCTGTTAAGGCTACAGAGGAAGCTTGGGTGAAAGAGAGGATGCCAAAGAAATCAGGCCGCTGGTGGTTCTGGAGAAAGAGGGCGGACAGCACTATAAAACCGGTACTACAAGATTATCATTTTGTGTTGATTTAAAGGACACTCTGTTTAAACATAGACGTTTGTCTTTGCAAAGGTTTTACTCACTAAGAGTTTTCATTACTAGAGTTTAGTAAAGACCTTTTAAGCAGTTATTGGTCTTTTAATCCCACTGCATTCCATCATTTGTCTTTTAGACTTCTGTTACACAAGCATCAACCTTCACATAATTGCCTGAACAAAAAGACGAGGGCATCTTTTGTTGTGAATAAAAAAGCTGTTGCCTCAAGTTCTTCTTTCTAGAGTAAGGGTTGGCAATGTTTTTGACATTGAGTGCCATTTTAAATTTTTCTTGTAATGGCTGTATGGACAGTGCAGAGAGGCATTTGCATCAGCTAGGTTCAGAATCTGGCGGCTGCTGTAACTCGGTGGTCCATCGACTTTCTCCAGCGGCTCTGTACCTCAATCACCGGTGGAGTGAATGACTACCACGGTGTGTGTTTTCAATACGCCAGAATGGTCAGGTCATTCTGTTGATGGGATTGCAGTTACTGAATCCCTTCCTGGACACATACTGTACCACTGTGCATGCTTTGAGGGCCGCACCCAGCATTTAACAGCAGTGGTGACAAGTGACCATTAACATCAGATATGCTTTGTGTCCTTTTCTTTTGTGTGGGCTCATACCTTGATCAATAGCCGTCCCTCTTACTCTGAGTGAGTCTTAAAACGGAGTTGAAAGTTAATTGATTGCTCCCACATGTCAGCAGTTCAGTGGCATTTTTAAACTCAATTGTCAAATGGAGAAAGAAACGCCAAAGTAAAGTGAAAAAGAAAAGCCATTGGCAAATGGATGTTGAAAAGCATTTTAGAAGGTGCTTTTAAAAATTACTTAGGCTATTTTATTGTTACATTTAATTGCATTTTAAACATGAATTAAATACATGATATATTAATGCACATTTTTTTTGTTAATTACATTTTTTTTTTTTTTTTTTACATTTATTACATTTAAATGTCTTTATTTGTCCATTTATAAATGAGTTTATTTACTTTTTTATATTAAAATCATTTATTTTGTTTCTGATTTTAAAAAAAATGTATTCACATATTGAACACAGAAAAACAAAACTTATATATACCCCTCCATATCCCCAATGCCACCCTGGCCACCAGTGGTCATACATGATATTAGACATGCACCAAAAAAATAAAAAAAAATAAAAATAAAATGCTGTATGAGCCTACCCATAAGAACTGCCTTAAGTGCCTCCCAAGCCATGCAAAAGGGATACATTAAGGGCCAGTGTTGGCTCAGCAGTTAAGGCTCTGGGTTACTGACCGAAAGGTCGGGGGTTCAAGCCCCAGCACTGCCAAGATACCACTGTTGGGCCCTTGAGCAAGGCCCTTGACACTATCTGCTCCAGGGGCACTGTTTCATGGCTGTTCCTGCACTCTGACCCCAGCTTTTCATTGGGTCTGTACCTGTACTCTGCACAATGACAATAAAGTTGAATCTTAATCTTAAAGCGCCAAATATGATTTCTTTTTCTCTGTATGTGGCAACATCTCAATTCACCGAGCGTGATCTCAGACCAAGATGTTTCCAACTGAACAGTCAACAACAGATGAAATGAGGGACTTTGATGGAAAAAACAAAATCGATTCTAGAATAAATCTTATGGACTGATGAAAAGAATTTATAGTCCCTACCAGATGGGTTCAAAAGTCTCCAAATATCTGTAAAACAAGGATATTTGCACATACTGTGAAGCATCAATGTTGCTCTAGAGTGCTTACAGACGTTTGCTTCACTATGGTCAAACACTGAGTCCATCAAAAGATTAAAGTCTCCTCCCAATATTATATCATGAGGGTTGCCAGCAGCTTGTAACATCCCTTCAAGATCTATTAAAAAAAAAGCCATGATGTATGTAAATATTAGCCAAAATCAACCTTACACAATAATGACCCTAATTTATCTTTACTCTGTATAAGACTTTTGAATTGAAGATGTTTGCTTATCAATGTACTGACTCCCCTGCTCTTACTTGAGCCAGCACTAAAGAAATGTGTTTCTATGCAAATTTTGTGAGACTGAATTAAATGACAGAAGAAAATCTATAAAACTATTTCCAGCCAATAGGCGGGATAAACGCAAAGAACATGTAGATTCATCCACATAACTGTCCCGAAGGTGTGTTCCTCCACAAAATAAGCTACAGCCGCTAGCGAAACAAGAAAACACACACACACATAAAAGCCTTTCAGTTTCCTCAGGTGGTCAAATTAATGTACAATGAGCCGGCTGTTACTTGAGTGCAATAAATGACCTAATCACTCCAATGTCCTGCAAAAAATATTCAACAAAAAAACTCCAGCCAATAGGAGGCATAATTACACTGAGCATGCAGATTCATCCACAACACTGTCCCAAAGGAGAGTTACTACACAAAACAAACTCCCGCTGCTAGGTGGAACCAGCACTATAAAAAAACGAGTTGCCCAGTTTACTCGGACGGTCAAGTGAATGTTCAGTGAGACGGGTTCACTCAGCTGCAAAGTGAGTATCACACAAAGACTTACTCACTCCATTGACTTTATGAAGGACAATGCTTGTTGGGGACATGTAAATACTTTGCAGCCATCTTTAGCATTTATTCTCAATTTGACCAGGAAAATCTGTTCAAAAGCGATCTTCTGTTGATGTAATAGTTTCTTGCATTCCTTGAATCAATCACGTTTCTCTCTTGTCGAATTCGCAAAGTCTGGGAATAAGAAAATATTGTGGTTCTTCCAAGAAGGCCTTCCTTTACTCTTCACCTCACATAACAAAAGATCTTTATCGGATGATCTCAAAAATTTGGCCAGAATTGATCGTGACCTGTCTCACTCAGCGGATCAGCGAAGCCAGAACTCTGAGCTCGCTCGATTTCCAGCTTATGGCCTGTTATGTCCGCCTTGGTTGCTAGCTGTTTAGCAGCTAATTCCCGCTCCGATAACCATTTTATAATCTATCCGTTTCTCAACATCCGCCACTCTTGTAACCATGTCAGTGAATTTAGTCTCAATGGCTGTGATCGATCGACGTATTACAGCAAGCTCCTCCAAATCTGCAACGACCTTCGTCAGCATTGCCGACACGTTCAACAATTGTCGCCGAATTTCCTTCAACTCACTGGCAAAATTGACTCCCTGGTTTTCGGTCTGCTGCTCTGGGGCTTCATCTTGAGTGCGTAAGTGTCTTTTAATGTCTCCAGAGCCCGAGGATTTTAAATTCTTTGACATATTGTCTTCCTAGGACAGTTAAGAATCGGGGTGTATCGAGTCTCACCGGTTTATGACACAGAGTATTAAAACTAGCAAAGTGCACAGAGCTTGCATGGCACCACTTGACTCAATTTATTTCCTAGTTCTTTTTAAATTGGCTCTCCATGGCTTCTACAGTTTTGAAGTCACCGTCTATAGGCCCTTTCCACCTACATTCCTGTACTTTTCCTTCGGTAACTTTCTAGATGAGAACTCGTATGAGGAACGGGACACTTGATGAGACTACCCCAGATAGTTACCACTTTAGTGACAGCATCTATATCGACTATTTTTCTTCTGACTTGTTTGGAACACGCAATTCAATAGCAACAACACCAATGGAGGACGCCAGGATTGGAGTTACACTTTTGTTAGGGATGTTTTACACTAAATTTAGCTGCATCCGAAAACGTAGGCAGCTGCCTAATCATTTACTGGTTTAAACGACAGCTTTTTTGGATGAATGGACTCTAAAAGAAACTGTTCTCTGAACAGTTTAAAAAGCAGCTTATTTCATTGAAAAAAACATTACTAACATTATCATTGGACTTCAGGGAAGATAATAAATAGACCCCTTTTAATAGTGTTTAGGTTCCAATTCTGCTCATAAAAACAAGCTGCATGATCTTGAGGAAGGATTATATCAAGTGTCTGCTAAACGCATAAATGTAAAAGTAAAAGAGTTAGATTGGCATGCAGGTGTGAGGTTAATTTTTTTTGCTCACGTGTCAATGATTACACCTCTGTATGCCGTAGGTTGCAGACCCCTGCACTAGAGCTTTTTCAGTCATTCAGACATCATACACCAGGCTCATTCGCTGCCCTCATCTGGAGCTGCTGCTGTTAGCACCACATTGCAGTGTGGAATTTTACAGCCTATTTGTAGCACAGGTAGAAATTGGATAGGCAGTTCATCATCTCAATAATGGTCTGCAGCCCTACCTGCATGTTACGTTGAGACATCGACAGAGGTCATGTAGTAAATCACAAAATGTAGGAGAGTAGGGTTTTATGGCAGCTCTTCCAACAAAAGCAAATATAATGTTTTACACTAATATAATCATAATAGCTACTTGATGAATTTATGGACTCCATTTTTGATGTGTAGCAACTTACTGATCTTATTTGTCTTATTTTTTTCTATATAGTCAGAAAGTACTGGAAAGCTGGAAATAAAGCAATCCCAAATGGAGGAAGGCGGTTCCTCTTTGTCAATGGAAAGCCATGCCCGGAAGTGAGTCAGATCCTTTGAGTGACAGGCAGATACTGCAACTGCATAATTTGCTGCCTATAACCCAGAGTGTAGTTTTAGTGCAGTATCTGCAGATATAATAACTGTTTTTTATCCTTAAATGAAACTGAGAAAATGTAACCAAAGCTTATAGATGGTAACATAAAACCAGCGATGTCAGTTGGCTTGGTTGTGAAAAAAAATGAGTAAAAGATAAAAGTATCAGTTTGATGCTTTCTCCTTTTTCTGATTGCTGACTTCAGTTTTTCCTCCTCATTGCAGAAGATGTGAATCAGGACAATCCAGCCTAGTTTATTTTTTTGGTCTCAATCTCTGAGGTGTTCTTGTAGTCTGAATTTGGATATGGTTGCAAATTTAGTTCACTAATTCCCTGTTTGCTCTGAGCACAGTGTGGACACCAGGGATACGTCCAGTGATGAGGAGGGGAAGGAGGTGAGCGCTGCTGCATCATCAATGGAGCGGAAGTTCCAGTCTGAGCCCCACAGCCACACCATTACTCACTCTTACCGTAAATCTCTTCGCCTGTCTTCTGACCAGATAGTGAGTCTCTTTAAAAAGTCTTTTAATGTTTTTATTTGAAGACATATTTAGTTCAGTATGGGTTGAGGACGGGTTAAAACGTTTGGAATGTTGATACTTCCTGCAATGTGACATGCTATACTCAATCTAAAAAACATTTTGCCATTTCTATTTAAATAATTATGCATGCAATTTGTATGACCCTAGTGAACACAAAAAGGTGATTTAAAATGGTGAAAAACGTACAAGAAATGATTACTAGTCAGTTACAGTGCCTATACAAATACTATTTCCTTTTTTACATTTATATACATTATAAACTGAATAATTGATGTTGGTAATTAGAAAAAAAGATTATGGGTACCCACTTGCTAAACCACAAAATTACTTTGTAAAAGCCTATGACTTGGCAACACTTGCTTAGTGACTCTGGTTTTGACTGAAAATGCAGATCTCTGTCTGTTACCCATAGTGGAATCTGCTTTTTAAAAATCCGCTTTTACAAGCTGTCACTGAAGATTCCTCCAAGAAATTATGTAAAAGTCAGTGACTCAATCTTAAAGGGTTTCTGTAGGATTATATGCTCTACAGCTCCTACTTTAGGCAGCTTCAGAGGATGTTTTGAATCCTCCTCCATCCACCAATTCAGCACCCTTTGTTTCAAGTACTGTATCTGATATATTACAGATAGCTAAGATAAATGTTGTGTGCTGTTCAAAAGGTCCATTAATCAGTGGATAATGAAAGATAAAAATTATATTTACCCACAGGCTAGTCTGAAATTGAAGGAAGGACCCAATGATGTGACATTCAGCATTACAACACAGTACCAGGGCACATGTCGCTGTGAAGGAACCATCTACCTTTGGAACTGGGATGACAAAGTCATCATCTCAGACATTGATGGTACTATCACCAAGTATGTATTTCAAAGACACTCTTTAGTCACACCTTTTTCAAACATTTGCTTTGTTAAGGTTGATCTTATACTTGCAGTATCTATTCTCAATTTGGCCAGGAACATCAGTGCAAAAACGATCTTCTGTTGATGTAATAGTTTCTTGCATTCCTTGAATCGATCACGTTTCACTCTTGTCGATTTCACAAAGTCTTGGAACAAGAAAATATTGTGGTTCTTCCAAGAAAGCCTTCCCTTACTCTTCACCTCACATAACAAAAGATCTTTATCGGATGATCTCAGAAATTTGGCCAGAATTGATCGGGGCCTGTCTCACTTCATAAATACTGTTGACCTCATAAATAGTTTCTTTTTGTAGCAGTCATGAATGGGTAAAAAAGGCTGAGGTGTACATAAACACCATAGTTATTGCAGAAGTACTCTCTGCCAGGTTTTGCTGTCAACACCAAAAGAGCTTTATAGATCAAGGCAGACCCTGCCTCATCAAAACAAGCACTCAAGAGTATGTAGGCAAATAATGAACCACTAATAATGATCCCAGATTGCAGCCCTCTCCACTAAGGCTTAGAACAATAAAGACAATGCACAATCAATGCACAATTTAATGGACAATGTCTTCCCGAGTTTCGCTGTGAGTTGGATGGAGTTCACAACTCTAACGTGTGATGCCGGTCTGTTGTCTTTGGTTTATAAATACTGCAAAGATGGCTGTAATATCAATGCGTCTATACAAATGAATGCTCTCCGCCTCCAAATTCATGCCCTGGTGGGTGCCAACATCAAACAGGCAGATTGACTGCTGCTTATTATTTCTCTGACCGTTTGCTTGACACATCTCTCTTAGGCTGTGAAGCAGAGCGGCTGACTGTAGGGTGCGCCCAGACCAAGGTTGGACTAGGAGGAGGATGTCACCATAATGAGCCAATTTAAATCTTGCTGTCTCATAATTCCACTCAGACTGAGAATGAGATAAAATACTAAAGCGGGGAGAGGTTCCTCATTAGTCGCCGACACTGAGTTTTGCCCAACTGAGAAAAATCTTTCTCCTTCAAGTCTATTAATTCTAAGAATAAAAAGAATGTCAGAAGTTATATTTAGGAACGGAGTTTAATGAGACTTGGACTTCTTTTCCAGTAGAACGAATATGCGGTGGAGGATTGTGCTGTTTGTCGCTTTTGTGTGCGTGTTTGTGCATGCGTGTGTGTGCGTTTGTGTGTGTGTGTGTGTGTGAGCGCGCGCAAGTACATGCTATTCTTAGTTGTTTGTTTATGTGCTTACAGATCAGATGTGTTTGGACAGATTTTACCTCAATTTGGGAAGGACTGGACACATCAGGGCATTGCTAAACTGTACCACTCTGTGGCTGAGTGAGTTGCCATTATTCATCCTAAATGTAATTAAAGGAATAGTTCACCAAAAAATTTACCTACACTTATGTCGCATCAAACCTTTTTAACTTATTTCTTCAGTGGAACACAAAATGTGAAAGTATAGGCTAGTCTTCACAAGGTTTATTTGCCATTTAACCTTGCGTGATCCCACATACATATGTGGACGTTGTAATTTGCGAAACGCAACGCATAATTTAAATTCACTTAAACCAACTGATCTCAGTTCAGGAGAATCTGGGCTGTCAATGAAGGGTTAAACTTTCGAAGCACGGAGTCATGTGACAAAACAACATGGCGCCGACCACAGCAGAGTTTGTCTTTGGGAGAAACACTAACAAGACTACATCTGTTAATTAACCCAATTCTGTTTTTAAATTTAAACCTGTTTACGTCAAAAGATTAGAGTCTCTAGTTTCAACCAAAATGCCATTTTTAGTGATTTATCGCAAAATGCCACGCTGCTAAACAAAATGTACACTAATTTTTCCTTAGAAATTATATATTTACTGTGAATTATCACATTTAGAATCGATGGGTTCATCAAAAAGCTGAATAATTTAGCTTTCAGAGGATTTATATGGAGTTAGGATGAAAATAAAGTGCATTTTGAACTGTTCTGAGACCAGTGCAGACAGACAGCACACTGGGAGCACATAGGGAGCAGTGGAGCATACTATAGCTCTCTATGCAGCCAAGTGCATTCAATCCAAACTTACTTTACCAGTGATTTGGATGATGCTAGCCATTACTTTTAATCAGAATTATGTTAATATCTGATGTAATGTCTCTAACATATCAAAAACATGTATAACCAACACTCCTGGAAACGTAACAATCTGGAAAAAAAAAATCTGAATTTCAATATCTTGGTATTTAAAATTTCATAAATTAGTCCCACTGTACATATGCTGCCATCAATTTTTAGGAAAAGTATTAGCTTTTTATTTATTTTTTGTGCATGTTTATTTGGTGGTAGTTACAAATCTTAAGAGGAAATGGAAAAAAAACAACAACATAAAACTACAGTAAAAATAATCAGTATGATTTGTCCACTATTCTATGTCTTTTATTGTAGTATGATAGCTTTGTGATTAACGAACGTAATTTGAAGTCGTTATTCATATAAATTAAATCCTAAATAAAGCACTAAAATGAAATATGGCGGCTATGTCAATAACACCAAAATTCATTGGTTCTTGTTTTGTTACTAAACATCATGTCATACAGTGCATCGGGAAAGTATTCACAGCGCTTCACTTTTTCCACATTTTGTTATGTTACAGCCTTATTCCAAAATGGAATATGAAAATTCATTATTTTCCTCAAAATTCTACAAACAATACCCCATAATGACAACGTGAAAGAAGTTTGTTTGCAGTCTTTGCAAATTTATTAAAAATTTATTTTAAAATTCACCTTTTGTGTTCCATGGAAGAAAGTCACACTTTGCTTTAGAGTGACATTAAGGTGAGTAAATGATAGAATCTTCATTTTTGGGTGAACTATTCCTTTAACAATTGCTCATATATATTTATATTTTCACTAATGAGGAACAAGCAAGATAGAATAGGCTAAGAGGCTTGAAAAATTTTCCTGTCAGGATCTGTCTTAGTGGAACTGTGAAGCATGCATGCTTGTGTTTTCCAGGAATGGCTATAAATTCCTGTACTGCTCTGCAAGGGCAATTGGCATGGCAGACATGACACGAGGGTATCTGCAGTGGGTAAATGACAGAGGCAGCATCCTGCCACGTGGACCCCTCATGCTCTCTCCTAGTAGCCTCTTCTCTGCATTTCACAGGTATTATTATTAACACTAAAGTTTTTATCGAATTATTGAATTGCAATATTCTCCTTTCCTCAAAGGAAGTAACCTTTGACAATGAGCAGGAATATGGACAGAATTTTATATACTCAAACAGGGCTGTCACGATTATGAAATTTGGCTGACAATTATTTGTCCAAAAAAATAATTGCATTAATGATGATTAATTGTGTTTTAGGGCTATGACGATTAATTGTCATATCTCTTAAGGTGCATGTGTGCTTCATACACTAAGAAATCATTTTACATATACATATATAGTTGTGTGTGTGTGTGTGTGTGTGTATATATATATATATATATATATATATATATATATATATATATATATATATATACACACACACACACACAGCTGTGTGTGTGTGTATGTGTATATATATATATGTGTGTATGTGATTTTCCTTTTTAAGGCTTTATAGACTTGACATTAAAAAAATAATGTTTTAAATATCAAAATATATCTAAATAATACAATTTTTTCTTTTTGGTCAGTTTTACATTTATACATTTGAGCTATTTGGAATTAATACTTGGAATTATATATTTTTTTTATATAAAAAATATAATATAAAAAAGTATATTTATATTAAAATACATTATGCAAAAATAAAATATTTCTCTCCAAATTTCATCACTTTTCACATGTTATTTAATGCTCTTTGATTTAAACCCATGAGCCCTTATTTCTTATGAAGCAAAACCTTGTGTCACTGCATGTAAAATTAAAGTGAAACTGGAGTGCTTTGTGTTTACTATCAAAGTTTATATTTGTTTATTTATATTTTCACCGAAGTTTGGCACAAGCCTGTGCTGACGGAGTGTGCATTAAAGTACTTGAGAAGTGCTTCACACACTCTTCCAGACAGGATATGATATGGATGACGTCTGCGGTGTGTCTTGGTGATGCTCGAAGTTTAACTGAATGACACACAAACTATATATGAGCTTAAAATTCCCTTATTTAAATATAAAATGCGATTGGAATTTGAAGTGTACAATAATTGCGTTTTATCTCAAATAACCGCATTCAGATAATCAATCAATCATGACAGGCCTACTCAAACAGACTTCTCTTGTCCTTACAGGGAGGTGATTGAGAAGAAGCCAGAAATCTTCAAAATTGAATGCCTTACTGACATCAAGAACCTATTCCTCCCCAACAAACATCCCTTTTATGCTGCATTTGGAAACCGAACTAATGTGAGTAGAACTTTCCTTTAGTAGTCAGTGTCGATGCATGTTGACATCAGCAGCCAGTTGAAAGGCCAGTTTTAGGGTTCATGTTTGAGGTGTATTGCCCCCTGCTCTAGGTTTGCAATTTGACACTGTCGCCATAGAAGCACTGTCCTCTAGGGTTAGTCTCACTTTGCTTAACCAGCTGCTGCGGATGGGCCTGCTGATCATTCGCAGCTGAATAAATTACAAAGTTTGGGTGGAGTAAGACATTGGATGTTTTTACAGGCATGAATGCATCTATTTCATAATAAATCAGCTGCAAATGTCAGGATCTCAGGCTTGTATACAAATTGAATTTTCTGTTCTGTGCTTATATAATGTGCTTGTCCTGAGCTGACGCCTGGATTCTGATCTTGTGACTGTCTTCTAGGACGTCTTTGCCTATAAGGAGGTTGGAGTGCCACTCTGCAGAATCTTTACAGTCAACCCTAAAGGAGAGCTCATACAGGAGCAAACCAAGGGCAACAAGTCCTCGTAAGTGTGCACCTCTATCTTCAGCGGCACATAAAAACAGCTTTCAAGTCAACTTCAGTTGTCAAAGATTATGCTGCTCCAAAGGATTTTTATAAAGAATAATGGAGAGCTATAATTCAGTTTGTCAAGCTTTGTTCAAGGTCTTCTTAAGAGTTATTTCAATTTGGCCTTTGGAGGTCTGTCTCTCTTAAAAGGTTGGAATAGCTGCCTTACACTCATTCTCTCTTATCTTTGTTTGTTTGTGTGTAGGTACAGCAGATTGAGTGAGCTGGTTGATCATGTCTTTCCCTTGCTAAACAAAGAACAAAGTTCAGCTTTCAGCTTCCCCGAATTCAGTACCTTCTGTTTCTGGCGTCAGCCCATCCCTGAAATCCATCCTGAGGACCTGCTCTTATAGACCTTCGCTGAAGACCCATGTCCATTTGCTCATCCCTGCCATCAATACCACTTAGCTGATATAAAGTGAAATAAAGGTGGCGCTCTATCCCACCTGGGACATATGAACCGCTCCTACTAGATTACGTGTTTCCTTCTGAACAAGCTTGTGAGAGAACAACAGAATAGTTGAACTGCAACTTAGCATACCATCACACATGGTGGTGTAGGTAGAACTTCCACAAAAAAAAGTGCTTTGTGCTGCCTGTGTGCTCATTAACAAAATCAAATATTTCTTATCTGTATCATTTTCAGTGATTTAGCTGCTAAGTGTTGAGCTGCTACAGCTCTGAAGGAATTTATTGCTGATGGGTGTGTAAAATATTGGGCTAATGTTTACAGTATTAGTTAGATGACTCTGAGAGATAAGTGTTTGGGTACGTGTGAGGTAATTAACGAAGATATTATTTACAACCACTCATTTATGTTTTTTAAAGTTTTGATTATTTATATACAAAGGCATTTGTTCGAATTAATGAATTAACATGCACTGCCTCTTAAGATGTGTTTAAGGTATGCCAGTTGTAATATGCATTGCCATATGGTGGGAAATGAACTCCAAATCTCATAGATACTGGAAAGTATGCACTGAATGAGCCGTACAACTTGAGGGCACTGCTCATCATTTGCAGTTCATCAGTTTAAATGTACTATGCATCATACAACTGACTAGATTCCTATGAGAAGTAAATTGAGGAATCCATCATGATTGGGGTTTCTTGTATTGTTTCCCAGCTGGTGACATTTTCGCTGTCTGGTTGCTGCAAAATGCCTTACCGTTCGCACTTTCAACTGCAGCCAAGAGAGGAGAAAATAATTGATCGTCTTGCACTTAACTTGTGATGGAAATGCAATAGTTTGAAGCTTTTCTGCAGTTTTTGTACACAACGTAAGCATTTAAGTGCTTTTAGATCCTTGAACTAAAGCTCAGAAAGTAATCTGTGTTATGAAGAGAGTTGTATATATTTGCTTTCATTATGAAGGTACTGACAGTATATTATATCTTTTAATGTAGGTTGTGGCCTGTGAGAGTAGAGGTATGAAATGTTTTTTGGAATTTTAAGGCCTTCTAGGTTTTTCCTTTTTCTTCTTCTACCTACCAGGTCAGTGCATGCTTTGGCTGAATACGAATAAGACAGTTTATGTATTACATTTTGACGCCTTCTGCTTGGGTAGACGGTCAAAGGGTTGTACCCTACATTTTCATTTTTAGTAAACACTTTAGAGTATCTTCAACTAATAGTTATTTTTATTATTACAAAATACTGAAGCTGATGTGCAAGCGAAGGAAGAGCGTGATCAGTCAATTTGTAATAGTTAACTGAAGTAATGTGCTCTCTTTCAGTAGCTGGTCATTAAGGTTTTGTCCCTTTCAGTCACACCTTTGGACTTTATCCTTTAAAGGGATAGTTCACCCCAAAATGTTTTTTTTTTTTTTTTTTTTTTTTTTTTTTTAATTGTTTTTTCTATTATTAATAATTCTCAGAAGAAAGTCAGATGTGTTTGGAACAACATGAGGGTGAGTAAAAGATGATAGAATAACATTTATAGGTGCGCTATCCCTTTAAGATCATTTAAGAGCACTGTGTGCTAGAGTTAGATATAAGTTAAAGTAGATGTTTAAAACTAGAGCACAAAAATCATTGCTTTATATATTCATTTAAGTACAATTCATTTGAAGAACAATGTTGGCATTCCGTGGTTTAATTGACTGTTGTGACTTGGTGTGTATGTGTTGCACTTGTCTGCGGTTATGATGTTTGGAAGTGAAATCTGTTAATTGTTAACAAAGGGATCCCATTCTTTCTATGAAAGTGTAATACCTCTTGTGTGGGATAAACACACTCCTCTTGTATGAACCTAACATTAAATGGTAAAAGACAAGGAAAACAAAATATATTTAAAAAGCCTGTTTCTTTTTTCCTTTGAAACTGCTGTGGTATGTGCTGAATGCTAACCATTTCTGTCATTCCTCCTCGATGCCTTTTTGTTTTACTTGTTTTTATTTTAAGTTGTATGCTTTTTTGTGGGATGGTGCGTTTCTTGGTTTTGATGTTCAAATATAGCTTCACGTTGCGTTTGATCTGCATAAATGTCTTTAAATGGATAATTGTACTATACATTTACAAAAAAAGAAAAAGGTTTGGATGATGTTGATAAATCTATTAAAAGATATATTTACTACAATGGTGTGGACAATTTGCAACCCTTTGTGATATCCTGCAGCTATAATTTATATCTGACTGATCTGTACTCACTTTGCTTAATTTTAACAGTTGGAACAAAAGCCCACAGTGTGGGGAATTTTTATTATTATTGCCTTTTCAATTACAGATTATGGATATGGCAAAGTGATGTAGATTAATAGCTAAAGATCACTTGTTAACATTTTTTTTTAACATTCCAGCCAAAAGTGTATGGTCAAAATAATTATAAAATAGCATTATTATTAGTTTCACTCTGTGGATTCCAGCTGTGCATGTGAGCTTTGATTATTAGGAAAAACTGATTCCACACTGAGGATTTCAAAAAATAAGAAAGTATTATTCACACTAAATCCTTGTGATTCTCAACCCTCTAGGTGCAAATTGATATTTTAGAAGGATGAAAGTATGCAGTTTTTAATTTAACGTTGAAAAAAAATATATAAACCTGCTTTTACATTTATAGATATTGATAAAATCCATAAACCAGCTTTTACATTGTTATTTGGTAAAATCCCAGTTTAAAAAGAAACTAAATAGATTATTGCAAATATATAGATCATTACTACTAAAATCTAATGATATGCTCCCTTGCTTTGAAACAAACCTATGGCTCTTAAAATACTGAATGTCAAATTGCAAAAGTGACTCAGTGCTGTAGTTTTGATAAATAACCAAAGCAAAACTCTATTGCGTAGTCTCAAGTGAAAGACCACACTAGACTTGCTTTAGATGGTCACTCGCAACCCTCTGCAGTGGATGTGTTCTTTTGTTATCTCTTTGTTTGTGGAGAGTAGAGGAATATTGCACTGAAGGTAGAGAGGATCTCCCTGGATTCAGAAATCGCTAGCTTCCCAGCGGTGCAGACTAAGGCCACGGTGTCCCCCTGCCTGAGTGGGAGGATAAGGTTGAATGACGCAGACCCCCCACATGCACACTGATCTCGGGTCAGCCGCGGCCGGCCATTCCAGTAACCTGCTGTGTCCAACTTCTGCACACTGCGATTGGACACTGAGAGAACAGCTTCAACATGCTCACCCAGTGGGGCTGTTAGAACCGCAGTGACCAAATAACGGCCATCAGTAGGCACTGTGAAGATCCCTGCAAAGATTGAGGAGTCAAAGTTAGCTGCCAATTAGGATATGGGTTGTGGACTGACAGCATGTATCTATTCTAAAACCACAACTATTATTGGCACAGGATGGAACATTTGAATGTTTTTGGGGTGTGCCAAATACCTTATCTTCATAATCAACTTGGTCTCAACCAAATATGAATATTAAATGGAGTGTGTGTTTCAGATTACCTGTCTGAGGGTTGTAGTGTCCTCCATCATTGACTAACACTCTATCAAAGCGAATGATACCAAAGTCCCCTGAGAAAGTCTGCCTTATAAGTCCAGCAGAGAAAGAAAAAGGGTCCACGAAGGAGTTCTGCTGTGACACTATTTTGAAAATGAGATGTACAAGTAAATTGCATTTGAGAGATGTTTCAATGTTTCACAATCTGATCTTGGCAAGTGACAACCGCAGATAGCTGAAAAATTAAATCAATGTTCAAAAATCATTAAAATAGAATATGTGGTCACAGATGTGCATTTAGAATCATTCTACAATGACCTTGAGCATTACTCATCTAATCAGAATTTAGTTCTGGAACAATAAAACATTCTGTTTTATAAAATCCTTTTTCCCTCTTGGATGGTATGGTACAGTAATCTCTATTTAAAGAGATATTTTAGGTTCAATAAAAATTTAGCTCAATCGATAGCATTTGTGGAATAATGTTGATTACCAATAAAAAAATATGTTTGACTCTGTCTTGTTTTTGTTTTTTTAAAAAGAAGCAAAAATCAAAGTTCCAGTGAGAGACTTACAATGGACGTAATTGGGGCCACTTTTTGCAGGGTTTAAAGTCATAAATACATAAATTCTTCTGTTTAATCTCATGTATTATTTGAGCTGTAAAGTTGTTCAACTAACTTTTTACAGGTTTTAGAGTCTGTGGACATCTTCATGGCACAAAAGTTGTAAAATTGGCTATAACTTTACACAGAAAAGGTTAGTAAGTGATTTATTCACACTAAAATCATTTTAACATGCAAACCCGATTATGTCTTGTGGCTAGACATAGAAACCGATATTTTTTTTTTGTTTTTTTTGTGGTAATCAACATTATGCACAAATGCTGTCAATTGAGCTTAAATTGTATTTATTATATCCCAATTTGTTACCTGGAGTTGCAACGGGTCTTTGGTATGCCAGATTCCATGGGACACTGGCAACTATTACAAGAATTAATAGTCAAAATTAGTAAGTTATAACAACAATTTCAACTAAATATTTTCAAGAAATTAAAGGTAAAAATTGACCCTTCGCATAGCTCCCATTTGGCATTGGTTACCATTGCTCAGTCGTACAAGCTTTGCTGAACTTCCCTTTGGAATTAATGGGAAATTGCCATTAACAGCATAGTTTTTGGCTAAATACTCTCATAAACCAAATGGATAGTAATCCAAGACTGGAATGAAGAGTGACTTAGCAAAGCATTTTTATTTGACATGTTTGTGTATATATATATATATATATATATATATATATATATATATATATATATATATATATATATATATATATATACATACACACACACATATACTGTATACACTCACCAGCCACTTTATTAGGAACAGCTGTATATATTATTCATGTGATTATCTAATCAGCCAATTGTGTGGCAGCAGTATAATGTATAAATCATTCAGATATGGGTCAGGAGCTTCAGGTAATGTTCACATTAACCATCAGAATGGGGCTAAATTGTGATTCTCAGTGATTTAGACCATGGCATGATTGTTGGTGCCAGATGGGCTGGTTTGAGTATTTATGTAACTACTGATCTCCTGGCATTTTCACATGCAGCCGTCTCTAGAGCATGTAGAGAATGGTGTGAAAAACAAAAAACAACCAGTTGATGAGGGAGGTCAACAGATAATGGCCAGACTGGTTGGAGCTGACAGAAAGGCTACAGTAACTCAGATAGCCCATCTCTGCAATTGTAGTGAGCAGAATGCAAATGGATTATAACAGCAGAAGACCACACTGGGTTCCACTTCTGTCTGCCAAGAACAGGAAACTGAGGCTACAGTCAGCCTACCGTCTATGTACCTCAGCAGAAATCCAGATTTGTCAGACCAGGCAATGTTTTCCAATCGTTTACTGTCTAGTTTTGGTGAGCCTGTGCCCACGCAGCCTCAGTTTCCTGTTCTAAATTGACAGTAGAGGTACCCGGAGGGGTCTTCAGCTGGTGTAGCCCATCTGTCTCAATGTTCTACATGTTGTATGTTCAGAAATGCTTTTCTGCATAGAACTTTTGTAAAGTGTGGTTATTTGGGTTACTGTCACCTTCCTGTCATATTGGACCAGTCTGGCCATTCTCCTCTGACCTCTTTCATTAATAAGCCTTTTTTCCCACAGAACTGTCGCTCACTGGGCATTTTTAGGTTTACACTCTAAGAGACTGTCTAGCGTGAAAAGCCCAGGAGATCAGCAGTTAAAGAAATACTCAAACCAGCCCCTCTGGCACCAACAATCATGCTATTGTCTAAATCACTGAGATCACATTTTTTTCACCCTTCTGATGGTTGATGTGAACATTAACTGAAGCTCCTGACCCATATCTGTATGATTGTATACATTACACTGCTGCCACACGATTGAATGATTAGATAATCATGTGAATAAGTAGATGTACAGGTGTACCTAATGAAGTGGCTGGTGAGCGTATATATAAGAATTGAGTAGACTGGGAATTGGAATCAAGGCAAACAATTATCACAGTCACCTGAAAAGGAAAAAGCATCTTTTGATAGCGATTACACACATAACATTAGTGTAAGCAACAGAACTGCTCATAACTTAATTAATCCCTATTCTGCTCTAAACTCTTTATTATCATCTCTACTATGACCTGAATCAATGCATAAACGAATTATCGTTAAATTATTAGCTTTAATTTAACCTATAGCAAATGTAGGTTGTCCTTGCTGATGTTTTGCCTGGTATTTTTGGAATGAAGGTTGAGAGTTTAATCCACAGCATGCTCTCCTTACAATTTATTTAAAGATAAAAAAGGACAAATATTGTGTATACTCTCTGGTTACCTACTACGCAAACAATTATGATTTCCAAAGACTTTAATTAGATAAAATGCTTGTCAGTTAAAAATGGCAGACGGCAAACAGTTGCTAAGAAAGAATTTGTCAGTAATGCTTTTATGGCGGGGCTTAACAAAGGGTCAATTTCACAACTATTTTCCAAAAGGTAGTGTTTACCAGGTTGAGGTTGTTTTGTATCATATGAAACAGGATTAACAGGAGGATAGCCTGCAAAAAAGAAAACAAAGAAAAAAAATTAAATTCTGCTGATATCATGAGTTTCTAAACCATTATCACCAATTTTACCTCATACCTGGTGCACCAGCAAATCCTTTCATAGGTGATTTTGAGTCCTCCGAGCTCTGATCCCGTCTGACTGTCACCCTGCGCACATATCCGGGCGGACCGGCTTGCCCTGTAACCACCCCTGGTTGGTGAATGGCGGGTTGTTTGGGTTGCCTGGGGCTAGTGGGTGCCTGTGGGAAGTAGGGCTTGTGGGAGATGGGGGGCTGGGGTATTATCAAAGGTATGTGGATATGGGGAATATAGGGTCTTAGGGGTTGTGTTGGAGTTCTAGTTTCAGGGACAGACACTGGCCTCTCTTGCTTCACGGGCAGTCCTGAGAGATAAAATGGGATGTAGATTTAGTTTAGCTTTTCTTGACAATGCAGATACCCATGTACAGTATGTGAGAACCAAACTGACCAATCAGATGCCACCATTAAAGGGATAGTTTACCCAAAAATAAAAACTCTGCCATTATTTACATACCCCCATGTTGTTCCAAACCCGTATGACTTTTTTTGCTCCATAGAACACAAAAGGAGATGTTAGGCAGAATGTTAGTCTCAGTCACCATTCACTTTCTTTGCATAATGTTTCATAAAATGAAAATGAATGGTGACTAAGGCATTCTGCTTAATGTTTCCTTTTGTGTAGAAAAGTAAGTAATATGGGTTTGGAAAAACATGATGAATGAATTTTCAGCTAAACTTTAAAAAGTATTTAGGTTAATGGTTATGCTTCTAAAAAGACACCAGAGAGATCTTTAAAGTCCCAGTGAAGTGCCTTGACAAGCACAGTTCTGTTTGGTATTTTGACATATTTAATACTGAAACAGGAAGTGGGGGTGGGAAATGTCGAACAGCTCATCACATTTTAAAAAATAGCCAATAGGATTTAGATTACATTGAGACACACATCTAACTGATAACATTCATCCATAACCAGCCCACAAATGTACACAACACATTGTGGTCTTTGCTTACAAGGCTGAATCTGTTGTGCAAGTCCAATACAGATGAATAAGAAGAAAGTGAGTAAAAGATTTATTTAATCACATTTCATCAAGCATAAAGAACACTAACACAAGCTGTCAATTCCAAGAAGCAACCGGCTGCACAAAAAATATGAATAAACTCCAACAACTTTCCTCGTGTCCCGCTACCGTGGATGCAGGTTCCATTCAGAAGTGAATAGCAATGCTCTATTCCCATCGAAGGCAATTACCATCCACTGTAAGAGCTACAGAAGGCTGAAAGGTGATAACTGTCAAAACAGACTTTTTAAGCAATTCTTACTAGAAATTCAGTTTGGAACGACTCTACAGCATGGATTGTGCTCCCTTCAAAGTGCCCTGCGAAGGGATGATCAGCACTAGGGCTGGGTATTGATTAGAATTTCCAGATTCGATTCGGATTTACAAGCTCTCGATTCTATTTTTAGTGGGAAACCCCACTATTGCAGCGCAATGCCACTGCAGGTTGGGATAGAAAGTTAAGAAAACAAACACAGCAACAACTCTGGAATATCATGAAATAAAGCAAGGCAACGGAAAAAAAAATAGCAAAGACAGATGTCATATTTGTTATTTACACAAACGTTGCTGGGAAATTATGTTGTTGTGGAGAAAGCTGCTTTCTGACCAAGACGCATGTATACAGAAGAAACGAGAGTGGCGCTTATACTGTTCAGGTAAACCGGAACTCTGCTTTCTCACAATACGCCGCTTTCTCACAATAAGCCGTTTTCTGGTCAGTATTTAATGACAAATGGGTCACATGAACGTTATATGGAACAAATTTTATTCTCAACATGCAGTGAAAGGATCTTGCTGCTTAATACTCAACCACTTTACTACAAAATCACTGGTAAGTGAACTCTAAACCATTATCAGCCAGTTGCAACATAAATTTTTGTCACATAGCACGAACTCTGGTCGTTAATACAAGCGATTTTCTCTCAATCTAAGAGGGTTCTACAAAAATATTTTTGCCCACCCCTCAGCGCCAGCTAGAACACAGCCAGATGTGCTGAATAGTTGTAGGGGGAGGGTGCAATCTCGTTCTAGAAAGCATTTAATTGGAAAAGGTTTTTGCAACCTCTGTGATGTCAGGGATGTCTTTTTATCTGGAAGAAAGAGACTGAAGATTTTAAAAGCTAATATCTTCTGAAAATTTATTTTGTCAATGTTTTGAAATACACTAGCATATAGATGATCTTAAAGCTAATATATATGGACTAAAAGACATTTTGATTTCACAGGGTCTTTAATGTCTTTAAAAATGACTGCAGTATACATCATATTTACAAAGCCTTTTGGTCTTAATGCAATGCTGTCAGCTTAGGCTAATTAGGTAGTCTTTTTTTCAGTTCACACTTCTAATACACTTCTAACACTTCACATACGCATCTGATTTTCTATCATTTTATTCATATTTTCTTTTTCATCCTTTTTTCAAAAAAAGTTTCTACAGCACTGTGAAAAAACACGCTGTTATCTAAACTGGGAATTGTAATATGTAATTCCTGACATTTGGGTCTATTTGGACTCCAGATTTTATTGGCTGTAAAAGAAAATGATCCAAGGATGAGGTGGAGTTTGAGTCCCATGCTTTCGCTTTAAAGCTAATCAACTGATATGGGCAAAAGGCACTCAGCTAAAATCCTGCGTCAGTGCTGTTTATCCGTATTTAGCTGCTGACCGAATATCGGGTTTCATACAAACATATACCCACCCACATACATTACATCTCCCAAGGGAGTAGGCATCTTTCTATGCATTTCCCACAAGTCAGTTTGGCAGTTAGAGCAAATAACAGACTCGTCACATGCATTGTCTCACAGCAGCAACACAAACACATGTTTCAGCCCAAATCACACTGGTTTTAAATACTGGATACACGGACTCAGGCGACAGCAATCTTATTGTTTTGTGGGTTTAATGAGTCAAAGACACTAAACTGGAATTAAGGATTCACCACTGTGTGATGTGGAGAGCCATATTTAAAAACATTTTTAGCAGATGAATGGAAGACATCATGGATTGTCTCTGAACTGTCTTTTTGTTGAGAGTTTCTGGTTTGGAAAGCAAAATGTTCTGCCGGGTGTGGCCATTATGTGCATGGATACAAGAACACAAACACATACACAAAGTAAAATGACTAGAGTTGCACCCTGCTGTAATGGCCAGACTTCTGTGCTTAACCTTGCTCTTGGACTGATCCAATCTGAGAACTTCCAGATGGATTCCTGGACACAAATAGTGAAACTTGACCCCAAACACAGATGGGAAACACCTTTACATTCCTCACTTAAAAAAATACGTTGAGCTTTTCACGCAGTGTGCAGAAGCAGCTCTCACAATTAGGAGACAGTGTTAGAAGCTAAGCTAAGAGGGACGAGTTTAGAATGTAAGTAGAAAGTAAGTAGGTATAATTTAAGATGTAGCTTAACCAGACGCAACGCAATTTGATTCCAGTTACAAGCAATCCGTCTGTCCTCACTGAATGCGAAGTTGCTGCACATAGCACCACAACTTCAGCCAATCAGAAGATAGTTGTTGTTTAATATAAATTAATAAAAAGCTGGATTTTGGGCCAATGCCAGTTCACTTTGATATCACATTAATACTTTTATTATAGGGATTTCATTAAAGGTCTTCTTAAAACTGTACAAAAAAAAAATTAGCTCAGAGGTGAATCACAAGTTTTGATTTTAAGCAAATAAGTATTTGAAAAATGGAAAAAAAGACAAAAAGGTACAACTGTGTACTTAACGTCTTTAAGAAGGGAATTAACTACAATTCCAGAAAGCACTGCGAATGACATAATTGGATTAAAAATTATGGAAAGTAGTTGAGTTTAAGAACAGAAACAATATATCTTATGTTCATTGCAAAACATTCATATATAGAGTACTGTGCAAAAGTTTTAGGCACAACATTTTGCATTGTAAGGATATCTTCAAAAAATAATGCCATATATAGTTTTCATTTAATCAATTAACATTACAAAAAGTCCAGTAAACATAAAAACATTGATTCGACCAACTTTGCCTTCAAAAAAGCACCAATTCTCCTAGGTACACCAGGACACAGGTTTTTCTTGTATGTTGGCAGATAGGATGTTCCCAGCTTCTTGGAGAATTCACCACAGATCTTCTATCTATTTCAGCTGTCTCAATTGCTTTTGTCTCTTCATGTAATCTCAAGCTTTCTCTGTGTTTAGTGGGGGGCTCTGTGGGGGCCATGCCATCTGTTGCAGGAGTCTAAAATTTACATTACCCATTTATACACTAAAGCTGAAGATATAAATAACCATCTTAAGACAAACGTTTTTGTTAAATATATTATGTGCCTAGACTTTTGCACATGGGAGTAGGTGGTCGCTGCCATGCTTGTTTGGTGTGTGCCATTAGCCGAATCTTAGCTCCATTAGCTGAATCTTTTGCCTTCAGGATCATGGGTAGTGTAGCTGATTACTAGTAATCCCACTATTAAATACATTTTTATAAAAAAAATTGTTTAAATAAGAAACTGATGGCTTCAGCAGAGGCATATACCATTGATCAATGACCATGGAGCTCTAGGCAGGTATGTACTTGAAGGTTTATAAAATATATTAGATAAATTCCCCTATGGAAGAAATTAATGGTATTTTTACTGTTGCGCTCTATTGAATAGAATAAATTAACAAAATACTGTTTCGCTGGTCAATGTCGCCGTTATGACAAAAACTCAGTGACCTTTTTATTGATGCTTTATTGCATCACATCTGTATAAGCAGCAACTCCATGCGCCACACAAATAGCGCTTCACGTATGACTCAACTCAACTGATTCCAGTGGAGTTTGATGTTAAAATGTTAAGTTAATGATCAGCCCTATAGGCAAAAAGTGGGGTACCTTTTTTGAATTGGAACAGTGCCCTAATGGGTTTAAAAATACTTATATTCGGTCCATTTTCAATGATCAGATTCAGTTTCCTCTATCAAATTATATTTGTAATAAATATTTATCATCTCATGCCATGTTGTATTTATTTTTTCACTGAGATTGTCGCAATGTGCACTGAGTTCGCCTTCTACATGTAGGATTAAAAATCTCTTAAAATTTAGCCAAAACAAGCTAGGGCATACTGTTTTTCATCTCTCACACGGTTGAGCACTTAAGTCTTTCAAAATAGACTATTTTGACCATGAACCAGTATGGATGCACTATGGGAACTCTGACTTCTTTTTGATACGCTTTAATACAGCCACAGAGGACACACACAGATGTGGACTGTCTTCCAGTCAAGAAAAACTGGGCTGTATGCTGACATTCCGTGCATAATGTGCTGATGACAAAAATGTCATCTTGCGCATTGAGACATAGTGGTACACGGAAAACGAGGTATAATTTTGGCCATTTGGAGTCAGTGTAATCAAGCTGTTCACCTTTTGGAACAGCCTTTGCATTGGGAGCATGCCTATTCTGCTTTTTGGGACAGAGTAAAAAGTAAATTAGTAAAAAGTATTAAGTAAAAAGACATTCAGTGAGACCAGAAAAGAGTTTCTCTCACATCCTCTGACCAAGTGATATCAATCAGCAGGAAGAGAGAGAGAAAGAATAGAGTAGAGGAACCGCTGACTAGAGTGTGGGGAGGAAAGGTCAATTATGAAAGTTCAGATCCATTTTTGGGAGTGTCAAGAGATGAGAAACTCAAGGCTTTAGCGAGAATGGACAATAACACGTCGTTGCCTTTCAAATGTTTCCATAGCTCTTGGACAGAGCTTCAAGATGGATCTCCAAAACAAACAGTGAGTATTTATCTGTACAAATCTGATTTGCAAGCAGAACAATTATTCAAAATTAATTGTGGGTGTTTTTGTTCATCATTAAAACATTCCCATGCTTAATTGAAGCCCCAAACCATGACAAAACTTATGAAAAATCAATGATGAGTCATTAGAGTAAATTTCGAGAAACTGAGGCTTTACAGCATACAGGGTCAATGCTTTGTCACAGGGGAACAGCTGGCTGAACTGATTCCATTTTTCCAGTATTGTGCAATATGCCTCTGTTATGATCGGAAGCCAGAGTTTGAGTAATGCTGAAGCTATTCAGGGATAAGGTCTATTGTTCTTCTGACATGAAATTTTCAACTCTATCATATCCTACAATATTCTAACAAACAACAAAAGCTAACAGCAAAATAACAACGAGAAACATATGTTATGAGAAACATACTAAATTTCCCTACATGCCCTTTGCAGGAACTGTTATGGAACTTAGCTCTTTTAATTGGCTGCAACACTGTTATTCTTGATTTGAGGGTAAAGGACAAAAAGATTGTACATAACTGCTAACGTTCCTTATGAAGTCCTTAAGATTTATATATAGATAGATCTAAGAAAGCATAGTGGAAAGATGAGCACATTGACACAACTTTACTGTTACTTGGAAGAGGGCTTTTGTTTCTGAAAGAGACGGGAGTTGAAAAATCTGCCTCCACCCTTATCGGGAATGATGACATCATTCTTTAACGGGAGGCTCCTGGGAATGTGTTCACTTGTGACATCACAGTCGTTTCACAACTGAACATCTGCATTGGGGTGTGTGAATACATCACCTCCAGAGGCCCGCACATTGACTTTGGGGCTTAATGAGGACCAGACATGCCTGCAAATGAACTCACTCCCCAGTTCTAAATGTTATAGGCAGTGAAAGCGGGGCTTGACAAAAAGATAATCATAGACCACACAACTGTTCAGATCATAAAGACCCCTGGAAGAAAAGAATTTAGCTTGTAATCAATAGTAGGAGTGGGAGGTTTACCTGGTTTTCTATCAGGCTGAAACCAGATAAAAATGCTCTGTGTGCAATGAGATACTCTTTGTACTCTTTACTTTTAAATACAGTAGTCTCTAACCAGATATTAAAAGGTAATGATCAGGCCCAAAGTAACATGAATTAAACATTTCAGTGTATGTAATTATCTTTTCTTTGGAGAATTAACCATTCGTGCTTTAAAAGGCATGAAATGTTAAATAATTCACTTCAAAATTGTACTTTTGCCATTGTTCACTAACCCTCATGTTGTTCCAAATGCATTTGGCTTTTTTCTGTGAAGCATTGATTTTCCATGCAATGAAAGTGAATGGTGACTGAGGCTTACACTCTGCCTTTCATCTCTCTTTTTGTTCTTCAGAAGAGAAAGTCATTCAGGATTGAAACAACATGAGTAAATGAAGACAGAATATTTATTTTTGGGTGAACTATCTCTTTCACAAACTATGCTAGATCAAGTTGCTCACTAACTGAAAATAAAATGCAAAGGAGTTCATTACAAAGTGCCTGTTTTTTTTTTAAACTTATTACAGCCAATTATGTTTGGCACAGGAAACCTTTGCAGGCCCCCTACCTCTCAACAGCTTGGGGGCATACAGGTTATTGTATACAGTATGTATCCCCTTATTGGTTCAGTATGGGGAAAGGATCCACTGAAACCCATAACATCTCATAGACTCCAAGCTATTTTATTAATGAAAGCACCATATTTGGTAATAAATTAACGTAGCAATAAAAGTTTAAATATATAAAAATATAAGACCTAACCGAAGCCAATTTTTTTTCCATTTTCCATCATTAACTGGCTAATTAAAGGGTTGGTTCACAAATGAACATTCTGAGTGTTTACTCACCTTCATTTTGTTCCAAACCTGTATGACTTAATTTCTTCTGTAGAACAAAAAGGGAGATGAAAGGCAGAATGTAAGCCTCAGTCACCATTCACTTTCATTGCAACTTTTTTCTATATGAGGAAAGTGTATGGTGACTGAGGCAATCATTCTACCAAACATCTTACTTTGTGTTACACAGGCGAAAGAAATACATACGAGGTAGGACCAAAGCTTTAATGTGTGAATGCTTACCTTGTTCTTTATGTACATGGTCCTTGAGGATCTGCTTAGCAACTCCTGCAAGCTGACTCTGAAAATTCAGAAGAGAGTTCTGAAGAGCGATGATCTCTCCTGAATGACTATCTAGAGTGGTGTTCATCTGCGCCATTTTCCTCTCCAAGTCCCTCGAAATGCCCTGGACATTTGTCCCACCATCAAGCCTTTCACAAATCTTCTCCAGAGCATTCACCCTGTCATCCACTGCAGACACACCCTCAGCTACCGCAGAAGTTTTGAACTTACACATGCTCAACTCTGTGGTCACTTGAGCATTCAGTTTATCCAGCTTGTCTCTTAGCTCTTCAATCTGATTATGACTTTGTCTGCTTTCAGTCCAAAGACTAGGAATGTTTACCGGTCCTGCATGGCAACATGTAGAGTTTAAATTGGTAAGATCTTGGCTAAATTTGCTCATTGTTTCTCCCAATCCTGTTATAACCCCAGTCAAGCCATTAACGTTGTCAGTCAATGCATTAATCCTTCTGTGAGTTTCCTGCATATGTCCTCTGAGCTGTTTCTCAGGTAACATCCTATCAACTCTATCCTCTAATGCATGAAGCTTTGCTACATTGTTCACAAAATCAGAGCGCAAAATGTTCATGTCATTTCTGTTGAGTCTCACGTCCTTTAAGAGAGTGTCCAGGCCCTCTGTTTTCTGGGAATCAGAGGGTAGGTTGGTTTTGCAGTCAGTTGAGCATATCTGCCCAATGGCATCAACCTTGTCCTCCAAACCCTGTATAAGATTCTTATTTGAGTTAACCTGAGTTTGCAGTGCATCAACCGAATCACTAAACATCCCTGGGAAGGAGTTGTTGCTCATCTCAATCAGCATTCCAGTGAACTGATCCTGCATAGCATTCAGCTTCTTGTCCAGGAGTTGACGTAGAATAGCTGCTTCATCTGTTATTTGCTTGGTAAGTTTCTCATCCACATAGAAGCAATAAGTCTCTGCGTTTCGCTCTGTGACATTCATCTTGTCTTCCAGGTCCTCTATTCGTGAACCAAGCACGTCTTCCACCTTCAACGAGGACAGATGTTCTAGCTCATTGTCCACTCTGGCATTGAGGACACGATGAGCATCTACCACTCGATCTAGTTCCCGGCGTAAGTCATTGTAGTCACTATCGTCTTTTGCATCGGTTATTTGGTGGTTTGTGCGCACTACACCATCTGACATGGACAAATCCAGTCGTAGCTCACGGATCTCCTTTCTAAGCTCAGCTTCCTTGTTGTGCACTAGATTGGTAAGACTGGCATAGCTGCTATCTTCTTGTGTCTTTTGAAGAGACTGTAACTTATCATCACATTCACTTTTCAACTTGGCCATCTGGTCCTCTATGTTTCCAACAAGCTCCTTTTTGAGCTTTTCAAATTTTCCATCAATATAGGTCTGAAGAATGTCTATGTCAGGGGGGTCAGCACCTGTGTCTGCTAGGCCTTGAGATGTATCCATAAGCATTCGGATCTGCCCATCATGGCCTGTCACTGTTCCCCGCAGTTCCTCAAACGCTTCGTCTTTGCTTTTAAGAGCATCACTCATATCACTGATTCTGGCCAGCACCGTCTCAAGTTCCCTTTCTCCATGGGTGTGGCCTCTCGTGGCCTGGTGGCCATCCAGATGCACGACACTCTCCTGCGTGCCTCCTGTTCGTGCACTGTCTGGTGCATTCCTGTCATTGAGCAGAGTAATGAGCATCTTGCTCGTGTCCTCCTGTAAGTCTGTGCGCAGGTTCTCTGCCATACCTGTCATGGCTGCTTGAAGATCCAGCACTGTCTGAGAGAGACGCTGTACTTCTTCCTCCAACATATGTGATTTTTCAGCTCCGCGCCTGAGGACATATTGTCCTGTTTCTCGCCGCTCTGGCCCTATTGTATCAAAATAAAAAACAGCATAATAAATGTGAATGCATAAATAGCAAACATCTATGTACAGTAAGTAAAATTGTCTCACTACATTTCACGGGAAGGTACATTTCATCCAAAAATTAAAATCCTGTCATAATTTACTCATCATGTTATTCCAAACCTGTAAAAATGTATTTCTTCTGTGGAAAATATAAAGAAATATTTTCTTTATTTCCATATTGAATGGTGACTGAGACTTTCAGTCCCTCACATTCTGTCTTCTCCTTTTGTGTTCCACGGAAGAAAGAAAGTCATATGGGGTTGGAACAATATGAGATTAAGTAAATTATGATGAATATGGTGATGCCCTAATTATTTTTATTTCAAATTGTGCACTAAAATTCTAATAAATGGCAAGGAAATGGTTTCTTTTTTTTTCGTTTGACAAACATGTCCTACTTTGTCCAGGTCGAGTTTGTCCAGGATGAGGCTGTGATTGTGGATATACTGTCCGTCTGTTTGGAGAGCCTTTCAGTTCTCTACAGTCTGGGCCCTGGTATCCTGGGCAGCACCTCCATTCTAG
Organism: Moxostoma hubbsi; assembly: GCA_032164185.1. Taxonomy (NCBI): domain Eukaryota; kingdom Metazoa; phylum Chordata; class Actinopteri; order Cypriniformes; family Catostomidae; genus Moxostoma; species Moxostoma hubbsi. Next base: position 29,793,681 of record JAVLUX010000009.1, read on the forward strand.
CTCAGTCACGATCTTATATGCTATCTTGTAAGTGGGTCGAAACTTTGTCCTGTATCTGAAAATACATGATTAAGATGGTATTTTACATTAATTCAAATGTAAAAACAAACAATCTACTTGACTCCATACTGATTTAAAAAAATTATTTGAGCAAACCATCTTTTATAAAACTTAAGCCCCTTATGACTTAAGCAACTTAGGGCTATTCTTTGGAACCCTGAGTAATGTTCCCGAATTAAGATTGTCCCCATTAAGATTAAAGCAAAGGTAAAGACAAGTATTAACTTGCACAGATTAAGAAGGATTAATAACACTCATCTGGCCCTGTCTACGGCTGTTTAGCTTCACTCAATGATTTTGTTCTTGTTACCATGGATGAATTATGCTGCAATTAGATATGCAATCATTCTAGTTTTAAACCACAAGTTGGATCAACCAAATCAAATTCACAGTTGCTTTTGTTGACAGTGAAGTACTTCTAGTTCAAAAGTGGGTGTTTGTGCCTAACCACACATGACAATCTTGAATTCCTACTAGGCCTGTTGTGATTTTTTAATAACAGTTTGATTGCGGTTACTTGAGATAACCGCAAATATTGTGCTCTGTAAATTCCAATCACATCTCACTGTCCAAATAGGAGAATGAATGGCACGTTTGAGTGTCTGATTCAATTGAACTGTGAACTTCTCAGTTAGCCACAATGCAAACTCTGAAGTGTTTCAAGATTAACAGTCTGCAGAGGTACGCACCAAACTCCAGCGAAAATATAAACAAGGATTTTAGTGACCGCAAAGTGCTCCAGTTTCACTGTAATTTAACGATTGTGTAATGGCAAATGTGATTTGTCATCATGGATTCATAAAAGCAGTGTTAATATAATATAATATAATATAATAGCTATTCTGGTTGGCTGGGTTCCAACAATAACAGTGTAAATGCAAAATGGACCAAGACTTAAGTTGACCAAAAAAAGAGAGATGTTGTATTTTGAAATATTTTTATATTTAAAGTATTATTTTTTAAAGTCATTCATAAGTTTTTAAATCCTTAAAGGAAATAATGTAAAAGATAAATGTGAATAAATTACTTCTTAAGTTTTATGAATCACACATACACCTATGACATTTTGTATGACAATTTGAAATTCATTGTTATAATCGAGAAAGCCCTAAAACAGACTTGTCATAAAATTAATCATCATAATCACAATTAATAATCATCAGGAAACTTTCATAATCTTGACAGACATAATTCCTCCATCAATTTACACTAAATGTTTGAGTTTGTAATTTAATTATCAATAATAATAATATAAGCAATACATTGGTTACTCAAAAACAATCAATGTTATATGTTTACTGTATAATTACTTTCACGCTTTATATATTCTACCAATTAATACCTTGTCAGACCAAACAGGTTTCCCTGATGGAGGGAATGAGACGTTGTTTTGAAGAAGCGACACTAGGGGTCTCTCTTGAGCACCAAATATGCCTCTGATCTATGAAAAAAGGCCAATGAGAAGTTGGCAGACAATATTTGCATACCCCGCCCCCAGACATACGGGTATAAAGGCGAGGAAATACGCCGAATTCATTCAGGATTTTTCTGAGGAGCCGGAAATGGTCTGACCACAACAGTGGCTCTGCGACGTGGCCGGGAGGACACGTCTCGTTCCCTCCATCAAGGAACGGAGGTTACATACGTAACCTAGACATTCCCCGTCTGTCGCTCACTTCGACGTTGTGTCGAAGAAGCGACACTAGGGGTCCAATTTAAATCACGCCACGCGCTGAGCCGTGTACGTGTTCTGCTGACACAGGAGCAGGCAGGTATTTTACTTAGCTGTGTCAGATTGCCCCAAAATTCATCGGAATCCTTCTGGTTACCCTAGACAGGGGAACAAGGCGATGCTTGCCAACCTGGGAACGGGCCGAACCTGGCTGGGCCTCTTTTCTCTCTATGTTTCTCTGCATAGAGCAAGAAACAACCAGGACCCTTACACGCATCAAGGGAAGGGGGTCTTACCCAGTTTCCTATTCTTTCAGGGGGAAAAGACCTTGCGGAGACCACACCAGCCCGGAAGGGGAGGTAAGAGTGGCGAATACATCACATGAGTTTTTAGGTGGCATGTTCAAAGTGGCACAGTGGTAGATCCAGCCTCGCTAGGAGGGGGGAGTTGCTACAACACGGCGACCGGAGGGCAGCTGGGCCTGCCTAAGGGAGACGCGGGTGCACTCGTAAGGGGACCGTACCATGGGCAATACAGACAGGGGGAGTCCATGTAGGAGTCCTGACCTGTGGAGCACCTATTCCAGTACAGGGTAGATTAAGTACCCGCAGTGTATTGGGTCGGCGAGTTCCTCCGCTGAACTGCGGACCCAAAGGGCTAGGGAGGAATCATCCAGGGATCTGAATGAGTGGGATCTCCTGGGAGAAAAAGCGCACAATTTTACCTCGGCCGATGGAAAGGGCGCCAGGTGCAAGTGATCCACCCGGTCAGTCCGTCAGCGTGTTACCGAGTTCTACTGGCTTGGAGATTGTAGAATCTTGTAAAGGTATTAGGTGTTGCCCAACCCACTGCTCTTCAAATGTCTGCCAGGTAGGTGCCCAGGCCAGTGCCCACGAGGATGAAACACTCCTTGTTGAGTGTGCTTGGTCCCGTAAGGGGGGAGCATGGCCTGGGTGTGATAGGCCAATGAAATGGCGTCTACGACCCACTGGGAAAGCCTCTGTTTGGAGAAAGCGTTCCCTTTCCGCTGTCCGCCAAAGCAGACAAAGAGCTGCTCAAAACATCTAAAGCTATGCGTCCAAGTAGGTACGCAAAGCACATATAACACAGCAACGAAGGGGGTGGGTCTGCCTCCTCCCGGGGCAGTGCTTGCAGGTTCAATATCTGGCCTCTAAAGGGCGTGGTAGGAACCTTGGGCACATAGCCCAGTCACGGTCTTAGGATCACATATGTGTCTGCCGGACCGAACTCCAGGAAAATGTCGCTAACAGAGAACGCTTGCAGGTCCCCAACCCTCTTGATGGAGGTGAGCGCGATCAGCAGGGCAGTCTTAAGTGAGAGGGCCCTGAGTCCAACTGTTTCAAGCAGCTCGAAGGGAGGTCTCTGGAGGCCCGTAAGGACCACTGAGAGATCCCAGGAGGGGAACAGGCTTGGTCGGGAGGGATTCAACCTCCGGGCGCCTCTTAGGAACCTGATAATTAAGTCGTGCTTACCCAAAGACGCGCTGTAACCTTCGTGGCTCTGAGGGTGAGGTCGGTCGCTGAGCGCAGTTCCTGCAACACATCGGGATATGGGCTACCCCTGTGCAGATCTTTAAGTGCCTTGACCTGGTGGACTTGCTGGAGGGCCATTGCGTGCAGTGCGGAAGCTTCATGTCCGGCGGCGCTGTAGGCTATGGCGGTCAATGAAGACATCGTCCTACAGGCCTTTGAGGGGAGCACAGGTTGACTCCGCCAGGTGGTAGGGTTTCTGGGGCACAGGTGGAGCGCAACAGCCCTGTCCACCTGGGGAATCGCCGTGTGCACGTGGGCTGCTCCACCGTCGAGAGTAGCGAGAGAGGATGAGCGAGTGGCTTTGTGACGAGTGGAGAGGGGTGCTCTACGAATACGTCCGCTCATCATGCACTTCCAGGAAAAACGGGACCGGGGGTGAGCGAGGCTGTGAGCGTAGCCCAGACCCCAGGAACCAGTCATCCAACCGCGATGGCTGCTGTATCCAGTCCAACCCCATGCTGGCGGCGGCCCGGGAAAGCATTTCTCTGATGCAGAGGCGAGCTCATCCACCTCGAACTCTAGAGGATAAGCAGGCTGGCTGTGAGGCGAGCTGCTGTTGCTTCGAGCATGGACGGGAGTCAACAAGCATGCTGGGGGGCGGGTGGTCTGAGGGGGCGTACCCGGTGGAGCTGCTCTCGCTGCCATCCCCAGATCGCCTCCATCACCAGCTGCATTGTCCTCAATCCCGTGGGAAGGAGCAGCAATGCGGGGGGAGGCTGGAGTGGCGTGCTTTCTATTGAAAGCGAGTCGCAACCACAATGTTGCCATGGTCATGCTCTCGCAGTGAGAGCATGAACCATCCACAAATGCTGCCTCGGTGTGATCACTGCCCAGACACACAAGACAATGCCTGTGGCCATCTGAAGGGCAGTCTACCGCATCCAGGAACTACACAGGGGCGGAAAGGCATCTTTAAAAAGACACGTCCTGAAAAGGACGTTTAACGCTGCTGTGTATTGCTCTAATAGAGGAAAATATTCTTTTATAACAAATATCACACTTTTACAACTCTTTTAAGCTCTTGCGCTGTCGAAGCGCCCAGAGGCAAACTGCACTGCCATGCAGGGAAGGAGAAAGCCTTTCTTTTTTTTTGAAAGCCTTCCTAATTTTTTCACATTTGTAAGTAACATTCTCTATGACAACATCCCAGTTATGATCTTATAACAATTCCAGACCAGCTTAACAGTGGAATAAATTATTGTCGTTAACTGGCCATTTAAGTGAAATGTTTATTACATAATAATCAAAACAAGACCTTTTCCTTACAGTCATATCTGGAACCAGGCAAAGTTTGTAAGCAAACTAAGTAATCTGCAAAACTGACTGTTCCTTGCCTCAAATGCAGGGGTGTAAATCCCAGGGGGGGATGGGGAATTTAGCAATTTCGAAACAAGCAAGTACAACCCCTCCAATATTTATGCCATGATCAATGGAAACATGGAAATTCTTCATACTCTAATCTCCCACCCAACCCCTCCAATGTTCAAACTAAATCTACGCCCTTGCTCAAATGAGTAACACAATGACCATGCGTGTACACAAACTCTAAAATGGATTTCAAAGTCTAAAATTGCACATAAGTTTAACATATTCATCATAACCAGAAATAAATGTTAATATTGAGAATAAACCTTGCACTTTGTTCTTGACACAGAATCAGCATAGACTGTGAAATTGAAACATAAAAAAATATTTCAAATAACATCTGAAATGTTAGAAACTTGGAAACATGTTAGAAACAGCTGGATGTAAAAACAATAAAGTGAACAGGCATGTAGTTCCACTTGACACAACATCTATGGATATGTGATTTAGGATTTCAAAAGCATTCTTTATATTTTGTTAGAGACAAATTCATCTAGCCATAGGTTATGTTGCAGAAACCTTTGTTGGGGGGAGGGCTTTAGTGTAAATTGCAACCAGAAATGTTTATCTAACATCTGATGATGTCACGCTTAATTATTTGTCACAAAATGTCAGTGCTTCTCAGCCCAATCCAACATACAATTGCATCCATACCTGTATTTTCCAAAGCTACCATTTTTCCAGACTTTAAGTGTGAACATGGCATGTCCCTTCGTTCAAATGGCCCACTCCAGAGTACACAAACTTCATAATTGTGTCTAGCTTGCATGGCCCCTTTTATTGGCGGGTTATGGATTGGCGTAGCCTCTTTTGAGACCATAAGGATCATTAGACCTACCTAACATCAATATTTCCAAACGCTCCTCCCGGTCTCTCGAGGTACTTACATCACTTGTTGATCACAGTCTGGCTGATGCTCTGGACAGCGCGCAGCTTCAGGTTCAACGTAACTTTCCACACTGCCTTGAACTGCGCAACTTACGTTCTTTTGAACAATAAATGCGCACCAGTTTCTGTAACGAAAAAGCGGAATCAAAAACAATTCTGGCATTGCCCATAATACACCAGGGTGTAAATATTATCTTCAGCGAATATTTTAATCAAAGACGGCTGACAATGCGCGTTAATTTGTACACATTGCAACATCATCGCGATTCAGACAATTGTGCTGAAGAGAAAACGATTTGAAAGTAAGTTTCAAAATTAAGTGTCAGTGTTTTTGACCATTCTGAAAAGAATCATTTAAATGTTAAACCCGAATAGGGGCGTTCGATAAATCGACTGGCCGTTTGTTTATCGTTGATTTAGCGATAATAGAGAACTGCGTCGTAATAGTAAAATGTCGTTTTTTTCTAGCCCACATGTTGCAAGTTAAATCATTTGGCTATTCATGTAATATTGCTTTGCTAATTTCGGTTTACTCAATAAAATAAAGTATTAGATACATTAGTCATTCGACTCCAGCCATCCGCTGTAACATTAATTTAAGTTACTCACTTATTTCTGTGCCTGTGAACTGTTCCTGAATATGCGTTACCCTCGAATAGACTTGAAGGATATCCATGAGTGAGAGAAAAGCTTATGATAAAGAAAACTGTTAACTGTACACCAAATGAAATATGCTCGCAATTCATTGTTTGAAAATGAAGTCAAACCCTGCAACTTATCAGCGTGAGAAAAGTCGATACGCGTTTCAGCCCAGAAAGGCCAAAGAATAAAGAGAGTGCGATCACCGTAACTTTTAAGTTTGACAAAGTTCGAAAAATTGAAGGTGGGCTCTAGTCTACAGGGGTTCAATCCGCCGCCTACCCGAAAGATGGGGGTAGGGGAAGTGACCAAAAAAAAAAAAAAATAGCGCCCCTGCCATGCTTGTTTTAAATGAACATTTTCCGTGGTAAATTGAAAACATCTGTCTTTTTATCTTTGTTCCAGGAAACTATTACTAGATGATTGTGCAAACTCAAAAATCACCCAAATTAAGAGATCAGTTAAGATAAATACTGTAAGTTCGTTTTGGATTCATAAAGTTGCATACGCATTATTACACAACCACCTCCACTCTTACAATTGTCTTCATCAAATGCTGTTCTTTGCCTGCATTGGGCAATGGAGGTTAAGAAATAATAATTTTCTTGGCTCCGTGCACTGATCAGTGCATTTAAGAAATTTTAAGATAGATAGATAGATAGATAGATAGATAGATAGATAGATAGATAGATAGATAGATAGATAGATAGATAGATAGATAGATAGATAGATAGATAGATAGATAGATAGATAGATAGACAGACAGACAGACAGACAGACAGAGATATATACAACAGACAGACATACACAACTTTTGATTTAAAAAAAATGTGTTATTATATGTTGAAATTAACCTTAAACATAATTAATAAATGTATTGTTCATTGTTACTTCATGAACCTTATTGTAATGTGTTCCCAGTTAAGTCATTTTAATCTATTGTACTAGTATCATTTCTTCATGTCCCTAGAGCTGCATTGTATAGCCTACATCTTTGACAAAATAAGTGTTAAACAATCAAACACATATTTTCCCCCTCCATACAATAAAGTGTTTAGTATTACATTCACTCAGTAGCATGTATTTTTATGCGTTAAATGCATAGTTTGGATAGTGACGTTTTCTTTTTTATGTCCCTTGATTTGATTTTCCACCTGGTTATATCATGATACTTATTCTATATATTAATATATTAATTGAATATCTATCATGTTATGAAATAATGTCACATGTTGTAGGTGTATGTAGCAAAATAATGCTAAACTTATGTTATTTGAAGTTTCCAACTCTTCTGTTTTATTTATGTTTTCGTTTATTGTTTGATGTAAGTCTTAAGTGGTCAAGCATAACATGTCCACCCTGATATGGAAAGATATGATAAATCAATGTAATTTTAACATTTCAATATATTTATGTTAACAGAAATAACATCATTTTACAAATATGTTTGCTGGATATCTTTCACAGTGCATTCTACCCACCGAATGCCCACCCTATTACTGTCCAACCTGTTATTTTCCACAACGATGCAGTCCAACGAACCCAATGGACATCTACAATTGTTAAGTCGTTTAGCTTGACCTCTATGATGTATATACAATCTTTAACCTGTCCCTTTGATGATGAAACACAAAGATAAAAGTATTATTCTTTTTTTTTTTTTTAAGTTTCAAACTGATAAAATAAAAAATAAAAAATCACCGAATTGCAGGAATTATCCACCTACTGTAACTTCAGTGTCCAAACATTTACACGATGTAGGCTAGTCGTGAACAGAACAGACTGGCTATTATTGTTTATGATTGACGCATTACACACCTCGGAAAAACATGTCTTTTATTGATTCATTGTCAACACTGTCAAGTAAATAGTAGCCTAGTAAATGTAGAGGACAAACTTAACCAACATACGAGATTAAATCACAGCAGATGCTATTAAGAAGTCTATTCAGAGGGGATTAATGGGGTAACTACTACAAAATGGGATTAAACATAAACATCTAATCAGTTATTGAACGTGAAGTGGTAGGACTTTTTCATTTGTATTCGATTTGGCTGTCCTCTAATCGCTGGACCGTGTGTTCAGGCACCAAGAGAGGGCAGTGTAGACCCATGAAAAACGTAATGCACAACGTCATACAGTGCTATGAGTGTGAAGCGTTTCATGCATAAGAAACCAAGCTGTTGCATCTCATATATTGCGTTGCTGAACATGACTCATTGTGCTTTATAATACACATAAGACAAGATCTCATGTGACACATTTTTATTTAGGCTATATCATTTAGGCCTATATGAACTTGAGATCACCGAATTGAAAAGAAATGCGTCCACAAAAATTCATCCAACAAATGATCTGCATGATCTCTCATGCAGACAGACATATATGCCATTTAACTGTCGAGCTACTATTTTTTTATTTGCGCTTTGTCAATATTTTTTTTTTATTATAATTTGATATATGTATAATTCCTCCAAAACCCTGATTCGGATATTTTAGTGTTAAAACTGTTAAAATTATTTAAATGATTAAACTACAAAATTATCTATCACTTATGGCTCCAGATGTGTACCCGATTACAATAAATCATACAATAACGTCTTTTAGGACATTTTGGAAACTACTGGCTATTACTCAGTTTTTGAGATAAACAAAACCTGTTGAGCAATTTAGATTGTTTTGTTACTGCAAAGTGCACTGAAAAAAAAGCTAATAGGCCTTAATGTTTAAATGTTTTGTTTTTTTTTTTAAAAAAAAGTCAAAAATCATTATTTAATGTCACTGAATCAACATGAATATATACAAAAAAAATTGTTTTAAGGGTTAGGCTAGATTAGGTAGAAATAGCTCCTTAAAAGAATATGCCAGGTTCAATACAAATTCAGCCCTAAGTGTTCTTTCTGTCAGATGCTAATATACAAGACGCATTATGCAAATCGTCTCGGCTAAGTAAATAACCTCTGCTTCCTGAGATGAAGGGTGCAAGACATCGTTCTGCTAACCCTTGTGGGGAGTGTCCTTCTACACAACCTAGTTGAAACCTCTCTACAATAAAAGCAATTGTAATATTGCCTATGGGGTTTTAGCCCCGCCCATTTAGGCAGGAAGCTGTCCGCTATAAAAGCAGGCACGCAAACACTATTCCTCAGAATATTCGGACTGAGGGACAAAGAGCACATTGCTCCCCCCTCAAAGAACTCTGAGTCTTGTAGTGCAGCCAGAATTTGCAATGTCTCGTTCCCTTCATCTCAGGGAACCGAGGTTACATATGTAACCGAGATGTTCTCCTATGACTCAGTACACTTGATATTGCGTTCCGCTAACACTTATGGGGAACAGAGTCCCATCACGCCACACTATACGACATATCCTTCCAGAGAGAAAACATGACGCCCCAGTCCCACGGGAAGGCGACTGACATGAGTATGCCGCAAGTGATTGACCCTCAAGTTGGGCCAGGAGGGGAACACTTAGATGGATATATGAAGTGTAGTCATATAGTATGACTCTTATATGGTCTTATGTAGTCTTATTTAGTATGAAATGGATAGTTTAAGCATGTTCGATCATTTTTAGCACCCAGTCAGAATGCCAGTAAGAGCTCAAATCAATCAAGTCAAATCACTTAATTGTCACACGACAATATACACAAGTGCAACAGTAGGTAAAAGTCTTGTGTGCAATTCCGAGCAACATAGCAGTCATGACAGTGACAAGATATATACTAATTTACAATAAACAACATATTTACACAACACAATTTACATATCAAATGTACACATAATTACACAACACAATAATAATATACAATGTACAGTAAACAATACACACAATATAGAATGCACATACAAAAAAAATAAAAAGTATATACAAAATATATATACTGTAGTTGTATTGTGGAGAATATAATTATGACAGTCCAGTATGAGACAATAAGATTAATAAAGTGCGGTGCTGGTGTATATTGTTCATGAGAGATCAAGTGTTAAAAAGTCTGATTGCTTGGGGGAAGAAGCTGTCATGTATTCAGCTGGTGCGGCTCGCCATGCGTCTGTGTAATGGGACAAATTGGTATGTTCATAACATGATATAATGCGCCGCTCACCATCGGGAAGTGGTTGCACATAATATGTGGGCTTTGAAGTGGGAAAGCTCTTATTGAAAAAGTGTGAGCGTCTCGTACATGTACAACGAGCGCTGTACTCTTTTGCAATCTTTTATGGTCATTACAATATACACTCACCTAAAGGATTATTAGGAACACCTGTTCAATTTGGCTGGTGGTGGTGGTGTAATGGTGTGGGGGATGTTTTCTTGGCACACTTTAGGCCCCTTAGTGCCAATTGGGCATCGTTTAAATGCCACGGCCTACCTGAGCATTGTTTCTGACCATGTCCATCCCTTTATGGCCACCATGTACCCATCCTCTGATGGCTACTTCCAGCAGAATAATGCACCATGTCACAAAGCTCGAATCATTTCAAATTGGTTTCTTGAACATGACAATGAGTTCACTGTACTAAAATGGCCCCCACAGTCACCAGATCTCAACCCAATAGAGCATCTTTGGGATGTGGTGGAACGGGAGCTTCGGTCCCTGGATGTGCATCCCACAAATCTCCATCAACTGCAAGATGCTATCCTATCAATATGGGCCAGCATTTCTAAAGAATGCATTCAGCACCTTGTTGAATCAATGCCACGTAGAATTAAGGCAGTTCTGAAGGCGAAAGGGGGTCAAACACAGTATTAGTATGGTGTTCCTAATAATCCTTTAGGTGAGTGTATAATAATTATTCTGTTAAAACTCATGTATTATTTGAGCTGTAAAGTTGTTTAAATCATTGTTTTTTTTGCAGGATTCAAGTGTTTACAGCGTTATGTTGTCATGGCAACAATGTTGAAAAATTCGGATATAACTTATTGGAGTTTTATAAACTAGGTTTGGGAGGAGCAAGTTCATTTAATCTGACCAATCACATTGCCAAAGTAAGCATATATTAACAGCTGCTTAACTCTATGTGGGGTCAAGTCTTCCAGCACCTCCACCTCCCCTTCTCCACCTATCTAGTTGGGGGTGTTCAATCTCAGGACCAAGCCTGGAGCCTGGAGCCTGGAGCCTGGAGCCTGGAGCCCTTTGCCCACGACAGTAAGCCACACACATTTACACTATTCTCAAAGCAGTATTACATTAACTTGAAAACTACTGAATCACATAAAATGTTGGTCAGCGATTTCATTACACTAAAATCATGTTAACACGCATATTTTGTAAGTTTTTAAACATTCTAAGTGAGTATTTTGATGTTGACGGATTGGCCCCATTCACTTCCATTTTAAGTGCTTCACTGTAACCCAGATTTTTTTAAAGAAAAATAGGGACAAGTTTAAATGAATTTTGAAACTATTTTACGTGCTCACTAAACTTGCGACTGTCCAATTTGTGTCTAATCAGGTGGCAGGTTGTGAAGCACCTCTGCCTCACAAGCCGCTGTCAGTATCAGTCACAGTGAAGAATGTGAGTTGAGTTTCTGTGTAATTGGCGGGTGTGATTACCACTCCACACTCACCGTTTCATAATGCCGCTGTCCTGACAGAGAGGTGAGTCACCGTGCAAGGCTGCACCTTCCTGCCAGGATGCGGTGCCACAGATTGGCCCACAGACTGACCGAGCTTGCACAATTCTGCGGCACCAGTCTGTGCCCACACCGTCACCTTGACGTGTTTTTTTGTTCTGTGGTGCTTTGTCTTGAGTCTCTGTTGTTTGTGTGAAAATCTTCCTCTCAGCACTACACCCCCTCTCAGGCAGGCGGGTGTTAACGGGAGCCGCTGAGACGGAGACTCTCTCATGCTGTTTATGGCGAGGTAATGGATAGCATCTCACTCCATGTGAACAAAGGGCTGAAAACAGCCTTGTGTTCTTTGGGGTCTCGTGCTCCTTTGAGTGATTCATCGAGCTACTTTAATTAGGATAAAATGCAGTGTTTTCAGCAAAATTCTGCATAGATGTGTTAAGTTGAATCTAATTAGTGGTACACTCTAGATAACCTTTCTAGGGTTGAGTCCTTCTCAAGGAAGTATTGTGCTGTATGAGATGACAGTTTTAAATGTAATGTGTGTGTGAAATTGGCTTGGTGTTTGCACCCACTCAAAGAGGATAGAGAAGAACTAGCTATCTTTGTGCTTGAGAACTAACAAAGGAGTTTCTCATTCTGTCTTCTTGCACAGAGACAAACATACATACAGTGGCCTGTAATTTATTGGCTCTAAAATGTTAATACCTGTATGGCCATGAGCCTTACTCATGAATTCTTGATAAGGGCCATGACAATCTCATCACCTAAAATGTTAACGAGGTGAGATTACATCGGGGCGGCAAGGCCCCTGTCAGTAACTAAAGAAATTGCATGGAAGAGCTGAATTTATAGGACTTTCTGACTATAACAAGACAAGCATAGGGCACATGGATCTTTTCAGATTAATGAAGAATAGAGATAATAAATCTCACCAAGTGCATTTAGATAATGAATCATTAGTATAATGTAATGTTTTTGCCACACCTTTCGTCTGAGATGTGGCAACATACAGTTCATTAATCTCCTCCTGTCAGATCTACTCTATTTCTGATATAAACATGGCATTCTCCTCGTGTTCTGAGAGTTTTTCATCATTAGCTTCCGTCATCTAATGTGGAAAACATTCATCCATTCTTATGTATATTATCAGTAGCGCTAAAATGTCAGCATCCTTGTGAGAATAGATGTGCGAGTTGGTGTTGGTGAATATTGTCCAGGGAACTTTTCGTGGATTATTCAAATGCTACATTGTATTCATAATGTTCCAGTTCAATGAACTCAGCAAATCCATCATCGTTCCATCTCCATTGTTTTAAGCCTCTTCTCCAACATGTTTTCACATATTCACAGTTGTCACTCCTTCGTGTCATTAGCACTTTCTTTGCTGAAGACATTTGTTACCTTATATGCATCCTGTTGAATTATGTAGCTCTATATTCCACCCTCTGATTGTATAAACTATCAATTGTATTGCGCACATGTACTGAGTTAATCTTTTCAAACAGATTTTGACTTAGATATCAAAAAACAAAGAAAAAACAAATATTTTCTGTGCTGCTTTCAGGTGTTGATAAAGAGATAACCTTGAGCACTGGAATGACGTGACATTACTCCCTGCTTTGCTGCAATTAAGTGGAAGTCTTTTGAAAGAAGCTGCAATCCCTCATCCTCAAACACCTCTCCACCACCTGTCTATTTAGTCAAATATCTAAGCAAATGTTTGCAGATGAATAAAGCTTTGAGTGAAAATCACATTTGAGCAGTGCTTGAAGTGGGTCATTTCCCTATGCGCTTTAATTCCTCGTGGTGGCAAAGTGACTTGCCTCGATGTGGGTGGCCGAGGACTGAGACTGTCAATATGTGCATCTTATCACGTGGCTTGTTGAGCATGTTACTGCAGAGATGTAGCGTGTGTGGAGGCCCACGCTATTCTCCGCTGCATCCACGCACAATTCACCACACACCCCACTGAGAGCGAGAACCATACATTACAGTGATGACAAAGAGGTTACCCCATGTGACTCTACCCTCCCTAGCAACCGGGCCAATTTGGTTGCTTAGGAGACCTGGCTGGAGTCACTCAGCATGCCCTGGATTTGATCTTGCGACTGCAGGGGTGGTAGTCAGCATTAATATTTGCTGAGCTACTTAGGAATGCAAGTAATTTTGATAAAATAGCATCACAGTCTAAACATCTGAGTGCTCTCTGTGCAAAACTCAGCATAGCGGTGAGTTTCACAACACTCAGCAGCGCATCATGCGCGTGCATCAATAACAGTGCCTGTGGTCCTGTTCTGAACAGAAGCATGCATGTTTAAGCTTGTCTGGGCTTAGTTCAGTTACACTGACTGCTCTCCAAAACAAGAACCAGCAAGCACATTTTATCACATCTTATTCAATCAAATGTATTTATGCATATTGTTTACCTGCTGGGTGCAGTGAAAACTAATACATCACAGCTGTTGTGATGTCAGCTCTTATGCACAACCCTTTTCAATAAAGAAAAAGCAACGATGAAAACCTAAACTTCAATGAAATTACACAGAAATGTGTGCTTTTATTTTCCATTCTTCAAGTGTTAAACGCATGTGCCTAATTAATTCATAGTCATAATGCTTGTTAAATCTGTAGTTTCAATTAATCTACATGCATGCATATATCCTGATTGTGTTTGGTTCTGTATACAAATGTGTGTAAACATTCTCAATCCAAAACATCATCATATTGGTTTGCTCTCCATTTACTAATGATTATCTGAACTGCACTGCTCTTGCACAAATTTACAATACGGTAAACATGCCATGACAATGAAAAGCTAATTTTCCCCCTTCACTGAATGGGAGGATAATAGAGAAAAGAAAGAACAAACCTTGCTTTTTTCAGTTTTATATTTATATTATGTAAAAAGAAATTTCCCCGCCTGTCGCTCACTTCGATGTTGTGTCGAAGAAGCGACACTAGGGGTCTCTCTTGAGCGCCGAATATGCCTCTGATCTATGAAAAAAGGCCAATGAGAAGTTGGCAGACAGTATTTGCATACCCCGCCCCCGAACATACGGGTATAAAGGTGGGGAAATACGTTGAGTTCATTCAGAAATTTTCTTCGGAGCCGATGGTTGTGTTTGCAGTGAGCTGCGAGTCACACACCTGTTCCTGTTCCTCTGACGTTCTCTGCTGTTTCGATCTATGGCACACTACAGCGGCTTTCTTCTTCCCTGCACGGCACTGCAGTTTGCCCCTGGGCGCTTCGATAACGCGAGCCTAAAAGAGTATTAAAGAGTGATATTTCTTGTAAAAGAGTATTTTCCTCTAATAGAGCAATACACAGCGGCGTTGAACGTTCTTTTCAGGACGCGTCTTTTTAAAGATGCCTTTCCGCCCCTGTGTAGTTCCTGGATGCGGTAGATTGCTCTCCGCGTCAGACGGCCACAGGCGTTGTCTTGTGTGTCTGGGCAGCGATCACACCGAGGCAGCATTTGTGGATGGTTCATGTTCTCACTGCGAGAGCGTGACCATGGCAACGTTGCGGTCGCGGCTCACTTTCAACAGAAAGCACACCACTCCAGCCGCCCCCCGAATTGCTCCTTCTTCCCACGGGATTGAGGATGATGCGGCTGGCGATGGAGGTGATCTGGGGACGGCAGCGGGTGCAGCTCCGCCGGGTACACCCCTCGGCCCAGCACGCTCGTTGACTCCCGTCCGTGCTCGAGGCAACAGCGGCTCACCTCACAGCCAGCCTGCTTATCCTCTAGAGCTCAAGGTGCATGAGCTCGCCGCTGCATTGGAGAGCGTGGAGTCTTACGCGGATGACTCCCCTGGGCTGCCCCCTTTGGGCCAGCACGCCCAGGCTGAGGCTGATGCGCAGATGACCGACATGCTTTCCCAGGCTGCCGCCAATGTGGAGTTGCACTGGAGCCCTCCGTCCTCCCCACAGCCATTGCGGTTGGATGACTGGTTCCTGGGGTCTGGGCGCCGCTAACAGCCTCGCCCCCCCCGGTCCCATTTTTCCCAGAAGTGCATGATGAGCTGATGTCTTTGTGGAGAGCACTCTTTTTCTTAGCACTAGAGCCTCGGGACGCGTCTTCGCCTCCCGACACCACACTACCTGCTCCGCCCCGCTGCAAAGCCCCACCGAGTACGTCAAAAATAATCGCCCCCTTGGTGCCCCTAGCATGAAGCTTGGATGCGTGACATTCACTTCCCAACCCGTCACGCTGGCTGGCCCGGATCATCCGACTCGGTTACGCAATTCAGTTTGCCAGGCCCCCACCCCCCTTCGCGGGCGTCCGCTTTACCGCAGTACACGGCAAGCATGCCAAATCACTGCGTGCGGAAATCACTACTCTTTTACTAAACAAAGACGCGATAGAGCCTGTCCCTCAACCGA
The DNA here is from genome assembly GCA_032164185.1 of Moxostoma hubbsi. Lineage (NCBI taxonomy): Eukaryota > Metazoa > Chordata > Actinopteri > Cypriniformes > Catostomidae > Moxostoma > Moxostoma hubbsi. The sequence continues at coordinate 29,809,821 of JAVLUX010000009.1, forward strand.
AATGAAGAAGGGTCTCTACAGCCCTTACTTCATTGTACCCAAGAAAGGTGGCGGCTTACGAACAATATTGGACTCAACCGGGCTCTGTTCAAACTCCTGTTCATATCTTAACTTGAGTCCGGGATCTAGATTGGTCCGCAGCGGCAGACTTGAAGGACGCGTACCTTCACGTCTCAATTCTGCCTCGACACCGACCCTTCCTACGGCTCGTGTTCGACGGCCAGGCATATCAGTACACTCACCAACGAATGTGCACAGTCAGTGCTAAAATGCCTCGCCGCCTTCAGGCTGAGCATGGCGGTCCCTTTAAAAGCTTTCCAGAAGCTCCTGGGGCATATGACATCCTCCGCGGCGGCCGCGCCACTGGGGTTGATGCATATGAGACCGCTTCAGCACTGGCCCCAGACTCGAGTCACGAGATGAGCATAGCGCCGCGGCACGCACTGTGTGACCATCACCCCCTCCTGCCGCTAAATGTCAAAACCCTGGACAGATCTCTGCCTTCTGTGGACAAGGGTCCCCTTGTAGCAGGTGTCCCGACGCGTCCTGTCCACAGCCGACGCCTCCAAATTGGGTTCAGGCGCCATGTGCAATGGGCACGCAGCCGTGGGCAGTTGGAAAGGGGCCCAGCTGCGCTGGCACATCAATGGCTTAGAGTTGCTGACTGTTTTCTCTGCCCTGTGGAAGTTTCTCCTGTTAGTTCGAGACAAACATGTCCTAGTCTGGTCAGACAGCACCACCACGGCATCGTACATAAATCGTCAAGGCGGCGTGCGCTCCCGCCACATGTCACGACTCGCCCGTCGTCTACTCAAGTCGCTGCGCGCCACTCATATCCCCGGCAACCTCAATGTGATAGCGGATGCGCTGTCATGACAACGCTTGCCCAGTGTAGAGTGGAAGCTTCACCCACAGTGGATCCAGCTAACTTCGGAACGGCTCGACAAGGCCCAGGTAGACCTGCTTGTCTCCCGAGAAACCTCCCACTGCCCGCTCTGATATGCCCGATCAGAGGCATATCAGAGCGCCTGCAGGGCTGCGCTCGGGGCCTGCAGGGCTGCGCAAGTACGCATTTCCTACGAAGTGAGCCTTCTTGCACAGGTGCTGTGCAAGGTCAGAGAGGACGAGGAACAAGTCACCCTAGTGGCTCCCTATTGGCCCACCCGGGCCTGGTTCTCAGACCTCATACTCCTCGCGACAGCCCCTCCCTGGCGAATTCCCCTGAGGAAAGAGATGGGGAAGGGACGGGGCATGCTCTGGCATCTGCACCCAGACCTTTGGAACCTCCACGTCTGGCCACTGGACAGGACACGGAAGATCTAGCTGGTCTACCACCTGCCGTCGTAGACATGATCAACCAAGCCAGAGCTCCTTCTACCAGGCAAGTTTACACCCTGATGTGGCGCTTGTACGCAAATTGGTGCTCTTCCCGGGCTGAAGAACAATAGAAAAGCGCAGTTAGGTCAGTGCTCTTATTTCTGCAGGAGAGGCTGGAGGGGAGGCTGCCCCTTCCACCCTGAAGGTGTATGTCGCCGCTATTGTGGCCCACCAAGACGCAGTAGACGGCAAGTCTTTGAGTAAGCACGACTTAATCATTAGGTTCCTGAGAGGCGCCCGGAGGTTGAATCCCTCCCGGCCATACCTTTTCCCCTTCTGGGATCTCACAGTGGTCCTCGGGGGCCTCCAGAGACCTCCCTTCCAGCTGCTAGAATCAGTTGGACTCCGGGTCCTCTCTCTAAAGACGGCCCTGCTGATCGGGCTCACCTCCATCAAGAGGGTCGGGGACCTGCAAGTGTTCTCTGTTAGCGACACTTGCCTGGAGTTCGGTCTGGCAGACACATATGTGATCCTAAGACCGCGACCGGGCTGCGTGCCCAAGGTTCCTACCACACCCTTTAGAGACCAGGTAGTGAACCTGCAAGCGCTGCCCCTTCGTTGCTGTGTCCGGTACGTGCTTTGCGTACCTACTTGAACTGCACGCAGAGCTTTAGATGTTCTGAGCAGCTCTTTGTCTGCTTTGGCGGACAGCATAAAGGGAGCGCTGTCTCCAAACAGAGGCTTTCCCACTGGGTCGTGGACGCCACATCATTGGCCTATCACACCCAGGCCGTGCCCCTCCCCTTACGGGTCCAAGCAAACACAACAAGGAGTGTTGCATCCTCGTGGGCACTGGCCAGGGGCACCTCCCTGGCAGACATATGTAGAACAGCGGGTTGGGCAACACCTAATACCTTTGCGAGATTCTACAATCTCCGGGTTGAGTCAGTATCGTCCCGTGTTTTCTCAGGTCTGAGCCTGTAGAACTCGGTAACACGCTGACGGACTGGCCGGGTGGATCGCTTGCACCTGGCGCTCTTTCCCTCGGCCGAGGTAAAACTGTGCACTTTCTCTCCCAGGAGATTCCACTCATTCGGATCCCTGGATGATTCCTCCCTAGCCCTTTTGATCCACAGTTCAGCGGAGGAACTCGCCGACCCTATCCACTACAGGTACTCTAATCTACCCTGTACCACAGGACAGGACTCCTACGTGGATTCCCCCTGTGTGTATTGTCCGATGTACGGTCCCCTTACGAAGTGGACCCGCATCTCCCTTAGGCAGTCCCTCTGCTGCCTTCTGGTCACCATGTTGTAGCAACTCCCCCCTCCTTGAGGCTGGATCTACCACTGCACCACTTTCCACATGTCGCCTAAGAACCCATGTGATGTATTCGCCACTCTTACCTCCCCCTTCTGGGCAGGTATGGTCTCCGCAGGGTCTTTTCCCCCTGAAAGAATAGGAAACTGGATAAGACCGCCTTCACTCTATGCGTGTAAGGTCCCCGTAAGAGCCGTTCTTGCTCTATGTTGAGAAAAGAGGCCCAGCCAGGCTCGGCCCGTTCCCAGGTTGGCAAGCGTCGCCTTGTTCCCCTGTCTAGGAAAACCAGAAGGATTCCGACTACTTTTTTGGGGCACTGGGGAAGGGTACATGCAGTCTGACACAGCTGGTCGCCTGTGCACGTAGAATACCTGCCCGCTCCTGTGTCAGCAGAACACGTACATGGCTCTGTGCATGGCGTGATTTAAATTGGACCTATAGTGTCACTTCTTCGACACAACGTCAAAGTGAGCGACAGACGGGGAACGTCTAGGTTACGTATGTAACCTCCATTCCCTGATCGAGGGAACGAGATGTTGTGTCCTCCCTGCCATGTCGCTGAGCCGAGCCACTGTTGTGGCTGGACCATTTCCGGCTCCTTAGAATAATCCTGAATGAACTCGTCGAATGTATTTCCCCGCCTTTATACCCGTATGTCCGGGGACGAGGTATGCAAATACTGTCTGCCAACTTCTCATTGGCCTTTTTTCATAGATCAGAGGCATATTCAGAGCTCAAGAGAGACCCCTAGTGTCGCTTCTTCGATACAACGTCTCATTCCCTCCATCAGGGAACGGAGGTTACATACATAACCTAGACGTTCTATATTAGATTACCCTTCTTCACACCACATTTTACTATATCGGTTAAAATTTTCAAAGATACAAACTTTTACAAACTATTTTAACTCAGTGTTCATAAACAAAAACCTTAGATAATCTGGCAACCCTGTAAGAAATTAGTTGAAGAGCCCTGTCATTTAGTTCAATCTTTCAAATGTATTTAATTTATATAAACATATATTTATTTAGATAATTTTATTTACCAAAAAAATAGAGTGTTCTAAAAAGACAGTACCTGCACTTTGTTCTTCAACTTCAACCTCTGCGTTTGAGGCCTTGGAAAAGTGTGATGGATTCTGGTCAGGCAAAAAAGAGGTCTAGGTTATGCTCAGGTGCAACATTACACTTTCAGGTGAATCAAAATGTGTCTGTGTGCTGAACTGATTTTTATGCATTAATCTTACATGTGAAAATGTCTGTTTAGACCTTGGTATGTTGAGAGCTTTGAAGTATATCAGCCGAGAATTTCTTGATATTTCTCATGATTCAGTGGGCTTTTTGCAGGGAGGTGATGTCATGAAGTTTAAGTTATATTCTTTAATTATATATCAGCACCAGTGGATCTTGGTTGCACATTTGAACAAAATTATAAAATTTATTTAAACTCTGAAACATTTTATACTTGCGATAAAGTGGGGAGCCAGAGAGAGTTGCTATTAGACCTCAACACTTCACAGTGTGCTTTATTAAAGGGATAGTTTAAACAAAAATTAAAAAGTTCTGTAATAATTTACTCTGCCCTATGTTGCTCCAAACCTTCAGTATATGATGTCTAATGGGGAACATAAAAGGAGAGAAGTTCCTCACTTTAAAAGCTTAACCTTGTGCGACCCAGACACAAGCATGGACATTATACTTCGCTATGCACAACACATAATTAAAATTAATTTAAACCAACTGATCTCAGTGCAGAAGACACTGGGCTGTCGGTAAAGGGTTACAATTTTAGAAGTAAAGAGTAATGTGACAAAACAACATGGCGCAGATTTGGTAAAAACACCAACAAAACTACATCTGGTAAGAAACCTCATTAAGTTTTTACATTGAACCCTGTTTGAGTCTCTAGTTTCATCCGAAATGGTATTTTTTAAATGTGAAAAATCGCAAAACATCATGCTGCTAAACACAATGTACACGTATGTGTACTTCAGCACATTTTTTCCTTTGATTCTCACATTGAGAATCAAGGGGTTCGTCCAAAATCTGAAAAATGTTGCTTTCAGGGGCTTATATGGAGTTCAGATAAAAATAAGGTGCATTTCAAACTGTTTTGAGACCAGTGCAGACAGACAGCACACTGGAGGTTAAGTAATTCACTAAATTGGGAGCAAGAGAGCATCCTATACCTTTTCTATGCAGCTAAGTGCATTCACTCCTAAAATATGACCAAAAGCTCAGTTTCAGGTTGCAGATGATGTTGGGACCACTCAACATGTTTGGCAGACATGGGATAATTGTAATCAGTACATAGATTCAGAAATTACAACATATAATTTTATTTTAACATGATTGCCGGTGATTGGATGATGCTGGCCATTACTTTGAATCGGAAATAATCATGCTAATCTCTGATGTAATGTCTGTAACATCTCAAAAACATGAATAACCAGCACTCCTGGAAACATAATAAACAATGTGATCATGAAAAAAATGGCATGTTTTTTAGGTGCTACTAATTACAAATCAAAAAATGAAATGGAAAGTACACAGCAGTCACGCTTGGGTCTTAGGAGGTTAAAAAATGACCCAAAATGTCATAAAAGTAGTCCATGCATTTTGTATACATGATGTATTGGTGAGAAACAACCTGAAATTTAGGTACATTTTCAGCAAAAATCTTGATGTCCGTTCATTCACAGTGGCACACGTGTTCATACGACTCATGGAGTCGTTTTTTTAAGATTTAAAATGTAGACTATCTACTGTCATTTTATTGGATAGATGGTCTGTGATATTCATTAAGACATCTCCTTTTTTAGTTTTGCATAAAAAGAAAGTCAATAATGACAGAATGTTAATTTTTGGGTGAACTGTTCCTTTAAAGCAAATATGAAAATTGATTTCTAAAAAATAAAAATCTTTAGTACAGTATGTTGCTCCATTTTTTTAATCATTCAGTCATCAAGACATGAAAAGGTTACTGCAGTCTAACAGTAAAAAAGAGACAACTGACAATAGTTGAAATTGAGTGAAATTCACAGCCAAGGTAATGTTGAAATTGTGTAGTCTGCCCACATTACTATGTGGTTTCTGACAGCAGAGAAAGTGATTAGGACAGTCAAATCAATAATAAATGCTAAAGACCAACTAATGCTCCATGGAGACAGACACCATTTGTTCATCCTGTGGATACCATCTTACGCAGACACCGGAACGGAATGAAAGAGAGATGATGGGAAAGGCAGTGAGTAGACACATGACTTGATCCAACAACAAGCAAAAGGTTAAAGCTGTACTGGGCCATGCAGTTTTATTGACATTATGTATTATTGAAATCAGATCTGTTTTATTTAATTAACATTCTATTCCCTCTGGTCCAAAGAGGAAGCCATTTGTCAGGCAATATTTTAGAACCTTTCATAATTTATTTTATCGACTTAGGAGCACAAAAACAACAGAACCAGAAGAAGTGAGAAAAGGTAGCAAACAAGCTTATTGCAGCCTTCCCTCAGAGAAACCCTTTCATCCTCATATTGCTGTAATGCTTCAAAAATCAATACCAGGCTGACAAACAGGTCAAAATGCAATAAGTGTGCAATCTGTCTGAGAAATAACATCGGCAGAACACAGCGCCATTGTCCCGTGGGACTGCTCCTCTCCCTCGGCCAGAAAGCACAGGGTTAATGCATTCCCACATCACTGATCCCAGTGCATCACTGTGCTACATCACATCTCCATCTAAAATGCCAGATAACACAAAAAAGACAATAGTTTGATTATCTCCTTATGTGGTGATCAGCCCAACTCTCTGTTTCCTCTTTTAAGATCTTTTCCTGTCTCATTTCCAGGACTGGACATCTCTGTGTCATGTTCTGTTGATCATTAGTTCACAATTACAATCAGAAAAATTACAGTAGTGTGCTGTAGAGGAAGTGACCATCCAGCGTGTGTTCACACCTGTCTGTATGACAGCAGGTCAAAGGCCAGTGTGAGCCTACTGCTCACTGAGTTACTTCCAAACACACACATATGGTTATCTTCTCATTTTATTTAGCATGTTCAGGCATGTAACATCAATACTTGATAAAGAAAAACATGGTGCAGTGTGCTGAGTCGAAAGAGCACACCCCCATTTCTCTATGATGTTCTGGTGAAGAAATATGGCTGGGTCATGGTTTGCTAAGGTACTGGATTGTTGCTAGGGTGTGGCTGACACTGTTGCTATACTGTTACCGATTGACTGATTGCTAGCCCGCAATGAACTCACAACCAAGTCTCTATAACAGTCTGATCCAGACACATGATCACTCTGATCATTTTCCAATGTTAAGTCTATGGAATATTTCTCCTCATCCTACACCTGCTGGTCTATAAATGTCATAGCAATCTCCTTAAAAAGCTGCACGAAAACAACCGAGCTTGAAGAGAGAAGAGGTAGCAAACAAGCTTATTGTATCCACTGATAACTGTTTTTAAACCGGTTTCCTGGACATTACCCCCTCTGACATTGGTCAGAGAAATTAATAGCCCCGCCCCAAATTCACAGCATTGGTTAAGCTGGCTTCCTTATAGTTGTTTCTGCATTTTACAGTAATTTGGGACAGGAGAAGTAGGCCATTTTTTAACAAATATTCTCCTTTCTAATCCCAAATCAGAATGAATGTATATTTAATGAAAAGTATTCATAAGGATATGCGACACAGCCCCATGAAACTCTTTATGTAGGGGTCTGCGTAAACCAGCACTATTTGCAGTGTTTTAACGAGACAGGGGATGTGGGCTTGTTCTGGGAGGAAGATTGTGCTGCCATGCAACAAAAGCAATCAGGGACTTGGTGCTAAGCCAGAGAGAGGCATTGTACAGGTTGTAAAAAAAAAATAAATAAAAAAAATAGTGTTCCCAGGGAAACGCAGGTAAAACTATTGAAATGGCTCCACTTGTGACCTTGGGCTTTTCTCATCTGTTAGTCAGGTGGTGCCATTGTGCAGAATCACTACAGCATAATAATTTTTTTTTCTGCTATGCAGTTGCACAAACAAAGCAAGCATGAATTACGTGCATAGTTGGCAACATTTTTTTCCATTCTCATTGAAGCTAACAGATAAATACAGTAAGGAATGTGTCACGTGGTTCACATATCCACATCCCCCCAAAATTGTCTATTTTGGTCATTTTTGGAAATATGGAAAGTTAACTATATTTTTTAACTGAGTAAAGCAGTAAAGCAACATTCATACATCATTGTATTTGGGAGTTGACAGCAGACTGTATATATTGAAACACATACATTATAAATCTAAGTTTCCACTTTAAATATATCTTATTAAAATTATATTTAATTATTTTCGAAGCTCTGTATTTTTATTGTGGTGAGCATGAATAGAATTGAATGATGATTAAGAGATATACTTCAAAAGCCTGTTGTAGCATATTTAATACATGCATTTCAACAAGATTTTTATATAATGTAAGAGATTTTAAAAAGTTGCTTCAATTCAGTTACAACTTATTTTAAAATATCAGTAACAATTTAAACATTACTTTTACTGTTACTTCATCAAAATTAGCAAAGATTTCACAGCACAAAGACCAACATGATCACACAGGAAGTCTGCATTTTGTTTCAGAGAGTTCAGCTACCCTAGCACTGGCCACATTATTCCGACTCACCTACAAGTGACATCTATCAGAGATTTTTGCATCAGCTCCAGTGTGATTACCTTCCTCTGTGTTGTGACATGAAGCATGTTGCGTGGGAGACCCAAGCTTTTATCCCGCTTTGAAATCAGGAAGTACAGTAATTGAGGTTTGGGGATTAAGTTGGGAGGTACAGTTTATAAAATATGTATTCTCTATATTCCACTATATTACAGCCTGTACAACTGAAAACAATTAACTTCACAACCTACTTTTTGAGCGTCTCTGTGGGCACTACACCAGAAAAATGAAGCTCACCTGTGCCAATGCACAACAGCAATTACCACTTTGGCTTTTGGGGGCAGTGTTTCGCATTTCCATAAGCTCAGACCGGTTTTAGCTAAAGAAAAGTCAACGTACTGTTTCTGATTTCACTGAGATAGCAGCATACAAAAGTGGTTATTTTGGAAATTATATTACAAGTTCCAGAAGAGCACGGAAACTTTAGTTGTTTTCTAGTATATTGCATCAAAATATTGATCATGATGTAGATGCTTTAGAAAATCATGTATCAATTATGATATGCTTTGTATTGTTCAGGCATAGAGCTCTGAATTTCAATTTGGACTGTTTCCACCAATTTAAATAATATTTCTTATTTTACATTCTGTATAATAAAAAAATAAAGGAGCTTAAATTGAAAACACTGTCTATCTCTGTTTCTCTGTCATTGCTGTGAAGACTGAAGTTAACCTATCAGAGGATATTTCACCATCTAGAAGTGGGCTCTGAGCCATAAGCAAACTGCCTGGCTAAGAATGAGATGGCATTTTAATTCGACCTTAGGGTGACATCCTCATAATGGAAAGGCATCAAAAAGCTGTCTGTAAAATGGAATAGATTTCAATCTCCGAAGCCCACAATTGATATGCAAAATCTGTAAATTCATCAACTGGATATAAATCTATGTTGCCGTTTCAACAAAATAGCCCTTTTTGGAGGCCACAGAAGTATCTGTATTGTATACAAATATTTACAGTATACTATTCTGAATCCCGAACAGAAAAGTATGAATTTAATGTAAAAGCAAAAGCTTAAAATGCTAATTTTGGTAGGTCATTGAAAATACAGCACCTTATGCATCATTCCCCAATACTATTCTTCATATTGAAAATCCATGAAACACAAATAATAAAATATGAAATCCTTCTTAGATGCATAAGCAGAAGATCAAAAACCAAAGCACTTCAATTTCAAACTTTTTACATATCAACACAAAAGGAATAACAGGTACATGACAATAGTAGTTCCCCGTCTGTCGCTCACTTCGACGTCGTGTCGAAGAAGCGACACTAGGGGTCTCTCTTGAGCGCCGAAAGATGCCTCTGATCTATGAAAAAAGGCCAATGAGAGTTGGCGAACATTATTTGCATACCCCGCCTCCGGATACGGATATAAAGGCGAGGAAAATACGCTCGTTCATTCAGTAATTTTCTTCGGAGCTGATAGTCGTGTGTATGCTGTCAGCTGCGTGTAACACAACTGATCCTGCTTCTGATCCTCTGACGCTCTGCTGCTGTTGGATTTACGGCGCACTTCAGCGGCTTTTTCTCTTCTTTGCCGGCGTGCAGTTTGCCCCTGGGCGCTTCGACAGCGCAGAGTTAAAAGAGTTACATTTTAAAAGAGTAATATTTCTCCATAAAGAGTTTATTTCTCTGAAAGAGCAATACACAGTGGTGTTGAACACCCTTTTTAGGGCGCGTCTTTATAAAGATGCCATTCAACCCATGTGTAGTTCCTGGATGCGGTAGAGTGCTCTCCGCTTCTGACGGCCACAGGCGCTGTCTCGTGTGTCTGGGCGGCGATCACTGCGAGAACATGACCATGGTAACGCTGCGGTCGCGGTTTGCTTTCAATAGAAAGCACGCCACTCCAGCCGCCCCCCGTATCGCTCCTTCTTCCCACAGGATTGAGGACGATGCGGCTGGTGATGGAGGCGATTTGGGGAGGGCAGCGGGTGCGGTTCCGCCGGGCACGTCCCCTCGGACCACCCGCCCCCCGACACGCTCGTTAACCTCCGTCCAGCCTCGAGGTAACGGCGACTCGCCTCCGGGCCGGTCCGCTTATCCTCTGGAGCTTGAAGTCGATGTGCTCGCCGCTCTGTTGGAGAGCGCGGCATCTGACGCTGACTCCTCCCCTGGGCTGCCGCCTTCGGGCCAGCACGCCCAGGCTGAGGTGGATGCGCAGATGTCCGACATGCTTGCCCGGGCCGCCGACGGGGTGGGGTTGGACTGGAAACCTCCACCCTCCCCACACCCGTCACGGTTGGATGACTGGTTCCTGGGGTCTGGGCGCCGCTCACAGCCACGCCCCCCCCGGTCCCGTTTTTCCCGGAGGTGCATGACGAGATGACGTCTTCATGGAGAGCGCCGCTCTCCATTCGTCAAAAGCCCTGCTCGTCCGCTCTCGCTACCCTCGACGGCGGAGAGGCCCACAGGTACACGGCGATTCCCCAGGTGGATAGGGCAGTTGCGCTCCATCTTTGTCCCGGTGACCCTACCACCTGGCGCGGACGCCCTGTACCCCCTTCCAAGGCCTGTAGAACTTCATCCTTGTTGAACAACAAAGCCTACAGCGCCACGGGACAGGCCGCCTCCGCCTTGCACGCCATGGCCATCCTGCAAGTCCACCAGGCCAAGGTGCTCAGAGATCTGCACGAGGGTAGCCCTGACCCGATGTGCTGCAGGAACTGCGCTCAGCGACCGACCTCGCCCTCAGAGCCACGAAGGTCACCGCGCAGGCACTCGGGCAGGCGATGGCCACCCTTGTGGTCCAGGAATGTCATCTTTGGCTCAACCTGGTCGAGATGCGTGAGGCCGACAAAGTTCGCTTCCTCGACGCCCCGTCTCCCAGCTTGGCCTCTTTGGCGCAGCAGTTCTCCGTGGTGAGAAAACAGACAGAGGCTATTTCTCACATCCTGCCTCGCCGCAAACCTGCCGCCAAGGCCACTGCCCCGTCTGCTCGCCGAGGGCGTCCCCCTGCGGCTAAGAAACCTGCTCTGCCTCAACCCGGGCCCAGCTATCAGCCCCTGCGTCGAGCACACCGCAGGAAGCAGACGCCCCCCGTCTCCCGGACTCCCTCGAGGACCCGGAAGGCTCCCAGGCGGTCCTGAGACGGATGACCCAGCGACACAGACATTAGCTCCGGACGTGGTAAGACCGCTCCGTCCCCCGATGGAGGGCCGGGAGGAGAATCTTTTGTTTCTAAACAATTTCATTTGCCGCCCCCCCTTAGATGGGTTTGCGGTACCCACATTCTCAATAAAAGAGCTATTTCCTATGTCTCTGGGTCACCTGGCCCGCAAATGCCATTCTCACGGCACTTTGCCCTCAGATCTCAACAGTCCTGGCTTCCTGGACACAGACCACCCGTCTTCATCCCCATGACTGTCCCCCGGCCGGCCGGTTCCGAGGAGTCTAGAGGACGCCTACCCAGGACCTCCTCCTCAGTCGCCAACCCGCCCCCTGCTGGGTGTGCGGAGCAAGGTAAGTGCTTTGAGTCTTTTCTCAGCACCTCAGCCGCGGGTCGCCCCATCGCCGCCCAACGCTGCCCTACCTGCTCTGCCCCGCTGCGAAGCCCCGCCGGGTACGTCCAAATTGATCGTCCCTTTGGTGCCCCTAGCGCAGAGGTTGGATGCGTAGCTTTCACTTCCCAACACGTCTCGCTGGCTGGCCCGGACCATCCGACTCGGTTACGCAATTCAGTTTGCCAGGCCCCCGCCCCCTTCATGGCCTGCCTTCAGGCCAGGCACAGCGGTCCCCTTAAAACTTTTCCAGAGGCTCCTGGGGCATATGGCGTCCTCCGCGGCAGTCGCGCCGCTGGGGTTGATGCATATGAGACCGCTCCAACACTGGCTCCAGATCCAGACGAGCATGGCACCAGGGCACACACTGGGTAACAATCACCCCCGCCTGCCATCAAACATTCAACCCCTGGACAGACCTCTGTTTCTTACGGGCTGGAGTACCCCTACAGCAGGTGTCCAGACGCGTCCTGGTCACGACCGACACCTCCAGATTGGGTTGGGGCACCATTTGCAATGGGCACACAGCCTCAGGCCGTTGGAAAGGGGCCCAGCTGCGTTGGCACATCAACTGCCTCGAGTTGTTGACCGTCCTTTTGGCCCTGCGGAAGTTTCTCCCATTAATTCGGGACGAACATATCCTAGTCAGGTCGGACAGCACCACTGCGGTCACGTACATAAATCGCCAAGGCGGCGTACGCTCCCGCCACATGTCACAACTCGCCCGTCGTCTCCTCCTTTGGAGCCAGCACCGACTCAAGTCGCTGCTTGCCACTCATATCCCCGGCAACCTCAGTGTGATAGTGGACGCGCTGTCACGACAACGCTTGCCTGGCGGAGAGTGGAGGCTTCACCCTCACTCGGTTCAGCTGATTTGGGAACGGTTCGGCAAGGCCCAGGTAGACCTGTTTGCCTCCCGAGAGACCTCCCACTGCCCACTCTGGTACGCCCGTTCAGAGGCTCCCCTCGGGGCAGATGCACTGGCACACAGCTGGCCGGTGGGGCTGCGCAAGTACGCATTCCCCCCAGTGAGCCTTCTTGCACAGGTGCTGTGCAAGGTCAGGGAGGACGAGGAGCAAGTCACTCTCGTGGCTCCTTACTGGCCCACCTGGGCCTTGTTCTCGGACCTCGTACTCCTCGCGACAGCCCCTCCCTGGCGAATTCCCCTGAGGAAGGACCTTCTTTCTCAGGGACGGGGCAAGCTCTGGCATCCGCACCCAGACCTCTGGAACCTCCACGTCTGGCCCCTGGACGGGACGCAGAAGATCTAGCTGGTCTACCACCCACGGTCGTAGCCACGATCAACCAAGCCAGAGCCCCTTCTACCAGGCAACTCTACGCCCTGAAGTGGCATCTGTTTGTCAATTGGTGTTCTCCCCGGGCAGAAGACCCACAGAGGTGCGCAGTTAGGTCGGTGCTCCTGTTCCTACAGGAGAGGTTGGAGGGGAGGCTGTCCCCGTCCACCTTGAAGGTGTATGTTGCCGCTATAGCAGCTCACCACGACCCAGTAGACGGCAAGTCTCTGGGTAAGCACGACTTAATCGTCAGGTTCCTAAGAGGTGCCCGGAGGTTAAACCTCTCCCGGCCAAACCTGTTCCCTTCCTGGGATCTCTCGGTGGTCCTCACCGATCTTCAGAGATCCTCTTTCGAGCCGCTAGAATCAGCTGGACTCAGGGCCCTCTCTCTAAAAACGGCCCTGCTGATCGCGCTCGCCTCCATCAAGAGGGTCGGGGACCTGCAAGCGTTCTCTACTAACGACACTTGCCTGGAGTTCGGTCCGGCAGACACTCATGTGATCCTAAGACCTCGACCGGGCTATGTGCCCAAGGTTCCTACCACGCCCTTCAGAGATCAGGTAGTGAACCTACAAGCGCTGCCCCGGGAGGAGGCAGACCCAGCCCTCTCACTATTGTGTCCGGTACGTGCCTTGTGTGCCTACCTGGAACGCACCCAGAGCTTCAGGCGCTCCGAGCAGCTCTTCGTCTGCTTTGGAGGACAGCAGAAAGGGAACGCTGTCTCCAAACAGAGGTTGTCTCACTGGGTGGTGGATGCCATTCAGCTGGCCTACCACACCCAGGCCGTGCCACCCCCTTACGGGTTCGAGCCCACTCTAATAGGAGCGTGGCATCCTCATGGGCATTGGCGAGGGGCACCTCCCTAGCAGACATTTGCAGAGCTGCGGGCTGGGCAGAACCTAACACCTTTACGAGATTTTACAATCTCAGGGTTGAGTCAGTCTCGTCCCGTGATTTCTCAGGTCCGAGCCCGTAGAACTCGGTACACGTCGACGATCTGACCGGGTGAATCGCTTGTTCCAGCGCCGTTTCCCTCTGCCAAGGCAAAACAGTGCGCTTCTGTCCCAGAGGACCTAGGTCCCTGGTTGATTCCTCCCTAGCCCTTCGGGCCCGCAGCAGTTCAGCGGAGGAACTTGCTGGTCCAGTCCACTACGGGTACCCCAGGCTACCCCTACTGGAATAGGTGCTCCACAGATCAGGCCTCCTACGGGACTCCTCCTGTGTGTACTTCCGCGGTACGGTCACCTTACGAGCTGACCCGCGTCTCCCTTAGGCAGTCCTTTGCTGCCCTCCGGTCGCCGTGTTGTAGCAACTCCCCCCTCCTTGAGGTTGGATCTACCACCACGCCATTCTTCCCACATGTGACCCAAGAGGCCATGTGATGTATTTTGCCACCTCTACCTCCCCTTTCGGGTGGGTGTGGCCTCCGCAGGGTCTTTTCACCCTGAAAGAATAGGAATTCGGGTAAGAGCCCCTTCCCTCGATGCGGTAAGGGCCCCGGCTGCTCTTGCTCTATGCCGAGAAAACATAGAGAGAAAAGAGGCCCAGCCAGGCTTGGCCCGTTCCCTAGTTGGGAGCGTCACCTTGTTCCCCCCTAGGGTAACCAAAAGGATTCTGACGCTTTTTCGGGGCATTGGGGAAGAGTACGTGTAGCCTGAACACAGTTGGTCGCTTGTGCACATAGAAATACCTGCCCGCTTCTGTGTCAGCAGTACACGTACACGGCTCAGCGCATGGCAAGTTTTGAAGTGGACCCCTAGTGTCGCTTCTTCGACACGACGTCGATGTGAGCGACAGATGGGGGAACGTCTCGGTTACATATGTAACCTCCGTTCCCTGATGGAGGGAACGAGACGTCGTGTCTTCCCGGCCACGTCGCTGAGTCGAGCCGCTGAGGTGCCCGGAACACTCCCGGCTCCTCAGAAAAATCCTGAATGAACGAGCGTATTTCCCTTGCCTTTATATCCGTATCCGGAGGCGGGGTATGCAAATACTGTTCGCCAACTTTCCCCTTTTTTCATAGATCAGAGGCATCTTTCGGTGCTCAAGAGAGACCCTTAGTGTCGCTTCTTCGACACGACGTCTCGTTCCCTCCATCAGGGAACGGAGGTTACATACGTAACCGAGACGTTTTCTAAAACCTTCCTGCTGCATTTTCATATGATACAGTAATTCAATTAAACACATCCAATCCAGCATGTAAAAACAAGCATGAAAAGGAAATGGATAGTAAAACAAAATAAGAAAATCAGAATCACTTCTTGAGAGAAATCAATCATACCATTATTCTTTTAACCGCACACTTATCTTCTACTGCTGCAATTTTCTGTGATGTTTCTCCAAGGATGAGACAACATGAGCCATCTTGGTGAGAGCAATTACAGAGAGGCATGTCACTAAGAGTTTTTCATTTTCCCTTATGTCCCAAATAAAATTACTTTTATTGCTGTTTTCCTTCTCCCCCTGAAACCCATAATCAAAGAATATTTCCTAAGGGTGACAAACTCTAGGCAAGGCTTTACATTTGGAAACTTTAAGAAATTAAAATAGTTAATTTCTAATAATTACATTAGAAAAATAAAATAGTCGTCCTTTATTGGCTCACTTTGAGAGATACAAGAAACAATTAAAAGGACTGAAAAATACAACCCAATGACAGAAATTTTGGAAATTAGAGAAATATTTATTATACATATTGTTTCGTATTGCAGGTGGTGGGTCAGTATTTCAAGAAAACGTGTCTTGCTAATAACATTCAAATTAATCCTCATGAGGTTCTTAGGGAGGTTCACATGAATCTATTCAGAATGAATTATTTGAGGTTAATATTCTCATATTATTGCATGAACAAGTGGGAGAGAACTTCTGTGTATTTTATAGACTTCTCTTTTCAGTTTTAAAATGAAACCAAAGAAATTAATGAACATTTCCCCAGTCATGAGGGGTTATGACATTTTTAAACAATTTTCCTCAAGAGATCATGGCTACTGCATGTGCCTTTTACATACACAGTTATTAGTTTTCTTTGTCTTTAAAGGGTAAATCAACTACAGGATGTGAAAATACAGATAGACAATACACAATTGTAAGTGTGATATTGCTTTTATGCAACAGTTCAACAAACATGTAAATAAATAAATAGGGACAGCACGTCTGGTCTTTAATGAACCAAAGAGAGCACATGTTACACCCCTCTTTGTCTCTCTCCACTGGCTGCCGGTTCATGCACGTATTAAATTCAAGGCCCTGATGCTGGCATACAGAACAATCACTGGGTCTGCTCCAGCATACCTAAAAACATTTATGCAGAGCTACACTCCCACCAGAAGCCTGCAGTCGGCAAATGAGCGGCGCCTTGTTGTACCAAAACAAAGAGGCACCAAAACACTTTTCCGGACTTTCAGTTTTATCATACCACGTTGGTGGAATGACCTCCCCAACTCAATCCGTGAAGCTGACTCACTCTCTAATCTTCAAAAAACAGCTGAAAACACATCTTTTCCAAGAGTATTTAACCAGTCGCTAAAAAAAAAAAAAAAAAAAAAAAAATCATTCTAAATGTATTAACAATTCTTGTTGCACTTAAATCGGTTTTGTATACTATTGTGATGATAGTGAAACTTTGTAGTATGGCACTTTTCGTACCACTGTCTCCTTATGTTGATTCGCTTATGTTTCTCCTCTTTTGTAAGTCGCTTTGGATAAAAGCGTCTGCCAAATGAATAAATGTAAATGTAATAAAATGTAAAGACTGTCCTACAAAAATGCTACTGTATGTGGAACTGCTTTCTTACGCCACAGATTCAGGATCTACAATTGCTAGTTCAAAAGATGCGCCCTAGCTTCTGTTACTAATTTGAAAAAGTAAACTTGAATAGCTTGGGCTGTTTCTAACAAGATATCAGAGAAACAAGGACATGTGTGTGAAAGAGAGAGAAAGAGACTGAGCGTGTGATTACCTGCATCTGTTACAGTGATGAACATGCTTCAGCTGTTAGTTTAACTCTATTACTCAGCTATAGTGTGATAGTAATCTGCTCCGATCGTAGAGTGATGCTGCCATATGTGTTATCAGAATTATCCTACGAGTATTTTAGTCATGTTCAAGTGTTTTTTTGTCAGTGCGAAAACATGGAGGATGCCAGTTTCATTCTTGTATATTTCTTGCGGAACTCTTAATCTGACCCAGACACAAAATCATTCTCTCCTTTGCCATGTTGAAAGCCTGAAATGTTGAAATGTCCTCCCAACTCGGAAACTTGTATCAGTACGTTACATGGTTCATTTGTGTGAGGAATGACAGCTGGTTGAGTTTCTGGTGCCTGACCCATGACTTATAAAAAATATAATAATTCTTATTTCTTCAACTATTTGTCTTCTTTATCTTATTTATGCATACATCTGTGTTTTTTTATTTTTTTATTTAATTTATTTTAATTATTTATTTTTTCCTTCACCTGTACTTCTTGACATTATGACTCAGTGATTGTATTTATAGACCGTTAGATCTGTGTAATTTTGTACATTTTATTGAAAATTTATATTGAATCTTCTGTTTTTATAAAAAAAAACAAAATTTTAGCATAATGTGAGGACTTTTTAGACAGTCCCTTACCACACCCTCCACAGTATTCGCATGTTTCAGCATAATATTTAGACTTTTCGGATGATCCTTTACCCATCATATGAAAGATTTTCAACTTACATAAATTTTGCCGTGACACAATTTGACCAGCTTACGAGATAAATTTCACCCCGTACTGATTCTATATGATTTACGAGACCCGTGTTGCAATCCTACCTGGAGATCTAATACAGTACATTCTCATGAGCAAAGTGTGGATGTGGAGTTTATTGGGAGAAATTGTAAATCAGGAGCATAGGAGGAGGAGTGGAAAATTGGGAGAAACCTGATTAAAATGCCAACTTGTTCCAGCGGCCCCTTTTGCAGTGACTTAAAAATCAATCTACGACAACTGGTGGAAAATTACAAGTCAAAATTAAATCATAAATACAATTGTAAATATACAAGAATAAACACATGCTGTACAAAAATAACAATTAGTGTTGTAGCCAATGGTGGGCCGGTGTGGCCCAGCCAAATTAGACCTAGGCCCATCCAGAATATTCTTTAGACTTTAAATATATATTTATAAAATAGTTTAAAACTGCATAAATTATGATTTCTGAAAGTTTGAAAGAACATTTTGAATGCACCTCTTCTCTGTTGTTAAGGACAATTTGGTAAAAAAACAATTTAGGTGAAAACTTGGCCAATCCATTTTTATTTAGGCCCACCCAAGAGTAATTTTCTGGCTATGCCCTTGATAGCATTAATTTATGAATGACTGAAGAACTAAACTTAATCATCTAACATGTTTAACATAAAACATATACACAACATTTGTTTCAATAAACAACTTCAACTGCAACTGAAGAAACGTCTCGGGTTACATGTGTAACCCTTGTTCCCTGAAAAAAGCGGAACGAGATGCTGCGCTTCTAAGCGCTATGGGGAACAATCTTATTGTGAGCTGCTCTGAACATGTGTGTAACACGTCAATGAAAATTGACTGGAATTTATAGCCTCGGTTGGTGAGATCATTGGATGCACCTGTGGCCAGGCTATAAATAGGAGGCGTCACCAGAGTGTCGTCAGATATTTTTCTGAAGAGCGGTCCTGGGACGTCCCAGTGCGGCAAAAGAAGCGGAGCATCTCGTTCCGCTTTTTTCAGGGAACAAGGGTTACACATGTAACCCGAGACGTTCCCTTTACAAAAAGCTTCACTATGATGCTGCGCTGCTAAGCGCTATGGGGAACGCAATGCCCACGCCGCCGCACTGGGACTGTCCGGACCCCTGACCGTTGTGAAGTGTTCTCACAAAACGCGAGAGGTCCCAGACATGAGCTTGAGATGTCGACTCAAGGGCATAAAAGCCCGGAGTAGCAAAAACAATTAACACCATAAAATCCGAAGAATGTGTGCGGAAAGGACTAGCCTGCCGTATCACAAACTTGTTCAGACATGAGCTTGAGATGTCGACTCAAGGACATAAGAGTCCGGAGTAGCGAAGCATCTAGCCCACAAAGTCAGAAATGAGTTTGAGAAGCCGACCCAAGGACATAAGAGTCCGGGGTAAAGCATCTAACTCAAAAAGTTCGTACCATGAACTTGATTTGGCATGAGCCTGAGATGTCGACCCAAGGACATAAGAGTCCGGGGTAGCAGAACATCCAGCCCATGAAGAAAATTGTAGAATGTGCGTGGAGAGGACCAGCCCGCCGCATCACAAACTTGTTCCGGCATGAGTTTGAGATTTCGACTCAAGGAAGTAAGAGCCCGGAGTAGCATGAACATCCATACTATAGAATCTAATGAATGTGTGCGGAGAGGACCAGCCTGCCGCATCACAAACTTGATGCAGAGGGACCCCTCTAGCCAAGGCTTTAGAGGAGGCGACCCCTCTGGTGGAGTGAGCCCTGACACCTACTGGCGAAGCTTGACCGCGCGCCTCATAGGCCAGGGCAATAGCATCCCTCACCCAATGTGACATAGTCTGCTTAGTAGCGGCCGCCCCCTGTTGCGGCCCCCATAGCAAACAAACAATTGCCCTGATTTACGCCACTGGCTTGTGGACATAAGTCTGAAGGGCACAGACTGGGCAGAGTCCGTGAAGTCTTTCCTGCTCCGGCGTTAGAAACGGCGGGGAGCAGAAGGCTTCCAAAGTGACAGGATGTATTGTCGAAAAAGGAACCTTAGGAAGATAATCAGGGTGAGGATGCAAAATAGCTTTGGCCATACCTGGGGCAAATTCTAAACAGGTCGGCAAAATAGACAGAGCCTGTAGATCCCCAATCCTCTTAAGAGAGGTAATAGCCATAAGAAAGACCATCTTGAGAGTCAGAAGTCTGTCAGACGCTGACTCCAGAGGTTCAAAAGGGGTCTCAACCAGACCCTCCAGGACTATAGTTAAGTCCCATGAAGGAGTTCTGATCCTAACGGGAGGCCTCAGTCGCTTGGCTCCACGAATGAAGCGAGCGAGTAGAGGGTGCCTCCCTAAAGGCACCCTGTCAATCAAGGCGTGGCAAGCCGAAATGGCGGCCACATAAACCCTGAGAGTAGTGGGGCATATGCCTGCTGACAGTTTTTCCTGCAGAAAATCCAGAACTGAAACAATTTGGCAGTTAACTGGATCTGCACCATGTGAACTGCACCACCTTTCGAAGACACCCCATTTATTGGTGTAAATTCTTCTGGTGGAGGGAGCCCTAGCACTAAGAATGGTTTCAATAACCCCAGGCGACAGCCCTGTGTCCCTCAGCTGGTACCCTTCAGGGGCCAAACATGAAGTTTCCACAATTCGGGCCGGGGATGAAATATTGTCCCCTGTGCCTGAGACAGAAGGTCCCTCCTGTCCGGAATCGCCCAAGGCGAGCCGTCTAGGAGAGACATCATCTCTGAGAACCAAATCCTGTTCGGCCAGCGAGGCGCTATCAGTAAGAGGCAAGACCCTTGCTGGCGAACTCTGGCCAGGACTCCCGGGAGCAGAGAAACCGGGGGAAACGCATACAGACACATTCTGGGCCATGTATGCGCCATCGCGTCCAGACCCAGGGGGGCTGGGTGACTCAGAGAGAAGAAGAGGGGACATTGCGCAGTCTCTAGAGAGGCGAAGAGGTCCACTTCCGCTCTGTAAAATCTCTCCCAAATCTGTTGTACTACCTCGGGGTGGAGTTTCCACTTGCCTGTCGGTAAGTTTCGTCTGGACAGAAAATCTGCTCCCATATTCAGGCGTCCAGGGATATAGACTGCCCTGAGTGACAGTAACTTGCCCTGGGCCCAAAGGAGAATCCGACGTGCCAGCAAATTGAGGTGGCGAGAACGTAGGCCTCCTTGATGATTTATGTAAGAGACTGCTGCTGTGTTGTCCACCCGCACAAGGACATGGCAGTCTCTCAAATGTTGGAGGAAGTATTTCAGGGCCAGAAATACTGCCATCAGCTCGAGGCGGTTTATGTGCCAATCGAGTTGATGACTCTCCCATTCCCCTTGGGCTGGACGACCACTTAAGACCGCACCCCAACCCGTCAGGGAGGCGTCTGTCGTTAGCATCCTGTGACGACACAACGCACCAAGAGTGGGACCCAAGATGAGAAACCGGGGTCTGAACCACATAGAAAGGGAACGAAGCGCTGGGCGCGTAACCCTTATTTGCCTGAGGGGACTGGCCCTTGGATGAAACCCCTGGCTTTTAGCCACAGCTGAAACAGTCTCATATGGAGAAGGCCCAAAGGAATCACCGTGGACGCAGATGCCATGAGACCTAATATTCGTTGATACTGAAGAACAGTGCAACCCTGACCTAGCCTGAGATTGCTCAGGGAGTTCTGAATGGAGATGACACGAGCGGGAGACAACTGTGCCTGCATCGTGATCGAATTCCATATGACCCCTAAATAGGAAAGTTCCTGGGTCGGGGAAAGAACGCTCTTTTTGGCGTTGAGTCTCAGACCCAGAGAACCTAGATGAGCCAAGACGATATCCCTGTGCTGAACTGCCAGTTTTTGAGACTGGGCTAGAATCAGCCAGTCGTCTAGATAATTCAGAATGCGGATGCCCTGGAGTCGCAAAGGAGCCAGTGCCGCATCCATGCATTTCGTGAATGTGCGGGGTGATAGGGCTAGGCCGAATGGAAGGACCCGATACTGGAAGGCTTCGTCCCCGAAAGCGAACCTCAGGAACTTCCTGTGCTGTGGCAGAATTCCAATATGAAAATATGCGTCCATGAGGTCGATCGTGACCAGCCAATCGTGACGTTGGAACTGAGACACGACGGACTTTACTGTTAGCATCTTGAACTTGAGCGTCCTGACCGAGCGATTCAAGCCACGAAGATCTAAGATCGGACGCAACCCCCCCCTTCTTGGGGACCAGGAAGTATCTGCTGTAATAGCCTGACTCTTTCTCTGGAAGGGGAACATGTTCTATGGCCCCTTTTTCCAAGAGATTTTGCAGTTCTACCCGAAGTAGACACGCCTGTTCCGACCTTACGGTAGTGGAAACCACGCCGTTGAAGCTCGGAGGGCGGCAAGCGAACTGAATTCTGTAGCCTTTTTCTACTGTTTTTAGAACCCACATAGAAATACCTGGCAGAAGTTTCCACGCTGCCAGGTTCTCTGAGATGGGAACTAATTTCAACACTTCCTGTCGAGGGGGTGTCGAATGTTCCGTGTCCTGGATTATGGCAGGGAGCAACGGTACACTCAACATTTTGTTGGAAACCCCAGTCACCCGAAACACCAAGGGTGGCGGGAGTGAAGAGGTTTCGTGAGGGTATCGGGAGGGCCGAAGTGAATGATATACGCACCCTGTCCCGAAGGGAACTACCCTCACAGGGCTGGATACAAGACCGTCAGGGCTTCTTTCTCTTAGAAATACCAGCCCTGAGGTCTTGTTTGGGAGGCTGCTGAGGGCGACGAGCCTGTCCCCAATCTTTGCGAGGGGGAGCACAACTTGCCACGCTTTGCTTTTGAGCCTCCCTCCTAACGGAATCAGGGCGAGACTGGGTGGCCGACGGCCTCGCCCCCTGAGTGCGGGAGGAAGAAACTGCCCAAAGGCTTCCTCATGGTTTTTCGCCTCCTGGAATCTGGAGATAACCGTATTCATGGCGTCTCCAAAGAGACCAGAAGGCGAAATTGGGGCATCAAGGAGGAAAACTCTGTCCTTATCCTTGATGCCGGATAGGTTAAGCCATAAATGCCTCTCCGTGCTGACCAAAGCGGACATAGACCGGCCAATAGCACGGGCTGACTGCTTGGTGGCACGGAGAGACAAATCCGTAGCTCGACGAAGTTCCGAAAAAGCTTCGCCGTCGAGGTCTCTTCCTGCACTCAGGTCCTTTAGCAGGTCAGCCTGGTATGCCTGTAACACAGCCATGGTGTGCAGCACCAGCCTGACCCGCCGCTTGATAAGCTCTCCCGACCAGCATGGAGGTAATCCTGCATGGCTTAGAGGGGAGAGCAAGTTTTTTAAGAGACTATGCCGAACCCGGCGAGAGATAACCCGCAAGTGTCTCTTCGACCGGTGGCATCTTTGAATATCCTCGCGCCTCAGCGCCCACGATAGTTGAATACACCGACGTCGAGGGCACGTGAACGTGTGAGGTATATGGTTTCTTCCACGAACGAGAAAGCTTGTCGTGGAGATCATCAAAGAAGGGAAGGGACTGATGAGGCGTTCCCTTCCCTTGGTCACCAGACAGAAATCTGTCCTCTAACTTGGAGCGCTTGGGGGGATCTTGGTCGCGTGGCCAGTCTAATTGAAGTCTGGCCACCGCGCGAGTAACCACATCGAGTAACTCCTCCGAAGATTTTGAATCGCGATTGGAGTGCTCGGATGTGGTTAACTCAGAATCTGTATCAAGAGAATGGAGGTCCCCCTCGCGAACTGAAGAGGTGCCGAAGCACGCTTCAAGATCATGCGAAGGACCAGCAGGATCTGGGGAGAGAGCGAGCGAAAGGGACAGACCCGTCTCTCGCTCCTCAGCCAGATCCATGCGAGAGCCCCACGAATGAAATGTGGGTGCTGGCTCTCGGAAGTAAGCAAGGCGAGCGCGAAGCATCCCAACCGAAAGTAGGTCACAATGCGCGCACCCGCCCTGCCCCAACGCGAGAGCAGCGTGCTCTTCCCCCAAGCAGACAAAGCAAAATTCATGGGTGTCCTTGTCAGTCATAGAGCGTTGACAAGGAAACACGCATCGTTTGCCCTGATTCTCCGCCATTTTCTTTCTCTTTTTTTTTTTTTTTTTTTTATATATATATATATATATATATATATATATATATATATATATATATATATATATATATATATATATATACATATATAGAGAAAGAAAGGAAAGGAAAGTTCTCTCTTTTTTTTAAAAAAAAGACTTTGTTTTTTAACAAATTTCTAACAAAGAGTTTTGTGAAAACACACAGAGAGAAAGCTCTGAAGAAAAATGTCTGATGACACTCTGGTGACGCCTCCTATTTATAGCCTGGCCACAGGTGCATCCAATGATCTCACCAACCGAGGCTATAAATTCCGGTCAATTTTCATTGACGTGTTACACACATGTTCAGAGCAGCTCACAATAAGATTGTTCCCCATAGCGCTTAGCAGCGCAGCATCATAGTGAAGCTTTTTGTAAAGGGAACATAATATGATGTTGTGTAATTTTAGAATTTTGACAAAGTCAAGTCATTTTTATTTGTATAGCGCCGTTCAGAACACACAACGTTTCAAAGCAGCTTTACAGAAAATAATGCAGTAACAGAAAATGAAACCATAATATCAATAAACTCTTAGAAATGTGATTATGATGTGTGTATAAAAATAAGTAATTAAATAATAATTGTATTTAGAAACCCAGTGAGCAAGATGAAGGTGACTGTAGCCAGGAACACAAAACTCCATAAGATGTTTGGTTAATGGAATAAAATAACCTTGGGAGAAACCAGGTTCACTGTGGGGGCCAGTTCCCCTCTGGTTCCCCTCTGGTTAACAGCATGAATATAATGCCAATATTACTTATTTATGTGCAGTGCAAGTCATGGTTTAAAATATTAAACTACGTAAGTGTTAAGGGCCAGTGTTTAAACAAAGATTTTGTAAGAACTGTAAAATTAATGACTAAAGTCTTTGAAGTTCATCCTGGATTAACTGCAGAAATTCATATTGATGCATTATCCTTTGTTAGTTGGCTGATGAAGGCTTTTGTTGGCAATTTATTGATAGTCTATGTATTCCATTTTAAGAGTGTAGTCCATCATTAGACCAAGGTGATGCAGACCAAGATCAGTGAGGTGCTTTGCAGTTCAACCGGCCGGTAATTTTGGTGAGGTCTTTCCTAAATCCAAGGTTCAGGCAATGGCAAATTAAATATCCCATGGTTGGGGTTGGCATCAGTTCATCCTTTGAGGTCCTTCGTAATAGACTGAAGTGAAGTCTGGTTGGCACCAGCTGCATTTTGTCATCATCACTCAGAGACACTGAGTCGATAACATGCAGGAATGGAGCTGGATCTGACCGGTTCTGGTTACCTCGGAATAGGAGTCACAAGGTTGAGACATGGAAGCAAATAGAAAATAATAGCGTAGATGCCATTAAATTTTTTGCTGAGTTATAGATCATGATCAATGTTTTAGGATCAGGCAGACCTAACTAAAGCAGCCTAATTGTGTGGTGAAGAATAAACTAGGTGTATGCCTGTCTAAATAGATGAGTCTGCGTTCTGAAAAGTGTTAGCGAGACTGTTCCATAGTTTAGGAGACAAATAGGAAAAGGATCTACCCCCTTTTGTGGATTTTGATATTAGTATTTTTGATAATATTAACAGGCCAGAGTTTTGTTATCGTAATGAACGTGATGGAATATAGTGTAGAAGAAGGTCACTTTAGAACTGTGGAGCTAGACCATTCAAAGCTTTGTATGCAGTTGACAGAATTTTAAAATTAATATGAAATTTAACATGTAGCCAATGTAACAATGATAAAATGGGGCTAATATGATACTATTTATTTTACATTTGAACCAATTGAAGTTTATTTATTGAACTTGCTGGACATCCTCCTAGTAATGCATTACAATAATCTAGTCTTGAGGTCATAAACACATGTAAAGTAGTTCGCCCTCACAGGCAAGGAAGAAGCGAGAAACCGGCTTAATGTACAAATAATATTTTAATGTAAAACTCAAAAGACAAACATATAGGACGTCGGACATGTCCGTAAGGATCTCTCTCTCTCACACCGCCCTCTGCGAATCGGCCTTTATCCCTCTCGGTGGCTCGATTAGCCTAATACGGGACCGGGCGTGTCGAGTCACGACCCGGCCCCGCCCTCCACCGTGCCTGAATTAACGCATGAATTAGTTTTTTGGCATCAGCAAAAGAGAGTATGTGTCATAACTTAGCAATATTTCTTAGGTAGAAGAATGCTGTTCTACAAACATTGGAAATTTGATTTTCAAATGACATATTGGTATCAAATATAACACCTAAGTTATTCGCTGTTGAAGACGATGTAACAGTACATCCACTGAGAGTCAAATGGTAGTTTAGCGGCTTATTTTTAGAGGTTTTTGGTCCAGTAACTAGTACCTTTGTTTTGTTGGAATTGAGTGGAAGAAAATTTCTGGACATCTAATCTTTGATTTCATAGATACACTCTGCTAATTTGGAGAATTGTGAAATTTCATTGGGTTTTGAAGAAATATAAAGTTGGGTATTGTCAGCATATGTTGACTTATCCATGATTCCTAATAATATCTCCCAGGGGAAGCAAGGAGAAAAGCAGATGCCCTAAAACTGATCCCTGTGGAACTTCATGCTTAACTTTGATTGATTTGACAATTCCTTGTTTACACAGACATAAAAGGGACATAATTAGCCAATTCTCCAAGATCAAGTTGAGTTAATAATATTAAGAAGAGGTTCTGAGATTACAGGGAATACCTCTTTTAAGAGCTTAGTTGGTATTGGATCTAACATACATGTTGTAGATTTTGATGTTTCAATACGTTTTGTTTGCTCTTCTTGACCTATGACAGCGAAGGTTTGAAGTTTCACATGTGGAAAATTATGAGACACTCTTTTCTGAGGTACTGTGACAGATATATAATTATTGCATAATTTTAAATTTATTTCTGGTTATTTAAAATTTATCAGTAAAGAAATTAATGAAGTCATTACTATTGTGCTGCAACAGAATATCTGGTTCAGTTGATGCTTTATTCCTAACCAATTGAGCAACAGTACTGAATAAATATCAGTATCAAGAGTGCTAGAGAAGACTGTATTTATACTTTCTGTTATTACATTAAGTTATTCTAGACTTTTTGGCTTACTGAGTATGTGAGACAATTCTTGAAGATTATTAGTGAAGCTATCTTTAGTGCATGAACAATAGCGTGGTGTAGATTACAACAATAGCTAATCACAGCATACAAGAGACATAGTAAAGATTTTAGATGTCACTGCTCTGCTGTAGAATTTCTATAGTATCAACATCAAATCCATATAAAATCTAACGAATGATTATGGCGATGAGTTGGTCCTCATTTTGTCTGACTCCAAGCAAATTGAGAATATCCATGAACTCTAATCCCAGTGTGTCATTTTCATAATCTATGTGAATGTTGAAGTCACCAGCAATTAAAGCTCTATCTACAGGAACTACTAGATCTGATCACCAAGAAAATCAGTATAAGGCCTGTGTGATCTATACGCTAATAATAGGATAATGAACAAATAGTGCTTTGTATCGTATCATTGGGGATGAGGAAATAACTTTAACCCTTAACTTTTCAAGTCGCACAATGTTGAATAGAATATGCTGCTTTAAAAACAGTATAAAACACAGGGCATATTGTGCATGTGTAATGTTGTTAGATGCAGACACAAACAATAAAATGACTGTCAAACGATTTAAAAGACAGGTAAAAATTAGTGACCAATATACAAGAACATGCATTTGAAGCAGTACAATTATTCAGTAGTATCCGAAACTGATATATCATTTTTTTTTCCCCCTAAATTGACCATATTGACTGCGGAATGTTTTTGTGATGACATCCCAGCCAACCCAGTTTGCTGCACCAAGCCCCCGCCCCCCCACACACTTCAAAACTCCGGTGTTGGTTTCTCACAGAATTATTATCTCTCACTGTTTGAAGATGCACTCTAGTGAACAGTAACCGATACACCTTCTCATACAACACCTGCTCATAACTTTCCCTCTCTCATCTGTCTACTCTTCTGAAGCATTACTGTTTAAGCCTGAATCATTGTGACGTATTTTCCATGGTATGGTTTCCCTGAGGGCAAATCCGTGTCCCCCTTTGTTGGGCCCCCCCCGCCACCGGTCACCATGCCGCCCCCCTGGGTAGGACCTACCATGGGGCTTCTTCCATATGCAGCTGGTAAGCAGTATGCACCCCACGTGTTAACCTCCCCTTTGGCAGGATGTGGCCTCCGCGGTGTCTTCTCCTGTGGGAAGAGCACTTTCCCTAATGTTAATAAATATGGCCCCAGTTGAATAAATGTCTTTTATGTGGGAGAGAAAAAAAAGAGAGAAAAGTTTGTGACTGACATGTCCTGTTCCCATTGTGAATACGTCTTGCCCCCGGGGTGCGAGGGACTGTGTGACATTTTTTGGGCATTGGGCAGGCTGCACCTGCACTGCCAGTCCACTTAACATAGTTCAGCTGGTTGTGTTGTTTCGTATAGGGACCCCTAGTGTCACTACATCGACACAATGTACAACTACGAGTAAGTGACAGATGTGAAAGTCTTGTGTACTGTTGTAACCTCCGTTCCCTGAAGGAGGGAATGAGACATTGTGTTTGCCACAACGCTGTACTACCCGCTGAAATGGCCGGGACCCTGTCTCGGCACCTCAGAACAAAATCTGAATGAGTGATTGCGAGCCAGTTCCTTTTAAACTTATATGCCTGGGGGAGTGGTAAGCAAATTCCACTCGCCAATTCCCATTGGCCTTTTCTCAAAGATCAGAGGTGTTTGGGGCTCCCAAGAGCGACCCCAATTGTCACTACATCGACACAATGTTTAATTCCCTCCATCAGGGAATGGAGGCTACAACAGTAACCCCATCCATTAATTGGCTCTATAACTCCCCAGTGTCAGGGTTGGTGGATTGTACAGGTGCAATATGGATGCCTTCGCATCATCCAGGTGGATGCTGCACACTGGTGGTAGTTGAGGAGAGTCCCCTGTTCACTGTGTAAAGCGCTTTGAGTGTAGTGTCAGAAAAGAACTATATAAATGTAACTGTTAGGTAAACAGTAACCAAGACGTTTTCTCAGGTGGAATGTCCAGTTGTTTTTAAGCTTTTGGTTTTAGGTTGTGCACAGAAAAGTGTCTATGTTTGGTATTTAATTAACTGTGTGCATTATTTACGGCATCAGAAAATGACTGAAATAGAGCCATGTTAACGTCTAGGTTACGTATGTAACCTCCATTCCCTGATGGAGGGAACGAGACATGTGTCGAAGAAGCGACACGAGGGGTCTCTCTTGAGCACCGAATATGCCTCTGATCTATGAAAAAAGGCCAATGAGAAGTTGAGTCGAGTTCATTCAGGATTTTTCTGAGGAGCCGGAAATGGTCCGGCCACAACAGAGGCTTGGCTTAGCGACGTGGCAGGGAGGACACAACATCTCGTTCCCTCCATCAGGGAATGGAGGTTACATATGTAACCTAGGCGTTCCCCGTCTGTCGCTCACTTCAACGTTGTGTCGAAGAAGCGACACTAGGGGTCCAATTTAAATCACGGCATGCGCTGAGCCGTGTACGTGTACTGCTGACACAGGAGGGGACAGGTATTTTACGTGCAAAGGCGACCAGCTGTGTCAGACTGCACGTACCCTTCCCCAATGCCCCCAAAATGTCGTCGGAATCCTTCTGGTTACCCTAGACAGGGGAACAAGGCGACGCTTGCCATAGAGCAAGAACGGCCGGGGCCCTTACACGCATCAAGGGAAGGGGGTCTTACCCAGTTTCCTATTCTTTCAGGGAGAAAAGACCCTGCGGAGACCACACCTGCCCGGAAGGGGGAGGTAAGCGTGGCGAATACATCACATGGGTTTTTAGGTGACATGTGGAAAGTGGTGCAGTGGTAGATCCAACCTCAAGGAGGGGGGAGTTGCTACAACACGGCGACCAGAAGGCAGCAGAGGAACTGCCTAAGGGAGATGCGGGTCCACTTCTTAAGGGGACCGTACATCGGACAATACACACAGGGGGAGTCCACGTAGGAGTCCTGACCTGTGGAGCACCTATTCCAGTACAGGGTAGATTAAGTACTGCAGTGGATTGGGTCGGCATGTTCCTCCGCTGAACTGCAAAAGGGCTAGGGAGGAATCATCCAGGGATCTGAATGAGTGGAATCTCCTGGGAGCCAAAGCGCACAGTTTTACCTCGGCTGAGGGAAAGAGTGCCAGGTGCAAGTGATCCACTCGGCCAGTCCATCAGTGTGTTACCGAGTTCTACCGGCTCGGACCTGAGAAAACACGGGACGATACTGACTCAACCCGGAGATTGTAGAATCTCGCAAATGTATTAGGTATTGCCCAACCCACTGCTCTACATATGCCTGCCAGTGGGGTGCCCCTGGCCAGTGCCCATGAGGATGCAACACTCCATGTTGAGTGTGCTCGGACCTGCAAGGGGGGGGGGGCGGGGGGGGGGGGGCACGGCCTGGGTGTGATAGGCCAATGAAATGGCATCCACGACCCAGTGGGAAAGCCTGTGTTTGGAGACAGCGTTCCCTTTCTGCTGTCCGCCAAAGCAGACAAAGAGCTGCTCAGAACATCTATAACTCTGCATGCAGTCCAAGTAGGTACACAAAGTACATACCGGACACAGCAACGAAGGGACTGGGTCTGCCTCCTCCCGGGGCAGCGCATGCAGGTTCACTACCTGGTCTCTAAAGGGCGTGGTAGGAACCTTGGGCATGTAGACTGGTCGTGGTCTTAGGATCACATATGTGTCTGCCGGGCCGAACTCCAGGCAAGTGTCGCTAACAGAGAACGCTTGCAGGTCCCCGACCCTCTTGATGGAGGTGAGCGCAATCAGCAGGGCCGTCTTTAGAGAGAGGGCCCTGAGTCCAACTGATTCTAGCGGCTCGAAGGGAGGTCTCTGGAGGCCGCAAGGACCACTACGAGATCCCAGGAGGGGAATAGGCTTGGCCGGGAGGGATTCAACCTCCGGGCGCCTCTCAGGAACCTGATGATTAAGTTGTGCTCACCCAAAGACTTGCCGTCTACTGTGTCATGGTGGCCAGCGATAGCGGTGACATACACCTTCAGGGTGGAAGGGGACAGCCTCCCCTCCAGCCTCTCCTGCAGAAATAAAAGCACTGACCTAACTGTGCACCTCTGTGGGTCTTCAGCCCGAGAAGAGCACCAATTCGCGAACAAGTGCCACTTCAGGGCGTAAAGTTGCCTGGTAGAAGGAGCTCTGGCTTGGTTGATCGTGTCTACGACAGCAGGTGGTAGACAAGCTAGATCTTCCACGTCCCGTCCAGGGGCCAGACATGGAGGTTCCAGATGTCTGGGTGCGGATGCCAGAGTGTGCCCCATCCCTGAGAAAGAAGGTCTTTCCTCAGGGGAATTTGCCAGGGAGGGACTGTCGCAAGGAGTACAAGGTCCAAGAACCAGGCCCGGGTGGGCCATTAGGGAGCCACTAGGGTGACTTGTTCCTTGTCCTCCCTGACCTTGCACAGCACCTGTGCAAGAAGGCTCACTGGGGGAAATGTGTACTTGCACAGCCCCGCAGGCCAGCTGTGTGCCAGTGCGTCTGCCACAGGGGATCCTCTGTTCGGGAATGTCAGAGCGGGCAGTGGGAGGTCTCTCGGGAGGTAAGCAGGTCTACCTGGGCCTTGCCGAACCGTTCCCAGATCAGCTGGATCGACTGGGGGTGTAGCCTCCACACTCCACTGGGCGTTGTCGTGCAACCGCTATCAGATTGAGGTTGCCGGGGATGTGAGTCGCTCCAAAGGAGGAGACGACGGGCAAGTCGTGACATGTGGTGGGAGCGCACGCCGCCTTGGCGATTTATGTACGCTACCGTGGTGGTGCTGTCTGACCTGACTAGGACATGTTTGTCTTGAACTAACGGGAGAAACTTCCACAGGGTGGAGAAAACAGTCAGCAACTCTAGGCCATTGATGTGCTATCGCAGCGGGGCCCTTTCCAACGGCCGGTGGCTGCGTGCTCGTTGCACATGGCGCCTGAACCCAATTTGGAGGTTTCGGTCGTGGCCAGGACGCATCGGGACACCTGCTGCAAGGGGACCCTTGTCCGCAGAAATCTGAGGTCTGTTCAGGGTTTTGACATTTAGTTGCAGGCGGGGGGGGGGGGGGGGGGGGGGATTGTCACACAGTGCGTGACGCGGCGCCATGCTCATCTCGTGACTCGAGTCTGGGGCCAGTGCTGAAGCGTTTCTCATATGCATCAAGCCCAGCGGCACGGCTGCCGCGGAGGAATTCATATGCCCCAGGAGCTTCTGGAAAGAAGGGAAGGGTCCCTTTTAAAGGGACCGCCGTGCCCAGCCTGAAGGCGGCAAGGCATTTTAGCACTGACTGTGCCCGGTCGTTGGTGAGGCGTGCTGACATTGAGACATGCCGAGAAAAGAGATGCTCTGAACCGGGGCGAGCTAGCTCTTTTCTCAGTAGACCTGAAGCCCTAAACGGCTGAGCACCTAGTATCTGTGAGCGCATATTAATTCTCGGGAGTGGGCCAGAATGAGCCAGTCATTGAGGTAATTAAGTATGCAAATGTCGGCTTCTCGGAGCGGGCAGCCTCTGTGACTTTCGGGAAGACGTGAGGGGACAGAGACGGGCCAAAGGGGAGGACTTTGTACTGATACACCTGGCCGTCGAACACGAGCCATAAGAAGGGTTGGTGTTGAGGCAGAATTGAGACGTGGAGGTACGCGTCCTTCAGGTCTGCCGTTGCGGACCAATCTAGATGCCGTACGCAAGTTAAGATATGTTTTTGCGTGAGCATTCTGAATTCTGAGCAGGTAGTACGGCGTCGGGAGGCGAAGACGCGTCCCGAGGCTCGAGTGCTGAGAAAAGACTCAAAGCACTTACCTTGCTCCGCACACCCGGCAGGGGCTGGGTTAGTGACTGTGGAGGAGGTCTGGTACAGGCGTCCTCTAGACTCATCAGAACCGGCCGGCCAGGGAACAGTCGTGGGGCTGAAGGCGGGGGGGGGTCCGCGTCCAGCATGCCAGGACTGTAGGGATCTGGCGGCAGAGTGCCGTGAGAATGGCATTTGCGGGCCAGGTGACCCAGAGACAAAGGAAATGTTATTGAGAATGTGGGTACCGCAGCCCCGTCTAGGGCGGGCTGCAAATCAAATAAATTCAACAAAAGATTCTCCTCCCAGTCCTCCACAGGGGAACGGAGTGGTCTGCTTACCAGCTCCGGAGCTAACGTCTTGGTCTCTGGGTCGGACGTCTCAGGAGTGCCTAGGAGCCTTCCGGGTCCTCGAGAGGGTCTGTGAGACATGGGGTGTCGGCTTCCTGCGGGGTGCTTGACGCGCGGGCTGAGAGCTGGGCCCGGGTTGAGGTGGAGCAGGGTGTTTCTTAGCCACAGGAGGATGCCCTCGGCAAGCAGAAGAGGCATGGCCCATGGCGGCAGGCTTGCGGAGGGGTAGGATGTGTGAAATGGTCTCCGTCTGCTACTTCACTGTGGAGAACTGCTGGGCAATGTCCTCGACGGTGTCGCCGAAGAGGCTGAACTGGGAGACAGGGGTGTTGAGAAAGCGAGCTTTGTCAGTCTCACGCATCTTGACCAAGTTCAGCCACAGATGACGTTCCTGGACACGAGCGTGGCCATCGCCTGCCCGAATGACTGCGCTGTGACCTTTTTGGGTCTGAGGGTGAGGTCGGTCGCTGAGCGCAGTTTCTGCAACACATCGGGATCAGGGTTACCCCCGTGCAGATCTTTAAGTGCCTTGGCCTGGTGGACTTGCAGGAGGGCCACGGCGTGCAGGGCGGAAGCGGCATGTCTGGTGGCGTTGTAAGCTTTAGCGGTCAATGAAGACGTCGTCCTACAGGTCTCGGAGGGGAGAACATGACGACCCCGCCAGGTGGTAGGGTTATTCCGGGGCACAAGTGGAGTGCAACAGCCCTGTCCACCTTGGAAATCGCCTTGTACCCCTGGGCCACTCTGCCGCCGAGGGTAGCGAGAGGGGATGAGCGAGTGGCTTTGTGACAAGTGGAAAGGGGTGCTCTCCATGAAGACATCAGCTCATCATTCACTTCCGGAAAGAACGGGACCCGGGGGGTAGGCTGTGAGCGGCGCTCAGACCCCAGGAACCAGTCATCCAACCGCGATGGCTGTGGGGAGGACGGAGGGTTCCAGTCCAACCCCATGCTGCCGGCGGCCCTGGAAAGCATGCTGGTCATCTGTGCGTCAGTCTCAGCCTGGGCGTGTTGGCCCGAAGGCGGCAGCCTAGGGGAGTCATCCGCGTCACACGCCGCACTCTCTGATGCAGCGGCGAGCTCATCCACCTCGAGCTCTAGAGGATAAGCAGGCTGGCTGTGAGGCGAGCCGCTGTTGCCTCGAGCATGGACGGGAGTCAATGGCATGTTGGGGGGGGGCGGGTTGTCCGAGGGGGCGTACCCGGTGGAGCTGCACCTGCTGCCGTCCACAGATTGCCTCCATCACCAATCGCATCGTCTTCAAACCCATGGGAAGAAGGAGCAATGCGGGGGGCGGCTGGAGTGGCACGCTTTCTGTTGAAAGCGAGCTGCAACCGCAACGTTGCCATGGTCATGCTCTCACAATGAGAACATGAACCATCCACAAACGCTGCCTCGGTGTGATCGCTGCCCAGACACACAAAACAACGCCTGTGGTCGTCTGAAGCAGAGAGCACTCTACCATATCCAGGAACTACACAGGGGCGGAAAGTCATCTTTAAAAAGACGCGTCCTGAAAAGGACATTCAACACCGCTGTGTATTGCTCTTTTGAGGAAATTACTCTTTTACATGAAAAAAATCACTCTTTTAATAAACTCTTTTAAGTTCTGCGCTGTCGAAGTGCCCAGGGGCAAACTGCACTGCCGTGCAGCGAAGAAGAAAGTCGCTGTAGTGCGCCGTAGATCCAACAGCAGAGAGCGTCAGAGGAACAGGTGTGTGACTCGCAGCTCACTGCAAACACAACCATCGACTCCGAAGAAAATTTCTGAATGAAATCAATGTATTTCCCCGCCTTTATACCCTTATGTCCGGGGGCGGAGTATGCAAATACTGTCTGCCAACATCTCATTGGCCTTTTTTCATAGATCAGAGGTATATTCGGCGCTCAAGAGAGACCCCTAGTGTCGCTTCTTCGACACAACGTAGAAGTGAGTGACAGACGGGGAACTATATACACTTTGACCATCTTATTAACCAAACATTCCCAGTGGCTTGATTCTTGGCGTTTTAAATGTGCATCTCACTGAAATTGGAACACTTGATTGGTAATCAAGCCAACATGTTTTTGAGGCCTGGCAAGCAAATAATTATCATCAACTCACATCACTTGAACTCACATCACTTCTTGGCTCTAATATGAGCAATTACTCCAATCTAATTATTTGCCAATTTTCAATTCCCATATTTATTAATACCCAATCCCTTAGCTGGCCTATTAGATCTACATCATGTTCCTCATTATTTTGAAGAATTCAAGGAGATTTTGCACAATTTCTCACTAATGTGAAAATAAAAACAACCTATAAACATTGTGTCTCTCTTTCTCTAGCTTTAATGATTCCATTCATCAAATGTGATGTCAAATATAATCTCATAATGTGTTTGGACTCTTCTGAACAAAATGATGGAGTGAAAATGGCTTTGAACATACATAACCACACATAATATTTATTATTAAAAAAAGTATTAGTAAAATACTTTTAACACAATGCTTCTTAACGGTTGTTCATAATAACTGTCATATGTCAGATATTTCTATTTGGACTGAACGTCAGTTTAAAAAAAAAGAACAAACAAATCAAAACTGGGCATTACTGTAAGATTATCATGTTGAACAGATTATGTTAAACTTCTGGATGTTTCACCCATCCTTTTTTCATTGTTCAGTGGTTGTCATAGACTGTATTAACAAAAGAACCTTAAATGCAGATTTGACCCCTACAGTGGTGGCACAATGGTACAGATGTACGACAGGAAAAGCTGTGACTGGCAGGCAGAGCTTGGGTGATCCTGAGACAGGTGTCTCAATTGTTATGTGAAGAATCATGTGGGACAAGTGGATGGGGCTGTTCGTCATGTCCTCAGACAGGATGACGAATTGGCTGACACAGCTTTGATAAGTGCTGTCATATTTGTCATCTCTATTGAGCTAGACTTTAAGCAGCCCTCGCTCCCTGTCCAAAATAGTATGACCACGAAAACTTCAGTGATGTCACACAAAACCGAATGTAATAAATTAATTTAATTATTAGGATAATTTAACATGGCATCCTAGATTTAATTAATTCCTATTTAAAATGTAATGCAATTTAATACTAATAATCATAATAGTAATAACAATAATGATACTTTACGATAAGTTTGTTTGCATCAACATTAGTTAACTACATTAGTTAACATGAACTAACAATTAATAATATGTTTACAGTACATTAATCTTGTTTAATGAACTACAACGAACAATTGTATTTTCATTAATCAACATTAAACAAAATTAATACATGCTCTAATAAATATTGTTCATTTTGAGTTCATGACAATGCATAAACTAATGTCAACAAATTGAAACTTATTGTTAAATGTTACAGAATATTCCAGTATTGCTCTTTGTAGTTTACCTAATATTTTCTAACTTTTCAAACTGATGGTAAAAATGTATCTGTTTATCAAAGTTTTAACAGTTTTGGAGAGTGCCAACATCAATTATGTATATGACAACTCCATGGACAGTTCAGTGATTGACTGCCTGTTGCTAGAATTAGACAGTCAAACTGACATATTCGAAGGATGGGAAGTGATTGCATTATATCCCTCTGCCCACTAAAAACAGCACGCATAAAATTTAAATCTGGGTAATGTTCCTAAACCTGTAGGGCAAACATTGCTGAGGATCAAGGCCTTTCTAGCTGAATGTTCCATATAATCACCTCCTAGAGAAAATCTCATTATTCCAGGGCCTGATCTCTGTGTGAAGGGCAGAATAGCAACTATGAC
Source organism: Moxostoma hubbsi (assembly GCA_032164185.1). NCBI lineage: Eukaryota > Metazoa > Chordata > Actinopteri > Cypriniformes > Catostomidae > Moxostoma > Moxostoma hubbsi. The sequence goes on from JAVLUX010000009.1 coordinate 29,846,749, forward strand.
TCAGGCCAAATTAAAACTTTGACCTGTGCGTTAATCAAGTATAGCTGAGCTGGGGTCAATGGCAGTGCAGACCCCACTGGGGCCTCTTTAAAAGGCCTGACAAATCCCAAACCAGTGCTGGAGCCAGTTAAGGGCCATGGACCAGATCACCATCCTGCAGTTCAAGAGGCTGATTAAACATGTGCACTGCAGGACATGTCAAAACAGCCCTGCTCTGAGCATGTTCACGAGTATGCACATCTATCATCTGGAGAAGATCAACAAATGACACAACGAGGTTCAGTTAACTTCAGTTAACCTGTTTTCAAACGAGAAGTGATATGCTTTGTCAACCAAAGGTCAGTTGCCCAGGAAGACATTCATTATGCAATTGAATATAATTAAATATCTCGGATGTAATTTTTGTGACTTCTTTCGCATAAGTTCTGAACAAGCAATTGCTTTATAAGAGATTAAAGTGTAATAAAAAATAATTAGTAGGTCAGAGGCTTAAATGGTTATTTCCCAAAAAGTCATTTTTTTTTCATGAAAAATAAATAAATGAATTAAGCAAAATATTTTCCATGCAATGAACGTGAATGGCGACTGAGGCTGTGAGTGTACACGAGTGTACATTTTTTTATTTATGTTTAAAACTTTTTAATTAGTTAGAATAAGGATTCTCCAGGCTTCCTTTATTGAAATCTATTATTCTCAGCCTTGTCCAAAGATGCTTAGAGACGCTTATGAGAAAAGGGGATGTTCTGGTGAGGAGTAGATTCTGTACGTGTTGAAACTTTACTTTAAAGAGAGCTTAAAATCATCAGATCAGTGGATTGCACAAGCTAATTTTTCAGTTAAGGGAATGTTTAGTGATACACAGGCTCACTTTGACAGTCCAAATGAGAAGAATTGAACTCAAATATCAGATTACTCAGCATTTCATCTTCAAAGAGTTCGGTTTACTGCATTTATGCATTATATTCATATTTGAAATTATTAGTTATATAGATGAGCAATTATTCCATTTAGATGCAGCATGATCCAAACAACAGCGACCATTGTATTAAATATCATACTTACCTCATAGATATGCTATTGATTTTAGATTTAATAGTTCAGAGCAGGACAAAACATGACCATTTTGAAATCAGATTTCTTGAGGGTAATCTTTCTGAATGTTTTCATCCCAGTAGACAATGAAATGTCAGTCTCGACATGATGATCGATCAAAATAAATCAATATGTTGTAATCATTAAACGTGTTCTCTCTAATATCTGTTTATGTGAATGAGAAACGAGAACAAAAGGTGTAATCCTGTTGTTTTAAGCAACACAAAATGAACATCTGTTTTGATGTCCATTCAACATGCATGTAAATAAATTGTAGTAGTAAGTAGTATGTCTTGACTCGCCCATTACGTCATTGATCTGTGTACTATTACTTGTGCTGTTTTTCAATACAGATTTTTAGAATTGTGGTGAGGGACAGATCTGATTTGTTCAGTCCATAACTGTGGAAACAGACTAAAGTAAAAAGCTCTGTGATACCTGAAAAAAAATATATGCAGTGTCATTTAACCTGTTATGATTGATAGTAGTCAAGGCAAGGATGAAGGCGATGAGTAGGACCCAAATGCAGATTTATTGAAGATAGCTGATGACACAGGAACAGGGCAAGGACTCGAAACAGGAACAGGCTAGGCTAGGCTAGGCCTAAGACAGGGCTGGGCTGGGCTAAGACTAAGACTAAGACTAAGACTAAGACTAAGACTAAGACTAAGACTAAGACTAAGACTAAGACTAAGGTGCAACAGGCACCGGGCACCGGGCACCGGGCAGAGGTCAGGATTGCAACAACAACCAATACTTGACGAAGTACAAGGGAAACATGAGGACTTAAATACATGAACAGGGGAAACAACAGCCAATGGACAAACAGGACTCAAACAGGATAATAAGGTGATTAACTAAAACCAATGACAAAACTAGAACTGATAATCAGGCAATAAACAATGAACCAATGAAAACCAAACACTTGAACATGGAGGGGAAACAGGACATGACAAGACTTCAAAATAAGAGTGCATAAAACAAAAGGCAATACGGAACATAAAAGGTGCCAAAACTTAAAATAAGAGTGCATAAACAAAGAATAATATGGAACATAAAAGGTGCCAGAACTTAAAATAAAAGGTACACAAACCAAAGACGGTGTGGATCGTTACATAACCTTTCATTTTGATTGATTTCCCCTGAGATTTACAAAATGTGTTGAAGTCAGTGTGATGAAAGACCCATAGCACAACTCTATACTGTGTGTGATGAGTAAGATCGTAAGTTATAGTGATAAAGTCAAACATTCTGGGAAAACCTCACCTAACCTGAAAATGAACCAACAGGTTTCGCAGACTGTACCCAGGTCTTGGCGACCTGTTTTCTGAATTTTCAATTGAAAACAGGAAGAGAAAACAAAAATGGGCACTTGCATGTTCTTTTCCAAAAGCTTAGTCATTATACAAGCTGTTGAAATCCCTGATGCCAGAACTCTTTTAGGTTGCTGGGTAGAAAACAATCACCTTCCAGCCAATAGGAGTCATATGAATGAGCAGTAATTACTTGGTTTGAATTATGATACAATGACAGACATATGTGGTTTTGAAGTGATGGTCCTCAATAATACATTAGCCGAGAGTAGACCGACCTTTTCCTGTCTCAAATCCAACAGAGGATCCTCTGGGTCAGAATCCCATTTTAAATTACCTCAACCAGGAGATATTAAATAAATGACATGGCATTTCCTACTCATGCCACTCTTAAGAAAGGATAATAAGAGAGCAGTTCTTATGTGCTCACACTTGAGAATGGCTGGCTTTGATGGTCAGTTGTTTGATAGGATTCTGTGCAGTCACATCAGAAGATAATCACATTTTCCAGAAATGTGTGAATATCTTCAAAACATATTCACACATTTCTGGGAGATGTGTGAAGATCTCCCATGGTTGTGTGAATATCTTTTCTCCTGCCACCCTTTTTCTGACCCGATGTGAACCTGAGAATCCTTCGAAATGAAATGGACTAATCCAGGTTTTATTCGTTTTTATTTGTGGGCTGATGATATCTCTTTTTCTGTCTCTTCTCATCTTCCTGTAGCCATCTGCGGCTCTCTCTACATCCTTCTCTCTCTCTCTATTTAATTTAATAAAGGGTATTCCTAAAAAGAAGCCGGCGACAGTTTAACAGTCATCACAAAGAGGAATGGCTTTCATTAGATCCAATCTGCCCCTTTTAGAGGATTTCAGTTTGACTATGGCACAGAGCAGAAAGCAGCAACAAAATTTACATTGAGGTGTAGCTAGAAGGAAGGCAACTTCATCGGGCCATCAAAGGCTCTCTTCTGCTAGAGAGAGAAAGGGAATCCCGAAATCAATCATAACTGTATTGTTTCTCTTTCTGCCCCTCACCCAGCCCTCTTCCTGTTCAAATCCAGGCCCTGGGGAGACGGTCGCATGCTAATCCCCGTCTGATATAATGATGCAAAGTCTCTGATCCTCATTCTCTACACACGACACTGCTCTTCAAAGCCCAATTTATGACAATACATCTGCAGAGATGCGCGAAGTCTTTCCATCAAAATGAAAAACAAAACAAAAGAGATGCTAGCTCAATCCCTGTGTTCAGCTTATCAGTAAACGGTTGCTTTTCAATGTACAAATTCTGTTGCATTGGAAACATAGGTATTATGTGACATAATGGGTTTGGCAGGTGTTAGCACACAATTGACAGTGTACTTACGGTGCATGTCAAATAGGATTGTGCATATTTTTTTTTTAATCAGTTGCCAAATTCATTCCCAGCTTTTTACCTGAGGACAGAGGATGCCTGAAACCTAATAATTTTATCATTCTTTCAGTTATGGCAGCTTTAGCGGTGCAATTAAGAGTTACAAAAGTAAGAAAATCAAAACCCTATTAAATATAATTTTCATACTCCATCCAAATAATTCCACCATGCATATATTCAGGTTGTGATATTTTCTAGATATTCATTTATGGTACATTATTTTTCTGATGTGTCTAAATAAATTCCCAAATGTGCTGTCTTGTAAAGGTCAGGATGTGTTTCTTCTCAAAGAAATTATTTTAGATTAGAATGCTGTCATTTATCACAGTAACACAGATGATAATAATTACTGCCAAAAATAACAATTTACTGTACCCCTACCAAAAATTTTAAGTGGCTTTTAGGTGATAATGTCACCTGCATTATCACAAAAGAACATTTACATTAAGTGCTCTCTCCAGTGCTGGTCCTCCCTAGATGCTAACTACACAAATTGAATAGGGCCCCCAATCCACCAGGGGGCCCCCATTCTGTCAAAGATGTTTATAGTAGCCTAGGTAATGATATTTAATGCTGAAGCTGACATGGCCATGGTTTTGAAGTGAAGCTGCCATCAGTCAGGAGCAGAAAAAAGGAATGTGAAACAAGAGAGCATGAAAGTATGTATTTTAAAGGCAATTTTCAAGGCATGATTCTCAATTATGTTTTTATAATTAAACTGCTCAATGAGAACTTCAAGACACTGAAGACATTGTTGCATAGTGTTCTGTAAAGCTGCTTTGAACCCATGTGTATTGTGAAAAGTTTTGTACAAATAAAAATTACTTGACTAATATTTATCAAGGTTAACATTCTTTTTTAATCTTTACATTATCATTGCAATGCTCATACTCCAGGTGTCTGGCTTCGATATCACAATGCCACATTGAAAGTAATTTCTTAATTTGTATCAGGAGTACACATCAAAGCATGCAAAATCAAAATGCAACATATTTGTTTTAGATTGTAATAAAGAAGCACTCACCTGGCAAGCTCTGCTGTCATGTCAATGCTTCAATAAACAATATCTATTAGAACTTGGTAACACTTTACAATAAGGTTCCATTTATTAAGTAACATTAACAAATATTAATAAATTAATAGATTATAAAAGTATACCGTTCATTGTTAGTTAATGATACTTAATGTATTAACTAATGTTAACAAACAGAACCTTATTGTAAAGTGTAACCTAGAACCTTTAGTCCAACGTTTGCACATTTAGAGAAATATTGATGGATTATTTTTATTATTGATAACTATTTATTTGGTAAATTATGCGGATCGGAAAAGCATTCAGCTGACAAAATCTCTCAAATGTGAGTTATAATTTTTCAGAAAGCTAGGTGATGCTAGAGCGATATTTTTGGTGAGCTGTCAGTCAAAATATGATTTAACTTCTTTATTTTTTATGTTTGATCTGTTTTATGATTTAGTTCTTGTAGTTTATAGATTATTGTGGAGTGGGACATGGTCATGTGTCTGTTGCTGGGGAGAGAGGAAGTGGTAAGTGCCATCACCTGGTGATTTAATGATACATAACACCTGTGTCTCATTACATTGACAACAGAGACGGGCTTGAAAAGCCGCCGAGAACACCAGTGAGAGGGAGAGAGAACGACACGAGAAACCAGAAATTGCCATGTCCTAGTAAACCTTCTATTTAGCTGAAAAGCCTGGCCTTGATTTGTGTGGCTGGGAAGCCCGTGTTTTTATTTGTGAAGTTGAAGCTTTAATAAAAAGCTATAGTAACTGGACTGCTATCCCGCTCCCTTCTTGCTCAAATCTATTACAATTATACAACTTTATATAAAGTGTATAGTTTCGAAAAAGTTGAAATACTGAAAAATGTTGTCATAAATGTTAACTAATATCATTACTTAGCATGGTGTTAGGCCATTTTTTTTTTTTAATCTGCTCTCAGGGACAATTCTCAAGTTTATCAGTTAGACCAGCAGCATCAGCGAAACGCCTGTAATGTAATTTTTAGTGTTTATGAAAAAGTTGTGTCTTTAGCCATTTTGTAAATTTTTTTTGTTGTTTCACCACAGAGGTACAGTGAAGCCGAAAGTCCAGGAAAGTGATTTGATGCCTCTTTGTATTGGTACCACAAGGCGCAACTCATTTACAGACCACAGCCTTTTGGAGGAAACGTAGCTTCGAATGACTGATTTTAGGTAAGCTGGCGCAGACCAAGCAACTGTTCTGCATGCCAGCATCAGCCTTGAACTTGAAACATGCAGCAACTGGCAGCCAGTTTAGAGGGACAAAAAGGCGTGTAACATACGCTCTCTTGGGTTCGTTGAAGACCAGCCGTGTTGCTGCCTTCTGTATCATTTTCAGAGGCCCAGTTGTGCATGCTGGAAGGCCGGCTAAATGAGCGTTACAGTAGTCCACTCTATATATGACAAGAGACTGAACAATGAGTTGGTTTGCATGATCAGAGAGGAAGGGTCTTATCTTCCTAATGTTGTAGAGTGCAAATCTACATGATCGGGCTGTTTTTGAGATATGGTGGTGAAATGAAGTTGGTTTTCAGTGGCTGCCCACAGGTTTCTGACCAATTTGGATGATGCTATTGTGGATGAACTCAGCTGAACAGTGATGTTGTGCTCAACAACAGGTTTGGCTTGAAAGATGAGGGGCTCGGACTTCACCAGGTTGAGTTGTAGGTGTCGTTCCTTTATCCAGGCCGAGATGTCTGCTAGGCAGTGACCATGGGGTCGTCAGGCTGGAAAAACAGGTAGAGACGCATGTCATCGTCATAGCAGTGGTAAGAAAATCTGTGTGTTTGAATGATGGGTCCCAGTGATGTTGTACAAATAGAGAAGTGGGCCAAGCACTGAGCCATGAGGTACCCCAGTAAGTAACTGATTGAAAATAACCATTTCGTGTGTTTTCACAATGGATGGTAGGAGAGAAATCATTTGTACTTTCCCACTTGTGTGGGTTTAAGTGCAGGTTTTTTTTTGCAGTGGAGTTACTTGAGCCTTTTTAAATGTGGTGGGAAAGGTTCCTGTAAGTAGAGATGTATTATGTGTGTAAGTGGAAGGATGGATGGAGAGATGGCTTGGAAATTGTGGGAAGGAATGGAGTCAAGGGGGCAGGTGATGGGATGGTTGGAGAGGAGGAGTTTAGAGACCTCAGTGTCGGTTAGAGGAGAGAACATGGAGAGAGAAGAGCTGCATAATGGGGATGGGGTGTTTAAGGGTGTGCGGTGCTGAAAAAGTACTACTGAGAGCTTTATCCTTATCAGTAAATAAAGTTGCCAAGAGATCTGCTGTCTGCGAGGTGGTGGGAGGTGGAGGGAGAGGACAGAGGAATGTGAAATGTAGTAAATAGGCTGCAAGCATCTGTGGTTTTGTTGATCTTGTCCTGATAATAGGATGTTTATTTGTGTTTTTATGTTATGTTAATATTTTTATTTACATCAAAAATGCTCTGCGAGAAAGGCTTAAGGGATGGGGGGAACGTTTGGGTGGTGGGGTGGGGTGTTGTTCGCTGTCATTTTCTGAATATTGCTGCCCCTTCGGCATATCGCGGTGCCATTTTGTGGCCCGTTCTGCATAATAGGAAAAGTCTCAGTTCTCCCGATGGCCAGTCTGACCCTGCTGATGGAGCCCAGAGACAAAGTTTTGCTTAAGGCCCTCAAAAGGCAAGGACCGGCACTGGTTGTTTCTCCTTTTAAAAAGTTTAAGCTTATTATTTCCATTAAAAGGACAAGTTAAACTAATATTATATAAATTACCCTGAGGGAGGACCTCCTCTCTCAGGGATGGGGCATCATCTGGCTACCATGTCCAGACCTATGAAACCTCCATGTCTGGTCCCTGTATGGGATGCGGAAGACTTAAGTTGTTTAAGTTTTTTCTTCCCGAAGCAAAGACCCCCAGAGATGCACTGTTGGGTCAGTGCTTTACTTCCTGTAGGAGAAGTTGTCCCCCTCCACTTTGTACATAGCTGCTATAGTGGCACACCATGACGTAGTGTGAGGTAAGTCTCTTGGGAATCATGACTTGATCATCAGTTTCCAGGAGGCTGAACACTCCAAGGCCGTGCCTCTATCCCTCCTGGGACCTCTCTGTGGTCCTTCTGGGCCTTCGGAGAGCCCCGTTCGAGCCCCTAGAGACAGTCGAGTTGAAGGTTGTCTAATTGAAGACCGCCCTCCTGACCATGCTCACTTTCATCAATAGGGTCGGGGACCTGCAACCATTCTCTGTCAGCGAAATGTGCCTGGAGATCGGTCGGAGGACTCTCACGTAATCCTGAGACTCTGACCGGGCTATGTTCCCAAGATTCCCATGACCCCTTTTAGGGATCAGGTGGTCAGCCTGCAAGCACTGCCCTGGGAGGAGGAAGACCCAGCCTTATCATTGCTGTGTCCGGTGCATGCTTTGTGCATCTACTTGGATCGCACGCAGAGCTTTAGATGCTCTGAGCAGCTCTTTGTTGTCTGCTTTGGTGGACAGTTGAAAGGGAACGCTGTCTCCAAACAGAGGCTTACCCACTGGATCATGGATGCCATCGCATTGGCATAACAGGCTGTGCCCACCCCTTTGGGAATATGAGCAAACTCTACATGGAGTGTGGCATCCTCGTTGTCACTGGCCAATGTCACCTATCTAGCAGACATCTGCAGAGCAGCGGGCTGGGCAACCCCCAATATATTTGCAAGATTTTATCTCCGGGTTGAGCCGGTCTCGTCCCGTGTTTTGTCAGGTAAGAACAGATAAGTTTGGTAATGTAGAACAGCTGGCCATGTTTATCACTTGCATATAGCGCCTTTCCCCTCCATGAGGCAAAGACATATGCTCTTTTGCCCATGCGAGATCACGAAAGTGATCCCTGGATGCCCTTCCTCCCTATTTACATTTATGCATTTGGCAGACGCTTTTATCCAAAGCGACTTACAGAGCCCTTATTACAGGGACAATCCCCCCGGAGCAACCTGGAGTTAAGTGCCTTGCTCAAGGGTGGTGGCCGTGGGGTTCGAACCAGCGACCTTCTGATTAGTAGCCCTGTGCTCTAGCCACTACGCCACCACACTCCCTATCCCTCTGGCTCACAAATTCGGTTGAGAAATTCATACTCAGACCCAGTACATGTGCTATCATGCCCTGTAATGGGGTAGGTGTTCCACAGGTGCTGGTTACCTTGGTAACCCCCTGTGATGTATCTCCTGCAGTACGGTCTCCCTATCGGTACACCAGCGTCTCCCTTGGGCAGAGCCCTCTCTGCCCTGATCGTTGTGTTTGTAGAGCTCCTTCCTTTCAGGGCAGGACCTACTGCCGCGCCTTTTCCCATCTTCACATCAACCAGATGTGCGGCTGTGAGCCCATGTGATGTATTTGCCACATGTTATCCTCCCCTTCAGGGCAAGATGTGGTCTTTGTGGGGTCTTTTTCCCCTGAAAGAATAGGAAAGGAGAAAAACACCTTCCCCGGTGCATCTAATGAGCAGTAAATGGCCCCAGCCGAATAACTAAATACTCTGTGGAGAGAAAACATAGAGCCTGCTCCCATACTAGATACGTCTCTTTCCCGCAGTAGGCTGCTTGCACCTGCATCGGCAGTTCACGTAACACAGTTCAGCTGTTGTGGCGTTTTGTATAGGGACTCCTAGTGTCATTACATTGACACAATGTCGAGTGAGTGACAGAAGGGGAGCCTCTCGGTTACTGTTGTAACCTCCGTTCCCTGATGGAGGAAATGAGATGTTGTGTCCCTCTTGCCACAACACTGTACTACCCGCTGAAATGTTCGGGACCTTGTCTCGGCTCCTCAGCACAAAACCTGAATGAGTGGATGCATTACAACTCCTTTTATACCCGTATGTCCGGGGGAGTGACATGCAAATTCCACTTCTCATTGGCCTTTTGAGATCTGAGGTGTTTGGGGCTCACAAGAGCAACCCCTAGTGTCACTACATCGACACAGCATCTCGTTCCCTCCATAGAGAATGGAGGTTACAACAGTAACTGAGACGTTCTTGCTTTAAACTCTGAACTCTGAACTCTGTCTCATATTATCTATTGAGACTGTTGTTTAGCTGGCTGAAAGACAGTCTCCTCTCGTCCTCATAAGCTCTGTTGCTGGGATGTGTACAGTATGTACAATGAGTACGAAACAGATGTCTGTGTGAGCTAATTGTTAATTTTTAAACTGGTTGTAAATGGCTAGTTCATTTTAATTGTCAGATGAGACTATTGGCCCATAATTCCTATTCAATTCTCAGACGTTACCAGGCATAGCACTTGCACAAATATAAAAGCAATTGTGTATTCATAATGCACAAAAACAATACAATGCTTTGAAAAGCGAGACTGATTGCTCGTCATTTTATTCTCGTTTTCAGGCAAATGAGTTTGCCCATTTGTGAGGCAGTGGTAACAATCATTAGATTTATCTAAATGCATCATTGGTCATTGGAGAAGGACACAGGGAGGATGTTGTTGACACTATCATGTTTGTCTGGCTCCCTTGAAAACACTGCACAAAATATATATTCTCTCTAATTAGAGCTATCATTAGGTTGGCAGTCTCTGATACTATGAGACACTTAGTGCAAAATTAACTCCAGCTTGTGACAGAAGAGATAAAGTCCATGGCCTGTATATTAACAATGCTTATTATTTGCCCATATAAATATTCATCTCTCTCTTATCAATACTATTTTCTGCAATATATTTTCATGTAATAGGCCTGTGCAAATGAAATACTATGCCATGATCTATAGAATAATGCATCCATTATTTAAGGTAAGTTTTGTTTTTAATGTAAGTTATTTAATTTTACTTAATTACTTAAGAATTGTGTAATGTATGTACCTCACAATTAACATGAATGGCTGACTTATATTTCTCTCTGCATATTAAAGTAAAAAGTTGTTTTTTGTTAGTGCTTTGGGAAGATACAACAATTTGACAATCCATACACTAGATGGCTGAGAGCATAGAGCATACTGTAAGTGCATAGATTATAGTGCATCATTTGGGATACAGCTATTGTTTGCAAACAACCTTCCGAATACGCCCCCCTGTTTGCCATTAATCACACAAACAGATTGCCCTGCATATAATTTTCTCAGCATATTAAGCTGGGATAGGAGAAAATATACTTTTTATTAGTTTTTCAGCTTTAAGCTAATAGTTGGCAACAAATGAGCATCTTTTATGTTGTGAGTGAGTCTTTCAATTATTTGGTCTTTGCCTCAAATTAATAATTAATAAACACCACTGAAATGATGGAAGTGAACGAGAAAGATTCTTTTACTAAAAAGAATAATTCAAAAACAAATTTATTTACGTGAAAAATGGCACCTGTTAAAAAACAGAGAGTGGAGAGCAGAGAGTTGTGATACTTTGGCTTCTTTTGCAACTATTTTCATTGGCGAAGAAGAAATATACCATCTTACTGACAAATATGGGTCTGAAACGTTAGTTATTCAACATTATTTATCTGTTTGTTGAACTGTTCTATAAAAGCAACGTCACACTCATAATTTTACTGTTGGTTTGACTGTTGGTTTGAACAAAGAAATCGCACACATTTCTAAGTAAAAATTTTTATAATGACATTTGGTAGGTCTGATATTTATCACATAGGAAAAATGGGTTACAGGTAAAATCTACTAAAATGATTATAATTTGAAGCAACAAAATAACAGTGACAATTAGACTTTGTAAGTCAGCTGTATGAAAGTGAGTTATTCAAGTAAAGATGGCTATTATTAACAGGATCTACTTACGAAAAGAATAGTTTCCTTTCAGCATCACACTCAGGCACTGACATTTTAAATGGAAGCTGCATTTGCATTTAAATCATATTTAAAATGCACAGCTTCTTGTCATTGAATCTATCTGTGATATGAAAAGGAAAACAAATATGTGTGTCTAAGTAGCAATTGAGAAATAGTTTTCCTCTAAAGCTGCAATCACGTGTGTATGGATCATGTTTTGTCCACAATGGTAAAACCTAATATTACCAACGTTTTGGGGACCAGCCAATGGTGGAAAATGGCTTAATAAACATACTAAATACTGTCTTAGTGAATCTAAAAATGCTAAAAGTTTCTTTGAGGATTAGGTTTGGGGGGATAGAAGGTATAGAAAATATAATTGGTTCAACATAAACATCAGACTAGATGTCAATTGTTAGTCCACACTATGGACGTGTGTGTGTAGTTGTCTTTTACTTTTTGTTTTTTGTGTATTACTTTATGTTTGTGTGTAAATATCAAAAGGGTTGGGGAGTAATGGAATACATGTAACAGGATTACATATTTAAAATACAAAATATAAGTAGCTGTATTCCACTACAGTAACAAATTAAATAATTGGTAATTAGAATACAGTTACATTTAAAAAGTATTTTGATTACTGAAGAGATTACTTAGCATTTTTTATTGTCATGTGTTTCATTGAATATTTTGTCCTTTCAGATGGAAAACATTTATACATATAAATGATGCGATCCAAAGTGCATTTGAACGGCGGTGAAACTCTTATGATGTGTTACATACATTCGAGCAGACAGAGAAGTAAGTTTGAAGTAAGTTTGGAGCAGAAGAAATAGAAATAAACCTTGGGTAAATTGCCATCTTTATGCTAAGGTAAAATGCTATTTCTAGCCATTTTACATGCACATGTTACCAGGCACGATCATATTTGTTTATCAATAAAATTCACTTTGGATCATAATTTCTTTTTTTGTAGTAAGACCTTTGATATTAGGGCAAAAATCATATTCTTGATTATAATTTTTGTATTGTTTTCCTGTAAAAATCTAAAAAAAATCCTTAAAATGAGATCAATTTGATTGATCTTGTTTTAGAAACAACACTGCATAAGATATTTAGTTTTTTCAGAGAATGTATTTTTAACATGTGTATTCTGTCTTACTGTATTGGCAGAGTTTGTATAGTCAAAACAAGTGACAAAAATCTACCAGTGCTGAAGAAGTAATCCAAAATATTTATAATACGTTACTGACCTTGAGTAATCTAAAGGAAAACGTTACAAATGACATTTTACAGCATGTATTCAGTAATCTGTAGTTGAGTAAATTTCAAAAGTAACCCTCCCAACCCTGAGTATCAATGCAGATAAGTGTGTGTGTGCATGTTTTGTGAGTGTCTACATCGGCATGTCTAACAGAGGTGGTCAGGATAACAGGCTGTGACTGTAATGGTCATCCATCATTCACACAGACAACTGTGGGGTTTAGACATTTAAGATAGCATTTCTCTCTTTAACACACAACACACATACAGAAACACACACACACACACACACACACACACACACAGTGTTGGCCATGCCCTGTTTTATAACATCTCTATTTATTTTTTACTTCACACTGCATTACAAAGAACAAAGACATTCCCCCCACATTCTCACTTTGACAGCCTAATCAGAATCCACACATTCAAAATGAGCTTTTCCCTTCATTGTATCACCTCCTTCCCACTCCTGACAATGCAGCAGTGAGTATAATTTGATGACTCTCTATGAATATTTCGATGTTATTGTCAACACAGTCCAACTCTAAGTTGTCTCTTTCACAGATTTCAGTGTCTTTTTCTTTTAAATTGTATGGAACTGAAAAAATAATATTTTTAGGCTGATGTAGAAAAACTGATATAGATAAACAAAATGATATGCTGATAAACACACTATAAACCACCTTAAGTTGGATTGCTGGGGTTTGCTGGTCTCTCAGCCAGGCCAAACTGGTCTGTTTTCTGGTTTAAGAGAGGTTTTGAGAACCAACCAGCTTGAGCCTTAGAGACCAGCTTAAACCAGCTAAGACCACACAACAGCTAAGGTTCCAATACAGAAATTGGATATATGATATAAACTTCTTGGTTTATTTGTTATTTTAATAAAGTATATTCAAACAATTTTTTGTTTCAAACTTCAAACTTATTGAGTGTTCAATTATCTTTATATTTATTATGAATTATAATGGTTATGAAAAAAAAAAGATAAGATATAGAGGGCACAGAGTACAAAATGTTTAGGGGAGCCAAAAATCCTAACGGTGCCCTGTACCACCTTAAAATTATAGTTAATATATGTGAGGAGTTATGTATATTTTTCCAGTTACACTATTTGTTTGTGGCATATGTATTCTAAAATATATGTGCAAACATGTAGTGGAGAACATGGTTCTTTGCATATGCAATGGAGATATGTATCCATACATGTTACATTTGGGCATACATATGTGTGTATTTGGGAAAATATGTTAAAACTGCCATTTTTGTAGAATTTTCAAATATACAGTACTGTATAAAAGTCTTAGGCACATTTAAACATTTGTCTTAAGATGGTTGTTTATAGCTTCAGGGTTAGTGTGTCAATAGGAAATATACAGTTTTGACTCCCTTTTGCACATAGAACAGAATAAATTGGAAGAACAGGGAGCCCTGCAACAAATGGAATGGCCCCCACAAAGCCCCCTACTAAACATTGACTCAGTCTGAGATTACTTGAAGAGACAGCAGCAACTGAGACCTAAATAGATAAAAGACCTGTGGCAAATTCTCCAAAAAGCTTGGAACATCCTATCTGCCAACAACCACGAAAATCGGTGTCCTGGTGTACCTAGGAGAATTGGTGCTGTTTTGAAGGCAAAGGTGGTCACACCAATTATTGATTAGATTTTTTATGTTTACTGGACTTGGTATGATGTTAATTTAGAAATTTAGAACTATTTATGGAAATATTTTTAAAGACATCTGTACTATGAAACAGTTTTCACAAGTGCCTAAAACTTTTGCATAGTACTGTATATTGCATATGTACAAATATGTGACTTTTACATATCAGTGAAAACCATACATGAAAATTCAAATTGTATGTGTTTTAAATGCTTTTAAATACTTTCAAATCAAAAGTTTCAAAAACAGGTTTCTGTCTGAGCTGTTTTAAACTGTTTTTAGCTGGGCAGATTTACAAAGCAGTCTGAAATACTGTACATTTGTCCCTCAATTTTTAACCAACTGACTCATGATAGTGGGTGTTGGCAGTATACTTTGTTTGGACCCAATGCCTCTTGTCAGTTGTTGTTAGTGTGAATGTGAGAGCCACTTTCTTTTTCTTTCTTTCCTGGGGAGCTGCTGAGGTGAGTGAATAAGTTGGACTTCAGAGCATACTGTGAGATTTTATGGGTTCTCCACAGAGGGATCCCTTTTTCTAGTTTCATCAGAAACCTGTACTGACTTTTGCCTCTTAATCCTCCTCCTCTCTCCTGATGTGCACACCAAAGGAACCTCGCAATGTCTCAGTCTGCCACTAAACAGGTAGAGATCTCCCCGAGCAAGCATCACCAGAAATAGTTCATGCATTCAGCCTTTTACAAGCTGAAAACTTTGATCACAGAACTCAGTAACAGATGCATTGCCGCTTTTCTCAGAGTTACGCATAGGTCCTTCGGCAATGCGTCTTTAATATATGTGATGCATGGGTAATTTGTGCTTGTATGTATGTAAGTATGTATGTGCGAGTGAATGTGCTTGCATGGTTTGTCTGTGTGAAGCATACTGCGTATGTGTGCAAAAGGGAGAAAGTGTGTGGGTTTGTGTACGCTCGTGTCTTGATCTTTTACTTGAATGACTAAGAATCGACAGTGACCTTAAAATCTGATGGATGGCTTGCACGGCGGCAGAATACAAAGGCAGACATGAGTCCCCTTTGGCTTAGCTTAAGGTCGCCACCATTGGCTTGAGTCTGGGTGTAAAAGACAATTCATTTCCAGTGCCCTTAATTTCAGGAACCCAAGTATCCCCCATTATCTCTCGACTCCATCTCCTCATTGCTAAAGACGTCAAGAGGAATTAGAGGGACTGCGAGTTTAATTAATTTCTAGGGAGGGCAGAGACTGACATTAGGAGAGTTTATGCCATTCTGCTCGATTGACAAAGCTGGATCTTTATTTAGGTCTTCACTGTATAACCTCATTCAGCTGCATTCTGATATTTGGGAAAAATTTCAGAAGAGTGTTTTCGGCAATCATTGTGTGACACAAAAGTGAACGACATTTCAAAAATAGACACAGGGAATGAGGCTTCATAATCTAATGAGCCTGGAAAATTGGTTTCTGTATTTGAAAGAATCATCTTATTGCAAGCTGTGTATCACACTGTGAGAGAGACCAGCAATGACCATAAAAGAGAGAGAGGAAAACTTGAATTCTGTTTTGCCATTTTGACAAACCACATATGAAATATATTTGAGGAATCGCTTTCTCGACACATGAAATATTCAGTTTCACACAACTAAATATTTAAAACAAGAGTTCACCATCTGTCGCTCACTTCAACGTCATGTCGAAGAAGCGACACTAGGGGTCTCTCTTGAGCGCCGAAAGATGCCTCTGATCTATGAAAAAAGGCCAATGAGAGTTGGCGAACAGTATTTGCATACCCCGCCCCAGGATACGGATATAAAGGCGAGGGAAATACGCTCGTAATTTTCTTCGGAGCCGATGGTCGTGTATGTAGCCAGCTGCGAATGACACAACTTATCCTGCTTCTATCCTCTGATGCTCTGCTTTCCTGTTGGATCTACGGTGCACTCCAGAGGCTTTTCTCTTCACTGCACGGTGTGCAGCTTTGCCCCTGGGCGCTTCGACAGCGCAAAGTTTGAATGAGTTGAAAGAGTGATTTTCTCTGTAAAAGAGTTTATTTCTCTGAAAGAGCATTACACAGCGGCGTTGAACGTCCTTTTCAGGATGCGTCTTTATAAAGATGTAATTTCCGCCCCTGTGTAGTTTCTGGATGCGGTTATTTCTCCCCACCTCTCACAGTCATAAAAGCTGTCTTGCAGGCAGCGTTTTATGAATGGTTCATGTTCTCAGTGCTCCGCCTCAACTGGGCCCAGCTCTCAGCCCCAGCGTCAAGCACTCCGCAGGAAGCAGATGCCCCCGTCTCATTGACCCCCTCGAGGACCCGGAAGGCTCCCAGGCGCTCCGTAGACGTTTGACCCAGGGACCAAGATGTTAGCTCCGGAGGTGGTAAGACCACTCCATCCCCGGTGGAGGACCGGGAGGAGAATTTTTTGTTGAATTAGTTCACATTCTCATATTCTCTGTAACGAGCTATTTCCTTTTGTCTCCGGGTCACCTGGCCCGCAAATGCCATACTCACGGCACTCTGCTGCCAGATCTCAACAGTCCTGGCATCCTGGACGTGGACCACCTGCCTCCATCCCCCACGACTGTTCCCCAGCCGGCCGGTTCCGATGAGTCTAGAGGACGCCTACCAAAAACTGGACCTCCTCCTACTCAGTCACTAACCCGCCCCCTGCCGGGTGTGCGGAGCAAGGTAAGTGCTTTGAGTCTTTTCTCAGCACCCCAGCCGCGGGTCACCCTGTCATCGCCCAACGCTGCCCTACCTGCTCTGCTCTGCTGCGAAGCCCCGCCGGGTATGTCAAAATAGTCGTCCCCTTGGTACCCCTAGCGCAGAGTTGGACGCGTGGCTCTCACTTCCTGTCTCGCTAGCTGGCCCGGACCATCCAACTCGGTTACGCAATTCAGTTTGCCAGGCTTCTGCCCCCCCGCTGTACACAGCGTACATGCCAGGTCCCTGCGCGCAGAAATCGCTACACTCTTATTCAAGGACGCGATAGAGCCTGTCCCTCCAACCGAGATGAAGAAGGGTCTCTACAGCCCTTACTTCATCATACCCAAGAAAGACAGCGGCTTACGACCGATCTTGGACTTGCGAGTTCTCAACCAAGTGTTGCACAAACTCCCGTTCAAAATGCTCACGCTTAACCTGCGTCCAGCATCTAGATTGGTCCGCAGCGGTAGACCTGAAGGTCGCGTACTCCCACGTCTCAATTTTGCCTCGACACCGCAACTTTCTGCGGCTCGCGTTCGATGGCCAGGCGTATGATGGCCAGTACAAGTCCTCCCCTTCGGCATGTCTCTGTCCCCTCGCGTCTTCACGGAAGTCGCAGAGGCAGCACTTGCCCCGCTCCGAGAAGCCGGCATCCGCATACTCAATTACCTATGCACTCACAGAGACCTGGTGTTCAAGCGCCTCAGCCGTTTGGGGCTTCAGGTCAACTGGGAAAAGAGTAAACTTACTCCAGTTCAGAGTATCTCTTTTCTCAGCATGGAGTTTGACTCAGTCTCAATGTTTGCACGTCTCCTCAATGAGCGTGTGCAGTCAGTGTTGAGGTGCCTCACCGCTTTCAGGCCGGGCACAACGGTCCCCTTAAAACTTTCCCAGAGGCTCCTGGGGCATTTGGCATCCTCCGCGGCGGATGCGCCTCTGGGGTTGATGCATATGAGACCGCTTCAGCACTGGATTCAGACTCGATTCAGACGCGCATGGCACCGCGGCACGCACCGTGTGACAATCACCCCCGCCTGCCGCCAAACATCCAAACCCTGGACAGACCTCTGTTTCTTATGGGCTGGAGTACCCTTACAGCAGGTGTCCCGACGCGTCCTGGTCATGACCGACGCCACCAGATCGGGTTGGGGTGCCATATGCAACGGGTACGCAGCCGCAAAGCCGTTGGAGGGCCCAGCTGCGTTGGCACATCAACTGCCTGCATTTGCAGAGCTGCGGGCTGGGCAACACCTAACACCTTTGCGAGATTTTACAATCTCAGGGTTGAGTCAGTCTCGTCCCGTGTTTTCTAAGGTCCGAGCCCGTAGAACTTGGTACACGTCAACGATCTACCGGGTGAATCGCTTGCGTCCAGCGCCCTTTCCTCTGTCGAGGTAAAACAGTGCGCCTTCTTCCCAGGAGACACCTTTTAGGTTCCTGGTCGATTCCTCCCTAGCCCTTTTGGGTCTGCAACAGTTCAGCTGAGGAACTTGCCGGCCCAGTCCACTACGGGTACCCCAGGCTACCCCTACTGGAATAGATGCTCCACAGGTTAGGCCTCCTACGCGGACTCCTCCTGTGTGTACTTCCACGGTACGGTCACCTTACGAGCTGACCCGCGTCTCCCTTAGGCAGTCCTTCGCTGCCCTCCGGTCGCCGTGTTGTAGCAACTCCCCCCTCTTCGAGGTTGGATCTACCACCGCGCCATTCTTCCCACATGTGACCCAAGAGGCCATGTGATGTATTTTGCCACCTCTACCTCCCCTTTCGGGTGGGTGTGGCCTCCGCAGCGTCTTTTCCCCCTGAAAGAATAGGAATTCGGGTAAGACCCCCTTCCCTCGATGCGGTAAGGGCCCCGGCTGCTCTTGCTCTATGCCGAGAAAACATAGAGAGAAAAGAGGCCCAGCCAGGCTTGGCCCGTTCCCTAGTTGGGAACATCACCTTATTCCCCCCTAGGGTAACCAAAAGGATTCTGACGACTTTTTTGGGGCATTGGGGAAGAGTACGTGCAGCCTGAACACAGTCGGTCGCTTGTGCACGTAGAATACCTGCCTGCTTCTGTGTCAGCAGTACACGTACACGGCTCAGCGCATGGTGAGTTTTGAAGTGGACCCCTAGTGTCGTTTCTTCGACACGACGTCGAAGTGAGCGACAGACGGGGGAACATCTCGGTTACGTATGTAACCTCCGTTCCCTGATGGAGGGAACGAGACGTCGTGTCTTCCCGGCCACGTTGCTGAGCCGAGCCGCTGAGGTGCCCGGAACACTCCCGGCTCCTCAGAAAAATCCTGAATGAACGAGCGTATTTCCCTCGCCTTTATATCCGTATCCGGAGGCGGGGTATGCAAATACTGTTCGCCAACTCTCATTGGCCCTTTTTCATAGATCAGAGGCATCTTTCGGCGCTCAAGAGAGACCCCTAGTGTCGCTTCTTCGACACGACGTCTCGTTCCCTCCATCAGGGAACAGAGGTTACATACATAACCGAGAAGTTTTTTATTTTTTATTTTAAGGACCCCCAAATATAATGATCCTCTTGAATGGGACCCCCTCCCTTTTATTTAAAGTTTTATAGTAATTTACCAGACGTTTATACTAATATAACAATAATATAACTATAATAATATAACAAACCGGTCTCCTGACAAGTCGTAATAATTTTAATGTACAGCAAAATCTTAATAAATCACACAAGTTGGCTTGTACGAAAAGGTACAACTTTTATGCTGCCTTCATGTGCTATCGGAATTATCTTACTTCACACTTCTGTAGTGGTAATTACGAGTACATTGCTTTATTGTTTTAAAAAATGTCATTCATATTTATTTCTTGAGGAACTTTTATTTTGGCACCATAAAAAATATTATTCAGCTTGCTGATGATAATGGAATTTTGGTCAAATACAAGCAATTTTAACATTGTAAAAATGTACAACATGCATCAAAATGGTTACTGATATACATAAATTAATATGTCCAAAACGGTAAGTTTCGGTACTCTCCTCCGCTATATTGAAAAGTTAGGACTCCTTCCATCTCAGAAAATCGGACATCAAAATTATTTCTGAGTTTCCCAGTCATAATTACAACTTGAGGCGTCATTCATGTGCAACTTCTGATTGGGAAACTTGTATTTATGATAATTCCAGTATCATGTGAAGGCAGCATTATTCCCATAGAGAGAAATAAATAAACCAATGAACAATGTTCTAACAATTTTTTATAAGTTTAACCACAAACCTAAACCTAACCATAAAGTGTAAACCCTTGTCCAAACCCTAAACCTGATCATGACTGTATTGAATTGCCCTCATAAAAATGGAACAAGTAACCAGATTTGTTCACAAACATTTCCTTTCTTAAAATAAAGTGTTGTATAGGACTCTAGCTAAAATGTGATGCCTTTAATGTGTCAATTTTAAATTCTGTTTGTTGATTGGTTGGTCTCTAGGGGAATAAAATGTGTACATTTTCATATGAGTCTGTATTTGTGTCAGCCATGTGTTCCCCTGACTCCACCTCCTTGTTTCTCCATGCCACTCCCACCCGTCTAGTCATTGTTGTATCCTGGTTGTACTGATTGGTATCATGAATTATTTATTGTGTGTTTCCCTTCCTATATATTGTGCTTCCTTGCCCCTTACTGTATGTGATTGCCAGATTGTTTCTCGAGTTTCATGTCTTCAGTTTGTTCCAGTCTAGACTGTCTTGTGTTTTTGTGTTTTAACTCCTCATTTTGGTTGTTCTTGTTGTTTTCTCCATTTAGAGTGTTTTTGTTTTTATTTATTGATATTACATGCCCATTGATTCTCATCCCACTTTTGGGTTCTCACTTACAGTTTGTGACAGTTGTAGAAAATCTTACAATTTCAACAACAGGCTTTTATTTGTTTACAAATGTGTTCTATTGAGGCAATAGACCTGCCAGTACAGGTTCTGTTTAGCCTAATTGAATGGGTGCAAATAGGTGGAAAGTGCAAAACCCTATAAACTGTACACTTTCTACCCTTATTTTATCATTACTGGAAAAATCAAGTTGTCTTAATTAAACATTACTTGAAATGTCAAATGTTTGGCTCATAACTCAAATATCTATGTTCTCTGAACTTATTTTTTTTAAATCCATAGACTAAAGATTTTAAGTGTTAAAAACTTAAAATATTAAGTAAAAAATTGAGGTTATGGGGAATACCCATTTTGCCTTGCAACTGAATTATTAATTTACATTTCTTTATTTGGCAGATGCTTTTATCCAAAGTATCTTACAAAAAAGAAATAATACATCATAAGCGATTCATCTTAAAGAGATAGCAGTTTGCAAAATGCTGCACTACAAAGTTTCACCAGTATCAGAATATTAGTATTCAAGACAGATTAGAGTGCAACAAGGATATATATATATATATATATATATATATATATATATATATATATATATATATATATTAATATAAGATAAATAAGTGCTTGGTTAAGTGCTTATGGAAAAATATGTATTTTTAGCTGTTTATTGAAGACAGAGAGTGAGTCTGCTTCATAGATGGAGTTGGAAAGGTAATTCCACCAATGAGGTACAGTGAGGTACAATTTGATACATGCATCAATTGGCTGCCAGTGAAGAGAGACAAAAAGTGGTGTAACATGCGCTATCTTTGGTTCATAGTAGACCAGAAGTGCTGCTGAATTCTGGATAATATGCAGGGGTCTAATTGCACATGCAGGGTGGCCTACAATGAGAGCATTACAGTAGTCCAGTCTAGTTAAGACTAGTGACTGAACAAGAAGTTGTATGGCATGTTCAGAGAGGAAGGGTCTTATTTTCCTGATATTGTAGAGTGTAAATCTACATGATTGTGCAGTCTTTGAGATGTGGTCTGTGAAATTAAGTTGGTTATTGATGGTTACCCATAGATTTCTGACAATTTTGGAAGGCATTATTGTTGTTGAACCCAGCTGAATGGTGATATTGTGTCCAACTGCAGGGTTGGCTGGAAAGACAAGGAGCTCAGTATTCACTAGGTTAAGTTGTAGGTGGTGTTCCTTCATCCAGGCCTTAAAATACATCCACAGGTACACCTCCAATTGACTCCAATTATCAGAAGCTAATTGGCCAATTGCCTAAAGACTTGACATAGTCCAAGCTGCTTAAAGTCACAGTTAACTTGGTGTATGTAAACTTCTGACTACTGAATTGTGATATAGCCAATTAAAAGTGAAACAATATGTCTGTAAACAATTGTTGGAAAAATTGCACGTGTCATGCACAAAGTAGATGTCCTAAACGAATTTCCAAAACTATAGTTTGCCAATATGAAATCTGTGGAATTATTAAAAAATTAGTTTTTATGACAGTGTATGTAAACTTCTGACTTCAACTGTAGTCATTAAACTTAGGGAAAACAACAATTACATTATTTGTTGGGTGTAAAAGTCAAGTTTTTCGCCAAATCATACGACATATACAAACAGAATCAATATTTATTTATTCTGTTTAGAACAGATGTTTGAACACCCAAATGTTTGAACAGTCCACACCATCCAAAGGTGCTCACACTTTTAATTGTCACCTGTAGTGTGGAGATATTTCTTGAGTGTCTGTAAAGCAGAAGCATGTAACTTCTACAGCACTAGCATCACCCAATATAATTGCAAAAATAATCACTGTTTTCAAACTGATTCCAGAAAAGAACCCTGTTTTACATTGGTTGAACAAACAGATTGGTTGAGACAGCCAAACTCACACCATTGGTTGAGACGTATTGCTGTGTCAGGATGGACAAGACCTCAAACAAACAGAGGAATTGACTTACTTTCAGTTGACTCTGCATATTAAGCTGAGATAGGAGAAAGAATTGTACAATTGGAAAACGTACATACATCGGCTTTAACAATGTTTTCAGGGTGTGTTAGAGCAAACATGGGTAGATGTTTCTGCATATTGTAATTGGGATTATTCATGTTATGAAACTTTCTCTGAAGGCTCTTAGTGATGTACTGTCTAGCAGAGCAATGAAGGATCATGGAGACCTATTTCAGTCTCTAACTAATACACCCGCACACACTTACAGACATCAAAAAACTTAATTTGCATTTTACATTTACATTTATCTAATCCAGACGTTATTTAAGGATTTGTAAGCATCATCACTTCCTTGAAAGGCACTTACTATTTTTGCCAGCCCTCGACTTTTCTTACCAGGAAAAAAAAACATCATTACGCACTCCCATGGGAATCTTGTGATGGCTGCTCCATGAATATTCCTAAATGATTAGATGCTCTTCCGTACTTATCTACAATAAAGTATCTGTTCTGAAATGGAGCTAAATAATCATTACTGTGGAAAAGATCCTGTGGATATGAGTGGGAGGGAGAAAAACTGGCCTATAGCACTGAAGCTCATGTGGCTGATGAGGGCAGTGTCAATGCACAAGATCAATAAACGACATGGATATATTTAATATAGTTTCTCAGCCTGTCAGCATCATCTTTTCCCAATAGACTGGCTCTCTCTGGCAGGAACATTCCTTTGATTCAATCTCCCATTTCTGGTGGTTTATGCTGTGAGAATGAAGGGGGTGGTAGATTTCAATGCTGATCCATTCCCAGAGCACAAACTTCGAACCTGTTTAGGATGTGGTTGCTTGTTTACATATAATTGGAGATAAAACCATAAAAACAAAACCATTCTGGAACAGTGAAAAAAATAATGTAATCATTTTTAATCAGAATGTGTTTACTGTTTTCCAGTAAATGTCTAAACAATGTTAGAACAAGATACTTGAGAAAAATGTAAGATAAAAAGACTTGTTTTCAAAGTTTATTTTAAATTATTTGTTAATAAATCGAATACAACTGACTGAGGTTTACACCTGTGGGGCGATATATTCTTGGAAAATAAGGCTTAGTAAACTGTCTTATGCAATTTGCTTCCAAGTAAATGTGTTATGTTTTATGGATGTTTAGATATTTTTTACTGAATAACATGATAAAATACTTATTAAGAATTTGTTTTTTTGCATTGAAACTTTTCAATTACATGTGAAAGTGGGTTTGAAATAGAGACTACATTGTGAGAGAGAGTACACCTTTAATGATCCATGTGCACTCACTGTGATGAGTCATCTGCTTGTCCTGTCTATATATTGTTATAAATTAGAAACTTAGTTATGACTGCAGTGAACCACAGACAGATGCTAGAAAGTGTTTTAAAACATTTCCTTAATGGGTTTGATGCTTTCCTGATTGACATTATTATCAACTGCTATTCTAGAATTGGGAATAATGAGATAAACTCTCTAAATATGTTAGGTCATCTAATTTGTTCCTTTGTTGCCTGTAAAAGGAGCATTATGAGATAATTATTTTATTGATCATTCAACATGTCTCTTCCTCCTTTCATAGCTCAGTCAATGTATATTTTCTCAGCAGTAAAGCAGTAAATTGTTTAAAAACACTTTTAAATGGCTTCTTCTGCAACTTTTGCACCTTGCACTTTGTTTTAAAACACTTTATACTCACATTCGGATGATAGCCAGTTACGGTACACTCTTTATCAGTAGGCCACCATTAATGGAGGAAGTGATAACATGTTCCATTTTACACTAAAAGTAATTTGCCGGTAAGTCAAATGATGTCACTGTAGAGTGTCTTGTATATAGGGTTTGAGGGGTAAAAGTGTCAAAGTTTATCCTTGCTCAGGCTGTCTGAATGGCAGGATTTGGCTTCAAAATGTGTGGCAAACAAAACACAGTACCAGAATTGTTTATCACAACAGTAAACAAATATGTCCTTAAAAAACATTGACACTTATTAATATTACCATGAACTATGTAAACCATGCAAAACACTCAAAACATTTTATTGTCCTTGAAAGTAAACCTGTATTTAATGTATTCAAATGCATTCATTTTGTTTTAACCTTGTAGATTTGTGGTTTAGGCATTAGCCTTTTTTGAATAGCTTTCACCAAGTGACAGATGAATTGTGCCAAAATACTGTAGTTTTATTTGATGCATAGCCTTTATTTAAACAACAAAAGATGTGGGAAGCGTTTTTTCCTCCCTTTAAAAGGGGTCATGTTATGCATTTTTTTTTTTTTTTACTTTATTATTTTAAAATGATCTTTTTCTACCCTGTGTTTGTACCTCTGTTTGAAACACACTATTTTTTGTGCTGTCCACTTTAAGACTTCAATATACATGCCCACTGTGTTATGGTTGGCTAACATCATTGTAGTGCAAACGGCCCTCGCCAACACATGTGGAACTGTTTTTTTTTTCTTCCAAGAATAAAAGAATGAAAACGTGCAAGCAATTTACAAAATCCCTTGAAAGGTATATGCAGTTGTTAATTGTCCCAATTTATGTGAAGAATGCAATTAAACTACTAGAGTACAATCGAAAACTGAACAAAGTTGGCATACTTTTGCTCCCGAATTTTTTATTATTAGGCATAGACGACATGGTGACACAACAGTGCTATATAAAGCTGAGAACATTGAAAATAGTCCAGACTAACACAAGCTGCAAATGTGAAGGGTTAATAAATCTTTATTCAACTGTTTTGGATGGTTGTTGTTCACCTCTATAGTGTGGCCTCTTGTCACGATTCCCATTGTCTAAATGGCACTAATCACTCCCTCATCATCCCCACCTGCCTGTCATTCCCTCGTTCAGTTCCTTGTGTATTTAAGCCCTGTTGTTTTGTCAGTTCTTTGTCAGTTATTGAATGTTGTTTTCCAGCCTGAGTTCCTGTTTGTTCTCAGAGTTCCAGCCCGAGTTCTTGTTTGTTCCAGTCGTGTTTATTTCTCTCATTTTGCCATTGTGGACCCTTTTGTTTGTTCCTGTGTTTTTGTTGTTTTGATTTGTTCAATAAAGTTGTGACTCCGATGGTGGGAGTTGCCGGAGATGGGAGACTACACCTGGCAGGAATATGTTGAGCTCATCCTGGAGACTTTCGCTGTGGGGGAGCCTCCTCTCTCGATTCCGGGCTGGGCTCATGGGTGTCCCACGCCTGCCACGGCCAACGAGCCAACGCCCATGCCTGCCACGGCCAACGAGTCAACGCCCACGCCTGCCACGGCCAACACCCATGCCTGCCACGGCCAACGAGCCAACGGCCACACCTGCCACGGCCAACGAGCTGCCAGCCTCGTCCATCCCAGAGCCAGCGTTGCCAGCCTCGTCTGTCCCAGAGCCAGCGTTGTCAGCCTCGTCCTCCCGGAGGAGGAGGAGGAGAAGAAGGAGAAGAAGGGCCTCTGCTCCCCAGTCTCCGCCTTCCACGGCTCCGTCCCCAGAGCCAGCGCCTGTAGCCTCGACCGTCCCTGAGCCAGAGCCAGCGCCTGTAGCCTCGACCGTCCCAGCGCCTGTAGCCTCGACCGTCCCAGAGCCAGCGCCTGTAGCCTCGACCGTCCCTGAGCCAGAGCCAGCGCCTGTAGCCTCGACCATCCCTGAGCCAGAGCCAGCGCCTATAGCCTCGACCATTCCTGAGCCAGAGCCAGCGCCTGTAGCCTCGACCGTCCCTGAGCCAGTGCCAGCACCTGTAGCCTCGACCGTCCCAGAGCCAGTGCCAGCACATGTAGCCCCGATCGTCCGGAGGAGGAGGGGAAGAAAGTCCCCCAGGGCTCCGCCTCTCGAGCCACCCAGGGCTCCGCCTCTCGAGCCTGCCAGATCTCAGCCTCTCGAGCCACCCAGGGCTCCGCCTCTCGAGCCACCCAGGGCTCCGCCTCTCGAGCCTGCCAGATCTCAGCCTCTCGAGCCTGCCAGATCTCAGCCTCTCGAGCCTGCCAGGCCTCCGCCTTTTTCGGCTCTGTCCCCTGAGCCTTCCACGGCTCCGCCCTTGAAGTCTCCCTTGGCTCTGCCTTCCATGGCGCTAATCCTCGGCCCTTCCACGCCTCCAGAACTGTCCACTCCTTCTGAGCCTTCCACTCCTCCGCAGCTTTCCACGCCTCCAGTGCCTTCTACGGCTCCACCCCTGGAGCCTACCATGGCTCCACCTTTGAAGTTGGCTCCGCTCCTTGAGCCGCCTCCTATGGCTCCGCCTTCCACATCACCTGAGCCCTCCAGGACTCCGCCTCCCGAGCCTTCCTTGTCACCAGAGCCTACCACGTCACCTGAGCCTTCCACAATTCTGCCCCTGAAATCCTCCATGGCTCTGCCTCCCTCGGCTCCGCCCCTTGCGCCTTCCTCGGCTCCGCCTTCTACGGCTCTGCCTTTGAAGTCCTCCATGGCTCCGCCTTCCACGACTCTGCCTTTGAAGTCCTTCATGGCTCTGCCTACCATGGCTCCGCCTCTGAAGTCGGCTCCTCCCCTTGAACCCTCTATGGCTCTGCATCCCATGGCTCCAACTCATATGGCTCCGCCTTCTACGCCTCTGCCCCTGAGGTCCTTCATGTTTCCGCCTTCCACGGCCCTGCCTGTGCCTGCTCCGCCTTCCACGGCCCTGCCTGTGCCTGCTCCGCCTTCCACGGCCCTGCCTGTGCCTGCTCCGCCTTCCACGGCCCTGCCTGCGCCTGCATCGTAACACCTCTTTAGTACTCATCCCTTATAAAAACAGGATGTTCATACATATCAAACAATAACAGACAAAACAGTAGTATTACATTTGTTATTTCCTGCATTAATGTAATGTCCAAAATATTTGGCACTGCTCCATCTTTCAATATAAGGGGCCTCTGCAATTGCATAGGTGGAGGCCTCCAAATCCCACAACGGTTGGTCAGATCTTTGCATCCCCGTACAGACAATGAAAAGGGATGGTAGCCTAGGGCCACGGAAATCGTAGCCTCCATTCCCTGATGGAGGGAATGAGACATTGTGTCGATGTAGTGACACTAGGGGTCTCTCTTGAGAGCCTCGATTGCCTCTTATCTTTGAGAAAAGTCCAATGAGCAGAACAGAATTTGCATGCCCCTCCCCCTGACATACGGGTATAAAAAGAGGGAAGCGTGTGTCTGTTCAGACAGGTTTTAAGCTGAGGAGCCAAGAGTAAGGTCCTGGCCATTTCAGCGGCTAGTACAATGTTGTGGCAAGAGGGACACAACGCCTCTTTCCCTCCATCAGGGAACAGAGGTTATGACAGTAACCAAGACGTTCCCCTTCTGTCACTCACTCGACGTTGTGTCGATATAGTGACACTAGGGGTCCTTTATCAAAAAACGCCACAACACTGAACCGTATTACATGGACTGCTGATGCAGGTGCAAGTAGGCTGCTGCGTGCAAAAATAGCAGATGCATCAGACTGCACGTAACCTTCCCCAACGCCCCAAAAGAAGTCATGTAGTTCCCCACATCTCTGAGGTGAGGAAGCGACATAACTAGCATAGGAGCAGGCCGTGCCAGCCGCATCCTTTTCTCTCTCTATGTTTTCTCTCCATAGAGTGTTAGATGAGGCTGGGGCCATCTAACACTATAACACGGATTGGGGAAGATGTTCTTTTCCTATCATATTCTTTCAGGGGGAAAAGACCCAGCGGAGACCACATCCTGCCCAGAAGGGGAGGTTAACATGTGGCAAAATACGTCACATGGGCTTACTAGCCACATATGGAAGTGGCGCGGTGGTAGGTCCTGCCTCAATGGGGAGGAGCTCTACAAACACAGTGACCGGGGCAGGGTGATTATGTAAATATGGCTCTTGTGACAGTTTTTATGTTTACATTTTTAAATCTGCAGCAATATATCAGTATGCTTTGTCCCATGTCAGTATTTATGGATATATCCCGTGCCCTCATGGGGTTCTGGAAACTATTGCAGCTATTTTGGGCTGATTAACATTATAAATCCATGTAAATATCCAAGTTAATTGTAAATGCCTTTTGCTCTGCTGAACATGTAATTGACACCAGGAGTGCGAACAGACAGCATTTCTGCATGTGCACAGCCAGGTGTGCGCGTGAGAGATGTGTGGGTATGTGGCAATCGTATGGCGAAGAGAATGTTGCGCGATCGGGGTTGGTGCCCTACGCAGGCCCCATAATATTTGTTTAGGGAGTGATGGTACTGTGTCATCATTTCCCTACCCTAATGTTGTTCCAAACTTTTGTGACCCTTTGTATTCTGTGGAACACAAAATATGTTAGACTGAATGTTAGGGACTGACAGTCTCAGTCACCATTCACTTCCAAAAACTAAACACATTCACTGAAATAAATGGTGACCAAGGCTAACATTCTGTACAACATTATGATGAATGATGACAGAATTTCCATTAATAATAATAATAAAAATAATTGTTCTGTAATACATGTTAAATGTGTATTATGTAATGGAATATAGGGGAGTTAACATCCATTATGTTATTTGTGAAAGTATCAAGTTACTCACTACTTGAGTACTCTGGCCATAACCCACCAGTTAAGAACCACTGCTCTATGGAGCCATGAGCATCTGGGTGACTTACTGATGAGAAATTAATAGATGATGGATGGCAACACGCCCAGTGATTCCTGTGGATCTGTCAGTACAAGTTTTTTGTCCACCCACAATAGTTCTCACCACAGTCCACTGGAGCTGTGCTTCCCCCATCATGCTGGATGCAAGTAAACAGCGGAGCCGGTTGTTGACCAAGATGCAGACAACATGTCAGAACTTCGGCATCTCCAAAACAGATCTTCTTACTAATCATCTCTTCTGTACTGAGGTACACTGTAAAATATTGCCGTGATTTTACAAGATTTAACAGTCATTTATTACAATAAAATACTGTTTTCAATATTTTACTCTAAAATCAATGCAGGCTAGGTAAATTTTCTGTCACAACACAACAAATTACTGTGAAGACAGAAATGTGAATATCGCACTGCATTATGGGGAAATTGAGTTTTGTAGTCACCATTATGGTATTTAGTGTTCCCTTTGTATGGGACCTTATCTTATGTATTTTTTCCATGAATCTTTATGTATTATCTCCCAGTTGGTACAATTGTGTTAAAAAAAATAAATAAAAAAAAAACATATTTTATTGTAATGTATGGAGATAATAGACAATATAGAAATAAAGAAATAGTATAATTTTAAGTGAACAATGAGGAAGTTCTGTTTGCAAAACAGTAATGTATTAGTCCTGTTTACTGTGAAGTCACAATATACAGTTGTCTTTTAATTTTAATACATTTTAGAAATACTACTGTAAAATATACAGTCATGCTATTAGTAACCAGGAATTTACTGTAAATTCACAGTAAACATTTTCACAGTGTAATGCTGGACAGGACAATAGCCACTGGTCAAAGACAAGAAAAACACTGCAGAGCAGTGGTTCTCAACTGGTGGCTCACAACCCAAAAATGTGTCACAGGACTGTTCAGAGAGGGTCATAGAAAGCAGTGCTAAGTGCATATAATAAAATGCAACTATTGTGCACCTTTCAAAAGGAAGGAGAAAATCAGTCACTTGGTAGCTCTCAAACTTGAAAACAGTGAAAAAGCTATGTAAAGTAAAATAAAATGTGACCTACACCTCATTATATACAAGTTCACTTGCAATGAGGATAAACTTGTTTTGTGTAGTGCCGATCACCATGTGTTTTGTGCTGTAAATTATTGGCTGTTGAGAGAATGAAGTATAGAAAATTCAAAAGGCCAAATGCAACTCCTAATTTAATAATTTAATAACACTAAATTGACAATTTTCCAATTCAGCCTAAATATGTTTATTAGTTTGTATATTGTTGGGCCTATGCAGTTTATGGTAATATTAATAAATGTCAAAGTGTAATTTTAGGTGCGTAATGTTTACTTTTGTATAAAAAACTATTTTGGTAATGTATTGCATTGAAACTTGATGTACAAAGTAAAATCTGGTTCCTAAGGCAAAACTAGTTGAGATACATTGTGTACTGTATACTCTTAACTTACAGCTAGTTCCTTCAAAGATTAATTTATAACATACACAGATAAACATTGTATCAGCAATTTTGCTATGCCTTTAAATAACCATTCTTTGTTGGTGAACAATCGGCTGACATCATAAGAGTAAAAAAAAAAAAATTACATTTGGATGATGAAAACATTACTCACACAAAAAATTCTTATGACATCACACTACTTCATCAAGAAGAGTAATGGTCTCAGCAGACTGGAGCATGAAGTCAGCTCATCCTATTCATTATTTATTCCAACTCTCTGAATCCCATCAACTTTTTCCATCCACATTTTAAATCACACTTTGCTGATTTCACCTTCTTTGATCAGCACACAAAAGAGATATGCAAGATATATGTGAATCATATATTAATAGTGCAGACATTAATGAAATCTTAAAGGAATATTCCAGGTTAAATACAAGTTAAGCTCAATCGACAGCATTTAGGGCATAATATTGATTATTACCACAAAATGTTATTTCAACTCGTCAATTATTTTCTTTAAAAAAATAAAAGCTAAATTCTGCCAATGAGGCACTTACAATGGAAGTGAATGGGGCCAAGTCATAAACATTAAAATACTCACTATTTCAAAATGATATTCACAAGACATAATCAATATGCATGTTAACATGTTTTCACTGTAATAAAATCACTTACTAGACTTTTCCCTGTAAAATCATAGCCAATTTTACAACTTCATTGCCTTGACGATGTAATGTCAACAAAACCCTAAAATTACTTTAAAAATTAGGATTTAATATTTTTACGGCTCAAATAATACATGAGTTTTAACAGAAGAATTATGCAAGTTCTTTTATAGAATTATAAACTTCACATTTCCTTTAAACCCTCCAAAATTTTGGCCCTATTCACTTCCATCGTAAGTATCTAACCATAACCTCCACTTTTGCTTAAATTAAATAATTTTTTGTAATAATCAATATTATGCCACATATGCTGTTGACTGAGCTTAACTTGTATTTAACCCATAATATTCCTTTAAGGGTTTATATTTTCCCAAACTATTGAAATTCTGTCATCATTTACTTTTATGTTGTTCCAAACATGTACATCATTCTTTCTTCCGCAGAACACAAATGGAGTTGTTATGGATTGACAGCCTGTCACTTTTCACTTTTATCATATGGAAAAACATGCAATTTTCATTTTTGAATGAACTATCTCTTGGAGTATACTTGGAACTGGCATGCTCCAAACAGTGCTCTTTCTCAATAAGGATTTTGGAGGTTTATAGAAATAAGAACAAGTGTGTTCTGAACTGCACCGCATGGACACTCTCTCTGAAGCTATGATTTGATTTCAAGTGATGAGTTTACTTTAAGGCCCTCGTCATGTAATGTGATTCTCTTTCAGCACATCAGGGGATGTGAACAACAATGGATATTTTGTGGAGTCTTTGGCTGTTGATGAGGTGCAAGAGATGTAATATACAGATCAACAGTTAAGCAATGCTGCAATTTGAATTTGTGCAATGTATCATCAGGCTGCTTAATTATTGCTTTTAATATTTAGTTGTGGCAATTATTATTTTGTGAATGCACCATGGTGAAGGGATTTGAGAAAATCTTTTGATGTTTGTTGTACTTGCACAAAGATATTTATTAATGCTTAATTAATTCAGATTTAAAAAAGAAGAAAGGGAAAGTACGAGACATTTTTTTTTTCAGTCAAATCTTATTCACAATAGGCCTTAGTGACATTCTATAAAAAGTGCATAATAGATAATTCAACAAGCATTTAATAGGCTTTTTCCCTCTCATCAGATGATCACTGAGAGTGCAGTCAGCCCCCTGCCGGCCTCTGCCATTTCAAGGTGTTTCTCTGGCTGTCTATAGAAAATAATGGCTTTACTGCTAGATTGTACATCAAAGTCCAGATCTGAGCATCTGACCAAGACTCAACCTGCTCGATATTAAGTAGTAATTCAGATCAATGGACAAAAATGAATCTGATGTTTAAATGCTTAAATTCATAAATGCTCCATATATTTTGTCTTGCAGGTGTTTAGAATCAGAAACAGAATGAGCTTTACTGCCAGGTATGCTTACATATGCAAGGAATTTGTCTTGGTGACAGAAGCTTCCAGTGCACAAACAATACAAAAACAAGACAGAGATAATTATAAAATAGAATAAAAAATAAAATGTAAATAGCAAATTCAAGCTATATGAATTTATATTTATGTTGGATAAATATAAATACACTAAGCTGTGAATCACACATGATTATTGCTCAATGGGGCAGTTTTAACTGTTCATGAGAATGATAGCCTGAGGGAAAAACTGTTCTTCTGACGGTTCTAGTAGTCAGTGCTCTGTAGCGACGGCCAGAAGACAACAGTTCAAAAAGGTAGTGGGCTGGGTGAATGGGGTCCAGAGTGATTTTTCCAGCCCTTTTCCTCCATTTGGAAGTGTACAGTTCTTGAAGGGAGTGCAGGGGTCGACCAATAATCCGCTTAGCAGTACAAACTGTCCTTTGTTGTCTTCTGAAGCACGATTTCATAGCTGAACCAAACCAGACAGTTATTGAAGGTTTTGTTTAGGATTTAATCTTACAAGGATTGCTCCATGTTGTCTCAATATGTACAATAACTTACTTGCTGCTCATAAAGCACAATCCCCTCTTACCCTATTACTCTTGACTTCATAAATGAATTTTGCTAATTAGCAATCCCTTTAACGAAATGTCTACTTGCTTTATGAAGAATTGATACACGATAGTCCCTGCAACTCTATTTCTGTATTATTCAGTGACTACATTCCATCATGAAATGAAAACATTTCTTGTAAACCTATTTCAGAATACAGAGGAGTTAGCCAATTTACATTACGTTAATTATGGAAATTGCCGATTGTAACATTAACTGCATCTATTAATTTCTATTACATAAATACTAATGTTTTTTTTTTTTTATAATTTAAATGAGCCAGCTAACTGTGATCAAATAGTACAAGAATGAAATCACTGCAAAACTTCAGCCTTATCTGAGAAAAAGGAGCTGATGTTTCAGGGCAATACCACTAGAGTGCACTCTAAATCAAAAGTAAAATCATGCAGGAACATAGAAGTATATTTAGCCAGTAATATATAAATATAAAAATATATTTTACTAATCTCTGGCAGAAGAATGTTTTGTTTCTAAGAACTGTCTGTTTCTTTGCTGTAATGGTAGCTTCCTCTCAACGTTCAAGCTGTAGACATCCAACTAGTCCTGCTATTTTTAATCCATCAGAAATGTATTGACAACACTATTCCTCTCTGTCAGACTGTCTTCAATAAATTCTGGAAAATACAGATTAGGAGCCATTTTTTTAAAACACAATTCCAGTGATATTGTGTGATGGAAAATCCTATCTCCAAATTCAGCACTGCTGTTCTTTTTGTGGATAATTCTCTCAAGTCAGTTCAGCAAGGCATTGAGTAAGAGTTCATATGTTGCCTGAGGTCCATTTCAAATGTGACAAATATTAATTATATGGCATTAATAATTGATGGTGCATTGAATACCCACAGTCACAGGAACTGACTATGCACCCACACAGCAGTGGCACCAGTAGTGTTTCCTTTTTTAAATTTGATTCAGGGAAATATTAACTAGAACTGACTTGATCTTTTAGGCTGCAGCTCCAATTATCACCTTGACATGGAAACGTTTGGCACATGGAACACGGCACATGGAAACGTTTTCACGTCTGCAAATTAAACTGAAGAAACATTTAATGGCATTGAAGGTTATGGTTTGAAGCCAGCCACCACATTTTACTTCAGTGCGAACCTTTATTCACAGCCTCACACCTGTGTGAAAGGACACACACACACACACACACACACACACACACACACACACACACACACACACACACACACACACACACATACTGTATATCTATATATTATTTTTTTGCAGATAAATTGCTTAATGTATAGCACCTTTAGAAATCTATCATAATTTTAGACCACTTATTTTGTTACAATACAAAGAGGCATGCATATACAAAAAAGTCAAACAAAGTCAGTGGGGAGGCCACAAAGCTTTGATATGTTTGTGCAAGCATGCACTATGTATAGGTACAAGTGGGTTGGCAAAACCAAATGCACAAAGTGCTAATGGGCTGGGTCAAGTGCAATTTGGAGGTTTGTCACCAAATATTGCACCATTTGTGTCTTATTATATATTCCGATTCATGTCAAGTAACTTTGACATAAGTAAATACAGCACATTCATAAGAAGTTGGTGGTGTAAATATTTTTAATATGTGTATATTATGTTTGTCGCCTGTGGTGCTCCGGACCACAATGTATGTGATTTATGTTTTCTATTGGTTTTGCTGGGACTGATGGCTCTCGTCCTGCTCACCCATGCCTCAAGTGCTTGAAATATGACTTACTTCTCTCCCATTATATGTTGTTTTGTACAGTTGTTTATTATTATTAATCCATCATCTGCTGGTGGAATCCCCAAACTTCAAATGCAGGAACTGATTTTAGATTTTAGCACATTTATTAGACATGCTTCTCAAACATCTTAGCTCAATTACCTTTTTCTAAAGAAAATTTAAATTTGTGCATTGTGTCACTTCATTAACTTAGAATACACCTACAGTTTGCATGCATACACACACATAGAGCACAAACACTTCCACCAATGGCCACATGTGCTTTGCGCTAACACAAAAATTGTGCTTAGAATAGGCGCTCTCACAAAAATTGGATAAGACGTTGCGCTTAGCACTAGACCTAGCGCTGTGCCTAGCGCTGGAACAAAAATGCCCTTATGGGAATTCATTGCCTAATAGAAATGTTAAAAATGTACTTTTAAAATCCCCTTTTAAAAAAGGAAAAGGCAACAATTTCAGTCCAATCAGCAGAGGACAAAAAGAAGCCCAAATCTACTGCCTGTTTAGACAAACTGACAGGCCTAAAGGTGCAAGAGGGACAATGCAGAGAGAGAAAACCAAGAGGCTTATGAGTCAACTTATGACTGAGTCAATTAAGTCTGTGCCAAGACCAACACTGCTGGTTTTAATAAACTGCCCAGCACACAGAATCCAATAACTCATGGGATGAAATGGACATAATTTTGACAGAAATGTGAGCCTGCAGATGAATAGATTTTGCTGGTGTTGCCCCACAGAGCTGAGGGAGGGCTGAGAGAGCAAACAAAATGGTATGAAATAGTTTACTCACTTTAGTCATTATCATAAGGTAGGCTCAAGTGAAAAGTTCAATATTGGAGCACATGCTCATAAGTCTCTTTTCCCCTTCTCAAAGTCATTGATCTGAAATAGAAAATATACACGAGACGTACACGTTTTATTGAAATTGTTAAGAGAATGACATTCACACAATATTATGTTTGCTTTGCTGTTTTTGCTATTTATCCAAGAATGCTTGAATTGCCATATGGTAAGCTATGATCCTCACAAATCACTGAATAATATTAATTTAACAGCCACAAAAATACCACAAGGCATCATTTATCCTTCTTTGTTTGTTTGTGTTAATCAAAGGAAGAGAAGAAGCAAAATAATTTCCCTTGTTGACAAAGCCCTCATCTAACTCTTTTTCAAAATCATAAATCACATAACTCATCTACAATACAAACATTGAGGTGTTGAATTCAGTGGAGGAGATATAACATCAGGCATTTATTAAATACATTAATATTTATGTCAATATGTCAATGCAAAATAGCTGCATGTGTACTGTATGGTGATGACCCACCTCCCAGTTCTTCTTTTATTCCACTTTGATTCCTAACCTACTGCCACAAGGTCAGATCAACACAGATAGGCTGTCATGGCTACTGGCATCCTCCATGATTATTTTACCCATTCATAAATCCTGAAAAGCCAAGATTTTTCCACCAGACATTGGATTACCTTGAATAGTTCAAAGAACTACACTCATTTAAATTGTCAGTGAAAGCCAAAACGTTGCATTAGAATGCATGGTCTGATCAAGCAAATGACTTACTAACCTAAGAGTATCAGTATGGTTAGAGGGCAGATCAGGGTATCTAACACCATCACAGATCATATTTTTTTATAGTACTTTGCAAGGTTTGTTGGCTACAATAAATAATGAATGATACCTTAGGGCTAGAGAAAGTAAATTCAGAGGGGTTGTACTTGTTAGTCTTAATTATTGGGGTAGATTCATAGAACGTATGAGGCCTAATAAACTGCTCTGTTTTCTTCCCCCCCACCCCAAAATTATAATTTTTTTTCTTTTTTTGTTCTGTACAACTATGATATCATTTATTTTGATATGTCCCTGGCAAGCGCGTTGGACAAGCATATTGAAAAAAAAAAAGAACGTGAAAAGTAACTTATAAGGCTGGTTCACACTGCCCCAAAAAATGCCAACAAATGCCACATTAATAAATTTTTTAAGAAAGGACAATACAGTAAGATTGCTTTTTATTAAATTAATCAAATGTATTTGATTTCTACAAAGGTATTTCAATGGTTGAATATTTAATGTTTAATAATAGTAAAAAAGCCTAATATGATCTAAAATTGGTTAAACTTGTGTAATCATTTTCAGGATTTAAATTATTATTTTTTTTTATTGTATGCCATTTTATTATTATTCAGTTTGATTGTTAATTCTCTTTTTGCATGTTGAGGCATCACAACATTTTGTATCTCTGGTTAATCATGTGATGTATATTGATTGATTGTTCTGGGGTATGTAAGAGCTGACCTTTGAATATTTTTATTGTCTGATGAAGAGCCATGGACTCGAAATTTCACCTTAGATGAGAACACTATATAATACATTTTTTAATTTTTTTTGGAGCTGTGGTGACAACATTTTTTGATACCTATTTGGTCGAGCACCCACACTGAGCATTTTTTGTTGTTGGATGTGCAAATTATTGATCAAGTCAGAGGGGTTTTGCGATTGATTACACTGTAGGGGGAGCTCTCGCAAAGCTGCTTTCTCATTCTTGACTGAACGTTGTCGAGGAGGAAACATTGTCAATAAATTTGAAAAGTTTAAATAGAGATGTGTTGTTAGCATAAAATGTCTCTTATTAGTCCATCTATATGGTTACTTTTAATGTGCTTCTGTGAATTTTATTGGATGTTTATTGTTAAATGTAGGAGAAATATATTTATGTGATACATTCAGAAAAAAAATTTAAGTAGTAAAAAAGTTAGACAAAATATTAAATTAATTAGGACACTTATCAATTTCACAAATGGTTTCTGAAATCATTAGGACTGTTGAAAGTGTCTGCATTTAAGAAACCAAACAGTTGTATTTTTAAAAATATTGTTTATTATACATTTCCATTCAATTTCTTTTAATATCTTTTTCACTGAGTAAACATTGTCTGCATTCACATTGATGAATTTTACCTCCCTATCAGAGGTGTAAAAAAATCCATGCTGAGTTGTGCCACACAAACTGTTTATGTCGAACAGAAATGAACAGGAACCTTGTTTAAAATAACTTTAGCCACACTTTTCTATGGTTTGGATCCTTTGGAAGGATATGCAGAGCTGGAGGTGCTACACAGCACAGCACAAGGTTTGCCAGACTTTACCACTATTACTCTTATCATTAGTTCCCCATCTGTCGCTCACTCGACCTTGTGTTGAATGAACCGACACTAGGGGTCTTTCTTGAAGGCCTCGGTTACCTCTGAACTTGAGAAAAAGCCAATGAGAAATTGGCAGACAGAATTTGCATGTCCCTCCCCCGGACGTACGGGTATAAAAGGAGGGAATTGTGCATCTATCCATTCAGATTCTTTCTTCGGAGCTGAACGGTTGTGTGATCAGCGAGCTGAGATCACTTCTGTTCCTCTCACCTCTGCAGAGCATTTGCTGTTGGATGTACGGCACGTATCAGCGGCATTTCTCCTTCTCTAGACACCAGTGCAGCTTTGACACTGGACACTTCGGCAGCACTTCTGAAAAGAGATATTTTCCCTCACTAAAAGAGTTTAATTTCTCTAAAAGATCACACACAGCAGGCGTTAAATGTCCTTTTGAGGATGCGTCTTTTTAAAGATGCCCTCCCGCCTCTGTGTAGTTACTGTATGCAGTTGATATTTCTCCACTCCTGACGGTCATAGACGCTGCCTCACATGTCTGCACCGCGATCACACTGTGGCGGTGTTTGTGGATGGTTCTTGTTCTCATTGCGAGAACTTAACCATGGCAACGTTGCTTTCCTTCCTAAAAAGGAACGCCACTCCAGCCACCCTCCACTTCGCTCCTTCTTCCCACAGGATTGAGGATGACCCGGCTGGGGATGGAGGCGATTTGGGGATGAAATGGGCTCGGTTTCGCCGGGTAAATCCCCACGAACCACCCGCCCCCCCGGCACGCTCGTTGACTTCCGTCTAGGCTCGAGGTGAGTGCGGCTCGCCTCATGGCCAGTCTGTCTACTCCCTCGGACCCACCGAGTTGGATGATGAATTTGCCGCTGCATCGGAGAGCGTCCCGACGTCTGACAGGAAGACTCGACTGGGCTGCCACCTTCAGGTCGGCCTGCCTAGTCTGAGACTGACACCCAGATGGCTGACATGCTTGCCCGGGCCGCCGTGAGCGTGGGGTTGGACTGGAACCCTCCATCCTCCCCGCAGCCCTCACGGCTAGACGATTGGTTCCTTAGGTCTGGGCGCCGCTCACAGCCACGCCCCCCGTTTTTAAGTACAAACTGGTATAAACTGGTATTCTGATAGTGGGGAGCACTGCTTAGACTGGCATACAGATAGAGATGTCTGTTATTGACGCATGATGATTTTCCTTGATGCACTTTTCTGGTATAAATATGTTTGATTGTCAATAAACCTTTGAAGATGCTTTGATATCAATTTTGTGTCAGAGTCTCTTCCCTTGCAAGCATATTCCTGAGTGAGAGGACAACAGAGAGTTCTGGGGGCGAAAACTACGAATTACATAGATTATAGGATAAATAATCTAACAGAATCCTTTCTCAGCACAAAAGCCTCGTGACACACTTTTGCCTCCCTATGCAACACTACCTGCTCTGCCCCGCTGCACCACCCCACCAGGTATGTCCAAAACGATCGTCCACTGTGCCCCTTGCGTGGAGCTTGGACTTGTGGCTTTCACTTCCCAACCCGTCGCGCTGGTTGGCCAGGACAATCCGACTCAACTAAGTGATTCAGTTCACCAGGCCCCCGCCCCCTTTCGGCGGTATCCGCTTTACCTCGGTGCATGGCGAAGACGCCAGCACCCTACGTGCAAAGATTGCTACCCTTTTACTCAAAGATGCGATAGAGCTTGTCCCTCCAGCCGAGATGAAGAAGGGTTTCTACAGCCCTTCAACGTACCCAAAGAAGGCGGTGACTTGCACCGATCCTGGACCTGCGAGTTCTCAACCGGGCCTTGCATAAACTCCTGTTCTTGATGCTCACGCAGAAACACATTCTATCATGCGCCCAGCATCAGGATTGGTTTGCAGTGGTAGAACTGAAGGACGCATACTTCCACGTCTCTATCTTGCCTCGACATCGACCCGTCCTATGGTTCGCGTTCGACGGCCAGGCATATCAGACCTCCCCTTTGGCCTGTCCCTGTCCCGCACGTCTTTACGAAGGTCACAGAGGCAGCCCTTGTCTCACTAAGGGAAGTGGGCATCCACATACTCTACCTCGATGACTGGCACATCCTAGCCCACTCTCGAGAGTTACTGTGCACCCACAGGGACCAGGTGCTCAGGCGCCTCAGCCGTGTAAAGCTTCAGGTCAACTGGGAAAAGAGCAAGCTCGCACCGGTTCAGAGCATCTCTTTTCTCAGCATGGAGTTAGACTCAGTCTCAATGACAGCGTGCCTCACCAACGAGCGCATGCAGTCGATGCTGAAATGCCTCACCTTGTTCAAGCTACAAGGGCATATGGCATCATCCGCGGCAGTCGTGCTGCTGGGGTCGATGCATATGAGACCACTTCAGCACAGGCTTGAGACTTGAGTCCCGAGATGGGCATGGCACAGCGGCACATACTGTGTGTTCATCAGCCCCTCCTGCTGCCAGACTTTCAATCCCTGGACAGTCCTCTGTTTTCTGTGGACAGGAGTCCCCCTACAGCAGGTGTTCCAATCCCTTCTGGTCACCACAGACGCCACCAAACGGAGTTGGGGCGCCATGTGCAACAGGGATGCAGCTGCCGGCTCCTGGACGGGACCCGGCTGGGTTGGCACATCAACTGCCTAGAGCTGCTGGCTGTAATTCTTGCCCTGTGGAGGTTTCTCCCACTACTTCAGGGCAAGCATGTCTTGATCCGTTCAGACAGCACCACCACGATAGCGTACATAAATCACCAAGGCAGCGTGCACTCTCGTCACATGTCGCAACTCGTCCGCCATCTCCTCCTTTGGAGTCAGCAACTCAGGTCGCTGCACGCCACTCATATCCCAGGCAACCTCAACACGGCAGCAGATGCGCTGTCGCGACAGGGCACACTCAGCCGAAAGTGGAGGCTCCACCCCCAGGCGGTCCAGCTGATTTGGGAATGGTTTGGCAAAGCACAGATAGACCTCTTCGCTTCCCAAGAAACCTCCCACTGCCCGCTCTGGTACTCCCTAGCTGAGGCTCCCCTCGGGACAGACGTACTGTCACATAGCTGGCCCCGGGGGCTGCGGAAGTAAGCATTTCCCCCAGTGAGCCTACTTGCACGGGTGCTGTGCAAGGTCAGGGAGGACATGGAGCACATAACTCTAATGGCCCCCTATTGGCACATGCAGACTTAGTTCTCGGATCTCACGCTCCTTGCGACAGCACCTCCCTGGCGAATTCCCCTAAGGAAGGACCTTCTTTCCCAGGGACAGGGCAACCTCTGGCACCCAGACCTCTGGAACCTCCATGTCTGGCCCCTGGACGGGATGTGGAAGATCAAAGTGGCCTACCACTAGAGCTCCCTCTACCAGGCAGATTTACGCCTTAAAGTGGTGCTTTTTCGCGAATTGGTGTTCTTCCCGATCTGAAGACCCGCAGAGATGCACAGTCAGGCCAGTGTTCTCATTTCTGAAGGAGAGGCTGGTGGGGAGGTTGTCCCCCTCCACCTTGAAGGTTTATGTAGCAGCTATATTGGCTCACCACGTCTCAGAGGATGGTATGTCCTTAGGGAAGCACAACCTGATCATCAGGTTCCTTAGAGGCGCTCTGAGGCTGAACCCTCCCAGGCCATGCCTGTTCCCCTCATGGGATTTCTCCTTTGTCCTTTCAGGCCTCCAGAGACCCGACAGAAGACAGCCCTCCTGATCGCACTCGCGTCCATCAAGAGGGTTGGGGACCTGCAAGCATTCTCTGTCAGCGACACTTGCCTGGATTTCGGTCCGACAGACACCCATGTTGTCCTAAGACCTCGACTGGGCTATGTGCCCAAGGTTCCTATGACCCCCTGGGACCAGGTAGTGAACCTGCAAGCGCTGCCCCAGGAGGAGGCAGACCAAGCCTTTTCATTGCTGTGCCCAGTGCGTGCTTTGCGTACTTATGTGGACCGCACGCAGAGCTTTACAAGTTCTGAACAGCTCTTTGTCTGCTTTGGTGGACAGCGGAAAGGGAATACTGTCTCCAAACAGAGGCTAGCCCACTCGTTTGTCGACACAATCAATTTGGCCTATCAGACCCAGGCCATGCCCACCCCCTTGTGGGCTCGAGCACACTCGACGAGAACATCCTTGTGGGCACTGGCCAATGGCACCTCCCTAGCAGACAATTGCAGAGCGGCGGGTTCGGCAGCACCCAATACCTTTACAAGATTCTACAATCTCAGGGTTGAGTCGGTTTCGTACCGTATTATCTCAGGTCCGAGCACGTACTGTAGAACTCGGGAATACTGAATGACTGACCGGGTGTTCCGCTTGCACTTAACGCCCTTCCCCTCTACTGAGGCGATCACGTGCACTCTTTCTCCCAGGAGAGTCTACTAAACTTGTGCTCCCTAGATGTCTTTCTTCCCTAGCCCTCTGGTCCGCAAATTCAGCTGAGGAATTTCCGACCATACCCACAATGGATACAGAGGTCTGGCATTCACGGATGAATCCCCTTGTGTGTATTTTCCATGGTACGGTCCCCTGCAGGTGGACCCGCGTCTCCCTTGGGCAGTCCCCTCTGCCCCCTGGTCGCTGTGTTTGTAGCAACTCCTCCCACGCTAGGTACGATCTACCACTGCGCCACTTCCACATTTGGCCTGAAAACCCATGTGACGTATTGCAACATTTAACCTCCCCCAGCCTGGGCAGGATGTGGTCTCCGCGGGGTCTTTTCCACCCTGAAAGAATAGGAGTTGGAAAAGAACGCTTTCCCCGATACGTGTTATAGCATTAAAAGGCCCTAGCCACTTTAACTCTATGCCAGAATCATATATAGAGAAAAGGCGCAACTGGCATGGCCTGCTCCCATGCTTGGCATGTTGCTTGTTCCCCCCCATTTGGGGATGCCGGGAACCTAAACGTTTATGACGTTTTTATGGGGCGTTGGTATGCAACAGCCTGCCAGCACCTGCATCATCAGCTCACATACACGGTTCAGTGCATGAAATGATTGAATAGTGTAGGATTATATATGCAGAAGAATTTGAACAACATATATCTGGATCTGGGGAAAAACCAGCCTTTCAGTTTTGAATGTTTTAACGTTGTAAATCACTTGCCTTCACAAGAATCCCCACACCAGACTTCTCTTTTGTAAGGTTACGAGTATCATCAGATTTGCACAACTCTTAAGACATTTCATCTTAATCTAACCTTGCTAGATAATGCTGAAAATCACTTTGAACTGTGGTAACGTTCAAATGAATGATTACAGACTGATGGAACTCTTAAAAATGTGTGTAGCGATGTGCAATCACCTATAATTGATAAATATAATCTTTAATTCTGTATGATTTATTTCATTCTACTAAGAATGGTAACTATACAGCTTAACTTGATAAAATGCAATGATGTGTAAAGCCAATATGATTTTGTAACCAGAGATTTTCATGTTTTATTACCTACACATATAACTTCCATAAAAACTTGTCATGTTTAGTATGTAAACATTTGTGTGTGTGTATGAAGAAAAATCTGATGACAATGAATTTCATGTCTCTTGTACCATTTGCAAGATATAAAGTGCATGATTAAATATACATTATTTTTAAGCGGGAAATGTTTAAGAGTCTCAAACAAAGGACCATAACTCAACTGCCAGAAAAGACAGCCCAGTTGACCATGTGACTCTGATGTCACTTCTGATTGGCGCAGGACACCTTTGGGGGATGCAGCCAATTTCAGTTAAAATAGTTCCAAACAGGAAGAACACATTCTCTCTCTTGCCCTCATCTTGCTCTTCAGTTGCTCTCTGCTCTCTGAACACTCTTCCTCCCATGTGAGATCCAAGGGAACTCCGGACTCAACGTCCCAAAAGGAGTGAGAAGGCCTCACTTCACAGCTAAAATCATCATCTCATACAGACAATAAATTCGATCATAGAAAGAGATCAAAACATCGACGGAACAAACTATTGACCAAGAACAGAGCAACATAAAGGACCCCAGGACACACAAGTAACACCTCCAATATTGTGCTCATTGAGCTCAAATGCTGGTGAATTGATTCAATATTTTAGTTAATCCGATAGCAAATCGATGTAGACTCAAAGAAGGATGAATTTGTTCTTATGGTATTGTCAAAATAATCCATAGAGTTCATCTTCTCTGTACTGATCAGTTATTTCACGTTCTGTCACTACTCACAAACCTGTCTCATGTATGTGTTAGATTAGATTTATGTTTAGAATAGTAATAAAGTTTGTCTATATTCAAAGATGATTTGACTGTGGTTTTTTTGATAAATAATGTCATCCCTGTTTCTCAAAG
This sequence comes from Moxostoma hubbsi, assembly GCA_032164185.1. Classification (NCBI taxonomy): domain Eukaryota; kingdom Metazoa; phylum Chordata; class Actinopteri; order Cypriniformes; family Catostomidae; genus Moxostoma; species Moxostoma hubbsi. The sequence goes on from JAVLUX010000009.1 coordinate 29,891,692, forward strand.
ATTTCGCTTCAAAGCTGTTCCTAAATACACATGATATTATTTTCAATAAGCCATGAGAATAATATCACTCCAAAAAGTGAATTAATCATAATTCATTTATTAAATCTAATTCCTTACATTAGAAATTGTGAGCAAATAATCTAGCTATTTGTCATTTATCTAATTTTTAACAGTTGTCAAATGCGACTAATTCCCTTATACATTTCATTACCTAATAAGGTGCAACAAGGACAGTTTAATCTAGTCCATAGCTCACACATTTCGACGATGCGTGCAAATTACCGTGCATAGTCAGAGTCCACATCTCTAAATGATATATGTAATATCCTACAATAGGGACCCCTAGTGTCGAGTCATTTGACACAACATTGAGTGAGCGACAGCCAGGGAACGTGACGTTGTGTCTCACCGGCCACAACGCTGTACCGAGCCACTGTAATGGCCGAACCTTATTCTCGGCTCCTCAGTGCAAAACCTGAATGGACAAACGCCTCCTTTTATACCAGTATGTCCAGGGGAGGGACATGCAAATTCTGTCTGCCAATTTCTCATTGGCCTTTTCTCAAGTTCAAAGGTAACTGAGGCCTTCAAGAAAGACCCCTAGTGTCACTTCATTCGACACAATATCTCATTCCCTCCATCAGGGAACGGAGTTTACAATAGTAACCTAGATGTTTCTTTACATTACTGTGATTGGGCAAGCCACATTTTTGATCAAGTTTATGTGGATCAGACTAGCTCAAAGCCAGCTCATCTGCTGCATGAAACACACACACACGAACGCAAGCACACATGCACGGATGCACGCACACACACACCAGTTGTGTAACTGGAATAGACCCACTGTAAATGGAATACAGTAATTGACACTTTGCACAGTTAAATGTTTGCAGCTGTAGTTGTAATCTGAATTATTTATCTGATCAGTTGTGTAGCTCTATCATATCATACTTGAATCAAAACATGCCTGTGATGTATTTTGGAATTAAAGAAAGATTGCAGCCCACTTGATAAAAACAGAAGAAAGAACACTGTGAAACTTATTGTTGTAAATTTACAGTAAAATACTGGCAGCTGGGTTGCCAGCCACTTACTGTATATTTACAGGACTACTACTGTACATTTACAGTATAGTACTCTTATTACCAAATACAGTATCTTACTGTAATATCATGTAATTTTATAGTATTAAACTGTGTTGCCTGCAGCAATATATTGTATTCCTATTGCATTGCTGATTTTCATACAGTACATCTGATTAAATTATTTGTCATTATATAATTAAAAATATCATACTCATACCTATTTTTCACAACAGTACTGCAATAGGAAATGAAAAAAATATACTTGAGTTTTAAAATATTATTTTTTTTAAGCAAAGAGCAGAAAATCACCTTTTATGAACTTGCAAGCTGAAATGTCAACTGTAAATTTTTATAAAAACATGCAATGCAATTAACAGTTAACAATTATCAGTTGAGCAATCGTATTTACTTTTCAAGGTTCTTACAAATGAGAACAGATTTGAGAATGGATTATTTTTCAGAAATATATTTTAAAATTACCCAGAAACAGAAAGAAAATATTGCTACCTACACTGACAAGGTATCACTCTCACCTGCCTTCTGCATTAAAACATCCTCCCAGTATGGGTACAGCAAGTTGTAGGAAACATTGGAGCCAGTAGCGTTTTCTAGTGGTAACATTATGGGGCAATTAGCATCTTTAACCTTCAACAGTTCAACAGTCTAAAACCATGTAATAGAAAGATGGAAACTAACAACAGTACATGGTCAATATGGCATTATCGAACAATACAGTTACTGTTTAAAAACACAGAGCTACTGTAATATCTTCCCACTAAATCAATGACTGTTACTGTAAGTCTATTACATTTTTTGTCAAAATCCAGTTGAAACCCAAATTTAAACATCTTCAGAATGTGTCCTCTTGTGTTGAACCCATTTCATATAATATGAAACATCCAAAAATGACCCAGACACTTACAGAGCCTGAAAAAATAAATATCTTTAAAAAAAAAAAAGCAAGATCTAAGCAAAATACCAAAGTCCATTTGTTTTCACAGAAGACAGGAAACGTCTCGGGTTACATGTGTAACCCTTGTTCCCTGAAAAAAGCGGAACGAGATGCTGCACTTTGCTAAGAGCTTTGCTAAGCGCTATGGGAACTGTAACGAAGCAGACGAGAACTGAGGATCTAGATGCAGGTTTTAATGGGAAAACAAAAGACGAACAGGGTAACTCAGAATATACAACAACACAGGGAACAAAATAAGACATCCACGAGGGGAAAACCAAGATATAAACAAGAGAAACATTCAGGAAGGGCACGGGCAGAACACGGTCAAGAACATACATTTACATTTAACTACTGACAACGAATGGTGGAACAACAGGGCTTAAATACCTTAAATACACAGGGATAATTATTAAATTAAACACTGGTGATAACACTGAAGCTGGCAGTGATGAGGACAGGGAATTGTGAGAATTGTAGTCCGGGACAGATGGCAAGTGAGAAACACAAGGCAGACAACAGAGAATCGTGACATAACCCCCCCTCAGAGGAGCGGATTCTAGACGCTCCTAAAAAACCCCCACAAAAATAAAAAAACAAAATCACCCAAGGAGTGAAGGGTGGGCTCGGGTTGGGCAGGCAGACCAAGGAGGGCACAAGGGGCAAACAGGCAGTCCAAGGGGGGCACAAGGGGAAAACAGGCAGTCCAAGGGGGCCACAAGGGGCAAAGGGATGAGGGGGATAGAGCAAAGACCGGGAGGTAGGGCCAGGATGGAGCTGGGGACCAGGGAGACCAGAGAAGGTCAGGCGGACGGTCAGGAGACCAAGGGGATGACCTCAAGGTGGGGACTGGGTCAGGAGGTCGGGGAGGCGGCCATAGGACGGGGAGTGGGTCAGGAGGCCTGGGAGGTGGCCACAGGACGGGGACTGGGTCAGGAGGCTTGGGAGGTAGCCACAGGACGGGGACTGGGTCAGGAGGCCTGGGAGGTGGCCAAAGGACAGGGACTGGGTCAGGAGGTCTTGGAGGTGGCCACAGGACAGGGACTGGGTCAGGAGGTCTTGGAGGTGGCCACAGGACAGGGACTAAGCCAGGAGGTCGGGGAGGCGGCCAGAGGACAGAGACTGGGTCAGGAGGCCTGGGAGGTGGCCATAGGACCACAGCCATGGAGAACTCTGAGGGCGGAGTTGTGGAAGACTCAGGCGGCAGAGCCATGGAAGGCTCTGGAGGCAGAGCCATAGAGGGCGGAGCTGTGGAAGGCTCAGGAGGCGGAACCGTAGAAGGCAGAGCAGTAGAAGGCTCTGGAGGCGGAGCCTTGGAAGGTTCTGGAGGCAGAGCTGTAGAGGGCGGAGCCGTGGAAGGCTCAGGAGATGGAGCAGTGGAAGACTCTGGAGGCGGAGCCTTGGAAGGCTCAGGAGATGGAGCAGTGGAAGGCTCTGAAGGCGGAGCCGTGGAAGGCTCAGGAGACGTGGAAGGCGAAGCCATGGAAGGCTCAGGAGACGTGGAAGGCTCAGGAGAGGGAGCAGTAGAAGGCGGAGCCGTGGAAGGCTCAGGAGGCAGAGCCGTGGAAGGCAAAGCCGTGGAAGGCTCAGGAGGTGGAGCCGTGGAAGGCTCAGGAGACATGGAAGGCTCAGGAGATGGAGCAGTAGAAGGCTCTGGAGGCAGAGCCGCGGAAGGCTCAGGAGACGGAGCAGTGGAAGGCTCTGGAGACGTGGAAGGCTCAGGTGACGGAGCCGTGGAAGCCTCTGGAGGCGGAGCCCTGGAAGGCTCGGGAGGCGGAGCTCTGGAAGGCTCGGGAGGCGAGGCTACAGGCACTGGCTCTGGGACGTTTGAGGCTACAGGTGCTGGCTCTGGCTCTGGGACGTTCGAGGCTACAGGCGCTGGCTCTGGGATGGTCGAGGCTACAGGCGCTGGTTTGCTGACCGTGGCATGCATGAGCTCTGGTTCGCTGAACGTGGAAGGCGGAGTCATGGAAGGTTCTGAGGACAGAGCCATGGAAGGCGGAGACTGGAGAGCAGAAGCCTTTCCTCTTCTCTTCATCCTCCGGGTGGATGAGGCTGAGCATGCTGACTCTGGGATGGTCGGAGCTACAGGCGCTGGATCGCTGACCGTGGCAAGCGTAAGCTTTGGTTCGCTGAACGTGGAAGGCGGAGCCATGGAAGGTTCTGAGGACGGAGCCGTGGAAGGCGGAGACTGGAGAACAGAAGCCTTTCTCCTCCTCCTCCGGACGGACAAGGCTGGCAACGCTGGCTCTGGAACGGACGAGATTTCCAGCTTGTTGGCCGTGGCAGGCATGGGCATTGGCTCGTTGGCCGTGGCAAGCGTGGGCGTTGGTTCTGAAGCTGAACCCGGGATGGAGATAGGTGGTTCCTCTGCAGCAAATGTCTCCAAAATGAGCTCCATGTACTCCTGCCAGGTGTAAGATCCGATCTCTGGCAAATTCCACCATCGGAGTGTTGGTACACTGACCCGATACATTTCCTTCAAGGTTTTATCATCAAGACCGGTGTGGATGGCCATGTTGGAGAAGAAGTAGGAGAACTCATGAATTGATAAATCTGAGTTAGTTCCGTGAAGAATGCTGCTAGATCCATTTTGAGGTCAGTAGTTCTGTAATGAAGCAGACGAGAAGTGAGGATCTACATGCAGGTTTTAATGGGAAAACAAAAGACGAACAGGGTAACTCAGAATATACAACAACACAGGGAACAAAATAAGACATCCACGAGGGGAAAACCAAGATATAAACAAGAGAAACATTCAGGAAGGGCACGGGCAGAACACGGTCAAGAACATACATTGACATTTAACTACTGACAACGAATGGTGGAACAACAGGGCTTAAATACACAGGGATAATGATTAAATTAAACACAGGTGATAACAATGAAGCTGTGATGAGGATAGGGAATTGTGGGAATTGTAGTCCGGGACAGATGGCAAGTGAAAAACACAGGGCAGACAACAGGGAATCATGACAGGAACGATCCTAGTCGTGACCGAGCTGTGAATATGTGTGTGACACGTCAATGAACATTGACCGGAATTTATCGCCTTGGCTGATGTAGTCATTAGACGCACCTGTGGCCAGGCTATAAATGGATGCGTCACCAGGTGTCGTCAGATACTTCTTTTTGAAGTGCAGTCTTGGGACATCCCAGTGCGGCAAAGAAGCGCAGCATCTCGTTCCACTTTTTTCAGGGAACAAGGGTTACACATGTAACCCCACCGCACTGGGGCTGTCTGGTCCCCTACAGTTGTGAAGTATGCTCACAAGAACGTGAGAGGTCTCAGACATGAGCTTGAGATGTCGACTCAAGGGCATAAGAGCCTGGAGTAACAAACATCCAAACCCTAGAGCCTGAAGAATGTGTGCGGAGAGGACCAGCCTGCCGCATCCCAAACTTGTTCAGGCATGAGATTGAGATGTCGACTCAAGGACATAAGAGCCCGGAGTGGCAAGAACATCCAAACTTATAAGAAATTGCCATAAGAAAAACTTGAGTCAGAAGTCTACCAAACGCGGACTCTAGAGGTCTAAAAAGGGGGTCTTAATCTATGAAGAGGTCCTAGCAAGGATGCCTCTTAGGGGGCACCCCGCCCACCAAGGCGTGGCAAACCGCAGTGGAGGCCACATAGAACCTGGCAGTGGCAAGGCAAGTGCCCGCTGACAGTTCTTTTTACAGAAAATCCAGAACTGAAGCAAACTGGCAGTTAGCTGGTTCTGTAATATGAACTTAGTAGAAGGAAACGCATGCAAGCGCATTTGTGCCATGTATGCATCACCACGATCAGGGGGAACTGAGCGACTCGAGGAGAAGTAGAGGAGACATTGCGCTATCAACGGAGGCGAAGAGGTCCTCTTCTGCCCTGTAAAATCTACCCAGATCAGTTCCAAGTGGAGGGAGCCCTAGCATTAGAAATGGTCTTGATAACCTCAAGAGAAAGCCCTGTGAATCTCAGTTGGTACCCTTAGGGGCCAAGCATGAAAGGTTTCACAATTCGGGCCAGGGTCCTCTTTGGGATCGCCCAAGGCGAGCCGTCAAGGAGAGGTATTCGAGAAATATATTCTGTTCGGCCAGCGCAGCGCCCTTAGTAGGAGGCAAGACCCTTGCTGGCGAACCTTGCCAAGACTCCCGGGAGCAGAAAAAACGGGGGACAAAAACGCATACAGACGCAGGGTCATGTATGTGCCTTTAAGTCCAGACCCAAGGGGGCTGGGTGACTTAGGGAGAAGTAGAGGAGACATTGCGCTATCAGTGAGGCGAAGAGGTCCTCTTCTGCCCTGTGAAATCTCCCCCAGATTTGTTCACTACCTCAGAGTAAATCTGCTCCCACACACACAGGCATCCAGGGACAAAACTGTCCTGAGTGACAGGAGCTGCCCTAGGCCCCAAGGAGGATCCAACATGCCAGAAATTCAGCTGACGTGAACGTGGATCCCCCCGATGGTTTACATAAGAGGCTACCGCTGTATTTCCCACCCGCACCAAGACATGGCAGCCTCAGGAGGAAGTATTTCAGTATGTCTCAGCGCGAGACAGTTACAGTGACAACCGAACTGATGACCCTCCTATCCCTTTAAGCCGGACAACCACTTAAGGCCTCTACCCAGCCCGTCAGGGAGGTGTCTGTTGTTAGCAGCCTGTGACGACAAGACACACCTAGAGTGGGACCCAAGGTAAGAACCGGGGTCTGAACCACATAGAAATGGAACGAAGCATGTGGCGCGTAACCCCTATTTGCCTTTGGGAACCGGCCCTCGGATAAAACCCCCTGGCTTCTAGCCACAGCTGAAGCGGTCTCATGTGCAGAAGGTCCGAAGGGATCACTGCGGACACCAACGCCATGAGACCTAGTATTCAATCGTCTTTATAGTCAGCATCTAGGACTTGAACACAGAGTGGTTCAAGCCTCGAAGATCTAGAATCGGACGCAACCCCCCCCCCCCCACCCTTCTTGGGAACCAGGAAGTATCTGCTGTAATAGCCTGACTCTTTCTCTGGAAGGGGAACATGTTCTATGGCCCTTTGACCAAGAGATTTTGCAGTTTTTTCCACAGTAGACATGCCTGTCCCGGTTTCACGGTAGTGGGAACCACACCGTTGAAACGGGGAGGACGGCGAGCAAATTGAATTCTGTAGCCTCTTTCTACTGTTTTTTAGAACCCACATAGAAATACCTGGCAGAAGTTTCCACGCTGGAAACTACCCCCGAGGGGAACTACCCCCACAAGGCTGGGTACAAGATCGTCAGGGTTTCTTTTTCTTAGAAATCACGCCCCTGAGGTCTTGCATTGGGGGCTGCTGAGGGTGACGAACTGGACCCCAGTCTTTACGAGGGGGAGCACGATTCGCCATGTTTTGTTTTAGAGCCTTCCGTCTAGAAGGACTGGGGTGGGGCTGGGTGGCTGACGGCCCCTCCCCCTGAGTGAGGTGCCCACACTCAGGTCCTTCAACAGATTTAGCCTAGTGTGCTTGTAACACTGCCATAGTGTGCAGGGCAACACCAGCCTGACCTGCTGCCTGATAAGCTTTCCCCACAAGCGTGGAGGTGGTCCTGCACAGCTTTGTGGGGAGAGTAGGTCTCTTTAGCGATGATGCTGAGCCAGGCGAGAGAAAACCCGCAGGTGTCTCTTCTACTGGTGGCATCACCGAATACCCCCGAGCTTCAGCACCCACGATAGTTGAATACACCAACGTCGAGGGCACGAAGACATGGGAAGTATAAATTTCCTCCATAAAGAAAATACTTGTTATGGAGGTCATAGAAGAAAGGGTCTCTTGTTCACGTGGCCAGTCTAGCTGTAGTCTGGCCACAGCCCGCGAAATCACCTCGAGTAATTTCTCAGCCGCTTTTATTGTGCGTGAAATGTACAGAGGTTCAGCACCCCGCCCCCCTCTTCAACCAAAGAGGCGCCGAAGCGCGCTTCGAGATCACGGGAAGGACCAGCTGTGTCTGGATAAAGAGAGCGAGGGAAAGGGACGAACCCGTCTCTCGTTCCTCAGCCAGATCCATGCGAGAGCCCCACGAATGAAATGTGGGCACTGACTCCCGGAAGTAAGCGAGGCGAGCGCGAAGCATTTTGCCCGAAAGCAGATCGCAATGCTCACATTTGTCTCTTAATTCCACAGCCGCTTTATTATTATGCAAATATTATTATTTATTTATTATTATTATTATTATTTACAGAGGTTCAGTGTCCTTGTGAACTGAAGAGGCGCAGAGGCGCGCTTCAGGCTTATGAGGATCAGCTGGATCTGGGGAGAGAGTGAGCGAAAGGGATGAACCCATCTCTCGCTCCTCAGCCAGATCCATACGAGAGCCCCACCCAAACAGAGCAAAACTGATGCATCGTTTACGGCGTTCAGTCATTCTCTCTTTCTTTTAAAAATAGATATATTTTCTAGACAGGAGAGAAAGGAGAAAAGATTCACTGCACACTGCCTCACAAATTCTAATTCCTAGCAGAGGAAAGAAAGTTTTGACAGGGTTTGTAAAACACACACACACACACACACACACAGAATCGCTCTGAAAAAAGATTATCTGACGACACCTGGTGACACATCCATTTATAGCCTGGCCACAGGTGCATCTAATGACTACATCAGCCGAGGCTATAAATTCCGGTCAATGTTCATTGACGTGTTACACACATATTCACAGCTCGGTCACGACTAGGATCGTTCCCATAGCGCTTAGCAAAGCGCAGCATCATAGTGAAGCTTTTTGTAAAGGGAACATGCGGGTTCACAGTACTGTTCTTTTTTAGCACTAACTTGCCAGTTTTCTTGGAAGTAATTTCCCTTTCTTGGTTTTTGAGCCATGTTCAGGGTTGATGTTGATAAAGTGCCTAAAATGCAGAAAAGGGAAAGAGAGAGAGAAAAGAGAATATTATGCATATGTAAAAAAAACATGGATCCACACACAAACATCCCATTTAGTTTTTATCAAATCATATTATGCATCCAAACAGGTCATCTACTTTTAGGTAACTCTCAGGTAATCAACTACGGTAATAAGAAAAAAATGCAATAACATTTTAGATGTTATAATGAAAAATGCAATAAATCATATGGGGTGTCCCGTTATATACTGCAAGTATAGACCATAAAGTCACATGCTGAATTTTGCTGTTTGCTGAATAATGTTTCAAATACACATTTTTATACCTTTTACATATTTATTTTGGAAAACAACATCCTGTGGCTGTTTAACTTTTGGAAGTCAGGTTGCCAGATTTAAAGTTTAATGTACATCTTTGCTGTCTCCTTATCACACCATCGGTTTATTAACAATATTGTCTGTGGCAATATGTACTCTGTGACTTTAATCAAAAATTAACATTTGTTGATAATAACCCCCTCAGGCCATCCAAGATATGATGACTGTTGTTCTTCATCAGATCAGAGCACAAGACTTTTAGAAGGAAATCCCAGCTCTTACAATGTATACAATGCAAGTGAACATATGAAGAACGTATCTCTGACCCAGAAATGAACGCCATGTAAGCACGCACATAAGCACTTACGTCAGATAAGTGCTTATGTGCGTGCTTACATGACGCTCATTTCCAGGTCAGTGATCAGCATTCTTCATAAGATAACAGGGGAATACAGACATCACAGATCAATCACGTTTTGCCCGGAAGCGATTGTTTATAGTTTAAAACGTCTTAATTATAGATTATTTTCTTACAAAGCGTTTCACTTCAGAAGACATTATTTGAGCAACTGGATTCATATGGATTACTTTGATGTTGCCTTTATCTGGTTTAGACTCTCAAAGTGATGGCCCCATTCACTTCCAATGTATGGATTGTAAGAGCTCGGATTTCCTTCTAAAAAAATCTTAATTTGTGTTCTGATGAAGAAAGAAAGTCAAATACATCTTGGATGGCCTGAGGAGTGAGAGTACATTATCAGCAAATTTTCATTTTTGGGTGAACTATTTCTTTAATTTTATTGTATCCTTTGCGATGTGTGTATCGCATAAGTGACTTGATGAAAATGTTAAACATGCAATTTATCGTGCAGAAACAACTATATTAATCTTTTGAGAAAAAATACTGAACTTTTTTTGCAAACATGGTCATGACAAGGCTAGTGAAAATTTACTCTACATTAATATATATGGTTGGCAAATATGCTAATATCTAACCTTTGAACAAACTCAAAGTTGTACGCTGCTTCTTTCTGATACTGGAGGTTGAAATTGTAGAATGCGGCAAACAGTGCTGCAAGGCCAGAGACAAAGTTGAGCTGTGCTCCTTCAGACACAACTTGACCTTCCATGCTCAACATCCACCTCTGGTTGCTTAGAGGTTGACCTGAAAATAAATAAATACGATAAGCTATTGTGGGTTCCACTGTGACGTAATTTAATCGGTACATTGTGGTTTCAATTCACAAGTTCTGTTATTTATTTAATACAAATTAATTAGCCAATTAATATGTATTTTATATTATTCATCTGTTTGTGACTAAACACACACAAAGACATGTAGTCATGTGCTGTAAAAAACTGTTACATTTAGAAACACACGTAGGCAGTGCATTGGACTGTGTATTAGTAATGCACATATAAAAATTGATTTAAGAACATATTAGATGATTGAACACTGGCATTTTTTTATTAAGTAAATAGTGTAAACTGTGCATTGAGCTATCACGCCCAAGTGTTTTTAAAGTGTTTGATCGTGCTCCTCATGCTTGTCACCGTGAGTGACAAGAGTGCTGCTAAAATGATCTGCAAAAAGGAGCAAATAAGAGCTGTTATATGATTAAATTTTTTAAAAGAGAGTTAAAATGTAAATCTTTGCATCACATCGTATTGAGTCAAATTGTGTCAGTCTCAGTTTAGAAAAGTACCGAATCAAAGTTATTTTCTTGAAATTTGTTCTTGTTAAATTAATTGGATCATTTATAATGTATCAAGATGCATATTGCATTGGGCTGTGAGACAGAGATGAACTTTCCTAATGTTTACATACCAAGAATAATAAGTTAATATAAGACTGCCAGGATGATGAAGAGATTGGTGGACAACACACAGATTTGTGAATTCCTGAAACAAAATTATAAAAAAAGACAGCACAACCATCATTAAAAGACAACCAAAACATAAAATATGTTGCAAATAAATGTGATTTGGTGAATAATCTATTAAATCTGCTTGAAGTATCAGCCCATCTAACTTTTCTTTGAAGTGTGCAAGGTGGAGCAGTAGGACCATGGCAGCCACATCGTCTTCACCTCAGGATAGTATGGTCTGAACAACGTTGTTGGTTGGCTAGCTTTTAAAGAACTGAATAATGATTTGTCCACACTCCTTAATTGACAATTCCAAAGGTCTGAGCACATTTTTTGTCAGTGAGCAGTTTGAAATGGCCATATACTGTATATGCACCTGTATGAAGATATATTGCCATTTGGTTCTCAAATCTGTCATGGTAGGTGATGGGGTTGCATTTATCACTTAAATTTGGAGGCAATAGGTTCACTCCATGAGCTCGCAAACATCTCCTCTTTCTGCTTCAGAGATTCCTTCATAAAGATATATCTCCTCCATCCTCTGACGCTTCACTTCAAGACTGTCTTAACTTTCACCAGGTGGAAGATCAGGCTGCCATCTAGAACAACCATACGTGTCTTCGTTTTCTTCTAGTTATAGTGTCTATACATTTGGTCTGATGATGACTTAGTGTACTTTTGTGATTCAGATACCCTATGTGTACTTTCAGATGTAAGAAAAGAGATTCATATCCTCCACCAACCTGCCTGTCACCAATCATGTCAGCAAAAGTTTTTGGATACTTCCTGAGTAAAAGTGAGTAAAAGTAAGACACTGATCTGGTGGGGTTGTTGTCCTGTTTTCTCATTCCATCAGCAAGGATTCTAGTCATTTGGCATAGGTCAGTATGGGAGGGTCTCTAGCCATTCGTAACAGCACACTGTATACCTGCTGGCATTAAGTTCCAGGGAACTTTGACATTTTCAGGCTTGCTGATTGTAAAAGGATTTAAGTGAAAGGAGGCGAGAACCGGCTAGACAATATAAATAATATTTTAATGATAAACTTAAAAGACAAAACACACTGTAACGCGCGTCGCGGCAAGAGCGCAACCCTCACTCTCGAACAGTGAAATATGCAAATGAGCGTGAAGGAGGTGCACCGCTTCAAAATTTGGACCAGCGATCTGAAGACTAGACTCGCTCAAGAGACTGTGTCAGCAACAAGGGAAAAGAAAATAGTGACAACACTGGCTGCGTTAGAACAGGTAAGTGTATTTCAGGAAAATGTTAAGTAAAGTAAAAAGGGAAAAAACAATAAAAAAATAAAACTGAAATTCAAAACATCACCACATAACACAAAAGAGAAATGACCAGGATGACAGTAAAATTTGCTCTAGAAAAATTAAAGTGTGACCTTACTTACACCCCTTATTTATATAGATTTATATTTCCTATTTAGGTTCAAGCTAATACGTCTAATTGGTTCTTACTCTAGTAATATATATATGCAATCTAGTTTTACCTATTTATTCGAATTGTTTCTTATTGACTTATTTGGCATAAAGATATTTTTTAATTTTTAAATTTAAACCGATAACCCTTTGAATCACCCTTTTAACTCTCATTCTCCAGAAAAATAGAAAATAAATATATATAACCAAATAATTAAAAGAAATAATATACAATAGGACTTGAAACAAAAACACAAAAAAACACAACAGTAGGGAAAATGAAATCACACTTAATTCAATTTACTGCTTAAACAGCAGTCTCAATATGACTCAGGTTTTACCAAATCTCAGCTCCAGTTCACTGCTGCTTGCAGGAGATCCTTCTTCCGCAATTTAGTTCCAATTAGCACAGTCAGAAAAGGAGGAAAACATGTGCACAATCCTACCACTTCGTTCATTCCTTGATCCACAACTCGGTCCTTATATGGGCATGGCTCGCCAGTTCCTGCTTGCAATAGGTTTCTTTTTCCCGATGTGAAGCAGGGACAATACACGTGCAAAATCTCCGTCGAAAATCGTCCAGTGTCCAGGAATGTGCAGCATCCAACTCAGAAAATAGTGGAACATAGAAAAGAAAGGAAAAAAATGGAAAAAGGGGGAAAATAAAATAAAAGAGACCAAAAGAAAAGACCCAACCTTGCAAAAGACAAGGCCAAAGATACAATTAGACATTTCCCTCAAAAATATACATCATTACAACATTCAACATCTCTAACTTCAATTTCATCTAACATTAGCACATTACATTTTCATAAATGTGCTGAGAGCAAGTTTTCAAATGACGCGCTAGGCCTCATCTGCCCGTATTACATTTGCGTCACAATCGGCCATTAACTCATAGCTCGAATACACGACAAAAATCATCAGAATAATATCTGTTAACTGCTCAAAGTAACTTTTAGCTATGAAACATTAATTATTTAAACACATTCACGTGATATTTTCCTGTTTTTAAACAGAAAATTAACTCTTATGCATCTTTTTACATACAACCGCATATACACAGCGTTTAACATTTGAACACCATTTTATCAAACATTTACACAAGGAAAACCCTCAGTAATAGAGAATTTAATCATTTCACTTACCAAGAGAACTCAATTTCTCATTTATGAAACTTTCAAAAGGCAAAAACTCCCAACTGTAGGCCCGAATCCTCTGCAACCTTCGTGTAATCAGTCACACATTCACCCGTAATCATTTACCGATGAAACCCAATCTATACTTCTATTTCAAAATCTCTCTGTTATTTCTCTAATACAACTATTAGTTTGTTCATTCTAATTCAATTTTTTCTTCTCTTTTTAGGATCGCGCCAGCTGCTTCTCTCTCTCGCAAGGAGTGTTGCATCATCTCCCGCCTGGCTTCACCTAACCCATTAGGGCGGGGCTAACTCCCCACTTGTCTAATTGGACCAATCTTCATCCTATTAGATGGAATAACTTTTCTAAATGAGTTTTATGGATTTAATTTATACATTTTCTTATTTTCTCTTCACAGATATTAATAAAATAATGTTATATATTCATGTTAGTGTGTTAGTCCTTTTTTTTTCCTTACATCAACAAGGTCTCTTTAGTAACCTGGGTTACACCCTCCCCTCTTGAATACATGCACGTCCCGCTGCATCTGCATATTTTTGGGGTTGAGTCACGACCACAGGCACATCATCAATAGAAGAAGCATTCACCTCCTCCAAAGAAGTACTGAATGCCACACTCAGACCTTGCAACAGAGATTGAATCACTACAGTAAGTGGATTCCCTAACTGTGGATACTCAAGCCTTTTTGCAGGCCGTCGCTCTCTTTGCGAACGCCTGGGAATAACTCCTTCCTCGAACTCTGTGTCATTCTCTTGTTCACTCCGATCACCTCCAGTATTCATAGTTTCACTCAAAGCTGGATTCTCTTTACTTCTGCTCTCAACCTCACAATCAACTTCTGTTTCAGCCTCCTGAGAAGGAAACTCATCAGACTTAGAACAGAGATCCAACCTTGACTCTTCCCTCACCGGAACCCCTGAATCAGTATGACCAGATTCCAGCTCAACAGAAGGAGTTTCTACTTCTCCAGACTCAGGTAAGCTCTCCCTTACAGGTCTCGCTGGATTCTCCTCTGACAACTCACAGGTAGGTATGCTCTCTCTTGCAGGTTCAACAACAGGTAAGTCAATTGGGACATTCTGAGGGTTTTGGCAGGGTAATTGCTCAGGACTCACCAGAACTCGTGTTTCAAAGTCCAGCGTATCCCCAAGTACAGGACTAACGAACTGATCAGCCTCAGACTCATACTCACACCCAGACTCTGGCTCTTGTGAATCATCATTATTTGCACAGGCTCTAGTTCTGGGCCTGCGAACCCTTTGCTTAGGCTGCTTCTCATATCGACCCGACTGCAAAAATCCACAGGGCAACAACAAATCACGATGTAACGTCCTGAGAGGACCACTCTGCCCAACTGGTCGGACAGTGTACACTGGTAAGTCTCCCGCTCTCTTGACTACTACTTGGACGCCTTGCTCCCACTTGTCAGCGAGCTTATGCTTCCCTCGCAACCTAACATTGCGCACAAGGACTCGGTCACCCTGCTCCAAAGTAGAAACAACCATGCGTTTATCGAACCTTCCTTTGTTACGCTCTGCTAATTTAACAGAGTTCTTCTTAGCTATCTCGTAGCTCTCTCGCTGGCGATCTTTCAAATCTTTCACGTATTGGGAGTGAGACTTGGCCAGAGCTTCTGCTGGCAGCCCAAAAGCTAAATCTACTGGCAAGCGGGGCAGTCGCCCAAACATGAGCTCATAAGGAGTATACCCAGTTGTATCGTTCAGCGTACAATTGTATGCGTGTACTAAGGGCTTCACAAACTCCTTCCACCTGGACTTTTTCTCGTTGTCTAAAGTTCCCAGCATTTGGAGAAGTGTCCGGTTGAAACGCTCTACCGGGTTACCTCTGGGGTGATAAGGCGTGGTACGAATCTTATGAATACCCGCAACATGACACAACTCCTTAATTGTGTGGGATTCGAAATCGGGCCCTTGGTCACTATGTAGCTTCTCAGAAACCCGTAGTGTACCAAGAAAATTTCCCACAGACATCTTGCGACTGTACGAGCTGTTTGGTTCTGGGTCGGTATTGCCACGGCGTATTTCGTGAAATGGTCTGTGATAACCAATATGTTTTTAGTATTGCTGTGGTCTGGCTCTAACGACAAAAAGTCCATACAGACCAACTCCAAAGGCCTACTGGTTTGAATGTTGACCAGAGGAGCTGCTCTGTCTGGAGGCCTCTTTCTGCGCACGCAGCGTTCACATGTCTTGATCTTCTCCTCAACTGCCTGGGACATCCTGGGCCAGAAGAACCTGGACCTCACCAAGTCCAGGGTTCTCTCAATACCCAAATGCCCCATATCATCGTGGAGACTGCACAACACTATTCCCCTTAACCCAGCTGGTAACACTAGCTGATAGTGAAAGACCCCATGCTCCTGCCTCCTCCTATACAGTACCCCATTCTTCAGCTCAAGTCGACTCCACTCCCTCAACCACGGTACTATGTCAGGTGGCTGGCCCCTCAGGGTACCTGGCTTAGTCCCACTCCTCATCCACTCAATTATTACCTCAAGCTCTGGATCTTTCCCTTGCCATTCTGCTAATGCGGTCTCTGAGAGATTGGGGAGATCAGGTAGACCATGCTCAGCCTCGTGTTGCAACTCATTCGGCAAAGCATCAACACAGTGAGTGAGGGACTCGACCAATGTAATTGAAGAGTGTGCCAAACCAGGGCCTTCAGGCAAACCAATCACCTGATGCCTCTCACAAATGGCTTTCACTACATCCGCCATGAGAACATCAGACCCGTTTCCAGGATCCGCAAGGTGGTGAAGTGTAAACTGCTCGATCCTTTCTCTTTCTTTCTGAGAGATTAGATCATCCAAGAGCTCACCATGCGGACGGCGGGAAAGACCATATGCGTCCTGATTCTGACTCCCAGCCCTATACTGGAGCTTAAAGGTGTAGGTCGACAAGCTAGACAACCAGCGGTAGCTGGTAGCATCAAGTTTCGCAGATGTCAAAACATAAGTCAGGGGATTACTGTCTGTTACGACAGTGAAGTCTGTGCCATACAAATAATCGCTGAATTTAGCTGTGACAGCCCACTTTAATGCTAAAAATTCAAGTTTATGTGCAGGGTATTTTGCCTCACTCTTTGTCAGTCCCCTGCTGGCGAATGCTATTGCCCGCATCTGCCCGTCCTGCTCCTGGTACAATGCCGCACCAAGCCCCGTAGTACTGGCATCGGTGTGAAGCGTATACGGGAGCCTGGGGTCAGCAAATCCCAGGACAGGAGCAGAGGTCAGCTTAGAAATGATGACATCAAAGGCATTCTGACATGCAATAGTCCACCGATCGCCGAACTGCTCTTTGGTATTGAAATACTCGCCCCTCTCTCGTTTCCCACTGCGGCCCCAACGAAGTGGAGGGTACCCTTCAGTGAGTCCCGTGAGAGGTTTGACTATCTTCGAGTAGTCACACACGAACCTTCTATAGTACCCCGCAAAGCCTAAGAAAGCTCTCAGCTCTTTTAAATTTGTGGGTCTTGGCCAAGTTTTTAGAGCTTCGATCTTAGCCGGATCAGTCTTTACCCCGTCCCTCGAGACAACATGCCCCAAATACTTGACTGATGTCTGAAAGAAACGGCATTTTTCAGGTGCTAACTTTAACCCATACTCTCTAAGTCGATTTAGGACCTGTACTAACCGCGACTCGTGCTCTTCCAAGGTCTTTGAAAAGACTATTAAGTCGTCAATAAAGACTAGTACCTGTTTCCTGTGAAGATCACCCATACACCGCTCCATTAGTCTTTGGAACGTACTTGGCGCATTCGTGATTCCCTGGGGCATTCTATTAAATTCCCAGAATGCAAGAGGGCATACGAAAGCAGTCTTGCACTTATCGGCCTCATCCATCTCAATCTGGTAGAACCCAGTGTTACGTATGGGTATATTGAACCATTAGTGTGTGTGTTATTTCTTTTGAGTTTGTAGGTGGAGATTTGAGAAGGGAGTTTTCCTTGCACAGCGGAAGTGAAGTGACGTCATGGGAGTTCTTGCTATTTAAGCTGTGACGGCGTTGACGCCGTCTGTTCCCGCCCCTCTCGCCTGATTACCAGCTGGGGGTTCCTCGCCTTGCGGCGAGATCACTCTAATCTTTGCCTCGCTTCGCCATGCTGGAGCAAGCTTAACGACTGTTTTCTTTTGACTTTAGTTTAATTGTTTAAACCAGGTAGTGGTGTTATTTTTTTGTTAGTACACTTTCTGTTATTTATTTAGCACAGTGGAGGTAAGCAGCTGCCCGGAAGATTCACCTGTTCTAGTTTTCTTCGGGAGTTAGGTAAGATCTCTCCTGGAACTATAGGGTTAGTCAAGGGTTCCTGTTTTTCCTGTAGCTGCCCTACCTGTGTTGTTGATTTGGTTAATTTATGAGTTATTGCCTGTTTATCTCATGAGGTGTTTTGTTTCTGTCATTAAAAGCTTATGGTGTGATTAACATCAGAAACGCTACCCAATCGCCTGTGATTTTTGATATGTTCGGTCTTTGTCTTAAGGGTGATTTAAAACGAGATGAATTAGATTAAGGGCCGTAACACCAGACTTTAAATCAAGTACCGAGAACCATTTTGAGCCTGTAAGTACAGAAAAGACTTCTTCTAGATTGGGCAGAGCGTATGCGTCTTTGATTGTCTGGGAATTCAACTTCCGAAAGTCGATACAGAGCCGTACCGAGCCATCTTTCTTTCGGTCTACCACTATGGGTGAAGAAAAGGGGGACTCAGACTGACAAATAACTCCAGCAGTCATTAGTTCCTGAAGATGCTTTCGAACCGCATCAATGTCTTGGGGGTGTATCGGACGCGCCCTATGCTTAAAGGGTGTCTCGTCAGCTAATCTGATTTGATGTTTCACTTGACCTGTACAGCCATAATCAAGATCATGTAAAGAGAAAACCTCAGGCATAGAATTCAACAAGTTTGATATCCGCTCCCTCCAGTCTGAAGACAAAGGAGAGTCTCCGAAATCAAAGGTAAGGTTAGCAGGGATAGGTGCTGGTGATTCAACTTCGCTTGGGTTCTGGGCTGTTTTCTCTATTACCCTCTGTACAGCGTGGATCTCAGCAAGTACAGCTTTAGGGGGAATCTTTATATCTGTTTGAGTACCATTTTTGAGCAAAACCGAAAGCTGAGAAGATCGTCTTGAAGGCAATGTGTGCACACAGTTTGCAACTAAGAGACCACTTGGGAATGGGGCTGATGGCGGCTCAAGAGTCACCCACTTCTCCGTACAAGGTTCCCGAAGCTGAACATAGCCATTCAGGACCACTGTGTTCCCAGCAGGCACAACCTCAGGAAAACTCCCCACCAGTTTCACGTGCCCTAATGGTTCACTACTAGTTTGCCTCCATCTTGCCTCAAGGACTTTAAGCACTGCCTGATATCCATGCAGGCTCGAACAAGGGTTACTCGGCTTCTCCCTAATGCAGTGGCTGTAAAGCACATCCAGGGAGTTGGTACCGACAAGAACTTGCGACAGACTCTTTAGATCCGGAACTACTAAAGCTAAAGTGGGGACTTTGACTTCAATGCCTACAAACTCTTTTGGGAACCTCGAGGCCAACTCGATGTAACCCAAATATGGCACGGCTTGCCCATTGGCCCCCTCCACCTCTAACAGATTTTCTAACGACTTCAGCGGGTGATCAGACAGATGTGCCTCGTAGAACGACTGGGGAACCGTAGTAACCTGATACCCTGTGTCTAGGAGACAACCTACCTCTTTACCGCCGATAATGATCTGCGCAGTGCACTTTACTCCTACTAACCCCTTCGGCAGATTCCTTAAGGGTGACTTATGATGATTGCTTGTGACAGGCATTTGCCTATAACACTTAGGGCGGCTACTTTTACCCCTTGTCTCTGTATGCCCCGCTACAGAGACATCCCTTAGTTTAAAGGCAAAGAGGAATTCCCATGCAGAGAGTCCCACTGGGCCTGCTGCTCCCTCAACTTACGGCGCTTTTCCTCAACTTTTGGGGGGTTTACAGGATTATCACAGGCGACAGCCAAATGGCCATCCTCTCTGCATCGGAAACAATACCCAAGACGAGGTCGATTGGCCATTGGTTGGGCCCTTCTAACACCTCTACCAGTATCTGTCTCAAACAAATTCTGAGTCGAAAAAACTCGGGGACCAACAGTCTCCCAGGAGTAGTCTCTATAACTCTTGAGCAGCATTCTGAGTTTGCAGTTCAGCAACTTGTCGTCGCAGGTTAGCGACTTCTGAGTCTTCTGAATTTTCGCGCTTCACCTCTTGTGTCATAGATGCTTTCATAGTGGCAACCTGGGTGCGCAACTCTTCCACTACTTTCCTCAAAGTGTTCAACTCTGCCTTCTCAGAGCACCCACTCTGGCGCTTCTGGCCTGGGTTTTGACCTAGAGTAGCAACTTGGGCCTGGACTTCGGCAAGTTGTTTCCTTAGAAGGTCAGTTTCAGAAGTGTCTGATTTTGGAGTCTCATGTGAATAGACAGACACTTGCTGAGTGGCAGCTCATGGTCTCTGGTAACTAACAGGAGTTTTTGACAACCCAAGGTGTTTTTTCATCCGCTCTTCCTTGGAGGCACGCTTACCCTCCTCTGTTTGAATTAACACAACCAATTCAGCAAAAGTGGGTGGCTGAGCCTCGCTCTTTCCTAACTGAAGGCTGTCAATCAGACCATTGTCCCAACACCCTCTCATAAACTGTTTCAAGAGGCAATGATCATGATCTCTCTCCGCAATGCCTCCCCTCCTAATCGTTGAACTCAGAAGAACTTGCAACCGGTGCAAGAAATCTGATGACTTTTCACCCTGGTTCTGTAAGGTGCCCATGAACTTGGCCAACAGTTCATCACCATCCTCTACAGAACCGTACACTGACTCTAGTAACTCAAGGTATACCGCAGGCAAAGCTGGAGGTCGCACATGCTTCACTACATCTGCGGCGGGAGGTAATAAGCTGTCTAAGATCCTACGTACTCTATGTAAATCTGAAACAGATGGATCACTTAGCAGGAGGTCTACACTTACTCGCCAAGTATCAAAATCAGGTTCATTTGGAGGGCGCGGGCACCTTCCTGAGAAAATACTAAGGCGAACTGAGGTTTGCTGTACCATTGCATCATCAGCTGTCTTTACTATGTGCTCTACTACCATCCTTTGAATACCTGGTGGGTCTGCAACGTTCACAGGGAAACCAGGGCTAGTAGTCACTGTGACACCGTCAACAGTGGTTTCTGGATTTGGGGGGGCCATAGGGGCCATCCGTCTCTTGGTTGGGTCTTTGGATTCTGGGGTTCGCATTCCTACTGTTTCTGCATTGGTCGACAAGAGTATCAGGGAAGAAAACGCCTCTGCCCTACGGGAATCAAAGCTCGCATTTTGTGCTCTTTCTGGAGTACGGTTAGCAGAGAGAGCTCCTTTGAGTTCTTCCAACTCCTCCTGAAGCACATCTGAGAGGGGTCTCTCACTCTCTTTAGCAAGGGCCTTCAATTTTCCAATATACCCCTCAGTGACTTCATCACTAGCCGTCCGGTTACAGACGCTAGCCAGAGTTCGTACTTGGAATGTAACACTTGGGTTCAAGAGGCTTCCCAGAGTTAAGGGTAACATTGGCTCTAAATTCAGCATCGCAGAGCTGTGGGCATATTCCACAATAGCATGCTGATGGAATTCAGAAGTTTGATCATCAATTTTCAAATTACGTTTAACTGAGCCATACTTTTGCAAGAAGGTACTCAGCTCATCGTCTGCCTTGGTCCACGTGAGGCCTTTGACTATGAGTGCATTTTCTATGTTCACACTCTCTCTCTCAATGATTTCCATTATCACAATGTAAGGTCAACACTCTGGGGGATTTTTCACGTTACAAATCTGCTTGTTTTCTGCCTTTCCTACTACTACTACTGTCCTTGTTGCTAAGCAACAGTCTCCTGGCTGGCTCGCCAACTTTCTGTAACGCGCGTCGCGGCAAGAGCGCAACCCTCACTCTCGAACAGTGAAATATGCAAATGAGCGTGAAGGAGGTGCACCGCTTCAAAATTTGGACCAGCGATCTGAAGACTAGACTCGCTCAAGAGACTGTGTCAGCAACAAGGGAAAAGAAAATAGTGACAACACTGGCTGCGTTAGAACAGGTAAGTGTATTTCAGGAAAATGTTAAGTAAAGTAAAAAGGGAAAAAACAATAAAAAAATAAAACTGAAATTCAAAACATCACCACATAACACAAAAGAGAAATGACCAGGATGACAGTAAAATTTGCTCTAGAAAAATTAAAGTGTGACCTTACTTACACCCCTTATTTATATAGATTTATATTTCCTATTTAGGTTCAAGCTAATACGTCTAATTGGTTCTTACTCTAGTAATATATATATGCAATCTAGTTTTACCTATTTATTCGAATTGTTTCTAATTGACTTATTTGGCATAAAGATATTTTTTAATTTTTTAATTTAAACCGATAACCCTTTGAATCACCCTTTTAACTCTCGTTCTCCAGAAAAATAGAAAATAAATATATATAACCAAATAATTAAAAGAAATAATATACAATAGGACTTGAAACAAAAACACAAAAAAAAACACAACAGTAGGGAAAATTAAATCACACTTAATTCAATTTACTGCTTAAACAGCAGTCTCAATATGACTCAGGTTTTACCAAATCTCAGCTCCAGTTCACTGCTGCTTGCACGAGATCCTTCTTCCGCAATTTAGTTCCAATTAGCACAGTCAGAAAAGGAGGAAAACATGTGCACAATCCTACCACTTCGTTCATTCCTTGATCCACAACTCGGTCCTTATATAGGCATGGCTCGCCAGTTCCTACTTGCAATAGGTTTCTTTTTCCCGATGTGAAGCAGGGACAATACACGTGCAAAATCTCCGTCGAAAATCGTCCAGTGTCCAGGAATGTGCAGCATCCAACTCAGAAAATAGTGGAAAATAGAAAAGAAAGGAAAAAATGGACAAAGGGGGAAAATAAAATAAAAGAGACCAAAAGAAAAGACCCAACCTTGCAAAAGACAAGGCCAAAGATACAATTAGACATTTCCCTCAAAAATATACATCATTACAACATTTAGTCTGTATATAAACAACATTCAACATCTCTAACTTCAATTTCGTCTAATATTAGCTCATTACATTTTCATAAATGTGCGGAGAGCAAGTTTTCAAATGAAGCGCTAGGCCTCATCTGCCCGTATTACATGTGCGTCACAATCGGCCATTAACTCATAGCTCGAATACACGACAAAAATCATCAGAATAATATCTGTTAACTGCTCAAAGTAACTTTTTTATTAAAATTATTTAAACACATTCACGTGATATTTTCCTGTTTTTAAACAGAAAATTAACTCTTATGCATCTTTTTACATACAACCGCATATAACACCAACGTTTAACATTTGAACACCATTTTATCAAACATTTACACAAGGAAAACCCTCAGTAATAGAGAATTTAATCATTTCACTTACCAAGAGAACTCAATTTCTCATTTATGAAACTTTCAAAAGGCAAAAACTCCCAACTGTAGGCCCGAATCCTCTGCAACCTTCGTGTAATCAGTCACACATTCACCCGTAATCATTTACCGATGAAACCCAATCTATACTTCTATTTCAAAGTCTCTCTGTTATTTCTCTAATACAACTATTAGTTTGTTCATTCTAATTCAATTTTTTCTTCTCTTTTTAGGATCGCGCCAGCTGCTTCACTCTCTCTCGCAAGGAGTGTTGCATCATCTCCCGCCTGGCTTCACCTAACCCATTAGGGCGGGGCTAACTCCCCACTTGTCTAATTGGACCAATCTTCATCCTATTAGATGGAATAACTTTTCTAAATGAGTTTTATGGATTTAATTTATACATTTTCTTATTTTCTCTTCACAGATATTAATAAAATAATGTTATATATTCATGTTAGTGTGTTAGTCCTTTTTATTTTCCTTACATCAACAAGGTCTCTTTAGTAACCTGGGTTACAACACACATGATGGATATGTCCGTAAACTATCTCTCTCTCTTCGCACCACTGTCTGTCATCAGCCTTTATCCCTCTCAAAGCTTAATTAGCCTGATAAGGGACCGGGTGTGTATAATCACAACCCGGCCCGCCCTCTGCCCTTCCACATTCCTACCTCATTCTCTCAGGCTGGGGAGCCCCCGGCCTGACGTACACCCCTCTTTCCCTGGGGGAGTGCATGCTTTAAGCCCAGTCTGCCATCAGGTCATCCCCATCTACCTGGACGAGGGAGGGTATAAGGGGAGAGAAACAGAAATAATTAAAATACACTGTAACAGTGTAGTACCCCCCCCCCCCCCCCCCCCCCCCAAAAAAAAAACATTGTCAAATTTAAATGAAAGTCAGTGAGAGAGAGAGAGAGAGAGAGAGAGAGAGGAGAAGAGAGATCAAAAAAATCTATTCGCCAGTTCTCCGATACACCGTCGCATGGTCTTCGATCACTT
This sequence comes from Moxostoma hubbsi, assembly GCA_032164185.1. NCBI lineage: Eukaryota > Metazoa > Chordata > Actinopteri > Cypriniformes > Catostomidae > Moxostoma > Moxostoma hubbsi. The sequence continues at coordinate 29,915,821 of JAVLUX010000009.1, forward strand.
CTGCACCCTCTCAGACTCACGACCCCCGATGGTCAGAATGCCCCTCCACGTTCTCGGCGACTCGTGGGGACACTCCTCTGACCCTGGCAGCAGCCCTGCCGCTCCAAGCAGTTGGGGAGACACTTCCCTCCTCCCCTCGCAGCCGGCGGTCTTCCTTTGACCCCTTCGCATTTCTGGAGGATGGCAGGGCTCTCCTCCGCCCCTGGCAGTGTCTCCATCACTCCAGGCGGTCGGGGGGGTCCAGTCCCCACACGCCTCGTGGACGGTGGCCATTCACCGCGTTCTAATTAGATCTTGAGATAGGCTTTGCAACACCAACAACACAGCATCTTTCAGTACGTCTTTTAGTTCAGACATTATTCTAGAATTGGGAAGGAATGATTAAGAACGATTACTGACAAGTCACACAAGGAGTATTCAGACAGAGGATAGATTTATACACATGTAGCCTTTGTCTTGTGACATCAAGCAGTGAACTCTCTGGTCTATGAGACAAAAGGACTGACATTACTTTGTGACAAAATACAAATTGGAATACTCATGAACAACGATCCGCTGAATCTTCCCAAACACAATTCCCTCATAATATTTCAGTAAAGTTTTCCCTTTACAGTCACTTCATTGGATGACACCGTATTCCCTGGCTGAAAGTCATGGCAGGCAACAGATCCTCGAATGTCATCATTGTAGTCATTTACATGAAAATCTGTCCCTCTCTCTACTACCACATTTTCAGGGAAAGGACATCCTGCATTTAGGTGAGCCTGCAGAAGCTGATGTCTTTCTGCCAATGTAGTACTCAGGTTCTTAAAGTTGTACAATTTCTTGCATACTGTTTAAAGTATGAGTGCTTACTCTCAAAACGTAGGTGAACAAGTGGACCAAAACATTCAGTGAGCTCAAGATAATGACACATGTAGTAGTGGTTTGGCTTAAGTGGATCACTTAAAAAAGCCACCTTTCGGGTCTCAATATGCTACTCTATTAGAACTGATAAATATGCAATCTGACCAACATTAATTAAACCACAGTAATTAAATTACACTATCTGTCTGAGCTGAAGTACTAACTGCCATACCTAATTTTCAATTGGACTGGAAATCTTTTCTACAACCAAAAGAGGTAAAAGCCTGAGCAAGCACCAATTCTGAACTGCGTGTCCAGTTAATTTCTCACTTCCAGGGGTTATGTCACCTGGTTTATCATGTGCATCATTCTCAAGATACTTAAACTGATTAATGCAACAATTTAGTTCAGAGTAAGTGAACTGTTTCTCCTGATTCACAAGATGACCAATACACATTGCAAGGTCAAATGACACAACCCCTTCAAAAAGATCATGTCCAATACAGGGAAGTAATTCTGGCTGGCAAACATGAAAACATTTCAGGTCATTAAAGAGGGAATTACATTTTACACTGCATTTCCAGCTCCACCAGCATCCAAATCCTTGTAATTCTGCTCATACGACTTCACAGTTCTAGTTAATGCCTTTGTTAGGGGTGCTAATATAAAATGTTTAACGGTCAATCTCATAATATCTGCAAAAGTTACTTCTACTGAAATTTTCAACAAAGCCACCAATAGAAAATGATCCATATTTCTGCCATCCTATACATCACAGAGGAATTCTTTCTGAATTCAGATTGTGTTTTCTTATGTTGTTCCATCACTGATTTACAGCAGTACAGAGCTTCTAAGCTTTGCTTAATAGGAATTTACAGTGCATAACTTTCCTTGCCAGATGGGGACAGGATCCACAAACTTAAACATTTCTTTATAAATAGACTTTCTCCTCTTATCAGTTTTTAGTGATTTTTAATGAGTTATGATTAATTATTCATGTTTCCCTTTTAAAGAATTCTTTAACTGGTTATTTTGATAAATAGTCTCATCCCTGTTTCTAAAAGATTTAGCTTCAAAGCTATACCTATATGTGTAATATTATTGTAAATAAGCCATGAGAATAATATTACTCCAATAAGAGAATGAATTAATAATAAAATTAATAAAATTCTTTTATTAAAGCTAATTCCCTACAGTAGGAATTGTGAGCTGATGCAATAAGACTTTGTATTGCAATTTTAATGGTGGAGAATTTTAAAATTATAAATAACCTAGTTTTTTGTATTTTATCTAAATTATAACAGTTGTCAAACATGACTGATTCCATTATAAATTTTCATACATAGTAATGTAGAAATAGGACCGTTTAATTTAATTCCACGTCACTTTAACCCGTACAGTGTACATTTATCATACCAAATTTGCTACATATATTGGTGTAAGAATCTGGGCACTTTAACTGATTACTGTTTATTTGTGCATTGTGGAATGTGCTGACGTTCAATGCATCGATGAAACTGTTTTCATTATTGTTGACCCAGATCACAAATCACTGGTGTTGGTTGCTATGGTGATGGAAGTTTACAGGAAGTCCTAAAGAGACTCTTCCGGGGCAACCTACGAGCATGCACAACCTGCCGACGCCATATTGTAAACACAGTACAGCTAAGCTAATAGCTTAACACAACACTGCCAAACTTACCAGTTAGAGAACTTTCATTGAAACCCCTAAATACGCTACATCTGACTGCTCTCAACCATCACCATAATTTATAAAAAATTCAGACTGTGCAGCCACATTGCATTCATCTCCGTGAGGCCTCTGGATTGAAACAGTAATCTGCAGTATATTATCACGTAGCCTTTCTGCTGAAGAGTTTAGATGATTTCTAGATATATGTAAGGTCAGTGTTGATGCTACAGAAAACCTTTTGTTACATTGAAACGGGCAAGGTACTGTGGTGCCTTTTTTGATATGAGACTTCAAGTGTAAAATTAAGTTCCCCTTCTGTCACTCACTTGACGTTGTGTCAATTGTAGTGCCACAAGGGGCTTCTTTCGGGAGCCTCGTATACCTCTGAATATGAAAAAGGCCAATACCAAATTTGCAAACAGAAATTTGCATGTCCTGCCCCGGACATACGGGTTTAAAAGGTGGGCTGTGCCTCTGTTCAGTCAGATTCTTTCTTCGGAGCCGAGCGGTTGTGTGTGTTCAGCAAGCTCAAAAACCTCACTTCTGTTCCACTCACCTCTAAGAGTGCTTTCCTGTTGGATCTACGGCGCAATGCCAGTGGCTTTCTCCCTTCTCTGCACACCAGACATTTAAAAGAGCAAACAACTCCTCTAAAAGAGCAATTTTTTCTCTAAAAGAGTTACGCATTGGCATTGAAAGTCTTTCTCAAGACTCGTCTTTATCAAGATGCCCTTCCGCCTTTGCGTTGTTCCTGGATGTGGCAGATATTTCTCTGCTTCTGACAGCCATAGGCACTGCCTTGGGTATCTGGATCGTAATTACACCGAGGCAGCATTTGTGGATGGTTCATGTACTCATTGCGAGAACCTGACCATGGCATCGTTGCGGTCGTGGCTTTCCTTTCTCAAAGGAAATGCCTCTCCAGCCACCCGCCACGTTGCTCCTTCTTCCCACGGGATTGAGGACAACCCGGCTGGCAATGGAGGTGATTTGGGGAGTTCAGCAGGTGCAGTTTCACTAGTTAAATCCCTATGAACCACCAGTCCCAGCACGCTCGATTGCTTCCGTCCGGGCTTGACGTGAGACCGGCTCGCCTCACGGCCAGTCTGATGTCTCCGCTGGGGCCATGGAGCAGGATAATGATGTTGCCGCTGCATCTGAGAGCCTTGCGGTGTCTGACGCGGAGGACTCGACTGGGCTTCTGCCTTCGGGTTGGCCCGCCCAGTCTGAGGCTGACACCCAGATGGCTGACATGCTTGCCCAGTCCGACGATTGGTTCCTCGAGTCATGACGTCGTTCGAAGCCACCCCCTCCGGACAGGCCGCCTCCACCCTGCATGCCATGGCTCTCCTGCGAGTCCACCAGGCTAAGGAAAACTAAAAGTTCTGCACTTGGGTAGTCCTGATCCTGATGTGCTGCAGTAACTGTGCTCATCTACCGACCTCGCCCTCCAGGCCACGAAGGTCACAGTGCAGGCACTCGGACAGGCGATGGCCATCCTTGTGGTCCAGGAACATCATCTATTGCAAAACGCCTCACTAGGACCTCCTCCTCAGTCACTAACCTGCCCCCTACTGGGTACATGGAGTAAGGTAAGTGCCTTGAGCTCTCTCTCAGCACACATAACTCAGTACGCAACCTTGCCTCCCGACGCAACACTTCCTGCTCCCCACTACTGCGAAGCCCCATCGGGTATGTCATAGATGATCGTCCCCTTAGTGCCCCTCGTGCAGAGCTTGGACGCGTGGCTTACACGTCCAATTTCTGCAACCCGTTGTGCTGGCTGGCCGGCTATGCGATTCAGTTCACCAGGCATCCACCCCGTTTATGCAGCATCCGCTCCACCTCTGTGCACGGCGAAAAGGCCAGCACCATGCATGCGGAAATCGCTACCCTTTTGGATACGATAGAGCCTGTCCCTCCATCCAAGATGGAGAAGGGTTTCTACAGCCCTTACTTCATTGTACCCAAAAAAAGGAGGTGGGTTGTGCTCAAACACATTCTAAAGTGTGCCCAGCATCAAGCATCAAGACTGGATCGCAATGGTAGACCTGAAGGACGTGTACTTCCATGTCTTGATTCTACCAGTACAAGGTCCTCCCCTTGGCCCCTTCAACGGTAGAACGCCTCACAAACAAGCATGTGCAGTCAGTGCTGAATTGCCTTTCATCATTCAATGTAGGCACCGCGGTTCCTCTAAAGCAGTTCCAGAGGATCCTGGGGCATATGGAATCCTCAGCCGTGGTCGTGCCACTAGGGTTGATGCATATGAGACCGCTCCAGCACTCGCTCCAGATTCGAGTCGCAAGATGGGCATGTCGCTGCGGCACTTATCATGTGATCTTCACCCCCCAGTCGTCAGCTATTCGACCCCTGGACAGACCTCTGTTTCCATCAGACAGGAGTCCCCCTACAGCAGGTGTCCAGGTCCATTGGGGTCACCACAGATACCTGCAAACAGGGTTGGGGCGCCATGTGCAATGGGCACGCAGCCACCGATTCCTGGTCGGCCTGTGGCTACATTGGCACATCAACTGCCTAGAGTTGCTGGCAGTAATTCTTGCCCTGTGGAGGTTTCTCCCGCTAGTCTTGATCCGTTCAGACAGCAATGCGACGGTAACGTACATAAATCGCCAAGGCAGCGTACACTCTCATCATATGTCACAACTCGCCTGCCATCTCCTCCGAGACTGAGGTCGCTGCATGCCACTCATATCCCGGGCAGCCTCAACACGACAATGGATGCACTGTCGTGACAGGCTCTGCTCAACGGAGAGTGGAGGCTCCACCCCCCATGTGGTTCAGCTGATCTGGGACCGTTATGGCAAAGCACAGGTAGACCTGCTTGCTTCCCAGGAGAACTCCCATTGCCCACTCTGGTACTCCATCAGGTCAGAGGCAAGTCCTCTCGGGACAGATGCGCTGGCACACAGCTGGCCCCAAGGGCTGCGCAAGTATGCATTTCCCCCAGTGAGCCTACTTGCACAGGTGCTGGGAGGACGGGAAACAAGTCACTCTAGTGGCCCCTTACTGGCCCACCCGGACTTGGTTCTCGCATCTTACACTCCTCGAGACAGCACCTCTCTGGAAAATCCCCCTGAGGAAAGACCTTCTTTCTCAGGGACGGGGCACACTCTGGCATCTGCACCCAGACCTCTGGAACCTCCACGTCTGGCTTCTGGACGGGATGTGGAAGATCTGAGTGGTCTACCACCAGCTGTCGTAGACACCATCATCCAAGCCAGAGCTTCCACCAGGCTTTACGTCCTGAAGTGGCGCCTGTTCGCGAATTGGTGTTCTTCCCGATCTGAAGACCCGCAGAGGTGCACAGTCAGGTCAGTGCTCTCATTCCTACAGGGAAAGCTGGAGGGGTGCCCCCACTCCACCGTCAGATTTCCATTCAAGTACACAAGCTACTATTTGGAATGTTTTCAAATCATGCTGGGAACCATGGTTCATCAGGATTTGATTCCATCTCTTCTGACAGCCTCAAAATGCTAAGAGATTCTGACATTCTTGTTAAATGTTTTAGTTTTTAGAGCTTTTGTAGGCTAAGTAAAATATTAACTTATTGTTATTCTGACAAAATAATTTATATCAGAAAAAAAATAATACATTTGCAAATTCAAAATGTAAGACTCCTGGACCTCACAGTATGTAAATGAACTTGGATGGATGGATTTCACAAAATAATCTAACTTATGATGGATTTCACTAAGACTCTTGATTAAATAGTGACTCAGGATGCCATTTAGGAGAATTACAAGTCTAGAATCCACCCCTTCACCTCAAATATGACAAAGAGCAATTACATCCCACTGAATATTCAGAATTTATGGCAGGTCATTTCAACCTAATTAATTTAATATCATCTCAATTTAACATTAGATTTAATACATTATTTATGACCAGTTCTCCATGATGCACAATATTTATAAAAAACTGCATAGTTATTTGTTTAAGCCCCCAGAGAGTTTTGCCATTTGCATGCCCTGGTTTTGTAATAACAATACTGGAATGCCTCATCTGAAATTATGATTGATAAAATGATTTTCTTGCAAAGTTGAACTTTTTGCATAGTTTAAATTACAGAGAGGTGAACTGTTTTCATGGTGATTTAATTTCTTGATTCATTGTTTTGTTTAACTGTGGGTATTTTTCACCAAAATCCAATAATCTCTTTTGGTAAAGCTGTCTGAAATGTGCCACTCTCCAGTTTGTGGGTTATTTGTCCATCTGCCATGCTGATTCATGTTTTGGTACCACAAGTCTTAAAATAAGAATCACATATACAGTTGGATTAGCATAACCAGACTGACAACCAGACATATGAAATGATGAATGCAGGATATAGAGACAGTGAGTCATCCATTATGGCACTAATTCACCATCAGTTCTTAGGGGGAATTTTTTTTTAATATCTGTAATTAATGATTATTTTGCTCAGTTTTAATCATAATTATTAATCACGATTATTCTTTCATTTGATAATTTTTGCATATTACAGGACACACACACACAAAAAAAAAATCTACTGTTGCCACTGCTTAAATATCAATTCTAAAAAAATAAATAAATAAATATGATATTACATGAAACAGCAGCTGTGTTGAGCAAGGCATTAAAACTTACCAAACATTTGACCAAAATTAAGTAATTTGTGCTCCTCCATCCAAGAACGGTGAAATGCTTTCATCTCCTTCTCGGTCCACAAATCTCGGTGGCATGGGGTTACTTTAGATTTGTTTAGAAACTTGTAATGGCTAAACATATTTGGAATTACACAAATGTGCAATTGATGTAAATCTGGGGGGCTTTCAATATAATGTGGTCAGCGCAGCGCAGGTTAGCGATGTTCTGGACTGTGTATAACAAATTATCTGAGCACAAGATAGAAATGTATAGAGCTGAGAACCACTTTGAGACTGCTGAAACAACGCATTATGAGCCTCATGTGTAATACAATATACAGTAAGGAGTGTCAATTCAGTGCTCCAGACACTCAGAGACCCAGTGTACATTGATTTCAATCCAATCAGCAGAGGACAACAAGAAGCCCCAAAATACTGCCTGTTCAGACAAACTGACAGGCCTAATGGTGGAAGAGGGACAACACAGAGAGAGAAAACCAAGAGGCTTATGATTCAACTTATGACGAGACAATTAAGTCTGTGCCAAGACCAACACTGCTGGCTTTAATAGACTGCCCAGCAAACAGAATCCAATAACTCATGGGATGAAATGGACAGTATTTTGACAGGTATGTGAGCCTGCAGATGAATAGATTTTGCTGGTGTTGCTCCACAGATCTGAGGGAGGGCTGAGAGAGTAAACAAAATTGTATGAATGTTACGATTCACTGTTGTCTACCCTTATGTTTTGCCTCTGTCATCTGTTCCCCCCTGGACTACACTTCCCAAAATCCCCTGCTCTGATTCCTTCCAGCTGTTCCCCATTTTTTCTCACCTGTTTTTCATTTACCTTGTTACCTATTGGTTATTTAATGCCCTGTTGTTTGCTTTGTCCTTGTCAGTTGTTATGCATTCCTGTGTTATACCTGTTAATCTGTTCTTTGTTTATTTTATTAAACAAGACCTCCCTCCTTGTAACAGAACAACTGACCCACCGAAATGGATGTCACAGCAACACCTCAGTCTGTTCCACTCCATGTACCAGTCAAACTTGTGTCTGTTCCACGTCATGTTCCAGTCAAGAAATTGTTTACTAACTTCATTATCATAAAAATGTTGAAACATTCAATATTGGATCACACACTCTTGAGTCTGTTTTCCCCTTTCTCAAAGTCATTGATCTGAAATAGAAAATATACTTGTGACATAAGCACTTTATTGAAATTATTTTTAAGAGAATGACATTCACACAATATTATATTTGCTCTGCTTTTTTTGCTATTTATCCAAGAATGCTTGAATTGCCATATGGCTGTCATGGTTAGTAATAGAGGACCCAGGGATGTTATCGGTGTGAAAGAGCGTTCCCATGGGAACATCACTCGCAACGTCCATGTGGCAGAGGGACACAAAGGGAAACAATCATAATGCTGACATACAGGAAAAACACAGCTGACTCATTAGAATCATGACAGCACCCCCCCCCCCCCCCCTTAAAGACGTCTCCAGACGTCCTCAGAAGGTCTTCCACAGCGCTGGTGGAAATCAGTGATGAGGGCAGGATCCAGAATGTCACAGGCCAAAACCCAACTTCTCTCCTCCAGACCATAGCCCTAACAGACTACCAGGAACCGAAAACCCCTGCCCCTCCAACCTCACATCCAAGAGACGTCTAACAGAGTAAGAAATCCCTCAATCAGACAGGGAGGTGGAGGAACAGGAGTTTCAGGGTGAAGAGGGGAGTGAACAATAGGTTTGATATTGGAAACGTGAAAGACCAGATGGATTCTCTTAAACAGAAGGGGTAATTTGAGTCAAACCACTACTGGACTAAGCACCGTACAGATGGTAAATTAATTTATGTCACGGTTTATGTGAGGGTAGCCTGAGAGGCAAGTTTTGAGATGACAACCAGAACTTTTGACCACACATGAAAAATTGGGGTTCAGAACAGTGATGGTCTGGCAACGCTTTGTTACAATCGCCAATCCACAAAAGGTCTTCTCTGGCGATCCTCCAGGTGCTACGGCATCTCTAGAGGAAAGCGTGTGCAGACGTAACAATAGCATTGGGTTCTTGGGAGGGAAACAGAAAGGGCTGGTAGCCTAAACAGCACTGGAAGGGTGACATACCCGTAGATGACACTGGCAAGGAGTTATGTGCATACTCGACCCAGATGAGTTTGGAACTCCATGTCAACAGCTCCTGGGAAGCCATGCAATGCAGGATCTTCTCCAAATACTGGTTAGCTCGCTCGGCCTGCCAGCTGATCTGGGGATGGAACCCAGAGGATAAACTCAGTCACACACAGCAGTCGACAGAATTCTGTCCAAAACTTAGAGTCTCCTCTCAAAAAACACATTGAGAGGCCATGGATATGAAAGACATGATCTATGACAATAGCTGCTGTGTCCCTCGCTGACGACAATATGGGGAGGGGAATGAAATGGAGCAACTTTGAGAACCGGTCCACCATGATCAAAATTACCATATAGCCATTGGACAGGGGTAAAACAGTGACAAAATGAAAAGGCAATTTGGGACCAAGGTCTTGAAGGGATGGGCAGCGGCTGAAGGAGCCCAGAGCGGGGCCGACTGGAAGACTTCCCACAAGAGCATCGGACAGGCCGAAACTAACAAGCAAGTGCAAGCATAGGCTACCAGAACCGCTGCTTAACTAAAACTTGAGCGAACAACTCCTGGGTGACAAGTAAGATTTTCCTAGTCGACTAGTAGGGGTTAGTTTAAGCCATTTGTTGACTAATCGTCACACATTTATTATATTAATTTAATTACTTAAATGTAGGAATAGGTTCCTTGAGATGATACAGGGGTATAGAACATTTGGTGACCAATTCAGAGTCCAGAAAGTTACCCTCAGTTCCAGAGTCCACTAGAGCGGTGATGGAAAAAACAGAGTTGGTGTGCTGTAACCCGGCTGGGAGAAGGGTCTTGTTATAAGCGGATTTCAGCAATGGAGTGATGCTCAGCAGTAAACCCTGCCCTACTGGTGAGCTTGGTCTTTTAACAGGCATGATGTGGCTGTGGCCCTGGTCATGTGCAGTACAAGCACAAACCATTGATGAGGCAATGGTAGCATTCCATGGAGGACAGCAGAGCTCTCCCAACCTGCATGGGCTAGTGTTAATTTTGTCACCTATTTTTAATTTAGTCTTAGTCTTAGTCTTGTGCGAAATGTCCTTGTTAGTTTTAGTCATATTTAGTCATTCACATATCTTTTTTTGTTAGTCAAGTTTTAGTCGACTAAAAGTCTCGTCATTTTAGTCTAGTTTTAGTCAAAAGAGAATTTAAGGTATCTTAGTCAAGTTTTAGTCGACTAAAAGTCTCGTCATTTTAGTCTAGTTTTAGTCAAAAGAAAACTCAATATATCTTAGTCAAGTTTCAAAACATTTTAGTCTTTTTTTAAATAAATTATTTCTGAGATTAATTCTGAGATAACCATTTCAGTCAAATAATGTTTCACACATCTCAAATATTGGTTAAATGTCATAATAACCTGACAAAATACACTTGTTGAATGATTTGTTGAATTCACTTTGTTAAACGTGTCTGGTTTTCTGATTTAAGAGACACATTCACAAATGATGAACTTGTTCTGAAGAGTATTTTATTAAGCAAATAAGTTACATAATATATATATATATATATAACCTGCATAATGTATGTGCCACAACACCATAGCTAACTGGTTAATTTACAGCGTAGATGCCTAAAATCAGCATTAGCTTATGAGACGTTAATTTAAGTTAACTTCCCTGAATGTGTGGGTGGTTAGTCTTTAGATGTCGCTTAAGGTTGGTGGTGTTTTTCCCCGATATTTTTGTCCGCAGTGCTTCCCGTCAGTTATAATGACACATTCTGACTTTTTGTCAATATCATTGTACCTAAAATGCGACCAAATATCGAGCCTCTTACTTCTACCTAGCGTGTCGTCGGCACTCGTCGCGTGTTCGCCACTGTCTATGATTGTTGTGTTCTTGCTCCATGTGTTGCAGCCACAGGAGTATGAGACCTGTAACCGTTACTTGAGCGACAGCGCGAACTCATTCGGAATATTTTGAAGGCGTAACAGCTGAATATTCTATCTCATTGTGAAAAAGTAGAGACGATTGTATACGAAAATGAAGAGAGATTTTATCTTAGTTTTTATTTTATGCAAAACATTTTAGTCTCGTCTTTTTTCGTCAACAATAATGCATGTTAATTTAGTCTTAGTCAGCGTTTTTGGTCATTGGTGCAGTCTCGTCATCGTCTCGTCTTAGTCATGGAAAAAAAGGTCCTTGACGAACATATTTAGTCTCGTCTCGTCTGACGAAATTAACACTGGCATGGGCTCATTCTTCGACCAGGTTCAGATGGGCTGGTTGATGGTGGAGACACAGCAGAAGCAACAGAACCTCCCTTGGTGGAACAGCTCTACGATACATGCATCGAATAGAAAGACGGTTATCCACTCTGAGGGCCAAATCCACAAGGTCATCGAGACTTTATGGAGGTCCAGAGTATAGATTTCGTCTTTGATCCGGTCAGAGAGCCCATTCAGGAACTGATCCCACAGCACCTGCTCAAGAGGCAGCAAGGTTGCGAAGCTCATAAACTCAAATAGTCCGAGACAGATCTTTCAACTTGAAAGAGTTCAGACAGCACCATCGCTGCCCCTGTTCCCATAGCAGAACGATTAAGAACCTTACAGAGTTCTTCGGAGAAAGTGCAGAAGAACAAACCGCATGGGTGTTGATGATCCAACACTGCCATTCACAACTCCCAAACCAAAAAACAAAGAGGAGGGTGATGACGTAATCTACTCTGGGCTCACCAGAGTAGGCAGCTGGTGGGTTCAATCAGGGCTCAGAGTGTCTGATGGACGACTGCGGGTGGAGCGGTGGTGGCAGCAGTGGTGGAGAGATTGGTGCTGGGAAAGACTTGCTGGTTCTGAGGCGTAGATGTTAATTTGTCCATCTTCCCTGTTGTGTGTTCAATGGCATGGCAAGGGGTGAACCCTGCACCATACTTGACCAGATTGTTCTGTCATGTTTAGTAATGGAGGGCCCAGGGATGCAGAAAAAACAAAAACATTTTATTGAAATAAAGATGCAAATTGCAGTGATGAAAACGTAAAGCATGCAGATGGCTGAATGTGAAGACAATGATGGTAGTATGCTGACAGCGATGATCAGCATGGGAACACTTGGGTGAGAAGCAGATGATGAAACCAGCAGGTAGTAAATCCAGGTAAGTATTCCACATAAAGTTCATAATGTCCACAGAGCAGTAATCCAACAGGTGATGATAAAATGTGAAACGGGAGCACACTAGTCAGAAAAACAAAACAAAAACAAAGGAAAAAAACATTACAAAACTAGACGATTAGAAGGGCAAGACTGCAGTTACAAACACAACTAACAATCTTGCACAGAACAAGTGAAACAAGGGGGTATTTAACAAGCAGCAGGTGAGACTTACAACTTGTGATCAGCACAAATAATCATTCCCATGGAAACGTCAATCACGCCGTCCACGTGGCAGAGAAAGAGGGAAACAATCACAAGCAGACACACAAGAAAACACAGCAGACCCACCAGAACCATGACAGTGGATCTGCTATTATCCTCACAAATTACTGAAAAATATGAATTTTTCAGCCACATATATACCACAAAGAAAAAATGGCATAATTTCTCCTTTGTGTTAATCAAAGAAAGAGAAGAAGCAGAATAATTTCCCTTGTTGACAATGCCTTCATCTAACTCTTTCTCAAAATCATAAATCACATGACTCATATCCAAGTAAACAAACCTTGAGGTGTTGCATTCAGTGGAGAAGAAATGACATCAGGAATTTAAAAAAAATAATATTTCAATATGTCAGAGCAAAATAGATGCAAGTGTATGGTGATGACCCTTTTGTGGGGGTTTTATGGTGATTAAGTTTTCGGTCTAGATTGGTCTCGATTATTGGGGTAGATTCATACCCCAGAATATATGCCCCTGGCCAGCATTTTGGACAGACATATTTAAAAATGGGCAAACATTCCCCTAAAAAAAAAAAAAGTGAAGAGTTACAGTGAAAGACTGATTCAAACTGCCCCAACAAATTCCACATTAAATTCTTTTTAAAGAATACAGTGTAATTGCTTTTATTAAATTAATTCATTTTTGTTTACATTTGATGAGATGTATTTGATTTCTACAAAGGTATTTAAATGGTTGAATATTTAATGTTTAATAATAGTAAAAAAGCCTTATCAGGGTTAAAATTGTAAAATAATTTTTCATAAATTCAGTTTGATTGTTAATTCTCTTTTTGCATGTCGAGGGATCACAAAATGTTTTATCTCTGGTTTATCATGTGATGTATATTTAGCGATTGTTCTGGCGTATGTAAGGGCTGACCTTTGAATATTTTTATTGCCTGATGAAGAGGTGTGGGCTCGAAACTTCACCTTAGATGAGAACACTATATAATACATTTTTATATTTTTTGGAGCTGACTTTTTAAACTTTTTTTCTGATGCATGTTTGATCTGGCACCCACACTGAAATTATTTGCTTTTGGATGTGCGTGTTTTTGTTAATTTCTTCCAGGATTTCAAATCTGCAATTTATTGATCAAGTCAGAGGGATTTTGCAATTGATTGGTTTTGCTTTATTACACTGTATGGCGTGGCCACGAGCAGCGCACTGAACCCAGGAACCAGTTGTAAAGCAAATATTTAGGGGCAGGTGGAATGTTTCACTCAAGCCCAACACTTGTGGCAGCCCGTGCAAGCGTGGCGGTCAGCTCCGCGTCGGCCTCGGACAGGGCTGCCACACCCGAAGATGGCAACCCGGTCGTGTTCTCAGAGTCTAACATCACCAAGACACTCTCCGATGTAGCAATCGACATCTCGTCCAGCACACGACCAGGCGCCTGCAGTCATCCTTCTCAGTCGCTGGCCCGCCTTACGCCGGATGCATGGATCAAGGTAAGTGCTTCGAGGGTCCTCTCAGCACAGCCACCTCGGGTCGGAGCTCCACTCCATGATGCAGCATCGGAAGCGTTCCTCCCCCTAGTACCCCTTGCCCGGACCTTGGACATGTGGTAATCACTCTCCAACCCGTTGCGCTGGTTGGCCAGAACCATCCGACTCGGCTATGTGATCCAATTCGCCAGGTGTATGGCCCAGTTCCACGCTGTTCTCTTCATGTTAGTTAAGGACAAGAGAGCCGCCGTCCTCTAGGCAGAGATTGCAATCTTCCTTCAGAAGGACTTGATAGAGCCTGTCCCTCCAGCCGAGATGAGACAGGGGTTTTACAGCCATTATTTCATCATTCCCAAGAAGGGTGGTGGGCTGCGGTCAATCTTGGACCTGTGAGTTCTTACATAGGCTCCTGTTCAAGATGCTGACGCAGAAGCACATTTTGACGTGCATCTGGCATCAAGATATCAAGATACCGCCTGCGGCGATAGACATGAAGGACGCGTAGTTGCGTTGCCATATGCTCCAGGAGCCTCTAAAAATATTTCAGTGGGACCGACATTTGCCACATAGATAAGATCAGGCAGTTCAGCACCAACTGCATGCTCATTCGTGAGGCGCGCTATCACTGACACCGAGTCTAACTCCATACCAAGTCAAGAGATGCTCTGAACCAGGGAGAACTTCTCTAAGTGGAGAGAAAGACTTAGAGAGAAAAGGCAGTGGCTGGTGCGGCCTGCTCACATACTGGACACGTCTCCTTCCCCCACCTCAGGGCTATGGGGAAGCACCCGACGTTTTGGGGCGTCTGGGGAGGCTCCATGCAGCTCGAATGCATCTGTTCTTACGCTTATAGTAGCTTGCCTACACCTACATTGGCAGTTCATGTGACCAGTTAAGCCTTTGTGGAGTTTCATATTGGGTCCCCTTGTGTCACTACATTGACACAACATCGAGTGAGTGACAGAAGGATAGCGTCTCGGTTACTATAAATTAACCCTAGGTTGAGAAGTTCAGAGATGGAGGGCTTTTGGTGAGGAAGGCCTGAGTGTTTTACTCAATATGGTGGAAACCAGAGAACATCTTGCCTATCTCAAGGATTTAGTTGTTTTAAGAGACCATTGTTTCATCAATGTTTTTAGGATCAGTTCACACTAGAAAATGATTTTAAGTCAATAGCAACTTAAATTTCAGCCTATGTCTTGTACAGATGTCTTGTAGAAGAACATCTGGGATCTGAGGTGTTTTGGGCCCTGGAGAAGTTTTGACATACCTTGACATTTGTGCTTTTTTCAGTTGCTTAAAACATATGAATGGCTAATGTTTGATAACACTGTGTTCAGCACAAACTGGGCTACAATAATATGTGAGCAACATGTATGTGCATGCTTGTATTTTTGAGAAAATAAAGTTTATGCATGGTTTTTGAAAAATATAAAATTTAAAGTCATTGAAATAAGGCCACACTAAACATTTTTCCACAAGACTTTTGAGAACTGGATCTTGTAGCCTAGAGTTTTTGCTACATTATGAGAAAACCATCCTCATCACTTATTCATACAAAACAAAATAGTCATTTAACTTTTGTAAGACACTTTTAATGTTAGAAAGGTCATATGCGAGGAGGCTGGAATTTCATGAATATTGATGTTATTCACACCTGAGGAGACAAAGGCCTCTCCCCTGGGCCTATCAATGATGTATGTGACAGAAAGAGAATGAATGTGAGGAGACTTAATGATCAAAATCAAGTTTTAAGTTAAAAGAAATAATTTGACTATACATTTTCTTTACATAAAGACTTTAATTAAAATTTTTATACCTACACTACTGTTTAAAAGTTTTAGAAGAAGTGTCTTCTGCTCAACAAGGCTGCATTTATTTGATCAAAAATTCTGTAAAAACAATGATATTGTGAACTCTTTTTACAATATAAAAGAACAGTTTTCTAACTGAATATGTTGTAAAATGTAATCATTACTGCAGTCTTCAATGTCACGTGATCCTTCAGAAATCATTATAATATGCTGATTTTCTAATATGGGCATATTTAAAGTGCATTTTACTCATTTGCACCTGAACAGGTTTGTTGATTATAATGAGGCAGCATAAACACTACTTAAAATATAATCTAAACATTCATATTATTATTATATCATATTACATATCATATTTATATCATACAGCATACAATTTAAATGCCTACTGTGGCTGGCAAGTCTGGAAACAGTCCCAGTAGTAAAATATGTACATGTTTATATAAAATAGCATGTCAACTAATGTAAGTAAAACTAAATGACACTCATCCAAAATCATTTCCTCAGCTGGATCAAGTCACTCTTCAAAATACAAACGTTCATCGGAGTCCCGCTGTTCTTCTGAGGAAAATGTTAACTCTTCGTCACTATCCAGGAGCTTTCTCATCTGTGTATCATGGCATCTTCCAAACGCGCAGAAAAGTGAATGAACTTTATGCTTTTTAAGGTACAGTTGGGGGCGTTTACCATTTGTGACCACGAGGACTTAAAAGCACATTATTGGGCATGCCAAATTGTGAGAAAAGGGGGGCTGGGGGATGGGTGTCTGAGACCACTCTGAAAATCTACCATTCAAAAATGTATTAAAACCCTTTAAATAAACAAAGATTTAAGCTTTTGGAAAAATCGGAATATTTATAAATGTGAATAAAAGCACATTTTTGACGGCGACCATGTTAACTCCATTGTACAAAAGATCAGATTTCCTTGCTTCCATTCAAGTACACAAGCTGCTATTTAGAATGTTTTCAAATCATCCTGGGAAACCATGGTTCGTCAGGTTTTGAGTCCATGTCAGCTCAACTAAATGTTGTCGCTAAAGCAAAAGAGGGACATATCAAATACTAAGAGATTCTGAAATTCATGTTACTTTTTAACTTTCGTTTTTTGGAATTTTGAAGGCTAAGTAAAATATTCACTCATTTTTATGCTGACAATATCATATGTATCAGACATTTTTTTTAATAAAACAGCAAAATGCACAATGGAAGACTCCTGAACCTCACACTATGTAAATTAACTCGAACGGATGGATTTCACAAATTAATTACAACACTAAGACTCTTGATTAAATAGTGACTATTTAGGAGAATTAATTTGCAGAATTTATGGCAGGTCATTTCAACTTAATTAATTTAATATCCTCTACATTTAACTTAGATTTAATGCATTATTTATAACCAGTTCTCCATGATGCACAATATTTATTAAACTGCATGCTTATTTTTTTAAGCCCCCAGGGAGTTTTTCCATTTCCACTCCAATATTGTCACAATATTGGAGTGCCTCATCTTTGTAATTATGACTGATGAATTGATTTTCTTGTATAGTTGAAATTTTTGAATTACATTACAGAGAGGTGAATTGTTTTCATGGTAGATAATTCATTGTTTTGTTTATCTGTGGGTATTTTATGCCAAAATCCAATAATCTCTTTTGGCAAAGCTGTCTGAAATGTGCCACTCTCCAGTTTGTGGGTTATTTGTCCATCTATCATACTGATTCATGTTTTGGTACCACAAGTCTTAAAGTGAGAATCACATATACAGTTGGATGAGCATAACCAGAATGACAACCAGACATATGAAATGATGCATGCAGGATATAGAGACAGTGAGTCATCCATTACGGCACCACTTCACCATCAGTTTTTTTTTCCACAGCAGAATTTCATTATTTTTAATTAGGGCTGCATGGTAATGGTTAAAATTATAATCTTAAATGACTATATGAATATTTTGCTCAATTTTAATCACAATTATTAATCACAATCATTCTTTCATTTGAGAATTTTAGTATATTACAGGGCTACACAAAAAAATCACTGTTGCCACTGCTTAAATATTAATTCTAAAATAAAAGCTAATATATATATATATATATATATATATATATATATATATATATATATATATATATATATATATATATATATATATATATATATAATACATTAAACTGCAGCTATGTAGAACAAGGTATTAAAACTTACCAAATGTTTGAGCAAAATTAAGTAATCTTTTGCCCATGTTTTACTGTCAATATAAGGATGTTCACACTTGAGTCTTCTTTAAAAGATCAAGATTATTATTATTGCCATATACAATAGTAATATATTTCTGTAATAATTCTGCACGTGGTATTGCTATACGTCTGAAAGCCGAAGGTAGAGGGTGTGTTGTTATTTCTGTTGACAACGACTTTGTGCTCCTCCTTGCATGTATGGAGAAATACTTTTCTCTTCTTATCGGTCCACAAATCCCCAGTGCCAGGGGTTTCCTTTAGATTTGTTTAGATACTTGTAATGGCATAACACTTTGGAATTACACAAATGTGCAAATTATATAAATCTGGAGGGCTTATATCATATAAGGCAGATGCATGCCGGACCTGCACCACTGGAACACAAGGCTTGAAATAGATGCAACACCTGGGAATTGGAGCACGGTTTGCAGCCGATGGGCTAGGATGCCGGGCTGATCTGTTCCATGTTGTAGACCTGATTGTGGTTTATTTTGCAATTAAAAATGACAAACTATACAAATTCTTACAATATCAAACAAACACAGACATATGAAACATTATAATTACATTTGTTACTTACTGGCATTACTGTTGTGTCCAAAATACTGTAATTGGCAAGTTGTCACAGCCATGACAGCCATAGTGCACCAATACACTTACCACACACCAGCTATTGGTGGAGAGGAGAGAATAGAGTGATAAATCAAATTCAGGAATGGGGATTATTAGGAGGCCATGATTGATAAGGTCAATGTCCCCATCACTTTACTGTGGTGTTAGGACCCACACAGACTGCAGGGTGAGCACCCACTGCTGGCCTCATTAACACCTCTTTCAGCAGCAACCTTAGTTTTCCCCAGGAGGTCTCCCATACAGACAGGGCCATAGCAAGGTACTCTTGGCCCCCTGACTTTATATTGCTCTGGGCCCCTTTCCTATTAAAAATACAGTATATAAATTGTTTTTTGGTCCCTCCTGGACCTGTGGGCCCCTAGAATTGTTACCACATTTCACCCCACTAGCTATGGCCCTGCATCCAGTTACTGACCATTCTCAACCCTACATAGCTTCCATGGGCAACCAGTCTAGAGCTACAGGGTGATATGGCTGCTGATGGAGAGGGAGTTTTAAGTTCAGAAACTAACAGTATGTTTTTATAGTACAATGACCTATTAGGCTTTATGACAAAAATATCAAGGAAAATGTGATTCCTCATGGCATGACCCTTTAATATTTAAACATTTCAAAAGCCTTCCATAGTATAAAGATAGAAATGCACTAAAATCTCAACAATTCAAGTAACCTTTCCAAATGTGTAATTGGGAGATTGACTAATTGGAACTATTCCCCATAGGTTGTGTATTCATTGCAATGCACATTAAATCTATTAAACCCTCATCCTCCACAATATTAGTGTGCTGGCAGGCTGTTGCTATGCACTTTGCTTGAGCAATCGTGAAGCTGCATTTACATGAACAGGGCGTCAATGAACCACTCGATGCCAATGCCAAGCACGGTTTTGAACTTCACATGAAAAGTTCTGCAGACAATGGCTGTGTTCGAAATGGTATACTACCCATACTACCAAAGTCAGTCCGATGTTGGACATGTTTGGATTGCTTAGGCTATTTCCAGTTGTGCAGCTCCTATCTACTTAAATGGGGAAAGAGATCATGATCAATGAACATATTTCAAATTGGAACTAAAATCTGACAACAATGGTATCATAAATTGTGCTTCTTTATCACAGATTATCCTAAAAAAAAAAAAAAACATTCCCGGCATGTATAGCTAATGTGCATGCGCATGTATCTAAAAGGTGATTGGCTCTTTTACATGTTAAGCGGGGCTTCCTTTCTACCTCCATTGACTGTTGGCTGCTGTTGGACGTTCCAGTTTCTCCCATTCATTTTAATAGAAGTGGCTGTCTCTTCTCTCTGATATACTCATTCTACTCTTAATGCTGCCTTCTGACATATCTATGTATGGCAGAATTTATAAGAGTAGTATGGTAGTATGCCATTGCAAACACGGTCAATGTCTTGTTCTGCTTTTAGTGTTGACACTGTCCGCATAGATACTTTATCAGAATTGTCGGGTAATCATTTGCTGATTCTTACAAAGGTCGGCAGCAATGAGTTCAAAGTTAAAAGATTTATAACCTAAACCACTGTTTAGAACTCAAACTTAGCTAAATAAAAGATCATTATCAGATTGGGGATGGGCATTTTCAAGTAATTTTCTAATCAATATTCAACTTTATTGTGCAGAGTACAGGTACAGAGCCAATGAAATCCAGTTGTTTTCACATATCCCAACTAATCTGGGGTCAGAGCTCAGGGTCAGTCATGAAACAGCACCCCTGGAGCAGATAGGGTCAAGGGCCCAACAGTGGTATCTTGGCAGTGCTGGGGCTTGAACCCCGACCTTTCGGTCAGTAACTCTTAACCGCTTAGCCACCTCTGGCTTATGCACTTCAACACTCTCCCACAAAAAACACCTGGTGCTCACGCGGAGACATCTTTCATGGATGTAGTAGTAGTAGTAAGTAGTAAACCTTTATTGTCACATAGTCACAAGTGAAAGTAACCAGTGAAATTGGCCATCATCCTGCCCATACAAACATACAATATGACAACGGGGTAGACAGGGCAGGAAGACAGGGAATTGAGAAGATATACAGCATTACATGGGGAAAGGTGAGAAAAAAAAAGCAATCCCCAGACTATACTCCTGTGAGGATTACAGTGTGGGAACAGGAAAAAACATCTCAGCAACACTTAGCACATAATCAGTACATCTACAACATAACAAAAACTTGCAACAGGGGAGGGGAGTGGGGGATGGAGGTAGCCCAGCACAGGCAAGCAGCCATCCGGTCCTGCAGCCATTCTCGGCGCTGGTCACAGACCCGCCTGTCAGACTGGGGGGTACGAAGCGGCGAAGGCGAGGGATGGGGTGAGGGGCGGATGCATATCTGTATTTGTGTAAAGTCTTGTTTGTGTGTGAGCCCAGAGATTCGCCAAAAGGTCACAATCCCAGGGTGTTTTGGGAGGGGGGAGGGAATGCGAGAGTGGCTCATTGCAGTGCTCTAACCAGGGGAGTTGTTGATCCATCAGCGGCCTTGGCCAAGGCCAGTGCTGGTTGGGGGGTGCCGAAACAGATAAGATTGAAATGTTTTGTCTTGGGGCGAATAGCTGCAATTTCTCAGGCTATTCTGCATGTCCATTTTGGTCTCTTAAACGATCCATTTGCCTTTGCAAAGCTGTAAGCTCCTTCATGATGTTATCCGTATTGAGAGTCTGAGTGCTGACAGCTCTGCCCACTGCCTCAATCATGACGGGCAGCCTTGTGAGGCTTTGGACAGCTGTCTCCGTCTTCTTAATTCTTCAATAAACCAGGGCAATGCCTAATCCAATCAGCAGAAGACCTGTTATCATGGTTCCGAATAGGTAGATATCTTCAACGTCCTCCACGGAAAGAACCGCCAGACACACGACCCGCCACCTCTCCCACGCGTCCATCGTGTAGCCAGCTGCAAACGTTCCGTCAGGGCAGTTAGGTTCCCCCGAACCCAAGCTTCTCCTCGAGAAGATGGTGTCAATTGCGTTGAGAGACCAGTTGACCAAATCCATAATAATTTCTTGGTTTGGAGAGCAGTGCTGAGAGAGTCTCTCAAAAGTACAAGACAGTTGACTAGACGTGACGAGAGAGCAAAGCAGGGAGGTCAGGGGAGGGAGAGAAAATGCGACCGCCTTCACTGAGTGCCAAACGGATGCGTCATGTCCTCACTGCAAGAACATAACCATGGCAACATTGTGGTCGCAGCTCACTTTCATAAGAAAGCAAGCCACCCCAGCGGCTCCCCGCCTGGGTCCATCTACCTACGGGTATGAGGCCAGCATGGCTAGCACTGGGGGAGATTTGGGACCTCCACGGACCTCCCATTCCCCAGAACACTCGTTTTCCCCGATCAGGCTTCCGGATGAGTGCGCCGGCTCGTCTCAGGGCGAGTTCGACGTCTTGTTCAGGGCCTGCAAAGTTGATAAGCTTTTGAGTGCAGCATCAGAGAGCGGGCTCATCTAGTTGGATGCGTAAGCCTCGGCTGGGCTGTCCCCCTCGGGTATGGTCGCCCACTCTCAGGTTGACGCCGAAATGATGGACATGCTTTCCTGGGTGGCCGCTAGCATCGGGCTAGAGTGAAACCCTCCGCACTCCCCTGAACCCTCACGGCTCTATGATTGTACCTGAGCCCGCGGCACCGTTCACACCACGCTCCATCCCAGTTCCTTTGTTTCCGGAAGTGCACGAGGAGCTGACAAGGTCTTGAGATGCCCGGTCCCGATCTTTCAGCTCCCCCGCCCTCACTACCTTCAATGGTGGGGCGGCCAGGGGCTGCTCATCAATGCCCCCAGTGGATAAGGTGCTCACAGTGCACCTATGTCTGCAGAGTGCCACCACCTGGCATAGGTGCCCGAAGCTCCCATCCAGGGCCTGTAGGTTTATATCATCCCTGATGCCCAAAGCCTTCGGTGCTGCTGGACAAGCCACCTCCGCCCTGCACGCCATGACTCCCCTGAAAGTCCACCTAGCCAAGGCACTGAAAGAGCTGCACGAGGGTAATTCCGCCCCGGGATTGATGCAGGAACTGCGCTCGGCGACTGCCCTCACCCTCCGGGCAACGAAGGTCAAGGTGCGGTCTCACGGGTGGGCGATGTCCACATTGTTTGGCTCAACCTGGTCGAGATGCGAGAAGCCAACAAGGCACAGTTCCTTAACCCTCTGGAGTCTGAGGGTGTTTTGGGCCTTGGAGAAGTTTTGACATGCCTTGATATTTGTGCTTTTTTCAGTTGCTTAAAAACACATTAATGGCTAAAGTCTGATAACACTGTATTCAGCACAAACTGGGCTACAATAATATGTGAGCAACATGTGTGTACATGTTTGCATTTTTGAGAGAATAACGTTTATGCTTGGTTTTTGAAAAAACTATATTTTTAAGTCATTGAAATAAGGCCATATAACACATACTAAACATTTGTCCACAAGCCTTTTGAGAACTGGATCTTGTAGCCTAGAGTTTTTGCAACAAAATGATGTGAAAACCATCCTGATCACTCTTTCATACACAACAATATAGTAATTGAACTTTTGTAAGACACGTTTAGTATTAGAAAGGTCATATGCGAGGATGCCTGAACTATCATAAATATTGGTGGTAATTCACACCTGAGGTGACAAATACCCCTCTCCTGGACCTATCAATGAGGAATATGACAGAAAGAGAATGAATGTGAGGAGACTTAATGATCAAAATCAAGTTTTAAGTTAAAAGAAGTAATCTGACTATACATTTTCTTTACATAAAGACTTAATTTTAGAGCTACACTACCCTTTAAAAGAAGTTTCTTCTGCTCACCAAGGCTGCATTTATTTGATACAAAATACAGTAAAAACAGTGATATTTTGAACTATTTTTACAATTTAAAAGAACAGTTTTCTATTTGAATATATTGTAAAATGAAATTTGTGATCAAAGCTGAATTTTCAGCATCATTACTGCAGTCTTCAGTGTCACATGATCCTTCATAAATCATTATAAGATGATGATTTTCTAATATGGGCATATTTAAAGTGTATTTTACTAATTTACACCTGAACCCATACTTGCAAGCACAAGCTTTGTTGATGATAATGAGGCAGGATAAACACTAACTAAAATATAATCTAAATATTCATATTATTTTTATAATTATTTATATTTATATTTACATATGTATATCATACAGCATACAAATTAAATACCTGCTTTAGCCAAAACAGCATTTAAATGTAAATAAAACTTGCTTATTAGGACATATTTCAAATGTCAATACCCTGAATCCTGGCTGGCAAGTCTGGAAACAGTCTCACTAGTAAAATATGTACAAATATGTTTATATAAAATAGCATGTCAACTAATGAAAACTAAATGACTTACTCGTCCGAAATTGTATCCTCGGCTGGATCAAGTCTCTCTTCAAAATGCAAATGTTCATCGGAGTCCCGCTCTTGTTCTGATGAAAATTGTAACTCTTCGTCACTATCCAGGAGTTTTCTCACTTCGTGCTGTCTTTCAAACATGCAGAAAAATTAATGGACTTGTTGACAAAGACAAAGTCGGGGGCTTTTACCATTTGATCTGATCATCTCAGCAATTAGCGTATGAATGGCGAGCTCTGCTGGTGGGTGGGATCACATTAAAGATAATTAACAGAGCCAGGAAAACTGTACATCGCTTTGATTCATACAGATTACATTGCAGGAGAATATTTGTTTTAAATTTGAATTATTTTATTTAAAAGTAGACATTTTAAGCTTTCTTTAGACATATGTTTCATGTTTGTGTGATAAGTATTCGCAGAGTTTCAGTTCTTTTTTTGACGTGTTTCAGAAATATGCTCGCAAACCCAGAGACTGCAGAAAGCTCACCCTTTATATTTTCTTTATTTTACAAAAGCACCAGTTTTTGTTGTTATTTTGAGTGTACACAAATAAAAGTAGACCCTTTATTGTCTCTAATGATGTCTTTTATGGAGAATTTTATGTTATTTCTGCTGTAATGACGAAAAAATCCAGCAGGACGTGCCAACACGTCTGTCTACCCCAGAGGGTTAACACCCCCATTTCCCAGGCTGGCCTATTCTGTGACACCATCGAAGACTTTGCCCAGCATTTCATCTACCAGGAGTGTGGCAGCCTCCTGGACCCTGACCATTGGTGCCTCTCTAAGTCCAGGACAGTTGGCCGGGTGAATCACTTGTGCATAGCGCCTTTCACTTCCACTGAGCTGAAGACATGCGCTGTTGACTCCCATTAGTGTTCACAAGATGTGTTCCCTAGATGACTTCCTCCTAGCCCTGTGGCAGACGAGTTTGTGGAGAAACTCGTTGCTGGCTCAGTACACTTGCAAATTAATCCCTGTACTGGGGTAGGTGCTCTGAATCCGTTCCCCATAGGTATCCCCATGTATATCTTCCGCTAAATATAAATTCACTGTTGGTAAACTGTGTCTTCCTTAGGCAGAGGCCCCTCTGCCCCAGTCACTATGTTTGTTGAAACTCCTCCCCCAGTGGATAGGACTTCTCCACATTAATTTCTTCAGAAGAAAAAGAGTTGGCAAGACCATATGACATATGGGGTGTGGTCTCCACAGTGTCTTTCCCTTGGGAATGACACTACCACCCCTAAAAGTTGAGTTTTTAATAGTCAACTAGCTGGTGCAGAATGATTAGTTGACTGATAATGCACATCCATTATGCATTGTGCATTTCTCTTACAATAAACCATGTCACTTAGCCAGTCTACTGAAAAATAACCTCACATGATGGCCATTGGGGCACCCCAGGTTTATTTGAGATAGGAGAAATAATTTTATAAAACTGTCTTCTTTGTTTGATAATACTGTTTTAACTGTCATCATGCAAGATTTCTAAAATAGTTGCATTATCCCATTTGAAACTTTTCTCAAGGGTAAATCATGCCAATCCACTGAATGGAGAAATGATCTACTAACATGAACTATAAGCTCCATTTGTGGTTTTTAGGTTTTAGTTCCAAATTTCACTTGTACTTGTTCAGTTGCCCTGAAGGGCACCCTTTTTGCAAAGCAAATCAAATAGGACAACACTAGTCCACACAAAACAGCACTAATTACTAATTATGTTGTGTTGAGGGCTAATTCTGTTAAGTTGTACCCTTTGTTTGGTTTATCAGAGCTGTAGCACATATGCTGGCGACATATGACAGGGATGAAGGTTCAACTATAGCGTGTGTTGTGTGCTAATCCTATTTCTCTCTACTTTTCTGTCCTCTACTACCCTTACAGGGACAAAGGGTCCTAAAAGTTAAGAAATACGGTTGTACCATTATATATTTAACAATTAAAAAAATTATATGCTCGTCTGTGCATGTGTCCATGAGCAGTCAGGATAACGAAAATAAATGACATGATCAAAATGATAATTTTGTCCACCCACAGCTCAAGCATCCTGATCCCCTGACCCTACTACATAGGCCCACTCTTTAGACTCTAAAAAAAAACAAAGGAGGATGATCCAGAATTAGTATAATTAAAAAGACATGCATACCCCTGCCCCATGCATTGTATGGTGATTATGAATTGTTGGTAATGCCGAAGCAGACAGACCATCATCAACAATTGGAATGCTGTTATTGTATTTGCAGGAAATTAAAGTTAAATCCCTCTGCCCTTTAAATGCAAAAAAGATTAACATGACACATGCTTTGCATAGACTGCATTCCAGTGTTTGGATCACAGCCAGAGAACAAGGAAATAATCGGACAACCATATACAAGGCACACTGGCAATAAAGTTAAATGTACATTTGTTTATATTATATTATAAAACAGTTAGTTTCTTTTGATATTTCTTTTAACATTACTGGAAATTTGAGCTGTTTGTATCACTCTTATTGTCTGTGTTAGTGGCATTCCAGACAGACTGTCACTGCTTGGCGTTGATCCTGTTGGTCATATTGTGTCTACAGTGAAGTTGCTCTATTAATTTCTTGTTTATAGAACAGTTTTAAGCCTTTTGCCTATGTCAGAATCATAGCCCTACATATGTTCAGTCCAACAGCACTCTTGCTTTTGGGATATTGCTGAATCATAAGCTTTTAAGTCCAGTTTTTTTCATATATTACACCTGAACCTGTTGCTCAATTTGCTCTCCTAACCTCTCTTTTAAAGTTGGCAAATACACTGATGAGCTAAAACATTATGGCCACCTGCCTAATATGCTGTTGGCCCCCCACGTGCCACTAAAAAGCACTGACCAACTGAGGCATGAACCCACTCTACACGACCCCTGAAGGTGTCCTGTGGTATCTGGCACCAAGACATTAGCAGCAGATAATGTCCTTAAAGTCCTGTAAGTTGCGAGGTAGATCCACCATGGATTGGACTTGTTGGTCCAGCACATTCCACAGATGCTCTGTCAGATTGAGATCTAGGGAATTTGAAGGTCAGGGCAACACTCTGAACTTACATTTACATTTATGCATTTGGCAGACGCTTTTATCCAAAGCGACTTACAGTGCACATATTACAGGGTCAATTCCCCTGGAGCAACCATGAGTTAAGTGCCTTGCTCAAGGACACAATGGTGGTGGCTGTGGGGACTGAACCAGCAACCTTCTGATTACCAGTTATGTGCTTTAGCCCACTACGCCACCACCACTCCTACAATACTCTACATATTGTAGAGAACTCTACAATATGTTCCTTAAACCATTACCAAACAACGTGTGCAGGATGGCAGGGCACATTATCCTGCTGAAAGAGGCCACTGCTATCAGGCAATGAAGGGGTGTACCTAGTCTGCAACGATGTTTAGGTAGGTAGCACATATCAAATTGATGTTCACATGAATGGCCGGACACAGAATTCTCCCACCAGAACATTGCCCATTGCACCACACTCCCTCAACCGGTTTGTAGTCTCTCCACAGTGCATCCTGGTGCCATCACTTCCTCAGGTAAAGAAGAATAGCTTTTGTTGCCCTTGTGCATCAATGAGCCTTGGGCTCCCAAACCTGTTGCCAGTTTGTGGTATATCCCTCCTCAGACCACTGTCTGTAGGTACTCACCACTGCTGACCAGGAGGACCCCACGAGCCTTTCCATTTCAGAGATCTCTGACCCAGTCATCTGGCCATATATCTATTTGGCCCTTGTCAAAGCTGCTCAGGTCTTTACTCCTGCCCATTTCTCCTGCATTTAACAAGTTGACTATGAGAACTGATTGTTCACTTACTATCTAATCTACCCAGAACTTGACATTTAGTCTTGTTAGGAGATGATCAAAGTTATTTGCTTCACCTGTGAATGGTCATAATGTTTTGACTCATCAGTGTATGTTATGTTTGTCTTATATTAAGTAATTCTACTGTATGTTTTGTTTATGATTGTTGGCATCTACACATCTTTAAGGTATAGTGAAATTGCACTTTTACATCTCATCAGAGATAGCTAAGTCCTTTGACAAAAATACCTTGCACTTGCTGCTCAGCAGTGTTTTTTTATTTTTTATTTAATTTGAGACTTCTACATTTGGCTATTTGATTTACAGATTCGATTTTCTGAAAGACTCCACTTTGAAAGAATTTGTCAGTGGACTTCTTAGGTAAAACAAGGAAGGGCTGCACAGCAAGAGAAGTCATGCAGTGACTGAATGCCTCTCCTTTTGTCTTGGAGGAGGCTTTCTGCCATCACGACACAGACGCTTTTTTTGTATTTGCTGAATCGTTTGGAAGTAACTGTGCTCAATGAGAGAATGGTACGTCCTTGGTGTTGCTTAACAACCAAGTTCCTGTCAGAGGAGGTGGAGATGTGGCTTATACTAATTGAATTCCATCTCTTTCAACTGAATTGGCCATTAGACATTAATAAATGTGCTGCACTTTTTGTCTAGGTGAAACAAAACTGGAATATGATGTTTGCCACAGTTAAGGTTATGCAGTTCATTCCAGACCATCTCTTTTGTGACGTGCTTTGAGTGGTTGAAGTGGATAACTGATGTTTCATATTGCAGATACTGGCATAGCGATAAAAACTTTTATTTTCTATGACTCCCAGTACAGCATTCATTGAAAATATGCAGTAATGTTTTGTCCTATGAAATTACAAAGAGAAGGAACCATTGTAGAATGTAAAATGCCACCTAGTCAGCACTACCGTCATAGCTGACTCAGAATGCTAAGTAATATTCCACGAGTGTCCAGAAGTCAACTATGTTATGATAAGGATTTAATATGGCCAAAGTGTATTGTTTGCCTTTCATACTGGTTAAATTCAACCTATAACTGTTCACATTAATTATCTGTAACAGCTTTAAAAGAATAGTTAAACAGACAAAACAGGGCTCCAGACTAACATTTGATAGCTGTGGCACTGGTACAACTAGAATTGTACAGTTCTACAGTTGGGGGGGTGGGTAAAGACAGAAACTAATAATAAAAGTGATATTATTATTATTATTATTATTATGTTACAAAAATAAGCTCAATAACCAATAATACTATATATTTTGTCCCACTGAAATACTCAATTGACAGTAAGGCAATAGCCTCTTTTCCACCATCAGGCAGAATAGTTTCCATCGCAAAACCATACCATTCCATGCTGATCCGGGCCAGTTGGTATATTTTTTTTTCCCACTGTGGTGCAGTGACATCAGGAGAATGTCTGTAGCGACGATGTGAAAGGTAAACATTGGAGCATTTGCGCTATGGAGGATGATCACATGTTCCAATTTTTAGGACTGTTTTTTTCCCCTGGTTTTACTCTGCTAATATACAGAAAAGACACAGACCATGTTGCAAAAAGGAAAGCAAAGTGAAAAAGGCAAGAAGTTTATCATCATGAGGGCTCATGTATGACACCAAAAACATGCAGAAAGGAAAAAGACTAGCTAAAAAGGATATTTATTGACAAAATATTTTATAGATAGTTTTAACGAGCGTGTAATCTGCTTCCCTGATGAAAAAGGCGTGTAAAAAAATATATGTATGCTACATCACACTTATGCAATAATAGTTAAACCATCATCATAAAATCATGAAGATACACTAAACAAACACAACTATTATTAACTTCAGACAAATATTAGCCAACTTGGCAAGATTTTTAACAATTAAAAGCACTATAAGTAGGAGGGGCCTGGGTAGCTCAGCGAGTATTGACACTGACTACCACCCCCAGTCGCAAGTACCAATCCAGGGCATGCTGAGTGACTCCAGCAGGTCTCCTAAGCAACCAAATTGGCCCGGTTGCTAGGGAGGGTAGAGTCACTTGGAGTAACCTCATGGTCACTATAATGTGTGGTTCTCACTCTTGGTGGGGCATGTGGTGAGTTGTGTTTGGATGATGCAGAGAATAGCATGAAGCCACATCTCCGCGGTAACTCGCTCAACAAGCCAGGTGATAAGATGCGCGATTTGACGGTCTCAGAAACGGAGGCAACCACTATGCCACCATGAGGACTTAGAGCACATTGGGAATTGGGCATTCCAAAAAGGGAAGAAAAAAAAAAGCACTATAATTTACATTGGCGTTGGCAAATTGACCATGCTCAAGTGGAAATGCTACTGAAATGGTGCTCAGAATCATTTGCCTGATGGTGGAAAAATGGCTATTGATTTTCAGATGTTCATTTACTGGTATTAACAACAGTAAAGTTATCTATAACATCTATGCAAGGTAAAAAGTTAACCTAATTTATATAGGGCTAAATTATTCTGATATTGTGACAAAATTGGCACTCTTTAACAGATTCCTTTAATCAGGCTCTTATTGATATGTTCCTACAATCAGCTTTTTCCACAATTCACAAAGGTCCAGACTCCAGGACTTAAAGCCCTTGATTCTATGTTGCATTTGCCTTTATGAAACTTTATCAGTGCTATTTGTACAAGACATTGGTAAACATAGGTAAAACAAAGCATGATATCTATATAAAAAAAAATATTCACAGTATTTAGTAATTAAAAACATTACAATAAACACATTTAAAAACTTTAAATACAATATATAAATATTTAGAAACTTCCATAGTTGTAACAAAAATTACTGATATTCCATAACCCCTAATGTAGCCTATTATAATTGTAATAGAACATGTATTACATAATAATAACAAATATTAATATCTGTAATACAGGTATTACAGGTAGTGTTATTATACTAAATTCAATGGTGGTTTGAAAAGTCTTCTAATTTACATCTGTGCATGTCACAGTGTTTTCTCTTGATCATGTCAATGCTGTTTAGAATTCTTGACTGTTTAATGTGGTTTTAAACTAGTTTACTGACTGAGGATTTTCTTTGAGGTTTACACCAGAGAATTCCGTGCTGAATTCAAATGGGTTCTCTGACTTGTTCATTACTTCTCATTGGTCCTTGCAGTGCTGTAATGTTCTGTGCTGCACGGTTGAGTGGTCGAGACTGGTCAACGAGTAAACGCACCTGCTCTGTGCTTGCACTGCTCTAATCATTAAACCATGCTAATCTGGGACTATTGAGAGCATCCTGAGCAGCTGCATCACTGCCTGGTTTGGGACTTGCACCGTTTCAGACCGCAAAGCCCTGCAGAGGATAGTGAGGACGGCTGAGAAGATAATCGGGGTCTCTCTTCCCTCCATCAAAGACATTTACACAAAACGCTGCATCCTCAAAGCAACCAGCATTGTGGATGACCCCACACACCCCTCACACAAACTTTTCACCCTCCTGCAGTCTGACAAGAGGTACCGAAGCATTCGTGCCTTCATTGCCAGACTGTGTAAAAGCCAGGAGACTGGACTGGACTGAACTTTTGCAAGTTGCACTTTAATTCATTGTCACTTTATACCTGGCTGCTACCTCAATATCTGTTATGTCCATAGAACACTATTTCATAGTATGTTATGTTTACATTTAGCATTTTAGAAAGTGTCATCTTTTTGCACTACTATGATTACAAATGTGTACTGGTCGGCGCTGCACTGTCTCTCACTGTCTCTTACTGTAATAAAACTGTAAAAACTAGTAATTTATTGTACTGTCCCGTACTGTTTGCACACGTTTGCACGTGCACTTTATGTAGAAATGTTATTTAGTCTGTGTAGTCTGATGTGGTTCTGTGTTTGTCCTATGTTGATTTATGTAGCACCATGGTCCTGGAGGAACGTTGTCTGGTTTCACTGTGTACTGTACTAACTGTATATGGTGGAATGACAATAAAAACCACTTGACTTGACTTGACTTGTCTGGGTAGTGGAAAGCGCTGTTTTGTTCTGCTTTTGATGTGTTTGTCGTTTGAAGTTGCTTAAGAAAACAGCAGCACACACTCAAAAAAAGGATTTTTACTACCTGTTCAATTTACTTAATTAAAATATAAACTAATGCAATACAATTGTAAAACATATTGCCACAACTTGATTTCTTTGCCTTCTATCCATTTCAATTTGTCAAATGGAAGTTTACATTATTCATTTGAGTTGAAATACATGAATACTTTTTGTGGTTTAATGTAGAATTTATGAAACTGGGCAGGATATTTCTATTACCACTTAGACATGATAGTGACTGTAAATGTTAAAGTTAAGGGTTATTTTATGTTTTTGAACAAGATGAATATAAAGGGGGATACTTTTTTAATGTTTTGTTAGGTTGCGATTTAGAAGAGTTTCTGTTCTGTTGAAGTTAACAATGAGGACAATGAGATGAGATTTTGTTGAGCAGAGCAAATGCTGTGCTAACCATAGCATGGTTACTGTATTGCTTACAACCAAGATTAATTTAGCATGCTAAAAATTAGTTAATTAGTTCGTGCATAAAGAAATAATATAAATGTATTTGAGTTGCACTGACATGTATATTTTTTGGGGTTTACCCAATTCAATGTGGTTCTTTTTACAGAAAGTTTTTGTGTTGAATTTGTGATCCACTGTCCACAATTGAATCATGTTCAGCCAATGAGCTACTTTTTTGAGTGCATCATCACAGTGCATCATCACAGACAAAGAGTTGGCCAACTCTGTAGTGGCACCAGTGTGACCTAAACAATTTTTGTCACAAAAGGCAACCATTTAGTTGCAGTCTTGAGCCATGCAAAAGATCTTAGGGACTGACAGCCTCAGTCACCATTCATTTTATTGCATTGTTTTGCCATATAGTATGTGAATGGTGAATAAGACTGTCAGTCTCTAAGAATCTATATGATATGTTCTATTGTGTTCCAGAATAGATTGAAAATCATACACACTGTAAAAAAAAAAAACGTAAAAAAACGGCAAATCTCTGGCAGCAAAGTTTCCAGACGGGTTCTGTAAAATTACAGTAAAAACCTGTTTTTCAAAATTACATGCAAACACTGTAAAAAAACAGAGACTATTTTACAGTCATAATTCATTAAATTACAGTATATTACTGTTAATAATTGTTAATAAACTGTAAAAAAACAGATAAATTATGTGAAAATACATTTTAAAAGACGACTTTTCTGGAAAATCTCTGTAAATATAAGCATTTTATTAGTTACTTTACTAAGTTGCTCTGTCTTTATACAGTAATATTCTTTTAAAATACAGCTTATCTTTGTAAAATAACCAAGAAAAAATGTATAAAAAAGGAATAAGTATGTGAAAATACAGTAAAAACAACTACCTTTCAGGTTAATCTCTGTAAATTTATGGCTTTTATTAGTTACTTTATTAAGTTGCTCTGTCTTTATACAGTAATATTCTGTTAAAATACAGTTCTCATGTATAACTAAATGTTTCCCCCAGTAAAATAAAATCAAACTATAAAAATGTAATGGTACCTCCAATAAAACAGAACAGTCATTTCAGTGAATTGCAAACAAATGTTTAATGTTAATTGGACAGTAGAAATACAAGCAGAGCATGGAAAAAAATATCTACATCAAAAAGGCAATATAAAAATCTATACATTTGTCAAATAAAGCGTTTTACTGGCAAAATTAAAAATAGGACATTTAAAGGATTTAAAATATACAATATTTTGAACTCTGCATGGGTCTAAACGCGTTTCAATTATCCGTATTATTAGAAACTAAGTTCCTAGCTCCCTACTTCGTTTGTCTGGTAACACAGGGAAGCCCCACACCTGCATTTGCAACAGGGTTAAACTATAATGAATGCTATTCACGCTACAATCATAACTAGAGAGAGAAAATCAATAGTTGTGCCATTTTGATGGTAACACTAACATGTCAACCAGAAGAATCAATGAATAAATAGACACTGGTATGATTTAACTGAGCATCACCTTACAAAGGTACTTTTATCATGGTTGTCAAAGATGTGCATACCCATACAGTAGGAAAGGGCTTCCTGCATTACCAGACAGATGGAGCAAGAAGTAGTGAACCTCTGTTTTTTAAAGCAATTACTGAAACATATTTCCAAAGTTCAAAATACTTTTTAAAGGGTTAGCAAAAGTGAACAGGTGCTTATGCTTTGAAGTCCATAAAAGTGCATATATCCATCATGAAAACAATCACAGGGCTCTGACGGGTTAAAGGATTAGTTCACCTCAAAATGAAAATTTCCTGATAATTTACTCACCCCATTCCCATCATAGATGTTCATGTCTTTCTTTCTTCAGTGGAAAATAATTTAAGTTTAAGGGAAAACATTACAGGATTTTTCACCACACAATGGACTTCAACCGCAACCAAACTGTTGAAGTCCAAATCAATGCGGTTTCAAAAGGCTGCAAAAGAAGTGCTTCAAACGGCTCTGCACGATCCCAACTGAGGAATATGGTCTTATCTAGTGAAACGATAGGTCACTTTCTAAAAACAAAAAACACATTTATATACTTTTTAACTAAAATTGTTCGTCTTGTGCTGGTCTGCGCCGCGCCAGGCATTAAGTCATAACGTTGGAAACGGCACAAAGGATTTAAATAATAATAAATTAAAACAAAGATGTCAGATGATTTTGAAGTTGGAAGAGAAAAATTAGATAATTTCCTTCCCAGACTTTTTGAACACAGACGGATAACTTGGATGACGAAACGCGTGAGGATTCCACCGTTATGACGTAATGACTGGCACATCCCAGACCAAAAAAGTATATCATTTTTTTTTTTTTAAGAAAATGACCAATTGTTTCACTAGATAAGACCATATTCCTCAGCTGGGGTCGTGCAGAGCCATGTGAAGCTCTTCAAGCCCTTTGAAACCGCATTGATTTGGACTTCAACAATTTGGTTGCACTTGAAGTCCATTGTGTGGAGAAAAATCCTGAAATGTCTTCCTCAGAAAACTTACATTTCTTTTACACTGAAGAAAGAAAAGACATGAACATCTTGGATGGCATTGGGGTGAGTAAATTATCATGAAATTTTCATTTTGAGATTAACTAATTCTTGTGGTGTCAGAAGAATAGTTCATCTTAGACTACACAGATTTCAGATTAAAAATATTCCCCTATTTCCACACCTGGGTTGCCATGGTCATCTGATGTAGATCCATAAGCACAGGTTTTTCTATAATCTGAAATCACAAAAGAAAGAAATATTTTAAAATACTATTTAAATTCAGGGTTACCCCTAGCCATGAATAACTTGCATTATGCACCTTTAAAGCGTAATGGGTTGGTTTAAAGGAGAACTTCGATTTTAACATTGAGCTCATTTTTTTGTAAATTTGGAGTGCTGTCAGTACAGAGAACAACGACAAAAATCGGTGTTTCCTACACCGTGTTATCCTCTTTTTAAAATTTACACCCTGTTGACTTAAACGGGGCAAGTTCTAAACCTGCTTTTAGCCTCTTAACATCCTTGATTTGTCATTACAAGTGCACAGCCATGTTAGTGATTGTATTCAGAGTGAACACGGTGAATCTGACTGCAGTAGATGTGAAAGATATGAATAAAAATTATGTTTATTCAGCCAGCTCACATACCTGTATTTACTTCCTGTTTTCGGTCGAAGTCCACAGTAGTCGATTGTCGAGTTTGCGTGCGCGATCCTTAGTTATCTAGTTACCAATGATCGCGCGCGCGAACTCGACAAACGACTACTGTGGACGTTTTTTTTGTGGAATAAAAATACGTTTTGGAATATTGGATCGTATGAGTTAGACAATCAACTGTGGATTTCACTGAAAAACAGTACGTTAACCGAGGTATAAGTGCCTGAATTAACATCCCTTTTATGCATAACTTATCTTCCACATCTACTGCAATCAGATTCACCGTGTTGACACCGTGTTTCGAGGGTAATAGGCTAAAGGCATGTTTAGGCCCCGTTTCAGTCAACTGGTGCACATTTTAAAAGGAGGATGACACGGTGTAGTGAACACCGATTGTTTTCATTGTTCTCGGTGCTGACAGCACCCCACATTTAAAAGCAACAGAGCTAACGTTAAAATTGACCCGAGTTCTCCTTTAATGCACTCCAATAGTGTAACGTTACATAATACATTATAAGTAACGTTATATTACAATATTTGATATACTACATTCAAATATGTATTAATTCAAATTCAGATGATATAACATACTAATGAACTATATAAACAACTGCAATGCCATTAGTAACTTGAACATTCACTAGTTACACATTTAGCACCACACAATGTGCAGGCCTTACCACGTGCGTCACGCAAAGAGCGAAGCATTCAAATGGATTCTTAAAACACTAACGTTATGTACAATAACTTATGTTTATTAACAGTCAACCAGATATATTTTATTTCATAAAACATAACTATAACGTTACCTGTAAACAGACCAACATCAGCGTTGGATCAACGGGGCAATGGCTTCTCTCTCACTCTCTCGTGTAACTGTAGACACTGAGCGTAATATGATAATTAGTAAGCACATTAGGAATTTCAATCTTATTACAATTAAACACACTTCATCACAACGAACACGATCAAATGCTGCGATCACTTTAAAACGTAACTTAGAAGGATAAAACGAGTAAATTCAAGAAAATACAATAATGGGAAAAAAAAAACAAATAATTCAGTGTTACAAATGCACACTTTTTATATTGAATTGAAAACACTCTTACCTTCGTTCGAAACGCGGAAGAAAACAGTACATTCCATATTCCAAAATGCCAATGCAGCTCCTCCATGATTTCCGAGGATGGCTCCCCTAAAACCAATAAATTTGAAATACCCGCGCTAATCCGTTGAGAAGACGACTCTGACAACCGTTTGTCATTTTTCAAACTTCAAAACCATGTGACCAATCATTGCTCTTTAGGCTGTTAGGACACATTCGACGTTGTGGGCGGGAATTGGCGGCAAATTTGAATCTGTGTCGCACACACACATACATACACATAAACAAGATTAATCTGAATAAGTATGCTGTTGAATAAACGTGTGAATATTACATAGTTTTATGGAGTTAATTAGAAAGTTATTTTCATTATTCTCTGGAAATATTTTGATCTTTGTCAAAATACACAAATCATTCTCTGAATAGGCAACAAAAGTTACAATCACACACATTTATATATATGCACACGTATTAGCAATATGTTATAGCCCCCCCCCCCCCGAAAAATCACTAAAACATTTACAGTAATTTTATGTAAAAATACATTTTTTAATCTGTAAAAATAGTTTGAATTGCCTTTAAAAAACATAATTTTGATGTAATTTCTAATTACAATGAAATACTGTAATTTTAATGGTAAAACTTTAAATTACAGCAAGTATCTGTAAAACAACAGCATTTTACTGTTAAATGAAAAAACGGGAAAATTCTGTAAAAAAATACAGAATATTACCTGTAAAATAAAGTTTTTTTTTTTACAGTGCAGTTTTGGAAAAACATGAGAGTGAGTGATGATAGAATTTCCCATTTTCGGTAAACTCTCCCTATAATGCCATCTAATAAGCCACACATCTTAAAGAATGAGCAATATCATTCAGTTTTTTTTTTCTGAATGTGTCTTGTCTTTTATTCAGAGCTAGCCAAATCAGTGACTTTCAAGAAAAGTAACATTGCATATCTGATCTTACACGAGAGAGCCCAGGAGTGCAGTTGGCTTGATGTCTTTTCAGATCTAGAGGGGGAGTTCACACTTGGTGAATGTGACATAAATAATCTGGCATGATGTGATGAACATAAAGTGCAAAGACATCTCAAGCAATCAAGTCTGAACGCATTGATAAACATTGTTCTCATAAATGCACAATTTTGCAGCTGACATTTCAATATTGGATTTGTTCTCACAGCTTATCAATCCAATAAGCAATAAAAACTCAGCCATAAATTATAAGAGGAGTAGCAACTCATCAACTCCACGTTTAAAATTATCATTCCGTGATGCTAAATGTACATAAAACTTCAGACTTTTTTGCTATAAACAAAACTTCTTAGCAAGACACTGATCATTGTGTCCCAATTAACTAAACTTGTGGCTATTCGCATCCTCACTGACATATGGCAAATCTGTGCATGATCAACTGGAGATGGCTAAGCATGGAAAATAATGAGAGGTCACTTCTCACCAGAATCAGGTCACAGTGACATATCTTCCTCTCTGCCATTTTATAGTCCTAAGTGCATGGCATCATCAGTAGAATAGAACATGAATTCTCCTGATATATTACCATGCATCAGGCAACCAAGGATTTTGCACCATTGGGTATGAATGGAACACATTTAGAGGGGAAGAATGCTATTTTATACACCAAAGATATCAGGTGATAGTGGTATCCTTGGTTAGCTTAGCATAAGTCCTAGTATGTACTGTATACGGGAGAGGTCCTAAAATTGGTTCTGGGACAATCAATAAAGTGCATACACTCTATTCGAAAATATTCAAAGCTGGGCAAAGTACACATTTTCTTTTTCTTTTTTTTTTTTTGTTGTAATTAATTTTTTTATTGATTCCTACAAAACATATATCCAAGAGCTAAACAAAACATATATAATTTAAACCCCACAACCGCCCCTCCCCCTCCGAATCCCCAACCCCGCCCTGATGGTCACATAACAGTACAATACACATGATTAAAGACACACACAAAAATAAAAAGATAACAAATAAATAAATAATAATAATAACAATTTCATGTCCAGCAATTTCAGGTATCCGCCCCATTTCTCCATAATCAAATTAAAATTTCCTAGTTTTCTAAACAACCCTTCTTCAAAGGCCACCACCCTCCCCATCTCCGAGCACCACTCATGAAATGGGGGCACTGCAGCTGACCTCCAACCACTTGAAAGAACCTGTCTGCTGATCATGACACTAGTGAGGACCCAACTCTTTATGTGCCTATTCTCAATGTCGATGACCACCCCATCGCCCAAAATGCAGAGTCTTTTGCAAAAAGAAAGCTGAGTGCCCAATATATCACACACAAGAATCTGAACCTTCAACCAAAACTCCTGGATTTTATCACACCCACAAAAGTCATGGGTTATGTCTCGATCCTCTGATTGGCATCGCCAGCAGGTGGGTGTGTCTTTAAGACCAAGCCTATACAATCTAGAGGGGACCCAATAAAATCTATGTAAAATCTTGATTTGCATAAGAGCACCCTTGCATCTCAAGATGCAGACTTGATGTTTTTTGAATCCTAGCCCACTCTCCCTCCTTCAATACCAAGTTTAAATCTTTCTCCCATAAGTTCTCGCATTGAGTGAAGTTGAAGCTCCATCCCCCAGACACTCCCTGACTCCCTCATGACCTTTCCATAAGCAGTAATACCACTCCCAGAGTATTTGCCGCTTTAGGGGGTGTATGCTACTCCCAAAAATAGTACAGAGCAAGTGTTACAGCTGTAAATATCTAAAGAACTGAGATCTAGGAAGCCCAAAATGCTGAACCAGATTTTCAAAGGATCTCAACACTAAACTCTCATATAGGTACCAAGTGTAGTAACCCCCCCTCACAATCCACTCTGACCAGCAGAAATGGCAATTATTAATACATAATTTGGGGTTAAGCCATAAACTTGAGGCAACATTTAAATAAATGTCTGAATTAAACACTCTGGACACATTTGTACATACAAATGCGAGATAACGGTGTGCAACTTAACTTCTCTGATTAGTTTGATAGAAAGGCTTTGCAATGGAGAACAAGGGTAAAGAACTTCCAGTTCAATACAAAACCACGGCGGGGCTCTCTCGGGTGGAAGCGACCAATGAACCAGATGTCTGAGACGAATGCATAATAATAAAACAAAATCTTGGGTTGGCTTCGCCCACCTTTATCAATCGGCCTATGCAACTTACTGAAATGTAATCTTGGACATTTCCCATTCCAAATGAAGGACTTCGCTATGCTATCAAATTGCTTGAAATAAGAGAGGGGGACATAAATAGGGAGTGAGTGTAGCAGGTAGTTGAATTTTGGAATACAATTAATTTTAATAACATTAACCTTCCCAATCATCGATAAATGTTATGAAGCCCACCTGCCCACATTTCTTGAAAACCTTTTTATTAAAGGGTCAAAATTAACTCTAAATTAATCAAACAAATTTGCTGGGAATAAAATACCCAAATACTTAATGCCCTGTTTGGGCCACTGGATGTTGTCTGGCTAAAAAGATGTTATCAGGCAGTATGTTATCAGAGACAAGGCTTGGATTTAGACCAAGTATCCCAAGAATTTAGAAAAGGAATGAATAATTCTGTGGGGGGAAGGATAAAATATCATCAGCAGAAGTTTACTGTATGTGCCAAACCTCCTGCCATCACCCCTGGAAAAACATCCTCCTTTCTTATTACAGCTGCTAATGGCAAGACAGAACAATAATGGGAAAGAGGGCAACCTGTCAGGTACCCTTATCCTGTGTAAAATAATCTGAAATTAATCCATTTGTTTGTACCGCCACTACCGTGTGTCTATAAAGTAACTTAAGCCATCCAATAAAAGTATTCCCGAACCCATATATTTCCCAAATCTGAAGAAGATTATCCCATTCTACCTTAATCAAATGCCTTTTTGGCATCAAGTGAGATGGCTGCAACCGAAGTCTGATCATTCACCACTGATATTGATGAAATGCTCGAAATACTAATGTTATCAGAAGAGCTGCAGAATAAACCCCACCTGATCTGTATGTATAAGAGATGTCGTAACTTTATTTAATCGGTTAGCCAGAACTTTTTACAATATTTTTACATTTAGCTGGATCAGGGAAATTGGATGGTAACTCTTACACTCACTTGAATCTTTGTCCTTTTTACGAATTAGACTGATCCTGGCTTGTTTCATGGTAGGCGGAAGCTTTCAATTCTTGAATGATTCTGTATAAATTTCTAATACAAGTGGAGCCAGTTCTGTTGCACAAGATCTAAAACATTCAGTGGCAAACCATCTGGCCATGGAGCCTTGCCTGTAGGTTAGGCCTTAATAACCTTGTCATGCTCCTCCAAGGTTATCTCAAAATCAAGTTAATTTTTCTGCTCAGTCATCATCTTAGGGTGTTCTAATGGTTCCACAAAGTTTCTAATTTCTTCATTGGTAGACAAAGATTTGGAACTATAAAAATCAAGATAGAATTCTTTAAAAACATTATTAATATCAATGGCTGAGGTAAATATATCACCACCAGCAGATTTCACTGAGGGAATGGTAGAAAAAGACTATCTCTGCTTTATATATCTAGCCAAAAGCTTCCCTGCTTTGTCCCCCAACTCAAAGTATGACTGTCTTATCCTGAATAGCCAAAACTCCACATTCTGTGACAAAATAGTATTATGTCTGTATTTCAATAGGGTCAATTCTCTGAGGCAATCAGATGACATTCGGCTCTTCAGTTCTTCCACTGCACTTTTAATATTCTGTTCCAACTCCACAAGTTCTCGTGCTTTTGAATTTTTGATGAATGAGGCATACTGTATGATCCAACCCCTAACAACCACTTTAAGTGCCTCCCAAGCCACGCACACAGAGGATACTGAGGACCACTTGGTCTCAATATAAACATTGATTTCAGCCCTTAACATTTTTGCAGACCAAAATTTGCAAACAGGATACTTAAAGCATTAAAGCACCAACTATATGATTTATTTTTAAGTGATATAAGTGGCAGCACCTCTTAACTCACCATGGTGTGATCTGAGACTAAAATGTTTCCAATTGAGCAATCCACAACAGATGAAATGAGGGTCGTAGATATTAAAAAAAAATCTATTCTCTAATAAATCTTATGAACCGATGAAAAAAATGTTTAGTCCCTCCGAGATGGGTTTAAAAGTCTCAAAATATCTGTAAGACCAAGATTTTTAAACATCCTGTGATGTATCAATGTTGCTCTATGGAGCTTACACACATTTGCTTCACTATGATAAAGGACTGAATCCATCAATAGATTAAAGTCTCCTCCCAATATTATATCAAATAAACAGAAAAAAGAAAAACATGTGTATTAACCCCACGCACGACAGCACCAACCGTGTCCATCCCTCTAAACTCAAACAGTCCATGTACACCTACGAGAGTCCCTGTGACAACTTTTCTGTCGGATTGCTTGAGTCCGGTGCTTCTTTTCAAATTGAGACAGAATTACATAACAGAAAATAATCTATAAAACAAACTCCAGCCAATAGGCAGAATAAACACAAAGAATGTGTAGATTAATTCACAAAACTGTTTCGAAGGTGTGTTCCTCCACAAAACAAACTTGAGCTGCTTGCAGAACCAGCACACAAAGAAGAAGAATATTCGACGGTCAAACGAATATTCAATGAGCCAGCTGTTCATAAGTGCAGCAGATGACCTAAGCCTTCCAATGTCCCGCAAAAAATACTCCACAAAACAAACTCCAGCCAATAGGAGGCATACACACAAGGAACATGCAGTTTCATCCACAACTTTCCCGAAGGACTATTCCACAAAACAAACTCCAGCCGCTAGGCGGAACCAGCACAAAAAGAAACAAGTAAGGCATCCAGCTTCCTCAGATGGTCAAGTGAATGTTCAATGAGTCAAACTCAATTGAGAGCAATGTGAGAAATACACCGTGTCTTCCTCAGTCCACTGATTTTATGAAAGACAATGCTTGCTGTGGGCATGTAAATATGGCACATAATTCAAGTCTTTCTCCCATTGAGAACTTGAATTACGGCCACCCTTAGTATCTATTCTCAATTTGGCCAGAAACTTCAGTGCAAAAGCAATCTTCCATTGATGTAAGAGTTTCTTAAATTTCCTTGAATTGACCATGTTTCTCTCTTGTCAAATTCACAAAGTCTGGGAACAATAAAATGCTGTGGCTCTTCCAAGAAAGCCTTCCTTTACTCCTTGCCTCATGTAACACACAATCTTTATTGGATGATCTCCCTCAGCGGATCTCCGAACCAGGACTCTGTGAGCTCGCTCAATTTCCAGCTTATGGCCTGTTATCTCGAGCAGACTTGGGAAAAGATCATCTAGGAATTTTACCATATCTCAGCCCTCCTTATGCTTGGGAATTCCAACTATTCGGAAATTTTTTTCTGATTATGATTCTCAAGGTCCAAATCTGCTGTGGTCGCTAGCGGATTAGCAGCTAATTCCCTCTCTGATGACTCTAGATAATCGATCCATTTCTCAACATCCCAGATTCTTGTAACCAAATCATTGAATTTTGCCTCCATCGCAGTAATTGATCAATGTACAGCAAGATCTTCCAAGTCCACTATGACCTTCGTCAGCATTACAGAGATGCTCGACAGTTGCCGCTGCATTTCTCCTGCCACACCATCCATATTGAGTCCCTGGTCTGCAGCCCTGTCAGAGATATCAGCTTGAGCACGTAAGTGTCTTTTAATTTCTCCAGAGCCTGAGGATTTTGAATTCTTTGACATGTGGACTTCATAGAACAGTTATGTAGCAGGGAGTATCGAATCTCACAGGTTTATAACATAAAAATGTTTAAAACTAACAAAGTGCACAGAGCTCGCCATTCACACGTCCGACCTCCGCATGGCGCTACGCAACTCCCTAAGTACACTTTTTACTCCTTCCTATGAGGTGTCCTGAAATTTGTCATCAACTTAAAAACATCCAAGTATTAGGCCTAAGTTGACTGGAATAGACAGCTTGTGCTACAAAAGCATTCCCAATGAGTTTGCCTGGTTAATCAGGATTGTTTTTCCTTAAAATGTGACACATGAAGACTTCATTAATAATAATAATTAATTAATTTAATCTTGAGGAGACTGTGATCATAGCCTGGGTCATTAGGGGGGCACAAATTCAATTATATTATCACTTGTCATGCAGATAGCTTCTCCCTGTGCTCTTTTGCCATTGTATGACTAAAAATAAAACCATCATTGAAAGCCTCGGTGGGTGTTGGGTCAATGTCACCTGCTGTTTTCTTGTTAATAGGGAGCAGTGTAACTCCAAGTGCTTGTGACCAGATACAGCAATATGTTTATCCTGTCATGGATTGAGAAGTAGGAACACTCTTTTGTGTATCTCTGCCACTGGAATAGCAATTTACTTGCTCATAAAATCTAAAATGGTTTGAAAATAAATTTTTGCAGTTTCACAAAAAGATAATGTGACATAAGGAACATATTTAACCTGCCTATTAGGACACAAAAAAATAATAAGTACAGTATGAATAGTTTTACAAAGATGAAAGTTTAAAGCCTCATCTTCAGATTTATAACACTTCACTGTGAGATTGTCTATTTATCAATGTCTTTATTAAGTGTTTTCTTCCATACAGCAATGATCTGGCTGTATATTAACTTGTGGTATTTTGGCACTTTGAACAGTTTTACTGAATCTGTCTCTATTTCCCCTTGTCTTTATGCAGATAGTATTAGCTGGCTTTGTGTGGATTTGTTTCCATGGTATCAGGTAGCTCATGTTGAATTGTCTCAATGGTGCTCCACAGCTTCTTGCTGCCTTGTGTCTTTGCCATTTGATCGGTCCATTCGGATTTGTTTCCATGACATTACTCTCTCGTTTCTTCTCTCAGAAATTGCTTGTTAGGAATGGACACTGAGATCT
Source organism: Moxostoma hubbsi (assembly GCA_032164185.1). Lineage (NCBI taxonomy): Eukaryota > Metazoa > Chordata > Actinopteri > Cypriniformes > Catostomidae > Moxostoma > Moxostoma hubbsi. The sequence goes on from JAVLUX010000009.1 coordinate 29,960,541, forward strand.
TAATGAATATACGTTATTTCTAGAATATCTATCTTGACTTTTATTTCTAATAATTTTTATGTCTTAAGTTTTATGTCTTAATAATTTGTTCTGGGGATGTTGGGTGTTGGTTTTGGGATTAACTGGACATGCAATTATTAGGCTTGGCAAGCAACAAAAGGACCCTATCAACAGAAAACCTTCCATTCCTCTACAATTACAAAAATTGTAATTTTTTGTGAAATTAATATTTTTATTTGCTTGAGCAAGGCCCTTGACCCTATCTGATCCAGGGGCACCGTATAATGGCTGACCCTGCACTCTAACCTCAGCTTAGCTGGGATATGTGAAAACAAAGACATTTTTCATATATGTAAAAAATATATAATGTGTGACAATAATAAAGGCTTTTTACTTTTACAGTTTTGTACTATTCCAAAAATTGCAATTGTACAAAATTGTAAAAAAGATAATTGCACACATTTTTTGATCAGGTCTGGTAAAAGTAATCCATAAATAGGCTATCTTTTGAGCAGGACCAGACATAATCTGTGAATTATATAATTTTTTGCACTGATTTTGTGAGAAAATATGCCAAATTCTGTTCAATAAATTTAAACATGATAATACGTGTTCCTTTTCTGTCACTCACTCGACGTTGTGTCAATGTAGTAACACTAGGGGTCACTCCTGGGAGCCCCAGACATCTCTGATCTTTGAGAAAAGGCCAATGAAAATTGGCAAGTGGAATTTGCATGCCACTCCCCTGGACATACGGGTATAGAAGGAGCTGGAATGCAACCACTCATTTAGGTTTCGCACTGAGGAGCCGAGACAACATCCTGGCCATTTCAGCGGGTAGTTCAGTGCTGTGGCAGGAGGGACACAATGTCATCAGGGAAAGGAGGTTACGTTAGTAACCATGATGTTGCCCTTCTGTCACTCACTCGACATTGTGTCGAAGTAGTGACACTAGGGGTCCCTATGGAAAACTCCACAACTACTAACTGTGTTACGTGGACTGGCGGTGTGAGATGGGCAGAGCTCTGTGTGCCTCGTAGTCAGCGCACCAGGCCATCACATAACTACCCCAATGTACTCTTAGGTGTCAAACGGTCCCCTGCACCTTGGGGACAGGTCGACTGTTCAAAAAATAAGGACTGGCTGACCCAGCCACGGCCTCTTCTGATTTTTATCCCAAAAGAAACTAATTAGTTTAGCTGGGGGCCATATTAGGTCCACGTCGGGGGTTGTCCCTCCAAAGAGGAGGACGCTGTGGAGACCACACCCGCACAGAGAGGGGGGAGCTTTAGAGTGGGAATACTTCTCATGGTCTTACCTAGTCCGGTTGGAAGCACGTTATGTGGAAGTGTCCCGTGGTAGATCCAAGCTGAAGGGGGAGGACCTTGGGCACCCGGACTGAAATCAAGGAATGGTTCGCTGAGAGAGAATGCCTGCAGGTCCCCTACCCTCTTGATGGAGGTGAGCGCCGTCAGGAGGGCAGTCTTCAAGGAGAACGCCTTTAACTCAGCTGACTCTAGTGGATCTAATGGAGCTACCCGTAGGCCTGGAAGAACCTCAGAGAGGTCCCACGTGGTAACAAAGCGTGGTCTGGGGGGGTTTGACCTCCTTGCGCCTCTCAGGAACCTGACGATCAAGTCGTGCTTCCCCAATACTTACCATCTACTGCATCATGATGTGCTGATATAGTGGCCACATACACCTTCAAGGTGGAGGGGGACATCCGTCCCTCCAACCTTTCTTGCAAAAACGAAAGCACTGATCTGACTGTGCATCTCTGGGGGTCTTTGTGTCGGGAAGAACACCACTTAGTGAACAGACGCCACTTCAGGCCATACAAGTGCCTTGTTGAGGGAGCCCTGGCCTGAGTGATTGTGTCCACCACTGCAGGTGGTAGGCCACTTAAGTCTTCCACATCTAGTCCAAGGGCCAGATGTGGAGATAGGTCTGGTAGCGGGTGCAAGATGGTGCCCCATCCTTAAAAAAGAAGGTCCTTGGATGATCTGCTCCTTGTCCTCCCTGACCTTGCACAACATCTGTGCAAGTAGGCTCGCAGGGGGAAACGTATATGGCGCGTCTGTGCCTAAGGGAGCCTCGGTCAGAAAATACCAGAGTGGGCAGTGGAAACAAGTCTTGGCGCACCTTCAATATGACCGAGTCTAACTCTGAACCGGGGAGAGCTTGCTCTTTCTTAAGTTGACCTGAAGCCCCAAACGGCTGAGGTGCATCAGCACCAGGTCCAGGTGCACATACAACAGATCCCACGAGTGGGCTAGAATCAGCCCATCATCGAGATAGTTGAGGATGCGAATGTCTACTTCCCTTAATGGGGCAAGGGCTGTCTCTGCGATGTTCATGAAGGAGCAACATGACAGGGACAGAACAAAGACAGGACCTTGTACTGGTATGCCCAAACCTCAAAAGCAAACCGAAGTAAGGGTCTGTGTCAAGGAAGTATTGAGACATGGAAGTATGCCTCCTTCAGGTCTACTGCCATAAACCAATCTAGGGGGACCAAGGGAGCAATTGTGTCGGACGTACCAGCGGATGGGGCCTCGCAACGGGGCAGATCCTGAGGTGCCACTTGTGGCCGTGCCGAGTCCAGGGACATCAAAGCACTTGGGACCACTCCCGGAACAGCCTGGGACGGGAGAGGAAGAATTTCATCCTCGTAGCCTATGGAGGCCATCACATCGGGTGTAGATTTCTGCCACAGCTGGGCAAGTGGAGGTGGGTCACCAAACCTGCCAGAAAGAACCGGTGCCCAGTAGTCATGATAACGACGGGCGTGGACACCAAGAATAGGGCCCAGGAAGTGAGGAATCTGCTCTTTTCTTGAAAAAGTGGGGGAAGGAGTGGTCTTTTTACCAGCTCCCGAAGTGCAGATTCCAGACTTCCGGGGTTGCCCGTCTCAGGGGCACTTCGAAGACTTCCTGGGGTTCTTGGAGGCCGGCCATGAGATGGGTGGCATCTGCTTCCTGTGGGTAGCTGCACACAGAGACCGGCCCACTGGGGTGGGCTGTGGCGGAGCCAGTGTTACCTCTGCAGGGGGACACCCTTGGCAACGAAGCCAGGGCAGGATGTGTTGAATAGCCTCCATCTGCTTCTTCACCGTAGAAAACTGCCGACCGAAGTCTCCGACAGTGTCGCCGACCATGCCAACCTGGGAGATGGGGGCGTCAAGGAATCTAACCTTGTCAGCCTCTCTTAACTCAACCAGGTTGAACCAAAGTGGCGTTCCTGGACCACCAGGATGGACATCGCCTGCCCAAGAGACTACGCCTTGACCTTTGTTGCCCAGAGAGCAAGATCGGTCGCGGAGTGCAACTCCTGCATCAGTCCCAGGTCAGGACTACCCTCATTCAGTTCTTTAAGTGCCTTGACTTGGTGAATCTGAGGGAGTGCCATGGCATGCAGGGAGGAGGCGGCACATCCAGCAGCGCCGAATGGACTTAGCCACCATTGACAACATAAGCCTACAAACCCTGGACAGGAGCCTCGGACGACACTGCCAGGCGGGGCGCTCTGCAGGCACAAGTTCACCGTGACCGCCTGATCCACCTGAAGAATCACAGAGTACCCACTTGCCGCCCTACCGAGGGTAGGACTAGTGGACGAGTTCACAAATAGGGTTCGGGCAGTGTAAGGTCCTCATGCACCTCCAGGAATAAGGGAATGGGGCGGAGTGTGGCCATGAGCGGCTCTCTGGCCCCAGGAACCAATCATCAAGCCGCAACGGTTCAGGGGGGAGCGGGTGGTTCCACTACGGCTGCATGGGCAAACATGGCTGCCAGCTCTGTGTTAGCCTGCAACTGGACTTCCGCACCAGAGGGAGTTTTCTGTGTCAGACATGACGAGCCCGCTCTCCGATGCTGCAATCAAAAGCTCATCCTCTTCGCAAGCCCCGAATGAGACCACGAACCCGCCCTGAGATGGGCCCGTGGTCTCATCCCAGAAATCGACAGGGGCATACGAGCGTATAGGGGATTGTCCGTGGAGGAATGGGAGGACTGTGGGGGGTTTCCCAGCGTTGAGGCTCCCATTGAAGCCCCCAGCGCTAACCGACTCCGCCTCATACCCATAGGTAGAAGGACCTAGCCGGGGAGCCACTTGGGTGGCTTTCCCTCTGACAGAAGTAAAGCCGCGACCGCATCGTAGCCATGGTCATACTCTCACAATGAGGGCATGAACCATACACGAACGCTGTCTCTGCGTGGGTAGCACCCAAGCACGTGAGACAGCGATCGTGGCCGTCAGAAGTGGAGAGATAGTGACTGCAACCAGGAATAACACACAAATGCCACTCTTGTAGTAGGAATATTCTCTTTTTGAGAAAATATACTCTTTTTTTCTTTTTAGAATAAATACTCTTTCACTGCTGAAGTGCCCAGGGGTGTTTCTCTGCACAACACCAGTGCGAGAGGGGGAGAACAGCTGTAATGCGCTGTAGAAACCAACAGCTCGTAAGAGCGAGAGATGAATGGCTGGCAGAGTAATTCAGCTCAGTGAAATAAAACCGCTCGGCTCCGAAGAAGAAGTCTGAATGAGTGGTTGCATTCCACCTCCTTATATACCCGTATGTCCGGGGGATTGGCATGCAAATTACACAATTTTCATTGGCCTTTTCTCAATGATCAGAGATGTCTGGGGCTCCCAGGAGTGACCCCTAGTGTCACTACATCGACACAACGTCTCGTTCCCTCTATCAGGGAACGGAGGTTACGTTAGTAACAATGGCAGTAAAACATGTTAAACTGAACTTATAGTACTACAGTCTTTTTGATTGCCAAAATTACAATAAAATTAGCTGAGGCAGGGTATTATTAAAGCTTGTGTTCGAATTATGCTAAAATGAATCTGCAGAGATTTGTGTGTGCCTGGTTATGAGTAAGTACATAAGAGGAACATTTGACTGGTTACAAAAATGTCAGAAAATCATCAATTTACTGGTTTCTTTTATGTAAAAATATTTTGCCAAGTTTAAATATTTATCACTTCAAGGTGACAACTCTGATGCGAAAGAATATGGGAATATGCCATCTAATTTTTGCATTTTTAAAGAAGAATATGAAACATAAATCCCTGCCAGGCGGATTTGTTATTCAGAGTGAACTTTTAGGAAATGGTTCAGCTTCAGGATCCTGTGGGTTGTGCTGGAGGGGAAATTACTAAATCTTTAATAGAAACTCAGTGACATCAATGGAATGAAAGTTGTGAAACGTATGGGCCAATCATCAGTTGGTGTGCTGGTTATTGCTTAAATGGGACTTCCTCCCACCTCCACAGAGGTTTTAACTTGGGGCAAGAAATGCCCTTATTAGTTGGATAGCTGAAAATCTAAGCACTTAAAAGTGTATAATTTCAGCACCCTAATAGATGTAGCTCCTGTAGACCTGCAAAGTGCCCAACACCATGGTACTTTTTTTAAGCAAATGGCAAGTGAAAATACTTATTTAAAGGAATAGTTGTCCCAAATATTATAATTCCCTCATCTTCTACTCACCTTTATACTGCACTTTAAACTTGTGTGACTTTCTTTCTTCTGCAGAACACAAACAAAGGTATATTAACAGAGATACTGTATGATGTCTGTTTGTCCATACATTGCAAGTGAATGGGGACCAAACATTCAAGCTCTAAAAGAACATTAAGGCAGCATAAAGGTAATCAATACGATATGGCACCAGTTGTTTAATCCATGTCTTCCAATCATTGCAGTCACCCAACTTGCAGATATTGTTTACAAGGTCACTCAGGCCTGTAGAATTCAACTAGAATTAGAGCTGTAAAGTATTACAAAGAATACTTGTAAAGAAACTAAATTCAAGTATTATGAAGAACATACCTAGTTGTTAACAAAATGGCTTTTTGTTTTAAACTAAAAAGCATACAAAATGTCAAATGAAAATATTTAGCCAGTACATTTTCTCAAATCTTAAGTAAAAAAGTAAAACAAGAAAATATCCACTTCAATAGACAGTTTTTTGATAATCAGTATTGCTGTTCTACGTCAGTACTTAAGCTTCAAAATACTGGCATACCACAGTGTTTTTCATTAATTTGTTTTATGTACAGTAATAATATTTCCAGATAGAGGTGGTATGTTGCTGAACTCTGTTGTGAAGCCAAGTGCAGTATCTGAGGCCAGTGCTGCAATTAGGGCTGTTCAAACAGGACACTAAATGGGAGTGCAACAGAATGGAAAACAATGTGGGGATCTTGAAATGCGCTTTTCGAAATTGAACTCCTTTCCTGTCACAGCATTTTAAAATGCATTGCTTATGCTGTGAGATGCTGATAAAAGAGCAAGACGCAATAGCCAAAGACCTAAGAGATTGTCAGTGCTTGGCATACATCAAAAATTCTAAAACACAGTTTTTGTATTCAAATGTACATTTTTACCTGAAATTCGACAAATGTTATAATTTTAATTTGATAGCCTGCTCTACAAAGTACTGAAAGATGCAAGTAATAACTTGGACTTGGTGTTTTTCGAGCAACAGCTCTACCACCATTATTGGAGGATGCTATGACAGATTTGCATCTATTATTCAATGAACAAGCCTCAAATGTTGCTTCCTTCCTGTTAATTTGTTATTCTATTCCTACTGTGTGCCATACAGTTAGTAGAGAAAAGATTAGCTGCATCCAAATTCCGGCACTTTCATAGTAAATTCACTGAGCACTTTATTAGGAACACCTGTACACCTACTTATTCGTGTGATTATCTAATCATTCAATCATGAGGCAGCAGTGTTATTCATAAAATCATGCAGGAGCTTCAGATGTTGTTCACATTAACCATCAGAATGGGGAAAATTTGATCTCAGTGATTTGGATCATGGCATGATTGTTGGTGTAACACTGGGAAGAAGTCAATAGAGCTGGATCTAGGTGAGGCTAAGGATTTTAATGAAAAGATAAACAAATACAAATAACGTGTAGACACAGGAACAAATAAAACTAGAGGAAATACTCAGGAGGTCAAAACACATACAGTTCAACAACCAACAAAGAACAAGCAAACAACAGGGCATTATATACAAAATGGATAATGACTTAATGAAACACAGGTGAGAAAAATGAAAGACAGCTGGTAGTAATGAGGGCAGGGCATTATGTGAAGTGTAGTCTGGGACCAGATGACAGGGGAGAAAAACAGGGCAGACAACAGTGAATCGTGACATAGCAGATCAGGTGGATGGCCAGGAGACTAAGAAGGCCACTTCAGAATAGGGAATGGATCAAGAGGCCTGGTTGACGGTCGCAGGACCGAGACAAGGTCAGGAGGCCCAGGAGGTAGTCGTAGGGCTGAGACAGTTCAAGAGCTCTGGGAGGTGGTTTCCTCCTCCTCCTCTGGAAGGCCGAAGTTGGCAGTGCAGGCTCTGGGATGACCAAGGCTGGCAATGCTGGCTCTGGCGTGGGCATAGGCTCACTGGCCGTTTCAGGCATGGGCATTGGCTCGTTGGCCGTGGCAGGCAGGAGTACTGACAAGCTTTGAGGAAGGGTCTTCGTGACTCTACGCACCTACACCTACTACTGGGGTGGATAATTCAAGTTGGAGACTAGGGCAGAGAAGGGCTTCATGCAGGGAGTCAGGGAAGACAAGGTTATGGCATGGCATGGAACCAACTCAGATTGAATTGGGGTATGGTGTGGAGTAGACTCTGGCTTGACTGGGACATGGAGTGAAGCAGGCTGAAGCGTTGCTCTGAAATGGCATGGAGCAGGTTGAAGCATTGCTGTGACATGGCATTGAGCAGATTCATACATGGCTGTGATATGATGTGAAGCCGACTGTGGCGTGACTGTGACAGGGTACCGAGCAAACTCTGGTGTGAAAAACACAGAAGCCGGAACCGGGATTGCAAGAGGTGGATCCTCTGCATCGAGTGTCTCTAAAACTAGTCTCACATACTCCTCCCATGTGTAATCTTTGGTCTCCGGCAATTCCCTTCACTGGCAAGCTGTTAGTCCAATCCGGTAAATTGACTCTAGGTGGGAATCAGCAAATCCAGAGAAGCTGGCAATAGTGCTGAAATGATAGGAGTTTTCCCTTATGGGTAAATCCTCCTGGCTCAACTGGACAAACATTGCCGCTAGATCCATTTGTGGTCAGTTGATCTGTAACACTGGGAAGAAGACAAGAGGGTTGTTACCTGGGTTGTAATTATCTCTAACACCTGTATCTTATTATAGCGATGATGAAGGCAGACTTGAAAAGGAGCACCAATGCATCAGTTAGGGGGAGACAGAGCAACCCTAGAGCACAGTGTTGACATGTACTGAGTACATTAAAACTCAATAAGTGCATCTTCACTTATTGAGTGTTGTGAAGAATCTACTTGAATTGAGTGCCTTTAAATACAAGTCACTGAAGGCAGAAAATAAAAGACCTGCCTGCACTGCTTCATTGTCTCCTGACTCCTCAACTGCCTGAAGAACCAAACTATACACAGTGGTGCATGACAGTAGTTGAATGACAACAAGCAGCATGATCAAGTCACCATTCACTTTCAACACATCTTTATCTATATACCATAAGTGAATCGTGACTGAGCAACATCTGCCGCAGCAACATCTCCTTTTATCTTCCACAAAAGAAAGAAATTCATATGGGTTTGGAGGTGAAGGAAGGTTGAGAGAATTTTTCATTTTTGGATGAACTATACCTTTAAAACTGCAGGACCAGCCCATCAGTGCCAAAGTGGCAGAGGGGGATAAGCGGTGTGACTTTAGTGTCACAGCAGGGTTGAATGGGCTCTGAGAGCCAGACCTGGAGGAAGGTGGATTCACACTTCCCACCAGATTTTCACACTTTTATTTCATCACCTGCAATGGACACCCAAAAAAAGAGTAAATTAACAGGAAGTGTTGAGGATTCCACCAGGAGCAGTTCTGAGCACAGTTCAATGGTCTTTAACAGGATTTCTGCTAGTGGTGGTTTCACCCGTTTATGACTTGTAAAACATGGGAAACATTCTTTTTCTAGATAGTAAATTAAGAGGAAGTGCTGAGGATTCCAACCGCAGCAGTTCTGAGCACAGATCAATGGTCTTTAACAGGATTTCTACTAGTGGTGGTTTCACCTGTCTATCAGTAAAACATGGGAAACATTCTTTGTCCATATGTATAAACTACCCTTGAGTGAAATAACAGCATGCTAACATGGACAATATGAATACTATAAAGCCTGTACAGTCTGTGTCCTGTATTTTAACCTCTAGGGGTTGAGTTTGTGTCAGAGCAAATGTAACTATTAAAAATCTTGCCTCTGCTGGGGAATGTCTCTGAGAAAACTGCCTTTAGTACATGCTCAAAAAATATTTATAAGATTTATGCAATGTTTAACAAAATTAATGTCAAAAAACTTTTTATTATTTTAACTGAGTAAATAAAAAAATACTCAACTCAGTTTGATGAAATGTTTATATTAAATTTAAATCTGTTAATCTTAAAATGGTTTCTTTGAATAGGCATGAGGTTTTTGGCAAGGCCAAACCTCATAAGTTCCTTTAAGCTGGGCATTTGTTTTACAGTTATTTACGATTGTTGCTTGTAAGACTGTACAGTAAGATCCAAGTGAGATCTTGGGTAAAAGACATGTCACACTGTACAATATTATTTCAGACTGTACAATATACGTCATAGCCAGGTCTTTGGTCATCTTTTCACGATTGGGGTTGGTGGTGGTGCTGTATGGCAGGCTAAATATATACAAATTGTCTCGTTGTGATTTAATGTGCTGAGTACCATAATTTTTCCCACCCTGTTCGATATTAAAATCAGCGCAACACACTTTGTGAAAGGCGTGGGCATTGTCGATATGGCTTCGAGATATGAAATTCAATTCTTCCATCCAGTTGTTGTTAAATTTACATGATATTTTGTTTTTACACCGGAGCATGACCCGAGTCTTCTCCCATCTACCACTGATGCCTGATTCAACTTCCCGTGTCTACTACCTGCACAGATATCAACGGCGCAACTGGGTTGTAGGTTGCCAGGTTGAGGTTTAAATTTGTGTGATGTGTCGATTGTGTGAGTAGGAGATCTGGCAAATGGACAACCTTGGAATAATATATTGATGTGATTATTCATATAACAACGTTTGGGCCATACAAATTACAGGAGTTTTCCAAGAGAAATAACAAAATGGGATGGAGGGCGAGAGATCGGTGTGAAATAGGCCTACTGGAGACTTGACAGGTATGCTAATTGCAGTCAATTGGAGGTGTTCCTGTGGATATATTTTAAAGCCTGCCTTCAAACTTAAGTGCCTCTTTGCTTGACATCATGGGACAGTCAAAAGAAATCAGCCAAGACCTCAGAAAAAACATTTGTGGACCTCCGCAAGTCTGGTTCATCCTTCAGGGCAATTTCCAAATGCCTGAAGGTACCACATTCATCTGTACAAACAATAGTACGCAAGTATAAACCCCATGGGACCACACAGCCATGATACTGCTCAGGAAGGACATGCATTCTGTCTCCTAGAGTTAATGTAGTTTGGTGCAAAAAGTGCAAATCAATCCCAGAACAAGAGCAAATAACTGTGATTATGATGATTAATTGCCTGTTTTAGGTGTTTCACAAATATGACGATTATTACCATACAAACTCACTATGACCCAGCCAACCTGAATAGCTATTGTATTGTATTGTATTGTATTGTATTGTGCAATAGTAAAATATTGCTGCCTTAAATTCTTCACTTTCACACATTATTTTAAGGCTCTCTGATTAAATCACAAGCCCTTATTTCTCATGAAGGAAGACTTTGAGATTGTTTTTCTTGCATTTGATCATCTCCACAGAAATAGAGCAGGACATCTCCTCTGTCTCACTGCTGCACTGCGTGAATAAACCCCATTTGTATTACATGGCCGTTAATTGAAACTGGAGTCCTTTGCTTTCACAAAATTAATAAGTTTATACCTTGTTTATTTTTCATGGGAGTTTGGCGAAAGTCTCTGTAGACGGTGTGCAGGGAAAGACGAGGCTGAATCCAGCTTCAACTGTTTGTATTCAGTAAAAGGGACTCATTGTTTGAAACTACACAACTCTATCTATCACTGGCGAATGAAATGTTAATTTAATTACTGAAAGTGTGGCTAATAACAGATGTTTTTTGGTCGCACAGTGAGTAATTTACTCGCATATGTGAGTGATTTATTCGCAATGAAGAGGGCTGAGTTAATGTTACTTACCTCAAAGATTTGTCATTGTCCTCAACCAAATAACGGATGGAATACTCCAGTGCATATATCTATGAGTGTGTGAGTGCGTGAGTTTACAGCAACGGGTCAGGAACTGTCTGGCGCGTGAGAGAGAGCGCAAAACACATAGTTTTATTTGATGTTATTATGAGACTGAGAAGTGCAAAAATATTTTAGATGAGAAGTGTAAAAATGTTTTTGGTTCATTATGAGACCATGGCAGGGCAAATTAGACTAGTCAATTAATGGGAAACACTGCGATTGGATTAGCTAATCATGTGCTGGACTGTCATGTTTTTGGCTAATGCAGGACACTACTGAATGATGCGCATCAGAGGGAATTTAGAAGTGGGTATACACAATGCAGACTTATATAGAAGTGGGTGTAAGCCATAGGCCTATACATGCGTATACCCTGCACTATGTCCATGTATATATATCCAAGTGATATATATATATATATATATATATATATATATATATATATATATATATATATTAGGGCTGTCGATTTGTATTAATTTGACAAAAAATAACGCGTTAAAAAAATTTCCGCATTTAATTTAAAACGCATTAAAAAGGAAGATTCCTGAGGAATGCAAGCTTGTAGTCCCACCGGTTTACTCCAGAGGGCAGTAAGTGAAACTTCAGCTGTATGAGCAACGCACAGTTTATACAGTGAAGAAAACACTTCAATAGGCAGAACTCAAACAAGCGTTACGTTCTTGCGTTCAAAACACTTGAAGGAGCGCAAATGCGAACTAAGGGATCTCAAGATATGTTTAAAGATTGAGTACTAAACTATATTTAACTTGAAACAGTGATTAAACATTTTATGTTTATGACACAACGAACCCGAGACACTACACAAGCATGTCTGATGCAAGGTGTGGCTGGATTGATATGGTGAAAAATTTGGAAATTACCTGTTGTGTATTGTATTCCTAATGTTTCAGGTTTTGTCCTTACGGTGATTCCATACTTGTCTCTGTTATATGGTACATGCGCAGAACAACTGTATGCATATTCGTATAGAGAACGAGTCAGTAAAGGCTGCTATGTGAAATGCTTGTGTCAGTGTCATCACTCCAAAGCTGTGCATAAACAGCACTCCACAATGTAACAAAGTTGGCGACGAGGATAAACACTCTCTCTCCGAGATACTCGTAAAAAAAAAAAAAGTACGTGCTATTCAGCTGACGGCGGCTTGTTAACTGTGATGGCGTCGAGCAGTGGAAGCTACAGGCTAAACGCATGTGCGTCAGTGCGATGCTCGCCGCGCTGGGGACATAGTGCAAACAAAAAAAAAAACGGCAGCTGCACACCACGAAGACGACAAAAAACGGCACAGGAGGGAAAAGAGACCAGTACAAAAGAAGAGTGAGTGGTAAAGTACACTGACAAACAGACCAAAATGGCGGGTCTAGTGGGGCAAATCGGACCATATGATGAAACTGTCGAGCAATGGAGCTCGTACACGGACCGATTCGATTATTTTGTCAAAGCTAACGGGATAAAAGATGAGGTTCTAGTACCAACTTTTCTTAGTGTAATGGGCAGTAAGGTATATATTCTACTGCGTAGCCTGGTTCAGCCTCATAAGCCTGGTGATAGCTCATTCAAGGACATTGTAACAATGCTCCAGGAACATTATGCACCGAAACCACTCATCATCGCTGAAAGATTCCGCTTTCACAAACGCAATCAACTAGAAGGAGAATCGATCGCACAATTTGTTGCTGTACTGAAGCATCTGTCGGAACACTGTGAGTTCGGCACAACACTGAGTGACACCATAAAAGACAGATTTGTGTGCGGGTTGCGTAGTGAGACCATTCAAAAGCGACTCTTATGTGAAAGCAATCTAACGCTAGAGCGAGCAATGGAAATCGGTGTATCCATGGAAATGGTGGCAAAAGAAGCACAAGAGTTAAGCACATCCAGTCAAGTCCACAATGTGTACAGTGAAAGAATGAAACTGGATGGTAAGAGAGCATGTTACCGCTGTGCAAAGAGTAGTCATCTGGCACAGGAATGCTGGTTCAAAGACAAAGACTGCAGAAACTGTGGAAAAAAAGGCCATATTGAACGTGTGTGCCAAAACAAAAAGCAAAATGAGAAAGCAAATCCAGCTAAACCTGTAGAGTTCAAGAAAAGTTATGTCAGGAAATTCAAAAAGAAAAACATAAATCAAGTGAAATATTCAGGTAAACAACAAGAGGATGAATCTGATGAAACTGAATACTCGCATGTAATGTCTGTGTCTTCAAATTCTGATGGCTAATGGGTAACACCACTACTAAATGGAAAAACTGTTCCAATGCAAGTGGACACAGGAGCTGCTGTATCGCTCATGGCAGAGTCAACTTAACGAGAGAAGTGGCCATACCTCTGTCTCAAGGAAGCGAAGCTGAGCTTAAAAACATATACAGGTGAGCTCGTACCCCTTTCGGGAGTCGTGGATGTGACTGTAGAGCTAAACAGACAGAAGGTAAACTTACCACTGTATATTGTGAAAGGTAGTAGTCACACAGCTCTGATCGGTCGATCTTGGCTAGAGAAAATAAAGCTAAATTGGCAGAAAGTGCATTTAGTGGCGAAAGAGTCTACCAGCCTACAACGCATTCTGAGGAAGCATGCAGAGGTGTTTGGAGATGAATTGGGAAACATGAAAGACATCACTGTAAAGTTGACCATTAAGTCTGATAGTAAACCTAAGTGCTTAAAAGCTTGCCCAGTTCCTTACGCCATAAAGCCTAAGGTAGAAACTGAACTAGACCGGCTGGAGGAAACCGGCGTACTGAAGAAAGTGAGTGTTAGCGAGTGGGCCACGCCAATTGTTCCTGTACGGAAAAAGGATGGATCCGTCAGAATTTGTGGCGATTTCAAGGTTACTGTCAACCCGGTGTTAACTGTTGAACAATACCCCTTGCCGCTAATTGAAGATCTGTTTGCTGGATTAGTGGGCGGCCAGAAGTTCAGCAAGATAGACTTATGTCAAGCTTACCTCCAAATGCAGGTAGATCCTGCTTCCCAAGAGCTGCTGACCATCGTGACACACAAGGGCCTATACAGGTATCAGAGGCTTCCTTTTGGCATAACTTCGGCTCCAGCATTGTTCCAGCGGGCCATGGACCAGATTCTGAGTGGATTGAATGGAGTACAGTGTTATCTCGATGATCTGTTAATTACAGGAAAAGATGACGAAGACCATCTCAGGAACCTGAATGCAACACTACAAAGGCTAAAAGAGTATGGCCTTCGGGTAAAGAAAGACAAATGTGACTTTTTCCAGCCCACCACCGAGTACCTAGGACACGTGATTGACAGCGCTGGTCTTCACAAAGCACCATCAAAGGTAAAAGCTATCGTGGATGCGCCATCGCCAAAGAACGTAAGCCAGCTGCGATCATTCCTAGGATTGCTAACATACTATGCAAAGTTCATGCCAAACCTCTCCAGTAGACTTCGTCCACTACATGAACTGTTAAACAAGTCCAAACAATGGAAATGGTCTGACAAATGTGAAAAGGCATTCAGAGATGTGAAGTGCACATTAATACAATCGGAGGTCCTCACACATTACAACCCTGCACTACCGATACAGTTGGCATGTGATGCTTCACCGTTCAGTGTCGGTGCGGTACTTTCACATGTAATGCCATCTGGTGAAGAAAGACCGATCGCTTTTGTGTCAAGGACTCTGAACTCAGCAGAGAGTAATTACGCTCAAATTGAGCGAGAAGCTTTAGCAATTGTGTTTGGTGTGAAGAAATTTCAACCAGTACCTGTTTGGGCGCAGATTTACCCTGCTCACAGACCACAGACCCCTTACCTCCATTTTTGGTCCCCAAATGGGTATTCCTTCTCTGGCAGCGTCTCGCATGCAACGTTGGGCTCTGCTGCTGTCGGCTCACCAGTACGACATCAAGTATAAGAGGTCTGAGCAGCATTGCAATGCAGATGGACTGTCTAGGCTGCCTTTGCCAGACACAAAACCAGAATGCCCTCAAGGCGACATCTTCTACTTCCAAGAGGTGCAAGGTGCTCCGGTAACTGCTGCCCAAGTGAAACGATTCACAAGAACTGACCCAGTCTTGTCAGAAGTTCTGGCCAGGATAGCTCAGGGCTGGAAAGGAAAGATGACAGATAAATTCAAACCCTATCTGATGCGACGAAATGAGTTGACAGTGCAGTCGGATTGCTTACTGTGGGGTTATCGTGTCATCATACCCCCGCCTCTGAGGCGCCATTTGTTGAAAGAACTTCACGCTGGTCATTCGGGCATAGTGAGAATGAAAGAGATGGCACGCAGCTACTTCTGGTGGCCTGGCTTGGATGCAGAAATCGAAGAGGAAACAAAGGGTTGTTCAGAGTGTCAGAATGTAAGGAACATGCCTCAGCCAGCTCCCTTACATCCATGGGATTTTCCAGAGGTGCCATGGCAAAGAATACACATAGACTTCACAGGGCCACTGGAGAACCATATGTTTCTGGTGCTTGTGGATGCTCACAGTAAATGGCCGGAGGTTGCAGTCATGCATAACACATCCTCTGAGAAGACCATTGAGGAGCTTAGAACTGTTTTCAGTCGTTTTGGGCTGCAGGAACATTACCCACACCATTGTCAAGTGAATCTTGGGTAAGCGTTCCCTTGGGGAATACCTCTTCCTCTCCAGTGACTGTTACAGACACTCTAGTAGAAACACCACCGGTGCCTGTTCTTCATCGTTATCCGACTAGAGTGCGAAAACCACCACAGAGATTGGATCTTTAGTTTAGAGGCCAACCCACGACGTTGGGGCAGAATAATCCCCAGGGTTCCGCCAGGGAATTGAGGCAGTCTACCCTCCTTCCCTTGAGTTAGAAAAGTTTTATAGAGTGTTCATAAAAAAAATAAATAATAAGAGTAATATTCTTAAACTAAAGACACGTATGTATGACATCAAAAGCATTTATTTGTTGAGATTGACTTCAAAAGTAAAAGGGGAGGAATATGTTGTGTATTGTATTCCTAATGTTTCAGGTTTTGTCCTTACGGTGATTCCATACTTGTATCTGTTATATGGTACATGCGCAGAACAACTGTATGCATATTCGTATAGAGAACGAGTCAGTAAAGGCTGCTATGTGAAATGCTCGTGTCAGTGTCATCACTCCAAAGCCGTGCATAAACAGCACTCCACAATGTAACATTACCCCATAAATATTTAACCACAAATAAAATCAAAGAAATTTCCTTCAAACTTCAAACTTGGAGTTGTCACTACTCGACTTGTTTTTGGTCTGATTTCTGCAAGATTGTTAGAGATCATATCATTGCCAGCTTTCAACTTTGTTTTGAAAATGTTTTATTCAGTTTTTTTAGCGATGACATGTCTCTTCATAAGGAACATTTTTTGATTGATGTTCTGCTTTTGTTGGCAAAGTTTAAGATTCATAAATGTAATTATGGTGGTTATGGTGGTTAAAAACCATTAGATTTAATTTTTAATTCAGAGGTTCAGCAATACCTAAGAACAATTTCCAATTTGAGTAACAAGAAAGCTGTAAAGTGTATTGAAATATGTAAACAATTTGATATTTTTATTAAACTGTTTATTTATTTTCCTTTTTGTTGTTGTTTGTTTTAATATACCTCTTGGCTCTAGATTTAATTGTTTTTTAAGCATTAATAAAAAAAAAAATTCTGACGCAGGTGAACATTGACGGGTCCTTAAACAAGCCCTCATAATAAATCTCGAACTGATTGACAAATTCACTTGTGAAATGGATTGCTGTGAACTGTGCCAATGAATGGCTTATGATCAAAAAGCTGCTTTTTGTATTTTTTATTTTATATATTTTTTATTTTATATTCTCAGCAAATATTTGTATATGCGATTAAATGCGATTAGTCATGATTAATTAATTGGGACACCATGTACTTAATTTGATTAAAATTTTGTATCTATTGACAGCCCTAATATATATATATATATATATATATATATATATATATATATATATATATAGACCTAGGTATTTTTTTAATCATGGGGTACATATTCTATTATTACTGGATACGTGATGGAAATTACTGACAAAATAATAAAACTTGAAATCTAGGGAAATTAGTTACAAAGTTTCTGCTATGATTTAATTTAGAATTTGCAATGCAGGCTACTAATCTTATGAAAGTGTATTGCATACTGTCCACCTCAGCTGCGAGTCACCACAGTAACTGAGTGATCGTTTCTGGACACTGAAATCTCAGTTTCTGTCAAATCATGGTAAAGAAACTATTTTCTACTAAACTAATGCGGTGAACTATCTAACTAATTTTCTACTAAAGCCACTTAAAGGAATAGTTTGTTAAAAAGAATGTATTTTAATTCACACACACACACACACACACACAAACAAACACACACACACGCACACACATATATATATATATATATATATATATATATATATATATTATATTGTGTAGCCAAGTGGATTATAAAGCCATTTTTTGTATAACACAAAAATGTGGTGTGGCCCCTTTAAGAAATCCTAATTCTGTGTGGTGAGATTTCTCTCTGGCAAGCAGTGCGCATGTGTGAGAGGCTGTGAGAGCGAAATATATGGTTCTGCTACTGTGAGATCTTCCGGTTAAAAAAGTGGTAAATATCATCTTTTGGCTAAATTTACATTTTGTGTTTTAAAGATGCACTATTTAGTTAATGTGTTATTCTAAAATAAGATGTTTGATATGTAATTTGACTAGATGCACGGAGTTCGCATGTATAATGATTGGAAGATTTCAAGATTTGTAGTAATTTCCATCATGTTGTCATGAACTCCGATTCAACAATCCACCCCGCTTCTTCCAGTTCCCACACTCGTTCCCAATCACCCGAATATTAGTTTCACCTGTATTGTTTCTATTTATACCCTGCCCACGCACTTTAGTTTTGTTGGTTATTGCTTATCACTACACAGCTAAACTAACTCCTGTATTTTCGCTCAGTCTTCTTGTTGGATTACTCTTATACTTTGTTTGTGTATTTACCTCCTGGCTTTTGACTCCGCTCACGTTTCAACGACGCTTCTTTGGATTTGCCCCCATGTACAACTTAAGCGATTAAACCTGTTTTCTGCAATTGAATCCATCTCGTCCAAGTTTCGTCACACATGTATCCTGTAGAATAATAGAATATGTACACTGTGGTTAAAAAAAATACCTAGGCCTTTATATATATATATATATATATATATATATATATATATATAATACCTATGTATTATTACAAAAGGTACGCAGTGTATATTCTTGCCAAATTGCTCACAAACGTAAGATTGTTGTTTAGCATAGTAGGTCTTAAGTAGTACTACATAAGTAGTTATAAAATACTTATAGTATAAATCGTTTTTAATTTTACATGTTGTTTTGCATTATAGGTCATACGTACCACATAATATTAGAATAGTTACCCCTTAATTATAAAATACTTATATGATAAATAATTAGCAATTTTCCATGTTGTTTAGCAATATAGGTCATACATACCATGTAATATTAGAATAGTTACCCCTTAGTTATAAAATACTTATAGTATAAATCATTTTTAATTTTACATGTTGTAAAATTCCCCAAACTTTGCATATTGTTCTCTTATACCTACACGTAAGTAATTTATAGGTACACTATTATTACAAAAAGGTACCCTGTAAATTCTGTGTAGTTACTTTGTACATTCCGGGCTGTAATCTAAATTAACGTTTTGTTTGCTTAAAAGTTAATGTTTATCATCAGGGGTGGAATGGCCATAGGGAGAACTGGAAATTTTCCTGGTGGGCCGGCCATGAAACGGGTGGACCATGGTCGAACGGGCCACAAAACAGTGCTGTGATAGGGGGGCGCGAAATATACCTACCAACTTGATTTTAAGGGCATGAAATACACACGTCTTTTGGCTTTAAACACAGTCACCATTCATTTTCAATATGAGACAGTAATATGAATAAAAAGTAAGTAATAGTTGTCATAAATTAGTCATCACCCTGAATATAAAATGGCCTCTCAAAGGTTTTAAAATAGATATGAGGTTATAAAAATATACTCTTGACTGGTTGGACTCTCTGAGTACGCAGTATATCAGATAATTTCTGGAAAATGTTTTGAAAGATGGTCCTGCTTCCTGGAAGCAAAAACCCTATTCTTCACCTGTTTTACTCTTCATGTCCCTACACAACTTCCACCTCCCCATTAATTATTATTTTTCTATCACAATCTCCTATTTTGTGACAAAGCATAGGTGGGACACAAATGAAACAGCAGGTAGTTCAGAATGAAACTAGAAATGAGAGAATGCTGTGGCTGGAAATGGTGGGCTAATATAACACTGTTAAGTGAGGACCTCAGGCGGGGTCTGTGAGTGTGATTCATCATTCTGGTGCTTTTTCATTTATACACAGCACTATCTGCATCTTAACTGGACTTAACTCCACTCATACTTTGAAGGAATGTGGTTTTTAATAGCAAAAATGTTTTGTCAAATTTGACAATCTTCCTGATCGTTCTCATCCCAAGAGAATTCTGTAGATATGTCTGTAAAACATTTCTTTGATTTACTATGAATGAATGTGAGGTAAGCATGCTTAATGGCAATGCATGAGCTATAAATGACAAGTCAAAGGTAAAGGTCTTGACTTGTTGGATACTTGTCTAAAGCAAGGTTTGGCTGTTTAAAGCTGAAGTGTGTAATTTCTGCGACACTAACACCACTGAACGTTATTGCAAAAAAATGTTTTCATACAGCTTTCAGAATACGCCCCCTGCTTCTGTTCATTGAATAAACAGTAGGAATTTTTATAGTGCCACAGAGACAAAGTGTTTACAGTTTTCGAGAAAATTAACCTAAAAATGGCTTACTTACATTTGTCTCTACATATTAAGCTAGGATAATAAAAAGTATTTTAATACATAAAAAGCTACGCACTTCAGCTTTAACAACAAAACCTATTCCGAGCACTCGTTATTATAACTTTACTGTAACAAATTGAACATCTCTCAAACCCTGAACATAAAAACTCACCGGATCTGCACAAATCATACGACACATTTTTTATTCAAAAAGGCGAATTAAGATGAAAGGTTTCCATCCTTCACATTGTAAAATTGTTCTGATGATTTAAACAGCTAAAGTGAGCATCCTCTCCACCTTGTCGGCAGACTTGCACTTCTCCAATGCTGCAATTAGTTAAAACATTAGGCTAGTTAAAACAGATTCATTATCAAACCACCTAAAGTGGTAAAGTAGCATAATCTCCACGTGGAGTCAGTAGTTTATCCTATTTCACCTCTAGTAGTTGCTGTTATACAGTGGAACCAAGGAGTTCTAA
Organism: Moxostoma hubbsi; assembly: GCA_032164185.1. Taxonomy (NCBI): domain Eukaryota; kingdom Metazoa; phylum Chordata; class Actinopteri; order Cypriniformes; family Catostomidae; genus Moxostoma; species Moxostoma hubbsi. Next base: position 29,981,132 of record JAVLUX010000009.1, read on the forward strand.
CTACATCACCAGAAACTGAGGAAAAAATAAAAAGAAAGAAACAAAACTATCTGCACTATTGCCGTTGATTTTTGCCAATAACGGATAGTTCTAAAAAGTAACTATAGGTAAAACCGATATAAAAGTACACCATCTGGTTCCAAAAAGCATTGTACCCCATTGACGGTCATTGAAAAGTAGCCGAAATAGCAGGCAAAATAGTATTTTTGCAAGAAAGATGTATGTAGCACAAATATTTGTGATTTCATTTTAATTTTTATTTTGAGGGCTCTTCAGTCAAATGGACTTGGGTATTTTTTGGAAGTTTCAACAATATTTTTTTATATTTCGACAGTTCAGGATAGTCGTTAGTGAAAGGCTTGGGACTATGTGTTTTCTTGATGCCATCAGCCAATCAGAGTTGTCATGATGTCACTTCCCTATGGCTCCAAGGTGATTAGACACAAGCCATAAATACTTGGTTGGAAAATTGAGCACCTGCGAGCGAAGATGGGAGGATGCTAACGGACAGCTTTCTGCAGGTACTATAGACTTTATCCTACAACCTTTGAGAGCAGCTTACAATGGTTTTGTTTTAAACCATGTTCCTTTCTTAAAATTAACATTCTAAAACAGAGGTTTTTAGACAGAGATGTTACAGATCTTACATGACATATAGTATGTGTTGACAGGGAACTGTGCTATTATTCATTGAGGCAAAGGGGAAATGGTTGTTGAGCTTTACAGATCTAGGGGTGGTTGGGTTATCTATTTGTGTGATTGTGTGGGAAGGGTTGGCTGAGTTTTGATTAAATGATTCCAGAGCTTAAAGGCTGACTAAACAAGGTCTGAACTCAGTGACTGAAACTATGATTTTTGACTCAGCCCCAAACCAAGGAAAAGATTCTGTTCTGTCCTTCACAGCTAGCATAATTTCAATGATTCAAGCAAGCATTACAGATAACAGTAGACATGCTGAAATATGTAATTTTGTTTTATTTTATGTTATTTTTTCTCCTGTCCCACATTCATCTTATATAGGTTTTTGTGTTTTATTTACCTATTACTATATTTATATTAAATATAAAAGATGTCATGGTGTTAAAAAAAAAAACATTAAAAACTATCCCAGCTTAATATGCAGATACAGCTATAAGTAAACCATTTCTCAGTGTGTCAAATTCTGTGTGACTTTGCAACATTATTAAAACATTGCTTCTCGACTAGCCTGACAAAGCAACATAGGCTAAACCAAAAGTGTAAATGTCAGACAGGGGGAGTTTTTGGTAAACGTGTTTGAAAACCGTCATTATTTTTGCAATTTTGTGATGCAAGTGGTGCAGAAATTATACACTTCACCTTTAATGTTCCTATCTTTTGAGTTTAGTGCTCAAGGCAATTCAAATAGTTTTAAAATTCCTTTTCATCCTTCAGTCTGTCAGAGTTGTAGTAAGGAAGGGGTTATTTGGCAACTATCTCTAAAGCAAGTGAAGTATTTGCTTTTCATATTAATAGATTAATAGTTTTAAAGTTACTTTTTATTAGCTCCATTTTTTATCTGTTGGGGGGGGGGGGGGGGGGGGGGGGGGGTAATTCTATTTAGGAGATGCAACACACATCAAGTCCGAAGATTGTGCAAGGCTGACCCTCTACAGATGCCATTCACAGTGTGCATTAAATGGCTGAGATCTGAATGCCTGCTCTTGGTGGAAAGACCACAGCAGATGCCTGTCTTTGGGATTTTCATGTACAGACTGATAGATACATGTTATAAAGCATGACTCTGCAAGCAGACTTTGCTTTAATACTATTCTGTGCTGTAGCTGGTTGCGTTGAAGCAACTCACATCTGTCAGGTTCACTTCAAACGCACTCATTGTTTGATTCAAGGATGATACATACTAATATATTGTTTGTCTGAGTGTTGAGACCAACATATCTGTTACATAGAGTTATGTAACTGTAATGCATTTCAAAGGTCATATATACAAATATTTTATTTGTGTGTCACAAACTTAACTTTGTCTACATCTGATTTATATTTGTAGTTTGTGTACTTGAAATGTTCCATAATCAGAATGCTTAATCTGCAAAGGAAACAGTAAACTTTTGATCTTCTCATTGAATACAATTAACGATTTGAGATTGAGAAAATAGAAAATGAGGTATCAAAAGCCTTTAATTAAAAAACCCTCTCTGTGAGCTGTCTGAGAGTAGCGTAGCTGCTTGCGCTGGCAATGACGAAGACGATGACGTGAAGCTGTAGAACACAAGTGCAGTTTATTTACATATGAGAAAACCCTATCTCCATACATGAACTAAACTAAACATGAACACGAACATGGCTTGACATAAATGTGGCTTGACTTAAACAACTACATTCACATTCAGTACTTGGGTCTTGAGGTGTGGGGGCGTGGTCTGGCGTGACTGGGCGTGGAGCATGGGATCAGGGCGGAGCCCGTGGGGGGAGTGGAGCCATGAGAGGCTCGAGCAGAGCAATGGAGCAGAGCCGTGGAGCAGAGCCTGGACCGTGGAGCAGAGGAGGGTTTATGACATGGCATGTAGCAGTCTGGGGCTTGGCTGTGACATGGGATGGAGCAGTCTGGGGCTTCGCTGTGACATGGCATGTCTCACTAGACCCACTAAGTGTGACATCACGAGACTGGGTGGAGAGAACAAATTAATTAACCACAAACTAATGAGAGTACCAATTTTAACATGAGAAGTAATTATTTTAAGTGCTCTAAATGATTTCTTCTAATGATGAGGTATGGTGTCTTTAATTATGACCAAGAAGTGCTGGTTTACATTCTGAGAAGTTAGACTTTTTTATTACTTATAAGTTATTACTTTACTTTATTTAATAATTTTCAATGTGTAGTATTGTCCCAAATGGGACACTTAATATTTTTTACTACACAGAAGCATTTGCCATTTAACAGCTGATGGAAGTGACGTTTCAAACGCATGTGATTTGTTGCCACTCAATTCATCACTTATCTAATATAACAAACATATTCAGTGTAGGGTGATAGTAAAGAATTCAACTCACATTTGTAAAGGTGCTGTCTTCACAGAAGTTTTGCAAGTTGCTACAAAGGATGGGAATCATTAGGAATTTAACGGTTCTGATTTCAAGTCCTGTTAACGATTCCGGTTCCTTAACAGTTCCAGTAGTTCTTTTAGTATTTCTGAGGATGAATTATTTGAAATGAGAAATGCAATTCTTAATGGATTTACTGTTCCCTGCAGTCTTGTTTCCAAATTATGAGATCCTTTAAGATTTCGAAAGAGCAGATATAACAAATTTCTTGTAAAAGGTGTGTTATATATACAGTATATATATATATATATATATATATATATATATATATATATATATATATATATATATAGAATTCCTTGTATTACAAAACAAAATATCTTTAATTAAACGTTGTCCTATGAACAACAAGTCAGTAACTGCACTGCTTGATTAAAGTCGCACAGGTCTAATGTCACATGACATACAGTAACAGTTCCAGAGACTGAGTGTTCTGTTGTCTAATGTTGTAATTTAAGCCTGTAAGACTTCAACAGTTCTTGTTTAATTTGGAGTTGGACATTCATAACTTGTACATCAGTGTAAGATTAATACTATACTAGACTAGACCGCAAGCGCCGTATGTATCGCTCTTTAGATTCAAAAGAACCGGCTTATCTAAATTGTTCTTTTGGGAATCGAACCATACTGGAAGCACTGTCTATTTGGCGCTGTAAATTCAACAAAGCCGGTGTCGTAATCAAATGAGTCCGCCCATGAAAATGAGTCTGCATCTGATGTCATAGCGATTTCTTAGCTATTCCATTCGCTCATAGAACTTTTAATGAGTACCATATTCACTGCCTGAGTTGAAATCGTACAAAATCCTTTCATGGATTATGACAATGTAACTTTGTAAATACGACATTTAATGACTTTTAAATCATATGTTTCACATATATTAGCACAACTATAGATTGTGAAATTAAAAATTTCGGTAACACTTTGTAATAATGGTATGTCATTAATAGTTAACTATGCAGGAATTAAAGCAGGATTAATGAGTAGTACAACAGTACATTAACACTTTAGTTACTACTATTAACTAATATGGAAACGTGATTTACTGTTCAGTAAGTAATAGCAAACTGATGACTGATGTATTTCAGTGTTAATTAATCAATAATTACTTAATTTAAATTTCCTCATTGTGAACTATCTACTAACTATGGCTAATTTAAATTTTCCTCATTGTGAACTATCTACTAACTATGGCTAATTTAAAATAACTACTAATTAATAACTAATCAAAACATTAACTTGTGTCTAAAATGTTTTTATTGTAAACATGGTCATGAAATGCTCCTTCAGAGAAACATGCAGCTCATTTGTGTTCTTTGCTGGAATTAATTTCTACCAGTGTCTGGAAGAGTATCATAGTCAGTTTACAGATGTATGTGCCCAACATGTTTATTCTTTGGGATATCTCTTCTGTTCATTGCAAATTATTAACTTTGGCATGTTTGATATTGCTAGAGGTCTTTAAAAAAAAATAACTGGTAACCAATAATTAAATATTACCACATAAACATGAAGGAATTACTAATTATTGAGGGTCATGTTAACTCGTTATTAATGAATGAATACACACTTGAATATACACAATTTCTTTTCTTTTTACAAAACATTTTTTAAATGATTTATTTATGCATTTATACTGTAAGTTAATCTTACAAGAATTGTTTAAATTTATGTGAAGTGCATTTTTTTTTTTTATAAGTAACTTAATGGATCCAATGAAAAAAGAATGAGTGTCTGGTCCATCAAGCTTCTAATCCAATCAGGGTTCGCCATATTCAATGCTCGTGCTGAAACTGAAAGAACTGAAATACTACTGTAGTACTATTGTCCTGTTAATTTTTTAGTAATTTATTGTACTGTCCTGTATTTTTTGCGTACGTTTGCATGTGCACTTTATATAGTTATTTTATTTAGTCTGTGTAGTCTCATGTGGTTCTGTGTTTGTCCTATATTGATTTATGTAGCACCATGGTCGTGGAGGAACGTTGTCTCGTTTCACTGTGTACTGTACTAACTGTATATGGTTGAACAAGAGTAAAAATCACTTGACTTGAAAAAGAGTGAGTGAGATTTTGCTCCGCCCTTCTGTCAATCAGCCTGCACGCGTTAAACTTTAACATACATTCTGTTCTGTTCATACCAAACATGGGCAAAGGAGGAAACATGTCAAATTCTTTGATAAAAACTGTACATATTTACAGAGTGGCTGTCTTGGGCCTGAAGTACACATGTGGAATCAGCCTCACACTGCACACCAGTTTTCTCTCCGTTTTCTGTTGAAGTCTTGTGGAGATCAACAAACTTGTCCTTTAGACACAGAATATAATTATTTTACTTTATGTTAAGAGGTAATACTTTTAAAACATGTAGTAACTGTGAGCACCAGCAATTAAAAGCATTATCCTGCTAAGGTTTGAAGCCTATGCAATTATGTTCAATTATTTCAATTATTCATAATTCAATGCCAGAATTTTGTTTTAATGTCTGTGAATGTTTGTTAACCATATGTTTGATTAAATGAGTAATACGAATGAACAAACACTTGAGTATTCATTACTAACTGACAAGTAACCCCTCTGTTACTATTAATGGTTTATAATGTGTTTTCACTTTAGAATTATGGTCCAGATAACCTTTAACTCCGAAGGAAGGAAACAGTACGATCTCATTAAAGCTGCGTTCACACTGCCAGCGACATCGCGCGAGACAGCGTCACCATCTCATTCATTTTCAATGAGAGCACAGCGACTTCCAGCGACACGAGCTATCGCGACTGTTGGCGACCAGATGTGGGCGTGTCCAGCGACGCGACAAAGTTGAGACAAGTTTAAATTTATTCAAATGAAGAGCGACTTACGGGAGCGACAGCCAATACGAGAGAAGACGGTAGAGCTCACGTGATCCTTCTCTCTCTCTCAGCTCCTGCAGTAATGGAAAGATCAGGGGACCCACCCTCTGCAGCAGCTCATCAAACTGGGTCCTGTCAAACCTGAAGTACTGCTGAAACCGGATTTCATCCAGCCGCAGCTCCTGCAGCAGCCGGTGGTATTCACTGTGCTGACTCCGTGATTGAATGGTTTTGTGGACCCAGACAGACCGGCATTTGCGTTTTCACCACAGATAAACAGCCAATATGGCAAAGAGCACGCCTTGTTTCTCGTTCATCTTTGATATAAAGCATGTTATGTACTGATTCCATTTATATTTAGTCTTTCCCTCCAAAATGTTTGCTTTTAGCAGCAAGAAAATTGATTCGCTGACAACAGCAATGGAATGGCATCCATGAATGTCGTTTATAAACGTTACTAGGCAACCAGTAATGGGAACGCCCACTAGCGACCTAACTGCCAGTCACTGGCGACCTGCAGCGACAAAGTCGCTGGAAGTGTGAACGCAGCTTAATTAATATTGTGTTACCATGACCCTCACTTTAGAATAATCGTCCAGATCATTAGTAATTCCTTTATACTTTAGTGGTAACACTTGACTTATTACTTAATGGTTACCAGATTTATTTAAAAAATACTTTCAGCAATATCAAACATGCAGAAGTTAATATTTTAATGAACAGAAGAGAAATAATTTACACATGTTGGGCACATACATCTCTATATTTCTGTAATATGTAAGGTAAGCTGACTATGATCATATATTCAAAATATTCATAATATTGTTCTACTGATATGTTTTTTTTTATGGTTAATTATTGCATTATTAAATTTGGTCCCCATCATTCCTTGAATATGATACTCTACCAGACACAGAAGCCTTGATTTAGCGACCTGTTACATTCATATTAATTCCGACAAAGAACCCATGCATGATCTTGTTCACAATAAAAACATAATCAGTCAAATTTTAGACACATGTTAATGTTTTAATTAGTAATTATTTTAAATTTGTTAGTTAATAATTCTCAATGAGGCAGATCAAGTTTAGTAATTATTGATTACCTAACAGTGAACTACCTCAGTCAGCAGTTCGCTATTAATTACTGATTGGTTAATCATCTCTTCATATTAGTTAATTGTAGTAACTAAATTGTTAAGGTAGTGCTACTCATTTGTCCTGAATTAATTCCTGCATAGTTACCTATTTATTATGGACCATTATAAAGTGTTACCAACATTTCTTGTTCTGTTTGTTTTTCAGTTAGCTTACATTTGGCAAGTTATGTGCCACAAAATTACTCAACCACAATATTACGAAATATTTCACATATTTACACGCTTTACAATCGTATACGAACACCTGCAAATATGATGGAAAAATAATTATGTCCTGATCAGGTTTGAGTACATTTAAGAATATTTAGCTAAAACCAACTTTTTAACACATGATTGATTATTTTTTTTATTTTTTTTTTAATAAACATGTTCATTAATTATGTGAAGCCAGCCAAGTTATTGTCAGTAGTGCTTTTCACCATTTTAAAGCCTTTGCGATCATTCACCTCCTGGGGACTTTATTTCATGGGGGACTCATTTGATTGTGACACTGGCTCTTAAAGAGTAATTTGTTTGTGTGTTTTACGCTTTTGACCCAGTACAGGGCAGCGCTGCTGCAGAAATGCACTGCTGGAAACACTGTTAGAGTATTTCAGGACGGTGTTCTAGACGCATCGGTGGAAATTTCACGCAGGGGAACCGTTAACGTAAAGTCACGAAGATCATCCGATTCTAGTATTTTGTAAAGAATGGAACAGCTCTCGGTTCCCAACTCTAGTTGCCACATTCTCCATTAATTACAATAGTTTTGTCAGACCAGCAATGCAGTCAGGTAACTGCAAATATAAATATATTTTTGTTGCATTTTCAGCGTAAAGAAACTACTCGCAATACTTAAACTACAAAATGACATTGAATAGTGGAGAAATGTGCAGTTTGGGATACACCTATAATAATACAACTGTTTCCAAATTGAATACAGCAGAATTACAAATTGAATTCTGATTACAGATCTTCTCTGTGTTTTTGTTTTGTTTCTTAAACACTACTCGCTCCATTTCCATAGAGAGGTTTGGACGTGAGAGAGGTTGTATGGTTTTAGGTTTTCTCTTATGAAGGACATCCTCTGCATACACAATACAATCAGTCTTCCGAATATTTAATGCATCGCAGCAGATAAGAGCCACCCATACTGACAGATAACTGCTTGGTGAAAAGTTCTATCGATTTCATACAGCTTTGTAAGTGAGCTCACACTAGTAGAAGTGCAGTTCTAATGCATCTGATGATGAGTTTGAATGCTATGGAATATGCCCAATTAGTGCATAGGGAAGGGCCTTGTGGTTCATTTGATTCTTCTTCACTGAATTTTAAAATTGCCATAGATTGATAGCAATTGACTGACAACAAATTACTGTGAACACAGATATTGAAAGTAAAGGTATTTTCTTTGACTAAAGATGCAGAAATGCACTGATTCAATGGCAAATTGGTATTGAAAACTAAGGCCTTTTTTACATCTGGTATTCAGAAGGGATGTGCATGAGTAATTGACTAATCAAGTACTTGATCACTTTAAATACTCAACTAGTAAAAACATTACTCGAATATAATTGTGGCAGGGCGGAGGGTGGGGCCGGGTCGTGATGATACACACCCGGTCCCGTATCAGGCAAATCAAGCCTCAGAGAGGGATAAAGGCTGATGGCAGACGGTGGTGCGACGAGAGAGAGAGATCATTTACGGACATATCTGTCATGTGTGTGTTTGTCCTTTGTTTTAAGTTTATTATTAAAACATTATTTATGTTGACAAGCCGGTTCTCGCCTCCTCCTTGCCCGTCTAAATCCTTTACAATCATATTAACATTTTTCCTTTGCGCCTTTGTTTGTGGGCAACAATGCAACAACTCCTCTCACCTAAGTATTTCCATTACAATTCAATGCATTTGGGGACATTGTAAAAAAAGAGTAATTCACCCAAAAATGGAAACTCTGTAATTTTTTAAAGAAACTGTATCACTTAAGATAACATGGAATGTATGTTTCTATTTGTGAGTGCAAATGTCTTTTGTCATTTTTGAATATAGATGTTGTTGTTTCTTGTACAATGCAATTTTTTACCTTAGTAAAAAACAGGTTCAAAGGTTGTTGAATTTAGCTTATTTTGAAACAGCTATAACCTCCTGAGACATCAGCGTGACTGCTGTGTGTATTCTCCTTTTCTCTTTTTGATTTGTAACTAGTATCACCAAATAAACATGCCAGAAAAAAAATTATTCCAGAGAAAGATTTTCCTAAAAAATTATGGCAACATACGTGGACAGAGGGATTAAGTTGTGGAATTTTAAACAACTCTGTAAAAAGGAAGGACACGGAACCAGGTTTATTCAACTCAGGTAAGCAGTTTAATGGAGTAACTTGGGTTTTTACAGGGGTGTCACAACATGTCAGATTCACACTTTCACAATAACTTCACAATACTCTAGCTACACAATACACTTGTCAATAATTCAATACTCAGTAACTTCACAATACTCTTTCAGCCATCTCTCTGGATGGATGCTTGACCAAGGCCGCACTGCCAGAAATACCAACCTACAGAAGTCAGATTTTTTAAATAAAATTTTTTATGTTTAGAGGAATGTTGGTTATTAGTAGTCAACCGATATATATATATAGCAGAGGCCGATAAATAAGCCAATATTATGGGTTTTTTTCCCATTTGTCCTATTTGTTTCTTGAGGGCGGCAAAAATCGACTGAGACGTGTAATGAATAATATACTGGTGTGCAACACAGTCTCTTTAAATGGTCAGAGCCTAAATTTCACAGTTTCAAGGAATCAATTACTTTATTATGTGTAAGAGTCCTCAACTACACAATTACTCAAAATTCCTATCCCTAGTATTCAGATCCATCTGGGGTGATCCGATCACATGTGGTCAAGCGACACATTGCCATTTACACCTGATAGTAATATTTGTCTGAATTGCGTATCCTCTGACCAATTGTGTTTGGATTTCGAGTGGAGGGTGTCAGACGTCATAACTGCATAGATCACACACTATGTCAGTGTGTTAATGCATGATGAATGATCCAAGATTTTGGCGTGGCAGCACACAGCGGCCACTCCGGATCCAAAATGGTGCTATTTTTGTCACTTAGCCCGACTTTTCCGGCACACTGACATCGGAGCAACCGGTGTTCGTTTCTACCATCGCCAGACACTGTTAAAATATAAGATTCATGCAATAATCAAGCAGCATGATGATCTGCAGGAGTTGCTACGCATACTCAGCTTGCTGCGGAGACCAGGCCTCCAGTCCTCAGCGTCGCCTCATGCTGGTGCACAGGGGAGGGGACGTCGTGTGAAAGAAAGTGCGGCAAGAGGGCGGGGGGTCCATGCTAGGCTAAAACAAACCCTAGTCGGCCAGCTCTCCCGTCTATCCTGCTCTCAAATGTTTGCTCCCTGGACAATAAACTGGACTACATCCGACTCCAGCAGACTACGCAGCATGAGCTTAGTGACTGCTGCGTCTTTGTTTTCATGGAGACGTGGCTCAGCGACAGAGTTCCGGATGCCACCATTCAGCTAGACGGGCTCACCTCGTTTCGTGCTGACAGAAATGCAGCTCTGTGCAGTAAGACTCGCGGTGGTGGCTTGTGTTTTTACATCAACATGGAATGGTGCAATAAATCTATGCTAGTCTCTTGTTACTGCTCATCACTGGTGGAGCTTGTGACTGTTAGATGCAGACCTTTACCACAGGAATTCACCACTGTTATCATAACCGGAGTTTACGCTAAGGAAGTGCTCTGTGAACTGTATGGGGCTATGAGCGAACTGCAGAACGCTCACCCTGACTGACTGTTTATTGTCGCCGGAGATTTCAACCATGCGAACCTCAAGACAGTGCTCCCTAAATTCCATCAGTATGTGGACTTTGCAGTGAGAGGGGCAAACACGCTTGATCTTGTTTACACAAACATCCCAGGAGTGTACCGGGCGGAGACCCGCCCCCACATCGGCTACTCAGACCACATCTCTTTTTTGCTAATTCCAGCATACAGACTGCTCGTCAGACGCACAAAACCGCTCCAGAAGCAGGTGAAAACCTGGCCAGCAGGAGCCATCTCTGCTCTTCAGGACTGTTTTGAGTGTACTGACTGGCACATGTTCAGGGAGGCTGCAACATATGGTGACTCTACCAACTTGGAGAAATACACAGCATCAGTGACCAGCTACATCAGCAAGTGCATTGATGATGTCACCTTCTCCAAGACCATAACCACATTCTCCAACCAGAAGCCATGGATGACTGCGGAGGTGCATGCGCTGCTGAGGACCCGAGACTCCGCCTTCAGAGCAGGTGACAGAACTGCCCTAAGAACAGCGATGGCCAAACTGTCCTGGGCCATCAGAGAGGCAAAGCACGCATATCCAGAGAATCAACAGTCACTTCCAGGACAGCGGCGACAAGCGGCACATGTGGCAGGACATCCAGGCCATCACCAACTACAGGACAACATCAATTGTCTGTGATAAAGATGCCTCTATTCCAGATGCACTGAATGACTTCTACGCTAGGTTTGAAGCACAGAATGACGTGGTGGCGAGGAAGACCAACCCTCCTCCCAACGACCAGGTGCTCTGTCTTACCACGGCTGATGTGAGGAACACTCTACGTAGAGTCAACCCACGGAAGGCTGCTAGACCAGACAACATTCCTGGCAGAGTGCTCAGAGGATGTGCAGACCAGTTGGCAGATGTTCTTACCGATATCTTCAACATCTCTCTAAGCAGCGCCATCATTCCAACATGCTTCAAGGCCACCACCATCGTCCCCATGCTAAAGAAGTCTCCAGTGCCCTGCCTCAACAAATACCGTCCCGTCGCACTTACACCCATCATCATGAAGTGCTTCGAGAGGCTCGACATGAGGCACATTAAGACCCAGCTGCAACCCTCACTAGACCCACTGCAGTTCACATATTGTTCAACAGATGGCGCCATCTCCACCCCCTTCATCTGTCCCTCACCCACCTAGATGAAAAGGACTCATAAGTTTGAATGCTGTTCATAGACTTAAGCTCAATATTCAACACAATAATTCCTCAGCACCTGATTGAAAAGCGGAACCTGCTGGGCCTGGACACCTCCCTCTGCAACTGGATCCTGGACTTCCTGACTGGGAGACCTTAGTCAGTCCGGATCGGTAACAGTATCTCCACCACCACCACATTGAGCACTGGGCCCCCCCAGGGCTGTGTGCTCAGTCCACTGATGTTCACTCTGCTGACTCATGACTGTGCAGCAATGCAGCTCGAACCACATCATTATGTGGTCTCAAGACATATACATTGGTCTCAAGATGGCGCCGAGTATGGCTGCTGCGTCGCGAGCTCCGTCAAAACACTGCAGTTTATTGTTTGTTTTGTTTACAGTTCTGTGTTTTTTTGTCTTGGATGTTGTCTGCCTTATTGTGTACGACAGACAAACGCTTTTGGACATTGGTTCGGCAATCACACACCGAAAACCGGACTTCACATTCCTCAATGCCGACCCGCGGTTTACAAACACGCCAGCGGAGCCCTTTGTTTGGGCTGCCCGGCCGCGGAAACGCAGAAGGAAAAGAGGAAAAAGAGCCGGCGTTCTCATCAGATTAAGACGTCGCGCAAATCGCCCCCCGCTACCCAGTATACTACTGGCAAATGTTCAGTCTCTGGACAACAAGCTCTGCGAGCTGAGAGCGCGGATCTCTTTCCAACGAGAGACGAGGGATTGCTGTGTTATCTGTCTTACGGAAACCTGGTTGTCCGCGGAGATTCCAGACTCGGCCATCGAACCCACGGGTTTCTCCGTGCACCGAGCGGACAGAGCGAAAGACCTCTCAGGTAAAAGCAGAGGTGGAGGTGTATGTTTTATGATCAACAAATCATGGTGTGATCAGAGGAATGTACATTTTATCAGGTCTTTCTGCTCTCCTGATCTGGAATTTCTCATGCTTCTGTGTCGACCATTCTGGCTACCGAGGGAATTCACAGCGGTCATTATCACTGCTGTGTACATCCCCCCACAAGCCGACACAGACCGGGCACTTAGGGAACTGTATGGCAGTATAAGTGAGCAGGAAACCGCGCACCCTGAGGCTGCGTTCATTGTTACCGGGGACTTCAACAAAGCCAACTTCAAAACAATAGCACCAAAATACCACCAACACATCAGCTTTAACACACGAGGGGACCGGGTTTTGGATCATTGCTATTCTCCTTTCCGGGATGGCTACAAATCCCTCCCCCGCCCACCATTTGGCAAATCTGACCACTCTTCCGTTCTGCTTCTGCCCGCTTACAGGCAGAAACTGAAACGGGAATCACCCGCCCTCAGAATGATCCAGTGCTGGTCGGACCAATCAGACTCTGCGCTACAGGACTGTTTTGATCACGCGGACTGGGAGATGTTCCGGTCTGCCTCCGATGACGACATCGAAGTTTACGCTGATAGCGTAACGTGTTTCATCAGGAAGTGCGTAGAGGACGTTGTTCCGATGAAAAACATACGGATCTACCCCAACCAGAAACCCTGGGTTAACGGCGATGTTTGCGCGGCACTTACTGCGCGGACCACCGCTTTTAATTCCGGGAACGCGGAGGAGCGTAAACAAGCCAGTTATGCCCTCCGTAAATCCATCAGCACAGCCAAACGCCAGTACAGGCACAAAATTGAAGGTCAGTTCAACACCACTGACTCCAGAAGTATGTGGAAGGGAATTAACATCATCACGGACTATAAACAGAATAAAAACTCCGCCATGAACACCGTTGCCTCTCTCCCGGACGAGCTTAATACATTTTATGCTCGTTTCGAGAACAACAACACCGCCCTCGCGGAGATAGCACTCGCGGCCGATACTACAGATGACGGTTCACTCTCCGTCTCTGTTGCGGATGTAACCCGATCCTTTCGACGGGTGAACATCCGTAAAGCCGCGGGTCCTGACGGCATTCCGGGCCGCGTCATCAGAGCATGCGCGAACCAACTGGCTGGTGTTTTTACGGACATTTTCAACCTGTCCCTCTCCCTGTCTGTAGTCCCCACATGCTTCAAAACATCAACCATTGTGCCTGTACCGAAGCAAGCCAAAATCACTTGTTTAAATGACTGGCGTCCTGTTGCCCTCACCCCCATCATCAGCAAATGCTTTGAGAGGTTGATCAGAGATCACATCTGCTCTGTTCTGCCCACCTCTTTGGACCCATTGCAGTTTGCCTACCGTAAAAACCGCTCCACTGATGATGCTATTGCATCTACAATACACACTGCTCTTTCCCACCTGGAAAAAAGGAACACATATGTGAGAATGCTGTTTGTAGACTACAGTTCAGCATTTAACACCATAGTGCCCTCCAAGCTTGATGTGAAACTCCGGGCTCTGGGCTTAAACAGCTCGCTGTGCAGCTGGATCCTGGATTTCCTGTCAGGCAGACGTCAGGTGGTTAGAATGGGCAGCAACATCTCCTCACCACTGACCCTCAACACTGGAGCCCCGCAGGGCTGTGTTCTCAGCCCACTCCTGTATTCCCTTTACACACATGACTGTGTGGCGACACATAGCTCCAATGCCATCATTAAGTTTGCTGACGATACGACGGTTGTAGGTCTGATCACTGACAATGATGAAACAGCCTACAGAGAGGAGGTGCACACTCTGACACGCTGGTGTCAGGAGCACAACCTCTCCCTCAACGTCAGTAAAACCAAGGAGCTTGTGGTGGACTTCAGGAAGAAAGACAGAGAACACAGCCCCATCACCATTAATGGAGCACCGGTGGAGAGAGTCAGCAGTTTCAAGTTCCTCGGTGTCCACATTACTGAGGAACTCACATGGTCCGTCCACACTGAGGCCGTTGTGAAGAAGGCTCACCAGCGCCTCTTCTTCCTGAGACGGCTGAGGAAGTTTGGAATGAACCAACACATCCTCACACTGTTCTACACTAGTACTGTTGAGAGCATCTTGACTGGCTGCATCACCGCCTGGTACGGCAATAGCACCGCCCACAACCGCAAAGACCTGCAAAGGGTGGTGCGAACGGCCAGAAACATCATCGGAGGTGAGCTTCCCTCCCTCCAGGATATATATAACAGACGGTGTGTGAAGAAAGCTCGGAGGATTATCAAAGACTCCAGCCACCCGAGTCATGGGCTGCTCTCACTGCTGCCATCAGGCAGGCGGTATCGCAGCATCAGGACCCGCACCACCCGACTACATGACAGCTTCTTCCCACAAGCAATAAGACTTTTGAACACATGATCTCTCACGATCAACAATCAGCACTGCACTTTATTAATCCTCATTCTGTCAATATATTCTCCCAATTCAGTTAGTGTATATATATATATTTATACCCGTATCTAGTGTGTGTATTCTACATTGTGTGTATTGTGTACATTTGTTATGTAAATTGTTGTGTAAGTTTGTTATGTAAATTGTTTTGTGTGTTCTTTATTGTAAAGTGGTTTATGTCTCGTCACTGTCATTACTGCTATGTTGCTCGGAACTGCACACAAGAATTTCACCTGCTGTTGCACTCGTGTACACAGTAGTGTGACAATAAAGTGATTTGATTTGATTTGATTTGATTTGATTTGATTATGTTCGCAGATGAAACGACCGTGGTGGGTCTCATCAGCAAGAACGACAATTGAATGAATGAATGTGGACAAAACAAAATAGATGGTTGTTTACTTTAGGAGAGCACAGAGTGACCGCTCTCCTCTGAACATCAACGGCTCCTCTGTGGAGATCGTCAAGAGCACCAAATTCCTTGGTGTTCACCTGTCGGAGAACCTCACCTTGTCCATCAACACCAGCTCTATTACCAAGAAAGCACAGCAGCGTCTCTACCTGCTTCGAAGGCTGAGGAAAGCATATCTCCCAACCCCCATCCTCACTACATTCTATAGAGGGACTATTGAGAGCATCCTAAGCAGCTGCATTACTGCCTGGTTTGAGTCTTGCACCATTTAGGACCGCAAAGCCCTGCAGAGGATAGTGAGGAAAGCTGAGAATATCATCGGGGTCTCTCTTCCCTCCATCAAAAACATTTACAAAAAACACTGCATCCGTAAAGCAGCCAGCATTGTGGATGAACCCACACACCCCTCACACAAACTCTTCACCCTCCTGGCATCTGGCAAGAGGTACCAAAGCATTCGGGCCCTTACGGCCAGACTGTGTAACAGCTTCTTCCCCCAAGCCATCAGACTCCTCAATACTCAGAGACTGGACTGACACACACACGCACACACACACACACACACACACACACACACACACACACACGTGTCCTGAGTTGCACTTTAATTATTGTCACTTTATACCTGGCTGCTACCTCAATAACTGCTAGAACAATATCTCATAATATGTTATGTTTACATTTGGCATCAGTCTCTCACTGTACGTATTGTCCTGTTAATTTTTAGTAATTTATTGTACTGTCCCATACTTTTTGCACACTTTATGTAGGTATGTTATTTAGTCGGTGTAGTCTCATGTGGTTCTGTGTTTGTCCTATGTTGTTTTATGTAGCACCATTGTCCTGGAGGAACGTTGTTACGTTTCACTGTGTACTGTACTAACTGTATATGGTTGAACAACAATAAAAACCACTTGACTTGACTTGAAAGCATATATATATATGCACATACACATTTGCCAAATACATTTAAACTCAGTTTTTCACAATTCCTGATATTTAATCCAAGAAAACTTTCCCTGTCTTAGGTCAGTTAGGATCACTTCATTTTAAGAATTTGAAATGTCAGAATAATAGTAGAGATCACATTCCCAGTGGGTCAGAAGTTTACATACACTTTGTTAGTATTTGGTAGCATTGCCTTTAAATTGATTAAATTGAGACAAACTTTTTGATTAGCCTTCCATAAGCTTCTCACAATACTTTCCCATTCCTCCATACAGAACTGGTGTAATGGAGTCAGGTTTGTAAGCCAGCTTGATTGCACACACTTTTCAGTTCTGCCCACAAATTCAGGTCAGGATTCAGGTCAGGGCTTTCCTGTCCACTCCAATTCCTTGACTTTGTTGTCCTTAAGCCATTTCGCCACAACTTTGGAGGTATGCTTGGGATCATTGTCCATTTGGAAGACCCATTTGGGACCAAGCTTTAACTTCCTGGCTGATGTCTTGAGATTTTGCTTCAATATATCCACATAATTTTCCTTCATAATGATGCCATCTATTTTGTGAAGTGCACCAGTCCCTCCTGCAGCACAGCACCCCCACAACATGATGCCGCCACCCCCATGCTTCACTGTTGGGATGGTGCTCTTTGGCATGCAGACTTCACCCTTTCCCTGTCTGTTGGTCTCTCTTGAGTGTCAAAATATGCCTCTGATCTATGAAAAAAGGCCAATGAGAAGTTGGCAGCTAGTATTTGCATACCCCACCCCCGGACGTACGGTTATAAAAGCGGGGAAATATGCTGAGTTCATTCAGAAATTTTCTCTGGAGCCGATGGTTGTACTGCAGCGAGCTGTGAGTCACACACCCGTTCCTGTTCCTCTGACGCTCTGCTTGCTGTTGAATCTACGGCACACTACAGCGGCTTTCTTCTTCTCTGCACGGCAGTGCAGTTTGCCCCTGGGTGCTTCGACAGCACAGAGAAATTAAAAGAGTGATTTCTTTGATTAAAAGAGTATTTTCCTCTAAAAGAGCATTATACATTTCAGGACGCGTCTTTTTTGATGGCCTGTGTAGTTCCTGGATGCAGTAGAGTGCTCTCCGCTTCAGACGGCCACAGGAACTGTCTCATGTGTCTGGGCAGCGATCACACCGAGGCAGCGTTTGTGGATGACTCATTGCGAGGGCATGACCATGGCAACGTTGCGGTCGCGGCTCACTTTCAATAGAAAGCTCGCCACTCCAGCAACCCCCCCCCCCCCCCCCCCCCGCATTGCTCCTTCTTCCCACGGGATTGAGAACGATGCGGCTGGCAATGGAGGAGATCTGGGGATGGCAGCAGGTGCAGCTCCGCCGGGTACACCCCTCAGAGCACCCATCTCCCAGCACGCTCGTTGACTCTCGTCCGTGCTCGAGGCAACAGCGGCTCGCCTTACAGCCAGCCTGCCTATCGTCTGGATTAGCTCGGCACTGCATTGGAGAGCGCGGCATCTGACGCGGATAACTCCACTGGGCTGCCGCTTTTGGGCCGCATCTGAGGCTCACCTCAGATGACCGACATGCTTTCCCGGGCCGCCACCAGCGAGGGCTTGGCCTGGAACCCTCCGTCCTCCCCACAGCCATCGCGGTTGTATGACTGGTTCCTGGGGTCCGGGCGCCGCTCACAGCCTCACCCCCCCCTCGGTCCCGTTTTTCCCGGAGGTGCATGATGAGCTGACGTCATTGTGGAGAGCACCGCTCCTGGGTACACGGCGATTCCCCATGTCGATAGGGCTGTTGCGCTCCACTTATGCCCCGGAAACCCTACCACCTGGCGGGGTCACCCTTCCGCCCTGCACGCCATGGCCCTCCTGCAAGTCCACCAGGCCAAGGCGCTCAAAGATCTGCACGGAGGTAGCCCTGATCCCAATGTGCTGCAGGAACTGTGCTCAGTGACCGACCTCGCCCTCAGAGCCACGAAGGTCACAGCGCAGTCACTCGGGCAGGCGATGGCCATGCTCGTGGTCCAGGAACATCATCTGTGGCTGAACTTGGTCGAGATGCGTGAGACCGACAAGGTTCGCTTTCTCAACACCCCTGTCTCCCAGTTCGGCCTCTTCGGCGACACCGTCGAGGACTTCGCCCAGCAGTTCTCCATGGTGAAGAAGCAGATGGAGGCCATATCTCACATCCTGCACCACCGCAAGCCTGCCGCCATGGGCCATGCCCCGTCTGCTCGCCAAGGGCGTACTACATTTCTAAGAAGCACCCAGCTCCGCCTCAACCCAGGCCCAGCTCTCAGCCCCAGCATCTAGCAACCCGCTGTCTCACGGACCCCCTCGAACACCCGAAAGGCTCCCAGGTGCTCCTGAGATGCTCACCCCAGAGCCCGAGATGTTAGCTCCGGAGCTGGTAAGACCACTCCATCCCCCAGTGGAGGGCCGGGAGGAGAATATTTTGTTGAATTTATTTCATTTGTAACCCTTCCTAAACGGGGCTGCGGTACACACATTCTCAATAACAGAGCTATTTACTTTGTCTCTGGGTCACCTGGTCCGCAAATGCTGTTCTCACGGCACCCTGCCGCCAGATCCTTACAGTCCCGGCATGCTGGACACAGACCCCCCCGCCTTCAGCCCCACGACTGTCCCTCGGCCGGCCGGTTCCGACGAGTCTAGAGGACGCCAACAATGGACCTCCTCCTCAGTCGCTAACCCGCCCCGTGCCGGGTGTGCGGAGCAAGGTAAGGGCTTTGAGTCTTTTCTCAGCACCAGAGCCTCGAGACGCGCCCTTGCCTACTGATGCCGTACTACCTGCTCCGCCCCGTTGCGAAGCCCCACTGGGTACACCAAAAATAACCGTCCCCTTGGTGCCCCTAGCGCGGAGCTTGGATGCGTGGCTTTCACTTCCCAACCCGTCACGCTGGCTGGCCCGGACCATTCAACTCGGTTCCGCAATTCAGTTTTCCAGGCCCCCCTCCCCCTTCGCGGGCATCTGCTTTACCGCAGTATACGGCGAACATGCCAAGGAAATCGCTACTCTTTTACTCAAAAGACGCGATAGAGCCTGTCACTCCAACCGAAATGAAGATGGGTTTCTACAGTCCTTCGTCCTTTCGTACCCAAGAAAGGCGGCGGCTTACGACAAATCTTGGACCTGCGAGTTTTCAAACGGGCTCTGCTCAAACTCCCGTTCAAAATGCTCACGCAAAAACACATTCTAACTTGCGACAGGCATCTAGATTGGTTCGCAGTGGTAGACTTGAAGGACACGTACTTCCACGTCTCAATTCTGCCTCGACACCGACCCTTTCTACGGTTCGCGTTCGATGACCAGGCGTATCAGTACAAAGTCCTTCCCTTCGGCATGTCTCTGTCCCCTCGCGTATATATATATATATATATATATATATATATATATATCTTGGTAAACAAGGTCTAAATCAACTACAACCTTGTGAAATGAAGCAAAGTAGCTTTATAAGGTGAGATTATTGCAAAAAAAAAAAAAACCTGTCAACTGTTTCACAGCGCTGACTCTGTGAACACAGTCACATAAAACACATTTCAGACATTCAGCCCTAACACTTAAACATATTTACAGCACTGCATACCTAATCATTAAAGGTACCATTATTTAGAAGCTGCTAATGAGAAGACACTGGTGTTTACTCTTTGATGTGTGAGATTGATATAGGATGACATACACCACAAGCCCTCCCAGCATGCGACAGGCTTATAGCAGAGTGGTGACTGCGCCCTTGAACTTTATGTTTACTCTTTACTCGATAGCGTGGATCAAAGTCCAGAACTGAGTGGAAGCTGCTGAATTGTTGTCTTTGAACACTTTTTTAACGCAATGTAAGCATAATTTCAGCAATGTTTCTGCCCAGTAATATTGTGGAAAGGCCACTGCTGATTTGGTAATTATGAAATGTGTTGTGATGAAAGTCAGATTTTTAAGTCTGCAGTTGCTTTTAAATATTTTGCAAACATGAACGATCATCATCACCACAGAATTTTTGTTTTACTGTACAAAAAATATTATGTTACAAATAAAGAAATGTTGGCACAACATAACATGAAATTATTTATCTTAAAATAGAAAAATGAGGTTTTATTAATCATTATGTCATTTTTGCCTCTCATCTAATAAGGTTATATTTAGTTCATTTTATTTACTCTGCTAAGTCAACCTCTCAAAATAAGCACCAACATCATGTTTAATCTAATGAACATGCACAAGAGTAAGGGTAATTGCAAAATTCTAAAGATTCAGTCTTCAGTGAAGCCAAATGTACGGCAAAAGGATTTATTAGCAAAGCTGACTTGGTAACATTATGGTGGCAACCTGGTCTCATAGAATCACATTACTATACCTACACTATATTTTTGCAAACTTATTTTTAAGTAGATTTTTCTTATGCATCGCAACAGTTTCCTGGTGAAATGAGTATTAGAGGTGCTTTTATAGTTGCTTTTTGGAAATAATGGTTAACGTCAAAAATCAAAGCCGATAGTTAAAAATAGATAGTAAAAAATAATTTTACTATTCATTTTATAAGGTATAAAATGCTCTTCAGAGTTTTTGTTTGTAAAGTAGATATATGTTAATCATAAATTCATGTTATATATATATATATATTGATATATATATATATTTCCAGATTGTTGATGATCTACTATTGATGAATGATGATCTATTGTTGATGAATTACTGCTCATACAGTATTTATGAGCATGATAATGTTTACTTTATAGTGTTTATATTGTAACAGATTGTAAATGATTGTAAGAGTGCTTACAATTAAAAATTAACAAACTTAATTAACAAACTTATTTTTAATTTTCCCTTATCAGTTTGTAAGAGCACTTGTGAGTACAGACTTTTCAAAATAAGAGTCTCCATTTTATTTCAGGCTTGTTCATAGTGAAAAGTCCAGCATTAAGCACCAAATCCTTTCCTTTTTGGCCACTCTTTATATTAAGTGGCTTTAACTACTATGTATTAACATTAAAATAACAATGTCCTTATTGTATAACTACATGTTGTTCAGCAAAATTTTAAAAGATAAAAATAGGTAGGTATATGGGTAGGGTTAGGGTTTAGATACTGTAAGTAGGGTTAGGGTTGGTTGGTTTAGAGTTAGGTTTCGGATTAGGGGTAAGGTAAACAGAGCAAATACAGATGTAATTAAATGCAGGTAATTTTAATGTAAGTACAATGCACAAAATGTGTACATAATAAGTACAATATATAAAATGCTTAAGTACATAGTAGTTAAAGGATCAATATGTAATATATTTACTGTACTAAAGCATGCAATTATCATAATATGTTATCAGAAATTTAGGAAACATGTTAAGTTGAAACACTGGCTTCTCCGAAAACAAAGCTACAGCCAGTATATTCTAGCCCATTTTCCAATAGTATTTCGACACCCTGCGTTGACACGGCCAGATTTGAAACAAGTTAGCGGGCAAACACAGCGTGCTGAAGTCATGGAAGCCAGCAATATATCTTAGCTAACATGGAGTTATAAAAAATCCACATGAGCTGGTTTAAAATCTGCAAACAATAAAAACATTGGAAATGTATACGTTAGCTAATCAACTTACTGTGTTATGCTCTCTCAATATTTAGAATTTGGATTTCAGTACCCATTTTAAATTCTTGTTGTCAATGTTACATACTGTTCATTTAAAGATACCTAATATACAAGTGGGACCTTTTTTGTTTTATGGTTATTACTGGGATTTTGGTTGCACAATAAACTACATCTGGTATTGTATTCATGGACTCTTGTAGCCTCTGTGTCTGTGCCTGTCACAGTAAGGAAACCATTCAATAAATCATTTTTTAAACTATTGGCCATATACTCAGTTATCAGCCTTTTCCACCAGCTTAGTTATCAATATTGGCAAAATCCACTATCTGTCAACCTTTATACCACAACAACAACTTTGATTTCCTTTTGCACTAATCACGTGAAATTGTACACAAGCAATGCTATAAATAATGAGGATGCTTTAAGATGCAGCTTCTCAAAGTTTACAATGCTGATAGTAACTACACGCAAATGCACCACACACTGTCAGCATGCTTAAACTTCAGAAAGTTGTATCTCTCAATTCATCCCTTTTAAAGCACAGATAAGAATATTAAACTCACTAGTTTGTTGTTGGATGGCTATTGGAACATCTTGTTGTTTTAGAATGTGTACCTTTATATGATGTCTATCTGCATGTTTTAAATATGTTGTCTTCAGTAACCCTTAGTCATTCAAATGCTCCCAAATAGCCGATTTAAGTCTTTTGAGCATTCTGTGGTATGCCCTTTGAGTCATATTGGATATATGGCCACTTCTAGGGAGAGTAGCCACAGTACTATACCATCAACATTTATAGACAATTAGACTAACTGCAGACAGATAAATATCTAAGAACTTCAAGATAACTTTGTAACCCTTTCCAGCTTTATGCAAAGCAAAAATTCTTGATCATAGGTCTTCTGAGATCCCTTTTTTGCAAGGCATAGCCCACATCAGCATATGCTTCTTGTGAATATCAAATTCGAAAGTTTTAGTGCTTTTTATAAGTCAGAGTAACTCCTGACTCTAATTAGATTTTGTTCATGTCATTAGCCAATGGTTCACTTATTTTTACCACAGCACTGTGAATGTTTAATGGGATATGTTCAATAATTACATG
The DNA here is from genome assembly GCA_032164185.1 of Moxostoma hubbsi. Lineage (NCBI taxonomy): Eukaryota > Metazoa > Chordata > Actinopteri > Cypriniformes > Catostomidae > Moxostoma > Moxostoma hubbsi. Next base: position 30,004,554 of record JAVLUX010000009.1, read on the forward strand.
AAAGATTATAATTGTGTGTTGTTAGCTTAAGCACATTGTTGATTGTCTATATGTGTGACTTTGATGAAGATAAGATCACATTTTATGACCAATTACTGCAGAAACCAGCTAATTTCAAAGGGTTCACATACTTTTTATTGTCACTGTATTTTGGAGTTTGTGTGTATCCTCAGTTTTATGTGGCCAAATGTTAAGGGTAGGGAGGTAGGTTTTGTTGATTTTAAAACTTGATTGAGCATTAACGATGCAGAAATACAAATATATGTTTTATTTTGAACCCACATAGTCATATTGCCATTACAACTCAAAATTCAGGAATTTATAAAGCTTCCACACTAAAAAACAAAACAAAACGGGTATACACAGGTTTTCAACAACTTACACAAAAAAAAAAAAAAAAAAAAAAAAATATTCTAAACTTGTTTTCTTTGCTTATGATTAATGTAATTCTCTAAAATGTGCACTCTGTTAGATAACATTATGTAGGGTGAATGTGAACCAATCAAGTGTTCAACAACATGGACAAGGGGATTTGGGCAGGGGATTTTAGTTCCCAGCATGCATTGCATGGGACTTGATGCGAAGAGTAAAAATATTGAAATTAAGGGCTATTTTATTTATCTTTGAGCAAGATGAAAAAATAATAATAGTGTTCAATGTAGTGATTTTGGAATTTAGAACTGTTGTGTTAAGCTGTGTTACCATTGCTTATGCTGTGGACGAGTAAACAAACAACATGCTGTATGTTGTTTTACTCAAGGAGCTATTACTACTTAGCATGTCCCATGTTAATGTATGCTATTGCTAGCTAAAAGTTAGCTAACCAGAAAAACCTTAATATTCAGAAATGTGACACAAAAATATTATGTATAACTGAGGAAACTAATAATGTTAGTGACACATATAAAATCACTTTAAAGCTTTTATTTATTTTGTATTTATTTTTGTAATTTGAAAAAAATGTATACCATTATTATGAAATTATATGACTTTAATTGATTAATGTGGAACCAATGTACATTTACATTTTACATTTACATTTATGCATTTGGCAGACGCTTTTACAGTATAATTACAGGGACAATCCTTCTGGAGCAACCTGGAGATAAGTGCCTTGCTCAAGGGCACAATGGTGGTGGCCGTGGGGTTCAAACCAGCGACCTTCTGATTAGCAGCCCTGTGCTCTAGCCACTACGCCACCACCACCTCTACATGAAAAAAATTTAAAGCATTTTTTTTTCCAGTACATAAATCCAACTAGAGATCTTGGATTTAACCAGTCACTTAACAGAGTTGCCTGCTTTTGGACAAACCATTCATAGCCTTTTCATTCTCTAGTGTAAAATGAGAGATATTCTGCGACCCTTTTGAAGAACATAGCATTCTATTAAGAATGGCTGCTGAGATGTGCTATAAATCACTTGAAACAAGGGAGAAAGTGAGGGATAGGAGGTGTGGCTAATGTATCTCAATTTGTTCTCTGCCCTTCACCCAGAGATGAGCTTCTTACCCTGTTACAAATCTCTTCCTTTTTCTTCACTGTCCATGAATACTTAGGCACCTCCTCTGCTCAATTCAGAACTCAGACCACAAAATGTATATTCTTTCATTAAAATATCACATGCTCACTGAATGCTCCCCCTCTTTTTGTCTCTCATTTTCTTTCTTTACTTCAGCCAATTCCCTTACTTCCTCTCTGTCAAAAGATGTAGGAATAATCACAGCAGGACAGGGATATTTGTATTACATCCATCACTCTGTCCTTTGAGGGTGCAGCTCAGAGACCATGCCACATTTTAACAGCTGGCCTAATCGCTCAACGAGGCATTTGGGACCCCTGAGAGATGTGTACAAGTGAGAGAGACAGGCTTCTGTAAACTCCTTAAAAGAGTTTGATGAGAAATGCAGATTCACACATGTGTGCACACAAATACATACTTCTGTGATTTTGCTAGTGAATACGAAACTTTTTAACTGACAAAGAATTCAACAATAATATTAATTAAGAGTTTATCTTGATTTTGTTAGTTAAGACCTATAAGACTTTTTGTAAATGACCCACTGCAAAACAAAAGGTTGAACTAATAACTATGAAGCTAGAACAATTAGTAAAGTATTTATATCTGAATTTTGTTAAATTGAATTCTAAACATGCAACATTGAACAATATTGAATATTATTGTGGTGTATTTTATTAGCATTTTGGCAAATCAAAGTGCTCCCAGAATTCTTTAGTGTGATCCAATGTAGTTCATGTTAACACAAACTACAATGAACAATACTTTTATAGCATTTATTACATTAACTATATACAATCTGAATTTCTGAGATCTGAATATGACGGATTTTGATTTAGAGTTCTGAATTTCTTGAACCTGTAAATTTATATCGGAATATTTAACGCTAATACAGAACAAATTGTTAAATGTCACATATCTCAAAAATTAACAAAATTCAGATTCAGATACTTAAGACATTTACTAGCTCCATAATGTTTGACATAAATAGCTCTGTGAAAACATATTTAAAGGATTAGTTCACCCAGAAATGACAATTCTCTCATCATTTACGCTCGTGTCATCTCATACTACATTCTTTCTTCCATGGAACACAAACAAATATATTTTAATGGAGGTATGGGATCTGTTCCAAAACGTAGGCAGCTTTCTTATATGGCATCATCCTAACTGAAATGCAGCCTCATAAGAGAGTGATTATAAATGCTCTACAAAGGGGGCAAATTTAAACGTCATTCAAATAGATTTCACCACACACAGCACCCAGGAGAATTGCAACTGATTTCAATACAGGTGACACTAGTGGAACAACGCAATACTTGTGAGGAGGCAGGCAAAGAATGAGGATCTAAGTGCAGCTTTAATGCAAACAAAAGATGAACAAAGTAACTCAGAATATAACAAAATGCAGAAAACCAGGCATAGAACATGACAAAAAAATGCAAAAATTGACACACTAACCGGGGGGAAACAAGGGCTTAAATATACAAGGGAAAAGAAGGAACACCCGGGGAAACAATCAGGGAATGAGAAACAATAAGTGTTGAATAAAACAAGGAATAAAACTACAAGGACTACAAAACTAATACAGGAAACAAGAATTTCAACATAAAAGCACAAAAACAAAGGACAACAGGGAATATGACAATACTCTAATGAGCTTAAACAATAAAGCACATTTTAGATGAAATAGTCAGCTTTCAATCATATTACATTTTTCAGTATTGGATGGATTATAAGCATATTTATAATAAAAATCTCTCTCACATTGTCCACCATCTTTAATGTATTTTTCTACTGAGCTCATCACAGTGCATTCTGGGAAGAACACTTTGCATCTGAAGCTTGCCTATGATGCCTTAAAATGCCAATTCCAGAAGCTGACTATGTTTTGAAACTCACAATGTCTGTTTGTCCATTTAATGTAATTGAATGGTGACCAAATTTTAGAGTTCTAAGAAGGCAGCACACAGGTAATCCATAAAATTTAGTGGTTTAATCCACAATATTTAGTGGTTAAATCCATATTTTCTAAAGTGATCAAATCGGTTTTCGGTAAGAACAGACTAAAATTTTGTGCTGAACGATTTTATAAAAAATTGGATTGCGACTAGTTTGAAAATATTGCGATTGTGATTTGAACTGTGATATGATTATTAACATAAAAAAGTGTTTATTTGACCAAAATTAAGTCATGGGCAAAGATACTGTCCTGCCAATCGAAATAATTTTCATTAACGAGTGCTAAAAAAAACAGTATAAATAAATAAATAAATAATAATTATTATTAAAAAATAGACACACATTGGTGAAAAAAAAATCTAATTCTGTAACTGTTTTTGTCAAATTTTTTGACAAATTTCATAATTATTTTTTGGACTCCAACCAATATTAAGTTATTATTAAGTTAATATTTACATATTATTATTTAGGTAAAGCTACACGTATAACTTTTGGCCCTCTAGTGACTAAAGTATAAAGCTGCAAGTTACTTGTGGAGGAACATTGTTATGGTAGTTACATGAGTTGGGCTTTTGCTCTGCTCTTCTACATGGATAAATCTGATGGTTTGAGGCGTACAAGTGTACCCTTTCTGATAACAACAAGAAACATAGGAGAGGCATTAATCTGACGTGCTGTGAGGCGATCGTCTGTTCTGTGCAAGAAAGGGCAGCCGGTGGAGTTTCTGTTTCTTTGTATGTCTTCTGTGGAACACAAAATGAGATGTTAGGCAGAAAGTTTTGAATAGTCATTTTTGGGTGAATTATCCCTTTTAGTTTGGCCCGTTAAGAAATAAATAGTACTTTGAAAAATATCTTTAAAATAATGCTTCATGGAGGGTTGATATCACATGACCAGCCAAATACTACTCACTTTATCTTGGTAACCCTACACTTTTTAATTGTGGCTGACTGCAAACAGCACATTTAAAGGCTGGAACTGAAAACATTGCTTTTGCGTGATGCTGCATCAATGCCTATAGGCCTCAATATAAGTATAAGACAACTGCTATAAGACAACTGCTATATTGGTGAGAAAAACATATACAACAAATTACCGACTCCCAATTAAGGTACGTTCCAGATGTTTATGTAGACGGCTATTTATTCCTTTAATTTCCACGTGTTCTGAGTGAATGCATCTTACTAACAAATGAGAATTATGAGACAGATGTATCTGATATTTTAATGGCAGAGTCACTTTCCACGTACATCAGTCACATGGCCAACATCCAGGGGGGTCAGGATTATCTAAAACAAAACTGTAATTATTCTACTGTCCTAGATCAGACAATTGAAGTCCTCTGGAAAACAGCAGTATTGATTACCATCACGATTACAGTGCCTTCAGTTAAAACTGCCCTGCTGTGTTCCTGGCTTCATGCCAAGCACTAAAATAGCAAGTGAGCATTTCGAACTTCCTCTCTGTACTATTCTAAGACCAGCCATTCTATCTGAACTGAACAGAGGAGAGGGCCTGCAAATTAGCATCTGGCCAACAAAATGCTCACTGATTCCAGATCAATATTGACTTTTCTTCACTCAGGCAAATTTAATACCCTTTAAAGCAAGGCTGCCAGTTGCATATGGATAGCTTAACACCACAGATTTGCATATAGACCACTTGTGCCAGAAGATATATTTTCTAGCAGAAAACCACATAAATGAATTCAGTACATTCGGAAGCAAGTTGCTTCCAGTCAAAATGTATCTTTGTATTAGTATGTAGTGTCTGTCATTAAACTCTGTATTTGGAGGGATAATTGTCAGCATGGGCCATGTGTTTCCGGAGACTGTGACTCACCAATAAAAGTGAAGCAGTTTCACTTTAGAGGGCTTGTCAGATGTTTGAGAGTGGGTTGCAGAGAAAGTGTGTGGAAATCAGAAGTGTAACCCTTGTATAAAATTTAAAGAGATACATTCCATATTTTAGACATTTCAGGAGAAGCTTTAGGCAAGGAGACAAAACAGATAATTTCTAAAAGGCAATTCTCTTCTTACCAATTTCATGTATTGCTTACATATTCTGTTTGGTTAATAATTACAGACTTGCAGCAAGCAAGTAAAAAAATAAATAAATACAAATAAATTACAAAGTAAAAACACTCACATTCACCAAAATCAGCCTAATGTACAGTAGTACGTAAATTTATACAGCTGCCTTATTTTATAGCACAGAACAGACCTGGAAGGCAGGAGTTCTATTACACTGACTGTAGATCCATACCACAAATTACATCTCTCTAATAAAACAATGATTTTGAAGTCATCCAACACACATAATTGGCAGGGGTGTCAGGCTGAAACTCATGACTCATGAATGACTGCTGTGATCGGGGAGAGTGCGTTCTTATTAACGAAAACAAAATAAACATCCCCTTTTGTTGCCCAGTTGTCTAGAGGAAATGGAGTACAGTACTGCAGTACACCCACCCTTCCATTGGGTTTCAGACATGCTTTTGACTCTCACTCATTAAAGATGGAACCTAAAGATAAATTTTTATTCCAACCATTTAATCACAAACTTATTGATCGTTCACAAAACCTTCAGCTTAAATTATCTTATGGCTTTCAGATAGACAATATGATCATAGCTCTAATAACTTTGATTATCTCTGCTGAATTGTTTGTTTACATTGTCACAGTCAGTACGTCCACGTTTCTTTGCTCATTAAATAATGATGCATGCTGATTCAAATGAGACCCCTGCAATACCTAAAACTGTTGAGACCCCCAAAGCCCTGGATCCACTGCCCTGCTGAACTACAGTAGATCAGGTGTCAGCAGTCTTTCCAACAATTAACACAAGAGAGCAATCATGGGGCCTAATTAGGAACACTGACATTTGACTTTAAAAAAGGTGTACTAGAGGGACTGTGCACATTTAGCATGCCTTAATGTAGTGCTTTTTCAGTTCCATCTGAAATATTTCTTAGGTGAAAATTTAATCACACTGTTTCTATGCCAAAATATGTAACTCATTTTTGTCAGGCTATTTAAAGTTGTTACATTTTCAAAACCTATGGAGAGAAAAAATTCTTAATTAATGTCTTTCATAAGAATTGAGGGTTCAAATGAAGGGGAAAATGGTTAAATTCTTTCAGAGAATCAAGATAACCTGGTGACAACTTACATAACTTAATTCATGCTCTGACGATTGAAATGCAGATGATTTGTGACTCATTCTATCTTTTCCAACCTTTTTTCTTTTCTTCTTTTTTTTCTTCATTTTATTTTATTACACAGTTCAACCTTCTTAATTATCTTTATTATATAGTTGAACCTTGCCTGAATTTATGCCAGTGTGCTTTTATTGTGTTGACTTGTTTACCAAACCGCTTTTACAAAAATATGACATCGAAATTTTAGTTTGGACTTGGTGGATGGAATTCACAAAAAAATTATTAAAACCAACATACAAAACCACAACATTTTTTGCATCTGGACTTTTGACCAAGCACCTTACAGTTACTGAGATATAGCCAAAAATATCTAATCTCCCCTTTTTTAATTAATATAAATTAATTACTTTTTATTATAAGGTCATTTCCATGAAGTGCATTGATCTGATTCTGACCTATTCCCTATATTTGTCATAAGGCAAATAAGCCACACTGCATGAATCCCAGGTTATTTAGTATGCCTTGAGCACTCTTCAACTTGCAAAGGATCTCAATGGAGGCTGGGGCCAGTCATAACTACTGACCTTTTACAGACCTCTCAGTATTTCCCCACACTGTTATTTCTTTGTCTTGCCCATGTTTCTCTGAAAAGGAATCTATTATTTATTTAATTCTAGTGCAAGCAGAATGTTTTATACATTAGTCTTTGCTGACTGCACATACGGGGTGAGGGATCAATCTGAAATGCAATCTCTCTCAGCTGAGCTATTTTACAACACGGCCATGTGAGTCACTAAACATCAGCTGTTGTAATTTTAAAGAATGTAAAAGTTTTAATAAACAGATTTTAATGTTGAATTTAACTTGTTTTACTGTTTTAACAGCTTAATTATGTGTAACATTCACAGTTGCAGAAAAACACTTTCCTAATAATCTGTTTTCACTATGCACTGCAAACATTTCCTAATCCATGACATCTTTGCGTGTGGTATCTAAAGGTTGATTTTGAGGCAATTTGATCTTCTATTTAACATTTTTTTTTAAATATTGCCAATTTATGTGGCTAACGCAAAACCCTGAAATTAACACATTTATTTGGAGACAAAATACTTATTTATAATTTTTAGTTTTGTTCAAGGTCATAAAATATCTATATATATATATTTATTTTACTAACTGTCCAATAAGTGAAAGGATGGTATGTGTTTGTATAAAACCTTGCATCAAGCACAAGGAAGTGTAATCTAGCTTTAAATCATGATCGCACCTAGGAGACGGCAATATCAAGATTTATAGTAAAAAAAGGAATAAAATGTTGGCCTGTTTCTCACCTGAAACCGATCATATTGCTTTTGAAAACATGGATAAAACCACTTGAGTCTTATTGACTGATGCATTGTATAGATATATACACATCATGGGCCCTATTTTAAGCACAGAAAGTGTTGGTACAGTATTTTTGTGCAAGAGTATGCTAAGCTAGGTGCAAATAGGTTTGGTGCTAATCAGGTATTTGAGGTAAAAAGCCCCACTGTTGCAGGGGTTAAAGGTCCCTATAGAACACATTGTTTTATTTTGTTTTGTTTTTAAGTGGGGGGAATAGATTTGTCATGAAAAAATGTCAAAGTGGGCTCACATTGACTGATCCAATCTCAACAGATATTCATTTATTTATAGAATACTTGAGAAGTGATAAAATGACAAATGTGTTTAAAATTAAACAAAAATCGTGCACCCTTTTCTGAAGCAGTTATTTTGAAGTTCAAAGTAGTTAAATTTCCTTAAGGAGTGCCTTTGCTTTTGATTTTTTTTGCACTTTGTGATGTACATCATTTACTGCATATTAAATGTTTAGGACAGTCACTTTTGAAGAAGCTGTTGTTTTGTAAACTGCAAATAATTAACACCATTTCACCTTTTATTGTGTAATGTGGCAATATTATTTTAAAATACCCGAAGAACTTGTTAGCACTGTTCCCAGAGTACTTTTTTAAAATCATTATGTCAAAAGATTTTTGGCCATAATGGTATACCGTAAAACATACATATATTACCTTTCTCCAGCATATCAGCAAGGGCATGGATGACAGGTTGAGAAATGATTAGTATGCCTTACACATCAACCCAATCGCTGTTATACCAGCTCAAACATGGGCTGCAGTTTTTTTTTTCATACACATTAAAGGGTGTGTAAATATATATATATATATATATATATATATATATATATATATATATATATATATATATATATATATATATATACCAAACTACATGTCAGTTCTAGCATGGGAATAGTCATTTGCAAGATTGTTATATTTAGAGCATTTAACTTAACTGTTTATGAAGATATCAAATTGTGCAATAGTGTCTAGCGGATCTCCTCCAGCCTAACACAAATTGCATGTCTGTCAGAGATTTTTCATAGCTTCCTGCCCTACCATGACTGATACCACTAAAGTCAGACGGCTTGTCCTACTCGAATTAATCTTGCTTTAAGGCGCTCAGCTTGGTGACAGGCCAGATTGTGAAAAATGTCTGCTACAACCTAGTCTGACTTCCTTCCTCCCTGGCCTCTCGAGTTCTCTCGAGATGTAAGGGACTGAGTGTGATTTATCTGGATATTTGCGGGCTGATTCAGTCATGTGCACTCATCAATACTCTGGAACTGGAAATGTGGCCTGAATTTAAGTGTAAACAGTATTCCTGCATACAAGTACAGGACTTGCCTCTTTAAGACTGTGTAAATGAAGGCTGCTCCTTGCTCACGTCAGAAGGCAGGACACGTAATTCAAGCTGGTGAGACACTAGTACATGCACAAATGCAGAATATCAATGAAGGTATTGCAATTCTATCAGTGGACAGACCTAATTTGTACACCGCTCAAAAACCATAAATATGTACACAGTGACTTTTGGTTAATGTGAGGTTTTAATCAGTCTTCTCTGCTGGAGCATTACAATAGAAAAAATAAAACCTCAAATGCTTCATGTGTACTTTTCAATTAAATATGCTGTTAATTAGTTTGAAATGTTTACCAACAAAGCATTGAGGTTTCAAAGTGTCACAGTTCTTTCATCCTGAATTCTTGGTTTAAAAAGAGGGGTCTGAGGTGGGGTTTGATAGTTAATTAGTGGCAAATGAAACAGGATGAGGCTGATTCTTTGATATCTGCACACCAGTGTGGTGGCAGCGGGGGTCTTAGCCCTGGCATGAGATGTCAGGTGGAGAATAAGAACTGTGAGATGCAGTCTGGTTCATTTGCACTGCTCATCTCAGTGCTTCAGTCTTTGAACGATCACAGATAAGATTGCTCACGAGCTGGGAAAAGAATGTGTGAACCCAGAGAGTGTCAGTGCCATGGACAGTTCACTCACTGTATGAGTGCCACTTTCTCATAATAAATTATAAAGTAATTTAGGAGATGAAAGCCATGCAAGTACAGTGGGTTCCAAAAGTCTTAAACTACTTGTGAAAATGCTATTTCGCATTTTTCTAATTTAATTTATGTTTCATTACAAATTATTTATTTATTTATTTATTTATTTATTTTTTTATTGCAAGTTAACAAAACATTGTAGCTTATACAAGGTAAAAGATCAATTAAATATATATACACATACAAAAGAAAGAAACACAAAAGGGAACATACACATAAAAGAAAGGTAAGAAAACAGCTAAATATAAAGATTATCGATATAGTGATGTATGCAGGTACATTGATAAGTTTAAGCAATGTGATATTTTAGTGATATAGATAGAGGCATTGAGAGATTCATAGTAATTGTAATAGTGTTGTAGTAGAAATAGTATTCATACAAATAATAATAATAATAATTATAACAAAAATAATAGTAATAGTAGCAATAGTAGCGGTAGCAGTGGCAACATAAACAGCATTCATGATAATAATAGTAGGAGTAGTGGTAGCACTGTAATTTATAATAATAATAATTATTATTATTATCATAATAATAATACATATAGATCAGTCAATTAAATTATTGTAGATATACACTATTCTCTAGGCCTGGGAGCCACTCTACCGCTGCCAGTGAGCACAACCAACAGACCCTCCCGACATAGACCACCCGCCGCCAGCGACACCCAACCCCAACAGTTCAGCCTCTATGTTTCGCTGTCTTCCTCCTCAATGTAAGCTGGGGCACCATAACAGGCACCTCCACCTTAATAACACTCAGAACTTATTTATTATAAAAATAGTTTGTATTTATGCATATTGAACTTCCTTATTATTAATCCATTCTATATTCCAAAGACTTCTAATTTTAGTTGAGGCATCAACTCCCTAGCTAGATTAATCAATATTTAAGGATGAGAGCAGTGGACTGAAAATATTATAAAATTTGTATAGTTGGTTTTTAATTGCTGGTGTTTGTTTCTCTTTAATAATATGATCCCTTAATAGATGTAGCCATTGTGTAATTGATATTTGGTATTTATTTTTCCAATTGAGTAGTATTGTTTTTTTGGCGATAGCTAGAGACATGAGGAGAGGTTTTGAGTGTTCAAAGGGGGGGTTAATTTGAGATGTATCACTTAAAAGACATAATAGTGGGAGTGCGTTGATTGTAATTTTAAAGAAATCTGATCAGTTTATTAGCGACATCTATCCAGAACTGATGAACCGGTGGGCATAGCCAGAGTGCATGAAGGTAAGTGTCCGGTGTATTTAAACTGCAGTTAGTACATCTGTCTGAAGTTACTAATCCCATTTTAAACATGTTACGCTGTGTTATGTGTGTTCTGTGTATAATTTTATACTGAATTAACTGGATGTTTATGTTTGTACTTAAGATAAAAGTGTTTCTGCAAATTGTTTTCCAAAATTCCTCATTTGTGTTGATATTGAGATCTTTTTCCCATTGTTTAACTGGTGCTACTATTGTTTTAGTGTCTATAGATGATATTAGAGTGTATAGTTTACTAAGTGTTTTTAATGAATTACTAATTGTGGTGATATGTTTTAGAATTGGGGGAGGTTGTGCAATATCTTTGTTTCCAATTGTGGTTTTAATAGAATTCCTAATTTGTAAGTAATAGTAATACTGTTCTTTTCCTACTTTGAATTTCTGAGTTAATTCTGTAATTGTAGCAAAGGTGTTGCCAGTAAACAGGTGATGTAGATATGTGATACCTTTCTTTTTCCATTTATTGTTGTTTAGCGGAATTTTGTTGATAGTAAAATCAGGATTATGCCATATAGGTGAGTTGATGTGTGGTGTCAGCTCATGTTTTGTCAATGTATTAATTTGCCACCAAGCGGTGAGAGTTGTTATAATTGTTACGTTCTTAAAGAGATTGTTTTGTTTGATTTTTTTTGTGAGGGATGGGAGATCAGATATAGTTATTTCTTTGCATTCTGTTTGTTCTAACTCTAGCCATGGGCTTTGGGGGTTGTCGCCTTTGATCCAGTTGCAAAAGTATTGTAGATGGGATGCTAAGTAATAGTAATGAAAATTTGGCCTTGAGCTTTATTTTTTTGAAGTGTTTGTAAACTAATTTTAGGATTCTTTTTTTTTCCAATAGAATTTGCTGATTATTTGATTTAATGATGTAAACCATTTCTTAGTTGGTTGTACCGGAGTCATGGTAAATAGATAAAGGAGTTTTGGTAAAATACACATTTTAACTGTTGCAGAATATTCTGCAATATTCATTGATGAGTTTCATTATTTCTGTAAGAGATGTTTTAGGATTTTGTAAAAATAGAAGTATGTCGTCTGCATATAACAAAATTTTATGATCAGTATTGTTTGATGAGACTCCCAAAATGTTATCATTCTGTCTTATTGCAGCAGCAAGAGGTTCTATAAACAAGGCGAAAAGTAATGGTGATAAGGGGCACCCTTGGCGAGTACCTCGCTGAAGTTGGAATGGTGATGATATTATGCCATTCATTATAACAGATGCTAGTGGAGTATATATAGTGTTATGATCCATATTGTCTTTTGTTTATGTACCTTTTAAGTTTCTGGCACCTGTTATACTCCATATCGTCTTTTGTTTATGCACTCTTATTTTGAAATCATTCTTATGTTCCTGTTTCCCAGTCTTGTCATGTCCTGTTTTCCCTCCATGTTCATGTGTCTGGTTTTCATTGGTTCCTTGTTTGATTGCTTTATTATCAGTTCTAGTTTTGTCATTGGTTTTAGTTAATTGCCTTATTATCTTGTTTAGAGTTCTGTTTGCCCATTGGCTTTTGTTTCCTCTTTGGTTTTGTATTTAAGCCCTCATGTTTACCTTGTCCTCTGTTGATTATTGTTAGGTGTTTGGTGAATGTTCCACGTCAACCCTGCCTTCGTCCGTGTTCCTGCCTGTGCCCTTCTGGAAGATTTCCCATGTTTATACCTTGTGTTTATACCTTTGTTTTCCCACCGTGGATGTTTTATTTGTTCCTGTGTTCACTGTTTGCTTGACTTCCTGCAACCCACAATAAAACCGCTTTTGGATCCTCACCCCTCGTCTGCCCGTCCGTAACATATAGTGTTTTAATCCAGTGAATAAAGCAGTCTCCGAACCCTAATTTTTTATGTGTCATATACAAAAAGTACCAACTAACTTTATCAAAAGCTTTTTCTGCGTCTAGTGATATGATTATAGTCTTTTTTTTTGTTTTGATTACATAGGTTCATAATGTTGAATAATTGTCTGGTATTGTTTGATGACTGGCGTCCTTTGATGAAACCTGTTTGGTCTGGATGGATAAGAGATGAAATTATGGTTTCAAGATGTGTAGCCAAAGCTTTACTTATAATTTTTAAGTCAGTATTTAGAAGAGATAATGGGCGATAACTAGTGCATAATGTTGGGTCTTTATTTGGTTTAAGCGGGACTGAAATTAGTGCTGTATTCATGTGAGGTGGAATAGAAGAAGTGTTTTTAATTTCTGCCGTCATTCGCAAGAATAATGGTGACATAGTTGACCAAAAATGTTTGTAATATTCTGGTGGGTATCCATCTAAACCTGGAGCTTTATTGTTTGACAGAGATTCAAGAGCTTGTTTATATTCAGTTTCTGATATAGATTCTTCTAATGATTCTCTTTGAGTTGTGCTCAGACTGGGTAAAAGTAAATTGTTAAGAAATTATTTAGTGTCATTAATTTTTGGTTCTTTTGCATTACTGTATAGATGTTTATAAAATGTACGAAAAGTATCATTGATATCTTGTAAGGTGTGGAGTGTCTTTCCTTGAGGATTATTGATTACCGGGATAAGTGTCTTTTCTCTATTACGTTTGAGTAGGTTAGCAAGATATTTACCTGATTTGTTATTATGTTCAAAGTGTGTATGTCTTAGGCATTGTTTTTAGAATTCTATCATTTTATTTATAATGTCTTCGTGTTCATCTATTGTTTTATTTATTTCCTTTAGAATCTGTTCATTGGGACTATGAGAGTAAATATTGTGTAATGTATGTATTTTTTTTCTAATTCTTTTTCTCGACTTTGTTCCTTTTTATATTTGGATGTAGAGTATTATATGATCTTTCCTCTTAGTACAACTTTAGCTGTTTCCCAGAGAGTTGCGGCAGAGATGTCTGGTGTATTGTTTGTTTCCATAAAGGATGCCCATTCTTTTTTAAAGTATTCATTAAACTCGTTGTCTTGAAGTAATTTCATTTCAAATTTGAGTGAAATGTTGAATTGAAAAATTTGGGAATTTCATATTATTTAGCAAGTCCAACTTTGGCTTTCATGACAGCATGCACTTATATTGGCCTCTATAAGTTTGTACTACACATTGCATAAAGCGCGAGGAAGTGTAATCTAGTTTTAAATCATGATCGCACCTTGGAGACTGCAATATCAAGATTTATAGTAAAAAAGGAATACAATTTTGGCCTGTTTCTCATCCGAAACCAATCGTATTGCTTTGGAAGACATGGATAAAACCACTGGAATCTTATTGATTGATGCATTGTATAGATATATACACATGGTCCCTATTTTAAGCGCATGAAGTGTTGGTACATTATTTTCGTGCAAGCATACGCTAAGCTAGGTACAAATAGGTTTGACGAAATCACACACTCATGGTGCTAATCGGGTCAATGGAGGTTCTTCTCCGACACTGTATCTGTCCTATTATACAGTACATTCATAAGAAGTTGGTAGTGTAAATGGACTATATACATTGAATTGGAAGAATGAAAACATGGATTTACATTATTTTGTGCGTCCTTGTTAAACATGTTCCTTTTATAGGATTGGATTTTGAAAAATTAAAATCATTTATTGAAACAATATTTAAAAAAAATAACAAATTCAAATTACACCATACGAAATGAAAATATAACTGAAATACCAAATTGGTAAAAAGAAATCACACCAAATCCAAACATTTTACACTGACCGCTTTTGAACTGAATTAAACACAACAATACAAATAATAATCATAATTTTAAAAAAAAATCCATGACCTCTAGAAAATGTCACACAAATTTCATAATTGTTTGTTTCAACAAATGGCTTCAACAGCGATTGTCAAGGACATTATTTGATGTTCTGCACTTTCAGAATTTGGACATGCACTTTATTACCACCTGCTGGTGAAATTTCTAAACTGCAAATGTAGGAACTGAATTTGGACGTAAAGAAGTAAAGAGGTGGTATTAAAACATCTTAGCGCAATGACTTAATTATATTTCTCAGGAAAATAGCTCATTTTTCTTTGTGCCACTTCATTAACATACAATACACCCACAGTTTGCATGCCAACACCCACAGTAGTGCAAACACTCCCAGAGTACTTTTTACCACGCCCACTTGCACTTTGCGCTTGCATGAAAATTGCACTTAGAATTAGAGTTCTTGTGAATATTGTATAAGACGTTGCACATAGTCGTAGCGCATAGCTTGTGTTCCAAAGAAGAAAAACAGCCATTTGAAAAGGTATATGGGTACGTTTTTTTGGTGAGTACAACATGAGACAAGAGGTAATGAATAACTGGTTCAATAAAAAAAAATTATTCACTAAAAACGTCTGGCTACATTACGCTGTGCTATTCACGCTGTAGATTCCAAAGAATCTGAAGTGCTGAAAATCATTCGGTTACCAGATTACCTCAGGACCGCCTCCTCTCTATCTGTTTTTAAATCATTGCTTAAAACTTTCTTATTTTAACTAGCTTTTAATTTACAATAAAATCATGGTTAAGCAGTGAAATTGCCCATTTACTTATGTTTTATTTCTGTTATACTGTCTTGCCTATGATACCACTGTACAGCACTTTGGTCAACCATGGTTGTTTTTAAATATGCTATATAAAAAAATGTGATTTGATTTGATTTGAGTTTTTTATTATTATTTATTTATTAAAAATAGAACTGGTTCTGAATAAGAACTGGTTTCAGTTCAAAATCCTTAAAAATAAAGCAACACATTATTTAAATTTAAATATCCTAAATTTGATTAAGGGAAAAAAAAGTAATTTACCTTCATTTAGGGTTCTATAGGTTTGTTGTTGTTTGTGTGAGAACTCACTTGAACATTTATTTGATGTGTTTGATGTGAGCTATTGGTGTGGAGCAGAATTAATCTGGGCATCACATGAGCAAAGCAGGGAAAATTGGATGGCCTTTGTCACCAGTCTATGCCTGCTTCACTCTGGAAAAGTGTGATGACACTGCTGCTCTATGGAACTCCACCAGCGCTGTGCCAGATAACTCTGTGCTTGTGGTGAGTTTAGATATTAGTCACCGGCATCCTGACAAGGTCAGCCAGAAGTGTCTATGCCAAACTGGGCACCACAGTGATAATTCTCACCACACTTGATCACTTGTCATTCTGTAGGCATTCTGCTCTTCATGGAGAGATGTTGCATCTAGAAGTCATGATGCAGGTTTCATTGGTGGTTTATCAAATTTCACAAATGCATGATGAATGTTTTTCAAGAGAGACGAGCTGAAATCTGAAAAGCTGGTCCACTGCAGGCTATTTGAACAGATGAATACACTATAGTCATCATACATACTGTATTCAGAATATCAACTGAATATCAGATCATCTCAAACAGTGTTGAAATGCCTTGCAGAGGTCTGTGGAGGTACAAAATTTGAAGCTCACTTTTAGCCACACAGATGGCCAAACAAGAACGATTCCCACCTACTGCGGTTTAAAGAATAACAAAACTTTTCTTAAAAACCATCAACAAGACACCAACAAAATATTATATACTCAGACATAAAAGATAAATAAGAAAAAAAGAAAATTCTTTAGAGAGAAATTCATCTTAAAAATACCTGACCAATGGCTGACTGAAATTTTGTAAATAATATGCTTAAATAGAAAAAAAGAGGAGAGAGCACACCAGACCACACCAGACTGTTCTGTTTTCACTTGTGAGATTTATTAACAATTTGGTGGAATTATTGTTTTTCATACAATGTCTATTATTAGAATATTTTATTTTAATATAATTATAATAATATTTATTTGTACATCTTACACTGCAGTGAAGGTGAAGTTTATCAGTCAATAAAGACAAAAATTTCAATTTGTTCCACACATAAAGCTATCGTATTGTATGATTTCAGAAGACTCAGAATATAGTACACAACTTTTATGGTGCTTTTATAGTGCTTTTTTTGGCATTTCATTGTCATTATGAACTGTCGGTGTATGTTGTTTTGCGATCCATACAAATAAAATCAGTTATTGATTACATCAAACCTCATTGGTTCTTGTGCATCTCTTGTGACCAAATGTCATGACAGTGTTGTAGTACTCGTGACTAGACTCAGTCTTAAGATAATATTTTAATGGTCTTGGACTTATCATGGACTCTAGAGCAGTTGGACTTGGTCTTGAATCAGACTCAAACAGGTGTGGACTCAGACTGTTCCCTGTGATTAGTCGAGTCCCTTCAAAAAATATATCATGGACCCTTTGACTTATCTGAAAACATTTCTCTGACTGACAATATCAGCGATTATGTGTCTTGCATTCTGTTGATTGTGTAGAATCAAACCTAATTATGCCAAATTCATGAATTAACCATTCTTTTAAGTCAGTTCTTTTCAGTTAATTGGCCACACGGTTTCGATTCCCTTCTCAGTCTGATTCATTCGGACTGCTATTTCACTGGAACATTTGCTGTGGTTTCTCATTCAGTAGATCAAACCGATTGCTGGATGAAGTGTATTTTTACCTACAATCATTTGAAACAAAAGTTTTCTTTATTGTGAAACAACTTCGAAAAACTTCAACTGTTGCTGTGTCATGTGAATAAGGGGCCGTTAACACCAAACGTGTTTTTGCGTCCATCAATGCTGTTAAGTTGCTTTTCTATGTAAATATGTGCTAACAGGACATCATTGAACACTATGCCGTGTATCGCTGTGTTTCTGGTGTCTCACACAGGAATGCCACAATTTTCTTTAAGTTATTTTGGCCAATTAAAAGAACTCCAACTTTGTGAAATGTGTTCTGCTGGATTTGTATCTTCCTTTTTTAGCGCAAAAATGTGTTAGGTTTAAACTGAACACCTATGATTTTTGAAATACTTCAGACATAAGTTACATGAATGCAACACATCCTGAAGAAAATGTCAAATTACTTCTCTTAATGTCATCAGAATTGAATGGTTTGGGGTTGTTTTTGCAACCAAAAAAGGGGGGTGTTTGTTAAGTGCATATAGCCTGATCTCACAGTGAAATCGGAAAGATTGAATTTTCTTTCATCAAAATCGGTACACATTGACCAAAATTTCAAAGCACTGCCCCAGTGGCCAAAGCGGTAAGTGCTGAAGGGCATATGGGCACATGTGAACTACATTTATGTCCAGGAAAGGTCACCAAAAGCTAGAAGTGAAGCAAGTTGTTTTCAGCTTTACTGACGTTATACAACGAAGAGAAAAGCATATATTTATAGATCCTATCTCCCAATCCAAACCTTACCTTAACCATTAGTGGAGTAAAAATAATGTCAGAGGGAAAAGTGAAACCTCAGAATTGAGCTCATCATTGATTATTCAAATGTGGTTTACTGCATGGTTTGAACCCTAATCTCCCACACAGCTGATGCAACATGCTGCCAATCATGCCAGATGGAAAGGTAAACACATTGAAACCACAGCAAACATGTCTGATACAAATGCTGCATGTCAGCGTGTCGGCATACAGTCGCCGATCCTAGGGTACCGAAACTATCGAAAACATTGTGTTGAAATCTGAAATATGTGAATCATGTTGGTGCGTACTCCTATGCAAGATGAAATCCTGCAGGTGGAGGTAAGCACAAATGATTACTTGACTTATACTGAACAGTATATAGTAGTGGAACTGAGGAAATTGGAAACAAATTGAAAGTTAAGGTTTAGATTATGTTTCTGCATAAACAGTATGTGGTCACACTTTATTTTACGTGACCTTAACGACTATGTACTAACATTAAAAACAGACAAGATTATGTATTTACTGTGTAACTACATGTTGTCCTGCCAAATGCCCACATATGCTGCTACTGAGCTTGAGGTATGGGTAGGTTTAGAAGTAAGGGTAGGGTTAGGGTTAGAGTTAGGGTTAGAAGTAGGGTTAGGGTTGGGGTGAATTTAACAGTGTAACTACGAATGTAATTAAATGAAAGTAATTTAAATGTAATTATAATGCAACAACATGTATGTGCATGATAATTACATTGTATCAAATGGTTAAATACATAGTAGTTAAGGACACCTAATATAAAGTTGGTCCCAGCATTTCTCAGACTCGGATGTGCTGGTCTCGACTACAACACTGCATCATGACCTTGACGCGTCCTGATAATGTTCTTTCAACATGATGTGATGAATTTTGGTCAAGAGATGCACAAGAACTAATGAGGCTTGATGTTTTTAGCCTAACCGAATTGAGGTTACAGTGAGGCACTTACAATAGAACTGAACGGGACCAATTTTTTTACAATTTAAAGGCAAAAATGTGAAGATTATAATTTTATAAAAGCAGTTATATTAATCCATCTGTTAAAACTTGTGTATTATTTGAGCTGTAAAGCTGCTTATATATTATTTTTTACAGTGCAGTTTTAGGGTTTGTTGATGTTACATCGTCATGGCAACAAAGTTGTAAAATTGGACATAACTTTACACAAAAAAGTTTAGTAAGTGATTGTATTACACTAAAATCATATTAACATGCATATTGTTTATGTCTTGTAGCTTTTCCTTTGAAATAGTGAGTATTTTAACATTTACAGGTTGGCCCCCATTCACTTCCATTATGAGTGCCTCAGTGGAATCCAGGGGGTGCTTTATTAAGTGAGTCACTATGAACTTTGTATTGAATTCAGCCTATGGGACATTTATTAAATTATTTCCTTTTGTGTTATTCATAAGAAAGAAAGTCATATGTCTTGGGAATGGCATGAGGGTGAGGAATTATGACAGAGTGTTCATTTTTGGGCAAACTTCTGCTTTCGTAGAATCATGAGAAGCTGGTAGTGCAATGATGTTGATTCATTATCTTTCATAGTCTCAGGCCATGCTCAATAATGTGTGCACTTTTGTGGAGTACTGCATTTGTTTGCAACAAAACTCAGACAATGTTTGTACATAGAGGTGCTTGATAATGGGTTCATAGTCACCATGCCTCTCAAAGGAAGAACGAAGTCCTGTTTTAGAACTAATTAAGTAGCCGACAACACACTGTTCTCTATCTAACAATGTGTGTCACACACATCAAAAGTAACTATTCCCTATGCATCACTGTGCTCACACAACATGCTAATTATTATTATGCTTAATGGAAACAACATATCATCCATCCTTTGAGATGCCACAAATCTTGTCAGCCAACCAATGGTGGTGAGTAACTAACTGAAAGTTGCAACTCAACTAACTTAACTACAATTTGCAGTAATATGACGATAGCTGTTTTCATGAGAATGTAGCTTTTCCAGTAAAAAGCTTCTTTTTCTAACACGTACCAGAGTGACAAAACATAGAATGTTTTCTGTAAATCTGTATTGCACTTGCAGCTTTACAGACGAGGTATAAACAAATACACTATCACTGTAAAAAGAAAAGGTTGAGAAAACTCAAAATATCATGGCAACAGGCTGCAAGAGATTTTTGACTTTAAAAGTACCTCACAAAATTAAAATGTTTAGCTTTACAATGCAAAAAAAAGGAGAAAAGTTACAAATGTAATGTAACGTGATGTATTGCAATTTTTTTGTTCTCTTAACAAATGTAGTAATCCATAGTACTTTAGCCAACCTTGTCTTTGTTTGTTCATTAAACGCTAAATGTCTCTTTCAGCCAATACATTCTTGTCACAGCAACTACACTGTAAAAAGTTTCAGTGCTGTTACATTAACATCATGTTTTATTAAATAAACTTGACTTTCTTTGTTCAATGAACTTAATCCTAACTTAATTCAAACTGAATACTTAAATTCATCTAATTTTCATCACTGGATACCATATACCATATCATAATCTGAGATGCCTTAAACCGATATATGAGGATAATTGGCCAGTGACTGATAAAAGACCAACATTTATATTAATATTATATTGTCTCTCTCATATTACTGTATATGGTTGTAGTATACACATTTCACACAAATTACAATGATGGTGACACTCAACAAACACATAATCAAGTAACAAGATAAGCTCTGAATTGTTACTACATGACAAATAACTGAAAGTTACAACAAGCACAATAAGTATGAGCATACATGAAAGCAGCTAACACTAAAACAATGTAAAATATGAATGGTAACACTGCAATTTGCATAATTTATTCATGTTGTGTGCATGCTGGGAATCCAAATACGTGTACATGACATGCCTAGTTTTCACATCTTATATTTTTGAGTTTAGCTGAGTAGTTTTTCTTAGTTTGAGAACTTATCACAAATTGAGTTATCTCAACCAGATCAATATTGTTCTAAAATGTATATGTATGTAGATTCTAAGTATTTCACATTTACTAGTATCTGTGTCTCAAAAAATACAAATCTCTGCCTCAGTTTCAAGTGAGAACCTCACTGTGCATGCACATGGTTGTCAAATGCTCTCAACAAATCTAAACTGAAAAAGGCTTGTTTTCATGACATTGCGATGTTTGTTAGTCTAAACAGATGTGTACATTTCTTGTCTGAACTAGCAGTTGTAAGTCAAAGCACCTTAATATGTGATATTGCTTGGAGTTAACTCAAAAAATCCTCCTTAGCACAAAATGTATTTGTTGGTTTTACAGTATTCATCTGTTTCAGACTTTTTCCTCACAGCCACCATTGTTGTGACCATCAGCAGTTGAAAACAATGGCTGTGAATGGCAAAAACGTGAAATGATATCAAGAAAACCTCAGTAATTACTTTTGATCCATGTCAAGCCTCAGGAAAGCATTACACAGGTCTGCACAAGACAGTACAAATATTGTCAAAACTTTCTACTTTCGTGGACATGAAAATTGTAAATGACTCAATTATGCTATATATTTAATTGACACTAATGACAACTAACATGTCAATGATGTCTGAGGTAAAATTGTAAAGTGTTAGGCCAAACATTTTCTGAATAAATGAGCAAACACCAACAAGTGTTTTATCCCTGCTCTCTCCTTTCATCACTGCTTGACTTTTTCTAAATGAAACCAGATAACTTGAAAGATATAACTTTATTGAAAGAAAAATAGCATTTTGGCTCTGACAAGTAAACAGCAGTATCAGTTTATGAAGCTTTATAAAAAGAAAAGAAAGTTATGCTGACTTTTGTCACATCCCATAGCGCAGCACACCACTGGCATGCACAGTAATAACGATCTGGTTGTGCCATGGGGAAACAGGATGTGCAAAAACTGAAGAACAAAAAAGTGACATGTACCAATAACAACCACTGCATTAATGTCTTTTTAGCACAAAATGAACAAAAAAATTTACTATATTTAAATACTATACTATTGTTTAGTCATAAAAATGTTATTCTGTCATAAATTGATTGTATTATTAATTTGTAATGATTTATATAGTTTAAAGTACTGTTACAATAGCCTACCTTTCATTCTCCTTTTCATTGTAGTTAAGGTAGAAAATAACAATTAACCGAGGTCCACTCAGTATTTTGTGTGCGTGTGTGTTGCACTGACACCTACAATAGCAGCAAAGTTCCAGCATCATGTGAGAGCAAAACTTACCAATACCATTCATAGAAATGCACTATTCAATGCACTATTTGAAAAAAGCCAAACTCGGTCATGCGCTCAGTGTCTGTTGAGAGCTTGCATGTAATCTGAGATGGCCTCTGTAGCACATATAGTAGGCCTATTAAAATTAAATAAGTACAAATTCTTCAAAAAATATATTAAATTCCATGATCAATGTGTTGATTGCTCATTATCACATGGATGCATTTTTACACCCTACTATTATTAAACTTTAAAACATACATTTTGTTTGGTGCAAGCTGATGTTATGGGTGGCATTTGCACCTGTGGCTACACTACTGCAGCACACTAAAGGTAACAAATATGGCTTTTTATGACATTTACACATGAAACAGATGAATAATGCCCACTATCTCTTTCAAGTGAAGCATCAGGAAGTCTGACTCTGGGCAGTTTATTTAAAATGAATCATTTCAAACATAGTTTTTTAAATTATGGCGTATTCTAATTCTATTCATGGTATTTAGCTATTGGTATATTTTGCCTCCCATACACAAATAGCTAGATACTTTGTCAGGGCTCCAGACTGCAACTAAAATGGTCGCATATGCGACAAAATAAATGGTTGCGACAATAATTTTATATCTAGCTGCCACTGGCGACAGTCGGGATGTGTGCTTTCATATGCAATTTCGTCAGATATCTTGTCTAACTTGTCTATAATTAAATGTCCCGTGTTATGTACCAAATCTTTTTTTTTTCCTAGTTATTATTGTTGATTGGGGTTTGAGTAGCAAAATAAACTGCATCTGGGATTTCATTCAATTTGTACTTGTGTAGTCTTTGTGTCTGGGCCATCTAGTCACAATAAAGAAAGACTAAGATTTTTTTTATTTTGTATTATTATATACACTTCCGATCAAAAGTTTTGAAACACTTACTCATTCCTTATTATATATTTTTTTGTCTTTCACATTGTATAATAATAGTAAAGTAATCAAAACTATGAAATAACATAAATTGAACTATGGGAATTATGTTGTGACTAAACAAAATCCAAAACAAATCAAAACTGTTATATTTTAGCATCTTTAAAGTAGTCACATTTTGTCTAGAATTTGCACGCATGTACTGTTGACATTTTCTCAACTAACTTCTTGAGTTATCACCCTGGGATGCTTTTTAAACAGGATTGAAGGAGTTCCCATCTATGTTGGGCACTTGTTGGCTGCTTTTCTTTATTATTTGTCCAAATCATCAATTTCAAAAACCTTTTTTTTTTTATTAAATGTATTTTTTATAATGAAATAAATTAATATTGTGGTATATTTGTGTCTACAAAACTAATTTCAAACATGTAAGCAAATGCCTTCAGATTTTTAAGATCGTGAGAAACATTTCAATCAAGTGTTTTAAAAGTTTTGACCAGTAGTATATATATATATATATATATATATATATATATATATATATATATATATATATATATATATATAATATTTATTTGTGATGTGACATCCAGCTTTTGATACTTAGGACCACTGAAGGACTTGTGCATAATATATATAAATATATATATATATATATATATATATATATATATTACATTTATTCTCTTATATTTGTATCAATTCTGGAAGGGTTGTGAAAACTTATGTGACAAAGGGGGAATGCAAATTTGTGCACTGAAATATATATATATATATATATATATATATATATATATATATATATATATATATATATATATATATATATATTAAACACAAATCATATCATATCAAGCATAGATTAATGAGTTATCAGCTGTCTTTTCTTTGGCTTTCTATTTTGTTTTAGAAGAACAATCTAAATCGAGCAATTATGTGATGTGACATCTAAAACAGCCATTTGGCTCCAAAATGTTTCAGTTTCGTCAATCTTAGTCTGGAGCCCTGTTTGTAATATGTAGTGTAGCTAACTATTTTTCAAAAGAGTACCTTGACTGTAGTTAAACTACTTTAAATGATGAGTAGAATGTAGCTGCACACAACACTGCAGCTAACTCACCATCTCTTCTCACTATAAGACAAAAGGGATGCCTTGTCATCAAAATGTGTAGATGAATGAAGCTTTTATCTCATAATGATGGTGTCAGAGTTTTCTTATAAAGAAATATAATGATGATACTGTAATTGGTTGGGACAGCTCTTAAAGCATGTAAAACAGCTCTCTTGCACTAAGTTATGAAAGTGTGTCCCTTAAGGGTTTGTGTTAGCAATAATGGGTATTAGCATATCAAATTTCACCTCTGTGAAGTGGGACTAATATCCATTATTAGCGTATGTGCAGTATTAGCCATGGGAATTACTTTGATACGTGTGTGCTTTTCAGACAAACAGCCTCCCTGCCAAGTCAGGCAGATGAACGCTTCCCTCTATATTTCAATGACTTCTTTCTCTGGCACAATGCTGCCAGTGGCCCTGAGCTCTGGCTTCAAGCTTCAGAAGAGTGAGTCACACAATACCCCAGCTACACAGTCCTCTCCCTGAGCTCCTCGGTGACAGCAGGCCCAAACTGCATGGTGAACAGTCTGGACCAACATGAAGAGAAACATCATTGTCTGTCTTTTAATTACTATCAAGATAAACAAAATGAGAGGATTAGAGAGTTTCCAGGCAACTTGACCATCTGTTCATCTATAAAATTAACAAAAATTCTACATTTTGTGAATCCTCACTCATCAATTATCACAGAAATGTAAGCGCAGCGTAGTTCTAGCAGGAAGACTAGCAGCTGTACATCATCACACCATTGGCTGGGTAATAGCCAATCGCATGTAAGCTATTGATTTAGAAGTCTGCTCACAATCTATCACATTGCAGTTTCAGTGTGCTAACATGAACATCAGACAACCACCAGGCTCCTCGCCCCTGCCTCCTATCTCCGGCAGGATATGACGTTCCGAGTACAACTCCCTCGGACCGCCTGATGGGGCCTACGCCAAAGAGAGACATTATTTTTCTGTTTTACATTCATCAAATAAATGAGCAATTATGTGATATATGGCATCTTAAACCTCACTCAAGCCTGCGTATCTTCCCGATAGAAGTTCTCTTATGCTTATGTTCCAAAAATGACATCAGGACCAGTTGGTTAAAAGTAATTGCAAAACTGGCTAAGAACAGTGAAGTTAGTTCTGGTCTAGCATTGTTTGTTTACGGATGCCATTTGGTTTGATATTTTGTCATGATATTCAATTAAATTTATATATTTTAAGTGTGGCTAAGTGTCTGAATGCTTTTTGGGGCCACAGTAAACGTCTCGGTTACGTATGTAACCTCCGTTCCCTGATGGAGGGAACGAGACGTCGTGTTGAAGAAGCGACACTAGGGGTCTCTCTTGAGCGCCGAATATGCCTCTGATCTATGAAAAAAGGCCAATGAGAGTTGGCAAACAGTATTTACATACCCCGCCCCGGATATGGATATAAAGGCAAGGGAAATATGCTCGTTTATTCAGGAATTTTCTGAGGAGCCGGGAGTTTTCCGGCCACCTCAGCGGCTCGGCTCAGCGACGTGGCCAGGAAGACACGACGTCTTGTTCCCTCCATCAGGGAACGGAGTTTACATCCGTAACCGAGACGTTCCCCGTCTGTCGCTCACTTCGACGTCACGTCGAAGAAGCGACACTAGGGGTCCACTTCAAATCACGCCATGCGCTGAGCCGTGTACGTGTGCTGCTGACACAGAAGTGGGCAGGTATTTCACAGGAGTCCGCGTAGGAATCCTGATCTGTGGAGCACCTATTCCAGTAGGGGTAGCCTGGGGTACCCATAGTGGATTGGGTAGGCGAGTTCCTCCACTGAACTGCGGACTCAAGAGGGCTAGGGAGGAATCAACCAGGAACCTAAAGGGGTCTCCTGGGAAGAAGGCGCACTGTTTTACCTTGGCAGATTCACCCGGTCAGACTGTCGACGTGTACCGAGTTCTACGGGCTCGGACCTGAGAAAACATGGGACGAGACTGACTCAACCCTGAGATTGTAAAATCTCGCAAAGGTGTTAGGTGTTGCCCGGCCCGCAGCTCTGCAAATGTCTGCTAGGGAGGTGCCCCTAGCCAGTGCCCATGAGGATGCCACAGTCCTGGTAGAGTGGGCTCGAACCCATAGGGGGGGTGGCACGGCCTGGGTGTGATAGGCCAACAGAATGGCGTCCACCACCCAGTGGGACAGCCTCTGTTTGGAGACAGCGTTCCCTTTCTGCTGTCCCCCAAAGCAGACAAAGAGCTGCTCAGAGTGTCTGAAGCTCTGGGTGCGTTCCAGGTAGGCACGCAAAGCATGTACCGGACACAGCAGTGAGGGGGCTGGGTTGGCCTCCTCCCGGGGCAGCGCTTGCAGGTTCACTACCTGATCTCTGAAGGGCATGGTAGGAACCTTGGGCACATAGCCCGGTCAAGGTCTTAGGATTACATATGTGTCTGCCGGACCAAACTCCATGCAAGTGTCGTTAGTAGAGAACGCTTACAGGTCCCCGACCCTCTTGATGGAGGCGAGCGCGATCAGCAGGGCAGTCTTTAGGGAGAGGGCCCTGAGTCCGGCTGATTCTAGCGGCTCGAAGGGGGATCTCTGAAGACCGACGCGGACCACCGAGAGATCCCAGGAGGGGAACAGGTTTGGCCGGGAGGGATTTAGCCTCCGGGCACCTCTTAGGAACCTGACGATTAAGTCATGCTTACCCAGGGACTTGCTGTCTACTGGGTCGTGGTGAGCTGCAATAGCGGCAACATACACCTTCAAGGTGGAAGGGGTCAGCCTCCCCTCCAACCTCTCCTGTAGGAACAGGAGCACTGACCTAACTGCACACCTCTGTGTGTCTTCTGCCCAGGAAGAACACCAATTCACGAACAGATGCCATTTCAGGGCGTAGAGTTGCCTGGTAGAAGGGGCTCTGGCTTGGTTGATTGTGGCTACGACCGTGGGTGGTAGACCAGGGAGGGGCTGTCGCGAGGAGTACAAGGTCCGAGAACAATACACAGTGGCATTGAACGTCCTTTTCAGGACGTGTCTTTTTAAAGATGCCATTCAACCCCTGTGTAGTTCCTGGAAATGCGTACTTGCGCAGCCCCACTGGCCAGCTGTGTGCCAGTGCATCTGAGGCGGTGTTGAGGCAGAATGGAGACGTGGAAGTATGCATCCTTCAGGTCTACCGCTGCGAACCAATCTAGATGCCGGACGCAGGTTAAGATGTGTCTCTGCGTGAGCATTTTGAACGGGAGTTTGTGCAACGCTTGGATGAGAACTCGCAGGTCCAAGATTGGTCGTAAGCTGCCGCCTTTCTTGGGTACGATGAAGTAAGGGCTGTAGAAACCCTTCTTCATCTCGGTTGGAGGGACAGGCTCTATCGCGTCTTTGAACAAAAGAGAAGCGATTTCTGTGCGCAGGGACTGGGCATGTTCGCCGTGTACTGTGGAAAAGCGGATGCCCATGAAGGGTATTTGAATGAATTGCGTAACCGAGTCGAATAGTCCGGGCCAGCCAGCGAGATGGGTTGGGAAGTGAAAGCCATTCGTCCAACCTCTGCGCTAGGGGCACCAAAGGGACAATTAATTTTGACGTACCCGGCGGGGCTTCGCAGCAGGGCAGAGCAGGTAGGGCAGAGTTGGGCGGTGACAGGGCGACCCAAGGCTGGGGTGCTGAGAAAAGTCTCAAAGCACTTACCTTGCTCCGCACACCTGGCAGGGGGCGGGTTGGTGACTGAGGAGGAGGTCCAGGGTAGGCGTCCTCTAGACTCGTCGGAACCGGCCGGCCGGGGAACAGTCATGGGAGACGGGTGGTCTGTGTCCAGGAAGCCGGGACTATTGAGATCTGGTGGCAAAGTGCTGTGAGAACAGCATTTGCGGGCCAGGTGACCCAGAGACAGCTCTTTTATTGAGAATGTGGGTACTGCAACCCCATCTAAGGGGGGCGGCAAATGAAAATTGTTTGAAAACAAAAGATTCTCCTCCCGGCCCTCCACCGGGGGACAGAGCGGTCTCACCACCTCTGGAGCTAACATTTCTGTCGCTGGGTCATCCATCTCAGGAGCGCCTGGGAGCCTTACGGGTCTTCGAGGGGGTCCGAGAGAGGGGGGCGTCTGCTTCTGGTGGTGTGCTCGACGCTTGGGCTGAGAGCTGGGTCCAGGTTGAGGCGGAGCAGATTTCTTGGCCACAGGGGACACCCTCGGTGAGCAGACGGGGCAGTGGGCGTGGCGGCATGTTTGCGGCGCGGCAGGATATTTGAGATGGCCTCTGTCTGCTTTTTCACCGCAGAGAACTGCTGGGCGAAGTCCTCGACGGTGTCGCCAAAGAGGCCAAACTGGAAGACAGGGGCGTCGAGGAAGTGAGCTTTATCGGCCTCACGCATCTCGACCAGGTTGAGCCATAGATGACGTTCCTGGACAACAAGGGTGGCCATCGCCTGCCCGAGTGCTTGTGCGGTGACCTTCGTGGCTCTGAGGGCGAGGTCGGTCGCTGAGCACAGTTCCTGCAGCACACCGGGGTCAGGGCTACCCTCATGCAGATCCCTTGTGCAGACTTGTAGGATGGCCATGGCGTGCAAGCCGGAAGCGGCCTGTCCCGCGGTGCTGTAGGCTTTGATGTTTAACGAGGGTGTCATCCTACAGGCCTTGGAAGGGAGTATAGGGCGCCCGTGCCAGGTGGTAGGGTTACCGGGACATAGATGGAGCGCAACGGCCCTATCCACCTGGGGAATCGCCATATACCCTTGGGCCGTTCCGCCGTCGAGTGTAGCAAGAGTGGACGAGCAGGGCTTTTGACGAAGGGAAAGCGGGGCTCTCCATGAAGATGTCAGCTCATCGTGCACTTCGGAAAAACGGGACCCGGGGGGGACCAGGAACCAGGAACCAGTCATCCAGCCATGACGGGTGTGGGGAGGACAGAGGGTTCCATTCCAACCCCACACTGACCCCGGGCAAGCATGTCGGACATCTGTGCATCAGCCTCAGCCTGGGCGTGCTGGCCCGAAGGCGGCAGCCCAGGGGAGGCGTCAGCGTCAGACACTGAATGAATGTAAGACGCCGCACTCTCCGATGGAGTGGCGAGCTCATCCACCTCGAGCTCCAGAGGATAGGCAGACCGGCCCGGAGGCGAGTCGCCGTTGCCTCGAGCAAGGACGGGGGTCAACGAGCGTGTCAGGGGGCGGGTGGTCCAAGGGGGCGTACCCGGCAGAGCTGCACCCGCTGCCCTCCCCAAATCGCCTCCATCGCCAGCCGCATCGTCCTCAATCCTGTGGGAAGAAGGAGCGACAAGGGGGGTTTTCTATTGAAAGCGCGCTGCGACCGCAACATTGCCATGGTCATGCTCTCGCAGTGAGAGCATGAACCATCCACAAACGCTGCCTCGGTGTGATCGGCGCCCAGACACACGAGACTGCGCCTGTGGCCGTCTGAAGTGTAGAGCACTCTACCGCATCCAGGAATTACACAGGGGTTGAATGGCATCTTTAAAAAGACGCGTCCTGAAAAGGACGTTCAACGCCGCTGTGTATTGCTCTTTCAGAGAATTAAACTCTTACAGAGAAAATTACTCTTTATAGGAAAACTCTTTTAACTCTGCACTGTAGTAGCGCCCAGGGCTAAACTGCACGCCGTGCAGAGAAAAGAAAAGTTGCTGAAGTGCGCCGTAGATCCAACAGCAAAGCAGAGCGTCAGAGGATAGAAGCAGGAAACAGTTGTGTCACTCGCAGCTGGCTGCATACACGACCATCGGCTCCGAAGAAAATTACTGAATGAACGAGCGTATTTCCCTCGCCTTTATATCCATATCCGGGGGCGGGGTATGCAAATACTGTTCGCCAACTCTCATTGGCTTTTTTTCATAGATCAGAGGCATATTTGGCGCTCAAGAGAGACCCCTACTGTCGCTTCTTCGACACGACATCGAAGCAAGCGACAGATGGGGAACTATATATTTATTGAGTGTAATAAAATGTAATTATAAAAACAAAATATGAAAAGCAAAATAACAGATATCAGTGATAATTATGCCATACAGGTTGTTTTCTTTTCCTGGTAGGAATTCACTGTAGTGATATTAAATTATTTGAGTTATAAAGGAAGAGTTCAATATCTGAAGATATTGCTAAAACAATAAGATAACACTTGATGAGTGTTTTCAATATTGCATTATAACAGCTATCTACCACAGTATATTAGATGAGTCCAACAAGCCGAGGCATTATAACCAAGCATAGGTGTAATACTTTGATGAATGTGTGCGTTCTGGAATGTTCTACCGGAATAATAACCCTCGCTCCAATCCTGTTCTATCTCTTGTGTTGCACGGTTTCCGTGGAAACAAGTTATTGCTACCAGAAACAAAGATACTCTCCAAGGGCAAATGCACAGACTTCAACAGGTTTCATGCCTACACTTCTTGTCAAGACCTCCCCAGAAAGAGAAAAGAAAAGATTAATGGAGTCATTTTGTCTAAACCACATTTATAGCCCCTTCGCCCAGAGATAATGGTCATATGGTTGCACCTGCTCTGTTGCAAACACCCCACATCTTTCTAGTTGTCATCAAGCTGATGTTTCCTTGTTTTCTAAAATGAATATTATCAGAATGGGTTGTCAAATAGATTTAGTATATTTGTCATTCTGATTTTGCTTCATGATTTGCTAAGAAAGCGGTTAAGGTTTTCATACAGAGATAGTTTACCTAAAAAAATATTTAATCTGTTAGTCGCACTTATGTTGTCCAAAACTCATCTGACTTTTTATCTTCCCTGGAACACAAAATAAGATGTTATGCAGAATGTTTGCCCCGTTCCCCATTAATTTTCATTGTATGGGAAAAAAAAAGAAAAATTAGAAATGATGACTGATACTGTGAATGATGATTCTACCTAAAGTCTTCTTTTGTGTTCACCAGAAAAAAAGAAAGTCAGATGGGTTTATTTACTATTTTTGAACTTTCAAAACAGTGAAAGAAGTTGCTATAACATGAATGAATGTGCATTCTTGCAAATAATTGCAAAATGGAACATTTATGAATATGGAATATGTTGCTTTCTCAATTTCTTTATACATTCCCAGATGCTGTACTTGCTCAGCATGAGGTAAGCAGTTTGCCGGTTCTGACTGTCATTTTCATCACTTGGCACGGAGTAAATTCAATCTGCTCAACAGCTTAATCATCAGGCATGTGTTAACATGACAAGAGATTTGTGCATTGTAGGATTCTGTCTGGAATGCCTGTCTGGACTATGTGGGTGATTTAAATATGAATAATAGCTGCTTC
This sequence comes from Moxostoma hubbsi, assembly GCA_032164185.1. NCBI lineage: Eukaryota > Metazoa > Chordata > Actinopteri > Cypriniformes > Catostomidae > Moxostoma > Moxostoma hubbsi. The sequence continues at coordinate 30,036,610 of JAVLUX010000009.1, forward strand.
TTTATTGATTTATGAAAATACAGATATTTCAGAGAAAACTAAACCAAAATGGGAAAAACAGAACCACAATAGGCCTGTTCCTAAACCTAGTTATCTGCCTACTGCCTACATAGGTAGCTGCCTTCTAAGGCAGCATCCTAATGAAAATGGAAACTCATGTGACCAAATAGGAACAGTCTACATAAGAAGATATTCCACCTGCCACACAAATAACTCTCCACACGGGAGACTGAAGTTAACATGTAGGTTCAAAATAGTGCACCTTTCTGGAATTAGTGTGATGCCCTAAAATACATGAAATTATTTAGTACACACTAACATTGTTTTTTTATTAACATTTTTTATTGATTCCATACTCAAATTAACACAATCAGTACATGAAAACACGGAATCAGCATTTATCCATATATGCCCACCACCCCCCCTCCCTCTGATCACCCAACATACATTCCAGTGGTCAGACATTGTATAACAACAGACAAACATATAAACAGACAGACCAAAGAAAATACTCAATGACATAAAAATACATTTAAAAAAATACAAACAAAAAAAAAATGACCAACCAAAAAGAAAGTGTTTAACATATTAATTAATTTACATATATTTAATAACTTTTAAAACTATGAGTCACTCTCCACTGCCCCTCCCCAAGTGTCCTCCAAAAAGGCCAAATAGTTGCCCCACCTTTTATCAAACAACCCCCAGTTGCCTAACCTTCTATACGACACCTCCTCAAATGTCGCCACCCTGCCCATCTCTGTGCACCACTCCTGAAATGAAGGTGCTCCAGCCGACTTCCATCTCCTAAGGATGACCTGCCTGCCAATCATAACACTTGCTAGGACCCATTTTTTTTATGAAATTATCCCCTATAATAATGACCGCCAATCAGAGTCTGGGGCAAAATTAAATTTGACTGCTCAATATATCACACATAAAACTGAACCCTTATCCAAAATTCTTGGATCTTACCACACCACAAATAAACATGGGTTATGTGCCCATCTTCTGATTAACATCGCCAGGAGGTGGGTGTGTCTTTAAGGCAAAAGCAGTAATCACCAAAAGCAGTAATCACCACTTCCAGACTATTTGCCGCTTTAGGGGGGTGTATGCTACTCCCAAAAATAGTACAAAGCAGGTAGCACAGCTGTAAATGCCTAAAGAATTGAGACCTCGAATCCCAAAATGTTGAACAATATTTTCAAAAGATCTGAACCCTCCATTCTCATATAGATCACTGAGTGTATTAACCTCCCTCACAATCCACTACATAATACATAATAATAATAAAACAAAATCTTGGGGAGGCCTAGCCCACCTTTGTCAATAGTTGCCTATGCAATTTACTGAGATGTAATCTGGGATGTTTACCATTCCAAATGAAGGTAAACATTTGCTTTCACATTCACAAGTGAATTTTCAGTGACCCGGTCCACACGGCTGCAACATGAATACCACAAGATGACTTACTCCATTAAGTTTTGAAGAACATCTTTATGAAGAGCATTGCTTGCTGTGGGCATGTGAATGTTTATGACCATCCTTAGCATATATTCTCAATTTGGCCAGAAATATCAGTGCAAAAGCAACCTTCCGTTGATGTAAACGTTTCTTGCATTCCTTGAATTGATCATGTTTCTCTCTTGTCAAGTTCGCAAAGTCTGGGAACAAGAAAATTCTGTGGTTCTTCCAAGAAATTCTTCCTTTGCTCCTTGCCTTGCGTAAAACAAGATCTTTATCAGATGATCTCAGAAATTGGGGCCTGTCTCCCTCCGTGGATCGCAGAGTCGGAACTCTATGAGCTCGCTCGTTTTCCAGCTTATGCCTGCCATGTCAAGCAGCTCCAAATCCACCTTGGTTACTAGCAGATTAGCATATTAGTCCCTCTCCAATGACCTCAACATCTCCCACTCTTGTAACCACATCAGTAAACTTCGCCTCCATGGCAGTGATCGATCGACATATCGGGAGCAAGGGCGCAAGATCCTCCAAGTCAGCAATGACCTTCCTCAGCATTGCTGACATGTTCAGTATCTCCCGGACGAATATTTTGATTTCTTTGGCATATTGTCCTCCTAGAACAGTTATGGAACAGAGTGTATCGAATTCACTGATTTATGTCATAAAAAGTATTAAAATTGACACCATTCACACGTCCGATCCTCGCATGGCATCACATGACTCTCCCACACTGACATTGGTTAAAACAACATAGACATATGACAACTCATAATAATTTGTTCGAGATGGCAAAATTGTAAGATATCTTATGACTAGCCTTGAATGAAAAGGTTCAAATTTTCAACATAATAATCAACAACCAGAATTTCATACAGGCATTACATTTGACTTCTGTCCAACACTTTTTAGGTTTAGGATTTGAGTAAGGTGGCAGATTTCATGGTTAGATTTAGGTTTGGGGTTAAACTTAGGAAAAACCGTAATAACATTGTTCGTTGGTTTAAAATGTATTAAGTTGCTCATTTTTGTAAATGCTGACTCTTCTAATAGCTATCTTGACATATTATTCCATATTGTCATGAGATCAGGTTAGATCAAATCAGCTCATCGCAATATATTCATAGATTGCTTTCTCCATGAAAGAAACATGTGATGATGCCTTAGAATTTGGCAAAAACTAGGTAACTTAAGAGGCAGTAGAGGCAGTTTTTTCAGTGTCTCGTGTAGGGGCTTCAGAGTTTTTAGATGCCTTTTCAGGTTAAAAAGAACTTCATCTGTTAAAAATGCAAATTGAGACAACCGAGTTCTGCTCTACTCTAGAAAACTACCTCTAGTTCTTTGCAGCACAATGACTCAGTGACTAAGTTTTGAATCAAAGCTAATGAGTCATGCCAAGACAGGGCTATGTAATTACCCCCCATCAATTTCAAGAAACAATGTAATGGGTAACACAGATAATATGGTTTGTTGGGTAATACCTCATTCACATAATTGATGGGAAGTGAATGCTAAACGGGAGTGAATAAACACCTGTAGAATAAACACATTTTCATCAGTATATAGATGAATACAGATCGGATGTATTTGTATCCACAAGCAACAGGTACATTTGTTAAAGTTGTCTTATTGCAGTCATTGTAAAACACCCTGCACCTTTTTCTAATATTAAGACAAATTTGCTTCTCCCCAGGACTCCAACTATTACGAGTCGTGATGTTTGTGCAGGGAAGAGTGGGTGTGAGAGTAAGAGAAATGCTGAGAGAGAGAGAGATAGAGAGAGAGAGAGAGCAGTTGGGGGTGGGGGTTTCGGGTTGGTAGGTTTTCTCTGATGTAAAATGTCACATGCAAACTCTCAGCGAAGGATACCCGTTAGATTAGTCATGAGGTGAGAGGTGGATCAGAGCCAGACATGACGTTATGAAGCTGGTGGAAGTGACCGCACTGAGAGGGGAAGAGTTATTGATACAGATGGCTTTTTGTTCCTTTGCCTTTAAAATTGGGCTTCTTTAGATATTTACGTGTTTCCTTCAGTCTGGGAATTTTTACGTATTAAATTGATCCTTTCGACAAAGCTAAGAATGATACAGACATTGTAGCTGTGTGACATTACACAAAATCAATGCAACACTATGTGTTAGTGACCTTTATTGCTGCAATATTTTTTGTCAAACCTGTCAAGAGTACACACTTTGAGGCCATACCACTCATTTCGGTGGCTAACCTCTGCCACTGGTAGACAGATCGTCTCTGGGCAGCACAATGTAAGCGTCCACGGGGTGTAATGCATCTGGAAACTGTAATATTTTACAGCCTTCAGGGATGACAACAGGGACAGGTGTCATATTTTACCTGAAAAGCTTTCTTTAGTAAGTACTTCATCTTCTACAAGCCCTCATACATTTTTTTGAGCTGGATTTCCATTCTCCTATTATCACTGAATAGCCCTATCATCAAAGCGCTGATATTATCAGGGACTCTGGGTGCCATGGCCATTATCTGTTAATGTGCCCTTTTGACATGTGTCATTACAGGGGGAATGATCACCTGCACACAGACAGCCCAAGAACTATAGAATGAGTGAATGTGTGGTACACTTCTGAATTTACTCATTCAATCAGGACAGGGTGCAAATTATATTTACATATAATTTACAAATATATGTAAATTCTTATGCAGAACACAAAAGACAAATGGCTTGTTTTAATGACTTAATTGACTTAAATTTAAAATGACTTTTCTAGAACAATTACTTCAATTCACCAAATTCAGAAATGACTTGAATTCACTTAAAGAAATGACTTATATTTTGAGATGTTTCTCACCAAATCTTAACTTATGTCATCAGAAGACTTGGAAAACAATGCATTGGCTGCATTATTTATTTACATTTTTTATTTAAATTGAGTCACCATCAACTGATATTGTATTGAAACGACATATATTTATTAAAACATCTCCTTTTGTGTTCAGCATAAGAAACATAGTCTTATGTGTTTGGAATGACATGAGGGTGAGTAAATTGTGACACAAAGCATGAACCTCATCGATGAACTTCAGAACAAAAGTTCGGGAGGGGTGTTAAAAAGTGCATCAGCCTTAATTTTACATATTGTGTTTCAACAGCTCATGCAACATAATACAATTTTTATATAATTAGGGCCAAAGCACAGAGGTGCGAGGACCCTATTGTATCTGCTCCGTTTATTATTATTATTAGGGCCAGAGCACCGATGGTGCAAGGACCCTGTTGTTCTTCTAGGCATTTATTATTATTATTATGGCCCAAGCACCAATGGTGCGTGGACTCTATTGTTCTTCTAGGCATTCAATGGGGCCCAAGCACTGAAAGTGTGGAGCCCTATTGTTCTTCTAAGGATTCTTATTCTTATTATTATTATTATGCTTCTTTTCAAGGTTTTCGGTACTTTTGGGGTACATAACGTGTGAAAACTCTTGAAAGTTTGCACACACATCAGAGTTGCTGGCCATTAGGGTGTGGCAGAGTTGTAGGTGTGGGGTGCAGAAGGGGCTCTTCGGTGCCAACTAGAACATTGGCATGTTCAGGGGGCTATCTAGCACATCACTTTTGAGGTACAGTCACCAAATTTGTACACATATAGATCTCATCAAGCCGGACATCTTTCGCACTGACAGTCATAGGCTCTGCCCAAAAGGAAGTTGGCATTTTGGATTGTTTGAAAAATGCATCCTGATGATTTTTAAATACTCCTCCCAGGGATTTAATGGTACAGGTACCAAATGTGGGTGACATCTTGCCAAGCCATTGACGATGCTAAATTGCGAAGGGATTTTTGATATATCGAACGGTGTTGCCATGGCGAAGCGACAAATAAAATGTAAAAAAAATGGAATAAGGAAAAGTCTCATAACTTCTGAATGCAGAAAATTAAAAACATCAAAATTGAGCCAAATGTTTGTACTTGAGGGCTGATCACTTTGATGTAACTATTGTAGGACACGGTCGTAGTGCCACCAACTGGCGGAAGGAAGTGTGTCACTTTTAACAGACGTTGAAAAATCCCTTTAATGTTAGCCTGAATTGCTTAAAAAAAAATACAGATTAATGTCAAGGCATTGCACATTTTAAATTCTGAAGGGTTTCTTGATATCATAAATACTGTTGAAATGGCAATTCATTAAATGTCATCATCCTTTTTGTGCATATTCACATGTTTTGAGGTATTTGGCATAATTTAATTTTAAAGTTTAATGTTAATAAATATATTTATTACATGTTATATATATAAAATATAATAAAAATATCAACTGAAATTTAAAAATACAAGAAAACCCATGTCTAATCCACTGTCTGTTAATTATCTGACAATTACAAGAAATGTCCAATAGAGATGTAACGTTTAGGAAGAAGTCAAGAGAGCTGGATCTAGGTGCGGCTAAGGATTTTAATTAAAGATAATCAAATACAAATAACGGGTAGACACAGGAACAAATAAAACATGCATGATGGGAAAACAAGAACAAGAACAGGATCAGGAACAGGATCAGGAACAGGAACAGGAACAGGAACAAAACACGGGTGGTCTAAATACATACAACAACTGACAATGAATGATAAAACAACAGGGCTTTAAATACACAAAGGTTAATGACTAAATGAAACACAGGTGAGAACAATGAAGGACAGCTGGCAGAGATGAGAGCAGGGGATGATGGGAAGTGTAGTCCATGGAACAGATGACAGAGGAGAAACACAGGCCAGTGAATCGTGACATAGCCCCCCTTCTAAGGAGCGGATTCTAGACGCTCCACAAAAGCACAGAAACAAAAAACAAATTGTCCATGGAGTGAAGGGGAAAACATATGGTTTGTGGCGGGACAAGGGGCAAACAGGCAGTCCAAGGGGGCACAAGAGGCAAGGGGATGAGAGGAACCTGGGTCAGGAGGCCTGGGAGGAGGCCACAGGATGGGGACTGGGTCAGGAGGCCTGGGAGGCAGCCACAGGAAGGGGACTGGTTCAGGAGGCCTGGGAGGAGGCCACAGGATGGGGTCTGGGTCAGGAGGCCTGGGAGGCGGCCACAGGACGGGGTCTGGGTCAGGAGGCCTGGGAGGCGGCCACAGGACGGGGACTAGGTCAGGAGGCCTGGGAGGCAGCCACGGAATGGGGACAGGGTCAGGAGGTCAGGGAGGAGGCCACAGGACAGGGTCAGGAGGACAGGGAGAAGGCCACAGGACAGGGAACATGGGAAGCTCTGGAGGCGGAGACGTGAAAGGCGGAGCCCTGGAAGGCTCGGGAGGCGGAGCCATGGAAGGTGGAGCCCTGAAAGGCAGAGCCCTGGAAGGCTCAGGAGGCGAAGCCATGGAAGGTGGAGCCCTGAAAGACTCGGAAGGCGGAGCCCTGGAAGACTCGGGAGGCGGAGCCCTGGAAGACTCGGGAGGCGGAGCCTTGGAAGGCTTGAGAGGTGGAGCCGTGGAAGGCTCGGCAAGTGGAGCCATGGAAGGCTCTGGAGGCGGAGCCGTGAAAGGTGGAGCCCTGGAAGCTTCGGGAGGCAGAGCACTGGAAGGCTCGGGAGGCGGAGCCATGGAAGGCGGAGCCCTGGAAGACTCGGAAGATGGAGCCATGGAAGGCGGAGCCCTGGGGACTGGGGAACAGAAGCCCTTCTTCTTCTCCTCCTCCTCCGGATGGACGAGGCTGTGAACGCTGGCTCTGGAACGGATGAGGCTGTGAACGCTGGCTCTGGGACGGACGAGGTTGTGAACGCTGGCTCTGGGACAGATGAGGCTGTGAACACTGGCTCTGGGACGGATGAGGCTGGCAACGCTGGCTCTGGGATGGACGAGACCTCCAGCTCATTGGCCGTGGCAGGCGTGGGCGTTGGCTCATTGGCTGTGGCAGGCGTGGGTGTTGGCTCGTTGGCCGTGGCAGGTGTGGGTGTTGGCTTGCTGGCCGTGGCAGGCGTGGGCGTTGGCTCGTTGGCTGTGGCAGGCGTGGGCGTTGGCTTGTTGGTCGTTGCAGTCATGGAATGCTCAGAAGCTGAAGCCGGGATTGAGAGAGGTGGTTCCTCTGCAGCGAGTGTCTCCAAGACTAGCCTTGCATACTCCTTTCATGTGTAATCACTGGTCTCTGGCAATTCCCTCCATCAACGTGTTGGTAGTCCGATTTGATAGATGGTTTTCAGGGATTCGTCATCAAAACCGGTCTGGATGGCAATGGTGGAGAAGAAATGGGAGAACCTCAAATTGTTAAATCCGCCTGGCTTAGTTCAGTGAGGTACGCCGCTAGATCTATTTTACGGTCAGTTGTTCTGTAACGTTTAGAAAGAAGTCAAGAGAGCTGGATCTAGGTGCGGCTAAGGATTTTAATAAAAGATAATCAAATACAAATAACGGGTAGACACAGGAAGAAATAAAACATCCACGATGGGAAAACAAGAACAGGAACAGGATCAGGAACAGGATCAGGAACAGGAACAAAACACGGGTGGTCTAAATACATACAACAACTGACAACGAATGATAAAACAACAGGGCTTTAAATACACAAAGGATAATGACTAAATGAAACACAGGTGAGGACAATGAAGGACAGCTGGCAGAAATGAGAGCAAGGGATGATGGGAAGTGTAGTCCATGGAACAGATGACAGGGGAGAAACACAGGCCAGACAACAGTGAATCGTGACAAAAGGGCATCCAAGCTCCATTGTTGAATGATTCCCAACAGTTCTGAGTCTAAGTACAGAATGGGCAGGGAATGAGTTCATGTTGGTTGAGGTCTTTTGCAGTCAAATCCCATAGCGAAAATGCAAACAATGTGTCCCTACTCAATATATACATCAACTGAGGTGTGGATTAGGACCTTTAACCCATTCCAGCCGGAGCATTCAACTTTGGGAACAATTATTCCCATAGTTCCTGTCTCAGATTCTTCGCCGTACATTCACCGATTTTATTTCTGAAATCTGCCAGATACTCATGACAATATAAGCTAAAGGCAAATATGATTGGTTAAGGGGTGAATACTGGCGTGAATAATAAATGTATCATCATCATCGTCATCCTTCATTTGCCTGGGTGGAGACAGAGGGGATATCCCGGGAGATTTAAGTGTTGGATTTACTGCTTCAAATTGAAAACAGAAGCGATCTTTCAAGGTAAGAGTCAAGTCAAGTCAATTTTATTTGTATAGCGCCTTTCACAACACAGCTTTACAGAAGATCAGGCATTAACAGATGATAAAACTGTAATGTCTATAATGTTGATGAATCATCATTGTGTAAGAATGTTATTTAACATGTGTTGTCAATATTGTCTATTGAAAGTCAAAACGTTTTAGTTAAGAAGCATTTATTTGTAGGAGTAACACTAGTTATTTCTGGAAAAAATGACATGACCGTCTTTGTTCATCGGACAGGCAGCTAGCCTCTATTTTTAAGCAAATTTATGTGAAACTTGCTAAATAAACATTAGCTAGGAATATACACATTTAGCTAAATATCAATAACTTTTTTGGCCAATTTTGTCGCTTGTGGAAGATAGTCAAACCTTTTTAGTTACAAAGCATTTATTTGTTGTAGCGCTGCTAAATATTTTCTTCCTGGAAAAAACTTGAACATCATCAGTGAGCCTCAGCTCTTTATATAATTTTTTTTGGCAGTTTCTGTGAAACATGCTAAATAAAGATTAACCAGCAATGCTATGTACAGTTTTAACTGAATATCAATCACTTTTTTGCCAACGATGTAGCTTGTGAAAAATCCACTGTGGCACGGTGGAGGGCGGGACCGGCGCGTGATTGCGCACGCCCGGTCCCGTATCGGGCTGATTGAGCCGGCAAGAGGGTTAAAAGGCCACTCGCAGACGGCGATCGGGAGAGAGAGCTTAATCAGCCCGATACGGGACCGGGCATGCGCAATCACGCGCCGGTCCTGCCCTCCACCGTGCCACACTCCTCCCCCGTTCTCTCAGGCTGGGGACCCCCGGCCTGACGTACATCCCCTGGGGGGGGGGGGGGGGGGGGCGCCTCCCGCGCGGTCTGCCGGCGGGTCATTCCCATCAACCTGGACGAGGGAGGGGCAAGGGGAGGGAAACAACCATTAAAAATAAGGGGGGGGGGAGGGTTCCTGCACTGGGCAGTACCTCCCCTCCCATAAACACCATAATTTTAAAAAAAGAGGGAAAAGGCCACCGCAGAGTGGTATCGAGAGAGAGAGGAGAGAGAGATTAAAGAAACGAAAGAAAAAAAAACGTACTCGCCGGTTCTCTGATACGTCGCAGCTCGTTCCTCAGCCACTTCTCCACCCTCTTCAGGACAGCAGCCGCGCCTCTCCGGGCAGATCGGAGGCAGTCCTCAGCCCCTGGCGGACGGAACGCCCCGCCGCATTCCCGGGGTATCGAAGGGGCCTCCCCCCGCCCCTGGCAGCGGTTCTCCCGCTCCCGCTCCAGTCGGCGGCGAGCCCCTCCCCGCACGTGGTCGGCAGTCTCCAACCCCGCCGCGTTCCAGCGGCTACTAGGGAACTCCCCCGCCCCTGGCAGCGGCCCTAACCGCTCCAGGCGGTCGGCCAGGAGCCCCTCCTCCCCTCGCGGTCGGCGGCCGTTCCTCCGCGTCCAGGCGGCTGGGCTCCTCCGTCCCCCGGCAGATGGCCGCGGCTGCTCCATTGAGAAGTGGCGAGAACTCCGCTACGGCGTATCCCTCTTCCTTCCCGGGTTTCGGCACCAATGTAACACAGATCATAATTCATGGGCAAGGAAGAGGCGAGAAACCGGCTTGTCAACATAAATCATAATTTAATTAAGAACTTAAAACAAACATTTAGGACAGCAGACGTCTGCTGATTAAGCTCTCTCTCCCGATCGCCGTCTGCGAGTGGCCTTTTAACCCTCTTGCCGGCTCAATCAGCCCGATACGGGACCGGGCGTGCGCAATCACGCGCCGGTCCCGCCCTCCACCGTGCCACATCCACCTGAAGTTATCTGAGGCAGAGAGCAGACGTTTTTCAGACCTTTTTTTAAGCTGTTTTTTTAAACCGTCTGAATGCCCAGATGCTTGCTTTATGTTCCACCTCTGTTCGTAGTGGCACAGGACAATAAATACTGAAGAAACATCACCTGACACTTGAAAATAAGCTGTAGAACAAGAGCAAAAATCACTTTGTATTTATTTGGATTCATTGCATATTGCAGCGCTCACTTTGAACGTAGATGTTAAATACACTGCAAATGAGCAACACTACAAAACTAAAACACTCCCGTTCTAATCAGGGCACATATGCAGTGTAAATAACTGATTTATTATGCTGATTAGACCGCTTTGTTTTTAATGAGAGCATTCGTAAGAGTGCAGAATGCCATTGAGCTTGCGTCGAAATGCAGATCTCAAACAGTGTAAACCTGCAGTCATTGTAATGAGAGAGTTTGTCACATTGTTCGAACAGTTTTGTTTTGTCATGTTAATAAGTAGGGTAATGTGAATTTGATTTGTACAAAATAGCAATAAAGTAATTCGGCTGAACTGTTCTAAGTGTGTTTTGGAAGTGTAGCCAACATAAAGAATATGACATGAATAGCATGTCGGGAATCACCGTCATTGTTATCATGTCTGCTCTAATAAGACCCATTTGCCACGCAGCTGCTATTGGTAGTTTTAACATTTTCAGGAATTGCACAAACTCCAAAAGCAAATGACTGTTTTTAATTTCCAACACTATTCAATGTATGGATTTGTGAAGAACAAACTGTTTGCTAGCTTTGTCGTGTTGCTCATTTTCAGTGTATTTAACATCTACGTTCAAAGCGAGCGGTGCAATATGCAATGAATCCAAAATAATCTGTATCCTCATAGAGTTCCTCATAACAGGTAAGAAGAGTTTCATATCTGGATAAGTGTGAATATTGAATATGCCATATTATTTACTGTACATGATCTAATAATATAAGCAGTAATTTAGCAATAATTTAATTTATTCCATACCATAAATATCCATTTAAAATGTTTTTTTTTTGTTTGCCCTATTTTTACAAACATTAATACAATACAAAATACAATACAATATAATGCTTAAAAGAAACTGGAGCACAGCTCAAATCAAACATTGAAGTCTGCTACTCTAAAGAACCACACGGTTGCATACTTTGTGACGTCACGGTAATTTTATATTTTAATGGACATTAATTATCGTAATTACAATATCAAAGGCAATAATCGACAATTATGATTTTTGCTAAAATCGTGCGGCCCTAAACTGGGTGTATATGAATGTGTATGTATTGTTTGTTTCTAGTTCTCATATGACTGATTCTCACAGTAACACTAACACTGTTACTCTTATTATTTTGGGTATGGCTGGCCATTCTCACACTGGTCCCAAGTCAGCTAGAAAGCGTAAATGCTTCCCTGACACTGTTTCTTATCCCTCGTACTCTGACATCGATTCACATACACCAAAACCTCTCCTATTTAAGCCTAGCCGTCCATTCGGTATTGACCTAGGTAGTGTGTGTCAGTCTGTGCAGTCAGCCTCCAATATGATGTTTTTACTCAGACTGTAGTTTCTGAAATATGCAGCTATACAAACCGTCAAGGGTGGGAGCTCATCCTAAACTGTCGCACCACCAACTGGTGAAAGGAAATGTCACTTTAATAATGTTGTCATGGCAGTGGATTAAATTACATGTTGTAGTCAAACTGGAACGTTGGCATATCTATTACACATTGTATGTTTAGGGTCCATGTTTACATAAATTTTGAGTTGTTGCTGTGTCCATCATGCTTTGTTTTCCGAAAGCCACCAAGTAGAAATGGACCCATGATGCTTGGGCTCATCATCGCTGCTTGTTGCTATATTTATTATTATTATTATTATTAGGACACGAGCAAGGATGGTGCGAGGACCCTATTGTTCTTCTTGGTGTTTATTATTTTTTTCCAAATGAATCACATTTTTTAGGGACAAATCATACTCGAAAACTCATGAAACATTGCACACTCATCAGAAGTGGTGAAAATGTACATCTGATATGGTTTTCAGAATTAGGTGTAGCAAAATGGTTGATAGCACCACCTACAAACTTTCAACGATGTGCGCTTGATGCTACGTTTCACCTACACGTACGAAAATCAGTACACATGTGTAACATGCCAATACCTACAAAAATGTCTTGGATCCATGCCCTAAACTCAACAGGAAGTCAGCCATGATGATATAAAAAAAAAAAAAATGTATTATATTTTTGCTCCATTTTTGCCATTTCAAGGCCTCGTACTTTAACAAACTCCTACTAGTGTTTTCATCAGATCAACTTCATATTTGTTTTTTCTATTCTGAAGGCCTTGTTGAGTTTTCACTGCAAACAAACTAAATTTCACGGACCACATCTCAAAGACTGCAAGATCATGTAGATTTACACTCTACAACATCAGGAAAATAAGACACTTATATCTAAATATTATATCTGAACTTGCCACACAACTGCTTGTTCAGTCAATTGTCATAACTAGTCTTCAAAAAATGACTTAAAACACATCTTTTCCAAGAGCACTTAACTAGACAAAAAAAAAAAGAATTGCACTTGTACAGTACAGTGTTTCTCCTAGGTGGGGGGGGGGGGGGGGGGGGGGGGGGTTCACAAACACTTAAAGGTGTCATGGTGTTCATTTGTTTCTTTTAATGGCAGCAGTGAATATATTAACTATTATTTGAACTGTACATTAAACTAAACATTGGAACATTTATTTTTATGTAATTTATCCACAGTGTGCAGCTTTTGTCACTGCAGTGTATCTTTCTGGGCTTCTGGAAGAACATTTCCAGAGCCTCTTGATATGGGAAGTCAGAAACATCTGGCCCATTTATTGAGATCCGCATGCATGCTGCAAGATGGTCTCCTTGCAGCCTATTGCGGATGTTTGTCTTGACCTGCAAATGCATTAACTGTTAAATGTGATAGCTTAACATATAGCTAAAAGCAGCAAATCCTATTGTGAAAAGTTTGTATTACCCTGTTCATGGTTGAGAAGTCCCTTTCACAGTTTACACTACTGACTGGGACCGTCAGAGCAATAGAAGCCAGCAGGCTGTTAGTCTGAGCAGACAGTCAGAACAAATATGTGTGTGATTGAGCATTAAGGCCTATATTATTTTATTTTTTTATTCTTTGAATTAGTTAATTATATTAATTTAAATCTTTTGATTGTTCATATCTTAATTTTTTAAAAATATTTGTATTAATAGATCCGGCTCTTCTGATATGCGAGCCGGCTCCCAACGTTCGCCTACAAAAGTCGGCTATTAGAGACGACTCGTTCGTGAACGACCCATTACTAGTGACTGGACTTTTGCTGCTTGTCAGGGAAAGGGCGTGCAGTACTTGGGCTCTTTTCTGTACTTGGACTCGGAGCAGTAGCGCTACTCCGGGTGCTACTTACAGGAAAGCGAGTGTTGCCATCTTCACCACCCTCGGAGCGTTTAAAAAACACAGATAATTTTTGTCTTCTTTTCAGGTGATTGACGCAACATATTTCCGACGCACGCTTTCTGTCCGCTGGTGGGAGTGTGTGATGGGGAGTCGACTCCAAAGAGTCGATTCCTCGACTCTGAATAGCCCCAGACTCGGGGTCGACTCCATCACAGGAATCGACTCTTGGTGTCGACTCTGTTACTGTGTCCGAAATCACTCACTTGTGAGTGTCTAATCCCTATAAAAATTATATTTTTGCAGTAAAGTCGAGTAGATTGTATATTTTTTTACATTTTGAGTGTATTACTATTTGTTATATGTTGAATTAATGTGACGTCATATCACGACCGTAGTCTCAAAGTCTAGTGTATCCGCGGCATTACACCATGCCAGAGAGCTGTTGTAGAAACTTTGTATTTATCCTACACGTAGCTTGTAGCTTATGTCTTTAGAAATAGATAACAGTTATAGTGACTCTAGTTTGTAATTATGCATACCTCCGTACCAGAAAACCTGCAATCGAACACCCCTATGCTCACCTGTGTGCGCGCGAACGTGTCTATGTGTGTGTGTACAGGCGTGTGTGTGTGCGCATAGGGGCGGAACTCCGCCGTGCGCGATACAGAGAGCTGAGCTAGTAAACGTGCGACCATGTAGATACAGAAATGACATGCTGTCGTGTAAATAAGATAAATAACTTAAGGGCTATTTAGTTTGTTTAATAAAAGAACAAGGTATAGACCTGTTCTATTGGAAAGGTAACCTTAAATTACTTCTGTTGTGATCTGGCGCTATATAGAAAATCGAATTAACTTTACCTTCAAGGGGGGGCGGAGGGTGCCGTTGGGGGGGCGGGGCGCCACCCCCTAATATAATGGCAGGGGAAACACTGCAGTATATGTCTTGTACTATGTACTATGATCCTAATGAAACTTTGTAATATGCCACTTTTGTATCACTGTCTCCATAAGATTATTCACTTATGTTTTCCTCTTTTGTAAGTCGCTTTGGATAAAAGCATCTCCTGTACACCCCGGGGGTGTATACAGGAGTGGGCGGGGCTGTCCATAAACAGAGTATTTGTCCACTTATCAAGTATATTATGCTACTTCATCCAAAAACAGAGGAATATACCACGAGCAATGTATTTAATGGCCACCAGATACTAGTTTTATGGATATCTAATTTAAATTAATTTAATTATTATTTAAAATAAATTATTGTTTGAAACACCTGTTTTGGACTCTAATTGGCATTCTAATGAAAAATATACATAACTTTTCATTCAAAATGATGTATATCAAGCATAAACAGGACTGTCCACAAAGAATATATTTGGATACAATTGAATACATTGCAAATGGGACCTTCCTGTATGACTTGATGTCCTGAGGACTACCATTTTTATATTTGAATATTTGATCATGTAAATAAATTTTAAATGGGATGGTCCCTTGTACAATGTATTTCCATGATCAAAAATACATGGTTGGTGGACATCAATTTTGAAGGTCCATAATCAAAATATTGACAAAAACATATTAAGGTGACTAAATGACACCCCCTCAACAGTATATACCCTTTGAAACACAATAAAAATATACAACCATGTATATTTGATTATATAAATACTAAATGTAAATTTACAATGTATTGTATAGGTGTATTACACTAAATGCCCATTTACAAATTATTGTACACGTGTATTACCCCTATGTCTACCAACATACTAAATGTCATTTTCCAATTTATTGTATAGGTGTATTAACCATAAATGTCCACCAACTATGTATTTTTGAAAATGTAAATACATTGAAAATGGGATGATCCCTTGTACAATGTATTTGCATTATAAAAAATACATGGTTGATGGACATACATAATCAAAATATTGACTAAAACATATTATGGTGACTATATGACTCCCACTGAACAGTTTGCACCCTATACCCTAGTGTAATAATAATACATTTCCAATGTATTATATAGGTATATTAACCATAATGTCCACCAAAATACTAAATGTCCATTTCAAATTTATTGTATTGGTCTATTACACCTGTGTCCACCAACATATTAAATGTCCATTTCCAATTTATTGTACTGGTCTATTACCCCTGTGTCCACCAACCATGTATTTTTGATAATGTAAATGCATTATACGAGGGACCATCCCATCTCCAATGTATTTACATTATCAAAAATACATGGTTGGTGGACATCAATTTTTATAAAGTCCATAATCAAAATAGATGTACAGGGACATAGGGACATTTGGAGCTTTCTGAGCATTGGGCACCAAATTAGTATAAAAAATAACGGAATACATTTCAGGTGGAATTTTTTCTAGAAAGGTCCAACAGAACCCAAATTTCACATGAGGAAAGGGGTCAAGGCTCTAGAAAAAAGAAAATATTTTTGGCCATTTATGCAAAAATCTCTCACACAGCCCTCTTCCACTTATGCACAGATAGAGCCTTTTGGCTGTTCAGAGTCAGTTAGGGTAGGGTTTGAAAATTCAGTCTGGAAGCTTCTAGAGCCCCCAGGACTATGAGGATCTAGAGTTTCAAGTTCCTGCAACCTTTTGACCTATCTTTTCTAGACGTCCCACTCACCATGCAAACCAATGTAATTTTCTTACTTGTTTTTTGGATTCCATCCCTAAAGGGATGTCTCATTAGTTTCAAATGAGGTCAAAGGCTCACATAACTCTAAACACTATCTGAGGACACATATGTCTATTTTGGGACGTTTGGAGCATTCTGAGCACCATCTACCAAACCAGTATAGAAATGAATGGAATACATTGCACGTGGGATTTGCCCCCTTATTGCACCCAGAGGTCACAGAGACCCCAAATTTGACAGGGTGTCACCCCGAGGGGCCCTCGATAAGATACTAGGAAGGCAAACGCTTCCGGATACTTTTTGGTCGATGTTAAAAAAATGCATTTAAAGGACACTTGGCGGACACAACGGGCACCCACCTTGTGCTCCGTGGCAAATTAGAGTTAAAAAAAGGAAAAAAAATGCCAAGCACCACGAAGGTCCATAAAAGCACTCAGGATGACCTTGAGGGATGCCCGGGTGCTGCCTGGTACCAATCGTGGCGATGTATGGCATCAGGGGGCTCTCTGGGGTGAAAGGCATGTAAAAGCAATTTTTACTGGGTAAGGGGCCAAATACTGGGTCTGTGGACAAGAGGAAGACCACTGAGGAAGACTATTAAGTAAGTGGGCACTATACTGTGTCTGTAGACGTGAGGAAGACTATGGAGGGAACGTCTTTAGGAGTGACCAGCTGTGAATATGTGTGCAACACATAAATGATATTGACTAGAATTTATAGCCTCTGCCGGTGACATCATCAGGATGCACCGGTACCAGGGGCTATAAATAGATCCGCCACAGGTGCATCGTCAGGTGTTTTGTCTGAAGAGCAGTCCTGAAGCATCCTCAGTATGGCAATGAAGCACAGCATCTCGTTCCGCTTTTTCAGGGAACAGGGGTTACAGTTAAGTAACCTGAGGCATTCCCTATCAAAAGCTACACTTTGATGCTGCGCTGATTTAGCGCTTTGGGAAAGAGAATACCCGCAGATGTCTGGACCACTTACGGCTGTGTAGTTGTGCTCACAAGAGCGCGAGAGGTCTCAGACATGAGCTTGTGATGTTGACTCAAGGACGTAAGAGCCCGGAGTGGCATGAACATCCAAACTATAAAATCTGATTAATGTATGTGGAGAAGACCAGCCTGCCGCATTACAAACATGCTGTAGATGGATACCTCTAGCCAAAGCTTTAGAGGAAGCAACCCCCCTGGTAGGATATTCCCTGATACCTACTGGCGAAGCTTGACTGTGCGCCTCATAGGCCAGGGCAATAGCATCCCTCACCCAATGTGACATTGTTTGTTTGGTGGTGGCCATCCCCGTTACGGCCCCCATGACAAAAGAATAGTTGCCCTGACTTACACCACTGGCTAGTTTGGTGGATGTAAGCCTGAAGGGCATGGACTGGACACAGTCTGTGAAACTTCTCCTGATCCACCATTGTAAACGGCGGAGGACAGGAGGCCTCAAGAGTGACCGGATATACGGTCGAGAAAGGAACCTTAGGCAGGTAGTCAGGATGAGGTTGCAATATCGCTTTCTCCATTCTTGGGCCAAAGTCTAAGCAGGATGGCAAGATGGACAGAGCCTGCAAATCCGAATTCTTCTTAAAGAAGTAATAGCCATAAGAAAAACCATCTTAGAGTCAGAAGCTTGTAAATCACTGACTCTAGAGGTTCAAAGGGGGTCTCAACCAGACCCTCAAGGATTATAACTAAATCCTATAAAAGGATCCTGGTTCTAACGTGAGGCCTCAGTCGCATTGCCTCACGTACAAAAGTGAGCAGGCAAAGGATGTTTCCCCAGTGGTACCCCACCAATCAGGCATGGCAAGCCAACAGAGTGGCCACATTAACCCTGAGAGAAGCGGGGCATGTGCCTGCTGATAATTTCTCATGCAGGAAGTCCAGAACTGAAGCAATCTGGCAGTTAACTGGATCTGCATTATGTGCAGTGCAACACCTTTCAAAGACACCCCATTTATTGGCATAACTTTTCCTAGTGGAAGGAGCCCTAGCACTGAGAATTGTCTCGATAACTTCAGGTGAAAGCCCGGTGTCCCTCAGTTGGTACCCTTCAGAGGCCAAAGATTCCACAACTCTGGCCTGAGATGAAATATTGTCCCCTGCGCCTGAGATAGAAGGTCCCTCCTGTCCGGAATTGCCCAAGTTGAGCCGTCGAGGAGAGATATTATCTCCGAAAATCATTCCGCTCCCACATTCAGGCATCCAGGGATATAAACTGCTCTGAATGACAGGAGCTTGCCCTGGGCCCAAAGGAGAATCTGCCATGCCAGTCTGTTTAGCAGGCGTGATCATAGACCTCCTTGATGGTTTATGTAAGAGACTGCCGCTGTGTTGTCCACCAGCACCAGGACATGGCAGCCTCTCAAATGCTGGAGGAAGTATTTCAGGGCCAGAAATACAGCCATCAACTCGAGATGATGACCCTCCAATTCCCTTTAAGCTGGACGATCACTTAAGACCGTTCCCCAGCCCGACAGGGAGGCGTCTGTCGTTAGCAACTTGCGATGGCAATACGCACCTAGAGTGGGACCCAAGGTGAGGTACCGGGGTCTGAACCACATAGAAAGGCTACGTAGTGCGTAACCATTATCTGCCTTAGGGGACTGGCCCTTGGATGAAATCCCCTGGCTTTGAGCCACAACTGAAACGGTCTCATGTGCAAAAAGCCCAACGCAATCACAGAGGACGCAGATGACATTAGATCTAATATTCGTTGATACTGACGAATAGTGCAACCTTGGCCTAGCCTGACTTTGCTCACGGTGTTCTGAATGTTCTTGATTCGAGCGGGAGACAGTTGTGCCTGAATCATTATCGAATTCCATACGATCCCCAGATACATAGTTTTATGAGAGGAAGAGAGAATGCTTTCCTTGTCGTTGAGTCTTAAACCCTGAGAAACCAGATGAGCTAAGATGACATCCCTGTGCTGTAATGCCAGTTCTTGTGACTGTGCAAGTATCATCCAGTCATCTATATAATCCAGAATACAGATGCCCCGGAGTCGCAAAGGAGGCAGTGCTGCATCCATGCACTTTGTGAATGTGTGGGGTGATAAGGCTAGGCCGAATGGAAGAACCCGATATTCGAAAGCTTCACCCCCGAAAGCGAACCTCAGGAACTTCCTGTGTTGTGGCAGAATTTCTATATGAAAGTATGCATCCATGAGATTGATCATGACCAACCAATCGTGATGTTGGATTTGAGACATGACTGTCTTGATAGTTAGCATCTTGAACTTGAGTGCTTTGACTGAGCGATTCAAGCCTCGAAGGTCTAAAATCGGACACAATCCCCCATCCTTCTTGGGAACCAGGAAGTATCTGCTGTAGTAACCTGACTCTATCTCTGGAAGGGGAACATGTTCTATAGCCCCTTTGACCAAGAGATTTTGCAGTTCCTTCCACAGTGGACATGCTTATTCCGGTTTCATGGTAGTGGGAACCATGGCGTTGAAAAGTGGAGGACGGAGAACTAATTGAATTCTGTAGCCTTTTTCTACTGTTCTTAGGACCCACATAGAAACACCAGGCAGTAGCTTCCACGCTGCCAGGTTCTCTGAGATGGGTATAAATTGACACTTCCTGTTAAGGGGATGTCGAGTGTTCCATAACCTGGACTACGACAGGAAGCAACTGAACATCCAACATTTCCCTGGAAACCACTAACTCCCGAAACACCATAGGCGGCGGGAATGGAGAGGTTTCGTGGGGATATCGGGAAGGTACAGGTGGATGTTTCACACATCCCATCCCGAGAGGGGGCTACCCCACAAGACCATCAGGGCTTTCTCTTTCTGGAGACGAGCTGGTCCCCAGTCTTTTTGAGGGGGAGCGCGATTCGCCATGCTTTGTTTCTGAGCCTCCCTTCTAGAAGGACCGGGGCGGGGCTGGGTGGCCAGCGGCCCCTCCCCCTGAGTGCGGCGAGGAAGGAATTGCCCGAAGGCTTCCTCATGACTCTTCGCCTCCTGAAACCTAGTGATGACCGTGCTCATCGAGTCACCGAACAAGCCAGAAGGTGAAACCGGATCATTGAGAAGGAATACTTTGTCCTTATCTCTGATGCCCGAAAGGTTCAAACATAAGTGTCTCTCCGTGCTGACCAAAGCAGGCATCATCAGGCCAATGGCGCGAACCATCTGTCTGGTCACCCGCAGAGACAGACATGTGGCTTGACGAAGCTCTGAAAAAAGCCTCTTCATCGACGGTACTGCCCACACTCAGGTCCTTCAAAATATATATAGTATATACCCTATCTAGTGTATGTGTATTCTATATTGTGTGTATTGTTTACTGTACATTGTATATCAGTACTATGTTGTATAATTATGTGTACATTTGATATGTAAATGTTGTGTAATTATGTGTACATTTGTTATGTAAATTGTGTTGTGTAAATATGTTGTTTATTGTAAATTGGTATAAGTCTCATCACTGTCATGACTGCAATGTTGCTCGGAACTGCACACAAGACTTTCACCTACTGTTGCACTCATGTACACAGTAGTGTGACAATAAAGTGATTTGATTTGATTTGAGGTCACCCTGGTACGCCTGTAATGCTGCCATAGTGTGCAGGGCAGCACCAGCCTGACCTGCTGCCTGATAAGCTTTCCCCACGAGCATAGAGGTGGTCCTGCATGGCTTTGTGGGGAGAGTAGGTCTCTCTAGTAATGATGCCGAGCCAGGCGAGAGATAACCCTCAAGTGTCTTTTCTACCTGCGGCATCGTGGAATACCCCCGTGCTTCAGCACCCACAATGGTTGAATATGTCGACGTCGAAGGCACAAAGACACGCGAAGTATAAGGTTTCCGCCATGAATGAGAAAGCTCATCATGGAGGTCTTCAAAGAAAGGAAGGGACTGATTTTTCATTCCCTTCCCCTGGCCACCAGACAGAGATCTGTCCTCTAGCTTAGAGCGTTTGTGGGTCTCTTGTTCGTGTGGCCAGTCTAACTGTAGTCTGGCTACCACACGAGTAACCACCTCGAGTAATTCCTCAGCTGCTTTACTGTCATGCGAGGAATGGTCAGAGGTGGGTAGCTTGAAGTCCGCAGACTCAAGAGATTCAACGTTCCCCTCATGATCCGAAGAGGCGCCGGAGCGCGCTTCAAGATCATGAGAAGGATCGGCTGGATCTGTAGCAAGATCTCTTGCTCCTCAGCCAGATCCATACAAGAGCCCCACGATGGAAGGATGTGCGCTGACTCTCGGAAGTAAGCAAGACGAGTGCGAAGCATTTTGTCTGAAAACAACTCGCAATGCTCGCACATGCCCGCCCCAACGCAAGAGCAGCATGCTCTTCCCCCAAACACCCAAAACAAAACTGGTGTGTGTCCGTTTCAGCCATATGGCGTAAACACGGGAACACACACCGCTTGCCTTGTTTATTGCTCATTTCAAGAAAGAAAAAGGTTTTCTGCACACTGCCTAACAATTCTAACTCCTAACAGAGGAATGTAGAAAGTTTTGATAGGGTTGAGAAGCACAACA
This sequence comes from Moxostoma hubbsi, assembly GCA_032164185.1. Classification (NCBI taxonomy): domain Eukaryota; kingdom Metazoa; phylum Chordata; class Actinopteri; order Cypriniformes; family Catostomidae; genus Moxostoma; species Moxostoma hubbsi. The sequence continues at coordinate 30,058,638 of JAVLUX010000009.1, forward strand.
CACACAGAATGGTCTGAAGACAAAAGACCTGACGATGCACCCGTGGCGCATCTATTTATAGCCCCTGGTACCGGCGCATCCTGATGATGTCACCGGCAGAGGCTATAAATTCTAGTCAATTTCATTGACGTTTTGCACACATTTTCACAGCTGGTCACTCCTAAAGACGTTCCCAAAGCGCTATATCAGCGCAGCATCAAAGTGTAGCTTTTGATAGGGAACACAGTTTGATTGCTAACTGTGGGACAAAAGAGATTAAAAAATATTATTATTAGGTCAGCAGAACTTGAAGATTAAAATAACTTGAAATGCAAAAAAAGAGGTTAATTTCGAATTTACTATTATTATTTTTACATGTCAATAACAAAAGAGCATGTGGGTTCATATTTAGGTACACTCTGTACAAACACCTACCTTTGAAGAATAGCAGAATATCCATTAAGTTCTTTCAATGACTTTTGATGGTTCACCCCAGGATCTGTTTTACCATTTTAAATATGCTCTTTCACCCACTACAGAACTTTCAAAATGGTTGGAGCTATTTTGGTTTCGGTGTGCATTTTCTTATGTTCATTAAAAGTACATGTGCTTTTGGCTCAGTGCTTTTTCTCCCTCCACATCAATCTTTTTCTTGTGTCAGTGCACAGTATCAATGGCTCTGTGATCCCTTAACACCTTTAGTGAGAGACGCAGACACACTTTTGATTCCTCTTTTTATCAAAATAAAAGTCAGGAGCCTTCTGCAATGACAACTAGTTACATGGTTGCTCAATGACATTCAGCCTGCTTTTGAACCTGTTTGATCTGGTTAAAGTGGGAGTTTAATTCTGAAGAAGCTTTGCCTTCTGCATTGACGTATTATTGTTGAAGCCAATGGCTCTATTTATTATACTTATATATTTGTCTTCTAAACTATGGAATAGTCTCCCTAACACTGTTCGAGATGCAGACACACTTCCTCAGTTTAAGTCTAGACTAAAGACTCATCTATTTAGCCAGGCATACACCTAATTTATCCTCCAACCCAAAATTAGGCTGCTTTAGTTGGGTCTGCCAGAACCAGAAACCAGAAACATTGATCATGATTTATGACTCTGCAACAAATTGAATGGCATCTATGCTTATATTCTTTTATTTGTTTCCCTGTCTCAACCTTGGGACTCCTGAGGTCACCAGAACCGGCTGGATCCAGCACCATTCCTGCTTCATGTTGGACTCCACTGCTACGTGTCACTGTGTGATGATGACTAAATGCAGCCGGTGCCAGCCAAACATCACTTCAGTCTATTATTATGGACTTCAGAGGATGAACTGATGCCAAATCCAACCATAAGACATGGGACACTTCATATGCCATTGTTTGAACCTTGGATTTAGGATAGACCACACCGAAATGACCGGGCAGGTTGAACAGCGTTACACATCCCTGATCGCTGCCTGCATCACCTCGGTCTATTGATGGACTACGATCTTGAAATGGAATGCATAGACTATCAATTGTCAACAAAAGCCTTCATCAGCAAATTAACAAGGACAATTGCATCAATGTAAACTTCTGCAGTTAATCCAGGATGGACTTCAAAGACATTGGTCATTAATCTTACATTTCAAACAAAATCGATGTTTAAACACTGACCCTTAACACTTACTTAGTTTAATAATTTTAAACCATGACTTTAACTATACTTAAGTAATATTGGAGTCATATTCATGTTGTTTAACCAGAGGGGAACTGGCCCCCACAGTGAGTCTGGTTTCTCCCAAGGTTATTTTTCTCCTTTAATCAACATTTTATGGAGTTTTGTGTTCCTTGCCACAGTCGCCTTCAGCTTGCTCACTGGAGTTATTAATACTATTATTATTTAATTACATATTTTTAAACACGATTAACAATCGTATTTTATCTAATTACACATTGATGATTCATCGACATTATAGACATTACAGTTTTATCGTCTGTTACTGCCTGATCTTCTGTAAAGCTGCTTTGAAACAACATGTGTTGTAAAGACGCTATACAAATAAAATTGAATTGAAAATTTTACTTATTTTCGTTCCATTACTTAGAACTTCAGTCCTAAGAGTATGTATGAGTGATGGAGAGATGCTGGGATGGAAGAATGCTTCTTATTGTTGTGATCATGCCAGAGCACGGTTGCACTCAGAGTTGTGATTGAGGCAGGTAAGAGACCCTTAGGGGCCCCAAATGTTTAATGAGCTGGGGTTCCACACAGAGGGCTGATGTTTTTAATGCAGTTGTGTGAGAACACAAACACACCATCTTTCTAGGGGGCAACCTCCACTGCATCATTCTATCACTCTGTATTGATTCTCTTTATTTAAGCAGTAAAGGTAAAAATAAATGTAAGGCAGCATTCAGTGGTAAAGAGAGACATTTTCCAAATTTTTATTGAACATTGGTGTCTTTTTGTCATATTGGCAACACACTCTCACAGCGAAATCGTAAGGACTTTTCTAAATTTGGTTAATTTGTATGATATTGTATGATTGCACTTGTACGACTTTCACTATAGCCAATTATGTCGCTGGATATTGTTTCTATCTAATATGCAACAATTACTTGCTTCTGTCACACACAACCTCTTCCTATCATGTTTACACACTCTACTGATCAGTTAGGTTTAGATAAGGAGTTTGGGTAAGGGCATAATATTAATAAGCATTTCCTTTACACCTCACACGCTGAACTCGTGCTTACTTCCACATTACACATCTGGGCATTTGCACGTCATGAAATTGCACTAATTCATAGGAATGAAATAATATGAAATCATATGAAATAGCCAACTCATAAAATTTGTATAAGTTTTCATGAGATCAGGTTGCATATTGCTGTTTATCAAGTGTAAGGGGGTATTGGGTACACTGCTTCACATTGTATTTATGAAACCCCTTACCTGCCATAAGATAACTGTAATGCATGGCTTCTTGTGGTGTAATGTTTTAGAGCAAAATAAAAATGATTCCAACCAATCATAAAAATCCTGAAAGGCCCATATAGTTTCTGACTGCATTTACATTCACATACTTAGCAAAGGGACTTCGAAATATAATACAGCTTTCTCAGAAATGAAACCAGAGGTGAGTGCTCTCATCCAGTTTTAGGACTATGTCCACAAACCACAACAAAGAATAAGAATCAAAAATGCAACTTGTCTCAAATCTATTTGTCTAAGTTGCCAAACGTCCTGGTTTCTTTCATAACCTCAGTTCCCTGATGGAGGGAACGAGAAGTTGTGTCGATGTAGTGACACTAGGGGTCATGCTTGGGAGCCCGAGGCACCTCTGATCTTTTATAAAAGGCCAATGGAAATTGGCAAGTGGTATTTGCATGCCACTCCCCCGAACATACGGGTATAAAGGAGCGAAACGCTCATTCAGGTTTTGTACTGAGGAGCCAACAGAAGGTCCCAGCCATTTCAGCGGGTAGTTCAGCATTGTGGCAGGAGGGACACAATGTTTTGTTCCCTCCATCAGTGAACGGAGGTTACGAAAATAACAAGGATGTTCTCTATCTGTCATTCACTAGACGTTGTGTCAATGTAGTGACACTAGGGGTCTTTATACGAAACGCCACAACTAGCTGAACTGTGTTAAGTGAACTGGCGGTGTGAGATGGGCATAACCTCTGTTCCCTGATGGATGGAACGAGACATTGTGTCCCTCCTGCCAAAACGCTGGACTACCCGCTGAAACTTTCTCGGGACCTTCTCTCGGATCCTCAGCACAAAACCTGAATGAGTGGTTCACACGGCAGTTCCTTTATACCCGTATGTTCTGGGGAGTGGCATGCAAATACCACTCGCCAATTCCCATTGGCCTTTTATCAATGACCAGAGGTGTCTCGGGCTTCCATGAGTGACTCCTAGTGTCACTATATCGAAACAACGTCTCGTTCCCTCCATCATGCCAACGTTGCCGGTCGCGGATTGCTTTAATAAGAAAGGCTCCCCGCCTTGGTCCTTCTACCTACGGGTTTGAGGCCAGCGCGGCTAGCACTGGGGGAAATTTGGGGACTTACCTGGCTCCTGATACCCACCAGAGGATCGGTCGGAGAGGGGGGAGGAGGTACATCATCCCCACAGTCCGTCTAAACCGTCCAGGTGTGGGCGTGTTTGTGCCACATCTGGGTGTGCAGGGGGGGCGCCGCTGGAGCGCCGGACCTGCCAAAATGGAATGGTGAATGGTGATCGTAATGACGGCCATGCACGGCTGTGACCCAGGGAATAAGGAAACCTTTCTTTTGTTGAACTTTTGGGTACCACAGCTACTTGAGCGTGTGGCGAAATTAAATGAAAAGGGAAAAAACTATTCTACTCCCAGCCCACCACCGGGGAAAGGAGCAGTCTGTTCATCAGCTCTGGAACAGCGGGACTCCTCGTCCCGGGTCGCCCATCTCAGGAGCGCTTCTAAGCCTTCCTTAGGTTCTTGGCGGCCGGCCATGAGACGGGTGCATCTTCTTCCGGCGGTGAGCTCAACGCCGGGGCGGGGCCATGGAGGCGGGGCCATGGGGGCGGGCTGTGGCGGAGTCAGTACAGTCACCGCAAGAGGACACTATTGGCAATGAGGCAGGATGTCCTCCGTCTGCTGCTCCACTAACGAGAACTGCTGTGCAAAGTCCTCAATGGTGTCGCCAAACAGACCAACCTGGGAGATGTGTTGTTGCTGAAGCAAAATCCTGTCTTCCAATGTTTATCTTACCAACTCATTGTTGGTAAGTTCTTATACTGCTTCTACAACAAAGGTTTTAAATGACGTCCATGCTTCTCTTACATGCGCCAGAAAGCTGGCCTGCAAATATTAAATTCAGTAACTACACATTTTTCAAAATTTTGACTTTTATTTTAGTTTCATCAATGGTTGAGTTTGGAGATCTCTGGTGATCTGTGGCCATGATTTGCATCCTGTTACCAGAGGGCAGCTGGCCACTGTTACGTGGGTGTGACACAAACTCAAAATGGTCTGGTATCATGAGCTTTGTCAGCTGGAGTGGCGCTGTCATGACACAAGATGTCCTGGGACATCAGATGTTATATAGACTCATCATGCATAATACAAGAGGGTGCATTTGCCCTTGAAATAGCACTGAAAATGAATTATTTAAACACCATTCACTGAAAATATATAAATATTGCTGTGCGCTTGATGCAATGCGAAAATGAAACACTGTGAAGGATGTCAGACCTACAAAGGTGCATGGATAACAAACACATTTGCCATGAGAGCGGTGTCATTATCACCAGTGAATGATTTAAAGATGATTATGTTCACCAGATAATATTCACAGTGTGCTCCAGTGAGACTTTACATGTGCAATTCCCCAAGTTTTGCAATGAATGCATTGGTTCTTTATTACTAATCTCCATTGTAGCAAATATACTGCATTTTATTATTTTCATATGCTTATGTTCTTTATTGAGCTATACGGATAGGCTAAACAAATCACAGTTCATCGATTTGCATGAACTTAAGGCATTTTAACATGAAAGTATGCATTATTAAAGGAAAACAAATCAATATTTTTAAAGGCAATGGCAGTAATAACAAACAGTTCTTATTTCTCTGTAATGCAACATTACAGAGTTATTTGAAATAAATTAGTTGAGCGATTTTAGTTTGTGCTTTCTGGTGATATTGTTTGGAGTCACATTATTACACTTATACATATTTTATGAGATGTGATATTCTCATCATCTTGTAACGTGCATCGTACAATTCCTGCATATATTTCGATTTGGTAAACCTACATACATTGGAATCTCTAGATGTTCTAGAACAGTTTAATTGATGTCAGATATTTAATGTGATAGTACACCCAAAAAATTGACATTTTGACATCATTTACTCACCCTTATGTTGTTCTAAATCTTAATTTTGTTCTTCTGTGGAACACAAAAGGAGCTTTTTGGCAGAGGGACAGCCTCAGTCACCATTCACATTCATTTTATTGCAAAAAAGATCCACTTAAAGTAAATGGAGACCAGTGTTGTGTAAGTTACTAAAAAACAGTAATTCAATACAAATTACTACTCTAAAATTGAAATCAGATTATTGACTATACTGATTACTTAATTGAACAAGTAATAATATTAAAAATTTAATTTAAGTTACTTTCGGAGCACCTATTCCAGTACAGGGTAGACTAAGTACCCCCAGTGGATTGGGTCGACGAGATCTTCTGCTGAACTGGGAAAATATTTTTTTTTCCACTCAACCAAATATATAGTTCCCACTTGTTCATTGACTCATTGGGGGGATACACCCTTAAGCTGTCACAAAATGCAAACAGATGTACATATTAATGCAATTAATTTTTATTATTATTGTATTTTACAAATATGTGTAACCCAAGTAAACTTATTAAAAGTAACTTAACTGAAAAGTCAGTTACTGTTATCTAATTACAAAACCTTGAAATGTAATATGCTGCACTACTTTTTGCTCTAAAAAGTAATAAGATTACAGTAATTAATTACTTAATAATTAGATTATACCTAACACTGATGGTGACTGATGTCTAACATCCGTCTATAACATCTCCTTTTTTGTTCCATGGAAGAAAGAAAGTCATATAGAATTTGTACAACATGAGCAAATAAAACGTCTAGGTTACGGATGTAACCGCTGTTCCCTGATGGAGGGAACGAGACATTGTGCCGAAGAAGCGACACTAGGGGTCTCTCTTGAGCGCCGAATATGCCTCTGATCTATGAAAAAAGGCCAATGAGAAGTTGGCAGACAGTATTTGCATATCCCGCCCCCGGACATACGGGTATAAAAGCAGGGAAATACGTCGAGTTCATTCAGGATTTTTCTGAGGAGCCGGAAATGGTCTGGCCACTACAGTGGTTCGGCTCAGCGATGTGGCCAGGAGGACATGGCCCTCCATCAGGGAACGGAGGTTACATACGTCGCTCACTTTGACGTTGTGTCGAAGACGTGACACTAGGGGTCCAATTTAAATCACGCCATGCGCTGAGCCGTGTACGTGTTCTTCTGAAACAGGAGCGGGCAGGTATTCTACGTGCAAAGGCGACCAGCTGTGTCAGACGTACCCTTCCCCAATGCCCCAAAAAATGTGTTGGGATCCTTCTGGTTGCTCTAGGCAGGGGAACAAGGAGACGCTTGCCAACCTGGGAACGGGCCAAGCCTGGCTGGGCCTCTTTTCTCTCTATGTTTCTCCGCATAGAGCAAGAATGGCCGGGGGCCCTTACATGCATCGAGGGAAGGGGGTCTTATCCAGTTTCCTATTCTTTCAGGGGGAAAAGACCCTGCAGAGACTACACCTGCCCTGAAGGGGAGGTAAGAGTGGTGAATACATCACATGGGTTTTTAGGCTACATGTGGAAAGTGGTGCAGTGGTAGATCCAGCCTCATGGAGGGGAGAGTTGCTACAACACGGCGACCAGAGGGCAGCTGGAACTGCCTAAGGAAGATGCAGGTCCACTTCGTAAGGGGACCGTACCATGGAAAATACACACAGGGGGAGTCCGCGTAGGAGTCCTGCCCTGTGGAGCAGCTATTCCAGTACAGGGTAGACTAATTGGATTAGACTCGCCATGGATTGGGTCGGCGAGTTCCTCTGCTGAACTGTGGACCCAAAGGGCTAGGGAGGAATCATCCATAGATCTGAATGAGTGGGGTCTCCTGGGAGAGAAAGCGCACAGTTTTACTCGCGATCCAACCGGCCAGACCATCGGCGTGTTACCGAGTTCTACTGGCTCAGACCTGAGAAAACACGGGTCGATACTGACTCAACCCAGAGATTGTAAAATCTCACGAAGATATTAGGTGTTGCCCAACCCGCTGCTCTACATATGTCTGCCAGGGAGGTGCCCCTGGCCAGTGCCCACGAGGACACAACACTCCTTGTTGAGTGTGCTTGGACCCGAAAGGGGGAGGGCATAGCCTAGGTGTGATAGGCCAATGAAATGGCATCCAATACCCAGTGGGAAAGCCTCTGTTTGGAGACAGCATTCCCTTTCCGCTGTCCGCCAAAGCAGACAAAGAGCTGCTCAGAACATCTAAAGCTCTTCATGCGGTCCAAGTAGGTACACAAAGCACGTACCGGACACAGCAACAAAGGGGCTGGGTCTGCCTCCTCCCGGGGCAGCGCATGCAGGTTCACTACCTGGTCTCTAAAGGGCGTGGTAGGAACCTTGGGCATATAGCCCGGTCGCGGTCTTAGAATCACATATGTGTCTGCCGGACCGAACTCCAGGCAAGTGTCGCTAACAGAGAACGCTTGAAGGTCCCCGACCCTCTTGATGGAGGCGAGCACGATCAGCAGGGCTGTCTTTCGAGAGAGGGCTCTGAGTCCAGCTGATTCTAGTGGCTCGAAGGGAGGTCTCTGAAGGCCCGAAAGGACCACTGAGAGGTCCCATGAGGGGAACAGGCTTGGCCGGGAGGGATTCAACCTCCGGGCACCTCTTAGGAACCTGATGATTAAGGCGTGCTTACCCAAAGACTTTCCGTCTACTGGGTCATGGTGGGCTGCAATGGCAGTGACATACACCTTTAGGGTGGAAGGGGACAGCCTCTCCTCCAGCCTCTCTTTCAAAAATAAGAGCATTGACCTAGCTGCGCACCTCTGTGGATCTTCAGCCCGGGAAGAACACCAATTTTCAAACAGGCGCCACTTCAGTGCGTAAAGGTGCCTGGTAAAAGGGGCTCTGGCTTGGCTAATTGTGTCTACGACGGCAGGTGGTAGACCAGCTAGATCTTTCGCGTCCCGTCCAGGGGCCAGACGTGGAGGTTCCAAAGGTCTGGGTGCGGATGCCAGAGTGTGCCCCATCCCTGAGAAAGAAGGTCTTTTCTCTGGGGAATTTGCCAGGGAGGGGCTGTCGCGAGGAGTACGAGGTCTGAGAACCAAGCCCGAGTGGGCCAATAGGGAGTCACTTGGGTGACTTGTTTCTTGTCCTCCCTGACCTTGCACAGCACCTGTGCAATAAGGCTCACTGGGGGAAATGCGTACTTGCGCAGCCCCGCAGGCCAGCTGTGTGCCAGTGCGTCTGCCCCGAGGGGAGCCTCTGTTCAGGCATACCAGAGCGGGCAGTGGGAGTCTCTCGGGAAGCAAACAGGTCTACATGGGCCTTGCCGAACTGTTCCCAAATCAGCTGGATCGACTGGGGGTGAAGACTCTCCACTGGGCAAGTGTTGTCTTGTCAGCACGTCCGCTACCCCGTAAAAAGCAGAGGTCTGTCCAGGGTTTGAATGTTTGGCGGCAGGCGGGGGTGATCGTCACACGGTGCGTGCCGCAGCGCCATGCTCATCTCAGGATTCGGGTCTGAAGCCAGTGCTGAAGCAGTCTCATATGCATCAACCCCAGCGGCGTGACCGCCGCAGAGGATGCCATATGCACCAGGAGCCTCTGGAAAAGTTTTAAAGGGGTCTATGTGCCTGGTCTGAGAGTTGCGAGGCATCTCAGCACTGACTGCGCATGCTCGTTGGTGCGACGTGCTGACATTGAGACCAAGTCTAACTCCATGCCGAGGAAAGAGATGCTCTGAACCGTGGCGAGCTTGCTCTTTTCCCAGTTGACCTGAAGCCCCAAGCGGCTGAGGTGCCTGAGCACCTGGTCTCTGTGAGCAGGTGGGCCAGAATAAGCCAGTCGTCAAGGAAATTGAGCATGCGGATGCCGGCTTCTCAGAGCGGGGCATGAGACATGCCGAAGGGGAGGACTTTGTACTGATACGCCTGGCCGTCGAACGCGAACCGGAGAAGGGTTCGGTGTCAAGGCAGAATTGAGACGTGGAAGTACGTGTCCTTCAGGTCTACCGCTGCGAACCAATCTAGATGCCGGATGCAAGTTAAGATGTTTTTGCTTGAGCATTTTGAACAGGAGTGTGAGCAAAGCCCAGTTGAAAACTCGCAGGTCCAAGATCGGACGTAAGCCGCCGCCTTTCTTGGGTACAACGAAGTAAGGGCTGTAGAAACCCATCTTCGTTTCGGTTGGAGGGACAGGCTCTATTGCGTCTTTGAGTAAAAGTGTAGAGATTTCCACACGCAGGGATTTGGCATGTTCGCCGAATGCTGCGGTAAAGTGGACGGCCGCAAAGGGGGGCGGGGGCCTGGCAAACTGAATTGCATAACCGAGTCGAATGGTCCGGGCCAGCCAGCATGACGGGTTGGGAAAAGAAAGCTATGCATCCAAGCTCCGTGCTAGGGGTACCAAGGGGATGGTTATTTTTGACGTACCCGGTGGGGCTTCACAGTGGGGCGGAGCAGGTAGTACGGCGTCTGGAGGTGAAGACACGTCCCGTGGCTCTGGTGCTGAGAAAAGACTCAACCTTGCTCCGCACACCCGGCAGGGGGCGGGTTAGTGACTGAGGAGGAGGTCCAGTGTAGGCATCATCTGGACTCTTCGGAACCGGCCGGCCGGGGAACAGTCGTAGGGCTGAAGGCGGGGGGTCCACGTCCAGCCTGCTGGGACTGTAGAGATCTGGCATTATGGTGCCGTGAGAACGGCATTTGCAGGCCAGGTGACCCATAGACAAAGGAAATAGCTATGTTATTGAGAATGTGGTTACTGCAAATTAAATAAATTCAACAAAAGATTCAAGTGATGGAGTGGTCTTACCAGCTCTGGAGCTAACATCTCTGGCTCTGGTCGAGCATCTCAGGAGCGCCTGGGAGCCTTCCGGGTCCTCGAGGGGGTCCGTGAGACGGGGGGCGTCTGCTTCCTGCGGGGTGCTCGATGCTGGGGCTGAGAGCTGAGCCCGGGTTGAGGCAGAGCAGGGTTTTTCTTAGCTGCAGGAGGAAGCCCTCGGCAAGCAGACAGGGCATGGCCCATGGCGGCAGGCTTGCGGCGCGGCAAGATGTGAGATATGGCCTCCGTCTGCTTCACCGCAGAGAACTACTGGGCGAAGTCCTCAACAGTGTCGTTGAAGAGGCTGAACTGGGAGACAGGGGCATTGAGAAAGTGAACCTTGTCGGTCTCACGCATCTTGACCAAGTTCAGCCAAAGATGACGTTCCTGGACCACGAGCATGGCCATCGCCTGCCCTAGTGACTGCGCTGTGACCTTAGTGGCTCTAAGGGCGAGGTTGGTCGCTGAATGCAGTTCCTGCAGCACATCGGGATCAGGGCTACCCCCGTGCAGATCTTTGAGCGCCTTGGCCTGGTGGACTTGCAGGAGGGCCATGGCGTGCAGGTCGGAAGCGGCATGTCTGGCAGCGCTGTAGGTCTTCGCGGTCAGTGAGGATGTTGTCCTACAGGCCTTGGAGGGGAGCACAGGGTGACCCCTCCAGGTTGTAGGGTTTCCAGGGCATAAGTGGAGCGCAACAGCCCTATCCACCTGGGGAATCACCGTGTACCCATGGGCCGCTCCGCTGTCGAGCGTAGTGAGAGCGGATGAGCGAGTGGCTTTGTGATGAGTGGAGAGGGGTTCTCTCCATGATGACCTCAGCTCATCATGCACCTCTGGGAAAAACGCGACCGGGGGTGGGCGAGGCTGTGGGCAGTGCCCGGACCCCAGAAACCAGTCATCCAATTGCGATGGCTGTGGGGAGGACGGAGGGTTCCAGTCCAAGCCCATGCTGGCGGTGTCCCGGGAAAGCATGTGAGCGTCAGCCTCAGCCTGGGCGTGCTGGTCCGAAGGCAGCAGCCCAGGGGAGTCATCCACGTCAGTTGCCACGCTCTCCAATGCAGCGGTGAGCTCATCCCCTTCAAGCTCCAGAGGATAAGCAGGCTGTCTGTGAGGCAAGCCGCTATTGCCTCGAGCACGGACGGAAGTCAACGAGCGTGCTGGGGGATGGGTGGGCCTAGGGGGCGTACCCGGTGGAGCTACACATGCTGCCATACCCAGATCGCCTCCATCACCAGCTGCATCATCCTCAATCCCGTGGGAAGAAGAAGCAATGCAGGGGGCGGCTGGAGTGGCGTGCTTTCTATTGAAAGCGAGCCACGACCGCAACGTTGCCATGGTCATGCCCTCGCAGTGAGAGCATGAACCATCCACAAACGCTGCCTCGGTGTGATCACTGCCCAGACACACGAGACTACGCCTGTGGCCGTCTGAAGCAGAGAGCTCTCAACCGCATCCAGGAACTACACTGGGGCGGAATGGCATCTTTATAAAGACGCGTCCTGAAAAGGACGTTCAACGCTGCTGTGTATTGCTCTAATAGAGGAAAAACACTCTTTTAAAAGAAATAACTCTCTTTTAATGTGCTCAGCACTGTCGAAGCACCCAGGGGCAAACTGCACTGACATGCAAGGAAGGAGAAAATCGCTGTAGTGCGCCGTAGATCCAACAGCAGAGAGTCAGAGGAACAGGAACGGGTGTTTGACTCGCAGCTTGTTGCAGTACAACCATCTGCTCCGAAGAAAATTTCTGAATGAACTCGACGTATTTCCCCACTTTTATACCCGTATGTCCGGGGGCGGGGTATGCAAATACTGTCTGCCAACTTCTCATTGGCCTTTTTTAATAGATCAGAGGCATATTCGGCACTCAAGAGAGACCCCTAGTTTCGAAATGAGCGACAGACGGGGAACTGAATTTTTACTGTTGGATGAACTATCCCTTTAAGAATTAAAATTCTGATTTTGATGATGATGATGATGATGATATGGCTTAGTGATGATACTCAAATGTTTATGCAATAGGAGCAGCAAATATTGTCATTGATATATTTACCTTTTCCACTTCAGGTACTGTGTATGGAAACATGCTAATTGAAGTAAATTAAAATCAGTAAAATTACATAGATGACTTTCAAATATATCTGCATATTTTCTAGAAAAATTACATCTTTAGTGAATGATCAGTCAATCCATCTTGTTCTTTGATATAGCCTTGTGCTTCTGCAGCTGTTAGTTTTGTATTTTGTGTCCTAGGATGTTCAGAAGGTAACACAAATCTCAAAAGATTTTATGTTTTTGTGTTAATAGCCTTGAGCAGTTTGGATTTGCTGAGCAGTGATTGACATTTGAACCATACTGTCTGTGCTCAAGTTCCCTGGTTGAATCATAAAATTAATTTATTGCTGTCGGTGAGTCTCAGACCCTCGCAAATCATACTGGCAAACATACCACTAAGCCCAGGCCCTCAGCTATTGATTGTTTCTCTGACATCATCATATTTAACCCACACTTTGTATGCAAGACTATAAATTGGTGGGAAATGTCTTGTTGTGCTCTAATGAACGTCCCCTTAAATTCCAAACTAGACTGTGTCCTGACTCCTTAGGGATTCCCAATTCACGATCAAGTGCAATATGCCTCACGTGTAGATACACACCCACACATTATAAGAGCTGTGGTGATTAATTATTTAACAGGCCAATAAACAGAGAGGTGAACATTAAGGCTGAGAGGGGGAAATAATTGCTTGTAGGTGAGGGCTCTTGCTCAAAATCACAGTGAGTGGCACAACCCAAATATATAAGCAAGATACACCAGAATGGGTGAATGGGGCCAATCTGTAAACCAGGGCTACCAGGGCTCTTCAACTACTTTCTTGAGGTGGCCAGATTATCCAGACAAAAACTTGGCGGGGGCCAAAATTCCTTCATAAAATCTGGTTGAAGAACTAAAATAACTTTTACTTTTAACTAACAAGTAATTTATGATCAACTTTACTTTGAAAAAACAACAACAAAAAATGCTGCGCAAAGTCCTCGATGGTGTCACCAAAAAGGCACACCTGAGAAATGGGGGCATCAATTAACCATACCTTGTCAGCCTCTCTCATCTCGACCAGATTGAGCCAAAGGTTGTGCTCCTGGAGCATCAAAGTGGACATTGCATGCCTGAGAGACCACACCGTGACCTTCGTCGCCTTGAAGGCAAGGTCATTTGCTGAGCGCAGTTCCTGCATCAATACCGGGACAGAAGTACCCTTGTGCAGTTCTTTTAGATCCTTGGCTTGGTGGACTTGCAGGAGAGCCATAGCATGCAGGGTGGAGGCGGCTTGTCCAGCGGCACCGTAGGCTTTGGCCATCAGGGATGACGTAAACCTACAGGCCCTGGACGGAATCTTCGGGCGCCTGCACCAGGTGGCTGCACTCTGCGGGCATAGGTGCACCATGAGTGCCTTATCCACCAGGGGAATCACCAAATAACCCTTGGCCGCCCCTCCATCGATGGTAGTGAGGGTGGGGGAGCTGAAAGATCAGGACCGGGCAGTAAAAATTGCCTCCCACAACATTGTTAGCTCCTTGTGCACTTCCTGGAAGAAAGGAACTGGGGCGGAGCATGGCTGTGAGTGGAGCCGCAGGCCCAGGAACCAATCATAAAGCCATGAGGGTTCAGGGAGAGCGGAGGGTTCCACTCTAGCCCGACACTCGTGGCTGCCCGGGAAAGCATGTCCGTAACTTCCGCGTCAGCCTGTGACTTGGTGACCATACCCGAGGGGAAAGCCCAGCCGAGGCTTCCGCATCCGACTGGACGAGCCCGCTCTCCGATGCTGCGCTCGAGAGCTCATCACCTTCGTGGGCCCTGAACAAGAGGCCGAACTCGCCCTGGGACAAGCCGGCAGACTCATTCGGAAGCCCTATCAGGGCAAACGAGCATGCTGGGGAATGGGAGGTCCGTGAGGGAATGACTGGTGGAGGTGGTCCTATTGAGGTCCCCAAATCGCCCCCAGTGCTAGCCGCACTGGCCTCAAACCCGTAGGTAGAAGGACCGAGGCGGGGAGCCACTGGAGTGGCTTGCTTTCTTACGAAGGCAATCCATGACCACAAACATTGCCATGGTCATGTTCTCGCAGTGAGGACATGATCCATCCACAAACCATGTCTTCGCGTGAGCAGCGCCCAGACACCAAAAAACAAATATAAAAAAAATACAAAAAAAAAAAAATATATATATATATATATATATATATATATATATATATATATATATATAATATTTTATTGAAAAAGATGCTATCAAATGCTCACCTAAACGGTGGGATCCATGTTTAGCAAAGCAGTGTAACTAAACTATTTCCAGAAAAGCTTAAAGGCTGATGAAGACTGAATGCTGTTGCATGTACCAATGACCGTTGTTAAACTCACCCACTGATTGCTGAGGCTCACGTCTGTGCATGCTGAGTTTTGCACAAAGAGCTCTCTGGCATTTCAGAAGGCGAGACAATTTGATCAAAAATCAGTCAGAGGGCCAGACATAGATGATTGGCAGGCCGGATTTGGCCTGCTAGCTGCCAGTTGAGTCGACTAGTCCTCCCATAAACGTTAAAATATGCTGTTTCAAAATTATAGGCTCAAGACGTAAACGATATGTGTGTTAACATGATTTTAGTGTGAGAAAAGTGCATACTAGTCTATTAAGTGCAGTTATAGCCAGTTTTTCAACGTTGTTGCCATGACGATGTAATGTAAACAAACCTTAAAACAACAGGAAAAAAAAAAAGACAATTATGTAATGATAATTTAAACACTTTTTACAGCTCAAATAACAACATGAGTTTTAACAGAATGAATAAAACCCACCCTTAACACGCCACACTGGTGCCAAAGTCACACACCCCGCCAATTTCACAAGCAAGAGGGAAGCTCAAGTTGATGTATCATGTTATCTTTTTATCAAGAATATCGAGTTTATTTGAAAGGATTAATGAATGCATTGACTCTTGTAGTAGTTTATGATCTTTATCTGAAACCGAGCAAAGATTCTGGACAAAATTGGATAGGTTGGATAGCACCTTGTATAAGTGACAGCTCAGTTTTTTTTTTTTTTTTTGTGGTCAGGCTGTAAATGAGCATTCATTAGTAAGGATTGAGTAATACAAACTTAATGTTTCATTATGCACATGTTTTCGCCAGCTATATATCAACCCATGAAATATTTCATGATAGAAAATAAAACATTTTTGTCAGGAAGACATTTTCCAAGCTTGCATTTAGACAAATTTGTGCAACAAAACCTTTTCCTGTCATCTGACATCAGTGCTGCATATTCTACATCCTATAAGAATAAAAACTGTGGATGTTGTGTTGTTTCTAATATATAATTGTGTGATTATATATTAGAAACCTTTCCCTCTTCTCCTTACATTCCTCCATCTAATCCTGTTTTGGAGTTTGAATATTGATGTTCTGGCCTGGCCAGACAGGTTTATGAATGTGGAATGAGTGAGTGAGTGAGTGAGTGAGGTCCATTTAGTTTTACATGTCCATTTTAGACTGATCTCACAGTGAAATCAGAAACAGTAGGTTGACTTTTATTTAGCTAAAATCTGTCTATTTTAAAATTAGATAAACTGTCCCCAGTGGCCAAAGCGATAAGTGTTGTTGGGCATTTGTGCATGTGCAAGCTCAATTTTCCTGGATGTGATGCTCACAGAGGGGTGCCAAAAGCGAGTTGTGAAGTGAGTTGTTTTCAGCTGTACAGGCTGTAATAAAGTGAAGAGTAATGCATATTTTATAAAATGTACACCCCAACCAAAACCCCAAAACTAAACCTAACCATCAGTAGAGTAAAAAAAAAAATATGTTGGGGGGAGAAAGCAATCTCCTTGTCAACCTCTTC
This sequence comes from Moxostoma hubbsi, assembly GCA_032164185.1. Classification (NCBI taxonomy): domain Eukaryota; kingdom Metazoa; phylum Chordata; class Actinopteri; order Cypriniformes; family Catostomidae; genus Moxostoma; species Moxostoma hubbsi. The sequence goes on from JAVLUX010000009.1 coordinate 30,075,138, forward strand.
ACATGTTATGCAAATGTGATTACTTCCTGGTTCCGACGCAAGATCCAAACCCAGGTCTCCTACGCTGCTGAAGCAATGTGATTCCGGTTGTACAACTAGGGATGGTTAACATGCTGGAGCTGAAGCAGAAATGTCTGATAGGAGATGCTGCTTGTCATTGAGTCGGCAAAATGTGGCTGATCCAAGGGCGCTGGAACCCTCGGAAACAACATGCTGACTTCCCATTTCATCTTGTTGTCCCCTCCTTTATGGGTTCCAGGTTTGCTATAAGGTACAATATAATGGTTGCCACTGCCGCATCCTTCCAAATAATTATGAAAGTTACAGTATATTAACATCGTACAAGAAACTGATCAAGATCACTTAGACTGGGAACAATGTATATTTCCCAAATAACTATTGTATTTCCATACTTTAGTTTATTGTTGAAAACAGGAATGTTATTACTGGATATATTCTTGAATGCCAAAATTGTTTTATATTATCCTTCATTGTATTGCATCATCAGTGAAAAGATAAATATTTTTGCACTTGGTTCTTGGACTTTCAATTGTTTCTTTGTTCCTATTTTATTTCTGGTTACTTGTCTTGATTAATTGCTTGTGAACTTGAAACAATGTTTACTAATTAGTTATGCATTTTGCAGTGGTTTTGAAATTGGTATCGAAAATCATATTATTTCACTGGTATTGGCATCGAATACTTAAATTTGGGTATTGTGACAATACTAATGCACTACTGTTTGTAAAGCTGTTTTGGAAAAACATGTATTGTGTAAAGCGATTTACAAATAAATTTAATTTAATTGTCAATCTGCAAATAGAACAGGAATTTGAATACCTGGATTATTTAAAAAAGAGTGAAAATACAAATGACACCGGTAGGGGTTTAAATTTATCTCGCTCTGGTCAAGAATCTCTGTGTTCACTTTTAATTTAAAGGAATATTCCGGGTTCAATACAAGTTAAGCTCAATGAACAGCATTTGTGAAATAATATTGGTTACCACAAAATACAAATTTATTTAGAATTATCCCTAATTCTTTCTTTAAAAAAAAAACAAAAATCTAGTTTACAATGAGGCACTTACAATGGAAGGGAATGGGGCCAATATGTAAACATTAAAATACTCACTGTTTCAAAAGTATAGCCATAAGACATTAAAAATATGAGTGTTTCCCGTAGGATTTTGTGAGACTGTGGTGGGTGGACCTCGGACCCTCTAGTGGGTTTTCGGGGGCATGGTCCCCCCGTAAGAAAATTTTGTACATATTAAAGTTAAATGAATCAATCTGGTGCACTTTGAGGGAAAAATTAAGAGGGTAGATCTATGAAGATCTTTGTGCTCTTGTAAAAATGTTGTGCTCTAGTAGTAATTTAATCAAACACATTAGTTGTATAGACATGAATGCTGATGGCATGGCAAAAAAGTCATGCCCACAAAGCATGGTAAATGAGATGGAGTTTAACGCATTTCACAAAAGGTTAAAACACAATATCGACTAGAGCATACATTTGAGCCAGGGCTCAACATTAAGCATTGTTTAAGCAAATTTGTATTTACTTGTGTGATTAAAAGTGTAACTTACATAAAAGGAAAAAAGGAATTCACATGCTCAAGTAACATGTCAAAATTTATATTGTATATTTTTCTAAAAATATGACAGTTGACCAACCCAATAATGTACCTATGCTGATTGACTGGGAGTGAGTGATGCTTTGCCGAAGCAACAGCACAAAACACTACGTCAGATAACTAGGTAATTATGGGAAACACTGAATATGCATGTTACCATGATTTTAATGCAATAAATAATTTACTAATCTCATCTGTGTAAAGTAATATACAATTTTATATCTTTGTTGCCTTGACGACGCATCATTGAGCATGTTTAAATGCACGTTCTTACACCAATTATGTTTAATGAGCCAACAATGCATGTGGTCACGTAAATGCAATAAACTGCATTCCTTTATGTGTAAGGTGTAAGGTCATAAACAGCATAAGAATAAACTGGTTGACACGCCAATTTTGCGTGGCATGTAAACACCTTAATTGCTGTTCTCACCAGCTTATCCAATATGCAAACTTGTTGAGTGCATTCCTCTTCATGGTTTGACGTCAAAAGCAAAGAAATAACATGATTATTTCAAATCTCATGTAAACACAGTTTTCTTGGTTTGTCAGATTTTTTAAATGAACTGATTGTTGGGAGTAATCAGTGAATTGGCGTGCATGTGATCATGCTCACTGTAAACCCTAAAACCCTATATAGTCAAATTTAGAGCTTAAACAACACAGAAAGTTTTAACAGAGGAATTAACGTAAGTGCTTTAAAAAAATATATACATGTCTTTAAATGTACACTCAGTAATGTTTTCCTCAAAAATAAAATAAAAAAGAATGGAATGGAAAGTTGATTTATAACATAATTATCTGATGTGTCAAATCTATTAATACCACCCATTGCATTCTCACCACGAAGAGTTACAATAAATTAATTGCCTAAACACTTATTATTGGCTCACAAAATTGTTAGTACCTATATTTGTAATTCTAATTGGCAGCTATAACTATAAAATATGTATTTTTACATTAGTATGCAGATTGGTACTTCATATATGATGGCTTGGGAATAGTGATGAAATTTAAATTGTTTTGTCAGCTGAAAGCAGAGGCAGTCTGTGGCAGTTAGACACTCTTTTTATGCAGGACCTTCCTAGATACTCACATAGAAAGACACCTACTCATGATTCACATACTATTTTCAGCATAACATTGTCTATAGTTAGGATGTTCTTGTTATGAGGGAACTCAGAGTTTCTGCATTGAAAGCTTTAAAATGGAAACTGCTCATGGTAACAGCCATTCCACACTGGAAAAAAGTGGTAACCTGCACTTTTTACCTCAAAGATCTATTTCTACTTAATGTAATGAATGAAAATATATTTAGTTGGTGTAACCTAATTTGTCAGGTTGATTTAGTCAAATCAAATGCAATTTTTGACTTAAATAATAGCAGTTAATTTACATGTTACCACATAATGCATATTTTTTTGTTACCTTACAAAACATGTTTACAGTACATCTATGTTTTTGTAATTCTATGTCTAGTTGTGGCGTTTTGTATAGGGACCCCGAGTGTCACTACATCGACACATCGTCAAGTGGGTGACAGATAAGGAACATCTTGGTTACTATGATAGCGTCCCTTTCCGCTGTCCACCACAGCAAACAAAGAGCTGCTCGGAATCATCTAGAGATCCGTGTGCGGTCCAAAATAAGTGCGCAAAGCATGCACCGGACACGGTAACGATAAGGCTGGGTCTGCCTCCTCCTGGGGCAGTGGCTTGCAAGTTCACTGTCTGGCCCTGAAGGAGAGCCTTAGGAACCTTGGGCACATAGCCCGGTCGGGGTCTTAGCAAGACGTGAGCATCTGCCGGACCGGGCTCCTGGCACGTGTCACTGGCAGAGGGCGCTTGCAGGTCCCCGACCCTCTTGATGGAAGCAAGCGGAATCAGGAGGGCTATCTTCAGAGGAGGACACACAGCTCGACTGTGTCTAAAGGCTCGAAGGGGGTTCTCCTGAGGGCCCACAGGGGGTGAAGAGAGACCCCATTAGGGCAAAAGGAATGGCAAGATTCAGGATTCAGGGCGCCTCTTAAGGGACCCGATGACCAGATCGTGCTCCCGCAAGGGCTTAACATCCACTGCATAATGGTGGGCTGGTATAGTGGCTACAACACCTTCAAGGTGGAGGGGGACAGCCACCCCTCCAACCTCCTGTGCAGAAATGAGAGCACTGACCTGACTGCGCATTTCTGTGGGTCTTCTGATCGGGAATAGCACCAGCTGTGAACAGACACCACTTTAGGGCGGGGAGCTGCCTGGTAGAGGGAGCTCTGGCTTGGTTGATCATGCCAATGACAGCTGGTGGTAGGACACTTTTAGATCTTCCTCGAGGTCCAGGCGCGGATACCAGAGGGTGCCCCGTCCCTGAGAAAGGAGGTCCTTCCTCAGAGGAATGTGGGAGGTGCTGTCACGAGGGGCATAAGGTCCGAGAACCAAGTCCAAGTGGGACAGTAGGGGGCCACAATGAGGACATGTTCCTAGATCTTGCACAGCACCAGGCTCACTGGGGGAAATGCGTATTTGTGCAGCCCCCCGGGCCAGCTGTGTGCCAGCTCGTCTGTCCTGAGGGGAGCCTCCGCCAGGGAGTACCTGAGCGAACAGTGGGAGTTTTCCTGGGAAGCAAACAGGTCTACCTGTGCTTTGCCGAATTGGCCCCAAATCAGCTGGACCACCAGGGGGTGGAGCCTCCACTCTCCACTGAGCATGCCCTGTTGTGACAGCGCATCCGCTGTCTTGTTGAGGCTGCCCAGGATATGAGTGGCACACAGCTGACTCCAGAGGAGGAGATGGCAGGCGAGTTGCGACATTTGACGAGTGTGTACGCCGCCTTTGCGATTTAGTGTTATGGATCAAGATGTGCTTGCCCTGAATCAGTGGGAGAAACCTGTGGAGGGCAAGGAATACAGCCAGCAACACTACGAAGTTGATGTGCCAACGCAGTCGTGGTCCTGTCAGGAACTGGCGGCAGCATGCCATTACACACGGCACCCCAACCCAGTTTGGAGGCATCTGTGGTGACCACGATACGTCTGGACACCTGCTGTAGGGGGATTCCTGTCCACAGAAAACAGAGGTCTGTCTAAGGGCTCAATATGTGATGGCAGAGAGGAGTGAAAATCCCAGAGTAAGTGCCGCGGCACCATGCCCATCTCGGGAATCAAGTCTGAAGCCACTGCTGAAGCAGTCTCATATGCCCCAGGAGCCACTGGAACTGCCGCAGTGGAACCACTATGCCTTGTCTGAACAAATTTATGCAGTTCAGCACCGGCTGCATGCGCTCGCTTGTGAGGCGCGCTGTCATTGAGACTGAGTCAAACTCCATTCCGAGAAAAGAGACGCTCTGTGCTGGGAAGAGCTTTCTCTTTTCCTAATTGACCTGAAGCCCTAGGCGGCTGAGGTGCTTGAGCACCTGGTCCCTGTGGGGGCACAGTGACTCTCAAGAGTGAGCTAGAATCAGCCAGTCGTCGAGGTAATTGAGAACGCGGATGGCCACTTCCCTTGGCCCTGTAGGCTTTGGACGCCAGGGACGACGTTGTCCTACAGGCCTTGGAGGGGAGTATCGGGCAATCCCGCTAGGTGGACGCATGTTGCGGGCACAGGCTCACCGCAAGCATTTTGTCCACTTGGGGGGCCTCCGTGTACCCATGGGCCACCCCGCCCTTGAGGATAGTGAGAGCGGAAGAGCAAGGAGGTCAGTTTTGGTCAGTAAAAGGTGCTCTCCGTGACTTTGTCAGCTCGTCATGCACTTCCGGGAAGAAAGGGACCGGGGGGAACGTGGCTGTAAGCAGCGCCCTGACCCAAGGATCCAATCGTTTAGCCATGAGGGCTGAGGGGGGATGGGGAGTTCCCGTCCAGCCCAATGCTCACGGCGGCCCGGGCAAGCATGCGGACATCTGCGCGTTGGGCTTAGACTGGGCAAGCAGACCCGAAGGTGGCTGCCCAGTCGAGTCCCCAGTGTCAGACGCCGCAACGCTCTCCGATGCAGTGGTGATATTCTCATCCAGCTCGGGGGGTCTGAAGGAGACATCAGACTGGCCATGGGGCGAGCCAGTCTCGCATCAGACCCAGATGGGGGTAAACAAGTGTGCTGGGGGGGGCGGGTGGTTTGTAGGGATTCACCTGCCGAAACCGCACCCGCTGTACTCCCCAGATCACATTCATCGCCAGCCACGCCGGCCTCAATCCCGTAGGAAGAAGGCATGGTGGGCAATGAGAACATGAACCATTCATAAACGCTGCCTCAGTGTGATCGCAGCCCAGACACGTGAGGCAGCGCCCATGACTGTCAGAAGCGGAGAGATATCTGCTTTATCCAGGAACTATTCAAAGGCATCTTTAAAAAGATGCATCTTTAAAAAGACGTTCAATGCCAATGTGTTACACTTTTAGCAAAAATACTCTTTTAGAGGGTGTTTGCTCTTTTGGCGTACAGAGAAGAGAAAGCCGCTGGTAATGCGCCATAAGGAGGTGCTTAGCGGAACAGTAGTGGAACAGTAGCTTACTGAACTCACAACCATTCGGCTCCAAAGAAAAAATCGGACTAAACAGATGATTCCCTCCTTATATACCTGTATGTCTGGGGGAGGTACATACAAATTCTATTCACCAATTCTCATTGGCCTTTTCTCAAAGCTCAGAGGCAACCGAGGCTCTCAAGAGAGACCCCTAGTGTCTCTCTTCACAAACACAACGTCAATTGAGTGACAGAAGGGGAACCTTACTTACCTGCCCCAACCACGAGCACATTAATAGTGAATGGAGCAAAAACTGAAATGCATAGATAGATAAATTCAAATGTAATGTAATTAGGCTGACATAGCTTTTAAACTTGTGATAAGATTTTAAATTTGGATCATTGATAAAATCCTAATGCTTGACAGTCCCCACTGATTGAAACATGGTCCGAACAGTGTTAAAGAATAAATGATTTACAGAGAGAATTTCTGCACTGTAATGTGCACTATGACAAGCATGAACATTAGATCTTTATCCCCCAATAGGAGTACAGTCAGGCATGCGACACGGTGAATGAATATGCATTGTGAACCTTAACTGAGTTACCCATGTGATCACCTGCCATAAACTATGAGAGCCTAATCCTATATTGAAATGAAATATTGGCTCTTGATTTTGATATTGCTGCAGATGAGGGTTATGATGAACTGACAACATAGGCAACAGAAAGCCTAGACCCATAAACCATCCTCTGAATGCATTTAATGGATACGATTGAGAACTTAGTAGGGATGGGTGATACCACTTATTTTCTTTTGGATCCGATACCAAGTACTTTTAGGCGAGTATCGCCGATATTGATACCAATACCGATACCACTAATACATTTATTTTTTACGAAATCTTTGGATAACTTAGTATACTCTATAGTAACTTATTTTTTATATATATATTTATATAGGCCTAAGCAGAAATGTAATAGGCTGCTTTGATAACCTTTTAAAAATTAGTAAATATAAGCAACATATAAAACCTCAAAATTAACGATAGATATTATTATATACACTACAGTTAGTTCCGGTCCTCGAATCTGATTGGATGAGAGACGTTCCATGAGCACTGATGGTGTGACAGCATCAGTACTCAGACGCTTCACTGTGTGTATCACTCCGCTTGTGTTCGTGCTGTTCTAAACCAAACTGTAAGCGTAGTGCATATGTTTTAGGAGTTACTGTCTTTATTTTTGAAATTACATACTGTATATGAGCCAGTTGGTGACATAAAGTGAATCGTTCATTGTTTACATAGAAAGAGTTTCCACACTGGATACATACTGTTTAAAATGGCGGAGGACATCGCTGTTTCTATAGTGAATGACATATGAGCACCGGCTACCCCGAAATAGAGAGAAATACCCCACTTGGACGTCTATATTCCACTGAGAAAGCTGACCTCCAGAAAGCTGTAAGCATCTCTGATTGGGTGTGGCAACAGGTGATCGCACATGCTCCATCTCTCTCTCTCTCTCTCTCTCTCTCTCTCTCTCTCTCTCTCACACACACACACACACACACACACACACACACACACACACACACAGACAAACACACACATCCTTCTGTCTATCCTTGTTTATCCAATGACTTCTTAGAAACAGCACGAAAGAGCCATGATACTATTTCTGAAGTGAACATTTTGAATTACTAACGGAGGCTTGAACGCATCATTTGTTTTGAACCAACAAATGCGTTTTTATGGCCGTACTCAGTTTTTCCCAATTTTTTCAAATGTACTTGTTCATTGAACTGTTGTATAAATGCAATATCACACTCGCAATTGTGCTCTACATCAGTACTACTGTTATTACCTTATCATTTTAAAAATTAGTAAATATAAGCAACATATAAAACCACATAATTAACGATAGATATTATTATATATACTACAGTTAGTTCCGGTCCTCGAATGACGAGAGACGTTCCATGAGCACTGATGGTGTGACAGCATCAGTACTCAGATGCTTCACTGTGTGTATCACTCCGCTTGTGTTCGTGCTGTTCTAAACACCTGTGGCCAATCACAGCATTGCTGATGTAGGGCCATATCACACTCTTGCTCATGTGATATTGCTTAAAAGGCTACTAGTACTAAAACCAAGTTACAATATGGATGCTACAGAAATGCTGTAGCAAAACCAATTTTATCAAAACCTTGGTTACTGCCAAAAAAAAAACAACAAAGAAAACATGGTTACCTCAGTGGTGGTTACTAGTCATGGTTAATACAATATTACTACAGTAAATCAAGGGTAAATCTTGATTTACAAGATTTACAGGTACAGTACATCTTTCATCAGAGTAAAGTATGATGAAAAGAGTATCCAGAGTATCCAGAGTAAAGTAATCTGAAATTACTCCATTTGTTTGTAACGCCGCTACCGGGTGTCTATAAAACAACTTAATCCATCCAATAAATGTACTCTCAAACCCGTGCTTTTATCAAAATCTTGGTAAATATGATATATAATAATCCCATTCTACCATATCAAACACCATTTTGGCGTCAAGTGAGATGGCATCATTCACCACTGACCACATGATATAGATGAAACGCCTAATTTTATCAGAAGAGATGTGGCCCTGAATAAACCCCACCTGATCTATATGTTTAAGAGTTGTCATAACTTTACTTAATCGGTTAGCCAAAATTTTTATCAATTGGCTGATCAGGGAAATTGGATGGTAACTCTTACACTTGCTTGGATCTTTGTCCTTTTTAAGAATCAGACTGATCCGGAATTGCGTCATGGTAGGAGGAATCTTTCCATTCTTGAATGATTCCATATAAACTGCTATCAAAAGGGGAGCCAATTCTGTAGTATAAGATCTAAAAAACTCCAAAGCGCCAAAGGCATCTGGTCCCGGAGTCTTGTCTGTAGGCAAGGCCTTAATTACCTCGCCAAACTCCTCCAAGTTTATCTCAGAATCAAGAGAATTTTTTTGCTCATTTTTCAGTTTAGGGAGTAGACAATGACATTGAACTACAAAGATCAAGAATTCTTAGAATTCTTTAAAGGCATTACTAATATCAATGGCCGAGGTAAATATTTCAGACTTTAGGTTCAGTAGTCACATCAAAGCAATTACTAAATCAGCCTAAATATAAGACTAAAAAAAAGCTTCCCTGTTTTGTCCCCTGGCTCAAAGTATGACTGTCTTGCCCTAAATAGCCAAAACTCCACCTTCCATGACAAAATAATATTATATCTGTATTTCAATCGAGTCAATTCTCTGAGGCCATCAGATGACATTCTGAGTTTCAGCACTGCCTTGACACTTTTTATATTCCCTCCCAACTCCACAAGTTCTCATGCTTTGGATTTTTTGATGAATGAGGCATACTGTATTATCCGACCCCTAAGAACCGCCTTAAGTGCCTCCCAAGCCACGCACACAGAGGGTACTGAGGACCAGTTGGTCTCCATATAAACATTGATTTCAGCCTTTAAAATTTGCTGGAATTCATTATTTTGCAAAAGAGACACATTAACGCACCAACTATATGATTTCTTTTTCTCTGTATGTGGCAACATCTCTTAACTCACCAGGACATGATCTAAGACTAAGATGTTTCCAGTTGAGCAGTCAACAACATATGAAATGAGGGACTTAGATATAAAAATAAATCTATTCTAGAATAAATCTTATGGACTATAAAGAATGTATAGTCCCTACCAAATGGGTTCAAAAGTCTCCAAATATCTGTAAGACCAAGATTATTATACATCCTGTGAAGCATCAATGTTGCTCTAGGGGGCTTATACACTTTTGATTCACTATGATTAAGGACTGAGTCCATCAATAGATTAAAGTCTCCTCGCAAAATTAGATCATGAGGGGTGTCTGCGGCTTACAACATCCCTTCAAGATCTATAAAAAAAGCCCTGATCATCAGCGTTAGGTGCATAAAGTTTAGTCAAAAACAATAATGAAACTTCCTAATTTATCTTTACTCTGTTTCAGACCTTTGAATTGTAGATGTTTACTTATCAATGTAATGACTCCCCTACTCTTACTGCCTTACTTGAGCCAGCATTGAAGGAAAAATTCCCACCCCATATCTTCCCAATTTTTTCAGCTTCCTGTAGGGAAAGATGTATTTCTTGAAGAAAAACAATATCAGATTTCTTACATTTAAGAAAATAAATAACCTTCCTTTATATGGGGTGCCCCCATCCCATTCACATTCCACATGGATCGAGGCAATCCACTCATATTAACATTTGACAGATTAAAAAATAAAATGATAAAGAACACATTCCAACAATATTGCAACAGTCAAACTCCGAACTTTCCCTAGAACCAGACAAACAGAAAAAAGAAAAGAATGCGCATTAACCACGTGCACAACAGCACCAACCGGCATCCATTCTATAAACTCATACAGTCCATGTACGCCTATGAGATCCGCCGCAACGACTTTGCCGTCGGATTGCTCAAGTCCGGTGTTTCTATACAATTTTTGTGATACTGAATTACATAACAGAAGAAAATCTATAAAACTAACTCCAGCCAATATGCAGAATGAACACAAAGAACGTGTAGATTAATCCACATACTGTCCCAAAGGTATGTTCCTCCACAAAACAAGCTTCAGCCACAAGTAGAACCAGGTGAAACGTTCAGTGAGCCGGCTGTTACATGAGTGCAGCAAATGGCCTAGTCACTCCAATGTCCTGCAAAAAATAGTCCACAAAACAAACTCCAGCCAATAGGAGTCATAAGCACAAAGAACATGCAGATTCATCCACAACACTGTCCTGAAGGTGTGTTACTGACCCACTCACTCTGACTCTATGATGGACATTGCTCATTGGGGACATGTAAATACTTTGCAGCCATACTTAGCATCTATTCTCAACCAGGCCGGGAACATCAGTGCAAAAGCAACCCTCCATCGATGCAAGAGTTTCTTGTAGGTGTGTTACTACACAAAACAAAATCCAGGCGTTAAGCAGAACCAGCACAAAAATAAACAAAAAAAGGCGCCCAGCTTCCTTGGATGGTAAAGAGAATGTTCGGTGAGTCAGGCCCACTCGGCTGCAATGTGAGAATCATACAATGACTTACTCATTCTATTGACTTCATGATGGACAATACTTGTTGTGGACATGTATATACTTTGCGGAAATCCTTAGCATCTATTCTCAATTTGGCCGGGAACATTAGTGCAAAAGCAACCTTCCATTGATGTAAGAGTTTCTTGCATTCCTTGAACCAATTACGTTTCTCTCTTGTCAAATTCGCAAAGTCTGAGAACAAGAAAATGTTGTGGTTCTTCCAAGAAAGCCTTCCTTTATGCCTCACATAACAAGATCTTTATTGGATTATCTCAGAAATTTGGAAAGAATTGATCGGGGCCTGTCTCCCTCAGCAGATCGCCAAGCCAAACAAAATACTGTGACCATGCTTGATTTCCAGCTTATGGCTTGTTATGTTGAGCAGGCTCAGAAAGAGTCCATCCAGGAATTATACCATATTCTGACCCTCTGCATGCTCAGGAATACCAACAATTCAGACATTGTTCCATTGGTTATGATTCTCCATATCTTCCAACTTTTCCCAAACGCGTTCCAAGTCTGCCTTGGTTGCTAGCAGTTTAGCAGCTAATTCCCTCTCTGATGACTCCAGATAATTTATCAGTTTCTCAGCATCCGCCACTCTTGTTACCACCTCATTGAATTTCGTCTCCATAGTTATCGATTGACGTATTACACCAAGCTCCTCCAAGTCCACAACAAACTTCGTCAACATTGCCAACACGTTCATCTATTGTCACCTCACTGGCTAAATTTACTCGTAAGTGTCATTAAAAGCATGTAAGTGTTTTTCAATGTCTCAGAGCATGATGATTTTGAATTCTGTGACATATTATTTTCCTATAACAGTTAAGAATCAGGGTGTATCAAATCTCACTGGTTTATGACACAAAAAGTATTAAAACTAGCAAAGTGTACAGAGCTCGCCGTTCATACGTCTGAACCTCGCAAGGTGCCATGTGCCTTCATTTCTTGCTCTGTTAAAGTGTGATCTTTTCTCTTTGTGTAACTTTTCAAAAACAAAACAACAACAACAACAGCTGGTTTTTAGAAATAGAAAAACTTTTTTGCATATCAAGTATATTTCTTCTACTGTATACAGTTTTGATTCGTTCTAATTGAAACAAATATCTACCTATTGTATTTTTTGTTTGTTGGTTTAAATATAACATGAATGACAGATATTGACACTGTCACTGCTAATGTAACAACTGTACAATTTTATCTAGAGTGTGAGGTCTGGAGGAATAGAGCTGTTCAGCTTGTTCTCCAAAAACACAGAAGAGAATTTGCAGTGGGTTCCCTCTGGACTAGAGTAATATGCTCAGATATTTTTGGTTCGGGTGAGAATCCAGGCAGCAGCATTCTGAATGAGCTGCAGGTGTCTAATGGTCTTTTTTGGAAGGCCAGTGACAAGTCCATTGCAGTAGTCCACCCTACTGGCGATGAATGCATGAACAAGTTTCTTGTTCATGCATTCAAGTCTTGACTGGGTACAAAACATTTCATTCTCATGATAGTTTTTAGAGGAAAGTAGGCTGATTTAGTAATTGTTTTGATGTGACTACTGAAACTAAGGTCTGAATCCAAAATGACACCAAGATTCCTTACTTGTTTGTTTGTTTGTTTGTTTTTCTTTAGACCCTTGGAGTTAAGGTATGTGTTCACCTTGGTAATTTTGCCTTTATTGCCAAATACAAGGACCTCTGTCTTGTGATTGTTTAACAAAAGGAACTCTCCTCAACCACCACCAGCGTGCAGCATCCAACTGGATGATGCAATGGCAGCCATAGTGTACATAGAGTCCAGTACACTCACAACACACCAGCTATTGGTGGAGAGGAGAGAGTAATGTTCTCTTTTTCACTGTAAGTATATTAATAGTTCAGTTACTTTTGACACATACTGTATGTTTCATATACCAAGAGATGGCATGCAGATTTGAAATAGGCTTTGAGTTATGGATTAAATGTAAACACCCACTTAGTGGTCAGCAGAGGAAAGACTTGCCTATTTTCCATTTAGCCTCAGTCCAGTCCAGTGTTGCCTCTGTCAATGTCTGTGCAAGTCCACTTTCTGTCTGCAAGCATTAGTGTCTGGAAGCTGGTAAGAAGCCCCATTATGACTTACAGTTACTCTAACAAAAGCTCACAGGTCAGTTGTCAATTCTTCCCAGACCTTTACTGGTAGAGAGCGAGGCCTTGACCATTCTAAAATAACACCTTTCAAACAGCACAGGCAATTCAGGTCAGGCAAGTCAGACAAGGTTCACCAGGCAGTTGTAATGGCTTTTAGACTTACAATACACTGTGGGGATGTAAACCTATTCAAAATATGGTACCCTCAGTTCACTTATCTGCTAAATCAAACAATTGACTTGCTGTCTGCACAGTCTTATGCTGATTGTGCCTTTCTTGGAATATGGACGTTTGAGAACAGTGGTTATTCATTTTAGAGTGCTATCTAGCCTATAGATTTCAAGATGAGTGGCAGGGGAGATAAATCAATCATATCAAGACTGTTATTATAGTTATGATATCTTCAACCTGTTATTTCCACTCACCATCCACATTAAATGTGTGTCCTAATGGTTGGGCATGTTTGAGCTCTTTCACTTGCAGGGCAGACCAGGCTAGACCATGTACAGCAAAGCATGTGTTTTATGACTCTCTTGTCAGGAAGATACCTGTATATCATTGGCATGCCCCTGTATGGAATTATATAACATTGGTAACAATTACGCTGGTTTACCTACTGCAACCATTGGTTGATAGTTAGCTCAAAATTCACTGCACTCCATGGGTACAAGAAGGTTTTTCTTCAACTATTGACTCTCTAAGTCATGTGGGCTAAGAAAATAAATACCTTTTTTATACACTCACTTGTAATCCAACCAGTCAGACAATGTTTTTTTTTTTGTTTTTTTGCATTTTTCTAAAACGTTGCAAATGTTTCCACCACAATGTCATTCCCCCAACATTTAAAATGATATATTGTGTTTAATATCATTCTGTGGTGGATGGAAATTACATCTAAAAACATTTTTGGAATAAAATGGCAGACTTTGTCTTACTAAGGCTAATTTCAAAACTAGCATTTTATCTATTCTGAATACACAGAACTAAAAAATTATTTATCAAATTTTGCATAATTCGATAAAGTTACAGCGAAATAATGCACTATAAATTATACTCTGTTCACAAGTGATATTTACCTTGATTTTTCATAATTTTCTTCATAATCACATCTAATTTCATCTAATCTCTCAAAAATGCTTTTCACTGACTGGCAACCCCTGGGACATAAAAGTGCCTACGTTGAAGCAACACACATAAATGAATTTGAGCCAGCTGTGCCTCTTTAAGTGTATAAATTATGATATTATGGGCTGAAGTTCCAAAAGCATCATTGATTCAAAGTCAAGAAAGACAGTACAGGTATATAATCTACTATGCTCATGCTTGAACTATCAGTCACAGTTTTGAGGCTGTGACAAGCTCATTTATTCTCTGCCTATTTGTATTTATTTTTTCATTTCAGTGTTTTCCTTGTCTACATTGTCTGTTTATATTTGTGTTAATTCTCTACTACAAGTTGTGTACCGTTTGTCCTTTTGCATTGTATTCCCTGAGGGAACAACATTGTTTTTTTTCTCTCTCTCTCTCTCTCTCTCTCACTCTCTCTCTCTCTCTCTCTCTCTATCTCTCTCTCTCTCTCATTGCTTTGCTATATTTAAAAAAATGTCAATAAACTTTCTGATTGGTCGAGATAATATACCTGTATCCACAAATCATAAAATAACTCAGCTAAGAATACACTTCATTAACACATTTGTTGTTGATAAAAACATGCTTCAAAAAATGTCCTCAGAGATGTTATCTTTCTTGAATATTCAATAAAAAGACCTCTTGCGGGAATCAGTCATGAATCAGACATTGATTTAAAATTTTGACAAGACTGCATGGATTGAGCGTATCATAAGTCACCATATCCATTCTACTGGCTCTGTTATCTGTAAATTGTGCAACTCAGATTCAATCTCTGCTCAAGTTAAAGCAGAGGTAACAGGTATGTAAGCCAGAACACTTGTCAATATATCTGTTTGCCACAGTGGGGGTAGAACATAGTTCCCAAATAGTACACATATACATCTCTGATAATAGTTTAGGCAAGTGTTAAAACCAAAGAAAAATCTTGTTGCAATGACAGTTTCTTTAAAATTGTTTTAAGGCTTAACACTCTAAGTCCTTCTAACATTCTTAAAGGAATAGTTCAACCAAAAATTAAGATTCTGTCATCATTTACTTACACTTGTGTTGTTCCAAACCTTTCTTATATGGAACACAAAAAGAGAAGTTTAGCAGGATGTTCAAGCTGGTCTTTACCCTTTGACCTGTCCAGCTTCAGTGACCCTACCAGGAGACCAGCTCCTGCTGGAATTCCAAGCCATTAGGCAGAGTGGGCAGTAAGTATAGGTTTATCAGGGGCTGTCAAGTTCCAAAAAGAACAAAATGCACCGTAGAAGTTCTATAACAGTAGTCAATAATACAATATATTTGTGTAAGAAACTATAGTCTTACAAATCTAAAATGTAAGTCATTATTCTCTGAAAACCATGCCTTTCAATATAGCAAATGTTCTCCCAAAAGCCTGCTGCACCACTATAATTCCTACATTGTTATGAAGATCAAGGGTAACTTTGATTCATTCTCTACTTTCAGAGGAAATATTACTTGCATTAAAAGAGCAGCAAATTCCCTGTTACATGGAAATTTTGATCCATAAACTAAACAAGGTAACAAATGTCAAACAAATGCAAACAAAACAACTTACTCTCTGGTATATGATCAGCAGTAAAGTAGTTGTTTTTATCCATGTCAAAGGGGAGAAATTTGGCCATGATCATTTTTATTGGAGCCACTTTTTTATTTTATTTTTTATTGTGTTTCACTTTGCATGTTGTAAAAGTGCATTGTCGTTGATGATGTCTGACTGTTGCTCATCCTCTTAATACCCAGTATTTCCTCCTGAGCTCTGCAAACACCCTCTCTGGCCCAGGGTGATGCAAACGATCATCGTAGTCTTTGATGATCAGCTTAGTGAGTGGGTGATGTGGGTCAAGGACAATGGGATGAATGGTATCTTCTTCTAGCTCAATGATCTGTCGGAGATGACCACCAACACGTATGAGCTTTGTACTGGTATCTAGTTCAGGGGCTAGGCACAGCAGTCAACTGTTGCTTGGCAGAGGGTTACCGGATATCAAGTGGGACAACTCTTCATGAAATGACTCGGCTTGGATCCGACTGAGGGCTATGAGCTCGGCTTCTTTATAATCCTCTGCTGTTTCGATGTAGGGAGAGCTCCCGTTGTATGGTTGTATAAGGGCCCTTAGGTAGTCTGTGAAGGTGTGAAATTGCTGAGGATCTGGCAGTGAAAAAGACAAGGTTAACAGTCCACAGAAGGTTGACTGTTTTAGCTCACTTTCTTGATTCATGTGAGCTAATGGTGGCATCTCTTGCCAGTTGTCTGGTGTCTGTCTGAGGAATGCTGGGACTTGATGCCATCTGCTCTCTCTATTGAGATCAGAGGGAGACTTCCCTCTTGTAATGGCATCTGCAGGGTTGTAGCCTGACTGTACATAACGCCAGGAGTCAGATTCACTTAAGTCCTGTATCTCTGCCACTCTGGTCCCCACAAACACCTTAAAGCGGCATGACTGATAAAAGCCAGGTCATATTGTAGTGGAGTCAGACCACAGAGTGACACTATTGAGTGGTAATGTTAGCTCTGCCTTCAGGACCTTAGCAAGCAGTGCCCCCGTGAGTGCTGCACACAGCTCAAGACGAGGAATGCTCTGTTGTTTCTTAGGAGCAACACGGGACCTAGCTGTTACAAAGGCCACCTCCACTTTACCTTGAGGGTTCTTGGTTCTTAACTAAGCCAGAGATCCATAATCCTTTTCTGAGGCATCACAAAAAATGTGAAGCTGCCTAATACTAGTGGAGCAGTCAAGTTCTTTGCTGCAATAACACCTGGGTAAAGTGATGTGCTGCAGGTCTTCCAATTCACTCTCCCAGTGTTTCCAAGAGACTAGTAGGTCTTCTGGCAGCCGTGGGTCATCTCACTTTTGTCCCACAACCTCTGTACTAACACCTTAGCTCGAGAGGTGAATGGTACAATGTAGCCAAGGGGATCATTGTGGGCACTTGACAGTCTGGTTTGCGTCGTTTATACGAGAGGGTGTCTGATTGACCATTCCAATGAAGGCCAAGAGTTGATTCCTGGGCCTCATGGTGACCTTCACAGAGCCAGAGGATGCTGCTCTGAGATTGAATATCACCCGGCAGATGGCTGATAACTGAAGGGTAATTGCTAGCCCACTGTCATAGCTCAAATCCGCCAGATGCTAGAAGACTACGAAGAAGTTTGTCAATATGATTCTTGGCCATGTCAAGGGAAGCGAAGCTCTCATAGTGTTAACAGTGCATGTGTCCAATTCACCAGATAAACATGCCCGTACATGTTCCCTGAGACACCTTTTAAGTCTACACGTTATAATGCAGATATAACATAAAATTATGTAGAGATAAATAACATGGGAGGATCATATGACATTTAGGCGATCTTTACTCTCTCTCATAAACGTATTATGCAACAAAATATGCAAATGTACTTACAATTAGTTGCAATCACACATATAATCCACAAATTCCTTAGCTGGGAATCTGACTAATTTAACTATTATTCACTATTAACAAGCACATCTACTCCCTGGAAATTTTTGGAACAGTCCAAATCACGAACAGAGGTGGGGGAGTTTGGAAGAGTCCATTTCTGAAGGGTGGCCTTTTTTACACATATAATAAATGCCAACGTGCAGTACAAACCTATTGGTTTATTACAATTCCAAATTTCATTGCAATAATGAACACTTATTAAATGCAATGTCAGGAAAAAATATGCTTATATGCTGATACGGTAACATCTAAATTAAATGGTTTTATTCAAGTGTAAAATATTTAATATGACTTTGATACCCACATCTGAAGACATTTAGCTATTGGAGTCATACGAATTGCTATTATTGTTCTATATGTGATTTTTGGAGCTACAAATTTCTGGCCACCATTCACTTGCATTGCAAGGACATACAGAGCTGAGATATTCTTCTAAAAATCTTTGTGTTCAGCACAAGAAAGAAAGTCATACAAAGGAGGATGGCATGAGGGTGAGTAAATGATGAGAGAATTTTTATTTTTGGGTGAACTGTCACTTTAAGTTTTTGATGAATGAGAAAAATCCTTAATGTACCAATTCAAGTTGTCACTTTATGCAGAGTAACGCAAAATAAATAAATCTGAAATATGTTTTTGATATCATGGGTTAAAATGCTAATCATGGGTTAAAATTCAAAAATAGATCAGGCTGTGTAAGCAGGACATTAAGCAAATTATATATACTTACACACACACACACACACACACACACACACACACACACACACACACTCACAGCTGTCTTGTCTTGTAGACAACTATTAAGGCAGACAGTTATAGAGCGAGGGTCAAGGTGTATGCTGGTGTGTTTATTCAGTGTGATTGAGCTGGTGAGGCAGAGCTCTCTGCCTCACACCTTACCATTCATCATCAACTCAGCCCTTTAGGCCAGCTTTCCTGCACCCATCAGACGAAAGAGCCCCTAGCTCAAATTTCATAATCCTGCTCTTTGCATGTGCAGGCACGTCTCCAACCCACGAGAACACCAATCTCATATAAATTAATCCATTGATCCTTTCTGTGCACATCAGTCACAGGACAATTTAGAAACAAATTTATAGGATGCCAAGTGTGGTGCTCAATACTCTAAATCAATAATTAAATAGTGATTTTAAAATGAAAATAGGACAAAAATATATTTTTTAAATAAACCAAAGCAGCTATTCTTGGATTATGATCAGAGAAATCTGGGCTCTTTTAAAATGAGTACAACTAATATCCAGTGGCAAATACTGAAGCTGAATGTTGTGTGAAACGACAGGCAGACTAAAGAGGTATATGCAATTTCAATCCTCTTTCATTTTGGTCCTCAAGATGAATGTTCATAATCAGCTATCAAAGGCACGTACTGCACATCAAAAAAAAAAAAAAAAAAGATTTGATATGACTAGCGAATTAATAGGATTTCCTTTTCACTTCATGTCCTTCCTTTATTTCTTTGCAATGCATTTGTATATTGAGAATTAACATACCAGTAAACACCAGTATATGATATCCTTTTAGTAAACCTTTGGACTTCAAGCTTTTGGTCTAATTTCTGTTTATTGTGGGAGCACTGCAGTTCAAACATGCATTAACAAAGTGCCCAATCATATTTATGTATCTTTTGTGCATTCAGATAATTAACTCATTCTAACTGACCAATTATCAATTTAAGATTTGATGCAACATTATATGATAAGCAAGCTGCAATTATATTTCTTAAGGTTAAAATAAGCTAGTTAGTTGCTTTGATTAAAAGTTTTGAATGCATTAAAGCTGGCTGAGTTTTGTAAAAATATAAAATAAATTAAATATTTAATTGTAATGTAGTTTTATTAGAAAAGTTCGGGTGGAGCAAGTTCATTTAATCCGACCAATCACACAGCCAGCGTAAGAGTATATAAACAGCTGCTTACCTCTATGTAGCTCTGAGAGTTTCCGGCATGGAGAGATGGACCAATCCCACTGCCCACGAATAGACCCATACAAGTGACTCAGATCATCGGATTGCTCCGCTGCAAAGAATTTGCCTTCCTCAGAACAGCTCTTCTCTCTAAATCATCTCATTTCAACAGAAGCTGCCACTGCAGCTCATTTGTTTCACAGCATCAACTGCTACAACTTTAAGTGTTACTTTTACTCTGTCTTTCCTCCTAATCTCTATTCGCCGGAGCAGATCTTTGCATGAGGCTGCTTCCGCAACTAGCTGCTTAGTTGCTGTACACGTGAAACAGCTATCTAGGACTGTTCATATGTTCTCATATAAACTTTCTACCCAGAGTGTCCCGTTAGCGTGAAGCTGCATCCGCCAACTGGCTACTTTGGTGCCTCATACATGTGAAACAGCTCCCTGCATCTACTCATATGCTCTCTCATCTACTTTTCCACACGCAGTGATCCGTTGCGAGAGCCTGCATCCATGAACAGGTGCTACTCTGTGTGGCAGCGGGGGCGTGGTCAAGCGCCCGTCCGGAGAGGGGGAGTGGTAAGGGCGCTTACACCTGAGCTAAAATATGTCTAACACCTGTCTCTAATTTCAGTGAGCACGGGGAGAGCGGCATAAAAGAGCCACAGCACCGCCAGTAAGGGGAGAGAGAAACGCCAGTCCAGTGTTGGCAACCCCAGTTAAAAGCCTGAAAAGTTTATGTTACCCTGAAGTTGTGGATTTAAGTTTATGTTACCCTTTCCCGTTTGAATTAAAGTTAACCCTTACCTTTGTGTTGGAAAGCCTGACGCCGTGTCCTTCTTCCCTGCCCAGTCGAGACCCTTTTTGTTACACTGGTGCCCAAACCCGGGAACGTCATTACCAGAAGCATGGAAGGTCGTCCCGTAGAGTCCTCCCAGCTGACCGAAGTCCTCCAGTCCCTCGCTGCATTACATCAAAGCCACCAGCACTCCCTGCTTGAGCTCCGAGAGGACCAAGATCGATGGTTCTTTGAGATCTTGCGGGCTCAAGCAGAGGATCGACATGCCATCTGGAGCCTCCTCAGCCGGGAGGTCGCTCCCGCCACAGCCGCGACCCCGGACAATCATTCCCCGTTGCCCCCTCCCACGTTACAGAAGATGGGGGCGACGGACGACCCAGAGGCCTTTTTGGACTTGTTCGAGCGCACCGCCGAAATTTGGGGCTGGCCGCGCGAACAATGGGCAGCCCGCCTCGTTCCTCTTTTGTCCGGGGAAGCCCAACTCGCGGCTCAACAACTGCCGGCAACGAACCTCCTGGCCTATCCAGACTTGAGGAGAGCCATCCTGCAACGGGTTGGTCGGAGTCCCGAGGAAAATCGGCAACTCTTCCGGGCCATGAAGCTGGAAAAAGCCGACCGCCCGTTTGCGTTTGCTCAGCGGCTCCGTGATGCCTGCCGGAGGTGGCTGCTAGTGGGGGACCGCGACGTCGAGGGACTTATCGACCAGGTGGTGCTGGAGCAATTCATCCAGTGATTGCCCAGGAGAACGGCGGAGTGGGTCCAGTGCCACCGCCCGGCGTCGCTGGAGGCGGCCGTTCAGCTCGCGGAGGACCACATGGCGGCGATTCCAAGGACGGATGAGCCCTCTCTCTCTCTCTCTCTCTCTCCCTCCCCTCCCCCTGTGTTTTTTTCTACTCTTCCCCATCACCCTCCCCCCTCTCGCTCTGTCTTCTCTCCAGGGTCCGTTCCTGCCCCCCGCAGGCGAGGAGCCTGGCAAAGACCCACGGTGGCGTCGCACACCCCCCCCCCCAACATTCAGCCGCTCTCCCCCTCAGGTGGGGGCGTCCGCCGACGCAGGTATGGGGGTGGCGTCTGGGCCAGCCTGTTGGAGGTGCGGGGACCCGGGCCACTTCCGTGATCAGTGTCCGATGATGGAAGTGGGGACGGTGGTTCGGGTCTCCGATCCCCCGCATGCTGCCCCCGATCGGGCTGGAGCATACCGGATTCCGGTAAGAATCCAGGGGGGTACACACCAAGCATTGCTGGATACCGGTTGCAATCAGACCACCATCCATCAACGCTTGGTTCAACCCGGGGCTTTGTGCACAGCTAGATGGGTGAGGTGCATGCATGGGGATATTCACAAGTACCCGATGGTGATCTTGATAGTGAAATTCCGGGGGAAAAAGCATAGAGTGGAGGCAGCGGTTAGTCCCTGCCTCACCCATCCTCTGATTTTGGGGACCGATTGGCCAGCGTTTAAAGATGTGCTAGGGGGAGTTTGTATGGATGGGTCCTGCACTAAAATGGGGAGATGTGCGATGTGCGATGCTTTGACAGGGGAGGCGGAGCCGGGGCCGTCCTCGGCTGCTCCAAATCGGGATGACGAGGAGAGGGGCGAGGCTTCCGCCCCTCCTCTTCGCAGGGAATTC
Source organism: Moxostoma hubbsi (assembly GCA_032164185.1). Taxonomy (NCBI): domain Eukaryota; kingdom Metazoa; phylum Chordata; class Actinopteri; order Cypriniformes; family Catostomidae; genus Moxostoma; species Moxostoma hubbsi. Next base: position 30,097,419 of record JAVLUX010000009.1, read on the forward strand.
CCTGATGAGGATTTCCCTTTGGAGCAGTCGCGGGACGAAACCCTCAAGCATGCCTTTGATCAGGTGAAAATGATCGATGGACAGTGTCTTCAGCCAGACATCGCTCTCGCATACCCCTATTTTACAATTATAAATGACCGACTATATAGAGTGACGCAGGACACTCAAACGAAAGAAAATATGACACAGCTTTTGAATCCACGGAGCCGCCGGGAAATGTTATTCCAGGCGGCTCATTATAATCCCATGGCGGGTCATCTAGGGGAAAGAAAAACACTTCTCCGACTAATAGCCCGTTTTTATTGGCCGGGCATTAGCGGTGACGTCCGCAGGTGGTGTGCGGCGTGCCGCGAATGCCAGCTGGTAAACCCACCGGCCACCCCAAAAGCACCATTGCGCCCTCTTCCGTTGATCGAGGTCCCCTTCGAGAGAATTGGAATGGACCTCGTCGGGCCATTAGAGCGGACAGCACGGGGACATCGCTTTGTGTTAGTCCTAGTGGATTACGCAACGCGATATCCGGAAGCAGTGCCTCTAGGCAACATCTCAGCACATAGTGTTGCTGGAGCGCTCTTCAAAATAATCTCCCGGGTGGGGATTCCAAAAGAAATCCTCACCAATCAAGGCACAACGTTTATGTCATGCACACTTCGCGAACTTTACGATCTATTGGGCATTAAATCGATCCGCACTAGCGTGTATCATCCACAGACAGATGGCCTAGTGGAACGTTTTAACAAAACCCTCAAAAACATGATTCGTAAGTTCGTGCACACGGATGCTAAAAACTGGGACAGATGGCTCGATCCCCTGTTGTTTGCAGTGCGAGAGGTCCCACAAGCCTCAACCGGCTTCTCTCCATTTGAGCTGTTGTACGGGCGACGCCCGCGCAGCATCTTAGATGTCTTACGAGAAGGCTGGGAGGAAGGACCTACGAATAGCAAAAATGAAATTCAATACGTTCTTGACCTCAGAGCAAAGCTCCACACTTTGGGAAAACTAACACAGGAGAATTTGCTCCGGGCTCAAGAACGTCAATGCTGGCTGTACGACAGGGGAGCGCAGCTGAGGGAATTTGCACCGGGAGATAAAGTTCTTGTATTGCTTCCCACATCGAGCTCCAAATTACTCACCAAGTGGCAAGGGCCCTTCGAGGTCACACGACGAGTGGGTGATCTCGATTATGAGGTTAAGCGAACCGATAGGGGGAATGCATGTCAAATTTACCACCTCAACCTCCTTAAATTATGGAGGGAGGCGGTCCCTGTATCGTTGGCTACGGTGGTCCCAGAGAGGGCGGAGCTCGGACCGGAGGTGAATCCAAAACCAGATCTCGATGCCCCGGTCATTTGCGGAGACCACCTCTCCCCGTGCCAGCGAGCAGAGGTTGCCAGGTTGCAGAAGGAGTTTGCGGACGTGTTTTCTCCCCTGCCGGGTTGCACGAACCTATACAGCACCATATCGAGACCGAGCCGGGGGCGGTCGTTCGTTGCCGCCCTTATCGCCTCCCCGAGCATAGAAAGAAAATAGTTCGGGATGAATTGGATGCCATGCTTAATATGGGGGTAATAGAAGAATCCCACAGCGACTGGTCCAGCCCGGTCGTTCTTGTTCCCAAGAGTGACGGGTCGGTGCGGTTCTGTGTGGATTACAGAAAAGTCAATGCGGTGTCTAAATTTGACGTGTACCCAATGCCCCGCGTTGATGAACTGCTCGATCGGTTAGGTACTGCTCGCTTTTATTCGACATTGGATTTAACGAAGGGTTATTGGCAGATCCCCTTGACACCAATCTCCCGAGAAAAAACAGCCTTCACCACGCCATTTGGATTACACCAATTCGTGACACTTCCGTTCGGTTTGTTCGGGGCCCCAGCCACGTTCCAGCGTTTAATGGACCGTGTCCTCCGGCCGCACTCTGCTTACGCCGCTGCCTACATAGACGATATTATTATTTAAAGTAATGACTGGCAGCGGCATATACAACATCTGAGGGTGGTCCTGAAGTCGCTGCGGCGGGTGGGGCTCACTGCAAACCCTAAGAAGTGCGCGATTGGGCGTGTGGAGGTGCGGTATCTGGGGTTCCACTTGGGCCATGGCCAGGTGCGTCCCCAAATTGATAAAACCGCGGCGATTGCGACTTGCCCTAGGCCCAAGACCAAAAAGGGGTGAGGCAGTTCCTGGGGCTGGCTGGCTACTACAGAAGGTTCGTACCTAATTATTCGGACGTCACCAGCCCGCTGACTGACCTCACTAAAAAGGGGGCTCCAGATCCGGTCCAATGGTCGGAACAGTGCCAACAGGCGTTCACACAAATTAAAGCCGCACTCTGTGGGAGGCCGCTCTTGTATTCACCTAACTTCTCTCTCCCTGTCTTATTACAGACGGACGCTTCAGACAGGGGGCTGGGGGCCGTACTCTCGCAGGTGGTGGAGGGGGAGGAGCGCCCGGTGCTATACATCAGTAGGAAGCTCTCCTTGAGGGAAACGAAGTATAGCACCGTGGAGAAGGAGTGTCTGGCCATCAAGTGGGCGGTCCTCACACTCCGCTACTACCTGCTGGGGCGGGCCTTCACCCTCTGCTCGGATCATGCCCCACTGCAGTGGCTCCACCGCATGAAGGATACTAACGCCCGGATCACCCGTTGGTATCTGGCTCTCCAGCCTTTTAAGTTCGAGGTGATCCACAGACCGGGGGTGCAGATGGCTGTCGCCGACTTCCTTTCCAGAAATTGGGGGGGAGTGGTAGGCAGGCCGGATGGCGCCCCGGCCTGAGTCGGGCGGTGGGGGTATGTGGCAGCGGGGGCGTGGTCAAGCGCCCGTCCGGAGAGGGGGAGCGGTAAGGGCGCTTACACCTGAGCTAAAATATGTCTAACACCTGTCTCTAATTTCAGTGAGCACGGGGAGAGCGGCATAAAAGAGCCACAGCACCGCCAGTAAGGGGAGAGAGAAACGCCAGTCCAGTGTTGGCAACCCCAGTTAAAAGCCTGAAAAGTTTATGTTACCCTGAAGTTGTGGATTTAAGTTTATGTTACCCTTTCCCGTTTGAATTAAAGTAAACCCTTACCTTTGTGTTGGAAAGCCTGTCGCCGTGTCCTTCTTCCCTGCCCAGTCGAGACCCTTTTTGTTACACTCTGGCTTCACACTATTCAAGCACTATTACAGCTCTGTTCGAATGCATGAAACAAAGCTTAACTTTTTAATTCAACCATCATGTCAACGCTCCCCAGTGTTTCAATCCGGTTCTCCCACACAAGTGATTCCTGTCAACCTCATTACCTCAACGCACAGCTTGTATAGGGCGTGATCCATTAATTTTCTGTTTGTCAACTTCTAACATAAATATCACGTTCATTCTCCCTTCAAAATGCTCCTGCAAGAGGCGAATCAAGAGGCGCGTCCCAACTCATTCATAATCATTCCGCAAACTCATCTCACCTCTCAGTATTCGAGCTTGCCTTGCCGCACAGCCCTGATAACGCGAAGCTAGCGCTGCTACAAACTTCCTTTCATGTCTACGCTATAACATCACTTATAACATCACAGGACAAACACATCACGCAGTTAAAATCAATCTATCATTTTATTTTACAGACAGTCTTCTCTACTTTTGCCCGAATCATTGGATTGCAAACTTTTATTTACAAGCTTTACCATACAAATTAATTGCTGTATGATTTTAAAAACGTTCAATAATCTGTCATAATTTTACACTCCACCAAGTTTAAAGTAACCTGTTTAAATCAACACTGAAGTATTCAGCATGGCACCTTGCTTTATACTCCAATATTTCAGTTTTTCTGTAGAATTTATTGCAAGTCATCAATATAAACAAGTCATTTTATTGACCACACTACTGCTCTTATAGTATAAATTAAATCAAACGCTCAGGCACGAACTCCTACGATTTCATACATCCTCGTCAAACGAGATGAATAACACTGAGCCAATAATACAGAGTCATAAAATGACTTGCATTACATTGGAAAACAATATCCAAAGCATACATGTAAATAAATAAACATCAGACTACAGTATTCATCTGGGCACTCAGTTTCAGGTGCCTTCTAATTTTAGGACCAAACCAACTTTAAATGACGTTGTTCGTATGCACACGCAAGCTTGTTTCCTGACATTGTCTTACATATGTTACCAATTTAATCAAGAAACTATTATATTCAGGCATCCGTAGACGCTACGTTTACAACATTAACATGTTTTCTATTGGCTCAACACATCCCTAAGCAGCACAAATGTGCTGTCTAGGTGCCGCAACTGCAGCGTCTTTCGGGCCCAGCGACTAAACTTCCCACTATTCCACAAACAGTGCAATGCACCATCCAAGAGTTGCAATTGTGGTGTTGTATGGCCATACGATGAACTCCCACTACACAGCAAACAGCGCAAATGCCCCGTCCAAGTGCTGCCACGTTCACGTGCCACAATCTCAGCGCATCTTTCAGACCACGTGTCTCCTTAACCCATATTATGTCACTCATACCAAATTAACCATCACCCACCTAGCAACTGACAACAATCAGACTAAACAGTTCAATATAAGCCTACATCTCCACCTCAATCAATTTCATTCGAATAAAGCCTACCATTCGCCCTCACATCAAATGCCATGCTCAACCCATTCGTACCACAGAGTGAGTTCTTGCTTTATTGCAGCATAAACTTTTCACACGAAAACATGGGCTCTTCCTTTTAAAAGCCACATGACTCCACGCTCGAGGATTCATCCATTTATCCTACCAACAAATGCATTGCAGGCCCACACCTGCAGTTCCAGCCGCTCGCAGCTTAGAGCGGGCTCAGTAAAAGTCAGCATAAACATTCTCACATGAATCTCTCTTTAGCTAACCATAATTAAAGTAGAACACATTCCAAGCTCAAAAAACCATATTGCTGACTCTTCTATTTTTTTTTCAAAGATCCAAAGCCTCAGCCCTTGAAGCCCCAGTTCCTCCCCGTTCAGAATTTAAATTCATAGAAATCACCCTTTCATGCACCTTCTCCATGCTCCCCAGGACTCCAATCTTCAACCCATTGTCCCCCGAACCCTAACATATAATCATATCAGACAGCTTGGAGATGCTTCAAAGATTTCCAACTAAAGTACAATCTGCCTACCCAATTTTTTTCTCCTCTCCCGTATCCTCCTTCACAAGAAAAAAAACCTCCACCCCAGGATTATTAAAGGGTACAACACCTCAAAAAATCTTCACTCATTAACAAATCTCTCAATAATCCCATCTCCCTACAAGCAGCAAGCCCACCATCCATCCTCTGAAATTTTCACCATTCACACGGGCTGTTTCGCTTGTTCTATCCATTCAGATAATTTCCATCCCTCTCTCCCCCTTGATCCATGGGCTATGGGAGCAGATTTCCACATGAGGCTGCCTCCGCTGGAGAACTCCACTCCAACCCCAGTCTCTCTATGTTCAGAACTGAAATTTCTATAAACCACTCTCTCAGACTCCTCCATCAAGCTTCCTTTGACTCCATCCTTCATGCTGTTTCCCCTCGAACTCTTCGAACCTGATGGACAATGTGGAAACGCTTTAAAAATTGTCACCATTTCTACAACCTACCATTCCCAGATTTTTTCACTTCTCTCCACATCCTTCTTCGCCTCACACCTCAATCAATAAAAATCCATTCAGGAACCATCAGAGGATATCTATGCGGCATCCATTTCTTCTACAAATACATTTTCGGCCAAACCTCCTCCTAAAAAACCATCCCCAGAGCATGCTTCTCCTTAAAGGTATCCACAAAATCCCAACCCACCAGAACCGACACCAGGCTCCCCCTCACCATCGACCTGCTAATCAGATGCTTAAATACTCTCCAACAGGGCTTAATTTCCCCAAACATCGCAAAAACACTAGATACAATGTTCATCCTTACCTTCTTCGGCTCCCTTCGCTATACAGAACTCACTACCACACTAAATTCGACCTACGTAAGAATCCACCCCACAATTTCAGACCTTCATATCATAGACAATGAGAAAATAAGAAACTTTATCAAACAAAGCAAAACAGATCAGACCAAAAAAGGGCATCCAATTTTCATTTTCAATTTGCCAAATCCTATTCAGCCCTTCCAATCGCTAGCACACTATCTTCATTATTGAAAATCCCTTACCAGAACCCCTCTCGATTGCTTTTTGTAGATGGCAAAAACCATGCAGTTTATGGATTCTGGTTCCAAAAAAAACTCAAATCAGGCATCTTTGAAAAACTATACTCTGAAAAACTATTCACTGCTGAATTGCTGCAGTGGGATCTCCTGTTCAAAAGTGCGCAGGCTAATTCATGTTCATTCGTATCGTGGGCTCCTCATTTGAAATGCTAGGAGGACTCCCCCATTTGAAATTTTAGGAGGACCCATCCATTGTGTCTGAAGGTGGAGCCAGGTCGGTCAAGAGGGCTAGGATCCATGCCTCTGCTTAGGCCGATCCTGCCCTTTCAGGAGGGTGCCCCAGATGCAGACTTCCCCAACACAATCTATTCCAGGGCTCTCCCCTTCGATCAGCAGTGGGATCTCACACCCAAACTCAGCACGAGCTATCCACATTTATTCGTATCATAGGCTAGTCCGTTCGTGGCCGGGTTGACTCCCCCGTCGAATGCTGTGAGTGCCCTTCCCGTTCAAATGCAAGAGCTCACACAGTTCTGCGCAAGAGCCCATCCATCGAACCAAGAGTCAGGCTGCCTCCATCCATCAGGATCAGGCAAACAACACCCCCAGCCCCCCCTCCCCCCCCCCCCCCCCCCAAACACACACATCTTGTTAACAACACATGTTTACATTATCCTTAATACAGGATTATATTAAATGCAAACTACTGAAATGTAGTTTTATTAACAAGGTTCAGGATGACCAATCACACGTCTTTAGGAGGAGAGCAACTACTCTGTAAAAAAGTTAACCTAAAAAATGTTATTCGTGTGTTAACGTCTTTCATGTGTTGACATCTAAATTAGCTGGTTTCATTCAAAAATGTTATTGATCTTGTTTAAATCAACCTGACTACATTAGGTTACACCAACAAAACTAAATTTAAGCATTATATCAGGTAGAAATAAAGTATCGACTATCACAATCTTGCAAAGATTACAGAGAGGCTCAGGACCCAAGGGCAGAGTAAAAATAAAGGAATTTATTTAATACAAAAAACATACACAAACTCCCACAAGCGGGGAAAAAAATAAACATAAACTGCCCCAAAGGGGGAAAACACATAGTAAATAATCCAGGCTGGGGTAGGGGAAACTGGAGACAGAACCGACTGGGCCAGGTAGGGATGAGATTGGGGAATAAACCGACTGACAAACTAGACCACACACGGCTGACTGGAACAAACACAAGACAAACTGGCACTGGACAACACACCAGGAGACTTAAATAGGGAGAGAAATTAACAGATTAACAAGACAGGGCAGGAGTGACTAATTAACTAATTATGGGCAAACAAGGAGGCGGGGTATGACATAAAACAGAGAGACCTGCGGCGATACAGAAACAAAACAAAGCCACATGTTCTCACATGAGCGCAGATCGGCAAGACAATATTCGCTCATGCCAACCGTCAAACAAGATGAAAGAATGTGTAGTAGCACCAAACAAAGCGACGCCATCCATTCTCACACTAAATAAAACCTGAGCATGCCACGCGCACCTGAGCACCAGACAGGACACCTCAGACCAAGAGACCTCAGCACAACATGAAAACAGCTCACGACCCGGAAGTGCAGCGCAAAGCGAGCGCAACACACGTCCACAGTCATGAGAGACAGACATAAAACATGGAGCATGAGTGTCCGGATCTCGACACAGACCGAAACAGAACCAGACAAGTAAGTCAGGATCCAGACACCATGCTCTGGACATGAAACAAAAGACTGCTTGTGACCTGGACATGCAGCACAACGCAAGGTGCACCCATGTTCATGCAAGAGAGAAATAAACTAATGACGTGAGTGCATGCCACCAAGATGACATAAGCGTGATGCACCCATGTCAATATCAGACAGGGCATGGAGCATGAGTGTCTGGATCCATACACAGAGCAAAACCAAACCAGACAGGAAGTCAGGATTCAGACACCATACTCCGGACATGAAACAATACAGGCCGAAGAGTGCATGGCAGGGAATTGAACCGAAACTGTGTGCTCACACAAAGACAGACAATGAAACACAAGACAGACATGGGACAATGATGCCACGTTCCTGTCAGACAAAACCCCAAACTGACAGAGTGACAGGACCATGAAACACACCAAGAAATGAAAAATTTCTCATAATTTACTCACCCTCATGCAATTCAAGATGTTAATTACTTTCTTTCTTCTGCAGAACACAAAAGAATATTTGTAGAAGAATATCTCAGCACTCCATGCTATGGTGACCAAAATTTAAAGCTCCGAAAAGCACAAAAAGACAGCATAAAAGTAATCCATACAATACCAGTGGTTTAATCAATGTCTTCTGAAGCTATCTAATCAGTTTTGTGTGAGAACAGGCCAAAATGTAACCCCTTTTTCACTGTACATTTTGCCATTGTAGTCTCTGATCATGATTTAAATCTCAATTACACTTCCTTGTGCATGCCAAGGAGACTGCAGGTAAAGGGAATTGATAAAGGGTATAAAAGGGTATAAAGGGTATAAAATAATTGGATCCCTTCAGAAGATATGGATTAAACCACTGGAGTCTTATGGATTACTTTTATGCTGCCTTTTGTGCACTTCTTTGGGGCTTCAATGATTTGGTCACCATTCACTTGCATTGTATGATCCTGAGCTGAGAAATTCTGCTAAAACATCTTCATTTGTGTTCTGCAGGGTAAATTTAAAGGTAACATTAAGTTTCTCCTGAAGGTAGGATACCATTTTTTACAGAATATAAGCTAAAGACTAAATAAGTAAATTTGGTGTTTGGTGTCAGTTTCAATATTGATGATGTCTAGCACTGTAGAATCTTTGCAACCTCAATAAAAGTATGTTTATATCTCATAATTATGACAAAACATTTTGATTTATTCACACTTTATTTCATCAGCATTGATTCATATTATAGATTGACCTATTTATCAGACAGCCTTAGATAAGTCAATGACAGAAAATACAGTTCATTGCAGTGTATGATAGTATAATATATTTATATTAGTTATTAATGTTGCTGATGACCAGATTTTGATAATCTAAAAAAGTAAAATATTTAATAGCATACTCTGATACCACTATTTTGGACTGATGTTAAAATAATAAAATAAAATATTTAAGTGTAGAGAATGAGTGCTTCATCTGTCATATTTTTTCTAGCAACAAAGCACAAATAGGCACATCATAACCTTAATTTAAAGTCATTATCTTCTATTGTCATTCTGTAAATCAGTGCAGTACGAAATGCATCAAATTAATTATTTTGCCTGTGAAACTTGAAAAATTGGCAGCACACAATTTAGCCACCTTGAAATTCACCCTAGCTGACAGTTAATCTGGCTTGATAAATGAGGTTGAGTATGTCTTTGTGAGATTGATAAAGTTCTTGTTTCTTGTAGGTAGCTCTATTCTATAAGATATTTATGAGATTGCTGCTTTAAAGCAATAATATACCAGATTCCAAGTACTTCTGTATTATTAATTTATTTATTGGTATAGTCCACAAGTGCAGCTTTTTTCACTTCTTTTTACTGGTCAGTATTCTGTTGGCTTGGACTTTTAAACTGAAAGGCTGGCCTTTGTTAAGACCTTTTGTAAAGATCATCAAGAGGCACAGAGTCTCTCCCCATCAATAGGTCAGCCATAAGACAGTAGATAGCAAAGATTGTGACAACTACTGTGAGCATATATTATGGAATCCAAAGAGCAGCAGGGATATTGCCTCCCCAGTGGTGAGAGGGCCAGTTTCAATGGACAATCACTGTGAGAGATTTTCTGCTGGAGACAAGGGACACAATGGCTGTGTAAAAACAAGTACATTCATTTGAGAAATGTTACTCTTGTAAGAAAAGAGTATGTGGCAAGCCCGAGCCTTAATTGATGGCAGGAGGCAAAGATAATGTTTTAAAGCAATCCTATCAAGCATTTTTTCCCCTTGAGGTTCACTTATAATGTTATCATTACACAAAAAACACTCATAATGTAGTATCACATGACCTTTTCCATCCTGTTTCTGGCATCTGTCTGAAATGCTCAGTTTCTGTGCTATGTTCCCATAAAGACTTCAATATAAAAGCCCAGTGCTATGATTGGCTAACATCTTTGAAGAGCAAATGCCCCCTACCATAACATGTGTCGAACTTGTTTTTCCTAGTATAAAGGAATGAAAACATGCAAGTGGTTTACAAAATCCCCTAAAAGCTCTCAGTTCAGGCAATCATTAATAGCTATTCTGTACACTCACTGAGCACTTGTGATTTTGACCTTGGCATGATTGTTGTTACCAGACAGGCTGGTTTGAGTACTTCTGTAACTGCTGGGATTTTCATGCACAACAGTTGCTACAGTTTACTCAAAATGGTGACAAAAAAAACAAAAAACATCCAGTGAGCAGCAGTTCTGTGGATGAAAATGCTTTGTTGATGAGAGAGATTAACGGAGAATGGCCAGACTGGTCCGAGCTTACAGAAAGGCTACAGTAACTCAGATAGCCACTCTGTACAATTGTAGTGAGCAGAATCTCAGAATGCGCAAAATGTTGATCCTTGAGGCAGATGGGCTACAACAGCAGAAGACCATGTCATGCACTTTATTAGCACCATAGTGCAGAGGTGGGGGACTCGTGTTACATGACTTGACTCAAGTCTGCCTCGAGTCGCAAATGTAATGTTTTGTGACTTGCTTGACTAAATGAAGAAAATTACTTGAATTGACTTTGACTTGAGAACCAGTGACTCGAGACTTGACTTGAACTGAATGACTGAATGATTGAATGTTTTTTATTATTATTATTTTCAATAACTTATTATAAACAGTAATGAAATGCGTTTAAAAAAATATTGCGACATCAATTAATTAATGTGCAAAAATATAAGCCCCCCAGCACCACTGATCTGCATCTGCACAGTTAACGCTGTGCTCACAACTCGCCAAAATGACAGATGATACTCGAGTTCCCAAAATAATCTCCTTTGGATATAAAGATTTTGAATTGGACTTTGTGAATAAAAAAAAAGATTTGCCAGATGCACAATATGCAACGCAAAAAAATCCGATACAACCACCACAACCTTGAATATCATCAGACATTTCAAAAACCACAAGGAAAAGTAAGTAAATCATTGTATTATCATTTCATTATCCAGAAAGATTCATATGTAAAATTACTGTTCAAATGTTTGAGGGTTGTCAGTAAATGAAAATGATTCACGATTCACAATAATTTTGTAACGCGACAAGTTTGAAATGACCCGACATTGCCTCTAAATGTGCGTGTCTTTTCTAAACCTTCTCAACAGTCAACAATATACATAACCATTTGTTGGCAATATAAAAACACAACAGGCAGATTTGCAGTCACAACACTTTATTTCAAAAGTGATTAGTAGTATAACATATACAGAATGACTTGTAACAAAATTCAAGTGCTCCATAGTGATTATGACTTCTGAAGACTTTAACTAAAGCTCTTGAATGAAATACCTTATATAAATGTATCACTGAAGGGAACTGATTGTCTTCAGAAAAGTTTCAATGGCATTTTCATTTCATCTTACTTCCGATTCAATTTTAATCAATTCGATTTAATCATAATAAAGTATTGTTTATACACGCAGGGCTGCTTTGTGTACAGGCGTTACCAGGGTAACACCTATATTTCTGCTGCATAAGTGCCACCTACTGTCAGAGAGTGAAGTTCCTAATAATGTGCCCAGTGAGAGAAGGCTATGTCCCAATTTATGTAAAGCAAGCAATCAAACTACTACAGTTGTTTGACTGAAATAATAGAAAACTCAACAAAGTTGGCACACTGTTCCTGCCTGATATAAGTACTATAATACTTATATCAGGCAAATACAATTTGGTGATAAAATAATGCTACACCATACAAAGCTAACAACAGTAAAAATAGCAAGTAGAGTTGTCACTGCTGCATCTTTCAATATAAGTTTCTTTGCAAAGCCTGAATCTTGGTTCTCAAAAAGAATCTATAAAGAAATGTTAACTTGACTTGACTTGACTTCCAACGAGAGACGAGAGAATGCTGCGTTATCTGTCTTACGGAAACCTGGATGTCCGCGGAGATTCCAGACTCGGCCATCGAACCCACGAGTTTCTCCGTGCACCGAGCGGACAGAGCGAAAGACCTCTCAGGTAAAAGCAGAGGTGGAGGTGTATGTTTTATGATCAACAAATCATGGTGTGATCAGAGGAATGTACATTTTATCAGGTCTTTCTGCTCTCCTGATCTGGAATTTCTCATGCTTCTGTGTCGACCATTCTGGCTACAGAGGGAATTCACAGCGGTCATTATCACAGCTGTGTACATCCCCCCACAAGCCGACACAGACCGGGCACTTAGGGAACTGTATGGCAGTATAAGTGAGCAGGAAACCACGCACCCTGAGGCTGCGTTCATTGTTGCCGGGGACTTCAACAAAGCCAACTTCAAAGCAATAGCACCAAAATACCACCAACATATCAGCTTCAACACACGAGGGGACCAGGTTTTGGATCATTGCTATTCTCCTTTCCGGGATGGCTACAAATCCCTCCCCCGCCCACCATTTGGCAAATCCGACCACTCTTCCTTTCTGCTTCTGCCCGCTTACAGGCAGAAACTGAAACGGGAAGCACCCTCCCTCAGAATGATCCAGTGCTGGTCGGACCAATCAGACTCTGCGCTACAAGACTGTTTTGATCACGCGGACTGGGAGATGTTCCGGTCTGCCTCCGATGACGACATCGAGGTTTACGCTGATAGCGTAACGTGTTTCATCAGGAAGTGCGTAGAGGACGTTGTTCCGACAAAAACTATACGGATCTACCCCAACCAGAAACCATGGGTTAACGGCGATGTTCGCGCGGCACTTACTGCGCGGACCACCGCTTTTAATTCCGGGAACGCGGAGGAGCGTAAACAAGCCAGTTATGCCCTCCGTAACTCCATCAGTACAGCCAAACGCCAGTACAGGCACAAAATTGAAGGACAGTTCAACACCACTGACTCCAGAAGTATGTGGCAGGGAATTAACACCATCACGGACTATAAACAGAATAAAAACTCCGCCATGAACACCGTTGCCTCTCTCCCGGACGAGCTTAATACTTTTTATGCTCGTTTCGAGGACAACAACAACACCGCCCTCGTAGAGAGAGCACTCGCGGCCGATACTACAGTTGATGGTTCACTCTCCGTCTCTGTTGCGGATGTAACCCGATCCTTTCGACGGGTGAACATTCGCAAAGCCGCGGGTCCAGACGGCATTCCGGGCCTTGTCATCAGAGCGTGCGCGAACCAACTGGCTGGTGTTTTTACGGACATTTTCAACCTGTCCCTCTCCCTGTCTGTAGTCCCCACATGCTTCAAAACATCAACCATTGTGCCTGTACCGAAGCAATCAAAAATCACTTGCTTAAATGACTGGCGTCCTGTTGCCCTCACCCCCATCATCAGCAAATGCTTCGAGAGGTTGATCAGAGATTACATCTGCTCTGTTCTGCCCACCTCTTTGGACCCATTGCAGTTTGCCTACCGCAACAACCGCTCCACTGATGATGCCATTGCATCTACAATACACACTGCTCTCTCCCATCTGGAAAAAAGGAACACATATGTGAGAATGCTGTTTGTAGACTACAGCTCAGCATTTAACACCATAATGCCCTCCAAGCTTGATGTGAAACTCCGGGCTCTGGGCTTAAACAACTCGCTGTGCAGCTGGATCCTGGATTTCCTGTCAGGCAGACGTCAGGTGGTTAGAATGGGCAGCAACATCTCCTCATCACTGACCCTCAACACTGGAGCCCCGCAGGGCTGTGTTCTCAGCCCACTCCTGTATTCCCTTTACACACATGACTGTGTGGCGACACATAGCTCCAATGCCATCATTAAGTTTGCTGACGATACGACGGTTGTAGGTCTGATCACTGACAATGATGAAACAGCCTACAGAGAGGAGGTGCACACTCTGACACGCTGGTGTCAGGAGCACAACCTCTCCCTCAATGTCAGTAAAACCAAGGAGCTTGTGGTGGACTTCAGGAAGAAAGACAGAGAACACAGCCCCATCACCATTAATGGAGCACCGGTGGAGAGAGTTAGCAGTTTCAAGTTCCTCGGTGTCCACATTACTGAGGAACTCACATGGTCCGTCCACACTGAGGCCGTTGTGAAGAAGGCTCACCAGCGCCTCTTCTTCCTGAGACGGCTGAGGAAGTTCGGAATGAACCACCACATCCTCACACGGTTCTACACCAGTACTGTAGAGAGCATCCTGACTGGCTACATCACCGCCTGGTACGGCAATAGCACCGCCCACAACCGCAAAGACCTGCAAAGGGTGGTGCGAACGGCCAGAAACATCATCGGAGGTGAGCTTCCCTCCCTCCAGGATATATATAACAGACGGTGTGTGAATAAAGCTCGGAGGATTATCAAAGACTCCAGCCACCCGAGTCATGGGCTGCTCTCACTGCTTCCATCAGGCAGGCGGTATCGCAGCATCAGGACTCGCACCACCCGACTACATGACAGCTTCTTCCCACAAGCAATAAGACTTTTGAACACATGATCTCTCAAGATCTACAATCAGCACTGCACTTTATTAATCCTCATTCTGTCAATATATTCTCGCTCCCAATTCAGTTAGTGTATATATATATATATATTATATACCCTTATCTAGTGTATGTGTATTCTACATTGTGTGTATTGTGTACATTTGATATGTAAATTGTTGTGTAGGTATGTGTACATTTGTTATGTAAATTGTGTTGTGTAAATATGTTGTTATTGTAAAGTCGTTTATGTCTCGTCACTGTCATTACTGCAATGTTGCTCGGAACTGCACACAAGAATTTCACCTGCTGTTGCACTTGTGTACACAGTAGTGTGACAATAAAGTGATTTGATTTGATGTGCCAAAAAAAAACATATAATCCCATTTTGAAGCATTTAGGAACATTGTTTGAATAAGCCACTCATTCCTAACTTTGGGATCATTTGGAAGGCTATGAAATTTTTCCACAACCAGAAACACAACAACATTTGGGGATCTAACTCGACATCTTAATATTTTCGCTGGTTAAAAGCTAACTACAACAATAGTACCACTTTCACTGTTGGATTACAGTCATGATGATTACGCAAACCATCATGTCATGATATTGAAACACTTTTACTCTAAAGTTTTTTTTTTTTATTATATTTTAACTCTTCTGTGACAGACACACCTACATTTACACACTTATTGTGATTAACTTTCACAGTAGCTCACCTGATAGACAGCCAAGCACAATGCCTGGCATGTGAGCTGAAAGTGTCATAGAAGTGACATGAAATTATGAAATGCACATTAAGACAATATATATATATATATATATATATATATGTACAATATACAAATTTGCGACAAGAGCACTATTGGTTAGTATTTGGTGTTGGTTTAGGGTAATGATGTCTGATTTGTTCACCTCTCATTTATCTTTTTAGGAAACTATTGGTTAGGTTTAGGGTCAATTTTAGCTTAGGGAAGTGTTTTACTCATTAAAATCTCCATCTAAAATTCACCTTAAAAACCTTGTCTGATTGCAACATAATTTCACTCGCTTTTAGCCTTTTATTATTAACCTCTGATTATTACAAATTATTTTAAAAAGTTCCTCTGACCTATCTG
The DNA here is from genome assembly GCA_032164185.1 of Moxostoma hubbsi. Taxonomy (NCBI): domain Eukaryota; kingdom Metazoa; phylum Chordata; class Actinopteri; order Cypriniformes; family Catostomidae; genus Moxostoma; species Moxostoma hubbsi. The sequence continues at coordinate 30,113,278 of JAVLUX010000009.1, forward strand.
AAACCAAATATACAGTTCCCCGTCTGTCGCTCACTTCGACTTCGTGTCGAAGAAGCGACACTAGGGGTCTCTCTTTAGCGCCGAATATGCCTCTGATCTATGAAAAAAGGCCAATGAGAGTTGGCGAACAGTATTTGCATACCCCGCCCCTGGACATACCGGTATAAAGGCAAGGGAAATACACACGTTCATTCAGAAATTTTCTTCGGAGCTGATGGTCATGTATGCAGCCAGCTGCGAGTAACACACACCAGATTCCTGCTTCTGTTCCTCTGACACTCTGTTTGCTGTTGGATCTACAGCGCACTTCAGCGGCTTTCTCCTTCTCTGCATGGCAGTACAGTTTTCCCTTGGGCGCTTTGACAGTGCAGAGAATTGAAAGAGTTATATTGAAAGAGTGATTTTCTCTGTAAAAGAGTTTATTTCTCTGACAGAGCATTACACAGCGGCGTTGAACGTCCTTTTCTGGATGCGTCTTTATAAAGATGTCATTTCCGCCCCTGTGTAGTTTCTGGATGCGGTGATTTCTCGCCACCTCTCACGGTCATAAAAGCTGCCTCGCGTGCCTGGGCTGCGATTACACGCAGGCAGAGTTTTATGAATGGTTCATGTTCTCAGTGCGAGAACATAGCCATGGCAGCATTGCAGTCTCAGCTTTCTTTTGTCACGAGAGAAAGCCACTTCAGCCACCCCTCGCGCCTTGGCTATGATGGGCTCTGTTCGCCGGGTAAACCCCCTCGAACCACTCGCATCCCCGGCACGCTTGCTTGCTTCCATCTGAGCTCGGGATGAACGATTCTCTCCAATGGTTCATCTTCTCACTGCGAGAACATGGCCGTTCTAGCATTGCGATCGCGACTTTCTTTTGTCATGAGAGAGAGCAACTTTCCATTCACTCTTTAAACTGTAATCTATGGGTAAAGGTCTTAATGTAATTCATTTAAACATTCACAGTTTAGTTCCGAAAGTTGATCAACTAAGGGCCTGGCTTGTTTATAATAATCCCAATATTATAACTCTATCTGAAACCTGGCTAAATGAAAATATAGCAGACTCCAATGTTAAACTGGATAACTACATCTTATATAGGCTTGATAGAGGATCCAGGGGAGGAGGGGTCGCCACTTACATTTCATCAAATTTGAAATCACAATTAATTACTCCTAAAGTGAAGCCTGAGTTTTTTGAAGGTATCTTTGTAAAGGTTATTCTTCATGCAAATAAACAATTAATAATTGGCAATATCTATCGCCCACCAACATCTCCCAAGCTAGAGTCTGTTCGAAACATCTTAGCCACTGTTTCATCATTTGGTGACTCATCAGAAATTATGCTGTTGGGGGATTTCAATTTAAACTGGACTGATCCTGGTACTCTCACGGAACGTGATATGTTCAATGGTTTAAATCTTACACAAATTATTAAAGTGTTATTAGACTTCTGCGCTAGTTACGGTTTGTCCATAACGAACACCATGTTCAAGCATAAGGGTGTCCACCAGTGCACGTGGCACCAGGACACCCTAGGTCGTAGGTCGATGATCGACTTTGTAGTCGTTTCATCTGACCTGCGGCCTTATGTCTTGGACACTCGAGTGAAGAGAGGGGCGGAGTTGTCAACTGATCACCACCTGGTGGTGAGTTGGATCCGGTGGCGGGGGAGGAAGCTGGACAGACATGGCAGACCCAAGCGTACTGTAAGGGTTTGCTGGGAACGTTTGGCCGAATCTCCTGTCAGAGAGATCTTCAACTCCCACCTCCGGCAGAGCTACGACCGGATCCCGAGGGAGGTTGGAGATATTGAGTCTGAGTGGACCATGTTCTCCACCTCCATTGTCGAAGCGGCTGCTCGGAGCTGTGGCCGTAAGGTCTCCGGTGCCTGTCGAGGTGGCAATCCCCGAACCCGGTGGTGGACACCGGAAGTAAGGGATGCCGTCAAGCTGAAGAAGGAGTCCTATCGGGCCTTGTTGGCTTGTGGGACTCCTGAGGCAGCTGACAGGTACCGGCAGGCCAAGCGGACTGCAGCCCGGGTGGTTGTGGAGGCAAAAACTCGGGCCTGGGAGGAGTTCGGTGAGGCCATGGAGAAGGACTATCGGCTGGCCTCGAAGAGATTCTGGCAAACTGTCCGGCGCCTCAGGAGAGGGAAACAGTGCCCTACCAACGCTGTTTACAGTAGAGGTGGGCGGCTGTTGACCTCAACTGGGGATGTCGTCGGACGGTGGAAGGAATACTTCGAGGATCTCCTCAATCCCGCCGTCACGTCTTCTATTGAGGAAGCTGAGACTGGGGTCTCAGAGGTGGACTCGTCCATCACCCTAGCTGAGGTCACCGAGGTAGTCAAGAAACTCCTTGGTGGCAAGGCACCGGGGGTGGATGAGATCCGCCCTGAGTACCTCAAGTCTCTGGATGTTGTGGGGCTGTCTTGGCTGACACGCCTCTGCAGCATCGCGTGGCGGTCGGGGACAGTGCCTCTGGGATGGCAGACTGGGGTGGTGGTCCCTCTTTTTAAGAAGGGGGACCGGAGGGTGTGTCCCAACTACAGGGGGATCACACTTCTCAGCCTCCCTGGGAAAGTCTATGCCGGGGTACTGGAGAGGAGAATACGGCCGATAGTGGAACCTCGGATTCAGGAGGAACAGTGCGGTTTTCGTCCGGGCCGTGGAACACTGGACCAGCTCTATACCCTCTACAGGGTGCTGGAGGGTTCATGGGAGTTTGCCCAACCAGTTCACATGTGCTTTGTGGATTTGGAGAAGGCATTCGACCGTGTTCCCCGAAGCGGCCTGTGGAGGGTGCTCCGGGAGTATGGGGTCCCGGGTCCTTTGCTAAGGGCTGTCCGGTCCCTGTATGACCGAAGCAGGAGCTTGGTTCGCATTGCCGGTAGTAAGTCAGACTTCTTCCCAGTGCATGTTGGACTCCGGCAGGGCTGCCCTTTGTCGCCGGTTCTGTTCATAATTTTTATGGACAGAATTTCTAGGCGCAGCCAGGGGCCGGAGGGTGTCAGGTTTGGGGACAACACGATTTCTTCTCTGCTCTTTGCGGATGATGTTGTCGTGTTGGCCCCTTCACACCAGGACCTTCAGCATGCGCTGGGACGGTTTGCAGCCGAGTGTGAAGCGGCCGGGATGAGGATCAGCACCTCCAAATCCGAGGCCATGGTCCTCAGTCGGAAAAGGGTGGCTTGCTCCCTTCAGGTTGGTGGGGAGATCCTTCCTCAAGTGGAGGAGTTTAAGTATCTTGGGGTTTTGTTCACGAGTGAGGGAAGGATGGAACGGGAGATTGACAGACGGATCGGTGCAGCTTCTGCAGTAATGCGGTCGATGTACCGGTCTGTTGTGGTGAAGAAGGAGCTGAGCCGCAAGGCAAAGCTCTCTATTTACCGGTCAATCTACGTTCCTACTCTCACCTATGGTCATGAGCTTTGGGTCATGACCGAAAGGACAAGATCCCGGATACAGGCGGCCGAAATGAGCTTTCTCCGCAGGGTGGCTGGGCGATCCCTTAGAGATAGGGTGAGAAGCTCGGTCACTCGGGAGGAGCTCAGAGTAGAGCCGCTGCTCCTCCACATCGAGAGGGGTCAGTTGAGGTGGCTCGGGCATTTGTTTCGAATGCCTCCTGGACGCCTTCCCCGGGAGGTGTTCCGGGCACGTCCCACTGGGAGGAGGCCCCGGGGAAGACCTAGGACACGTTGGAGAGACTATGTCTCCCGGCTGGCCTGGGAACGCTTCGGTGTCCCCCCAGAAGAGCTGGAGGAAGTGTCTAGGGAGAGGGAAGTCTGGGCATCTCTGCTTAGACTGCTGCCCCCGCGACCCGGCCCCGGATAAGCGGAAGAAGATGGATGGATGGATGGACAAATTATTAAAGAGCCTACAAGAATCAGTCCAAGTTGCAAATCTCTTCTTGACTGGATATTAGTCACACATCCCAACAGAATAAAAAAATCTGGTGTTCTTTCGGATTGTTTCAGTGACCATTCTATCATATATTGCATTTGGAAAATTTCAACTCCCCATCTTTCTCCGAAATTTATTAGGATCCGTGACAAAAAATTATTTAACAGTGATCTTTTTATAAATGATGTGAGAATGATAAATTGGAATAGACTTAGCCTAATTCCTGATGCGGAAGCTGCCTGGAATTTCTTTTATACAGAATTTGTGCAAGTTATTAATAAGCATGCCCCATGGACAACTATTAAGGTCAAAGGTCATCATTTACCCTGGGTAAATGGGGATCTTATCAGTCTGTTTAAGCAGAGGGATAGGGCGTGGAATAAACACAAATATACAAAACTTCCAAATGATTGGGAGGAATACAAACGGCTACGAAATACGTGCACTACTCAAACTAGAAATGCTAAAGCCAGTTACTACAGAAACAGTTTGATAAATGATTTCAATAATCCTAAACAATTTTGGAAAAAATTGAATACCTTACTTGACAAATCTAACAGTACCAGGAGTAATATGACAATCAATAATGAAACTGTTAATGATTCAGCAGTGATTTCAAATGCATTTAGTTTGCATTTCTCTCAAACACCGCAGGTACAGCCATTGCTCTTTCACCCAGAGCTGACTGTTAATTCTCATCCCTGCGTTAGTTCTTTCACATTTCGACAGGTTAGCTCAGCTGATGTCCAGCTGGCCATTAGCAAGCTATCCTCTAGCAGTGGACCCGGCCCTGACGGCATTGAGGGTAAGTTTATTAAACTTTCTTCACATGTTCTATCCTCTCCATTGGCTGAGCTCTTTAATTTGTCATTTCTAATCCATGAAGTGCCTCTGGCATGGAAGTGTACCAAAGTCATTCCATTGTATAAAGGAGGGGACACCCAAAACATTAACAATTATAGACCTATCTCAATAATTAATAGTATTGTGAAAATTTTTGAGAAAATTATCTTCGATCAATTATCTAACTATCTTTCAGATAACAATTTACTATCTCAATGCCAGTCAGGTTTCAGGAAACACTTTTCAACTACCACTGCCCTTTTGAAATTCACAAATGATATTTTTTCTAGTTTTGATAACAATATGTGTACTGGTGCCATCTTCTTAGATCTTACAAAAGCATTTGATTTAGTTGATCATTATCTGCTCCTGGATAAATTATATTCAATTGGCCTTTCCCGTTCATCTCTTCTGTGGTTTAATTCATATTTCCATCACGGCCACCAGTGTGTATCCTTCGGGGGCAGTCAGTCAAATTTTACAGGTGTAGATAAAGGCATACCCCAGGGTTCATCGCTTGGGCCTCTGCTATTTTCCATTTTTGTTAATGACTTGCCCCTCTGCTGTTCAGAATGTAACATTCATCTTTATGCAGACGATACAATCATATATTGCTCTAAATTGAATATTCCTGACATAAATTATTCCTTACAACATGATTTTGATTATGTACAGCAGTGGCTGTCATTTAATAAACTCCTGCTTAATAAATCAAAATCCTATTGTATGCTTTTTCAGAAGAAAGATAGAAATAATCTTAATCTGCATTTTCTGGATTCTGCTCCTTTAGAGCAAACCGAAAAATTTAAGTATCTCGGTGTTTGGCTAGAAAATGATCTTTCATTCAAAGCTCATATACACGCGCTTAACAACAAACTTAGCTTTCGTCTTAAAATATTATACCAATCGATAGACTGCTTTAACTCTCAGGTTAGGAGAAGAATAGTCTCTCAGTTGCTGCTACCTATTCTGGACTATGCAGATATTATATATTCTAACACTACTTCCACTTGTTTACATTCTCTTGATGTGGTATACAACAGCCTGTGCCGATTCGCTCTTCGCTGCCCCTATAGGACACATCATTGTGTGACGTATGAACAGCTGTCCTGGCTTGCACCTTCAGCTAGAAGACAATATCATTGGTTTCTGCTTATTTTTAAATGTATTTACTTTCAATATCCCTATTACTTATCGCAATATTTAGTGCCTTACAGTTCACAATATAACTTTCGTCACAACGAACAGATCTTTTTTACTGTCCCTAGAGTAAAGAGAGAAATTGGGAGATATGCTTTCTGTGTTAGAGCCCCTCGTGACTGGAATAGCCTTCCTGCATCTATTCGCTCGCTTACATCTTTTCCTCTGTTCCGAACTGCTGTGTTAACACATCTTCAGTATACTTGTCTATGTTTCTAGCTTTGCAGATGTAGCATTGATATGTGTCATGTTATGTATGTGTGTATATGAATATGCTAAATGTGTATTCATGTATATATTTAGCGATGTCAACTTTGCTAGTTTTCTTTGGGATCATTGTTTTATTCTATATGTTATAACAGCTGTTCTTATACTTCGTACACGAAATATCCTACCCCTGTTAAAACGCTTGATTTCCAAAGCAACTTTACGCTGAGTCTTAGATTAAAAAGGTTTTATTTTAAAGTGGTATAAAATAAATTCTGTTTAGTGGTATATATACCACTATGATTTACTTTACTTTTTCTGTGATGGGAGTGATAGTGAGAGCTTGGGTGTGCGTGGTGTGTGTGTGAATGAGTGTGAGTGTTTAGTGTTAGAGTGTTAGTGTTTTGTTTTTTTTTTATTTTGTATCTACTCTGTTGTTTTGCTGTTTAATGTTGTTTGGACATGATCTTGAGGACCCCCATGAAAACAAGATGTTTCATCTCATGGGGCTGATCCTCTAATAAACGTTTATAAATAAATAAACTTCAGCCACCCCTGTGCCTCACCTTCTTCCTATGGGATTGAGGCAGGTGCCGCGGGTGATGAAGGCGATTTGGGGACAATGACGGGCTTTGTTCGCCGGGTAAACCCCCTCGAACCCCCGCCTCCCTGGCATGTTTGCTTGCTTTAGAACTGGATGACATCACCGTTGCATCGGAGAGCATTACAGCAGCGTCTGATGCTGATGACTCGCCTGGGCCGCCAACTTCGGGTCTGCTCGCCCACCCCCCCCGGTTCCTTTCTTCCCGGACGTGCATGATGAGTTGAGTAAGCCGCAGCTTCCTCGCTCCTCCGCTCTCACTACCCTCGCGGTGGAGCGGTCCCAGACCGCTTCCGCCCTGCACGCCACGGCCCTTCCTGCAACCAACGCCAGCCCAAGGCACTTCAAAACTTGCACTAGGGTAGTCCTGTTCTTGATGTGCTGCAGGAACTGCGCTGGATGACCAACAGTGCCCCTGGGCCACAGAGGTCAGAAGTGCCAGCACTCGAACAGGCGATGGCCACCCTTGTGGTCCAGAAACGCAATCTATGGACAGGACCTGGTCGAAATTCGGGAGGTAGACAAGGCACACCTTCTCACACACCCCCGTCTCCCAGCTCCGTCCATTCGGCAGCGCCGTTGACGACTCTGCCCAGCAGTGCTCAGTGGTGAAGCAGACAGAGGCCATCTCACATCCTGCCCCGCCGCAAACCTGCTGCCATGGGCCCTGCCCTGTCTGCTCGCCAAGGGCGTCCTCCTGCGGCTATCAAACACCGTGCTCCGCCTCAACCCGGGCCCAGCTCTCAACCCCAGTGTCGAGCACTCCGCAGGAAGCAGATGCCCCCGTCTCACTCCGCAGGAAGCAGATGCCCCCGTCCCCCCGTCTCAGATGCCCGATGCACCCGTAAGGCTCCCAGGCGCTCTGTAGATGCTCGACCCAGGGACCAAGACGTTAGCTCCGGAGATGGTAAGACCGCTAAGTCCCCCGGTGGAGGTGGGGAATTAGTTGAATTAGTTTTCACATTCTCATATTCTCAGTAACAGAGCTATTTCCTTTTGTCTCTGGGTCACCTGGCCCGCAAATGCTGTTCTCACGTCACTCTGCCACCAGATCTCAACAGTCTCGGCATCCTGGACGTGGACCACCTGCCTCCAGCCCCCACGAATGTTCCCCAGCCGGCCGGTTCCGACGAGCCTAGAGGACGCCTACCCTGGACCGCCTCCTCATTCGCTAACCCGCCAAGGTAAGTGCTTTGAGTCTTTTCTCAGCACCAGAGCCTCGGGATGCGTCAATCCCTCCCGATGCTGCCTTACCTGCTCCATCCTGCTGCGAAAGCCCCGCCGGGTATGTCAAAAATAATCGTCCCCTTGGTTCCCCTAGTGCAGAGTTTGGACGCGTGGCTCTCACTTCCCAACCCGTCTCGCTGGCTGGCCCGGACCATCTGAATCGGTTACACAATTAAGTTTGCCAGGCTTCCGCACCCCTTCACGGGCATCCGCTTCTCCGCAGTACACGGCGAACATGCCAAGTCCCTGCGCGTGGAAATCGCTACTCTCTTACTCAAAGAGGCGATAGAGCCTGTCCCTCCAACCGAGATGAAGAAGGGTCTCTACAGCCCTTACTTCATCATACCCAAGAAAGGCGGTGGCTTATGACAGATCTTGGACTTGCGAGTTCTCAACCAAGCGTTGCACAATCTCCCATTCAAAATGCTCACGCAGAAACACATCTTAAACTGCGTTCTACATCTAGATTGGTCCGCAGCGGTAGACCTGAAGGACGCGTACTTCCACGTCTCAATTTTGCCTCGACACCGCCCCTTTCTGTGTTTCTCGTTCGATGGCCAGGCGTATCAGTACAAGTCCTCCCCTTCGGCATGTCTCTGTCCCCTCGCGTCTTCACGAAAGTCGCAGAGGCAGCTCTTGCTCCGCTCCAAGAAACTGGCACCCGCATACTCAATTACCTCGACGACTGGCTCATTCTCGCCCACTCACGAGAGTTACTATGCACTCACAGAGACCAGGTGCTCAGGCACCTCAGCCGTTTGGGGCTTCAGGTCAACTGGGAAAAGGGTAAGCTTACTCCAGTTCAGAGCATCTCTTTTGCAGCATGGAGTTTGACTCAGTCTCAATGCTAACACGTCTCACCAACGAGTGTGTGCAGTCAGTGTTGAGGTGCCTCGCCGCTCTCAGGCCGGGCACAACGGTCCCCTTAAAACTTTCCCAGAGGCTCCTGGGGCATATGGCATCCTCCACGGAGGATGCGCTGCTGGGGTTGATGCATATGAGACTGCTTCAGCACTGGCTTCAGACTCGAGTCCGGGACGAGCATGGCACTGCGGCACGCGTGTGATTATCACGCCCGCCTGCCACCAAACACTCAATCCCTGGACAGACCTCTGTTTTCTACGGGCAGGAGTACCCTCGCAGCATGTGTCACGACACGACTCCGTCATGACCAACGCCTCCAGATTGAGTTAGGGTGCCATGTGCAATGGGCACGCAGTAACAGGCCGTTGGAAAGGAGGCCTCGCTGCGCTGGCACATCAACTGTTGTTGTTGACTGTTTTCTTTGCCCTGCAGAAGTTTCTCCCTTTAGTTCGAGACAAACATATCCTGATCAGGTCAGACAGCACCACTGCGGTGGCGTACATAAATCACCAAGGCGGCGTACGCTCCCACCACATGTCACGACTCGCCCGTTGTCTCCTCCTTTGGAGCCACCAGCGACTCAGGTCGCTGCGCACCACTCACATCCCCGGCAACCTCAATGTGATAGCGGATGCGCTGTCACGACAATGCTTGCCCCGTGGAGAGTGGAGGATTCACCCCCAGCCGGTCCAGCTGATTTGTAGACCTGTTTGCCTCCCAAGAGACCTCCCACTGCCCGCTCTGGTATGCCCAAACAGAGGCTCCCCTTGGGGCAGACACACTGGCACACAGCTGGCCTGTGGGGCTGCGCATTTCCCCCAGTGAGCCTTCTTGCACAGGTGCTGTGCAAGGTCAGGGAGGACGAGGAACAAGTCACCCTTGTGGCTCCTTATTGGCCACCCGGGCCTGGTCCTCGGACCTCGTACTCCTCGCGACAGCCCCTCCCTGGTGAATTCCCCTGAGGAAGGACCTTCTTTCTCAGGGACGGGGCACGCTCTGTCATCCACACCCAGACCTTTGGAACCTCCACGTCTGGCCCCTGGATGGGACGCGGAAGATCTAGCTGGTCTACCACCCACAGTCATAGCCACGATCAACCAGGCCAGAGCCCCCTCTACCAGGCAACTTTATGCCCTGAAATGGCGTGGTCGCGAATTTGTGTTCTTCCCGGGCTGATGACCCACAGAGGTGCGCAGTTAGCTCAGTGCTCCTGTTCCTACAGGAGAGGTTGGAGGGAAGGCTGTCCCCTTCCACCTTCAAGGTGTGAACCACCCTCCGGTCGTCGTGTCGTAGCAACTCCCCCCTCTTCGAGGCTGGATCTACCACCACGCCATTTCCATACCATCTCCCACATGTGACCGAAGAGGCCATGTGATGTATTTCGCCACCTTACCTCCCCTTTCAGGCAGGTGTGGCCTCCGCAGGGTCTTTTCCCCCTGAAAGAATAGGAAATTGGGCAAGACCCCTTTCCCACGATGCGGTAAGGGCCCCGGGTGCTCTTCCTCTATGCCGAGAAACATAGAGAGAAAAGAGGCCCAGCCAGGCTTTGCCCATTCCCAGGTTGGCAAGCATCACCTTGTTCCCCTCTAGGGTAACCAGAAGGATTCCAATGACTTTTTTGGGGCATTGGGGAAGGGTACGTGCAGTCTGAAACACAGTTGGTCGCTTGGCACGTGAAATACTTGCCCGCTCATGTGTCAGCAGTACACATACATGGCTCAGCGCATGTCGTGATTTAAAGTGGACCCCTAGTGTCGCTTCTTCGACATGACGTCGAAGTGAGCGACAGACGGGGAATGTCTCGGTTACATATGTAACCTCCGTTCCTTGATGGAGGGAACGAGACGTCGTGTCCTCCCGGCAACGTCGCTGAGCCGAGCCGCTGAGGTAGCCGGACACTCCCGGCTCCTCAGAAAAATCCTGAATGAACATGTGTATTTCCCTTGCCTTTATACACGTATGTCCGGGGGCGGGGTATGCAGATCATTCAATACTGTTCGCCAACTCTCATTGGCCTTTTTGCATAGATCAGAGGCATATTCGCGCTCAAGAGAGACCCCTAGTGTCGCTTCTTCGTTATGATCTATAAGCCTGAATACTTCAATGTGATGTATATTTTTCTAGCTATGTGAAATGTAAAATGACTTTGGGCTTTCACAGACCCAAAACAGAGCATGCTAATGTGTTAATATTTAGCATTATTGTAATGTTTTAAATTTTATAGCTCTGAAGACTTTTTTAAACTCTTAAATCCCCATACTATTCCAAGGCAGCAACACAGACTGCTGTGTTAAGTATTGATTTGCCACCTGTTTCAGCGTTAAGGGGTTGGACTTGAAATTTGAGAAACCAGAGGTATCATTGCCCTTATTCAGTGTAGTTAAATAGACTGTTAGGCAAGTGTTTGTGTCAGTTAACTGCTGAAAATAAGTCCTGGAGGGGAACAAATGGGAAACAGTAGGTCCATATTCATTGCCAGCATAAATGTTGAGATTAAAATTTCATACTCTGTTTTAGTGTAACCCTGCCCACATGCTCACTTTATGTTTGTGGAGGAGATGTTGGCATGTTCAGGAAGTTTTCCAGAGGGCTGATCATATTTTAAACAAACCTCGCCCTCTAAATTTTTAATATACAACGCTTCATAAATTAATCTTTCATTATCTGCAGTGTAAAAATTGGAGCATTCTGTTGTTACCTTTATGAGATGTTACATGCAGTTGTTACCTGATCTAACCTTTAAAAAAATATTTTTGACTAACAAAATATTTTTTGTTTAAATGAGCCACATTCAAAGCTGTTGTAAAATACTGTGAATGCGCGTTTAGTTTTAATGTATGAAGTTGCTTGGCAACCGTAAACAGGCTACAGCTAGCCTATTTAACTGAATTACTTGGAGGACTAATTGTTTTATTCTAATTATTAGTATTAATACATTTAACAATTTGTTGAATATTAGTGTCTGTTATCATACTGCTGTTACAAAGCAATTAATCATTCAAGGCCTAGTGATTTTTCCCCATGCAAAATCATTAACACACAGCATCTTGTTACATATCGCTTAGGTAAATAAAAGCAGCCTTTATTTCTATTTCTGAGAACGAGCATGTGTGCATTTTCCATTCCCCTTTTTTGATTTGTAACTTGTTTTTTTCTTTACACCAAAAAGTTTTCCTAAAAATGTATGTTCACATACTGTAGATGGACAGTGGAAATAGGTTGTGAAACTTAAAGAAATTCTAAGCTATAGAAATTATTATTATTTTTATCAAAGTGATGGTTATTCATGTTTTTGAGACATTGTTTAGATCAGAAATGAGCATAAATAATTCTGATTCAATGGAAGGGCCAGCATCTTCCAGTCACTGCCAAGCATATTAAAATAAAAATTTGCATGAAAAATTTTGAATCCATGTACTGATTAGCAATGTCCAGACATCATCTGCAGCCTGAGCACTTGTCAGGAGCACTTGGCTGCATAGGAAAGCTATAGGATGCTCCCTTAATTGCTTCCCAATAAGGGAATGACTTGACCTCCAGTGTGCTGTCTGTCTGCACTATTCTCAAAACAGTTTGAAATGCAGCTTATTTTCATTCTAACTCTGTATAGAGCCTCCGAAAGCAACATTTTCCAGCTTTTGGATGCATCCATTGATTATCAATATGATAATGCACAGTAAATATAGGATATTTAAAAAAAAAATAAGCCTATAGTCCAAGTGTATGGTTATTGTGTCATTGTGCCATTTTGCGATAAATCGATGACATTTTTAAACTGCCATATTTGATTAAACTAGAGACTCTACTCTTTTGACTCAAACAGGTTTTAATGTAAAAACTTAATTAGGTTTCTTACCAAATGTAGTTTTGTTGCAGTTTCTCCCAAAGAAAATCTCGACTTAGGTTGGTTCTATGTTTTTTTGTCACATGACAAAAAAAGGGTTGCATTGAAATGTAACCCTTTAATGACAGTCTCCTGAACTGAGATCATTCAGTTTAAATACAATTTAATTATGCATAGCCTATAGCAAACCCCAAACATAATGTCCACACATGTGGACGTGAGGTCTCAGGAGGGTATATAGTATTAGAATCAGAATGAGCTTTATTGCCAAGTATGCTTACACATACAAGGAATTTGTCTTGGTGACAGAAGCTTCCAGTCCACAAACAATACAACCAAAATAAATAAATAAATAAATAAAAGTAAATAGAGAATTTAAGTAAATATAGAAATGCACAATAAAAAAAAAAAAAAAAAAAAAAAAAAAGATATATATATATATATATATATATATATATATATATATATATATATATTTTAGGGCTGTCAAGCGATTAAAATTTTTAATCAAATTAATTACATGGTGTCCCAATAAATTAATCGCATATACAAATATTTGCTGAGAAAGCATATAACAATAATTCAATATATAATTATTATTCTTATTTATATCAATATATAATTATACATAGTTATCTTTAAATATATATATATTCAGATAATTAAAATGCATTACATTCTTGTGGCAGAAGAGTTAATCATTGATAAGACAATACAAAAGCGGCTTTAGAATACAATGTATTGTTTACTACCATATTATTGATCATAAGCCAATCATTGGCATACAGTTCACAGCCATCCATTTCACAAGTGAATTTGTCAATCAGTTGGAGATTTATTATGAGGGCTTGTTTAAGGACCCGTCAATGTACACCTGCATCAGACATTTTTTTAAAGTAATGCTTACAAAACTTTTTCTTCTAGAGCCAAGAGGTATATTAAAACAAACAACAACAAAAAGGAAAATAAATAAACAGTTTAAATAAAAATATCAAATTGTTTACATATTTCAATACACTTTACAGATTTCTTGTTACTCAAATTGGAAATGGTTCTTAGGTATTGCTGAACCTCTGAATTAAAAAACTAATGTTTTATAACCACCATACTTACATATATGAATACTAAACTTTGCCAACAAAAGCAGAACATTAATCAAATAATGTTCTTTATGAAGAGACATGTCATAGCCAAAAAAAACTGAATAAAACATTTTCAAAACAAAGTTGAAAGCTGGTAATGATATGATCTCTAACAATCTTGCAGAAATCAGACCAAAAACAAGTCGAGTAGGGACAATTCCAAAATAAATGAAAAAATGTTTCTGCCTGCAGACCACAAAATGTACAGAATATATCGACATCACAATTAAATCTCTCTACAAGAAAATAATTAGTGGGGTAGTACTTATAAATAAGTTTGAAGGAAATTTCTTTGATTTTATTTGTGATTAGATATTTATGGGGTAATTTCTGAATTTTGCACCATCTCAATCCAGCCACACCCTGCATCAGACATGCTTGTGTAGCGTCTCGGGTGCGTTGCATCATAAGCATAAAATGTTTAGGTCACTGTGTCAAGGTAAATATAGTTTAATTCTCAATCTTTAAACGCATCTTGAGATCCTTTAGTTCACATTTGCGCTCCTTCGAGTGTTTTGAACACAAGAACACCTACTGAAGTGTTTTCTTCACTGTATAAACTGCACGTTGCTCATACAGCTGAAGTTTCACTTACTGCCCTCTGGAGTAAACAGGTGGTACTACAAGCTTGCATTTCTCAGGAATCTTCCTTATTATGGTCTGGGGGACGTGCGATAAAATGCGTTAATTTTTTTTAATGCGTTATTTTTGTAAAATGAATCGCACTGAATTAACGCGTTAAATCGACAGCAATTTTTGCAATTTTAAGTCTAGGCAGTCAATTAATATTACCAATTGTCATTTTACAAACACGTCCACGCACAAAAGCCAGAACCAAGGAGGTCTAAAACCAAGAAAAATCTCTCTACTAATATTTGCAATTTAAATTTTGTTGCAATACTTTTCTTTCGTCAGGGTACACGGTTACGTTTCAAAACTTGATCTGACACTGAATGCTCAAGCAGCTTAATTTACATTTAGAAATCTCCTGATGTTGCTATAACAATACAAAAAGCACTTACCAATTTGCTTGAAGTGAAAATCAATCCTCCTTTCCTGTTTAATTAATCAATCACATGATCATGCAGAACATCTTATAAATCCATAAGTATCTCTTTCTCAATGGCAATACCAGCAGTGGTGACAGCCGACTCATCAGCAAGATCTTGCGCTCTTCGCTTTCAAATTATGTACATCACTTAAAGCATGATTGCGTCACTCAAGGCCTGCTAGAAGGCCTGGACCTGGAAATATCCTAAAGACCACACCCACATGAACAAATAAAACAATCTGATTGACTGATGAATCTGACAATCTGCCTTGTTGCCTTGCAATGTTGAGGGATTCTGAGAAATTTCTGAAGGCCTCGTGCGCTGCTTCGGCTAAGGAGCATGCTTCGGGCATGCGATTTGTGAAACAGTTGTTACACTTAGCTTGTAAGAATCTAGGAATAAATTAAGATTGAATAAATGTTTTTGTTTTTTGCTATTCATTTGCAGATTAATTAGGAGTGGATTGCGATTGAAAATACATGGGCAAAAAGGTCAATTAGAATGAATGGATGAAATTTTTTTTATTTATTAGGCATGTTACACCAGCAGAGAAGGCTTTGCTGACCCTGAAAAATTGCGACTGGTGAGATGGGCGTACTCAGGAACCTGAATGACTCCACTGCCGCCACAGTGCTGCTTAGATTGGTGAGTGGGGTCAATATTGTGGTGTTCCTCATAAAGTCCACTATCATCTGCACTGTTTTGAGCATGTTCAGCTCCAGGTTGTTTTGACTGCACCAGTGAGCCAGCTGTTCAACCACCCTTCTTGTAAGAATGAAAACATTCCATCACATTGAATCTGCTTTTGCACTGCAAACAATGCAATGTTGCAATGTTTGTGCAACATGATCACAATGAAAAGCGACATGCTGCTTCTGAATTTTCATGTGCTTTAAAATCGACCCCATTGACCTTATCCACAGTGCTATCTTTTATTTTTCATGGAAATGGCAACAAGGCTGTGAGGAATAGATGTACAGTCTCTTCAATGGGTTGTACTGTTGTTTAAAGTGTTTTTGGATCATTCCGCTGTTGAAACACAGAAAAAATATTTTTCCAAGAAATCCAGTAAACAAAAAACTCCACAACATGAGTTGGAGAAAATTAGATGTGATTAGGAGATTTTGCATGTCATTGAAGAGATGGTAACACTATCCCTCATAGGCTCGTTTTCATTCCCATCGCAAATCAAAGATGGCGCTACTGTGAAAAAGGTCTATAATGCCAAATTAAGATATTTTACATCAGTTCAAACATGTTTACCTTTTTCTGTGGCACTACTTAGTACGTGTTCCCTTTACAAAAAGCTTCACTTATGATGCTGCGCTTTGCTAAGCGCTATGGGGAACGATCCTAGTCATGACCGAGCTGTGAATATGTGTGTAACACTTCAATGAACATTGACCGGAATTTATAGCATCAGTGATCATTAGACGCACCTGAGGCCAGGCTATAAATGGATGCGTCACCAGGTGTCGTCAGATCCTCTTTTTTCAGAGCGATTCTGTGTGTGTGTGTTTTACAAACCCTGTCAAAACTTTCTTTCCTCTGCTAGGAGTAAGAATTTGTCAGACAGTGTGCAGTGAACCTTTTCTCCTTTCTCTTCTGTCTAGAAATATATATATATATATATTTAAAAAAAGAGAGAATGACTGAAAGCAGCAAACGATGCGTGTTCCCCTGTTCTCGCTCTATAGCTGAAGAGGACACGCATCAGTTTTGCTCTGTTTGTTTGGGGGAAGAGCACGCTGCTCTCGCGTTGCAGCAGGGCGGGTGCGAGCACTGTGATTTGCTTTCAGGCAAAGTGCTTCGCGTTTGCCTCGCTTGATTCCGGGAGTCAGCACCCACGCTTAGTTCGTGGGGCTCTTGCATGGATTTGGCTGAGAAGCAAGAGATTTGTTTGTCCCTTTCTCTCACTTACTCCCCAAACCCAACTGGTCCTTCACATGATCTCGTTCCGACGCTTCTTCGGTCCATGATAAAAAATCTACGGAGGAATTGCTCAATGTTGTTACTCGTGCGGTTGCCAGACTCCAGTTGGACTGGCCATGCGAAAAAGAGACCCCCAAACCCTCCAAATTAAGGGACAGATTTTTATCCTCCAATCTAGTTAAGTGAACGCCTCATGAGTCCCTTCCCTTCTTTGATAACCTCCATGAAGAGCTTACGTTTTACAGGCGTACCAGGCTGACCTCCTGGACGACCTGAGTGTGTGTTCTGCGCTCGACAAGCAAGCCTTCACTGAGCTTCGCCGAGCCACAGATCTCTCTCTCCGCGTGACCAAGCAAACAGCCCGTGCTATTGGCCGGTCTATGTCTGCCTTGGTAACCGCGGAGAGGCATCTTTGGCTCAACCTTTCGGGCATCAAAGACAGGGACAAAAATTCCCTTCTTGATGCTCCGGTTTCGCCCACTGGCCTATTTGGAGACGCCATGACCACGGCTATCTCCAGGTTCCAGGAGGCGAGAAGCCACGAGGAAGCCTTTGGGCAGTTCCTCCCTCGCCGCAATCAGGGGGCGGGTCCTTCGACCCCCCAACCCGCCTCGGTCTTGTTAGAAGGGAGGCTCAAAAGCAAAGCGTGGCGAGTCGTGCTCCTCCTCCTCCTCCCAGGGATTGGGGACAGTCTCGCCGCCCTCAGCAGCCCCTGAAGCAAGAACTCAGGACTATAATTTCTAGAAAGAGAAAATCC
Source organism: Moxostoma hubbsi (assembly GCA_032164185.1). Taxonomy (NCBI): domain Eukaryota; kingdom Metazoa; phylum Chordata; class Actinopteri; order Cypriniformes; family Catostomidae; genus Moxostoma; species Moxostoma hubbsi. The sequence continues at coordinate 30,130,839 of JAVLUX010000009.1, forward strand.
TGATGGTCTTGCGCCTAGATTAGGGGGTAGCTCCCCTCGGGACGGGGCACGTGTTTCACTTCACCCCTCCCGGCACCCCCTTGAAGCCCCTCCATTCCCGCCACCTCTTGGTGTTTCGGGTGGCAGAGGCTCCCATCGAAATTGGGTGTTTTCGCTGTTCCTGCATTTTATTCAGGATGCGAAACACTCGACAACCCCTCAACAGGAAGTGTTAAAATCTAATACCCATCTCAGAGATCCTGGCAGCATTGGAACTTCTGCCAGATATTTTCTTTTCTGTGGGTCTTAAATGGGCGTCAGGATTTAATTCACTCGCCGCCTTTCCGTGTTTCAACGGCGTGTTCTCACTACCGTAAACCGGATTTCTTTTTTATGTCTGCTATGAATAGAAAAAAAAAAAAAAAAAAAACTCAAATCTCCTGGTTAGAGGGGCCATGGTATGTGTTCCCCTTCCAGAGAGAGATTTAGGTTATCACTCTAAGTACTTCCCGTTTCCCATGGAGGGTGAGGGGTGGCGTCTGGCTTAGATCTTAAAGCTTGAACTGCCCATGGGTGTTCAATTCCTAGAAGATGCCTATCAAGACGGTCGTGTCTCAAGCCCTACAACTCGTTTGGCTGGTCACCATCGATCTTATGACGCACTTCTATACTTCATTTTGAAGTTCTGCCACAACATAGAAAGTTCCTGAGGTTCGCTTCCAGGGGCGAAGTCAGGTTCTTTCATTCGGCCTAGCCCTTTTTACCCGCACATTCACAATGCATGATGTAGCGCTGGCTCCTTGCGACTCCAGGGCATCTGCATTCTGAATTATGTAGACGACTGGCTGATCCTAGCGCAGTTCCAGGAACTGGCAGTTCAGCACAGGGACATCGTCTTTGCTCATCTGTTTCTCTGGGGTTGAGGCTCAACGCCAAGAAAAGCGTCCTCTCTCCCACTCAGAACACTGTCTCTAGGGGCATCGTATGGAGTTCAATTACAATGCAGGCACAACTGTCTCCCGCTAAGATTGAGTCCATTCACATCACCCTGAGCAAAGTCAGGCTAGGTCAAGGTTGCACTGTTATCAGTATCAATGATTTCCAGGTCTCAGGGCGACCTCGTCCTCGGTGATCCCTCGGGACCTTCTGCTCATGAGACCGTTTTTGTTGTGGCTCAAAGCCAGGGGATTTCTTCCAAGGGCCAAAACCCCTAGGCTAATAAGGGTTACGCGCCTCAGGCTTCGTTCCCTTTCTGTGTGGTTCAGACCCCGGTTTTCTGCCTTGGGTCCCACTTTAGGTGCTTCTTGTTGTCGCAGGCTGCTAACAACAGACGCCTCCCTGACGGGCGGGGTAGCAGCCTTAAGTGGTCGTCCAGCTTAAGGGGATAGGAGGGTTGTCAGCTCGGTTGTCACAGTCACTGTCTTGGGTTGATGGCTGTATTTCTGGCCCTGAAATACCTCCTCCTGAGGCTGCCATGTCTTGGTCCGGGTGGACAATACAGCGGTAGCCTCTTACATAAAATCATCAGGGAGATCCACGTTCTTGTCAGCTGTACTTCTGACGTGTCAGATTCTCCTTAGGGCCCAGGGCAAGCTCCTGTCACTCAGGACAGTTATATCCCTGGATGCCCGTATGTGGGAGCAGACTTGCGGTCCAGACAGAAAATACAAATGGGGGAGTAAAGAACTCCACCCTAAGGTAGTAGTTGCCCAGAGTTCGCCAGCAAAGGGTTTTTGCCTCTTACTGATATCACCGCGCTGGCCGAACAGGGTTTGGTTCTCAGAGCTAATTTCTTCCCTCGACGGCTCGCCTTGGGCGATTCCGAACAGGAAGGATCTTCTATCTCAGGCACAGGGCAACATTTCATCCCTTCCCGAATTGTGGAATCTTTCATGTTTGGCCCCTAAGGGTACCAACTGAGGGACACAGGGTTTTCTACCTAAGACCTTCTTAAATGCTCGGGCTTTTTCCACTTGGAACAAGTTTGGGTGAGATCTTAGGGCAGAAGAGGACCTCTTCGCCTCTATGAATAGCGCAATGTCTCCTCTACTTCTCCCTGAAATCACCCAGCCCCCCCTTGGGTCTGGACGTTAAGACACATACATGACCTAGAATGCATCTGTATGCGTTTCTTTCCCCAGTTTCACTGCTCCTGGGAGTCTTGGCAATGTTCACCAGCAAGGGTCTTGCCGCCTACTAATGGCGCTGCACTGGCCGAACAGGAAATGTTGCTTGGAGTTAATACCTCTCCTCGACGGCTCACCTTGGGCGATTCCGAACAGGGAGGACCTTCTCATCCCTGGCCTGAATTGTAAAACCTTTCATGTCTGGCCCCTAAGGGTACCAACTGAGGTTCACAGGGCTTTCTCTTGAGGTTATCGGGACCATTTCAAGTGCTAGGGCTCCCTCCACTTGGAACTGATCTGGGCAGCTCTTACAGGGCAGAAGAGGACCTCTTCGCCTCTGTTGATAGCGCAATGTCTCCTCTACTTCTCCCCGAGTCGCACAGTTCACACACCCCCCTCTCGGGGGGGAGCTGATCGTGGTGATGCATACATGGCACAAATGCGCCTGCATGCGATTCCTTCTACCTAAGTTCATATTACAGAACCAGCTAACTGCCAGTTTGTTTCAGTTCTGGATTTTCTGTAGAAAGAACTGTCAGTGGGCACTTGCCTCGCCACTGCCAGGTTCTATGTGGCCTCCACTGCGGTTTGCCACGACATGGTGGGCGGGGTGCCCCCTAAGAGGCATCCTTGCTAGGACCTCTTCATAGGGTAAGACCCCCCTTTTTAGACCTCTAGAGTCAGCGTTTGGTAGACTTCTGACTCTCAAGATGTTTTTTCTTATGGCAATTACGTCTCTAAGGAGACTTGGGTACCTACAGGCTCTGTCTCTTTTGCTGGCCTGTTTAGAGTTTGCCCCAGCTATGACCAAAAGCATTCCTTGCACCCTCACCCTAACTGCCTGCCCAAGGTGCGACCCTTGGCCGGTTGTTTTCTAAGCCTTCTGTTCCCTGCCGTTTGTAACGCCGGAGCAGCTAAGACTTCTTCAGACTTATGTCCACCGCATTTGCTAGTGGTGTAAAGTCAGGGCAGCAATTCTTCACTTGGGAGCCATGACCGGGGGCCGGTCACCTCCTGGCAGACTATGTCACTTTGGGTGAGGGACATTATTGCACAGGCCTACGAGGCGCGTGGTCAAGCTTCGCCAATAGGTTTTAGGGCGCACTCTACCAGAGGGCTCTCCTCCTCTAAAGCCTTGGCTAGAGGTCTCCCTCTGCAGCAAGTTTGTGATGCAGCAGGTTGTCCTCTCCGCACACATTCATTAGACTTTAATAATTTGGATGTTCTGCCACTCCGGGCTCTTATGCCCTTGAGTCGACATCTCAAGCTCATGTCTGGACAAGTTTGTGATGCGGCGGGCTGGTCCTCTCCGCACAAATTCATCAGTTTTTATGACAAGTTCGTGTTGCGATAGGGTTCTCTTCGCACACATTCATCGAACTTTATGGGTTAGATGCTTTACTACTCCGGGCTCGTATGCCCTTGAGTCGACATCTCCGCTCATGCCTGAACAAGTTTGTGATGCGGCAGGCTTGTCCTCTCCGCACACATTCATCAAATTTTATGGTTTAGAGGTTTGTTACTCCGGGCTCTTATGCCCTTGAATCGACATCTCAAGCTCATGTCTGAGACCTCTCGCGTTCTTGGGAGCACACTGCACAACCGTAGGGGTCTGGACAGCCCCAGTGCAAAACGTGGGTATTGCGTTCCCCATAGCGCTTAGCAAAGCGGAGCATCATAAGTGAAGCTTTTTGTAAAGGGAACGTCTCGGGTTACATGTGTAACCCTTGTTCCCTGAAAAAAGCGGAACGAGATGCTGCGCTTCTTTGCCGCACTGGGACGTCCCAGGACTGCTCTTCAAAAAGAAACACCGACGACACCTGGTGACGCATCCATTTATAGCCTGGCCTCAGGTGCGTCTAATGATCACATCAGCCGAGGCTATAAATTCCAGTCAATGTTCATTGACGTGTTACACACATATTCACAGCTCGGTCACAACTAGGATCACTCCCTATAGCGCTTAGCAAAGCGCAGCATTTCGTTCCGCTTTTTTCAGGGAACAAGCGTTACACGTGTAACCCGAGACGTTTTGTAATCATGTTAATATAAACAATAGTGAGCATAATTCTGAGGTTACATTTATGCTCTAAAATGTTTACATTTTTACTCCACTGACTGTATGGTACAGGGTTGGAATTTGTGTGTGGGTTTGGGAATAGAGTTAATAAAATATGCATTCATGTTGACCGTTTTACCTTATTTACAATTAAAAATACAACTCACTTTTGGCACATTTCATCTCAACTCTGTGGACATTTCATCTCAACAAAACTTTTAGCTTCAGCCACAGGGGGCAGTGGTTTACATTTCAGTAAGCAGAGACCGATTTCAGAAGCAGAACTTTCATCCTCCTTTTCCCAGAATCACAGTGTGATTAGTCTGCTTTTGTGTGTGCTTAAATGTTGTAGAGATGGGGGTGTGGTCATGTGTTTGTCTGCGTGAAAGCGGTAAGGCTCGTCACCTGGGTTGTAATTATCTCTAACACCTGTCTCTTGTTATATGATGATGGAGGGAGACTCAAAAGCAGCACAAGCTTAACAGTGAGAGAGAGAAAGAGAGAGAGAGCAAAAACTTGACGCTTACCGAGTGTTTCCATGAACTGACTGAGTGTTAAAAAAAAGTTTATTTTGTTATCGAACTGAGTTTTTGAATCTATGTGAACAGACTGTGTTCAGAACCTGAGGCAGATAAATAAAAGTCATGCATGCACTGCTTTGTTGCCTCCTGAATCTTCCATTGCCCAAGAGAACAGAACTTGTTACAAATGTATTTTGTGGACAGTCTGTATAAACAAAATAATGTACATGTTTACTATTTCATAAAACTTGAGAGCTTTTCTTTTCATTGTCTTTATTGTGTTTTTGAGGATTGCTCTTGAGCATTGAAATGGGATATTTGCTGGGCTTTTAGTGACCAAGAGCCTAAAATCTGATGGATTAGGCATACTTGCACATATTTGTTTAAAACACAGTCATGGTAAAATTCCAGCACAAACATATACAGTCCAACTGGCATTTAACTAGAACCCTCTCTATGCCTCTTTTGCACACTCCACACTACATAACACTCATGCTGAAACACATAAACTTATGAAAAGGCAATTCATGTAACAACTTCCCCAGAACACCCCTAAATGCTGTTGCAATACAGTGAGAGAAAGGTAGGGACAAAGAGACATTAGAAAAAAGTAAAAAAGCTTGAAGGCTGCATTGGCATTAAAGCCATTGTTGTTCATCTCCATTCTGTTGCTACCTCCAAAGTGATTAAGCATGCAGAAAGCTGAAGGCATGGTGATTAGCCACTGTTACTACATGTCAGAACAGGACAGTGTGTGGGACTCTGCGGGACACTGGTAAGCTCAGGCCATATCGACCCGCTATGGAAATACCACTAATAAGAGTCAGGGAGTTAGCACACCCACCCACACATCTGCAGTCAGATGCTTATACTGATAATGCAATGTTCTCATTGGAGTGGGCTTGCGCAGGTAATGGGCAAATTCATTTAAAATGTTTTCGCAGATATCGGCAAATACAATTTTTCATGATATACCATTTCAAAAGAGCCAAAGCAAACTTAATTTGCATTTGGCATTATACACTAAAAAACCTACTGTTTTTACATACCCTGCTAAAATAAAAGCAGTTTAAACCAGTCTCAACTGGTCTCCTAGCCTGGTCTGGCTGATATTTTGCCTGGTTTTATAGGGGCACTTTTCAGCTGGTAAGTCAGCCAGCTGGAAAATCAACTTAAACCAGGTAAGACCAGCAAACCAGCTTAGGCTGGTTGACAGCATGTTAATGTAGTCAAGTAAATTCTCCCATTTTTAATAATATTTTTGACTAATAATAAAAATTGTAATAATAAAAATAATAGACTTTATTTTAATATAGCACCTTTAAGGGTAGCTTCACAAATCACTTTATATAGGAAAGCAAGATATAAAAATAAAAGGGATAAAGAAAAGAAGAGAATATTATGTCCAAAATGTAAGCATGTATATTAAAAAAATCATTTATAATAAAACAGAATACAAAAATAAACCAATCAAGTAAAAGCTTTTCAGAAATAAGCTTATAAATATATATAGCTATATAAAAGCTAATTTTTAGGTTACCTTACAGAATTTTTTTAATATTGTAACTTCATTGTAAACCCTGCTCCAGTGTGTAGACCAGCCTGCAGTCAGACTTCCCCACTGTGTCTTTCCCTCGCCGAGAGGTTTGATTCAATTTCAGCAAGGGACTTATACAAAAAAATAAAAAATAATTCTGAAAGTGCACTGTCTTTCAGAAATGCAATGCCTTTCAAGTTTACTCACCCCCCTGCCTGATAATGTCCCTGTGAGCCCCTCAACATTCACATCTGTGGGAGGAGAATTTGCGACTTGCGCCCCCTTTCATCTGCTTATTTATTTATCTTCTGATGCCCCCACAGATAAATGTATTATACATTTATTAAAGGAGTAAGGGATTATTTGTCACTGTCATGGTTGTTTATCTGGGAACTGGATGTGTCTTAGGGTTGCTAGCCTGTTAACTTATTTGATGTCCCAAGTGGGAGCCTCTGACATACGTGTGCTTGACGTTTCATGCAGTTAAGTGGTGTGTAAAGTTATTTGGCAAAAACAAGCGCACTTTCTCCTCTGCTTGCAGGCACAGCTTTGTGCTGTTTTTATAAGATATGTTGATTTCATACCCTCAGATCCAGCAAGACAAATTATAAAGATATAACTATACTATTATGAAGAAAAACCCAGCAAACACTTTACATTAAGGTTCTATATGTTGACATTAGTTAATGCATTACAGGTGAAACTCGAAAAATTAGAATATCGTGCAAAAGTTCATTAATTTCAGTAATTCAACTTAAAAGGTGAAACTAATATATTATATAGACTCATTACAAGCAAAATAAGATATTTCAAGCCTTTATTTGATATAATTTTTATGATTATGGCTTACAGCTTATGAAAACCCCAAATTCAGAATCTCAGAAAATTAGAATATTGTGAAAAGGTTCAGTATTGTAGGCTCAAAGTGTCACACTCTAATCAGCTAATTAATCCAAAACACCTGCAAAGGGTTCCTGAGCCTTTAAATGGTCTCTCAGTCTGGTTCAGTTGAATTCACAATCATGGGGAAGACTGCTGACCTGACAGTTGTGCAGAAAACCATCATTGACACCCTCCACAAGGAGGGAAAGCCTCAAAAGGTAATTGCAAAAGAAGTTGGATGTTCTCAAAGTGCTGTATCAAAGCACATTAATAGAAAGTTAAGTGGAAGGGAAAAGTGTGGAAGAAAAAGGTGCACAAGCAGCAGGGATGACCGTAGCCTGGAGAGGATTGTCAGGAAAAGGCCATTCAAATGTGTGGGGGAGTTTCACAAGGAGTGGACTGAGGCTGGAGTTACAGCATCAAGAGCCACCACACACAGACGGGTCCTGGACATGGGCTTCAAATGTCGTATTCCTCTTGTCAAGCCGCTCCTGAACAACAAACAACGTCAGAAGCGTCTTACTTGGGCTAAAGAAAAAAAGAACTGGTCTGTTGCTCAGTGGTCCAAAGTCCTCTTTTCTGATGAGAGCAAATTTTGCATCTCATTTGGAAACCAAGGTCCCAGAATCTGGAGGAAGAATGGAGAGGCACACAATCCAAGATGCTTGAAGTCCAGTGTGAAGTTTCCACAGTCTGTGTTGGTTTGGGGAGCCATGTCATCGGCTGGTGTTGGTCCACTGTGCTTTATTAAGTCCAGAGTCAACGCAGCCGTCTACTGGGACATTTTAGAGCACTTCATGCTTCCTTCAGCAGACAAGCTTTATGGAGATGCTGACTTCATTTTCCAGCAGGACTTGGCACCTGCCCACACTGCCAAAAGTACCAAAACCTGGTTCAATGACCATGGTATTACTGTGCTTGATTGGCCAGCAAACTCGCCTGACCTGAACCCCATAGAGAATCTATGGGGCATTGCCAAGAGAAAGATGAGAGACATGAGACCAAACAATGCAGAAGAGCTGAAGGCAGCTATTGAAGCATCTTGGTCTTCCATAACACCTCAGCAGTGCCACAGGCTGATAGCATCCATGCCACGCCGCATTGAGGCAGTAATTAATGCAAAAGGGGCCCAAACCAAGTACTGAGTACGTATGCATGATTATACTTTTCAGAGGGCCGACATTTCTGTATTTAAAATCCTTTTTTTTTTTATTGATTTCACGTAATATTCTAATTTTCTGAGATTCTGAATTTGGGGTTTTCATAAGCTGTAAGCCATAATCATAAAAGATATATCAAATAAAGGCTTGAAATATCTTACTTTGCTTGTAATGAGTCTATATAATATATTAGTTTCACCTTTTAAGTTGAATTACTGAAATTAATGAACTTTTGCACGATATTCTAATTTTTCGAGTTTCACCTGTAGGTTTAATTTTTGACAATGAACAATAAGTTTTACAGCCTTTATTTTTCTTGGTACTGTTCCTTTATTACAGTTTTTCTTAGTCGCTTTGGTACATTTCTCCAAACTCGGGTAACTGCTCTCAAAACATTTAACACAGTGATCTGTACACTTTGTAATTGTCCTAAACAGATAGTAAATTATCCTTCATTTCATACAATTTACAAATCAAAAGCATAATTTTCTCACAACACTGTGCACAATATTCCCTAATGTTATCACAGCAGTTCATACAGCCAACCAAATCTTTAATATATCAGAAAAAAACATTTGCAGCTTTTTCATTGGTCTTCACAAAGATCACAAGCATTTTTGTACCATTTTCAAAACCCAACAAACAAAACTCTGTGAATTGTAAAATAGTCAGTTGCACACCTTATGTCCTCAATTAACCCCAAATTGATATCTGATGAGTTAGTAATCCACTCAACACAGAAAAAGCCAATTTCCTAATTGTTCACACAGCTGTCTTAATTACAACAACTACAAAAGGGGAAGAGAAAAACAAAAAAGAAGACGAATGAGGAGAAAAGACAATTAAAAAAAAAGAAGAATGAGCAGTGGAAAAGGAAGAGGTGTAAGAGTGAGAGGTGGTGGACAGGGTAGAGAGAGAAGAAGAGGAAGAGGAGATGGAGAAAGAGCAAGAAGAGCTGATGATGTAGGAGAAAGAGCAAGAAGAGCTGAAGATGTAGGAGAAAGAGAAAGAAGAGCTGATGATGTAGGAGAAAGAGAAAGAAGAGCTGAGGATGTAGGAGAAAGAGAAAGATGTGCTGGGGATGTTGGAAGTAGAGGGAGAAGAGATGGATAGATTGGAGGGCAATGGTATAGTGGAAAGAGAAAGAGTAGAAAATATAAGAGATGGACAGAGAGGAAGAGGAGGGCAAGGTGTAAGAGGAGGGAGGAGAGGTAGAAGGATAGGGTACACACGTGTTTCAAATGAAATCAGAGCCACACTTATTGACCATGTCATAAATCACGGTCTCTCACTGAGAGAAGCTGGGCAGAGAGTTCAGCCCAATATAAACAGATCCACAGTGGCTTCAATTATCCGCACATTTCAGAGGGAAAACCGGTAAGTAACTATATCATTCTACAATGAGAGTCCATGTAGTCTTGTTTGACATGGGTCTAGATTTCTACAGTAAATGTTCCTGCTTGTCCAAACATTTTTCAGAACTGAAGTTAGAGAACATTCAGGTGGACGAACAAGACTTCTTTCAATTGAACAAGAGCATGCCATTGTTGACATGGTGGTCCAGAACAACACCCTCCGCCTCAAAGAAATTCAGCAAAGAATAACACAGGACATTGAACTGTTCCACAATATCCACCAATGCAGTCTCTCCACAATTGATCGTGTTCTAAGGAGAAATGCAATCCGAATGAAGCAAGTATACAAAGTGCCCTTTGAGTTGCGATTCCAGTTTGTCCAAGTATGTGCAACCCAATTACTGCACTTTTACTGTCAACACAAAGATATATTTTTCCTGAATTTTAAGTATGTGTCCATAAACTATTCCATGCTACTGTAAGTGAAAAGATATAGGTATATCTATGTATACTGCTGCTTCAAAGTGTGAACTCAAACTTCAGCAACAGTTTCACAGTAGTATTGACTGCAATCAATGACATTACTGTAAAACACTAACTTACTGTATTGTACCTTGTGTTCTTTTTACTCTAGAGAATCTTGGAGTTGGATAGCAGTGCAACTCATTATGAGTACCTGTTTATTGATGAAGCAGGCTTCAATCTTCACAAAAAAAGGAGAAGAGGGAGAAATGTGATTGGCCATCGTGCTATAGTCAATGTCCCTGGACAACGAGGAGGCAACATCACTCTCTGTGTCACAATTTCTACAACTGGTGTTGTGGCACACAATGCTGTCTTGGGACCGTACAACACAGCAAGGCTCCTACATTTTTTAAACCTCCTCAATGAAATCCTCTTTCCGCAGGGTGATCAGGAGCAAATGGTAAGGAATTTTGTAGTTGTTTGGGACAATGTCCAATTCCACCATTCAGCACTAGTGCGAGAGTGGTTTGAGAATCACCCACATTTCAGGATGGTGTTCCTTCCACCATATTCTCCTTTCCTGAACCCAATAGAGGAATTCTTCTCCTCTTGGAGATGGAAAGTACATGATCGCAACCCTTACAACCAAGTAAGTCTTCAAGCGATGGAAGAGGCCTGTGGAGATATTGGGGCACAAGCATGTCAAGGATGGATACAGCATTCAAGGCGTTTTTTCCCACGATGCATTTGTTATCAAATCAACAGAGAACACACTTTTAGTTTTGATGTTAATATTGAATTTTAATAAATGCATTACTAGAATAAAATGCTGTGTTTCATTGTGCAGTGAATACTTAACTGTTTCGCCAACATAAGAGTGTGTTTAGTTTGCTGTGTTAATTGTTTTGAGAACAGTTACCCGAGTTGGGAGAAATGTACCAAAGCGACAGAAAAACTGTGTAATAGGCCTACATATGTTCATAATACATTAATGTTAATGTAGAAATGCTATTGTTACCTTAGAGTTATTTCTACTCAGTCTAACCCATAAAAATGACTTTAGTTGCTGTACTAATGAAGTCAGGTTGATTCAATCATATTATGTAATATTTTTTACTTGAATAAAACCAATGAATTTAGATGGCACCACATGAAGCATATTTTGAAGTTACCTGGCAATACATTTTGGTAACATTTCACAATAAGATTCCATTTGTTAAAATCATTTAACTACATTAGATATATTAGTTATGCATATTAGTTAGTTACCATCAGTAATGAACAATAAATTTACAGCATTTATTAATCTTGGTTAATGTTCTTTTCAGCATAAACTAATACATATTTTATTTTAAAGTTGTATCCATTAATGTTTTTTAATCCATTATGAACTAAAATCAACTAATAATTAACAATTGTATTTATAGGGGGTCTGGGTAGCTCAGCAAGTATTGTCTCTTTCTTCCACCCCTGGAGTCACAAGTTCGAATCCAGGGTGTGCTGAGTGACTCCAGCCAGGTCTCCTAAGCAACCAAATTGGCCCGGTTGCTAGGAAAGGTAGAGTCACATGGGGTAACCTCCTCATGGTCGCAATTAGTGGCTCTCGCTCTCAATGGGGCATGTGGTAAGTTGTGCATGGATCGCGGAGAGTAGCATGAGCCTCCACATGTGGAGTCTCCACGGTGTCATACACAACGAGCCATGTGATAAGATGCACAAACTAATCTGAAGCAGAGGCAACTGAAACTTGTTCTCTGCCTCCCAGATTGAGGTGAGTAACCGTGCCACCATGAGGACCTACTAAGTAGTGGGAATTGGGCATTCCAAATTGGAAGAAAAGGGAATCAAATAAATAAATAAAACAATTGTATTTATATAAACTAACAGTAACCAATATAAAAAATATAAAAACACAATGTAAATTTTTAGTTCATGATGTCTCACTGTAAAAAAAAAGTTGTTCTTTCAACTTTTTTTCAACTAAAAAAAGTAAGTGTTTGTGCTGCCTTACAATTTATGTTGTGTCAACTTAAGAGGGAAACCTGTTTAAAAAAACAAATTTCGCTTAAATCGATATAACTTGTTAAACAACCTTAATGTTAATTTTTTCTCCCTTTTCCTCCCCAATTTGGAATGCCTAATTCCCAATATGCTCTAAGTCCTCGTAGTGGTGTATTGACTCCCTCAATCCGGGTGGCGGAGGACGAATCTCAGTTGCCTCCATGTCTGAAATGTCAATCTCGCATCTTATCACGTGGCTTGTTGTGCATGTTACAGCGGAGACATGGCGCATGTGGAGGCCTCACTCTATTCTCCACGCACAACTCACAACTCAGAGCGCAAACTACATTATTGCGACAACGAGGAGGTTACTCCATGTGACTCTACCCTCCCTAGCAACTGGGCCTATTTGGTTGCTTAGGAGACCTGGCTGAAGTCACTCGGCACACCCTGGATTCTAACTCGTGACTTCAGGGGTGACTTAATGTCATTTTTAAATAAACAGCTTTATTCTAATTCAGTTCAAATTGAATACAGAAGTTTAATTACTTCTATTATCATTTAATATTATTGATAACCATACAGTATGTAGTTGATGATCAGTTGATGATGAGAGACCAACATCTTATTCTATATCATATTCAGATTTAAGCTTATCAGGGAGACACACTTGGGCCTCAACACTTATACGCAAATCACAATGATGCTGACAATCATTGAACATCCCATTGAGTAAAAAGATGAGCTTAACTTACAAATAACTGAAAGTGACAACAATCACAACAACCAACAGCATACATAAAAGCAGTGTTTGTTGTGGTGTATCGTCCTCCTCGACAAAATAAGAATTTTCTTAATGAATTTGCTGAGTATGTCGAGGAAATTGTCACATTTATGAAAGTATATTAATTTTGGGGGATCAAAAGAGTATTTAAACCTGATTGACTCATTCGACTTCTTTCTGTGGGTATCTGGCCCAACGCATTCTCAGGGCCACACTCTGGATCTGATTTTATCACACGGTCTATCTGTCTTGGACATTGAAATTAAACACACAAGTTTTTCAGATCATATGCCTATATTGTTTTCTATACCTCTCTCTGGAAATACCTACATACATCCACCCCTGGCTTTTTTAACTCTACTTGCACCAACATTTTGAACTCCATTGTCCCATTAAAGGCAAAAAATATAAACCTATTCCAGTATCTTGGCATAATGACACTACTCGTTCCCTCAGAAAGGCCTGTAGAAGAGTGGAATGTAAATGGAAAAAGGACAGATTACAAGTCTCATATGAAATCCTGAGAGATTCTCTTTTTTCTTTTCAGAGGGCCGCTAAGGCTACTAAGTGCAAATAGTTTTCAGAGCTAATTACAAAACATAGTAACAGACCAAAAATATTTTTTTCCTCCATAGACTCTGTTCTCAACCTCACTGTAAATCTCTTCCCTGAGATGTCTGTCTCGCTTTGTGAGGGCTTTGTCAGGTTTTTTAATGATAAGATCACTGGAATAAGATCTCAGATGCTTCCTTCTGTGTGCACCTTATCTGATGTTCCTCTATGCTTCACTACATGGTCTGCTTTTGAGCCCATTAATCTGCATACTCTTAATGAAATAGTTGAACATTTAAAGCCTACTATGTGCACTCAGGATGTTATTCCCCCACGCTTCCTTAAACAAATCATTGATGTTGTCGGCCTTGGACTGTTGTGTCATCAACAAATGTCTATACACTGGAACTGTACCTGATTGCCTTTAACATGCTACGGTGTCACCTTATCTTAAAAATATATATATCTGGACCCCACTTCCCTGATCAACTTTCGCCCTATCTCCAACTTGCCTTATGCTTCTAAGATCTTGGAGAAAGTGGTATTATTTCAACTACAATCTTTTTTGTCTGATAACTCGACTCATGATTTATTCCAATCAGGTTTCATCACAGTACCGAATCTGCTCTCCTAAGATTTTCTAATGACATCTTACTAACCACAGATTCTGGGAAATCTATGGTTCTGGTCCTGTTAGATCTTAGCTCCACCTTTGATTTGATTGATCACAATATTATTTTTTCTCGACTACAGTCATGAGTGAGCCTTTGGGGCACAGTGTTGCAGTGGTTTTGTTCGTACCTTACGAATAGGAGGTTTGCTGTCCATCTTGGACATCATTCTTCCTCCGATTATCATCTAAGTTGTGGCATTCCACAGGGCTCAATGATTGGCCCTGTATTGTTTTCTCTGTATATGCTTCCTCTGGCTCCATATTTAACAGATATGGAGTGTCCTTTCATCTCTATGCTGATGACACCCAAATTTATCTCCCTTTAATGTGTGACAACAAACATGCTTTACAGCCCATATTAGACTGTTTAGATTAACTTAAATTATGGCTAAGAAATAACTTTTTAAAACTGAATGAGAGTAAAACTGAAATCATCCTGTTTGGCTCCAATAACAACAGTGCACGTGATTTTGACCTAAACTTTCTCTCACCTTATAGGACCATGTGCGCTAGGAACTTGTGTGTTCTGTTTGACAGCAAACTTAAATTTGATAAACAGATAAGCGCTGTGGTAAAATCATGTTTTTATCATCTTCGTTTGTTAACTAAGGTTAAGCCACTCTTGTCATTAAGCAAGTTTGAAACAGTGATGCATACTTTTGTTACTTCTTGCCTGGATTACTGTAACTCACTTTACATTGGTGCCCTTCATTTGTCTATTTCACGTCTTCAGCTTGTTCAAATCGCTGTGGCTAGGCTTCACACGTGTATATAAGGGCTCTGCTGCACTGCTGAAGTGCCCGGGGTGTTGCTCAACACAACCGTAGTGTGTGAGGGGGAGAACCGCTGCCATGCGCCATAGAACCAGCAGCTTTCGGCAGAGGAGAGATGAATGGAACGACAAGAAGAATTCAGCTCAGTGAATGTGTCTGCTCGGCTCTGAAGAAGAAATCTGAATGTGTGTTTGCTGCGACACTCCTTTTATACCCATATGTCCAGGGGAGTGGCATGCCAATCCCAAATCCCAAATGCCAATTCCTATTGGTCTTTTCTCAAAAGATCAGAGATGTCTGGGCTCCCAAGGGTGACCTATAGTGTCAACTCATCGACACAATGTCGAGTGACTGACAGATAGGGAACTATTGTTAACCATTGTCTTAACTAATGTTAAACTGTAGAACATTATTGTAAAGTGTTACCAAAATTCAGCTCTTACAGTTAAGACACATGAACCAAAAGTATTGGCAGTGACATAAATTTGGTGTTTCGCAAAGTTTTCTGCTTCAGTTGTTGTGGTGTTGATTCATATTTTTTCTAGATTATTGTGCAGTGTGATCAGATGCATTTTAAATAATTGCAAAAAGCTTCATTGGCCAAAAAATTTTCAGATCACAAAAACCTAAGTTTCATTGTTTTTTGGCCCTGGCACAAAATGACAAGCCAACATCATTTCACTAATCATATCAGCAGCACCTGGAAAAGTGTGAACGAGAACTAGTCAGGTAAAATCACTATCATTCTGATTGGATTATAACAGCAGACTGATTGCTATAAAAGGAGGGTAGAAGTGCTTCCAATCATTGTGTTCTTGTTCGCAATCTTTACCTCTAAAGAAAGACGTGCAGCCATCATCGCTTTGCATCAAAATGGCCTCACATGCAAGGAAATTGCTGCAAAGAATATTGCACCTGAAAGAACAATTTATCGGATCATCTAGAACCAGGAGAGAGGTTCAACTGCAGTGAAGGAGGCTTCAGGATGTCCCAGTGTCACCAAAAGTGCAGAGCTTGCACAATATTGGCACCAGGTTGGTGTGAGTGCATCTGCAGGCACAGTGAGGCGAAGAATTTTGGACAATGTCCTGGTGTCAAGAAGGGCAGCAAAGAAGCCACTTCACTCTAAGAAAAACATCAATGACAGACGGTAATTCTGCAGGAAGTACAAGGATTGGACAGCAGAAGACTGGTGCAAAGTTATTTTCCCCGATGAAGCCCCCTTCCGACTGTTTGGGACATCAGGAAAATCGATAGTCCGGAGAAGAAAAGGTGAACGCTGCCATGAGTCCTGCATCATGCCAACAGTGAAGCATCCTGAGACTATCCATATGTGGTGTTTCTTTTCATCCAAGGGAGTGGGCTCTCTCACAATTCTGCCCAAAAACACTGCCATGTATAAAGAATGGTATCAAAACGTCCTGCAAGAGCAACTTCTCCCAACCATTCAGGAGCAATTTGGTTATGATTTGTGCATTTTCCAGCATGATGGAGCACCATGTCACAAGGCAAGAGTGATAATGAAGTGGCTCGGAGTTCATTACATTGAAATTTTGAATCTTAATCCCATTGAGAACCTGTGGTCAATCCTCAAAAGGCGAGTGGACAAGCAGAAGCCCACAAATTGTGATCAACTCCGAGCACTAATAAGGCAAGAATGGTTTGCCATCAGTCAGGATTTGGCCCAGAAGCTGATATCCAGCATGCCAGAGTGAATTGCAGAGGTTATGAAGAACAAGGGTTAACACTGTCAAAATTGACTCTTTGCATATATTGGATGTTTTTGCCAATAAAAGCCTTTAAAACATATGAAACGCTTATCATTGTTTTCCAGTATATCATAGAAACATGTGAAAAAATAATCTACAAATTCTGAAGCAGCAAACTTTGCAAAACACAAAATTTACGTCACTGACAATTCTTTTGACCACGGCTGTAGCTTATGAGCAAATGGGTACTCGAGAATGATTAATTGGCCCATTATTCAGTTGTATTTTAAAGCAATACTATTATTTTTTTAATGTATTCATTTATGCAATAAGTTAGTAATGTTCTTTTTCTGTCTGCTTAGTGTTTGTCCCTCTGTGTATGTCTGTCCATCTGGTCATGTTTGTTTTACTGTCTCTCTATGAATTTTCCATTGGTATTAATGTAGAACTACCTGGAAATGTGTTTGTAAGTGGATCAGATTGTCTGTCTTTGTGTTGTATTTTTTTTGTGTGTGAATGACAGAGGTGAGGGAGACTGTGTTTGTGTTATTTTGTCTGTAAATGTCTACCTCCTCCTCCTCCTTGGAATGAATCATCTATCCATTGCATTTTGAGAAAAAAGTCAGGACTGAGCTGAAGAACACTTTTATATCTTAATTTTAGATTTAAGAATTTCACACCCTCTTCTTCATACTGTACTGATTGTCTTGGGCGTTTCCCTTTCCTTTGCCCATTTAAAAAAAACATACAGGTTGTGTTTCTCACAGTGCCTAATCAAATGAGACCATCATGGTAAGCTTCTACTGCTCTAGTGTATTACACAGCTTAGAGCATCGGTGAACGGTTAGATCTAAGAACAGTTCTCACTTGAAGGTTCACCTGGTTTTCACAGTTTTTTTTTTGGGGGGGGGGGGGGGGGGGGGTTTATTTAAATTTGTTTCATGTAAATTAGAGCTTTCTGGGAAGTTAAGCTTTTCAATAAATATTAAAAACTCGAAAAAATGGAACAGCAGAAGCTACACTGTAATGGGGTAACCTGCAATTGTTAGCGTAAGAACCTATCTCTACATGATTTAACCCTTAAATTAGTTTTGTTGGTGTAACCTAATGCAGTTTGGTTGATACAATGATGTTAATTCGTGATTGAAGTTTGAGGTGTATAATCATCAATCTCTGTAATAAAATTTTGTTAACTTACCCAGAATGTCCATTTTCGTTTTATTATTATGCTTCAAGAAAACTGTGTAGTTCTTGATTCTTGAGTCTTTACTTGTCTAATTACGGTCTCACTGTTAAAAAAAAGTTTTGTCAGATAACCTAAAAAAATGGGCTACATGTGGTAAGATCTTAATAAACTGATTTTATTCAAGTCAAAAATATTATTTAACCTGACTATTTCAACCTGACACATTAGGTTATGCCAACAAAATGCATTTTATTAAATGAAGACAAAATACTATATATCTTTAAGGTAACATTTTCATGTTACCACCTTGTAAAGTTTAGCCATTAAAATAGATTACTTAAAATGCCTCAGTGCACCAATCAGAGAGTGATTGTTCAAATGAAAAGCATTATTATTGTAAATAAGTTCATAATGCAGGAAAGATTTCACCAGAGCGAGCTGCTGGATCTGTGATGACCAGTCGCTTAGCAACACTACCTCATGGCCATCTGTTGAGCATGCAGTCAAAGCCCCTCTTAGATCACGCAGGGGGGAATTCCTCTATAGTGCTACTGAGCTGTGGTAAATGAAGAGAGATATGCAGCAGACATGAACCTCATGCAGTTTCAAAGTGACCTTATGTGAAAGCTCCACACATAAGACCCTGTCCAGCAGCTTCAAAAGTTCCCTTGACAATGAAGGTGATTGTTTCAGAGATCAAACATCGTTGTGTTGTTTGTTGGGGTTGAAGGGGCATTGGGGGTGTTGTCATTTATCTTGCTTCAGGAGACAAAATCTTTGTGGATTTGAAGGACACATGTTGGTAAAGTGCCTCTGAGAGGCTGCTTTCCTAAGTGCATCCTTATCAATTATTTACATTGGACCTGAAGAAAAATTTTATATTCATGCAGACAAATGTCCTTTTTTGCCATTCGTCCCATGGAGATTGGAGAAAATGTTATGCATTTCCAGAAATAACACACATTAATGAAACTGATGCGGAGAGCTCTGTGGTCGGTCTCAGAATGAGTTTCATCACAATATTCTGCCGGCTGATGATCTTACTAATGAGAAGATTGCTTCCACACTTGTCCCATTTTGTTGTTGCTTTTGTGGTTTGTTTTAAATGAGCCACCTTCATACTGAAAACAAGTCAAAATCTTTATGAGCCATCGCTGAGATGCCATTTCAGATGTGGTAGCTATCAGATGTGGAATCTTTTGCATTTCTCTAAGACTATGTCAACATTAATCCAAAACTTTTTCAAACATTTTCCAAGTTGATCATCCACAAAAATAGATGTGCGGCCCTGCATCATTTTAGTCAGGTGTATTTACTTTCCGCCTCTTTGATTTTTTGATACAATAGTGAGGAAATGCACAGATTTTTTTAAATGGACGCACAATGAGGTGGAATTATAACTGTATCAAATCCAAGAATGTAAAGTTGCCAAGGCAGGTGAAAATATAGACTGGGCAATGTGCAGGTAATATAAAGTAACATTTATCTTTAACAGCACTATCAAAGTGGATAGCATGCAGGAATAACAACGCCAATACAACGTGAGCCGCCATCTTGATTATTTTAGATTGAATGGATTACATGACTGCGTCACGTTGACACAAACATAATTATTTTCGAACATCTCCATTTTCCCAGTGCACACTACAACCCAAATATTCATCAAATTCATCCATTTGGGAGAACGTTTTTTTAAAAATTCAATTTTCGCTGGACAAAAACACCATCTCAGCGTGGACAGGGACTGGGTCCGGGGAGGCGGCCACAGGACGGGGACTGGGTCAGGAGGTCTGGGAGGCGGCCACAGGACGGGGACTGGGTCAGGAGGCCTGGGAGGCAGCCACAGGACAGGGACTGGGTCAGGAGGCCTGGGAGGCGGCCACGGGACGGGGACTGGGTCAGCAGGCCTGGGAGGAGGCCACAGGACAGGGTCAGGAGGCCACAGGACAGGGACAGGGTCAGGAGGCCTGGGAAGAGGTTACTGGACAGGGACAGGAGGCCTGGGAGGTGGCCATAGGATGGGGACAGGGTCAGGGAGGAGGCCACAGAACAGGGTTAGGAGGCCTGAGAGGAGGCCAATGGACAGGGACTGGGCCAGGAGGAGGCCACAGAACAGGGTCAGGAGACGTGGAAAGCTCGGGAGGCAGAGCCCTGGAAGACTCGGGAGGCAGAGCCCTGGAAGACTCGGGAGGCAGAGCCCTGGAAGACTCGGGAGGCAGAGCCCTGGAAGACTCGGGAGGCAGAGCCCTGGAAGACTCGGGAGGCAGAGCCCTGGAAGGCGAAGCCGTGGAAGGCTCGGGAGGCGGAGCCCTGGAAGGCAGAGCCGTGGAAGGCTCGGGAGGCGGAGCCCTGGAAGGCGGAGCTATGGAAGACCTGGGAGGCGGAGCCCTGGAAGGCTCGGGAGGCAGAGCCCTAGAAGAAGCTCTTTTTCTTATCCTCCTGCTCCGCACAGGCGAAGCTGGCAACGCTGGCTCTGGGACGGATGAGACTTCCAGCTCGTTGGCCTTGGCAGGCGTGGGCATCGGCTCGTTGGCCGTGGCAGGCGTGGGCGTCGGCTCGTTGGCCGTGGCAGGCTCAGGAGATGGAGCCATGGAAGCAGAAGCCTTCTTATCTTCCTCCTCCAGATGGACGAGGCTGGCAACGATGGCTCTGGGACGGACGAGAGTTCCAGCTCATCGGCCATGGCAGGCGTGGGCGTTGGTTTGTTGGCCGTGGCAGGTGTGAGCGTTGGCTCGTTGGCTGTGGCAGGCATGGGCGTTGGCTCATTGTACGTACCCTCAGAAGCAAACGTCTCTAAAATTAAATTCACGTACTCCTCCCACGTGTAATCACCTGTCTCCAGCAATTCGGTCCATCTATTGGCAAGGAGGCCGATCTGGTAAATGGACTTCAGATGACCATCTGTAAATCCAGTGCATCGGGCAATGGTGCTGAACAGACGTGAGTATTCAATTATATGGAGGTTCGCTCGGCTCAACTGGAGGAAGGCCATGTTAGGTCAGTTATTCTGTGACGAAGCAGGCAGAGATTGAGGATCTATATGCAGCTTTTATTAACAAAAACATGAAAACTCAGAATAAAGAAAAACCACAGGGAAACTAGAACAGAACTTAACAACACATGCGATAACTGACAAATTGACTGGGGGAAACAAGGGCTTAAATACACTAGGGTAAACAAGGAACACCTGGGGAAACAATCAGGGAATGAGAAACAATCAGGGGAAAACCAATCAAAAAATTAAACTACTAAGGACTACAAAAACCAAACAGGAAACAGGAACTAAACAAGAACTTCAACATAAAAGCACAAAACAAAAGTCAACAGGGAATACATGACAACTAGAGTAAATATTTCCCTTCACACAACCTTTATTTCAAAATATGATTATTGTGACTTCATGATTATTGTGAAAGAAAACATTTGGGTTAGTCACCATTTGTCATTTTAACAATGTTTAATTTAGTCATTTAACAATTTTCAAATTGCCCTTGGAGGTGCTGAATTAGGAAATGCATCAAACCAAATTGACATAAAATCACTAAAACCTGTAATATCTATTTAATGTCTATTCCAGTGTTTTGGGGGGGGGGGGGGGGGGTTGTGGTCACACAGAAAAAGGTACATGCTGATGAATGTGTTTAATCAAGTGCTTATCAAAGTTGCACTCTTCATTTGAAAATAAAATACAAACAATAATTACATTTTTGCCATTAGGCCTACATTGCCTGTTATTTCCTATACAATTTCTGTGTTGCAAAGATATATAAAATAAAGCATTTAAATTATTTACTTTTTGAATTTATTCCAAAAATAGACATTTCAGAACTTCCCCACACTTTAAAAACCACTGGTATAATCAAAAGTGTGATCAATGAAATCATTGTGCATACTGGCTGATGTTTTACTGTATTCAAGACTGGGAGAACCAAATGATACTTTTTTTTAAGAATCAACTATTAAAAAATGTATATCGGTTGACCACTAATCTGATTAACCCTCATTTATTTTAGGGCTCAAAAAGGACACAAAGCAAGAACATCCTGACATTTAAAGATTATACTTATCCCTTCATATTGTGGTCCAAGTTTTTGTGCTTTGTGCTTACTTGCTTGCACAATTACTATTTAATAACACACTGTGGGTAATCTTTTGTGATTTTACTCACATTTTACTGACATGTGAGGACGTGAGTAGAGTCAAAGTTTTAAACTTGTCGTTGTTCTTTGCTGCAATAATTGTTCTGCCTTTGTCTTCATCAATAGAGTATTAGTCTGGACGTTTTACAGACATTATGATGTGACAATAAAATTAACCCATTCATTTTGAGGCAACTAAATGCCTCACATTGTGGGCATTGGTCTTCCTATAAAGATCAGTCATGTCTCATTAAACTTGTTTCTGAATTAATGGTGAAAATAAACTTTTACTTACATTCACGACAAGATCATATCTGCCTCTGATATTCGGAAGTAGACCGAGTTGTCTTTGATACCGGTTCCCTCTGTGTCACTTGCAGTTATTAGACTCAGGCCTGTGCATGTTTGTTATGTAGGCAGTGAGTGGGATAACTAAAGAGTTCTCTCTATAATTAGAATTCACTTCATGCTCTTGATCACCAAAGATTCTCTATTCTTCAGAATAGGAGAGAAAAATTAAAAGAAAAAAAACTTTTTATTGCTTGTTAGCTCATATATGACTATTTGAAAAGGACAGAACCTAAACTGGAGATGGGGTGGAGGGGGGTGAAAACTATGGAAATAAGCAAACAATAGAGACAGGTGTGTAGGCTTATAAAACGGGGGCTGAACTGTGATTGGATGAGATGCCTGATTGAAGGAAATTATAAGGTTCCAGAGTCTTCCTGCCAGAAATACACTTACACTTCAATTACCATTAATTTAAGTTTTATAGCCTTATAATGCTTTATAGCTTTTGGATATGTTATTATCAGTTATATTATAAAATAAAATACATATAAAAATGCTTTTAATTGATTAAACAAAAAGCTTTACCAGATTCTTTACCTTTAATTTAATGCTTGTGAGTCTTTCCTTGGTCATTGATTGCATCTTAATGCTGTTCCATCATGCCCTACAGGCAGAGGTAGAGAAAAAAACATGCCTTTGGAATCCTTCTATGGCCATGATTAGTATGCCGAAAAGGGTCCCATCTGTCAAAGTGGGGTGACTGGTTTTAGGACGGTGGGATTCCCTGGGGGACACTGGGATTAACTACTGACACCAGTGACACATGGAGCCCACTAATAAGGGGAGTAGAGTGCACACGCTTCCCACAAGACAAGTGTGGTGACAGCTAGCACTGCCCTAAACATACACACCCAGCCCAACCCCCGACT
This sequence comes from Moxostoma hubbsi, assembly GCA_032164185.1. Classification (NCBI taxonomy): domain Eukaryota; kingdom Metazoa; phylum Chordata; class Actinopteri; order Cypriniformes; family Catostomidae; genus Moxostoma; species Moxostoma hubbsi. The sequence goes on from JAVLUX010000009.1 coordinate 30,153,960, forward strand.
CTGAACCACGTCTCTATTAGATTTACAGAGGGGCTGCATCTGCTCTCTGACACAACAAAGGATAGCACCCTAAATTATGAGGGGGAACTTCCTATGTAGCAATGAGCAACTGGGTGTGACCATGTGACTATGCCAGATTTTGATAGGCCTTGGTCATGGGCCCCAGGTGTGAACATGAAAGCCTGATTTAATTAACTTTTAGGGAGGGACTGACCCCTCATTTGAATGTGTATGTTCTGGTCCCCTAACATGTAAGTAGTTTTTTAGGCACCAAATACAAATTGTTTTAAATTGTCAGTCAAGGTTTGATTTGTTTTGGGGGCCCCCCATAATCTTTAGAAACATTATTTAAATTTTTGAGTTTTCTGTAATGTTCTAAACATTTTCAAACTACCTGCCAAGTAAGTGTTACATTAATTTAGCCTTTTCGGTTGCGGACTATTTTTAAAACAACTAATTCAGAAACACATTGCTATATCTATATTTCTGCATGTCTCGACTTGTCTCATTTTATGTATCCTCAGTTTCCTTGTTAAATTAACATTAGGCGCTATAACAACAATGACTTTTATTCCCTTTCACACAAATCATGAGTAAAAGGGCATAGTATCAGTTCATGAATAGCTTTTTGTCCTGTTCCTCACACAATGCTATCTTATAACTTCAAAACACTTTTTTATTATACACTGTTAACCCTAATTCTCAAAATAATAATTGTTTTTAGAGTAAGGAAAATGAAATCATACGAATTAGTTCAAAAAATGTAACCTTGATGAGAATTTAGAACTTTCAATTTCTTTCGAGTTCACAAAACTGACACTTTTTAGTAATCTTCCGAGCATGCTTTGCATGGCACTTGAAATTGAAAGTAAATGTTAAAATTTGTTTATTAGTGTTTTAGAATGTGTCTTTGTGCAAGATTAATTTAAAGGGGAATACATGTTAGTGTTTAATGTATAAAATGTTATGTTGTGTTGTGTTGTGTTGTGTTGTGTTGCGTTGTGTTGCATTGCGTTGCGTTGCGTTGTGTTGTGTTATGTTAAAGATTTTTTGGAGTTACCATTATGGTGAATAGTGGAGCTTGTACTTAGTGCGTGTTACATTCCATATTGTCTTTTGTCTATGTACTTTTATTTTGAAACCATTGTTAAGTTCCTGTTTCCTGGTTTTTGTCTTATGTCCTGTTTTCCCTCCATGTCTATGTGTCTGATTTTCATTGGTTCATTGTTTAATTACCTTGTTATCAGTTCTAGTTTGTCATTGGTTTCAGTTTATTGCCTTATCATCTTGTTTGGGGTTTCAGTTTTCCATTGGCTTACATTTCCCCTTGTTTTTGTATTTAAGTCCACATGTTTACCTTGTCCCTTGTCGAGTATTTTTGTAATCCTGACGTCTGCCTGATGTTATCCCATGTTTGCCTGTCAGTAGTTGAATGTTAGTTAGCGTATCTGAGCCATAGTCTGTTCCTGTTCCAGTTCCTAGTTCCTAGTCTTAGTTCCTAGTCTAGTTATCGTCTCTAGTTCCTGTATCACCATCGTTTGGTTAATAAATCTTCACTTGGGTCCATCATATCGTCTTCATCCTTGCCTTGACTGCTACAAATCGTGACAGTGCGAGGTTAGGTACTATTGAATAATCTCCAATAGTATATTGCTTTATTCGTTAAACAATTGCTATGCTAATCTAAGCCAGGATTCCAGTTAGTGTTCACCAATGTTGCCAAACTCCTTCCTCGGAAGATTTCCAGAACCCCTCTGGAAAGTCAAAATTATTTAAAAAAAGCAGCTAAATAAGAAAACTCACTAAATATAGGCCTTTGTAGGTATGTGTATTTTATATTAAAAAAAAAAATTTAAAACATAAAATGGGCACAAAACTGACAGCAGCAGCTTTAAAATGGGCTTTACATAAATATTCTGTGGTAAATTGATTGATTCTTAACACGTAGTTTGACTTTGTGTGTTTAATAATTAATTATGTATATTTAAAAATAGCCAAAATAGCTCCTTGTCGCAAACATCATAAAAAGTTGCAGAAACAGAAATCGCTAAATTTGGTGACAAATTCCCCAAATTGGCAACTAGCTAGTTCTAGTTAGGTTCCCTCAACTTAGTAATTTTAATTTCAGCCAAAGTCTGAGTTTAATTGAAAATGAAGTGCCATTAAAATGTGAGTTAATTTACTGAATATTGTAAGTAAAGGGCAAATAACATAATCTGTATGTTCTATTAACTTAAACTTGGGAGTTTATTAACTTAAATTTTTGTTAAGTTAGTTCTGCTAATTTATTAGGGTTTACAGTGTTGCACATGTATTTTTAATTAACCAACTACATTTACAAACTTGCTGGAGCAGTAGCTCAACTGACACATTGCAAAACACTGTGGTGTGAGTCCTGAATAACGGGTCGACATGTGAGGGGATTGCAGCAACAAATAAAAATGACATGGTTGATTCAGCAATTGTATTTTACACATCAGATTTGCTGTTTATGACACTATCGGTTACCATAGTCACATAAATTTCATGAGATCATGCTCTCCTGTCTAGTTTCTTCACAAAATGCCCAATACCTTCATTTTAAAGTAAATTAGAAGTACTATGTAGTCTGTTGGCATACCAGTAACAAACTGTTTGCCTGGAAGCAAATGTAAATGTCAGTTTATTACCCCCAGTGCTGACTTTTGGGGGAAAATGTTCTTTATTATCCAGCATCTCACTCACAGTGTATCGGTAATCTGTCAGACATGATTGGATATCTGCTATGGGGGCAGTCCCTGAGGACTGGGCTTTTACAGCTGATATGAAACAACCTCCCATGCAACATGCCAATCATTGCCAGATTTTGGGCTGGACACATGCTGAGCATTTACTTAATTAGGATTAATGCATTCCTGTATAAATCAACCAGAAATAGCATTTGTGCAAGGTTGGATGCTTTACCCAAAATAGGAACAAGCACTTCTGATTTTATGTTATTAAAACTGAAACAAGGTTCCCTCATATATTGCTTGCAGTCTAAGGCACTTAGAAGTGTGTATTAAAATAGAACTTTGCTGACAAAGGGTGTTCATGAACAAGGGATCAATATTTCTGCCTCTGCTTTAAACTAGGGGCATTTGTCTTTGTGGTTCAAATTGTTTAACCCTGTCTGCCAATGTATTAACTAAGCATTGACTTGGGGACCATTATGACTCACTCAAAGTCATCCAGAGAGAAGCTTTAGGTCTTTATTTTCAAAAGGAAGGGCAGACTTTTTTTTGTGATGTTAGTGTCATTGATAAGAGGCTAATTGTCACATTTAAGAGAGACATTAAAACTCACACTGCTGTCTAGCAATAGTGATCTAATCGATGCTAAATAAGTTAGTCACATTCCACAGTAACATCACTGAAGGAAACATTGTCCCACAGTACCAATAGCTGGTTATTTATAAATGGCGTATTCATTACACAGTTATTAAATTGTAAAACATAATTAATGTTTAATATTAAAGTATTATATATATATATATATATATATATATATATATATATATATATATATATATATATATATATATGTATATATATATATAATACTTTAATATTTTTATATATATATATATATATAAAATATAATTTCATATTTAAAATAATTAGAGGTTGAAGATGAGAATGAATGTAGAAACATAAGGCACAGACATCATTTGATCTTTTTCCCATGTTGTCAGTTGGAAAACTTGTTATCAAATGGCTGCATTGTTATGATAGACACAACTAAAGCATAGCTTAGAGGAACATTAGCTCTGCTGCAGGAACTTTCATGTTCACATGTCAGTTTGCATCAAATGATAGACAGCTATTGCTCCAATCTTTGTTTTGCCTTTAGTTGGCAGTCAGTTAACTCACAAAAAGAGACCAAGTTAATGTGACTTTTCTTCGGCAAGATTTACTTGGATCCAGAGCTGGCCTGTCCCATAGATGATAAACTGTAAAGCTTTAAAAATTTTAAAACCCAAATCAGAATAACGGTGAATACCAAAACAATAACACATTCAGGAAACAATGAGCTCTTAATTCTCACCACATAACAAATAACTTACAGTGACAACAAGAACATAAAAACAATAAAGCAACAAACAGTAAATCAGTGACACGGTAATTTACAATGTTTTCATGGCATGTTGCATTGGTGAGACTTCAAATGCTGCAATATTCCACACCTTGCCCAAAAATACTCACGTTTGTCAGAAAAGGATGAAAACCTTAAGTTTGCGGCTAATTTTTGTCTTTGGTGTGTTAATGTTATGTTAGAAAAAGCATGCCTACTGATGCCGTAAAGATGTTAAGCAGAGTGAAAATATATGCAATTAAACTGCAAACTAACTAAACTTTCCATAAATTTCTGCTCTTTATACAGGTTTGACATAAAAAGAATTGTTGAGCAAACTTTAAAATTCAATGCAACATGATGCAGTAAGATTTTTGAGTTCTCTCAACGATTGTCCTCAGTATTGCTTTTAGTCAATGTGAATTTGTTTGTTCACTACATGCAATAATTCTTGTTGAGAGAACTACTAATGAATTGTTCAACCAACTATCAATTTGTAATATGAGAACTTTAATTTTGTCACCAATTCAGTTACTTTTATATGAAGTTAACGTCTATGTAACCTCCGTTCCCTGATGGAGAGAACGAGACGTTGTGTCGAAGAAGCGACACTAGGGGTCTCTCTTGAGCCCCGAATATACCTCTGATCTATGAAAAAAAGGCCAACGCAGGAACGGGCCGAGCCTAGCCAGGCCTCTTGTCTCTCTATGTTTCTCCGCATTGAGTAAGAAACGGCTGGGGCGAGTCGTAGGAACCTTGGGCACGTAGCCCGGTCATGGTCTTAGGATCACATGAGTGTCTGCCGGACCGAACTCCAGGCAGGTGTCGCTGACAGAGGACGCTTGCAGGTCCCAACCCTCTTGATGGAGGTGAGCGCGATCAGGAGGGCCATCTTCAGGGAGAGGGCTTTGTTCGACTGATTCTAGCGGCTCGAAGGGGGGATCTCTGAAGGCCCGAGAGGACCACTGAGAGACCCCAGGAGGGGAATAGGCTTGGTTGGGAAGGATTTAATCTCCGGGCGCCTCGTAGGAACCTAATGATTAAGTCATGCTTACCCAAAGACTAGCCGTCTACTGCATCGTGGTGGGCCACGATAGACTCTCCTGCAGAAATAAGAGCACTGACCTAACTGTGCAACTCTGTGGGTCTTCAGCCCGGGAAGAACACCAATCTGTGAACAAGCACCACTTCAGGGCGTAAAGTTGCCTGGTAGTGGGGGCTCTGGGTTGGTCGATTGTGTCTACGATGGCAGGTGGTAGACCAGCTAGATCTTCTGCGTCCCATCCAGGGGCCAGACATGGAGGTTCCAGAGGTCTGGGTGTGGATGCTAGAGTGTGCCCCGTCCCTGAGAAAGAAGGTCTTTCCTCAGGGGAATTCGCCAGGGAGGGGCTGTTGCGAGGAGTACAAGGTCCGAGAACCAGGCCCGAGTGGGCCAATAGGGAGCCATTAGGTTGACTTGTTCCTCATCCTCACTGACCTTGCACAGCACCTGTGCAAGAAGGCTCACTGGGGGAATGCATACTTGTGCAGCCCCGCAGGCCAGCTGTGTGCCAGTGCATCTGTCAGAGGGTAGTCTCTGTTCGGGCATACCAGAGTGGGCAGTGGGAGGTCTCTCTGGGCCTTGCCGAACCATTCCCAGCCTCCACTCTCCAATGGGAAAGTGTTACCATATTGAGGTTGCCGGGAATGTGAGTGGCATGCAGCGACTCGAGTATTGACATGTGGCAGGAGCGTACGCTGCCTTGGCAATTTATGTACTCTACCGCGGTGGTGCTGTCTGATCTGACTAGGACATGTTTGTCTCGTACTAAAGAGAGAAACTTCCGCAGGGCAAAGAAAACTCTAGGCAATTGATGTGCCGGCGCAGCGTGGCCCCTTTCCAATGGCCCACGGCTGCGTGCCCATTGCACATGGCACCCCAACCCAATCTGGATGTGTCGGTTGTGACCAGGACGCATCGTGACACCTGCTGCAAGGGTACTCCTGCCCACAGAAAGCAGAGGTCTGTCCAGGGTTTGAATGTTTGGCGGCAGGCGGGGGCGAACATCACACGGTGCATGCCGTGGCACCATGCTTGTCTCGGGACTCGAGTCTGAAGCCAGTGCTGAAGCGGTCTCATATGCATCAACCCCAGCGGCGCGACTGCCGCGGAGGATGCAATATGACCCAGGGCCCTCTGGAAAGTTTTAAAAAGGGACCATTGTGCCTGGACTGAGAGTGGCGAGGCATCTCAGCACTGACTGCGCATGCTCGTTGGTGAGACGTGCTGACATTGAGACTGAGTCAAACTCCATGCCGAGAAAAGAGATGCTCTGAACCGGGGCGAGCTTGCTCTTTTCCCAGTTGACCTGAAGCCCCAGACGGCTGAGGTGCCTGAGCACCTGTTCTCTGTGAGCGCATAGTAACTCTCGGGAGTGGGCCAGAATGAGCCAGTCATCGAGGTAATTCAGTATGCGAATGCCGGCTTCTTGGAGCGGGGCAAGGGCTGCCTCTGCGACTTTCGTGAAGATGCGAGGGGACAGAGACATGCCGAAGGGGAGGACTTTGTGCTGATACGCCTGGCCATCAAACACGAACCGTAGAAAGGGTCGGTGTCGAGGCAGAATTTAGACGTGAAAGTACACGTCCTTCAGGTCTACCACTGTGAACCAATCTAGATGCCAGAAGCAAGTTAAGATGTGTATTTGCGTGAGCATTTTGAACGGGAGATTGAGCAGTCGACACCGACCCTTTCTACGGTTGAAAACTCGCTAGTCCAAGATTGGTCGTAAGCCGCCGCCTTTCTTGGGTACAATGAAGTAAGAGCTGTAGAGACCCTTCTTCATTTCAGTTGGAGGGACAGGCTCTATCATGTCTTTGAGTAAGAGACGATTTCCACGCAGGGATTTGGCGTATTCACCGTGCACTGCGGTAAAGCGGACGCCCGGGAAGGGGGGCGGAGGCCTGGCAAACTGAATTGCATAACCAAGTCAGATGGTCCTGGCCAGCCAGCGTGACGGATTGGGAAGTGAAAGACACGCATCCAAGCTCCATGCTAGGGGCACTAAGGGGACGACTATTTTGGACATACCCAGCGGGGCATCGCAGTGGGGCGGAGCAGGTAAAGGAGCGTCCCGAGGCTCTGGTGCTGAGAAAAGACTCGAAGCACTTACCTTGCTCTGCACAGGGGGTGGGTTAGTGACTGAGGAGGAGGTCCGGTTGAACCGGCCGGCCGGGGAACAGTCGTGGGGCTGAGGGTGGATGGTCTGTGTCCAGTGTGCCGGGACTGTTGAGGTGTGGCGGCAGAGTGCCGTGAGAACGGCATTTGCAGGCCAGGTGACCCAGAAAGAGGAAATTGCTCTATTATTGAAAAACTTGCAAAAAAGGTTCTCTTCCCGGCCCTCCACCAGGGGATGGAGTGGTCTGTTTACCAACTCCGGAGCAAATCTCGATCTCTGGGTCATCCGTCTCAGGAGCACTTGGGAGCCTTCCGGGTCCTCGAAGGGGTCCGTGAGACAGTGGGCGTACACTTCCTGCGGGGTGCTCGAAGCTGGGGCTGAGAGCTGGTCCCACTGTTGGTTGAGGCGGAGCAGCACATTTTTTATTTAATTTTTTTGGAAGCCGCAGGAGGACGCCCTTGGCGAGCAGACGGGGCATGGCCCATGGCGGCTGGTTTGCGGCGGGGCAGGATGTGTGAAATGGCCTTAGTCTGCTTCTTCACCGCTGAGGACTGCTGGGAGGAGACATCAACGGTGCCGCTGAATGAACAGAGCTGGGTGACTGGGGAGCCTTGTCTACCTCCCGCATTTTGACAAGGTCCAGTCCATAGATTACGTTTCTGGACCACAAGGGTGGCCATCGCCCTTTCGAGTGCCGGGGCTTCTGACCTTCGTAGCCTGGGGGGCGCAATCGGTCATTGAGCGCAGTTCCTGCAGCACATGAAGAACAGGACCACCCAAGTGCATGTTTTGAAGTGTCTTGGCCTGGCGTTTGTTGCAGGAGGGGCCATGGCGTGCAGGGCGGAAGAGTCTGGGACCGCTCCACTGTCGAGGGTAGTTAGAGCGGAGGAGCGATGAAGCCGCGGCTTACTCAACTCGTCATCCACGTCCGGGATCCCGTAGGAAGAAGGCGAGGCACGGGAGAGGCGGCTGAAGTGGCTTTCTCTCATGACAAAAGAAAGCCGCGACCGCAATGCTACCATGGCTATGTTCTTGCACTGAGAACATGAACCATTCATAAAATGCTGCCTGCGTGTGATTGCAGCCCAGGCACGCGAGGCAGCTTTTATGACCGTCAGAGGTGGGGAGAAATCAACCGTATCCAGAAACTACACAGAGGCAGAAAAGACGTCTTTAAAAAGACACGTCCTGAAAAGGACGTTCAACGCCAGCTGTGTATTTGCTCTTTTAGAGAAACTAACTCTTTTAGAGAAAACAACTCTTTTAACTGCGCTGTCGAAGTTAAAAGAACTCGACATATTTCCCTGCTTTTATACCCGTATGTCCGGGGGCGGGGTATGTAAATAATGTCTGCCAACTTCTCATTGGCCCTTTTTCATAGATCAGAGGCATATTTGCCGCTCAGGAGAGACCCCTAGTGTTGCTTCTTCGACACAACGTCGAAGTGAGCGACAGACGGGGAACTGAAATTTTTGCCTCTGAAGAGAGGTAAGTCTTGATAGGCTCTGTCTTGCAAGGCTTTTGTTTGGTTGCACAAAATCTGTTTTAACTTAGATTCATTTTTTTACATAGTCATGCCCTGATAGTTGTTAGTTCACATTAAATCTATAAACACTTTGACATACACACTGGCCAGATCATCTAAAAATGTGCTTTACAGTTTTTTTGGATTGCTTAAGCACGATTTTCAAAACAGGGCCCGTGTTTTCAAAACACTACACACAATTAGCACAACCACACACCCAATTAGCAAAACACTACAGATCCTTTGCATAATTAAACACTCCTGTAAAAACTATACACTTCTGTTTAAAAACCACACTTTGTTACCATATAACACACATGTTTCACATTACTATACTGTGTTTGCACGAGTTACACTCTGCTGTGATAAACCTAAAACACTTTTAGCACTTCTACTTCCCTATGATTAGAGTAGGCTACCATCAACAAAGTACAAATATAAGGTAAATTCACCAAACACTACACAAGACCAATGTTGCAGACTGAAGAAACTCATTTATTTCTCAACACGCCCAAAATGTTGACATAGAGATTCATAATACTGTAACAAAATGTCACTTTACGTATTGTACTGTAAGTTTACTGTAAAAAAAAAAAAACCTAGACATTGTCTCTTCGCCTAGCTGGATCTGGCCAGAGAATTTCATCAACATCGCAGGCAATGTTGTCATTAACAAGACACCTCGGAATGAAACGTCTTGAATGACGAATCCATCCTTGCATTGCTGCTACCTCCATCTGGTCACAGGCCTCCTCCATGGCTTGGATGAGGGGTACCTCAGCCTGTAGACGGAGATCATATACCTTCCACCGCCATGTCGAGAAAAACTCTTCTATAGGGTTGAGGAATGGAGAGTATGGTGGAAGATATTGACGGTGAAATGTGGATGTTGCTGAAACCAGTTCTGAACCAGAGCAGAGTGGTGGAAAGACACATTGTCCCAGACAACAATGTATTGCATATGATCGATTTGATTTGCTGCTGTTATGTTGTGCAATTGGTCCAAGAATGTAAGTATGAGTGCTGTGTTGTAAGGGCCCATATGGGCATGGCGGTGGAGGACCCCATTCTGTGTAATGGCTGCACAGAGTGTTATATTACCCCCACGTTGCCCTGGGACATTGACTTTAGCCCTGTGGCCAATGATGTTTCTTCCCCTCCTTCGTGTTCTCGTCAGGTTGAACCCAGCCTCATCTACGTAAATGAACTCATGCTGGATCTCCTCTCCATCCATTCGTAAAACTTTCTGAAGAACAGTGTCAGGCAAAATTGTGTAGTTCAGTGTAGATCTAGTATACATATTACAGTACAGTAAAAGATTATGAGACAGTATGCAAGATCACACTGCTAAAGTGATCTCGATAAATTTTCTTCATTTGAATATGTTTTTTTTTAGGATGCATGCCAGTGTTGATGTTGAGACCTGATGGATATCGTTGAAACTGGCGTGGTTATTGACAATGTTAGCTTGGAGCTGATTGAGTGTTATAGCATTGTTGGCCAAAACCATGTTTACTATCTCCCTCTCTTGCTGTTCTGTGAACATAGGAGGCCTTCCCCCTTGTCGTTCCTAACCCTCAATCCTATGTAGAAAAAAAAACAGTATACAATAGTACAGTAATTTCACAGGAAAAGGTAACAGAAGTGCTGATAGTGCATAGAATACAGTACTGTAAGCAGTTACTGAAACCGTGCAGATGTTTTTGATATGATGATATTTTTACAATACCTATTTTCCAGTCGAAATGTTCTTATCACACTTGCCACTGTGTATCGGCTTAGATTTGGCTGTACTCGCAGTCCAGCCTCCCTCAGCGTCAGGCCGTGGTTGACAACGTGGTCAACCAGTGTTGCGCGGATCTCATTTGTCAAATTCGGTCCTCTTTGAGCACCTTCTTGTCTTCCTCTTCCTCTTCCTCTACCTCTACCTCCAACATGGCCTCCATCTCTTCCTCTTCCTCTGTTGATTCCTCCTCTGTTGATTCCTCTTCCTCCCCTTCCTCCTCCTCCTTGTCCTCCTCCTCGTTCTCCTTCTCGTCTTACTCTTTCTCTGACTCTTTCCATTGTGCTTGAAGACCGATGAACTCACCTGCTGCTTTTTATAGTGCTTATACACCTGATTGGTGTGTCTACAATTAAGCAAACAAGTGTTTGCACACCTGATGACTGTGTTGAACCAATTGGTTGGACGGTGCGGTAATTTGACAGTCAGTGCTTTGGTATTGCAAGGAAGTGACTTCATGATAGATTTTTGTGTGTAATGTATGTTGTGTGTTTAGTGTTTTGCAAATCACTGTGTGTAGAGTTTTGCAACAAGTGTGAGGTTGACAATGTGCTTATAGTTGTGCAAATATGGGCTGATGTTTTGCTTCTTGAGTGTAAGGTTTTGCTAATAGTGTACTACTTTTAATTTTAGTGTGTAAGCAATCCAAAAAAACTGTAATAGATCAAAATTAAATGGTTTTATTTGTCAAAATTATAATGCATTAGTACTTTAATATGACTTGAATGGATCAATCCGACTAAATTTGGTTATATTAACATTAACAGCAATTACATTTTATTCAAATTTGAGTAGATTAGGCAGAATTTACATTCACAGTGTGAATATTTAAGTGCTTTCTCTTGCAGCTTTTTCTCAATTACTAAAACACACTTGCTAAAACACACACACAAAGTGTAACACACTTTTCAAAACTATAACCACAAAATCAAAACTACAAACTCAGTTGTTGAACCTCAAACTTTTAGGACAAAATCAAACACTCTGTTCAAAACTAATTCAAACTTACCCTTCAAATGGCTCACAAAACTGACAAATACACAGATACACTAAACATTCATTACACACTCTGGGATATTTTAAAACCAATACAATAACAACATCTTCAGTAAATTAAATAATTAATTATTATCTTTTTATGATGGAGGATTTGATTTTTGTACAGCAACAGCGAGAGAGAGAATATTACTGTAAATGGATGGCTTAGAGTTACAAATGTTTATGCAATACTATGCAGTCATACGTATTTTACAGTACATTACTGTAATGCTAAATGCTTCTTATTTCTGAAGGTTCGAATTATGGACGCCACTGTAAATCGACTCAAGTTGGGCTGGACCTTCAGTCCAGCCTCTCTCATGGTCAAACCTTGGTTGATCACATGATCAACAAGAGTTGCCCTAATCTCATCAGAGATGGCTCTCCTTCCTTCTCTTCTTTGCCCTTGTCCTCTTCTTCCTCTTGCTCTTCCTCCTACTCCTCCTCTTCCAACTCTTCATCTTTGAATTTGTCCTCATTGTTGTCCCCTCCTACTCCTCTTGCTCTCTGTCCATTGTTGGCATCCATTGTTCAAAACAGGTAATCTGACCTTTGACCTATTTATAGGCCTATACTACAGTAAAGCAGTCATTGGTTAGTGATCAGTTAAGCAATTAGTGTTTGCATATGTGAGGACTGTGTGTGTGACCTGGTGAATAATTGTAGCATTTTGACTGGTAGTGTTTGGAAAAGGAAAGCAAGTCACTTCCTGTTAGATTTTTGTGTTTTAGGTAGAGAATTGTGTGTAGTGTTTTGAAAAAAGTGTTTTATGCAATTGACAACTGAGTCAAATGCTGAGAAATAGCTTATGGTTTTGGAGATTTTGTGTGTAGTTTTGCACTTTGAGTGAGAGGTTTCAAAAATCGTGTGACATGAAAAGATTTTGTGTGTAAGCATTTGGAAAAAACTGTAAGTTGGTATCACCTTGCATTTTCTCCTGTGACCTCTTGCTGGGCATAGGCTCCCCTCCGCCAGATCATGGCACCAGGTGTTCCTGGCTGGCCTGTTTATTTCTTTTACCCTGTGGGTTCAATGTGAGAGCTGTGCTGGATGCAGATCTGTGGAGGGTGTGGCCAGTCCATCCAAAAATGCCTTTGGATGATCTCTTCTTCCTCTTCTTCTCCTCAATCATCTTTAACATCTCTGCCGAGATATACTCTTTATGGTTGTTCTTCCTGGGGCCCAATACTTCCTGTGATTTTGATGTTATAGCCTCCTTTAATTCCTTCAACTCCTTGTCTATTGTCCCTTCCTCTAAATCTTGCAGGATCTAGAACTTATTGAAGATCATGACCTTGAACTCTGCACACTTGGCTGTCTCATTCAGAAGCGTGGTGTTATATCCCTGGCATTCTTCTTGATGTATCCAATTCCTCCTCAGCTTGAGCTTCAACCAGGCAGCCATGAGATGATTGTCTGAAGCAGCATCATTGCTCCTTGCTTGACAGGCACATCTTGAAGAGATCTCCTGAACTTCTTCCCATTGCACACATGGTCGATTTGGATCTCTGTCAACAGGGTTGGTGATACCCAAGTAGCCTTGTACATCCTTCTGTGATGAAAGAAACTCTTGCCGATAACCATGCTGCTTGTGGCACAGAGGTTGATGAATCATTACCAATGTCATTCATCTCACCCATTCCCTACAACCCCATGACCTCTTCCTAGCCCCTGTTGTTGCTGCAGATCTTGGTATTGAAGTCATCTATAACAACGACAATGTTCCATCCAGGGCAGCTCTGGATGTTGTTCAGAAATATGCTGTAGAACTCGTCTGTCCTTCTTGTCATAGTTTGGGCATAGCACTGTATGAAGTCAATATTAGCCTCCTCTTCTTGGTTTGGAAACAGGCTGTAAGGATCCAGGGGATATGTGCCTCCCATTAGATGAGTGCTCTATGGGCTGTCTTGGACAAAATCATTGCCACTCTGGCATATGGGCCGTATATTGTGAAGAAAGTCACATATATTGTTCCTGAGCATCTTTCCGCTGGGCTGGATCAGGCCAAAAAACATTGTGCTGTTGCTTGTAAAAGGTTATCTTGATGGTAAGGACTTCTATCATATACATTTGACAGCCATGCCAAGAGGAACTCCCCTATGGAATTGAGGAATGGGGAATATGGTGGGAGAAAAATCTGATTAAAAATCTGGGATTGGCAGTGAACCACTGATGCACTGTAGCCATGCGGTGGAATGTGACATTGTCCCAGATTACAATGTGGCATGACTGTTGAGACTGGCCTGGCTGTATCTGTTCTTGCTGAAACAAAAGATCATGGAGATTATCAAAAAATATGAGCAGATGTGCGCCATTGCATGGAATCAAGGTGGCATGGTTGTGGAGTACTCCATGTTGACTGATGGCAGCACAAATTGTTACATTGCTGCCACAGTGACCCGGAACATCCTCAATTGCCCGGTGACCAATATTGTTCCACCTTCTTCTCCTCCACCTCTCCCTTTTCCTCTTCCACCTCCATCTCCACCTCCACCTTTTCCTCATCCTCTTCAAACTCCATCTCTCCTCTTCCCTCTCCATCTTTATCTAACTTAACCTCTCTGTGAATTGTTGGAATCTATTTTTTTCTAAGCCAGTACACTCACCTGTAGCCTCTTTTTTAAACATTCTGAGACAACATTCTGATTGGTGTGTGAACAATCCTTTTTAATAGTGTTCACATGGTGAGAACTGAGTGATGAGTTCATGTTGTGGTGACATTGTCAGGGTTTTTTGAATGCTATTGGTTTCTACATTCTCACATGGAATAGTGTTTATATAGTCTTTCCTTTAGAAAATGATGTCATGGTTTATGTTATTTGGCTCATGGAATTGATTATAGTGTCTGAGCAATTGAGAAAAATTGTAAAAAGTGAGAAACCGCTTGTCACGTTAAATAGTTTTATTTAAACATTTTTACACTCCTAGAACCAATTTTTATGATCTTGCCAATGGCCCTACATATCCACAGGCTACCCCTACTTGGAGCAAAATGTCTTAGATGTCTTTATTCTTGTTTTCCCATGCACACAAGTCACTATTCCAAATATGTTTATGCTAATCGAAGGAGGCTCCATATTAATGGGATAGAATTCAGTACTGGAGATGTGGGTAAATGGCTGCAGAAGGAGGGAGAGACAACAGGAAGAGAGATGACAGAACCCACATCATAGCACCGTCAGAAATATTTCCTGCTGTTGAGATGCTTGGATCTGGCCTCCATAGGGAATGTAGTCTGTCTTTCACAGGTGTGAATGAGGAACATTATGGAACAATGCCCTTTCTCAGTCTAATTCTCATTCCGTCTAGCTTTTTTTTTTTTTTTTTAGCTCATTTGTCAAAGACTTTGCTGCTTACCTTTGCTTTAGTAAAATAGCATCTGTTAATCTGACAGGGTATGGCTGACAGCGACATATTTTCCTCATATTGTTTACAAAGTGAGAATACATATACAGTATACTCTGTTCAGGATAATATCAATGTTATTATTAAATAAAATAATTTACATTTGTTTTTTGTATGAAAAACATTTAATTCTTCAACAATGAGAGGGAAGATAAATTACTTAAGATAAAATAAAGTCTTTTCCAAGACTAGACAAATAATGCAAGCATTAGCGTGATCCAGAAGTGAAGTATAATTATTTACAGTGGTGAAGTACATTAAAATAGCATAAATAGTGTTTTGCTATTTATATGATATCTGTCAAACAAATGATAAGAAGTTTAACAGTGCAGGTCACAATCCTCTTTCTTTCACTCAATTCTCCTCATCTTCCTTCATTATTTATATATTTGTGTGCATGTGAGTAATTGGTTGACCTTGACTTTTGCCCTAAACTTCCTGCTGACAGTTATACTTGACAAGTAGAGATTATTTTTAGGGCCATGGACTACTATTGTGCCTCCTGTATGCCTCCCCTTCCCATACTTCTGTATTGACAGGTTGAATTTATTTCCAGTCTTGAGGGAATGTGAAAAAATATTTTATAATAATGTATTTCCCCTTCCCCTGGAATCTTAAAGACCCCATGAAATCCCTTAAGGAGTCCAGATTTCTTTCCTGCGTTGACATATTTCCTATTTAAATAGGAAGTTAAAGAGGAGATTTTTTTAAGTTAATTGTCTTTAGTGTACATCACAGTCGTGAATCATGATTTGCTTCTTGCATTCTCATTCTAAAAAACATTTGATTGGACAAAAATTCTGAACTTTAATCTGTTGATACACAATTTCACCCCACTCGGTAGTGACATCACTCTGCTTACATTTACAATATAATTTACCATCTATATATGTAATTAATGTTAACAAATGATACATCTTTTGAAAGGTCTAAGGGTTCAACATTGATATCCGATCTCTGTTTCATGATAGCAATGCTCCAGAAACAGCAATTTATTTATTTGTGACAGGAGTACAAATGAAAACATGCAATATCAAAACAGGACTTCATACCTTTGTTATGAAAACACGATCGCCAGATGAATGCAGTTCGCCACACTTGGGTCAATTGTCCATGTCAAGCGTTCATTGAAAAACATCCAATAGCACTTTTTGTCCATAAAAGTGATCAATCTGGGAAATACTGATATATTCTCCGTTGTTTACATGAGATCTTGCTTGAAAGAATTCCCCTTTGTCATCTTTCTTCAACAAACTATGCAATCTGAGCAGGATTCATGATGTAAAACTGTATATTATCTTATATATTTGAGTAAAACAGAAAATCCATAGATTACTGCATGTACTATATCAACAGTTTTGGTATTTATTCCTGTATCATTTTACAGGATTGAACGTTGAGAACATCAAGGAGGGAGGGGCCTCATATTCACACAGGAGCAAGCGAGAGAGATCATAAACCTCGTTTTGGCCAATAATGTAATCAGATTTAGAGACATTCAAGCCCATATTGTCAATGATCACCCAATTTTCAATAATGTCCAACAGGTCTCTCTGTCAATAATAGCCTGTATCCTTAAAAAACATCAAGTTTTGATGAAATAACTGTATAATGTGCCATTTGAAAGAAATACAGACAGGGTGAAATTGCTGCGGCGTGAATATGTGGTGGTACGTTTTGTTCACTGACTGTAGTATTGTGTACTGCACACATAACCTTTTTAATGTACATGTAATTTTACTGTATAGTAAACAGTACCTACAGTAAATTGATCTACACAATGTGATCTTTTGCTGTATTTCAGAGAGTTTTGCAATTGGATGCGGAGTAAGTCCCGCATGAGTTTATATACATTGATGAGGCTGGATTTAACCTGACAACAGTGAGAAGAAGGAGAAGAAACATCATTGGCCACAGGGCTATTGTCAATGTACCAGGGCAACGTGGGGGTAACATTACCCTTTGTGCTGCCATTACACAGAATGGGGCCCTCCACCACCATGCCAACTTGGGTCCTTACAACACTGACCTCATTCTTACATTTTTAGACAGATTACACAATATTATCACAACAGCAAACCAAAGGGACCAGATGCAATACATTGTCGTCTGGGACAATGTAGCTTTCCATCGTTCTGCTCTTGTCCAAAATTGGTTTCATCAACACCCACAATTTACAGTTCAATACCTTCACCATACTCCCCTTCCTAAATCCTATCAAGGAGTTCTTCTAAGCATGGTGGTGGAAGGTTTATGATCTCCGGCCCTATGTTCAGATGGCCCTCATTCAAGCTATGGAGGAAGCATTTGATCAAATTGAAGCAGCATCCATACAAGGGTGGATTCGTCACTCCAAAAGATTCTTCCCACATTGCCTTGCAAATGAAAATATAGCCTGTGATGTTGACGAGGCCCTGTGGCCAGATCCAGCTAGGCAGAGAGATGTTTAGGTTATTTTTCTTTTTTATTCGGTACTGAACTGGATATGTAATTTATGTTACAGTATTACTGTAAGCTTACAGTACAATGGTACGTTCAGTATTACTGTATGAAAACTGGAAAACATTTTGTTATGAATGTTTTGTTGAAATGTTCAGTATTGACTGACTTGAGTACATGAAAATAAATAAATATCTTCATTAGTATGCACAATTGGTGTCATGTGGAGTTGGTGAATTTAGTTTTACACTTTCTCTGTGTAAATGATAAAAGTGTTTTAGGTTGAGCACAGGAGTGTTTAACTGATTCAAACAGAATCAGACCATATGATGGTTGGGTTTATGTTATGACAACAAAATAAGCTTTTTATAAGACTTTGTATAGTTTTGACAAAAGTGTTCCATTTTGCAAATGATCTGAGGTGTGCTAATTTGGTATAGTGTTGTGCTAATTGTGTGAAGGGGTTTTAAAAACTGGGCCCTGTTTTCAAAATTGTGCTTAAGCAATTGAAAAAAACTGTAATGTTCTGGGAAGTTGTGATATACATACGCAATGCAAAAAAAAAGTTGTGCATGTTTTTCTCTCTAAGGAGGCTTTATTTTACAGATTTGCCAGAACTAAGAGGGAAAGTTACAAGCTGTGAATCCTTAACCTGATCAGCTCAAATAAACTGATGACCGAGTTCAATACCATGGACAGTGCCACAAGCTGTTCCAACGTTCTTATTTTTACTGCTCCTGGAAATATGCTGATGGAGAGTTTGTTTCAATCACCTCCACATAATCAACAAAGCAGTCATGACTAACAGTAAAGTGAAAATATAACTCCAGAATGTCTACAATGTAAAAATAGGCATGACTCATCTGTGGTCTCTTAACATAGGACCCACACACTGTAAATCTCATTCTGTTGTTTCAGGTAAACTTGCATCTCCTGCCACTCACTGTTTTGACATCTTCCCACAAGGCTTTAGTTTCCCATGTTCTTCCCTGTTTGATACTTTGAGGCTTAGCAACACTCAATTTCCTGGTATAATCCATAAATACAGCACTTTGCCCTTTTGCATCAGGGTTAGGAGCCAATACCAAGTTGCATCATTTACACATAATGAACATACAGCACAGCTTGATAAAAAAGACAAGAATTTCAGCTTAATTGGTTCTATTTCAAGAAAAAAAAAATGTGTTTAGGGATAATCACAAGTCAGTGTAATTGTGAGTTATGTGTCAGTGCTCTCTCCTCTGTGAATGTGTGCCCCACCAATTCCCAGAGGAAGGCAGCATATCATAGTTGGCTTTCTGCTCTTTGGCAGATTTGACAGCAGTACCAGCTCACTAAGAGAGACTATTGAAACACCAAGCTAGTTCACTCCTGGCCAGAGTGGAGGAAGACCAGCCCCTTGGCCTTTTAGTTGACACTTCTGAATGATTGATAGTACTGGGCTGATTGCATTATCTTGTAGGTTGCCTACTCTTTCACAGAGTGACCTGCTGGGGTGTCGCTTTATGAGCCTATAGTTTGATCAACAAACAGTGAGTTTGTAGCTACATTCTAGTGCCAGAACAACACTTTTGGCTGTGTTTAAAATAAGTGGAGGATGTGCCTCCTCAAATATTTATTCCACATGAATGAAACACCTCCAATCACCTGGCTGGGAACCGGAATCCCTTTCAAATATAAGGGTTCGCCCACCTCCAAATTTAAACCCTGGTTTTAATAAATATTCTTAGTAATGTACATATCTCAAATGCATACTGTATAATGTAAAAATCTAAATCATTTCCTTGTCATGCACAGTAGCCCATGTGAGTTTTAATCACTGCATGAATTCCAGAGGAGGCTGACAGTATAAAGGCTCCTCCAATCAAAATTGATATTCAAATGATACAACATCCAACAAAGGGCAAAATGAAAAATGAATAGAATGTACCTCCTTCTGCATTAATGACCAGTCATTATCAGAGGTAACCTTTTAAGCCAATTAGCTTATATTATCATGTTAGTGTGTAACTAAACCAGCTTGAGGTTAATGTGACTATTATTTGTGATTATTTTAGATGTTTACTATATTGACAAGTGTTTGATTGATGATCAATGAAATATTATAACATCATTGTAAGAACTCCACGTTCGGAGATGGAAGGGAGGACAGAGAGAGCAATGATGCATTCAAGTAAGGCTCTTTATTTCTCTGCCTTCAACACTCTGCTTGCACACTTGCTTTTCTCAGTTCAATCAGATCAGTGTCACACAAACATCGTCAACATAAACTTCTCTGAGATATCAGCTTCACAGTATGTGTAAACTTCAATATAAATTCTTCAGCTTAATAAACATTTAATAAGACACGCCAGTCACTGGCCAATAGTCTCTCATGTCGTTCTCTCTCCCCCTTTCTAGTGGTGGCTTTCAATTTATATGCTGCTCTCCACGCTAACTGAAATTAGAAACAGGTGTTAGACATAATTTAGCTCAGGCGTAAGCGCCCTTACCTTTTCTCTCCCTCTCCGGTCTGACGTTTGACCACGCCCCCGCTGCAACAATCATTTAATAATGATCAGTTAATATCAGTATCTATTAAGACCATTTATATGAAAATTTTGGGTTCAACACAAGTTAAGCTTTATTAAAAGCATTTGTGGTATAATGTTGATTACCAAAAAAATAAAAAATAATAATAATAATTTCTGACAACATTCTAAAATGTTCCCTCTCCTATTCTCTAAAATAATCTAAGTCTGGCTAACAGTGAGGCACTTACAATGGAAGTGAATGGGTCCAATCGGTAAACATTAAAATACTCACTATTTCCAAAGTACATAAACAATATGCATGTTAACATGATTTTAGTGTGATAAAAACAATTACTACCTTTTTCTTTGTAAAGTAATATCCAATTTGACTACTCTGTTACCATGAAAACGTAACGCTATATAACTATAAAAACTGCGATTTATACAACTTTACACCTCAAACAATACGCAAGTTTTTACAAAAGAATGAACGTGTGCTTTTGTAAAATTATAAGCGTCACATTTCTGCCTTTAAACCCTCTAAAAAAGAAAAAGAGGGACAAGTCGAAATAATTTGTGCGGTAATCATCATTATGCTACAAATGTGATTGACTGTAACTTGTACTGAACATTAAATATTCATTTAAAATATCAGGGAGAGCTCATCTGTGTAAGGGAGCATAATTATTAGCATACATTATGATAATAAAACCTAGTGCAATCTTTTATTGGTTTGATAAATTTTATTTTACACATCATCCTCCCTGGAAAGTTTCCTCATGGTCTACCACTGCTCAAAATAAAGTCGCACACAAATCTACATTTTTCTTAGGCACCAGCCACCCACCCCCACCTCTCCAATTACCAAGGCCACAGATTTATGTTTGGCATATTGTTGTGTGACTGCAAATTACTCCTTAAAGGAGCATGTTCAGGTGCACACATACACGCCTACATGGGCGCTGGTATAAATCTGTCATGTTTCACAAGCAATGTGGGGCATACAATAGAAAAGACTGGGGGTGGGATTCATTCTTAATGAAGTCACCCTCTTGGAAAACCCCCTTAGCCCCCACTTCACACCCATGTACACAGCAGCTTCTGCACCTCAGGAATATGATGATGGGGCAGCAAGAGGGGGTATGTATGGGGGGGGGGGGGGGGGGGCAAGTACAAGGCTAAGATGGAGGCTCCCAGCATGATTCCTGTGGGGCTTCTGTTTTCACAGCTTTAATTGAAGGAAGGAGGGCTCTGCTGTGAGTTGGTTCCTTCCTTTGAGGCCCCTCTACAAACAGACTGGTGATTTAATTTTTTTTAACACAGCCTATTCTTGGAGTAGAGAGAGCTGAACCTGGAAAAAATGAGTGTGCAGTTTACAGAAGATTTTGTATTACAAACAGATCTGAAAACTCTTCAGATCTGTTACTCTTCAGGCTCAGCCAACGCTGTGGGGTTTTTATACAAAACTATATGGCATGTAGTAGTATATAGAGTATAATCTGAGATGTGTTGTCTACGGTATTCCAAATAAATGGAGTGAATAGTCAATAGCAAACTCACTTAAAGTTTTCTCAGTCAACATCAAACACTCATTATTTAGTATGCATGCTCACCTAGAAATACACAAACACACATATACACACAGTCCTTTGTGGCCTGTTGCTCAGCAACACTTTCCTGATTAGGTTAGCTGACTATGGAAGCATGGATCTGCCATCTGAATGGACCACCGGATCAGATAATGGAGTTGGAGCCACACCCTCGGACCGGTCCCACGGGTTGAGTTCCTCTCTCAGCCTTTGTCTCTCCATCAGAGTGAATGTGTACCAGGGCAACACTACTATACAACAGGGATGTCTATTTATATACATGGTAGCTTGAGAGCAATCATGGAAACTCCCACTGTAGAGCGCAGAAACGTCCCTGTGAAGACTCCTGTGGAAAACTGAAGAATTGTGTTTTCTTGAGTGTTGTTTGTTCCACTCAGAGGAACGTGTTTAGATTTATTCTATAGATTCATATGTGTTGTATCCTTAAAATAGTCCTTGTTGTTTCCTTGTAGGCCTTTTGTATTATTTAGTAGGATGAGTAGTGTTTCCATCATCATCTAGTAGGGTTACAAAGTGACTCCATTAGCACTTGTCTCCAGATCCCCTTTGAGAAGCAGGATTCTCAATGACTTTTTCAGAGCACAGTTATCACTAGTATCATACAGTTTATTATGAGATAAACAACATGTGACATCGTGCCCACTATGACCCCACACAAAGCGATTGACTAAGGATGTCCTCCCAGAAGGAGACATGACTACAGGATGGCTGGAGGCAGGAAAGTATTGTGTCTGAAATATGAGTAGAGACTTTGTTGTGATGTCTCTACTGACTCTGTAAGTTGAACATGCTTTCTTTCTGGATGGACAGAAGAGTGTTCACTTTTGTTTGAGGTGAACCCAAAATATTGTGATCAGAGGAAACTTCTATACCAGTGATGATCATTTATCTGCCTGTAGTAAACAAGGCTTATGGCCAAAGTTATTTGTAACTTCTATATCAAAAGCCCTGACCTGTTGACTATGTCTCTTCTAGGTTTGTGTTTCATTGGCTTAAATGGAAAACTGAATGTCATTTTAGTCATTCCTTCCCCTGTACCTCATCCGTTTTTTGGTGTTGTGCCCACACCTCTTTAGTATTCCTTAATCTCTCTCTTATAAATAGTGTAACAAAAAATAAAGCCAAAATTGCCAAAAATCAAAATTGTTATAATGGTTTAAGTACCAAAAGTGTATAGGGTCATTAGTAACCCCAGGTATGTAATACACACATCCATAAATTATATTTTTATGATTATTTCATATAACTTTTCAAGTAATATTAGTCACATATATAACCATACACAGTAGGACATGTAGTGAAATTCTTGGTACGACTATTCTCCCCCAATTTACGATAAAATATATAAATATATGTAAGTTTACTATAACAGGATATTTATTTATTTGTTTATTACAAGAGAAATAAGTACTATATTCATACAAATAAATATGTTGATTTTCTGTGCAACAATGATGAATTATAATTATTACGCATGTGTTCGCTTGATGTAAATCAAGTCAGTCATTGAAACATCAGTGCCACCTTGAGTAAAAAATGGCATGTATATCATACATGTGTACACATACACTACCGTTCAAAAGTTTGGGGTCACATTGAAATGTCCTTATTTTTGAAGGAAAAGCACTGTACTTTTCAATGAAGACAACTTTAAACTAGTCTTAACTTTGAAGAAATACACTCTATACATTGCTAATGTGGTAAATGACTATTCTAGCTGCAAATGTCTGGTTTTTGGTGCAATATGTACATAGGTGTATAGAGGCCCATTTCCAGCAACTATCACTCCAGTGTTCTAATGGTACAATGTGTTTGCTCATTGGCTCAGAAGGCTAATTGATGATTAGAAAACCCTTGTGCAATCATGTTCACACATCTGAAAACAGTTTAGGTCGTTACAGAAGCTACAAAACTGACCTTCCTTTGAGCAGATTGAGTTTCTGGAGCATCACATTTGTGGGGTCAATTAAACGGTCAAAATGGCCAGAAAAAGAGAACTTTCATCTGAAACTCGACAGTCTATTCTTGTCCTTAGAAATGAAGGCTATTCCATGCGAGACATTGCTAAGAAATTGAAGATTTCCTACAACGGTGTGTACTACTCCCTTCAGAGGACAGCACAAACAGGCTCTAACCAGAGTAGAAAAAGAAGTGGGAGGCCGCGTTGCACAACTGAGCAAGAAGATAAGTACATTAGAGTCTCTAGTTTGAGAAACAGACGCCTCACAGGTCCCCAACTGGCATCTTCATTAAATAGTACCCGCAAAACACCAGTGTCAACATGTACAGTGAAGAGGCGGCTGCGGGATTCTGGGCTTCAGGGCAGAGTGGCAAAGAAAAAGCCATATCTGAGACTGGCCAATAAAAGAAAAAGATTAAGATGGGCAAAAGAACACAGACATTGGACAGAGGAAGACTGGAAAAAAGTGTTGTGGACAGATGAATCCAAGTTTGAGGTGTTTGGATCACAAAGAAGAACGTTTGTTAGACGCAGAACAAATGAAAAGATGCTGTAAGAATGCCTGACGCCATCTGTTAAGCATGGTGGAGGTAATATAATGGTCTGGGGTTGCTTTGGTGCTGGTAAGGTGGGAGATTTGTACAGGGTAAAAGGGATTCTGAATAAGGAAGGCTATCACTCCATTTTGCAACGCCATGCCATACCCAGTGGACAGCGCTTGATTGGAGCCAATTTCATCCTACAACAGGACAATGACCCTAAACACACCTCCAAATTGTGCAAGAACTATTTAGAGCAGAAGCAGGCAGCTGGTATTCTATCGGTAATGGAGTGGCCAGCGCAGTCACTAGATCTGAACCCCATTGAGCTGTTGTGGGAGCAGCTTGACCGTATGGTACGCAAGAAGTGCCCATCCAACCAATCCAACTTGTGGGAGCTGCTTCTGGAAGCGTGGGGTGCAATTTCACCAGATTACCTCAACAAATTAACAGCTAGAATGCCAAAGGTCTGCAATGCTGTAATTGCTGCAAATGGAGGATTCTTTGACGAAAGCAAAGTTTGATGTAAAAAAAATCTTATTTCAAATACAAATCATTATTTCTAACCTTGTCAATGTCTTGACTCTATTTTCTATTCATTTCACAACGTATGGTGGTGAATAAGTGTGACTTTTCAGGAAAACACAAAATTGTTTGGGTGACCCCAAACTTTTGAACGGTAGTGTACATGATATACATGCTATTTTTTACTCAAGGTGGCACTGATGTTTCAATGACTGACTTGATTTACATTTGACATTGCTATTTGATGAACAAACAACATGGAGGTAAACTATAGCAAGTACAACACATGAAAAGTATGAGATGATTATAATCATTTGGGTTTACTACTGAAATTATGTGAATTGTGCATCTATTCATCTGTGCATAATCTGGTAAAGCTGTAAATTGTATCGCACTGAAATCATGTTTGCAATGTTTACGTCTTGTGGCGATACTTTTGACAGTGTGTATTATAATGTTTTATAGACTGTGTCTATTCACTTCTGTTGTAAGTGCCTTTCTGTGCCTGTAAAAATAAATAAGAAAATAAAAATGATGATCAATACTATGGTTATTGGCATCATGCAACAAATGCTGTCGATTAAGCTTAGTTGTCATTGAATTAAACAGTCTTTTACTGAAGCTTTAGTTTCACTTTTGTTTTGTGTTACTTTTCAATTCTTACCTAAAGTAAAATTTGACAAAGTGATCAATAATGTACTGGATGGAGACAACGAAAATGTATAATGTCTGTTTCATTTTTAATAACTTACAAACTTACCTCTTTAGTTGACTGGGAATGATTCCAGACTGTACATTGAGTGGCAGTTTTCAACCATGTGTAAATGTAATGTATCTTCATTGCTTTGAGCCTTGATCCACCTTAATAGCTGGACAACACAGAACTTGTGTAATCTCCTGTCACCACTGTAGTTTTGTTGATAGATATAGCTTACATAGCTGTTCACTGAATTGAGTAGTTTTCATTTTTCACACATATGTGAACATTTGTGTTTGTATTTATTTATAGTACAATAAAAATGGTGTCCATATATGCGTATGTATGCATATGTCTTCCTGACAGTGTTTAATTGGGTGGTTCACTGATGGTTGCTTTTGATCTTGCTGCCCAGGTTTATTGACATAATGTATTGTGAGTATCGTTAAAGTCATGTCACAATCACTCAGCTCACCCACAGAGATATATAGAGATAGAGAGGATCTGAATTATACTAATTACACATCTTGAACAGCAGTGAATTTGCTCTATCATTAGTGTCACAGCATGAACCTTCTTGAGTGGTTGTGTGGATAAAAGTGGCCTTATCAAGCTACACCCAAACTGTGTGTTCACATGGGCTGAGGCATTAATAGCAGAACGTTCCAAAGATTAGACATCAATTAGAAAGTGTTGTTTACAAAAATTTATTCATACAAATCTTACAACACTTTTTTTAACATTTAAAATGTCACCCCTTAAGGAGTTATACGTATCTGTTAATAAGATGATGTCACTTGCTAATATTCACTTGTCACAAATAATGTTTCAGGTATAGATAAAACTTTCACATTAAGGCTTTCGGCGCTTTCAGAAATGTACACAACAGGCTGTGCTGTGGCCTGGGTTCCATCGGGTTTTCCGCTCACTGTCAAAAAACCCTCAAGCAATGCAACAAGAAACAACACAAAACCTATCTATTCTTCATGGACCTCTACACAAGTTTGGGCTACAATGTGATAGTTACTGAGTAGAGCCAAACAAAAACACGTGCTTGCCACATTTACACATATTCATCAACTTAAACAATCCAGACAATTAATACTTTTACCATGTACACCAGTTCAGTAATAGATTTGATCACAATATATGCTGGCCATGCTTTTCAGTTCTAATTAAATAATTAGTTGAACCAAGTTTCAATAAAAGGAGAGGGAAAGTAAAGATGAAGTCAGTGAAATGGAATCTAATAGTTTGCAGCATTGTAGGGCCACTAAAATTGCCATCCATGATAAGTGGCGATTTTTTGTTATCATAAGTTGACACAAGGCACCTAAGCCAAAATTCATATCATATTTCATAACATCATTATGTCCACACATTTACACATACATTCACTCAACTCACCCACCCACCTAATACAAACACACACATTCTTCTCAGAGACACATCCATACTCACATGAAGCCTGGGGAACAATGCCAATTTGAAGAAAGATTGATTTCATGCCTGGGACAACGGTTTACATATTGAATTAGTGGATGAATAAGACCTGATTTCCACATCAGGAAAATATACTGAATGCAATGCAGGCGTAACCAAAATATGTATGATTAAAAAAAGAAAAAACAGAAAAACCACTAGATGATTATGCAGTGTGTCCCTCCCAAAAGCCTAGTGTCTGTCCCTCGTCTATACATACAGTACAAAAAAAAGTCTATCTTGAACATGCAATAGCTCTATCTGGCCATAAAGGTAAAGAAAATGTCAGTGGTCAGTACGAGTTTCACAAGGCCTCCCCCCTTGTTCTTACTGGTTCCTCATTCACTTGTCTCACATTCCTTTGGTCATTAGCACTAATTACAGATAAGCATTAACACAATTTATTCCAGGTCTACAATGAGGTACTGAAATTGTTATGAGTACTTTATTCTATCTCAGCAGAATTAAGGAGCAATTGTAGCCTCTAAGACAGTACCACCATTGAAGAATGAAGTCATGGATATGAGGGTACATCCACTACATTTGCAGTAGATTACACAGACGGAGAGATTTCACTTTTTTTTTTTTTTTTCCACTGGCACATTTTTAACACAGACTTAACACAAGATTTTAATATTGTGGTGTCATTAAATGATGTCATTATTTCAGCCAATAGTTGATATTGGTTTAGTCTAGCTACAGAGAGCACATACCAAAGCATTCACAGCTTCTGTGTTACAAGGTGTAAGATCCGCAAGTCAGAATCAACGCAAAGCTATCCACAAAGGGTTTGAAAACATGAGAGAGCGACACACCTGTTCCACAACACATTTTAGGGGCTCAATGGAGGATGCATTTAAGAATGTTAGGGCTTGTTTGGTTCTATTCCATTTTAAATTCAAAAGCATCCTTCTTCCTCAGAGGCAGATCTATTCTGATTGCTAATGGAGGGACCAAAAGAGTGAGCATGGAACAGATTGGAATGGAAAAATTTAACTGCATGGCAAACAAAGAAGGACATGCATGCATACATTATACGTATAGCATGCAGAGAGATGAAAAAGAGAGATAACTCAGTGAATTAAACAGTAGAAAATAAAGTATAGAAAAAAGTATATTAACACTACAGTTACTCCAGTGTCATGTTTTCCAGTCAGGCATTCTGGCTACTGGCTCCAGTCACAAAACACAGGTGAGACAATCACATTCCATCTGGTTAAGACAAGGTGATTTGAAGTACATTTCACAAATGAGTGGGCTAAGAAAGAGGGAATCGAGCCAGCTACTATATATCTCTTTCCAACTCAGTCACAACAGAAACAGCCCTGTACTTCACAGAGTATGTCCCATTACATCCCTGGGCAGACTTTGAATAAAATTAGATTATACTTTTTTATCAGATTACAAAAATAAGTATAACATTCAGCACTTTGATTGTCTTTTTAAAATCTATTTATTTTCTGCATATGATGATGAATTTGAAAAGATATCAGGCGCATAAACGTTCAAGGTGCACATTTTTTTCTTCTTTTTTTCTTTCCTTATGGTTTTTGTTATCTTTTGCTTTCAACATTTATAGCTAAATACATGAAACTAAACGGTTGGTCCACAAAGTATAACTGTGCAGTTTCAAGTGCTTTTGTACAAAAAGAAAAACAATGTTATTAGTAAAATATTCATTTTAATGGCTTTACTTCATACATAAATACATGTTTAAGGAACACAGGCGCGATCCACTGATTAATCAGTTATATCAGAATGAATTGATCTTAGAGTTGAATGTACACATGGGAGGGCAGTCGGGAGTAGTTTTGTCAGCGCTACAAATAAGCATATCGACGTCCTTTGTTTTTAACTCTCTGTCTGTACCTTCGGCCCAGGACCGCTGCTAAATACTTTTTGACGGCCATCTGTTTTCGGTAGCGACTGTAAATATCGGTGAAGATCCCGTCCGAATGCCTTTTTGATAACGGTTCCGATTCGTCCTCCTCGCTGCTTCCTCCGCTGCAAATAAATGAACTATTATTAGTATTCTGACTGGTATAGAAAATGTGTTAACAGGTTTCAATACACAATAAATTCTCTTGGCGATACAAATATATTTTTAAATTCTATTTTCTAATTAAAAAGTATCATGCTTTTTTCCCGTTAACGTTACAACGAATTATAGGCTATTAGCTACAAATCGAAGTAATATCCCGCAGACAAGCCTCATAAATTATGCATGTTGAAATGAAATGTATTCTGGCAGATTGCCTCTCGACAGTTTTTCTCTCAAAATAGGCAACATTTTCATGAAGCACATACAATTAAAAAACACTTTAAATGTATTATGCTTCATCTACGAAAAGTTCACAATGAAATTCCACGCCCATGCGAGCCCACAGACAAAGGAAAATAATAAGACACGAGAAAGTCAAGACAAGACAAGACAATCGAGACCACCTCCATTGAAAATAAGAGGGGAAAAGCAAAGATGACGGCAGATAAGCGCTTAAAAATGCCCTTACCCTACGCGAACTGCCATCAGAGAATGCAGATATTTTCGTGCAGATAACTGAACCAGGATGTCCCTCAAGGCTCTATCTAATAATCCATCTGCATGCCTTTCCGTTCTGAGATAAAACGCCAAACACATAATATCAGTGATGAAATACCACAGAAAACCTTCAATTTATGATAATTTATGATTTTTTTTTTTTTTTTTTTTTTTTTTTACAAAGCAATCAGTCTGATTTAATTATATAGCCTCTCTCGGTTAAACGCGAAACACTACTTTCGATTTCCTTAGTAAATCTATCTATCTATCTATCTATCTATCTATTTGTCTGTCTGTCTGTCTGTCTATGCTATGCTGTGCACTTTGATAAAAATATCAACAGCAAGAATAACAAAGAAAAAGCAAAGGGAAAAAGCTGGGAAACAAAATGAACAGACATAGCGGAACAACATAAATAGACAGAATATTTTGTTCTCAAATAAAGCAAGTGTGAAATAATGTACCTTTTCTCTGGTGGATAGTATAGAGTGTATATGTCATCCGTGAGAGATGGAGGACTTCTTATAGCAATTTGATCACTGCCAAAAGCCAGGTCGCTTAACGAGTCTCCGTCTTCGTCAAATACATCATTCTCTAGTCTGAAATGAGAGGGGGAAAAAAATTAAATGCACTGAATAATTCCGTATTTTATCACCGAAGTAAGATGTCGACAAAAATAAATAAATAAATAAATAAGGCGTGTTTTGTTTATTATTAAATTGTAGCTAACCTAAATTATACATCTTTTTTTCCCGTACAAAGATGATAAAAAAAATCATATTTAAACCAACTTTATGCATCGAACAGAATCTTAATAATAATTTCAGTTACAGTCAAATAAACAGATTTATTTGTCTTATCATTGTTATTTTATGTATTTATTTATTTTTGGGGAGGGGGGTAAATGAGAGAATATTCAGTACCTATTTCATGTTAATATGGCATTTTAATACATCTCTTGTATTCAAATGAGAGATTATTTTAAGGCGAACTTTCGCAGTTTTTCTTTTAAGAATAACCTACAACTTATGATAAAGTTTTCTAGCCTATAATCTATTAGATAAAGCCCCAAAACGAGTTTTGATGTTGACTTGTGAAAGGGACGAGATATTGTCATTATAATCACACAACAGTAAAATTACAGATCTCGCACTGAGCGTTCTCATTCGTTTCCTTCGGTTTGTACAGTGACGCCACTGTACCGTCATCTTACCGGCAACCCGTTACATTCATTGGCTTCTCATTTTCATACAAGCTGCACTGCATCTGCCTGTCCCGATGGAGAAATTCCTTCTAAGCAATGCGAATGCCCTCCCACATCGCTCTTGCACTGTAGCTTTGCGTAAACACTCAGGGGGAAATCTCATTAGGCTGTTACTATTTGAAGCCTAGAACGGAAAAATACCACAAAGCCCATAATTTTCTACTTTAGTCACACAATTATGAGGTTTTATAATGGATAAACCCCCTTTTTTTAATCCCATGAGGTTTGAGTGAGGAATCCGGAGATTAATCATTTCACCAATCGAGTAGCCTATTTAGATTGGAGAATAAAACTCCTCGTCGGCTACTGTCCGTAATTTTTGTATGAAATACAATCCCAAACGTTCAGTGGAAAATCATACAGATACATACCTCATCTTGGGAAAAGTCATCCCAATAGGCGTGCAATAGGCGCTGTAGTGCATCATGATTCCATAGATGAGCAACGCTAAAGTCGCTTTACTAGATCTGGCCATGCTGTAAAGATACAAGAAAGTGAAATCAATTAAAAATATATCATTAAAACACTACAGATACGGCACCATACCGTCCAGCTGAATTTACAAATGCATTGGTTATTCTGACGCGTAATTGGAAGCTATATTCGATTTAAGTAACATTCAAAGAACTTTTTGTTAAGAAAGCTGATAAAAATCCAGACCGGCAAAACAGGACCAATATTACTTTTTAATCGTATTTTCCGTTCGTAAGATGACATTTGAAAAGTTTAAAGAATGCCATGCATGCGCAACAGAATCCTTCTCGCGATGAGCCAAACGACAAAATCGGGAGAAAAAATAAAAAAACGAAAATCCAGGTGTATGGGTGTCTTCGTATCATAAATCCTTGGTTTAAATAGAATAAAAGTGTCTTTGCCCGTAAATTGAGGATTGTAACCTACCTATTGCAGAGTAGGTAGATAGAAATGCTGTTAGATGCGACTCGGGTGCGGCTGTGATTGTATGAGAGAGATAGAAATCTTTCTCACGGCACCTCTTCCCTGAAGCGCCACCGTCCTTTCCTTATGTGCTCGTCAGTTCAACCCCTGCACTTGTCTTTTATAGAATAACCAATATAAACAAAATCACTTTGGCAAACAAAACTTAGTTGAAATCAGCTGCGCTCGTTTGTCTACATATCTTTGTACAAAACTTTTTCTCCTGTGGTCCGATTACCTCGGATTTTTATCCATGAATAGGGAGTCTTGCCTTTTTTCAATAAGTCACATTAGGTATGCCATAGACGTCATCAACCCTTCCTCTCGGGATGTAATAGTAGACTACAGTTCCTTCCTCGTCGATGAACGAGTCACAGACATAAACCTCAAATAGAACTTTACTCAAAGCGTAATTTCTGGAGAAAGGACCATTTGAAACTTTTTTTCTTTTCTTTATTCTTTTTTTTTATTTATTTTTTTGCAACTTTGCATGACAAGCTGACAATGTCAATTAAGATCAACTGTCCGTGGGTGGTGAGGTCCCAACCCACATCAGTCGCTTTATACAGACACTTATAAGCACGCACTGTTGAGCTGAGCAATGATTAGAATAGAAGTTGGACACGACAACAAAAAGTGCCATGTTCAAAAATGCCACATTTGTCACAGGATTAGAGGCTGGGAGCTGTCCACCACTGTGGTTCTGAAATTTGCACCTGAATGAAACCACAGTCCAGTCGTATTTGACTTCCCCTACTGGATTATACTATATTGACACAAATAGACTGTTTGTTGTTCACACAGTTCCTGATAGGCCTACTCTTACTTTATGTAACATTTAAAAGACAAGCTTATGGCACACTCATGGTCTGTTCTTCGTTGAACGGAAATGAATGCATTTGGCATCTTGTTGCAGTGAGGAATACAAACATATAGGCATATTTTCATCTTCCACGTCTACCCTAAATATGTACTTAAGTATTTTATATCAGGCTAACAAGCAAGAAATTAGTCAAGCAATCTACTTTTGTTTTAGTATTGTAAACAACCTGGATCCCTGATGCATTGACTGCCTTTTTTCAGCACATTTGTGACGAACTCTAGAGTCGTGCTCCACCTATTAATGTAGTTTGAATGAATTCATATGTGCGTTTAGTGAACTCTGACGTGGTATGACGAAACTAGAAGTCATCACTAGGCATATATACTCACTCCTCCCGTTCATAGTGCGTGATTTAGTTGAAGAATGAATACGCGCGTTTTTACTTCAATACTGCCACCACGTGGTTCTGATTTGAAAGAAATCACAGAAGCTTCCTTGTTCCCAGATTTTGTTTTCTGTAGAGCACCTGTGGACGAGGTACAGCCACGAAAAACATGATTGTACTAGCATGAATCATGTTTTAGCTATGCCTTATCGTGTTTAGCATTTGGTCATCCAAATACAGCATTTATCCAGTGATACAAAATTACAGCATTTATCCAGTGATACACAATTACAGTATTTGAGTTTGTTTCTCTAAAATTGATTTTTAATTTCTCCCCAGGTCTCCCCATGAATGTGTTGTCTATAAACATTCCTATATATGGCATGTTAATATGCTCAAGACTGAACTTCATGAACACCAGTTTCCTGTCATTTTGTTTCTATATCTGAAAATTAGCATGGGTTTACACTATTCTTCAGTTTTCTAGGTCAAAGTATGGTTGAATGCAGGTATATTGTGTTTGCAAAGTGTGCATCGGTCCTATTATTACTGTCAGGGTTGGGGAGTAACGGAATACATGTAACAGGATTACGTATTTAAAATACAATATATAAGTAACTGTATTCCATTACAGCTACAATTTAAATAATTGGTCATTAGAATACAGTTACATTCAAAAAGTATTTTGATTACTGAACAGATTGCTTAGCATTTTACTGTCATTTGTTTCATTTAATATTTATTCATTTCAGATGGAAAACATTTATACATATAAATTATGTTATCCAAAGTGCATTTGAACAGCAGTGAAACATTTTGTTATGATGTGTTATATTCATACGAGCAGACAGAGAATTAAGTTTGGAGCAGAAGAAGTAGAAATAAACCTTGTGTAAATTATCAGCTTAATACTAACTGAAATGCCATTTCTGGCCATTTTACATCAATCATATTTTTTATCAAGAAAATTCACGCTCATCATTTATTTTTCCTAGTAAGACCTTTGATATTAGGGCAAAAATTTTATTCTTGATAATAATTTTTGTATTGTTTTCCTGTAAAAATATCTAAAACTCCTTAAAAAAGATAAATATGATTGATCTTATTTTAGAAACAACACTGCATAAGATATTTAGGTTTTTCAGAGAATGTATTTTTAACATGTCTATTTTGTCTTACTGTACTGGCATTTTTTATAGTCAAAACAAGTGAAAAAATCTACCAGTGCTGAAGAAGTAATCCAAAGTATTTTGAATACATTCCTGACCTTGAGTAATCTAACGGAATATGTTACAAATTACATTTTACAGCATGTATTCTGTAATCTGTAGTGGAATACATTTCAAAAGTAACCCTACCAACCTTGAATAGTATATATTATTTTAATGCTCTTTAGATGCCAAGAAAACGGGTGTTTTAAGGTCACATAAAGACGCATTCGCAGGAAATTGAGGAAAAAAAACGAACCACAAACTAGCATCTAAGCATCTAAGAGGTACCGGAACACATGCTATTACGGACAATGTGTGAGTCAAAAGGAATAATTATTTACAGTAAAGCTATTATGTTGCTTCCTCTGGGTATACTACTGTAACCAATGAGATTACATTTGTCAACTGGAGTGTAAGTATTGATGTCCTTAATTACAGCAGGAGGCAGTTACTGTTTCGTCACAATGTCATTTCAATTTTGCAAATGATGATTTATGGATTCCCCAATGAATGGATATGCCCTCTCCATGACGCATACATGTAGGCCTGCCTATAATGCTTTGCTCTGGCTTCTGGTTATTATTCTGATTCAATTTATATAAATGATTATTTAATATTTAAATCATAAAATAGATTATATACATTTTAATTATTATTATATATTATTATTAAAGTTACATTTAGTTGTGTGGAGTTTTAAAATGTCACTAATCTATGCAAATACAGGTAGTTAATGGTCAAAGACAAAAGTTGGAGCATTTTCCTTTCTCACCTGCTTTTTAGAAGGTCATATCAAACAGGTCTTGCTGCCTTTGGGCGGGACATCTTGCTATCATTGATGGAAAAAAAATAATTCCCAAGTTTATTAAGACATTTTGCTGGAGAATAAAATGCCTGTCAATTGAAGCTCAACCAAAGGTAGATGATGATCCAACAGGACATGACCCAAAGCACCCTTCTGTTTTGTCCTAGTCATTGAGTTCTGACCCTGATCAAAATTTTACACTACTCAAGAAAGTAATTAATTCTAGACATCCCAAGATTGTTAGGATGAAACAGTTTTGTAAAGGGTAATGGTGCAAAATTCATCCTTGTCATTGTGCAGATCTGATCTGCGAATACAGGAATCATGGTGAAGGATATTGCTCTCAATTGTGAGTCAACCAGTTATTAAAGGTGCACTCTGTAATTTTTTTCTGATTAAAAAAGCTTTAATTTTGAAACAAATTTATAAAATCATGAGCACTCACATAAGATGTAGACTCCAGTCATATCAGTAACCTTCTAAGGGCTGTTTTATTCTACATTGGGGCTGGCATGTTCAGATCATGTGATTAGCTGAATACGAACTTAACCCTTAAGTGCATTGGAATTTCACCAAACACTCTTACATCTGGTCCTTAGAGACCTGGCCCTTATATATATATCACAAATGGGTCTAAAAAATGCCCAGATAGTGTACATTTCTCAAAATATATTCAAGATAATTCGAAAATAATAGTAATAAAATATATTATGATGTTTTATTTTTCATGTATCAAAGATCATAGAACTGAAAAAGTAGATCCGCACACAATAGTAATACTATTTCTATTTACTCATTTTAAAACAACAACAACAACGTTTTTTATGAAAATGACAATGACCCAAAGCACCCTTCTGATGTGGCCCACATGACAAAGCCACTGACAAAGACAAATTTGATCAAAACGCTGTTGTTGTTTTTATATCAATAAATGGGAATAGCACAACATTGTGCAGATCTTCTTTTTCAGTTCTGTTTCAATGCTTTGCCTTGATCTGGTACCTGCTGAAGAAGTGTTCGATGTGTGTGCATTTTCCCTTCTTTCAAAGAGATAATACAACAAATCAGGACAAATCTAGAACAGGATTCACTACTTTCACACTGAAATTTCATGAGACGCAACTTGCAGTGAAACACATAACACAAAGATACGCATAAGCTAAACATATGTATTTTCTCATGCACATTTCGAGTCTAAATACACACACAAATGACACAATTTCAGTAGTACACCCAAATGACAATAGTCAAATCATACTGTTCATGTGTTAAACTTGCTATAGTTTACTTCCACATTGCTTCTTTGTCAAATAGCAAAATCAATTGTAAATCAAGTCAATCACTGACATCATTCACCATTGTTGATAGTTCATTGTTGCACAGAAAATCAATGTGATACAATATTCATCTCATTCATATATAGTTCTCATGTATCTAGTAATAAACAAAGAAACAGATATCCTGTGATAGTAAACTTATATAGATATGAAATAATCATAAAAACATAATTAATGGAAGTGCAAAAAAACAAACAAACAAACAAAAAACACTCTTACATACATATGGTCTCTAATACTAATACGAATGACTATACATTTGACTTTTGGCACTTAAGTCGTTATAAAAATAAAAAAGTGTTGCAAGTGCTGC
Source organism: Moxostoma hubbsi (assembly GCA_032164185.1). Classification (NCBI taxonomy): domain Eukaryota; kingdom Metazoa; phylum Chordata; class Actinopteri; order Cypriniformes; family Catostomidae; genus Moxostoma; species Moxostoma hubbsi. The sequence continues at coordinate 30,190,339 of JAVLUX010000009.1, forward strand.
CTTTTTTAAACACTGTTTATAAGAGAGAGATTGAGGAAAACTAAAGAGGTGTGGACATAATAATAAAAATGGATGAGATACATTAGGTGGAATGAGGTCCGGGTCCAGGGATAATCTCAGTCAATGCACTGTTATTGGAAGTTTTCACTCTTGAAAAAAATGAATCACAGCTAACTGTAAATAGTGAATTTCACATTGGTAAAACTGAGTTATTCAGATTGAATGATGCTGCTTCCATGTCCTAGGTGTCAGTCCAAGATGACCCACAATAGCCTACATAATAACTGGGTGCACCTTTAAATCAAGGGTTTTACTTTTTCCACCTAGCACTGAGAATGTTTCTATAGTGTGTTAAAAAATGGGCTGTATGATGCATACACAATAAAATAAAATATCTATGCGAATATAAAAACATAACAGAAATGGAAAATCTAATGGTTAAATTCTGTTAGTTTAGGACAGGTGCGATTCTGGCATTTTACAATAAGTCTGTAGTGTTATAAATCTCCACTTGATGTCAGCATTTACCAATGGAGTGAGCTTTCCGTTTTCACCTAATGGTGTTGCATTTTTACTTCGAATTTTCAAAAATGAATAATTAACTTTTTAACGAATACTCAATTGACATTAGTTACTTTAGTTATTGGAACAGTTTTAAAGAACAGTAGGGGGAAATCAGTAGTTAGTTGTTCATCTTGTTACGGGACACAAGCCCTCCGTCCCAACGTAAACGAATGCTAGAAAGCTGCAGTCATTTAGCCCACAGGCAGGGGGCGCCATGAGTCTAATCCAAACACTGGACGCCAGGAATCGGCCAGTGTTTTTTATAATCCAGGCATATAGAAAACTGTAGGCTATATTATCCTTTAAAAGATCACTGTCTCAGGTTCTCTTTTAGACTTGACAAATAAGAAACTGGAATTTCTTGCTTTACCCTTTCCCGGTGGCGGCCATATTGAGGGATGCGTGGTTGCAAGTTAAACCCAATTCAGAGCGGAGGGAGGAGGCACATCTGCGGGAGTCCGTCATGCGTCCTAGAGCTGTCTTTTGTCGTTTAACATAGCCACACAATCTCTACCGGTTCCGGTTTAAAGGTTTTTGTTTGCCAAGGTTGATTACTGTTAGCCTACTATTTTTATACTGTAGCAAAGGAACACAATCAAGTAACGTGACTGGATTAATAATTTCTATCACGGATTTCCCTCTATTGAGCACAGCAGTTATTGATCTCGTCTCGTGAGGTGTTCACATGGTAAAGGAATGGGACAGACTGTGATTTTTATATTTAACACAAAAATACCACACTGAGTGCCCCCCCGAAACAATTATTGAGGACGAAGCGGTCGGGAGGCGTATGTAACCTCAAGAAAAGAGAACCGATTCGGGAAAGGTAAGGAAACAGATTCGTGCTCGGTTCCTTTCTTGAAAGTCGAGTCAAATGGCCTAGTCTTCTCATGCATTTGATTTTGTGTAAAACGAGTCGGGTAGTGCTTGAAAACAACAACGGGGCGCTTAATTCTGCGGGGTTCCCCCCCAAATTGAGAACAAATCTCTGCGGCGGACACTTTTTAATTTTGCCGAAACTAGTTTTATTTCTCGAAAGAACTTTCCAAGCCGTCGAGCAAGCGTGTTTGTTTCGGCACAGCGCGATAATGAAACGTGGCTCCTCAAAGTTCCCACCTGAACTAGATTTCCGTGGATAGCGATATTCGCGTCCCGTTCGCGAATAAACACGGGTTTTTACGAACATCAGAACTCCAACCTACTATTTAGTCTAATTTCTGTCTTGTTTACGAGGAATTTTGGACACATTTCAACAATGCAGGCCTCTAGTTTACCTAGAAGTCACAGGGAACATTGGACGAACACGTTTGAACGTCTCACTTTGATACATAGTAATGTTTCTCCCTCTCGATGAACTGTAACATTTCTTATTTTTGTGTTTGGTACATTTTCAGCTTTGAATGACGCTTGACTTAAAGCGACCCATGGACAGTTGTGAAATATTAACACTGGGGCCGTAACAGAGATTTATAACATTTCAATTGTTTTACATTGAATAATTAATGCAAGCATGTCATAACAAAGCTGTGTTTGTGTGTTCATGAGTGCGCAAGCGCTAGAATAATCCTTTTCCAGTAATCCTTTTGTGAGCACAACCACTGCCCCACTGGCTGATGCTGACTTGGCTCTCAGCGAAGGGAATGATGCCACCCTTCACCTTTCTGATCTGTTTCCGTTCTATCCTGTATGCCTCTTACTATCATTGCGTGCAGATTATGTCTTGAACATATCAAACCAATTCTATCTAGTAAAGATGATTTACATGTTTGATTGCATATGTAAATTTTCCATTTTAATTTTAGAAACCGCTGAAACACCACTTGACTAAACCAGAACCTTGAAAATGTTGCATTTTATGGATTTTAGATGCTTAACTATGGATATAATGGAATTTTTTTTTTCTTTGGTTGTTTTTGAACTAGATATGAGAAGTGTGTGTAGAGTGCAAATGTTGATGTCGGAATAGTACAAGTTAAAAAGTCCTGAAGTATAGTGGTACATATACTGGAAATACATTGATTAAAACGTCTGAGTCTAGGCTATACATCCCTTCTCCTCATGACCATTTTTTAATGTCCTCTCTCACTCCAGCCTTTGACTGGCGCAGCAGGTGGCTTTTGCGGTATGAATGGACTCGGAAGGAAGTTAGTCCCTCTACTTGCTTGGTTCTGATTGGCAGCAGTAGCAAAATACCATGGTGATTAGGCCATTCTGCAGTGATTCGAGCTTGCGAGAGCAACTACAGTGCTACACTTTATGTTCAGCAGCCAGTCTCAGCCAAGCTCAGTATTTACAAACACAGCATTTTCACTGAAAATCTACCTTTAATAGTACTCAGGGGCACCAGTAAGATTTTTGTACTCTTTAGAATGCCGGGGCTGTCTGGCCTTATGAGATTCTTGACATTCAACAGGTGCTATGAAGTAGGAACTTATCGGTTTAATTTAGGTTTTGTGGTCTGTGCTGTGATCCAGTCAGCCTGGTTTATGATGTATGCAGTGCTATGATGCGTGCAAGCTGCGCTGTACAAATGAGAAGTGCATTTAGTGCTTAAAAGGGATTTTAAGATAAACCACTGAGCATCATAAGGGGGAACCCACACACTGGATCATCTTTTATTATCAAATAAGAGCAGCCTTCATTTTAGCTAACCAGTGCGATGTGGCAAATTTATCGCAAAATCATACAGAAAAAGACTCTGCTGGAATTGACTCTTGCCCAATGTGACCAGTGCTGCGTTGTATACATATACATCTTATATTCATTGATCTTGAAAAGAGGTTTAACACCTTGCATGATTTAAACTTGTAACCAAGCAATAATGAATTTGGTGAAATAATGAAGTTGCAAGAATTATGTTGAATAGTCTTGGAACCAATAATAAGAAGTGACTGAAAATTACAATCCACTTAGTAATGTTTTACAATGTAGGCCTTTATTTTCTAGTAGGGATGGGAATCGTAAGGAATTTAATGATTCCAGTAATTCTTTTAGTACCTATTTTTTTAAGAATTATTTGGAAATGAGAAATGCAATTCTTTTTGTATTTACTACCCACTGTTATGTTTTCCAAATGATGAGATCCTTTCAGATATCTACAGAGTAGATATAACAAATAAGAAATAAATGTAATACAATTCTTGTAAAAGGTATAATTGCAATCCAATAATAGATCCTATATTTTAAATAAATCTAAACCAACAAGAAATGTGATGGCATATTTCATTAATCCTTTTATAAAATTCCTCAAGTATCTCTAATTACTATTCCTCTCAAGTATCTCTAATTATACATTGTCATATGAACAAACAGTCAGTAACTGCACTGCTTTATTTAAGTCTCTCAGTTCAAAAAGTAACAGTTCAAAGGACAGTTTAGACTGTGTTTTGTAACCAAATGTTCAGGCTTGTGATATTTCAACAGTTCTTATTTAATTTTGAGTTTACTCAAAATTAACTTTCAAATCAGAATAAGATTACTTGTATATATTGTATATATATATTACTATAAATGGAAGTGCAGTATGTTTTGCGCAGTCAATTCAAAAGAACCGGCTCATTAGAATGATTCTTAGTAGAGCTGCTCAATTATGGCAAAAATCATAATCACAAATATTTTGGTCAGTATTGAGGTCACAATTATTTAACACGATTACTCATTGACTTTGGAAGCATCATGCAGTTTTTGAACTAAAAAATAAATATATATATATTTTTAACAGTGGATTTGAACTTGAAATGTAAACTGCACTGGGTAGGAGAGGAGGCTATTGTCATATGATAAATATTTTGTGTTACTTATGGTAATCAAATAAAAGAAAGCGTCCATCACCATAATTTACAGCAGGGGTGCTCACACTACTTTGGAATGACATCTACTTTTTCATCATGTTATTGCACATAATTGCACATATACCCTTCAGGTGCTCATTGCATTTTCGGAACAAGCGTATGTTCAGTACACACACATACGCCGCCTGTCAATGAAACCGGGAGCAGCTTTTACTATTACGTGCTCTGGATTACTATCAACAGCAGAATAAGAATATGAACTTTCTAATAAGTGACAGGCATAGTCTATCACAAATATAGCTAGTTATTTTTTAGTTATTGATGTTTTAATCTGTCTGCTTGTCCAGTCAGGCAAGTAAAATTGTCTTTCACTTACCCCTTTAAAAATCCACTTTTGCCGGACAAGCGTTTATGTCGAGCCCCGATTAAATATTGTATTCAGTATTCTCCGATAACAATTGTTTCTTCTGCAGTATAGCTCCTAAAGTCAATGTACGTTGTTTTAAAAGAGTTTGATATTATTTTGGAAAACAAGCCAAAAAAGACAACTAAAAACGTATTTTGTTCCAGTGTATAATGGGCTGACTACACTCTCTCTCCTTTCTGTTCACTTCAATCCATCTTTAGCTCACAAAAAACAAACTTTCTCTTCTTAATAGAGCTGCATATCACTGATTTTCTTAATGATAAGATACACACAGTTAACGTGACATATATTGTGATTCACTACGTCGCGAGCCATCATGTTATAATCTAGCTGCAGCAAACGCGCAAGTGACGAGCGTCCCCGCGCCAGAGTGTCCATCAGCAGGGAGAAAATTCAATCTCTTCCCTGTCACTTCACACAATTCATAGATGCAGAACACAGTCACACTAGTAAAATATGTACATGTTTCTATAAAATAGCTTGTCAACTAAATGATGACTAAATGGCTTACTCGTCTGAAATTGTATCCTCAGCTGGATCAAGTCTCTCTTCAAAATACAAAGTCCCGCATCTGTGTTCCGCTCTTCTTCTGAGGAAAATTTTAACTCTTCGTCACTATCCAGGAGTTTTCTAACTTGTGTATTGTACTGTCTTTCAAACGCGCAGAAAAGTGAATGAACTTTGTTTTTAAGGCACGGTCGGGGGCGTTCACCATTTGCATTGATCACCTACGCACATTACCGTATGAATAGCACCCTCTGCCCGTGGGTGTGATCACATTAGGGATAATTTGCTGAGCCAGGAGAAACAGTACATCGCTCTGTTTCATACAGATTACATTGCAGGAGAATATTTGTTTTAAATTTGAATTGTTTGTGGCACGGTGGAGGGCGGGACCGGGCGTGCTGAGTCACGACCCGGCCCCGCCCTCCACTGTGCCACATTGTTTTATTAAAAAGTAGACATTTTAAGCTTTCTTTAGACGTATGTTTCATGTTTGTGTGATAATATTCGCGTGTTTCAGATATATGCTCGCGAACCCAGAGACTGCTGACAGCTCACCCTTTTTATTTTCTTTATTTTACAAAGCACAAGATTTTGTTGTTATTGTGAGTTTACACAAATACAAGTAGACCCTTTTATGGTCTCTAATAATGTCTTAGACTTATCTGTATGCCCCAAAATGATGGAGAATTTTTTGTTGTTTCCGCTGTGATAACGAAAAAATCCAGCAGGGCGCGCCGGCGCGTCCGTCGACCCCAGAGGGTTAAAGATATAATGCCGGGGAGTTTCATTGCGAAGCGAATTGCGGCACAATAATAATTTTATCTTGTTTTCATAATCGCTTGAAGCCAAAATCGTAATTGAAAATAAAATTTTATTAATCGGCCAGCCCTAACTGGAAGCGCATATGTTTCGTGTTGTAGATTCAAAATAGCTAGCTCGAGATCAGAAATCAAATACAATGATAGAGCTGTGTGTTTTACTTTGTAAACTGAGCCAGTAGAGGGCAGCACTGCTGCAGAGATGTGCTGTTGAAAACACGGTCAAGAGTATTTCAGGATGGTGTTCCAGCTGCATCGGCAGAAAATTGCATGCAGGAGGTTCTCGGTTCCCAACCCTGTTTTCTAGCAAAGCAAATTTTTTTATTTGTTTATTTTTTGTGGAATGAAAACCAACCATATAATGGAAAAATATAAATATTATTTCTGGCACATATATGTACAAAAAGAACATTGCTAAAATTGAAATCTATAATTTTTGTGGTGTGGCCACTGAAAATTTTATCAGGGCAAGTAAATATCTAAAACTCCTGGCCAGACTGGGCCAGCAATGAAAATATCCTTATCATTCTGTCCTGGTATAGCAGAGAACTCTATTGTGGTCTAATCTTTGTAAGATGTTTGAAATGCACAATTAAATTAATCTTGAAAGCCTCATTGGTAAATCTCTAGACCAGGGGTGGCCAATTCCGGTCCTGAAGAGCCACTGTCCTGCAGAGATTAGCTCCAACCCTAATCAAACACACCTTCCCTTAATTTTTTTAAGTTATCTTAGAGAACTTCATTAGATTGTTCAGGCATGTTAGATTAGGGTTGGAGCTAAAATCTTCAGGTCAGTGGCTCTCCAGGACTGGAGTTGGCCACCCCTGCTCTAGACCATTCCTGGCTAAATTCTGGCATCTGTATATATAGTGGCACACTGCAGAGCTGTACAGGATCAGACTTCTATCATCGGTTGTTATGTAACCGCAGTGCTGGGAAAGCCTGCCCTGAGGGACCTGTAAGGTAAGAGCTCTGATCCCATTCAGGTGGGTGGGGTCACCTGTACGCTCTGCATCAGAAATCAGAAGTTATTATCCCTTTGTCCTTGTTGGCTTGTTGATTAGAGTGATACAATGTGATGAACGACTGTCTGTCAGCCTTGTGCAGTTTAGCTTGATTTTAATATGAACAGTCAACACTCAGTAGTGTATACTTAAGGTAATGCACTAATAAGTCCTAGTCAAGGTTAACACAAGCCTGAGTACCTGTGCTGAATTCTGTTTTGACTGGTGCATGTACCATTGCAGATACTGAAGTGAGTACACATTCTAATGAACATGTATGGCTCTCTGTGGAATGAGTGATTTGTTGCCCTTAATCCGTTTGATCTGACTAGTGCTGGCATGAGGCCCTGTGTTTCATGTCATGTGGCATTCTGCTGCTGTGTCTGTTTAATCAGGCCTGCAAACATGCCTGACCATCATCAGGGCTGGCTCACTGGGAAAAGTCTCAGTTCTCCCAATGGGCCCCTAACCATCATCATTGTGCAGCCGCCATGATCAAGTACCCGTGGCCATCTCTTCGTCTCACTCTTTGCAGTTAAACTCTCATTAGAGCAACAGGCCTGACACTTCTAACCTAGCACATTCAAAGCCTCTCATCAGCACTGAAGGGATAATGAGACATCTCAAATCTCATAATTGGGGTGTTTATATCGAGCACCTCAGAGTGTTTGATTAGAATGTGTGTAATATGATTTACCCAGGGAGAAATAAAGCGTCATTAGTTCTGATATAGTGAGAAAAGCACAGATGACATCAGTAGTTCCAAGGATAGATAGCTTCTTTTTCATTTTGAATCTGCTTATGTACTTTTGCACTTTACATGCAGCCAGGAATTCGATAACCTTAGTAGGTACTCCTTGGATTAAAAATTGAGTGAATCACCAAAAGCTTAAGGGAGTTTGTGTAATCCAACCTCATTGGATTCGGTGTGATTCCGATTCCTGGTAGCCTGGAATGTATTATTATTTTCTATTGTAGTCTATAGATTGCATTGTATACTTTCAGCAGCCATTTTCATTGCTGTAATCAAAATGAATTGAATCATTTGATATGCCTGTAATATATCTTGGGCCCCTGTGCTGTTGCTCAGTTGTTCAGTGCATAGACTGCAATCAAAACCTCATGTGACCAACCTGCTTATCAGTTTGGCTTGATTTACACTGCCTAACAGATGTGTGACCTACAACAATTGATCATGCCCAATGAGATTTATGACCCTTTGCCTGACCTCTTTGGCTCTATAGGTCTTTGTAATGGATAACTATAAAGGGTACAAACCCTGAAGCCCTGCTTCTCTAGCCTTCTCTAGTAACAGGCCCAGACAACAAAGGTAATACCATTATTTATGTCAGTGAGCTTCATTTGTTCAAAACAGTACATTTGGCTTTTATTTTGCTCCCCAAATCTACATGAATTACTTTATGCTTATTTTTAATGATTATTTTGTATTTAAATTATCCTCATAATTGCACCTTTTCCCCCCATAATAGTCAAATGGTATGGATTGGGTTCAGGTCTTCAGTTGCAGAACCCTTCAAAATTATAGTTTGGCAGTACTTGCAGTCGACCCATGATGTTTGAGGACATATGTTGAATGGGAGGGAGTTTTACAAACTGAAGGGCAACTTTATCATCCATTTGTTCAATCTTTTTTGGGGTATTCCGAAATAAACCCAGGATTTCCCCCTTTGTGTTTTCTTTGTGCAGAACATGAAGAATCAGAGTTAGACCAGCTAAGTAGATATGCTTTGTGTTTGTGCTGCCATCAAGATATTCTTGTCTTTTTAAAATTATTGTACAATGTCATCATGCATCAAAACAGGCATCGATTGGGCACTGTGGCATTCTTCTGACCTCACACACTTTACACTTAACATTTATAATAGCTCTGCAATTAAACCTTTTGTGTGAACATCAAGGTCCTATTAAGTGCCAGCAAAATCACCCTGACGTCCTCTTGGAGATTAGTCTAGGAGATTCAGGACTCAGATCAGGGGATTTAAAATGAGGAGCCCCTTACACTGGGGCATCAGACAGAGACTATGTAGCCCAAGACAGACCAATTGCATAAATTAAATGGGAGAAATTGAAATGCCCAACGAATGTTGAAAAGAAAGTCTCACCTTGCATTCAAAAGAGCTACTTCTCTTTTAGATACAGACATCACCTGTCAGTCAATTTGAGATTGAGAACAGGCATGTGCATTAGCTGAACTAGCCTGAACAATTGCATTTTTTAGCATAATCTAAGCTAAAGAACAATATATGATACCGTTGTGGTCAGGTTTTACTGGCGATTTTAAAAATGTTCTTTAATTGTTGTCATGACAATCTGGTTTAAACATTTCGGCCTTTCCCTATTCAAGTAGACAGGAGCTGTACATTTATGCTGCTTGTTTATATAGAAATAGCTGCCCAGCCGGCCTGGGAGCATTCCAAAGATAACCACCAAATAAATTGACTTGCCTTGAAAGGTACTTGCCTCAGATCCATTTATTCTGGTCTTCTGTTTAGGCTTACCACATAGTGTATAAGCACTAAGCAGCTCTTAAAGCTCATAATGAGCCTAAGCTTCTATCCTGCGGTAGTGTTGGGGAATATAAGATTAGATGTAGATCATTATATCGGTTTTATCAATTAATTAGTGCTGAATGTTGCTTATTGGAACAACCAGTTATCCGTGAAAAATATATGGCAAATTTTATTTATTTTATTTGTGTTCCTCTGTGGCTGGCGCTTGAGGATGCAGATAAAACAACTTGGTTATACAGTATTACCGCAGCATCTAGAGCTAAAATAACAAACCTCTAATTAAATAACTCACTAACAGACAATATCCGTCCATATTTTTATCCTCCCTTCAATGTAAATTTGGTTATTTGAATTAGACATATCAAGTGTTCTTAATGGAAAAGAAAAATGTGACTATACGGTAATGTACCCTGTCAGCACAAACATTTTGTCTCCAACTTTATATCTTGTGAATAATAATAATAATAAATAACCTCATGGTGTGAAATATGTATATACAAAATGTTATATTGGTGTAGCTACATTTTGAAAAGGGTTAAATATAGAGCATTGTAGGGCTGCACAATTAATTGAAAAACTAATTGCTATTACGGCTGCCACGATTACGTAATCATGAAAACTGACGATTACAGCATTAATTTAAGTCTGCTCCTGTTGCATTAATTGTTTCTATTGACAATGTGCTTTTGCTGCATTTGAGTATTCTAACCAATAACTAAAATGTCCGTTGAGCAATGAAATGGCAATGACCAATCAGAGCTGCTTAAATTAGTCCTCCGTCCTATCTGTAATGACAACTGATACTAATGCGAAAGTTTTAAACCATCTGAATACCCAGATCCTTACTTGATGTTCTAGGTCTGTTCGCGTGGCACAGGAAAATTAATACTGAAGAAACATCACCTGACACTTGAAAATAAGCTGTAGAACAAGAGCGAAAAGAACTTTGTAATTATTTTGGATTCATTGCATAATGCACCGCTTGCTTTGAACTTCGATGTTAAATACACTGCAAATGAGCAACACATCAAAATTAAACAATCCCATTCTTGAGGCACAGAAGAGGTGTAAATAATTGAGTTTTTATGCTGATTAGACCACTTTGTTTTTAATGGGAGCATTCGTGAGAGTGCAGAACATTGTCACTGAGCTCTCGTCGAAATGCAGGTCTCAAACAGTGTAAATCTGCAGTGAGTGACAGCAGTCATTGTAATGGGAGAGTTTGTCACGTTGCTCGATTTCTGTGTACAATTTATTAAAAAAGTAATAACAACAGATTTGTTTTTCATGTTAATAAGTGGGCCAATGTGAATTTGATTTTTACAAAATAGCAATAAAGTAATTCAGCTTAACTGCTCGAAGTGTGTTTTGGAGGTGTAGCCAACATAAAGAATATGGCATGAATAGCATATTTCAGGAATCACCGTCATTGTTATCGCGTCTGCTCTAATAAGACCCATTTGACATGCAGCTGGTATTGGTAGATTTGACATTTTCACTAATTGCACAAACTCCGATAGCTGAACGGGATTAATGGTCCCCTGTCTAGCCACCTAAGGGCTTACTGAACGCAGTAACTTAGTCGATTTAAATCGGCTGTTATTACATTTGAATATTGAATATGCCATATTATTTACTGTACGTGGACTAATAATTTAAGCAGTAATTTATCAATAATTTAATTTATTCTATATCGATATCCATTTAAAATAATTTGTATTTGCCTTACCTTAAACATTATTACAATATAAAATACAATACAATATAATGCTTAAAAGAAACTGTTGTGCAGCTCGTATCCACCATTGAAATCTGCTACTCTGAAGAACCACACAGTTGCTTTGTGACGTCACAGTAATTTAATATTTTAATCAACATTAATAATCGCGATTACAATATTAAGGGCAATAATTTACAATTATGATTTTTGCTACAATCATGCAGCCCTAGAGCATTGTAGCAGAACCAAATCACTGTCATTTCAAATTAAGAGCCCTGAAATAAGTGGATGTATTTTGGGCTTGTTTATAGTCTATTATTTTCCAAATCATAATTTTTTTCTAGTTAATAATGGGATTTTAATTTCACAGATTTTATTTAATGTGGACTCTTGTAGCCTAGATGTCTGTGCCATTTGTCTTTTCTTTTTTACAATTATAATACTCTGAGCCGATTCATTGGTTATTAGCCTTTTTCACCATCTTAGATATTAGTATCAGCAAAGTCCACTGTCAGTCAACCTCTAGTAAGATGGGCTTTAGCTTTCTCTTTAGTACGAATATTGGCCCTATACAGATTTTCATGTTGTTTTTTTATGCTTTTGTCTATATAACCCAGCTTGCTCCATTTAACCTTAGTGACCGCTTTTAGACAAACCATTTGTATAAATGGAATATTGTTCTTGTTTGTGTGTGCGTGTTTGGCTATACAGTGCAGTTAATTTGAGCATGGAGAATGAAGCCCATCCGTCACATGTCACTGATGTGTGTACACACACATAATGCTCTTTCAACCCGCTATAGGGACAGACCTCCCATTGTATGCCAACAATCTTCACATCTGCGAATGACTTGTTGTCTCTGCCTGTCATCACCCCCCTCCTCTGCCATATGCATATTTTACCCTTCTGCTTATATACCCTTCCCAATCTCTCTGTCACTCATGCTGCTTTTCACATAGAGGGCTGTTTGCATTAATAGAAAGCCCACCATACCACACGCAGATACAGGGTGGCATGGTGTTCTTTACTAGTGGGAGAGGCAAGTCATTGACAAGGTTTGGAGCTCATCCTCATGTCTCTCAGCCTCCTCTATCAGCTCTGTGTGCTTGTCACACACTGAGCAGCAAGTGGCTGTCTTACAAAGCTCAGATTGTGCTCAGTGGCCACATGCTCTGTAGTTAGTTTAGTCTGGGTTCAATTGCATTGTAGAGTGGTGCGATAAAACTTAATCGCTTCCATCATAATCATCTAATTTTTATACACCGCAAGCATGTGACATCACTATTGCAATCATAATGGGAGTGATCTAGTTTTGGCACATCATGACTCATGCTACTCGCTCTTAGGGGAGATATGATGTCATCGAAGTTGATTCTAGTTGAAGGTTCTCTGAATTGAATGTAGCTCAAGGTATACATTTAAATCTTCCCTTATTGAAAGGTTGCCACAGTCTCCTCAGGCCCAGCCTTTGAAAGTACTATATGGAATTACGGCTATTGGAAGCAGATGGTGCAGTACCAAGTTTTATTGGTATTTATATAGTCTGTCCAGAGGTTAGGTTACTTCCTGCCAGCGACTTATCTGATCAGGGATTGACCAAAGCCTCTGCTGGCTTGTTTATAAGGAAAACCTGTTGCACACATTTTAGGCTTATCCTGTCCTTAGGAGATGTCACCTTTCTGCTTCCTCCCATGTCTCCTCCCTCGTCACCAGTCAGAGGTGTGGAAACTGCATGTGTCAGGATCTACTCACTTTAAGCTTAAAAAAATCTTCCGTTCATTCTTTTGCTTTTTTAGCTTTTTGGATGACACAAACTCATCATCACAAACTTTTTTCTTTCCACCTTTTTTTTTTCTCACTTAAATGGTCATGAAGCCCCAAAATATGTTTTTTTTTTTTTTTTTAGATGTTAACAGACATGTACAGGCTGCTCATCATTGAAATCAATTATGTTTATTGGTAAGGGAAAAGTGGTTATTTTTATTGAGCCATTTCATTCTTCAGGTTTAAAAACAATAGTTTAAGAAATGTCACAAAATATGAAGTATATGCATAAACTGCATATGTGGTTTGGAGTAGAGTACACTAATTTGTCATTCAATTCTTAGCATTTCTCCATATGATTCATGAGAAGGAATGCTTCCATTCAAACACAGTGCTGCCTCATGCATGAGCTGGCATTACAGCAGAGAATTCAAACTCATTCAGGCGCAAGACTTCAGCAGCACTTGTGGAACAGAAATGAGAGGAGCTTTTCACAAAACTCCATAGTGAGATCGAAATCATTCATCAGAATTGACCAAAGAGTGTAACTGCACAGAAGAAAGCATGTTTGGGTGGCTGTAGATCTGCTTCTCTTGCGCTCCAAACATGAAGCAGCTGTTTATGAGTGGAGGCTGTTCTGTTTAGATGGCACACTTATCCATTGCGGTTTCTCTGTGTGTCTGATCATAGCCAGAATAACATAATGACTTGTTCAAAAACAGAAGACAATGATGAAAACTGAAAACTCTCTTTTATGTATCTTTCACGTCAGGTGAATGTTTCCATGGTCTAGGCTTGCATGGTTTACCTGTATTACGTCGTCACGACAGTGGAGTTGAATTACTGTCACAAACTCGGTCTGACAGCCCTCTCCTTTCTGGTGTCTATTAATGTGTTTGTTTTTCTTTATTTGAGCACATGGCTCTGTGTATTCTGTCTGCCATGCGCTCTGCTTTCCCTGCCTGCATCCCTGTATCTTACTCTATATATTGTGCCCTTTTTCCTCTTGTGTTTGTTGAATCATTTTGTTAGCAAGTTTGTCTGTTCCTGTTCAAGTCTTGTTCCCGTTCCCTGTCGGTTCCAGTCTTTGTCTTTATTCTGGTTTATATTTGGTTTGTTTTCTCTCCCTTGTGAGTTTTGTGTTGCCTATTATTTTTCAGTTGTTAAAATATATTTATTTTTCACTAATTTCTGCACTTGCGTCCTTCTTTCTGCTTATGTACCATGACAGCACGATTGAACTACAAATGGACCCAGCAGGAATTCATTTTTTTCCCGTTTAATCCTTGTTCCCCTGTGTGTCGTTAGGATCGCACCCCCCATGAGCATCTTCAAACTTTGTCAGGGAAACCAGACGGTGAGGGAGTATGCACTTGAATTTTTAGCCTTGGGTTTGGGCTTTAACCAGGAATGCCTCATTGATCTTTTTGTGGCAGGCCCTTTCAAGCACATCAAATCCTGTATTCGTGTTGAGTGAGAAGAGGGGAGTCTTACCGAGACCATAAATTTGGCTTTAAAGTGGGATTATTTTATCTCAGCCTGTGTCTCGGAAGGCTTTCGCTCTTCATCCCAGCCCGAGGATGAAGGACGGAAAGACAGAAGGAACCCGCCAGGACGTTCCCACTGCTGGCCACCAGGTTGCGACCATTCCCACTGCCTTGCTTTTGACAGTCTGGAGGTGGAGGAGGCCATGTAAGATGCCCAATCCCCAGTCGCTGCCAGCACTCACGGCCACAGAGGCCATTCCCCTGTCGCTACCAGTGTTCCAGGCCATGGAGACCATTCCCCATTCACTGCAAGTGCTCACTGCCATGGTGGCCGTTCCCCAGTCGCTGCTATCCCTCCTGGCCATGGAGGCCGTTCCCCAGTCGCTGCCATTGCTCCCTCAGCCATGAAGGCCGTTCCCCTGTCAGTGCTTCCGACCGTCCAGAGGAGGAGGATAAAGAAGCCGAGTAAAGTGCCCGTTCCCCAGTCGCTGCCAATGCTCCTGGGCATGTGAAAATGAAAGTGTTCATGGCCACTGAGGCTGTTTCCCAGTGGCTGCCAGTAGTCATTTCCACAGAGGCCATTCCCCTCCCACAGCCCTGTGGGGCTCTAGTGTTGAGGGTCAGTGATGAGTTGTTTCTGCCCATTCTAACCACCTGACGTCTGCCTGACAGGAAGTCCAGGGTCCAGCTGCACAGCGAGCTGCTTAAGCCCAGAGCCTGGAGTTTCACATCAAGTTTGGAGGGCACTATGGTGTTGAATGCTGAGCTGTAGTCTACAAAGAGCATTCTCACATATGTGTTCCTTTTTTCCAGGTGGGAGAGTGCAGTGTGTATTGTAGGATGCCATTGCATCTACATTACATACTGCACCCTCCCACCTGGAAAAAAGGAACGCAGTGGAGCGGTTGTTGCAGTAGGCAAACTGCAATGGGTCCAGTGAGGTGGGCAGCACAGAGCAGATGTAATCTCTGATTATCCTTTCAAAGCATTTGCTGATGATGGGGGTCAGAGCAACAGGATGCCAGTCATTTAAACAAGTGATTTTTGATTGCTTTGGTACAGGCACAATGGTGGACGTTTTGAAGCATGTGGGGACTACAGACAAGGAGAGGGACAGGTTGAAAATATCCGTAAAAACACAAGCCAGTTGGTCCGCGCACGCTCTGATGACGCGGCCCGGAATGGCGTCTGGACCCATGGCTTTACGGATGTTCACCCTTCGGAAGGATCGGGTTACATCCGCAACAGAGATTGAGAGTGAACTAACCTCTGTAGAGTTGCCCGCGAGTGCTCTCTCCACGAGGGTGGTGTTATTTCCCTCGAAGTGAGCATAAAATGTATTTAGCTTGTCAGGGAGAGAGGCAGCAGCATTCACAGTGGCGATTTTATTTCCTTTGAAGTCTGTGATGATGTTAAGTCCCTGCCACATTTTCTAGAGTCGGTGGTGTTGAACTGTCCTTCAATCTTGTGCCTGTACTGGCGTTTGGCTGCTCTGATAGTTTTACAGAGGGCATAACTGGCTTGTTTATGCTCCTCCGCATTCCCGGAATTAAAAGCGGAGGTCCGCACATTAAGTGACGCGCGAACATTGCTGTTAACCCATGGTTTCTGGTTGGGGTAGATCTGTATTGTTTTGGTCGGAAAAACGTCATCTATGCACTACCTGATGAAACACATTACACTATCAGCTTAAACCTCGATGTTGTCATCAGAGGTGGTCCGGAACATCTCCCAGTCCGCGTTATCAAAACAGTCTTGTAGCATAGAGTCTGATTGGTCCAACCAGCACTGAATCATTCTGAGGGTGTGTGCTTCCTGTTTCAGTTTCTGCCTGTAAGCAGGCAGAACGGAAGAGCGGTCTGATTTGGCAAATGGTAGGCAAGGGGGGGGAGCCATCCCGGAAAGGAGAATAGCAATGGTCCAAAACCCGGTCTCCTCATGTGTTGAAGCTGATATGTTGGTGGTATTTTGGTGCGATTGTTTTCAAATTGGCTTTATTAAAGTCCCCAATCACAAGGAACGCGGCCTCAGGGTGCGCACTTATACTCCTATACAGTTCCTTGAGTGCCCGGTCTGTGTCGGCTTGTGGGGGGGATGTACACGGCAGTGATAATGTCCGTTGTCAATTCCCTCGGTAGCCAGAATGGTCCACACAGCAGCATGATAAATTCCTGATCACGAGAGCAGAAAGACTTGATAAAATGTACGTTCCTCTGATCACACCAGGATTTGTTGATCATAAAATATTCTCCACCACCTCTGCTTTTACCTGAGTGGTCTTTCGCTCTGTCCTCTCAGTGCACGGAGAACCCCGTGGGTCCGATGGCTGAGTCTGGAATCTCCGCAGACATCCAAGTTTCTGTTAGGTAAATAATGCAGCAGTCCCTCGTCTCTCATTGGAATGAGATCCGTGCTCTCAACTCGCAGAGCTTGTCCAGATATTGAATGTTTGCCAATAGAATACTGGGTAGCTGGGGTCGATTTGCGCGACATCTTACTCTGAGATGAGAACGCTGGCTCTTTTTCCCCCTTTCCTTCTGCGTTTCTGCAGCCGGGCTGCCCAGACAAAGGGGTCCACTTGCATGTTTGTAAACAGCGGGTCGGCATTGAGGAATTTGAAGTCTGGTTTTCTGTGTGTAATTGCAGAACCAATGTCCAAAAGTGTTTGTCTGTTGTATACAATAAGGCAGACAACATCCAAGACAAAATTAAAACAGATTTAAAAAACTAACAAAAAGCTGCAGTGTTGTGTCTGAGCTCGCAAGGCAGCAGTTATACAGTTAGACATCAGTCGCCACACAGCCTGTCCAGTTCCCCATGGTCATCGAGTCTGTCCAGTTTCCTGAGGCCGTCGATTAGCCTGTCCGGTTCCCCGTGGCCGTCAACGAGCCTGTCCGGTGCCCCGTGGCTGTCAAAAAGTCTGTCCAGTCCATAACAGGCATTGACGAGCCATATGCTCAGTCCAGTGGCCAGCACAAATCAGACACCAACAACCAGCCTTTTACTCAGTCCAGTGGCCAGCATCTGTCAGACACAATTGGCCAGTCTGTTGCTCAGTCCAGTGGCCTGCATTCATCAGACACTAGCCAGAAATCTGTTGCTTGGCAACGGTGGTCGTCGACTTTTCAGACATGGTCCTGTCCCCAACGACTACCGACCATTCTATTCAGACCTGTGAGGTCTCTGTCCAGTCCGACCAGCCTTCTGTGGCCCTAACTCAGTCTGACCTAGTCCTATCCCCAGTGGACCTCAGCTTGTCTGACCCAGTCCTATACCCAACAAATCATTTTGTTAGGAAGCTGGTCTGTTACTGTTCAAGTCTTGTTCCTGTTCCCAGTTGGTCCTAGTTTTTCTGTCCTCTGTGAGAGTTTTGTTTTGCCTAGTCATTGTCCTTATTCTAGTTTATGTTAAGTTTGTTTTCTCTCCCTCATGAGAGTTTTGTTTGTTTAGATTAATTAACACTTATGATCAAGTATTGTGGCTTTACAGTGTTTATTTAATATTTTGTGTATTGGACCCATTTAATTTAATTGTATGTGCCTTACTACACACAGGATTTTTTTATTTTTCATTAGAAAAAGAGGGATTTGTCTAAAGTATTTTCTGTGGTAATCAACATCATGCCACAAACATACAGAGTTTAAATTGTATTAAACCCAAAACACTCCTTATGAGAATAAATATCTTTTGAATTCATGTATAGTCTAAAAGCAGTGCTGGTTTTGTGGTAATGTCTTCTCTGAGTGCTGTTCTCACTTTATTCTCAAAACTTTGAATAAAACACCCAAATCTTTTTGCAGATTTGCAAACTGTTCTATTGTCTGCACTTTTCACATGATTGATATACAGCAGAGTGCCCTAAACGTTTCTTAAACATTCTTAAAGCAATATATATTTACTTGACAAGTAAAATAGCAGAAGATATTAAGTCTTGTTTTCTGAGAAATCTAGCCAAATTTAGTGAGATTTATGCTTAAAAATAAATGAATAAACAAACTATTTGCCAATGGGGTAAGAGAACTAAACTTAAAAGGGAAAACCAGTTTTATTTTTCTTACCCCATTGGCAGATATTATTTTCTTGTTTAAAACATTAATTTCAAAACATGTTATCAGATTTCTATGAAAACAAGACATATCTTCTTTCAAATATATCTTGTTTTAAGAATGTTTAGATATTTTTACTGAAAAATAAGATAAAATTAATAATTATGAAAATAATTTATAGCAGTTTAGCTCTCGACCCCCTTCAGACTTTTTTCAGTGTGAGGTGTGAACGATTGGTGCTTGGTTCATGACACTTTAAAGCCCCCATGAAATTGTTTGAGTGATGTCTTTCCTGTGTTAACGTATTTCCTGTTGAAAGAGGAAGTTTGGTTTGGACATATTGAGGCGTTGTCCCATTTTTATGGCTTTAGTTACATCACAGTCATGAACAATGTTTGGATACTTACTAGTCAGTGGTTGTTGGTACTGGGTGAGTGACATTATTCTAGAGAGCATTTGAATGGACAAAAATCTTTAGTGCAGGATGAATTATCAATTTGTGTTGGTCTTTTTTCTCAGAACAGCAAGGCTGTACATTTTATATGCATTTATCTGCTAAAAGAGATTATATATAAATATATTTTACATTTAGTATTACTCTAAAATGTAGATGACTTCAATCTTAATAGACATGACTTCAGTAAGTATGGTAATTGTTAGTTATTTAACAATTCTGATTCCTGATTGAGGTTCCTTAATGGTTCCATTTGTTTAGTACTTTGAGGGAGAAATGCATTTCTTATTATTTTACCTGTCCTCAGTAGCCTGTTGCCAAGTAATTAAATCATTTAATATTTTAACCTAACAGATTCTTGCAAAAGGTGTGTTTACACAGTATTTTAATAACTGTATTAAAATCTCATAACATATCCCTAACTACACCTTCATATCAACAACCATCCAGTAATAAGTGCACAAAACACAGAAACAACTCTTGGTTCATTTTAAGTCATGCATGATGAAATTATTGAATTGTGGTTCAGTAGTTTATTATTCACTAAAATGTACCCCAGTGTAAGAGTCTTTCGGTCATGCATTTTTGGGAACTTTTAATAGAACCGGCCGTCATGAAAATAGTTTTGCTCATGGTTTTTTTTTTTTTTTTTTTTTTTTTTTTTTTTTTTTTAAATGGAGCTGGTTCTTAGCTAACAACTTTAGTCTTTAATTCTTGGGTTCTTGTTTGATCTTCTCTTCCCCTCTTGAACACTAAGAAGAGCTCACTCTATATCTGGTTGTCTGTCATCGTCTGTTTCTGTCATATACAAAAATGGAATTTAGCAGTGCACTCTGTGTGGTGGCCCTGTTGTGCCTTGGAACTATCTTCTTTGGGACACCTGTTTCTTCAAGGCTTTGCCACATTCCTCATTCCCCTGCATGTGTGCCTGCGCCATGCAGAGAGCAGCTCAGACAAAGAGGCCTGGCAGAAACACAAGTTGGGATGGGTTGTCTGGAGATTATAATGTCATCTCTTTCAAACTCTGCCTCCAAGTTTAAAGCCCTCCTATCCAATTGACCAAACAGAGCAGTCAACATGTCCAGAACTCTTTGTTTACTGTAAAGGAGTGTGTTCTTTTGGGTTGTTGGAGGCATGGATCAGTGACCTAGTGAGTTTGGCAGTGTTGCTCAAACAAAGCCTGTGTGATTAACGCTGACATGTTTTGGTGGCTGTGCATTTCTATGGAATGATGGCTAATCTGTTGAAAGCGGTTTTGATGTGGCAAGTAAGAAAAAGCACACGTTTGTACAGTTTTTCCCCAGAATATGAATTCCATGTTTGTGCCTATTCTCATCCTACTTGCTAAACCTTTCACCGTGTTAATTAAAATGTAAAGAACACGCAGTCATCTGTGAACATTTTCCTTTCAAATTACATTGAGCATCCACCTCAATGAATTTTTCCTTGCTGAAAAGTCAGCTTGTCTACCATTTGATGTTTAAATTGTGCAACAAACAGACCAAGATTGTAGCCAACTCACAGCAACTTTTGGTTAGCTATGTGCATAACTGCACGAGAATGTGTGAGAATATAATTTTTTGATTTTAGTTACAGCTTAATCATGTTCTTACATGAACAATCGAGCCACTGTAATCAAGCTTCTCTCCTAGCATTCATGAACGCACAACGGATGTAAAGATTAGGTTTGAGATTTGTAACTAGAATCGTTAAATTCCTTACAATTCCCATTCCTAGTCAAAATTTACACTGAAACTTAAACTTTAAAACATTTTAAAACTTAAACTTATAAGATTCTTTCAGTCAGAAACACAAATGTTTGTTTGTTTGTTAAGAGGATCAACTCGTGACCATGTATTAGTCATATTCCTTAGATTGCTGGCAATCTCAACTCTCGGATGTGATATGTTTTACCACAACCTCTAGCAAAGATTACTTTACTGCTGCCATAAACCGTTACAATTGCTTCTTTTGCAAAAATGTAAACAGTCATGACTGCTAATAAATATTAACTCCTCTCTCGACAGGCTTGACTATGGGCTGTGTCAAGAGTAAAGAGGACAAGGGTCCTACACAGAAGTACCGGCCAGATCCTACCAATCCCACCCCTGGGTCACACTTGGGTCTCTACGGACCAGAACCCACTCAGATGGGCCAGTCTCCTGCCGTAAAGGGCCCCACAAACAATTTCAATAGCCGCACATCTGGGCTCACCCCATTTGGTGGCTCCTCTGTCATCACACCCTTCGGTGGGGCCGCCTCCTTCTCCACTGTTGCTGTGAGCAACCCCTTCCCAGGTGCCGTCACAGGTGAGTGGATTAAAAAAAACGATAAGAGCATTACCTGTATCTCTGTGAAGTAGTTTGTTTAAGGAAACAAGAATTCTTAAGAAACTGTATTAGATCTTTGATACCATGGCTTGCCTCATGGATCACAGTGTTTGTCATGCTCCATTCCAGGGTTTGTGTGCCCTAGAGTCCTAAACAAAATTTGTGAATGGAAAGAAGCTCTTTACTGCAAATACTGTATTTTCCCCTATAAATCAACCTCTTATTCACTTGTCAAATTAAATGTCATCTAGCCTGTCTGAGGTCCGTACCTCCATTAAAAACCTTAGAGACTTTGGGTCACCATAAGGAGAAAGGTTGTTTTTGATGTTTGGTTGCTTGCAGATGGTAAGTAATTTTATGGAAATATTGTTTATTGAAGCCAGATGTTATGTAAATTAGACCGCTGAAACAATATGTCCAGTATGTTACATTCAAACCTAATTACAATCTACTGTTGCAGTTGTAGGCCTCAATAAAAGAGAGTAGAACTTAAGTGATGTATTCCTCTTTGTTCAGTTAGAAATTTCCATTTGCTTCAGGCAGTGCCATGAAGAGATCTCTTGATACCAATTCTGTCTTTCTCTCTTTGACTCTAAGGGGCTGGTTATAAATGCGATGCGTGTCTATACCAGAAAAGATAAATAATTTGATCTTTGTCTGTGCTTTATAAACTGAGTAGTTTTTATCATTTGGTTACTAAATAGTGTAAATATTGCATCGTGTCCTGTCACATGACAAGTGTTGCTCACAGATCTCCTTTTATAGGCCACATTAATATAATAGCCCTCAGTTGAATGCTCAGTCCAGTGTGGCCTGATGGAAATCATCTCCAGGGAGAATCTGGAGAGTTTATATCAATATCAGTCAAGTACTTGTCAATGTCAGTGAGTTGGCAGAGTACATTACTCCGCATACTAGGGTTGGGAACCATGAACAGGTTGTTATTCAGAACCAGTTCCATTTTTTAAAAATGCTGACACCATATGATTTTCATGACTTTTGGTTTTGTTAAAAGTTTCCCTATGTGAACAGAACTCAATACTAAAGTATTCTGGCAGTGATTCCTGCATAGCCATTCAGTGTAAACGCTAAGGGCTGTAGCAAGGAATTCTGGGCCCCCTCACTTTATATTGGTCTGGGCCCCTTTCATATAAAAAAATACAGTTTAAAATTTGTTGTGGGGCCCCTAGAATCATTACCACCTTTTACACCCCATTTGCTACGGCCCTGGCAGCCATACCCACCTACTAAATCAACATTAGAAACTCACAGTGCAAACAGTGTAGTCCGATTCCTGAACAAATAATTCAAATGAGCAGGTTCTTTAGAATATACAGCACAAAACATACAGCGTGACCAGTGTAGTCCGATTCCTGAACAAATCTATTAGAGTGGGTACTGAATTAATCTCAGACCTGCAAGTTATGACTTCTGTTATGTACAGCTCAAAATGAACCAAGACCTTTTACCGTGTTTTAAAATGTTGTACTTCAAAGAATAGCCTGGGTTCAATCCAAGTTAAGATCAATCGACAGAATTTGTGGCACAATGTTGATTAGTATGGAGCTACATTTATGACTATTGATGCATAGTCTTTGCAGCATAAAAGCATGTTGAATTGTTCTATTCGAAAAAATAAATGCATGTCCAAAATATTCAGTTCATTTGAAAATACCATCTAGATTTTTCGACTGGTAAAATTCAGCCCGTTCTATTTCGCTTAACAAAATTCACTTCCTCTAATTCATTGGTTCAATTTCAGTTGGAAATTCAAACTTCCACATCCAGGAACTACAGAAAAAGCATCAGAGTACCTATGCACAATCTCAACCTGGTACCAGACTTGCCATTCCGTACACATTTAGCTGGTACGCATTTTGACCTCAAAGTACGTTGGTACGATTTGTCACTCTAAGCAAAAACCTGGTGACGCCTCTGTGCACGCGCAGTACTCAAATCAAGCAAAAGAAGAGTTCGACCAATCATAGCGCTGGATTCATTCCCCAAATAGCAATCGGGTATGATTGACAAATACGCCTATCATTAATAAGAGACTGCAAATCGACAGCAACATAAAATCCTGTTCGATCCCCCTTCCACTCCTGCCGTCTTACTGATTTATTAAGCGAGGACAGTACTGTAGTCACTGTACTTCTAACTCCTTAAGGTAAACGGGTTGTGGTGGATGTGTAAAGTTGAAATAGTGAATTGAGTTAACTTAATCCTCTGGAGTCGACGTGATCGCATGGATTAATTTAAAATACTCCGTCAGTCATGGTCACTCAGATAAAAGGAAGACAAAATTCAGCCATGCAAATTATAAAATGCTCAAGTAATACTGAACAATAAATCTAAATAAAATTGAAATCGCTATATGGCTTAGTGATTATGCAAGTGCAAAATATTTAAATATTTTAAGGTGCCATGTGTTCCAGAGTGAAGAGTTCCAGAATTGTTAAGGCGCGTGTTCTGTGCTCATACACGCAGTGTTTTTCCGTCTCAGAGCGGCTCATTTCACTGCTGCTCCTCACAAACTGTGTGAGTTTGTGCCACTTATAACGTTAACTTGACCACAAGATGCGCAAACATTTCCCCTGATTTGTAATGAGAATTGTTTATAAATCAGTGCTTAATTTACAATGGTTTTACTGTATTGTGGTAAGTTTAATAAAAAAATTTTTGGCAGAATGAAGAAATTGAAGGCAGTCATACAGTAAATATGAGTATTGTCCTAGTTTTGGTTAAATTATGACCAGTGTTTCCTCTTAAAATACTGCCTTAACAGGGATAGCACAAAGGTGTGTGTGACAGTGCAGACCTGCTAACCTTTGGAAAATATTTAGAATTAATAACGTTATCCTAACGCTACATAATTTGCAAGCTAGCTTGCTTGTTCACCTGGGGCTGGTTGCACCAGCTTTGCACAAGTTACAACTTAGCCTAGTCACAATTTACGCACTACTAAATATTTAAGCGTTGCACCATTAAACTTGGGTAGGACCCTACCTATAAACTAAATATTACGGAGGCCTCCGACCTTGAGTAACTGATGGAATAATAAAGCAGTCTCATTTAATAACATCAATGAACTCATATTTTGGCATTAGCCATCAAGGAGCTTCAGGTAATAATTTAGCTATCTAGGAAGGCCTACATTTCTAGATATTTTTTTAATTGAATAGGCTATATTTTTCATTTTGCCTATTTCAGGATGTGTGACTATATAGCTGATTTAGTTTTTAAACAAAATGTAAATCCTGAACTCAAACTTGGGTTTTACTCGTATCTCATTGACAGTGTTTTACATCACAACATAATTGTTTTTAGTTATTACTGTACATTTTTTTTACATATGTAAATTAGGGATGTGTGAGACTAGTCGACTAAATGGTACAGCTACTGCTAGTCGGCATTGGAAATAATAGTCGACTAGTCTGTTAATATTGAATTCACATAAAAAATGTATTTACACATTGCGTTATATTGTTTTTATCATTACTTAAAAAATTAAAGGTTCGATCCCCACAGCCACCACCATGGTGTCCTTGAGCAAGGCACTTAACTTCAGGTTGCTCTGGGGGAATTGTCCCTGTAATAAGTGCTCTGTAAGTCGCTTTGGAATTTGCAAGCTATCAAATATGTTTTGATGGTTTGTTCATGGGTAAAAAATAGGGCTGGGTGATATGGCAAAAAATATTATCACAATATTCTTTTCATATCATTCGATATCGATATTTATCACGATATACATTCACAAAGGAGAAGAAAAAAATCCTAAACATTCAAAATAGTCTATACAAAACTGCATTGGGGGCCCAGAGACAGCCAATGTTGTGGTGTCCGAGGGATCTAATACTAAAATATTATAATATTTTATAGAGTTTATAAATTGAGTGCAGTTGGATATGAATGTTTAAAAGATGATCCGTTTTTACATTTTAAATTGTTTTCATATTTCGTTACATTCAGATACCCAAGTATGGGGGCATAGAGGTCCTTGTGACTGAGGAATGATACTGTATGGGGGTTCAGGGGTATCTCCTGAGAGAAAAGTTAGAAAATGTTAAAGTCTGTGGACCATTTTTACATTTTCATTAAAGGGAGAAAGACTAGACTACAAACTACTGTAGTAATTTTATTGTCTTTCATCCTTGTCAGAGATAATGACATATAAATAATTTCACAAAATTAGAACAGAAAATCTATTTGTTTATTATTAAAGGCTTGTAACATACTGATTAATAAAACTAAATTTAGAAAGAAAGAATTTTATGTTCTAAAGGCATCTAGAACTACAATAAATTATGTGGCACATCATGTTTACTCACGTGTGGAAATGAGGAAACTTATTCAAGAATACAGCACAGAAAGATCAGATATGATGTAACCAGCCCTGTTGTTTGGTTGCGCTGCTCACTAGAGACAATGAGAGGGTGCAACCGCCGTCATGATGTCTTGTAGCCCAGATGGATTGCAGTGATTGGCGTAGCGGGGACATTAGCAACTTCATACAGTCCAAGGCTGCATTTCCACTGACGTGGAAGAAATACCCTCAAAGCCACTCCCAACGCTAGCGAACAGCTTGCCCCGCACTGCTGTAAATATTACATTTATGCATTTGGCAGATGCTTTTATCCAAAGCGACTTACAGTACACTTATTACTGGGACAATTCTCCCGGAGCAACCTGGAGTTAAGTGCCATGCTCAAGGACACAATGGTGGTGGCTGGGGGATCGAACCAGTGCCCTTCTGATTAACAGTTATGTGCTTTAGCCCACTACGCCACCACCACTCCGAATTTTACAATTCACCTGGTGCTCGGCTTCCATGGGAAGGAATTGAAAGTGATCTTGCATTTTTAACAACATGCACCTGAACTTCTAGATTTAGAACACAGGCTAAATATAGAAAATTACTCAAGGTTATCATCAATATCATGGAGTTTTTTTTATCGCGATAAATATCGTGATCGTTTTATTGCCCAGCCCTAGTTGAAAATGGATACATATTTGATTTGCAAATGTGGTTGGGCATGAAAAGCACCTTTCCACTGATTGGTCAACCCGCATCATCAGTTCCTCAATGCCGTGCAACAGAATGATTATCCACCGCTGCTCAACTTTTAATGCAACTACATATTATCTCTCTCTCATTAAACAACTGGACTAAGGAATGCCTAACCGTACAAGTCAGGTAAGGGTCTATAGACAGGGCTTCATGCCAACATTCTTCTGCATAGGTATGGGTTCTGCAACTCACATGTGCCAGAGAAATATTAGTTGTCTGTTTTAGAAATAGCCTATTAATTTCCCTTGCATCTGCACGTAAAATTTCTTAGCCTACTTAGACACAGCCTTTTTTATTTAGCTGACAGTTATCAAAATGTCAAAAGGTGTGGCGAAGCCATTGTTGTAGTGAAGCACAGACCAGTATTTGGATTGCATTGGCTTTTAAAAGTGTTTATAAAAAGATTGCAGATACATTGTCCAGGTTATTGCTTGACTCAGATGTTTGAAGCACTGATTGCTGTTAGGCTAGGCATTGTGTATAATGTAGTTATATTGACTGGATTTTTTTTTTGTCTCATTTCAATTATTTGGCCATTTTTTGGGCCAAGTAGAACATTAGTATCAGTAAAATAGTACTTAATCTCTTCGGTGCATTACCCAAAAGCATCAAAGTTGTAAAGTAAAAACTTTGTAAATTAAAGAGGGATTTTAACCGCTCTAAAGTCATAAGTACAACTTAAATCTTTCTCACATTTGTACAGTTTATCAGAGAATAAGGAACGTGTAATAACTTGTATTGGTATATTTGGATCACTGGAAAGCCATAGCCAGAAACAAGACTTTGGGTGTGCAAGGGAAAACTGTTTTCAAGAACTGAAGTACAAAAAAGATTTTTTTTTAATTTGTAACTTTAACAACAATGGTCACCCAAAAATGTAAAAAACGTTAGCACTAAATTTATTTTCTGTTTAGCCCCACATTATATTATAATGAATTTATTAGCCTAAACAAATTAATTACACTTTTATCAATGGATTTGGTAGGTCTGTTAATGTATTGAAATATTAGGCTTAATATTTAGTCAAAAAATGTGATTAAATAATTTTTGACTGTTACATAATTATTATCCAGAAGGCACAGGTAAATTAAGCACTCTCCTAGCACTGTCCTCGCTCTTTTCCAAGTATCTTAGCAGCAGCTATTACCAGTGTATACAAAATAGCAGGAAAAAAAAGATTTTACGCGTGTTGCAACATTTTAAGTATCCCCGCACATTCCGTGTTCACAGTGCACAAAATCCCCATATTTTTGTTTTTTTTTCATGTTGGTGAAAATTAGTAATCCACACATTGGAACACAAGAAATCAACAGTTTCTTTCTATAGGACTGAAAATCCATGTCTCTCCGTGCATATGTATCATCATCATCTCTCTCCATGCAGCGTAGACTGTTTAACATGCATGTGCTCTCATTAATTTGCCTTTAGAGATTAAGCACCAAATGAGAGGTAATGAAATTTGTTCAACCCCAGTTATACACATGTCTGGAAATCACGAGCTGCTCAATATCCAAAATGTACTGTAAGTATATGTTTAATTAGGTAATTTTTCAAAACTTGAACATTAATTTGACATGATAATTGCATTTGATATGAAAAGAAGCAAGATCACTATGACTATTATGCTATTATTATCAGATAATAGGGTGAAGAAGAATGTTTGAAACAGCCTACTTCATATCATCCTCATAAAACACCTGTTACATTTTCTGGACCATAAAAGGTTTTTTGTTTTTGTTATTTGTATATCAGTCGGTGTTGATCTTGTTTGGGTTGTCTGATTTCATGTTATATACACATTTGTTAATTCACAGATCAGGCCTAATATCTACCTACAGTATATTACACATCACAACTGATTTAGTAGCAAGTCTGTTCTCTCAGCCAATAATCAAATCTTTAACTCAGTCAATAATCTTTGATCCTTTGAACACTACACATGGCAAAAGTTGCATAACTAAACGGGTGACTGAAAACCCATCATCTCCTCCACAGAACTCTTGGCTTAAAAGTACATGTGTAAATAGCAAGACGGCTGAGGTTAATATGATTCATTTATGACTATATCTGTAAAGTGCATATATGGGAATACATAAGGCATAAATCATATCTTGCAAATTATAAATGTGATTCAATTTTGGGGAACATTTGTATTTATTTTTTTTCTCCCAAATTTGGAATGTCCAATTCCCAATGCACTCTAAGTCCTCATGGTGGCGTAGTGACTCGCCTCAATCTGGGTGGTGGAGGATGAATCTCAGTTGCCTCCATGTTCGAGACCGTCAATCCGCATCTTATCACGTAGTATGTTGAGCGCGTTACTACTGAGACGTGGTGTGGAGGCTCACATTTGGCGAATGTGGAGGCCCACACTATTCTCCATGGCATCTACACACAACTCATAAAATGCCCCACCGAGAGCGAGAAGACACATTATAGTGACCACAAGGAGGTTACCCCAAGTGACTCTCCCCTCCCTAGGAACCGGGCCAATTTGGTTGTTTAGGGGACCTGGCTGGAGTCACCCAGCACCCCCTGGATTTGAAATCATGACTCCAGAGGTGGTAGTCAGTGTCTTTACTTGCTGAGCTACCCAGGCCCCTGGGGGACGTTGTATTAAAAAAATAAGATATGTAAAAATTATCTTCGGACATTTTTTAAAGCCATGATGTTAAAAACAGCTATTTGTCATTTTTGTGTTGGGGCCAGTGAAATTTTGGCTGAGCCAGTAAAAATCTGAAGTACTTGGCCAACTGGGCCAGTAGAAAAATGTCTTTGCGTTGATGTGCGTGCGTGCGTGCGTGCGTGCGTGCGTGCGTGCGTGCGTGTGTGTGAGATATTGATTGATTGTAAAAAATACATTCATTTATTCCCTCTTATCCTATATAAGGTTGTGAAGGTACTGGAGCCTATCCCAGGATCATGTGTGTGTGTATATATATATATATATATATATATATATATATATATATATATATATATATATATATATATATATATATATATATATACACATACATACATACATACATATATACACTCACCTAAAGGATTATTAGGAACACCATACTAATACTGTGTTTGACCCCCTTTCGCCTTCAGAACTGCCTTAATTCTACGTGGCATTGATTCAACAAGGTGCTGAAAGCATTCTTTAGAAATGTTGGCCCATATTGATAGGATAGCATCTTGCAGCTGATGGAGATTTGTGGGATGCACATCCAGGGCACGAAGCTCCCGTTCCACCACATCCCAAAGATGCTCTATTGGGTTGAGATCTGGTGACTGTGGGGGCCATTTTAGTACAGTGAACTCATTGTCATGTTCAAGAAACCAATTTGAAATGATTCAAGCTTTGTGACATGGTGCATTGTCCTGCTGGAAGTAGCCATCAGAGGATGGGTACATGGTGGCCATAAAGGGATGGACATGGTCAGAAACAATGCTCAGGTAAGCCGTGGCATTTAAACGATGCCCAATTGGCACTAAGGGGCCTAAAGTGTGCCAAGAAAACATCCCCCACACCATTAAACTACCACCACCACCAGCCTGCACAGTGGTAACAAGGCATGATGGATCCATGTTCTCATTCTGTTTACGCCAAATTCTGACTCTACCATCTGAATGTCTCATCAGAAATCGAGACTCATCAGACCAGGCAACATTTTTCCAGTCTTCAACTGTCCAATTTTGGTGAGCTCTTGCAAATTGTAGCCTCTTTTTCCTATTTGTAGTGGAGATGAGTGGTACCCGGTGGGGTCTTCTGCTGTTGTAGCCCATCCGCCTCAAGGTTGTGCGTGTTGTGGCTTCACAAATGCTTTGCTGCATACCTCGGTTGTAACGAGTGGTTATTTCAGTCAAAGTTGCTCTTCTATCAGCTTGAATCAGTCGGCCCATTCTCCTCTGACCTCTAACAAGGCATTTTCGCCCACAGGACTGCCGCATACTGGATGTTTTTCCCTTTTCACACCATTCTTTGTAAACCCTAGAAATGGTTGTGCGTGAAAATCCCAGTAACTGAGCAGATTGTGAAATACTCAGACCGGCCCGTCTGGCACCAACAACCATGCCACGCTCAAAATTGCTTAAATCACCTTTCTTTCCCATTCTGACATTTAGTTTGGAGTTCAGGAGATTGTCTTTACCAGGACCACACCCCTAAATGCATTGAAGCAACTGCCATGTGATTGGTTGATTAGATAATTGCATTAATGAGAAATTGAACAGGTGTTCCTAATAATCTTTTAGGTGAGTGTGTGTGTGTGTGTGTGTGTGTGTATATATGTGTGTGTGTATAAAATATATATATATATATATATATATATATATATATATATATATATATATATATACACATACATACATACATACATACATACATACGTACGTGTGTGTTCCAGCAAATCATATTAATGGAATAATTGCATCTTATATATTAATTTAATAAACTGTGGTCACCCTACTTTATTATTATGTATTATATATATGTACACAGCAATCAGTGATTCAGGGCGGTTCTAGACATTGTGATGCCCTAGCCAATTTCTTTTGGAGGCACCCTGAAACTTATTTTTATTATTTAATGTGGCATGATGTACAGCAAAATGGTAGCTTGTTCAAATAACTGCCTTAACCATCTGTTTAAGCAATACTCTTAACTGTTTTTGTTGTTATTGTTGTTTTTTGCCAGCTTTGGCAAATCTAATCAAAAGTCAAGTAGTTTTCGACTATAGTTCTTCCACAGAGATGCTAATTGTTGTAGCCTCTAAATAACATTTAGTTATCTGATAAAGTGATAAAAACCAGTGCACCTCATAAGACCTGCCAGTGAGTCAGAATGGATTTTTTGACAGCTCTTGCGATTTATGCCGCAATTCACATCATGCTTGCTGAGACTGAGACTAACCCTTAGCATTGACTAAATTTAAATTCACCTTCAATCATTCTTGACTTAATTGTTTAGTGTTTTACAAGTACAGAAAATAAAATAGAGTGCAAAATAATCAATCCCATATCATACCATGTTTTGAAATAATAATTACATATTTGAATTACTATTAATATTCAGGTTCAGATCAATTCTAACCATTTCTGAAACTCCAACACACCAAAGAATATGAACTTTCCTATTTCCTGCTTCGTATTAAACACTACAAGAATGAATACAACCATTTTAATAAATAATTTCATTAACATTAATTATATTCATTATAATGTTATTATATTAATTACATGTTTTCTGTCAACTACTAATATGAAAAATCTATCAGAGGAAAACTCGGCATGGTTTTTCTACAAAAAAAACATGTAGAATTCAGTGTTACTGTGTCAAAGTACAGCATCTCTAAGCTTGTTCTCTTCAAGTCTTACATCTAGATAAAGGACTCACAGGCAAACGGAATAATATTTTGCATTTTATTTGATCATCTCTCAATTTCTCCTGCTCTTGTTTTTGAGTACAGTTCATTAAATTATGGATTGCTTCTCTTGAGCGCAGCTACGTGATACTGCGCAGAGGGAACATTACCTTCACCCAAAAGCTGTTTCTGAGATTTTACGATAGCAAATAGACCAGACATATTTTGCACGTTTTTTTTGTTGCAACGCTGTCAGTATGCTACATTTGTGGATTTTCCTAGATAGACAAAAAGCTTATCGCTCACATGTGAATGGGATAAAATTTCGAATCACAAGTTTTTAATTGCAGATGTGAGCACATTGCGCAGCTCTGGACCTCGTTTCACAAAAGCATCGTAAGCCTAGATCTTAGAATACATCAGTTTTTCATCCTATTTCCAAAGCCATCATAACTTTAGTAGCTACTTGAAAATGCTTGTAGATTTACGAGTGCTCTGGAGTAATCCTACAGAACTAAGAGCATCTTAATAGACAAGGGCTGGGTTTCCCGATAATGTTGCAAATTAAGATTTTAATGATCATATATATAATTTTTACATATTTAAAGATAACTATGTATCATTATTTCATAATTATATATTTAATTATTGTTATATGAGGGGCTTACTCAGCAAATATTTGTATATGCGATTAATCGCGATTTATTTAATCGGGACACCTTGTGATTAATTCGATTAAAAATTTTAATCGATTGACAGCCCTTATATTTATAATATATTTTTTTATATAAGCATTATACCCATTAGGCTTCTTGACTTGGCAGATCTGTGTGTGGCATAGCGGATGTGATTAGTGGGTCAGCCCTCTGTTTTTTGCTAATGGATAATCTGGTCTCAACGGCCTGCTTGCATTTATTCTAACCCACTCCTTTGTCCCCTCCTCCCAATTAAAATCATCTCAGCTCTGCAGTCTTTCTACTTTCTGTCAAACCCAGCCAGCCTTTGCAATCTATAAACCAGGCTGGTGAAAAACATCTCCGGTTACACATGTAACCTCGGTTCCCTGAGATAAAGAGAATGAGACATTGCGAGAATCACTATGCGAGAATCACTATTCCTTCCGATGACTTGGTTGAAGCCATTGTACGATAATGCCAATCCTAAAATTGGCAATGCTGTTTTAGCCCTGTCCCTTTATGCGTGCAGTTGGCCTATTTAAGTGGGTGTGCGAACACCATTTCTTCAGAATTTTCTGACTGAGGGACAGAAGTACCTCCGAAGTAGTAGTGTGGCTAGATTTCTCAATTTCTCATTCCTTTTAGATTTAGTTCACTTGACATTGTGAGAATTGCTATGGGGAACCGAGTCCCATCACACTGCATTTTGTGATGTCATGAAATGAATAGGAACTCGCAAGGCCTACAGAATGGTAACTTATTAAAGACACATCTTCAATTGTATGAATTAATGAATAACCCCATATGGTGAAAACCATATGGGTTAATCTCAGCCTGGGAATCTATATGAACAATATAAATACACACAATCTTAATTTAACCCTATTTAACTAAACATATTCCTTATTGGAAGTGCTTGTGGGGTTTAAGTGCCTCGCTCCCTTGAGGAACTGAAAAAAAGAACATGTCTGCCCATGGAGGAGCCAGCCTGCAGGGTGTGGTATGCCGACATAGTTGCTACCTAAGTGTTGATGTGGTGAGATCCGCGTCCAGCCGCTCTTGGAGTAATGCAAGTATCGCAGTTTACTGAGTCTTCTCCATGTGAACACCACACATTTGTAAACACACACCGCTTAGGGCATAGAGGCAACTTGTGGACAGCTCTGTAGCTTGCAAAATGACATTCACCCCGGCGAGGCACAGCATTTATGCAAGCCATCTCTGTCATGATGTCCGATCGAATCAGAATGTGGTGATTTGCTACCTTGGAATGCAAAGCCTCAGGGCTAAAGGACATCTAGTATTATAGATGACTGAAGTGCTTGTTGCCGAAGGCTGGGCACCCGCCTCACATTGCGCTTCAGCCTGTGCTGAATGCATTCCAGACAACCTGACCTAGCATGATGCTGTTAAAAGGTTGGAGCTGTCCAAGGTGCTAGAGCAGCCAGACAGCGGCGAGTTATGCCAATGCGCATGCGCCCCTGGCACCAGGCATGCCACCAGAGTTGGAGAGGTCTGATGTTAAAGACCTAACGATTGCGGATGACTTTTGCCCAGTTTGACATTGCCATTTGTACAGCCTGGGCCTCAAGAGTAATAAATTCCCGTGCTTGCACAACAGAGCCTCTGATCAGGCTAATTGGCTGTAGGACTTTGTGCACGCCGCAGTTCGGAACAATCTCTATCGTGTTCTCTGCAAGGAGATTGTGACCAACCTTTATTAAAACATAACATAGAGTTCTTCACCAGGCGCTGATCTGAAATAGAGCGGTGAGACATCAGACTGAGTCACCAGTGACATTTTGTGACCTGCAGCGCCGTCTTGAGGCAGTCACGAAAATTTGTGTCACGTCTATGACTCTGTCATGGCACGTATCAGCTTGAGTCGACGATTTTGATCCACGGTCCTCTGACACTAAGGTCAACACTTAATGAGGCGAGTTAATACGCAAGCCGGATCTCCAGGAAGAATGGCGCTGCCCTTTGAGACACAGTCTTTTGATGGTAGCCGGACTGCAGGATCACTCATCCAGGCGATATTTTTCCAGCTCAGCTGGAAGGGACCCCTGTAAAACAAGCTCCTCAACCACCCGCGAGGGGGTGCGAATCAGCTCTTATCAGTGGCATGTGCATGCTCCTAACCCTCACTGGGGGAAGGGACAGCGCCATTCTCATGTTCATCTGACAGTGGAACACTTGCGGAAGGACATCTTGAAAAAGACGCGTTGCACACAAGCGGCTCTTTATGCGATACATCAACATAATGCATATATATGAAAAGGATGCAATATCTCCTGCTGGAACACTGCGGGAAGTGGGGGTGTCTCACTGAAGCTCTGCATTGTTCAACAGTGAGCGTCTGAAGCGAAGAACTTGTTCACCAAGAAATGTCTTCGGCGGCGAGGCGGAGAGAATCTTCGCCGGAACACTGCAGGGGAGGGTGAGTCTTTTCACTGCATGCGCTGAGTGGTACAGGCAATGAGTTGTCCTGTCCACATTTGCAGAGAAGGTCCCGTCCGCTGAAGTAGTGTATCTCGATGGCAAACCAAGGAGGGCTTTCAAGACAAGAGATGGTTTCGCTGTCTTGAAGGAAGAAAGTTCTGAAGAAATGGTGGTCACTCACCGCTTATATAGGCCAAATGCATGCCTAAAGGGGCGGTGCTCAAACACCATTGCCAATCTCAGGATTGCCGTTATTGTAAATGGGCTTCAACTAAGTCATCAGAAGGAATTCCCCATAGTGATTCTCGCAATGTTGAGTGAACTGTATCGAAAGGGAACCCATTGTGTATGTAGTCAAGACAGGGAAAGCTGGCTAATGATAACTGGCTGTGCAGACAATGGAGGCAGGAACAAAATCAATGGACACTCATTCAGCATGTCGATAAATACTTAACTAAACTTTATTAAGTGGCTGAAATGGTATCAGATTCTTCAATTTTGAAAGAAAAATTAAGTTACATGGAACTAACTAGCTCTCAGTATACTTTTACTGTGTCTTTGATTTGTTGTTGATATTGCACATTCAGTCTGTATTGATTTTCTTGCAGGTGGTGTCACTTTCTTTGTGGCCTTATATGATTATGAAGCCAGGACATCAGATGATCTCTCCTTCAAGAAAGGCGACAGATTTCAGATCATCAACAACACGTGAGTTCCTCACTTCTGCTTGTACGCTCGCATTCACCCTGGGGCAGAACAGGTTGAGTGTGTCATGCTGTGGTAAAGTAGATGATCCAGCCACAAGAATTGATTGTGCTGGATAAATGATGTGTGTTTTTTTTTTTTTCTTTGTTTTTTAATCCATCATTTTATTCTAAACTCATAGAGGGTGAAATCTGTCTGGTTAATGCATTTCCATAATGGGCCATCTGTACAACCACCAGCCAGGTTTAGCTTTCAGTAATAGCACACAGCTCAATTTCTGCTCTTGTCTGAGTGTGCAGTGCAGGTTTGAGACTTATTGAAAATTAACCAGGGCTCAGGACAAAATATGTCCCATGAAATCCAAAATGTGGTGGCAAAATTCCCTCTGTAACATTTATTTGTAACATCTGATTTGTTTCTTAATATTCAATTCTAGTCATAGCTAAATACAGATAATCACATAATTTATGAGTTTCAAATTAAGAATTTATGTTCTTTAACAGACTAAATTGAGGTCAAAGACAAAAGGATGAAAAGCGGTATATTTAAACACCCAGCATACCCTAATACATGTTAAAAATGCCCCTGAAAATCAAATCCATGGAGCAGATATGATCTATTAAGGCCCCTGCACACCTACAAAATCGAAGAACGAAACTTCTTACCGGCTGCTAAACACCTTCTTACTGCCATTGGTCCACATCATTGGTTGGTGTGTCCTGGAGCTCCACCTACTTTGAGGCCGACAACTAATTCCCATTCAGTCAGTTATGATAAGCCAACATGAACACACTGGCGTGCATAGCTGGTGCAAATTTACCTACATCTGTATGTTCGTTCACATGAAGACATTTTTCCAGACTATCTCATGCAATTTTTGTTTTTGTTTGTTAGTCTACAAATGGAATCAAATCAATTCAAAAACACTTAAATGCCTATCACTCTGTTGTTTGATATGCTGCTTTGCTCATGTGCCATCTGTAGCCAAAAGCCTTTAACACATGTGCCAGAAAAGTAGGATATGCCTCTTATCATTATTCTTTTTTCTGTATTCTGCCCTCTTTTATACACCAATCTTTGAAATTAGTGTCAAAGTCATCATAAATTACAAAAACGGAGTGTAATCGGTTCATATTCAGGCAACGTATAGCATGTTAGCGCATTTTCACCATGAATTCAGAATATAAACAAGACAAATTACACATTTTCTACTGCCTATATTACTTTAAATCATCACAGAGTCATCTTTTTCTGATCTCATGTGCATTCTACTCATAGAAAGAGGCATAAAGTCACTGATAACACATTATAATGTCACAATTAAGGTTTTATATGTACAGGTGCTGGTCATATAATTAGAATATCATCAAAAAGTTGATTTATTTCAGTAATTCCATTCAAAAAGTGAAACTTGTATAATGTATCCATTCATTCCACACATACTGATATATTTCAAGTGTTTATTCCTTTTAATTTTGATGATTATAACTGACAACTAATGAAAACCCCAAAATCAGTATCTCAGAAAATTAGAAAATTGTGAAAAGGTTCAATATTGAAGACACCTGGTGCCACACTCTAATCAGCTAATTAACTCAAAACACCTGCAAAGTCCTTTAAATGGTCTCTCAGTCTAGTTCTGTAGGCTACACAATCATGGGGAAGACTGCTGACTTGACAGCTGTCCAAAAGACGACCATTGACATCTTGCACAAGGAGGGCAAGACACAAAAGGTCATTGCTAAAGAGGCTGGCTGTTCACAGAGCTCTGTATCCAAGCACATGAATAGAGAGGCGAAGGGAAGAAAAAGATGTGGTAGAAAAAAAGTGTACAAGCAATAGGGATAACCGCACCCTGGAGAGGATTGTGAAACAAAACCCATTCAAAAATGTGGGGGAGATTCACAAAGAGTGGACTGCAGCTGGAGTCAGTGCTTCAAGAACCACCACGCACAGACGTATGCAAAACATGGGTTTCAGCTGTCGCATTCCTTGTGTCAAGCCACTCTTGAACAAGACACAGTGTCAGAAGCATCTCGCCTGGGCTAAAGACAAAAAGGACTGGACTGCTGCTGAGTGGTCCAAAGTTATGTTCTCTGATGAAAGTAAATTTTGCATTTCCTTTGGAAATCAAGGTCCCAGAGTCTGGAGGAAGAGAGGAGAGGCACAGAATCCACGTTGCTTGAAGTCCAGTGTAAAGTTTCCACAGTCAGTGATGGTTTGGGGTGCCATGTCATCTGCTGGTGTTGGTCCACTGTGTTTTCTGAGGTCCAAGGTCAACGCAGCCGTCTACCAGGAAGTTTTAGAGCACTTCATGCTTCCTGCTGCTGACCAATTTTATGGAGATGCAGATTTCATTTTCCAACAGGACTTGGCACCTGCACACAGTGCCAAAGCTACCAGTACCTGGTTTAAGGACCATGGTATCCCTGTTCTTAATTGGCCAGAAAACTCGCCTGACCTTAACCTTATAGAAAATCTATGGGGTATTGTGAAGAGGAAGATGCGATACACCAGACCCAACAATGCAGAAGAGCTGAAGGCCACTATCAGAGCAACCTGGGCTCTCATAACACCTGAGCAGTGCCACAGACTGATCGACTCCATGCCACGCCGCATTGCTGCAGTAATTCAGGCAAAAGGAGCCCCAACTAAGTATTGAGTGCTGTACATGCTCATACTTTTCATGTTCATACTTTTCAGTTGGCCAACATTTCTAAAAATCCTTTTTTTGTATTGGTCTTAAGAAATATTCTAATTTTCGGAGATACTACTTTCATTAGTTGTCAGTTTTAATCATCACAATTAAATGAAATAAACATTTGAAATATATCAGTCTTGTGTGTAATAAATGAATATAATATCCAAGTTTCACTTTTTGAATGGAATTACTGAAATAAATCAACTTTTTGATGATATTCTAATTATATGACCAGCACCTGTAGTCTTGTGCGTCCTCATTTTTGCATGCTCTCTAAACGACTCCCCCAGCAGTGTGGCAGTTGTCAATGTTCGCAAACAGTACATAGTTTCTGGAGTGCTTCCAACTTCTCCATGAGTGTGCTGGAGCCTTTAATGGAGAATGGGCAGTTAACCCAAAATTGTGTCCTCATTTGCTCTCCCTAATGTTGTTCCAAACCTGCATGACTTCTTCAGTAATTCAAGAAAGGTGATGTTAGGCAGAGTGTTAGTCTCAGTCACCATTCAATTACATTGTATGCAAAATATGCAGTGAAAGGGAATGTTATGTTAACATTCTGCTTAACAACATCTTTTGTTCTACTAGAAATGTCATTAAGGGGTTTAAAATAAGATGACGGTGAGTAAATGATGACACAATTTGCATGTTTTTGAATGAACTATCCCTTAAATTTCTAAGACCACTCACAACCTTGACATTTTAATCGCAAATACCTCCATTTCCTTAACCTCCCTGCATTTTTACTTGGTTGATAACTCAGCTGGCAGAGACTTGTTGCTAAATTGTTTTCAGTTTGCAGTGAAGGACATGAAACCTGATAGTAAAGCAAGTTGTATCTATTCTTCACCTACAGAGAAGGAGACTGGTGGGAGGCTCGATCCATCAACACCGGGCATAAGGGCTACATTCCCAGCAATTACGTGGCCCCTGCCGACTCCATCCAAGCAGAAGAGTAAGTAACTTTTCTCTTCCTGTGCTTATCCAATCATCTCATCCCTTCGCATCGTAATTAAAAGCGCATGATGGTCAGTCACACATACAGTACGCCCAGAGCCCTGGTGCTGACACACACCAACAAATACATGACTGAAAGACATGACTTATTCGCTTTCTGTCTCAATTTCAGTGTTGCTCTCTCAACCACATAATTTCTCTCACTCACTCCCTTCTCTCTTTTTCATTCTTTTTTACTTCCTGGTTCTCTGAACAAACTTTGCTTTTATTCTTCATGCTGCGGACACTCATAAATATACTCAAAGTCCAGCCCTTGTTGCTGATAAATGCAAGACCAGTCCTGCAGAAAGCTTGTGACTGTGCCAGTGCTCAGTGCCATTACACAAGCACTTTATGAAACATTCAAAAAGGAACATCATGAAGGAACTAAATCCAGAGTTTCAGAAGAAAAAAACACAAGATTTTAAAATGAAAAAACATAGACTTCAAAACAGGTCGTTTTTCAGACCTCACACTGAAAAAAATATTTGCCATCATGTTCTACTTTTGTGTAGTTTATTTGCATCAGTATAAATGCCTTTTATATTTTCCATAACATTCAGTACTCCACTTTAGCATTACTGGGCAGTTGATTTACTGTAATTTGCCTCACAGATGGTACTTTGGGAAAATGGGTCGTAAAGATGCCGAGCGATTGCTGCTGGTTCCTGGTAACCAGCGAGGCACTTTCTTGGTCAGAGAAAGCGAGACCACTAAAGGTAAGGGAATCGCTGTCTGTCTTAAAACATGTTCAGCTCTGGACTTTTTCTGGCCTACACCTGGTAACCAAGGACAAACTGAAGCATACATTTTTTTCAGTGCCTCTTGAATGTGTTTCTGTATGAACATCCATTCCTTCCTCTTATCCTGGCAGGGGCGTACTCTCTCTCAATACGGGACTGGGATGAGATGAAAGGAGACAATGTGAAACACTACAAAATACGAAAGCTTGACAACGGGGGCTATTATATCACCACTAGAGCACAGTTTGAGACTCTACAGAAACTGGTGAAGCATTACACTGGTAAGCACATTCAACTGGGTCAAGATTTTGAGTCCTACTAAAAATATAATCAATTTGATTTATATTCAGGGTTCCCACAGCAAGGGAAAACTTGGAATTTTTTTTCTATAGTATTTTTTTTTACAATACAAATTGTTTCAAAGAAGTATATCAGGG
The DNA here is from genome assembly GCA_032164185.1 of Moxostoma hubbsi. NCBI lineage: Eukaryota > Metazoa > Chordata > Actinopteri > Cypriniformes > Catostomidae > Moxostoma > Moxostoma hubbsi. The sequence continues at coordinate 30,230,905 of JAVLUX010000009.1, forward strand.
AAATATCAGGGCGTGTGTCTGTTTGTCTGTCTTGCATACATAAATGTGTTCATCAACATAGAGGGTTTTTGGTTTCAGGCAAGGCTGAATACCACACATGTGGAGATGGCAGGGTGGTGATTTGAAGCTTAGAGGGCTTTCTGTGACTAGCTCTAACAGGTGCCTGACATCTGCTGTGAGAAACGCCTCCCTGGTCACCCAGAATGCCAGTTAATGTTGGCTTAGTTTCCACAGGAGAATGTCTAAGAAGGGTTTTAAAATCCATATCTTTGATCTTATGAGAAGTTACATGACTGTCCAGCCACACTGTTGTTGTAGATTATGTCAGTCCCCACAAAGCAAAACATTCAGATTCTTCTAATTGTGCTCATTGAAAGCCATCAGCCCAGTGCAACATTTATCTCAATGGTAGAGCTGCACAATTATTCAAAACAAATAATCAAGATTACAATTACAGCTGTTGCAATTAACTAATCATGAAAAGTGTCAATTACATCATTCATTTTAGATCTATTCCTGTTGCCTCAAGATTTTCTATGTACAATTTGTTTTACACGAACGCAATAGACAATCAGAAAAACTGTTTAAATTAGTCTATTAGCGTAAAAGAAACAACAACCTAGCAATCTAGTATTGTTGTGTTGCACACGTTCTGTGTATAATTTATTAAAAATGTTTAGGTTTTTATGCAATAAAACAATTCAGGAACAATTCCCAGCTTGTTTAGGTTGTGTAGCCTACATAAAGAATATGGCATGCAGTTTCCCCACAAAAACTATTTTAATTTAAATGAATATTTGCAATTACAATATCAAGCAAAATAATCGTCAATTATGATTTTCGTCATAATCGCTCAGCCCTACTCATTGATTAAACTCTCAAAGTATGATTACACACTTTGTTTAGGGTTCCCAAGGCAATCGGGGTATCTGCGGGTCCTTACAATGTCATGAATTTACTTTTTAAAATTTTAAGTCTTAAATTACAAGAAGTCTTAAATTTCATTTGCTGAGGTCTTAAATTTGGGGGCGTGAATAAAGGAGACCCTTAAAACAGCAGAATCTGCGCGAGTCAAAATCATCTCTCTCTTTCTCTCTCATGCATGCGTCATTTAGCAGCTGACGATTGAGTTTAATGTGAGCGTGTGCAGGGAAGCGCATTTTTACTGAACTTACGAAGTTACACATGTATAAACCTTCATAAACCCGTTAATATGAAATGCAAATGGTGTTATTTTGTGTCTCTAACACTATCGCTCTTGCTTATAATTGACTAAGTGATCAATGTTACAATTTGCAAGCACAAGGTTTTTTTTGACGCCTTTCAAATCATTGTGCTTCCTTATTTTACTCTACCTTTGACAATAATTGTAAAGTTAACAGAACTACTCAGCTGCATAGTTACAACTATTATATCTCTCATCTCCATCTTGCTAGGTCTAGGGCTGCCAACACAATTGACACTGCTCTCACGCCACACGTCTCTTTTCTCAAAGAAAAAAGCAGGACACTGAATGCGCACAGACAGACAAGACAGAGCAGCCTGCATGATGCTGCGAGTTATTCAGATCAATCGGGGAAAGCAGCTGCACAGCATCACTCCCTCTCCTTCTCTTTCATAATGATTAATCTGTTAACATTTCATTTTCTGTATGACTTTCTTATTTCAGTGGATATCAAAAGGAGATATTAGGGAGTTTCAGTCACCTTTCACTTACATTGAATGAAAAACAAGATACAGTGAATTGAGACTGAGACTAAATGTTTTGCTTGACATCTTTTTTGTTCCATGGCAGAGAAAAACTCAGACAGACTCATGGGTGAGCAGTGATTAAATGAACTGCCCTTTAACTACCTGTTAAAGTATTTGTTAAAGGTATCTGCCAAGAAATTTTATTTTATTTTTTTCAGCACATGCTAAAATTTAGTCATAGTAGTGGTATCTTTGATTGTTAATGACAATGAAAACAAGGCTGTGTGGGATAGACATACAGTCTCTTCGATGAGATGTACTACATAAGAAGAGTTTTTGGATCGTTCTGTGTACAAAACATTGAAAAAATATATTTTTCAAGGACACTCAGTAGACAAAAAACTCCAGACAACATGAGTTGTGGAAAATCAGATGGGATATTGAAGCTTTTTACAGATTTACACCGTGCATGCAATTGAAGAAATTGTAAATCTATCCCTCACAGCCTCGTTTCCATTCCTATTAAAAATCAAACATGGCGCTACTGTGAAGAAGGTCTATAGACCAATCCTCTTATTTACAAAAATATCAGCGCATGTACAGTAAGTGGTGGCAGAAAGCCAGATGATTGTTGTGTTAGATTTGACAGATTAGAGGATTAAATGAAAGTATGACACAAAACCATTAATAAAAACAAATACAATTACAAATACAAAAGTTGTAAGTCAAAATGATCCCCTCAGTCCAGTTAGCTCTGTTTGATGGCTTGAAGCCACAGCAGTCAACTAGAGGCCTCGGAATAATTTTTCAACAACATAATCTGATAAAAGTGTACTTTTTACGCATGGTTTTTGGCACCACTTCCGTGTTTGACATAAGCGGTGACGTTGCCAAAGCACTGGTCTAATGCGTCATGTCTTGCTAGAAAGCAAGTGACTAAAGAGAAGGGTCACAATATAGGAAACATACTTTAGGCTACATGCATTCATAATGAATTCATTTAGAGTTTTAATGTTGTATTAACACATAAATGCAAAATAAAATGCCATGAAAAACCTGTAAATATCAGGTAGTTTTAAAATTGTGTGTTCTCTGCATTGAACAGTCATGTAAATAAAAGTAATTGACATTTTGGGTAGCACTTTACAATAAGGTTCAATTTTTTAACATTAGTTAACATAAATTAACAATGAACAATACTTTTACAACATTTATTAATATTGGTTAATTTTTCATATAGTAATACATTTTGAAAATCTAATTTTTTAGATTTTCATAGTCAATGCACTAACATGAACTAACAATGAACAATTTTATTTTTTATTAACTAACATTAACAAAGATTAGTAAATACAATAAAAAAGTTGCTCATTGTTAGTTCATGATAAAATAAAGCTGAAGTATGTTCATATCCCAGCTTAATATGCAGAGACAAATATCAGTAAGCCACACATACATTAATTTTTTCAAAAACTGTAAACTGTAATCTTTCTGTTATGCTCTGAAATTTGCTCTGTTGTTTTGAGTGATCCGCTTGGACCTGCCTCAAAAACGTTAATTAACCAATAGCATGAGTTGGGGAGTGACTATCTCTTTGATTGACCAACGAAAGACGGGGCTGTGTTCAGAAAGCTGTTTTGAAAAAAATTGTTTATTGCGCTAGTGTCGCAGGAATTACATACTTCAGCTTTTATGATTGGAATCTTGTTGTGAAGTGTTACCGACATTTCTTATAATCAACAGGTTTGTTTCATTATGCTCAGCTCTAAAACAGTACATCAACTGTATATTGTTTTTGTAGAACTTTTCTGATTAAAACATGCTCTCAAGCCATAGTGGTATCTGATTTGTGAGCAAATCATTCTCTTGAGCCAGTTCTTTCCAATTAATCATTTCAACCAGTTCATAAATCTGAAATATTCAGTAGCCAATTGGATTGAATAAAATATATCTTTTTTTTTTATTATTATTCCTTATCCAATAATTACAAGTGAATGGGTAAGTCATGGATAATTCACTGACATTTTGGGAGCCCTGTTCTATCCTGTTCTGATTAAAGTATTTAATAGTGAGATGTTTATAACAGCCTGCCCACTTGTTTTAAAAGATTCTGTGAAAGTAACATCAAACATTTGATGTAATAGTAACATCCATTCTGTTCAGATCCATCTTATCTGATATATGTCAAGCCTTAATGAAAGGCCATCAGTCATTGTCTCGCTCTCTCTGGGTTACCCTGTTCTTAAAGATTTTAATCAATTTGTTGAAAGGCAGTGATTAATGGGTTTTACAGTAGGATAAGTGATGAATTAATGACTTTTGCCTGCACTTTGGTCATTCCGTTGTCCTGTTATTTTATGGTCCTCATTGTTTAAAATGGGGGACCATAAACACCTTATTTAACTTCTACAGCTGTTCTCTCACTCTCTATGGCATCATTCTCTCTGACATCAGTCTTATATGCATCTGTGTTTGTATGTGTAGAGCATGCAGATGGGCTGTGCTACAGACTGACTGCGGTGTGTCCGACAGTGAAGCCACAGACTCAGGGTCTGGCTAAAGATGCATGGGAGATCCCAAGAGAATCACTGCGTCTGGAGCTCAAACTGGGTCAGGGCTGCTTCGGCGAAGTCTGGATGGGTAAGACAGACTTGTACAGAATACACAAAACTCAAACTAATGGCCAGTGGTACAAATAGGCCACATAACCAGTTAGCTATAAGGCTAACAGGCCTGATTGGCACGCCAAACATGTGCAGTGGCCCCAAAAGTATTTGGACTTAGAATGTCTGAATGTCGTGCATTAGATATTAAAATACCATATCAAGTGGCATCTGCAAAGAAATTATGATACATTTTTATCAAAACCAGCTTTGCTTTTCTTTTACTTTTAAACATCTGGCCTCGGATAATTTTTTGTGGATGTATGAAGTCAGTTCCTCACAAGTTTACACAAGAGCCCTTGCAGAGTAACCACAGATGTAGTTCCTCACATTAAATGTGGACATTTTCCACTAAATTTGACAACCATAAAGGGTCCAATTACTTTGTAGTAAACAGAAAATTGTTATTTCATTTTGAAAACTTGGAATTGTTGAATGTGAAATGTTTGCATATGTGTAACTTGTGCTATCTTTAAAAAATAAATGCTACTTGGTTTGATATTTTGTTGTCTAATGCAATAATATTTCATACATTTCTATGGGGCTTAAGTGTCCAGATACTTTTTGAGGCCAATGTACTTCAATACTGTTATGTGAGCACATAATAATAGCACATATACTTGGAATTTCAGATGCATGTCTGTTGTTCGAATGTGCTGTAGTTTGAAGTGAAATGTCATTTCACTGGAGAGAGGTGTGAGCATGGGTTATTAAGGACTGGTTTCTTTTCTCACTGCTTTCAAACCTCAGCCTGGTGCAAGCTCCAGCATGCCACATCATATAGCACAATCTGAGGAATTGCACTCATTATGTTTGTGCATGTGTTCCAATATGCAAAATAGGCTGCACATAACTGATTTGTAATGAGCTGGCAAAATATGCCAACCACTTAATCAGGTTTTTCTCAATACTGTCTACCTTGGACTTGCAAAGCAACATTCTTCACCTGTTTTGTAAGAAAATACAGGGGCCTGTTGTGTTGTAGTAGTATTATTATTATTATTATTATTATTATAATAAAATGTTTTCAGTGTTTTCTCATTTCTTACAATGATGAGAATTTTTTTACATGATGTTCCACATGATTTTTTCTGATTATGATGCTTGTTTCCTTTATCAAACAGGAGTATTATAGTATATTATTACTTTTTATTATTATATAAAAGCTAATTCAGGTGTAGCTTGGCACCTCTGTTTCCAAAACAACCATACTGCTTTTGTGTGCAGTCATACACAGAAGCAAATGTTTTTGTCCCATAAATCTATTTTTAACCACCTCGATCCCTCGATTTCCATCGCAACAATGTGTTTGTCACTACCGATTTCTCTATTCCGCTATTCTGGTAATTATTTTTGATGAAATAATATTTAGGCTTAATATTTTGATTATTTATTTATTTTATTATTTTTTTTGTTTGTTTTGCTTTAAATTTCATTTGAAAATCTAAGAATCAATACTTCTATTACTTATTTGGAGCTGCTTTTTCTGGATTATTAACCCCGATTACAATTCTTTGTTTTTGAAATAAGAAATCTATTTTTTTCTTTGGGAATTAATTAAAAAAAATATATATATTATATTATATTTCAACATGTTATATTTATTGACAGGCTAATGTTGTTTAAAATCTCAGGGGGTACTTGAAAGTAAATAATTTAATTTATAGGGTTTCAGCTGACAAAAAATAAAAATAGTTTTATTGGAAACGGTAATTGTGAAATAGGATTGTTTTCATTTTAGAAAACAAATGTTCTGGATATAAAAGAAAGCTTAAAGTCTGAAAGCACTGGAGGCTTTCAAATTCTAATCCTTTGAAAAGAACTGGTTAATTTAACATACTGTATTAAAAAAAAAATTTTTGCTTTCTTTCTGCACCTCTCATTTGTTCTTTCTATTTTTTCTTTTGTTTCTAGGAACATGGAATGGCACAACTAAAGTAGCTATAAAGACTCTAAAGCCTGGTACCATGTCTCCTGAAGCCTTCCTGCAAGAGGCCCAAATCATGAAGAAGCTTCGGCATGACAAGCTGGTGCCCCTGTATGCCGTTGTGTCTGAGGAGCCAATTTACATTGTCACAGAGTACATGGGCAAAGGTAAATCGTACCTAGTCTTGTTCTTTGCTATTTATTTACAAATAAGCTTCAGACAGTTCAAGGTATTTTGTATTACATTTTCTATAATATGTTTCCCAGGGCTGCTTGGCATGAGGCAAAATTCATGTCAGTAACGTGTGTTGCACAGTACATGTAGATATTTCCATAATCCAAGATGACGTGGCCATGACCAGTGAAGCGTACATGAGACTTAATTACTGCTCACAGTTGATTCCAATGGAGTTTGACATTACCACATGTTGCTAAGCCTATGCTTATAAGCACAAAATAAAACATAGCGCACAAACAAATGCTGTATGAAACAATCACATGGACTCCTGTGGTCCTGACAAAAGGCAAAAAAATAATTTATATATATATATATATATATATATATATATATATATATATATATATATATATATATATATATATATATATATATATACACACACATACATACACACACACACACACACACACACACACAGTTGATGAAGTTTACGTTTCATATTAACAAACTATAGTTTTGGCAAGTCGCTTAGGACATCTACTTTGTGCATCTAATTGTTCCAGACAGATTGTTTCACTTTTAATTGACTATATCACACACAATTCCAGTTGGTCAAGTTAACTGTGCCTTTAAGCAGCTTGGAAAATTCCAGAAAATTATGTCAAGCCTTTAGACAATTAGCCATTTAGCTTCTGATAGGCTAATTGGAGGTGTACTTGTGGATGTATTTTAAGGCCTATCTTCAAACTCGGTGCCTCTTTGCTTGACATCATGGAAAATCAAAAGAAATCATCCAATTCCACAGAAAAAAATTGTGGACCTTCACAAGTCAGGTTTATCCTTGGGAACAATTTCCAAATGCCTGAAGGTACCATGTTCATCTGTACAAACAATAGTATGCAAGTATAAACACCATGGGACGACGCAGCCATCATACTGCTCAGGAAGGAGATGCATTCTGTCTCCTAATGATGAACATAGTTTTTGTGAAAGGTGCAAATCAATCCCAGAACAACAGCAAAGGACCTTGTGAAGATGCTGGAGGAAACAGGTAGACAAGTATCTATATCCACAGTAAAAACGAGTCCTATATCTACATAACATGAAAGGCTGCTCAGCCAGGAAGAAGCCACTGCTCCAAAACCGCCATAAAAAAAGCCAGATTACAGTTTTCAAGTGCACATGGGGACGAAGATTTGGAGAAATGTCCTCTGGTCTGATGAAACAAAAATGTTACTGTTTGGCCATTATGAGCATTGTTATGTTAGGAGGAAAAAGGGAGAGGCTTGCAAGCCAAAGAACATCATCCCAACCATGAAGCATAGTGGTGGCAGCATTATGTTGTGGGGGTGCTTTGCTGCAGGAGGGACTGATGCACTTCATAAAATAGATGGCATCATGAGGAAGGAAAATTATGTGGATATATAGAAGCAACATCTCAAGAAATCAGCAAGGAAGTAAAAGCTCGGTCACAAATGGGTCTTACAAATGGACAATGACCCCAAGCATACCTACAAAGTTGTGGCAAAATGACTTAAGAACAACAAAGTCAAGATATTGGAGTGGCCATCCCAAAGCCAATATGTGGGCAGAACTGAAAAGGCGTGTGCGAGCAAGGAGGCCTACAAACCTGACTCAGTTACTCCAGTTCTGTCTGGAGGAATGGGCCAAAATTATATATATATATATATATATATATATATATATATATATATATATATATATACATACATACATACATACACACACACACACACACACACACACACACACACACACACACACACACACACACACACACGTATATATATATATATATATATATATATATATATATATATATATATACGTGTATATGTGTGTATATATATATATATATATATATATATATATATATATATATATATATATATATATATATACGTGTGTGTGTGTGTGTGTGTGTGTATGTATGTATATATATATATATATATATATATGTATGTATATATATATATATATATATATATATATATATATATATATATATATATATATATATATATACGTGTATATGTGTGTATATATATATATATATATATATATATATATATACGTGTATATGTGTGTGTATATATATATATATATATATATATATATATATATATATATATATATATATATATATATATATATATATACGTGTGTGTGTGTGTGTGTGTGTATGTATGTATATATATATATATATATATATATATGTATGTATATATATATATATATATATATATATATATACGTGTATATGTATACGTGTGTGTGTGTGTGTATATATACAGGTGCTGGTCATATAATTAGAATATCATCAAAAAGTTGATTTATTTCAGTAATTCTATTCAAAAAGTGAAACTTGGATATTATATTCATTCATTACACACAGACTGATATATGACAAATGTTTATTTCATTTAATTTTGATGATTATAACTGACAACTAATGAAAACCCCAAAATCAGTATCTCAGAAAATTAGAATATTGTGAAAAGGTTCAATATTGAAGACACCTGGTGCCACATTCTAATCAGCTAATTAACTCAAAACACCTGCAAAGGCCTTTAAATGGTCTCTCAGTCTAGTTCTGTAGGCTACACAATCATGGGGAAGACTGCTGACTTGACAGCTGTCCAAAAGACGACCATTGACATCTTGCACAAGGAGGGCAAGACACAAAAGTTCATTGCTGTTCACAGAGCTCTGTGTCCAAGCACATTAATAGAGAGGCGAAGGGAAGAAAAAGATGTGGTAGAAAAAAGTGTACAAGCAATAGGGATAACTGCACCCTGGAGAGGATTGTGAAACAAAACCCATTCAAAAATGTGTAATAATTATTTTTTTTAAATAATTTAATTTATAGGGTTTCAGCTGACAAAAAATATTGGAAACCTCAGTTTATAGAAAAAAACATTTCACTGTCACCCATGTTGGTAATGTTGAATAAATAAAAAACTACATCTTTATTCTCTGCACCACTGTGTTTCAGGGAGTTTGCTGGACTTCTTAAAGGAAGGTGAGGGCAAATACCTCAAGCTGCCCCAGCTGGTGGACATGGCTGCCCAGGTGAGAGAGAAGCCCCACTATCAATGACCCCAAGGTTATGCCAGCCAGCTCTGTTTTCCTCTGCCGCATTTAGTAACACACAGCTGGCCAATCTTTAGAAGCATGTCATGGAGAACCTGCACGAGCCGGCTTCTCCTCGAGTGGCAGGGTTTAACTTTCAACCTCCATCTGGCTGCCATATTTATTTAATATCTGATTTGATATCCTGCTGCCCGTGTGTTTCTCTCAGGCACTATGATCCTCATTTCCCGCCTAATGCCTGGAGCGCTTAACCGCCGCTCCTGTGGGGCCACTTCACTTTAATGTGTCTACTCAATTCTGCTCTGTTCACTTAAAATGCTTGTGCTTGCTCTCTCATGTTCCTCCCTCCTCTTGCGCTGTCTCCCTCTCCTCCCCAGACTCCCATCACTGCCGCATTGCTTGGCTGAAGCTTCAATCTCCCTCTCACATCCCGAGCCTCTAAGGGAACGTATTGAATGCAAAAAGCATTTGGACAGTTTTTCAAGCTGATATACACTGCCTGGCCAAAAAAAAAAAAAGTCACCATTTGGATTTAAATAAGCAGATACTTAAGACCCTATGATTTGGATAATTATTGGAGTGATTAATATGTTTCAGCTGGCAACAATTCTTTTAACCCTAACTGATGCAGTGTATAGCTTAATTTCTTAAACAACCATGTCGGAAAACGTATCCTGTGGTTGTGGAAAATATATTACTGTGTTTCAGAAGGGGCAAATTATTGGCCTGCATCAAGCAAAGAAAACAACTAAGGAGATTGCTGAAATCACTGGAATTGTGTTAAGAACTGTCCAATGGGTTATTAAAACCTGGAAGGATAGTGGAAGAATGTGGTCTTAAAAACCTTTATTGATTGTGATCGGAGATCACTAAATCACTTGAAGTTAAATTGTAAAAAATCAACAGTAGAACTCATGGCCATGTTTAATAGTGAAAGTAAAAGCATTTCCACATGCACAATGCAACAAAAAATTACAGGATTAAAAAATTAAGTCTGCTGAATACCTGAATGTACTGAAGGACTAGGTTATCCCATTAATTGATTTTTTTCTTCCCTGACAGCACAGGCATATTCCAGGATGGCAATGCTAAGATTTATCATGCTCAAATTTTGAAAGAGTGGTTCAGGGAGCATGAGGAATCCTTTTCACACATGAATTGGCCACCACAGAGTCCTGACCTTAATCCCATTGAAAGTTTTTGGGATGTGCTGGAGAAGACTTTACGGAGTCGTTCGACTCTCCCGTCATCAATACAAGATCTCGACCAAAAATTAATGCAACTCTGGATGGAAATAAATGTTGTGATGTTGTGTAAGGTTGTTGAAACAATGCCACGATGAATGCGTGCCATAATCAAAGCTAAAGGTGGTCCAACAAAATATTGGAGTATGCAACTTTTTTTTGGGCCAGGCAGTGTATGCTGTTAAAGGGAGAGTTTAGTAATTTACATGCCCTCGTGTCGTTCCAAACCTGTTTGACTACTTGCTGAACACAAGCTTAAAAAGTAACACGTGTCTGCTTTGTAGATTTTGCCCACTCGAAGCTGCTGAATTCAAATCTTATCAGTGGTTTAACCGTGGGTGTTTAGACCCACTCCATAACTAAAACAAGTCATGTGGTTCCCTTATTATAGCTGCACATGTGCTTCCCTTAACTGTGAACCCATTAATATAGTGTTCCAGTGCTCTAAAATAGAACTTTCATGAATGGATCTGACAGGTTGGCTTTAACAAAGGATGCTTGGAGTTGCTCAAGGCTTGATTTCCTTTCTTGTCTAGATTGCAGATGGCATGGCCTTCATTGAGAGGATGAACTACATCCACAGAGACCTAAGGGCTGCTAACATCCTGGTGGGTGACAATCTGGTCTGCAAGATAGCTGACTTTGGCCTGGCCAGACTAATTGAAGACAACGAATACACTGCTAGACAAGGTGCGTGCAAGGAAATGTGACGTAAACTCTCACTTTCTATAGAGTGCAACAGTGCCTGTTTACTTTTTCAGCTGTCTGGGTTTCGGAAGTATTTTCCCCAAAATTTCAACCATAGACTTTTAATAAAATCCTTCATAAAAGAGTTGTGAGCCATGAACCAAACCAACCAGCTCCGAGATGAATCACAAAAAAAATTGAAAATCGAATGTAAAGACAATGGTACATGCTGTGTTCTTACCGTCATTCACGAGGGCACAAACTACAATCCCATGAAGCATTGTGAATGCTGTCATTGAATAAAGAACTATGGGACTATATAAAACTATTGAATTTAGGTTGTTGATTATAAGTATAGAAACAATATATTTTACATTTATTGCAAAATATCCTGATATGTACAAATATATAAGTAGTTTAATAGTGAAGGGAGACTGACTACATTACATTATTCACAGTGCATCTTGGGAGCATGCGGTCCATCTGAAGGCATGTTTTGCAGGTTTCGTTGGCCACGGTTGTCTGATTGGTGGATTTTTCTCTACTTTGAGTAATGTAGTTGTTAATCATGAATTCTGCTATCAAACATGATTTTTGAACAATATAGTTGAGAGAATAGAAGGATGGCTTCAACGAAAGCATATACTGTCGATGACCAACCTCGTAGCTCACGGTAGGTCTGTTTTATAAGTTATCTTTGAAAATCAATTTGTCTATGGGATACATTAATACAAATTTTACTTCCAGTACCAGACTGTTGCGCTCTTACTCAATCCCTTGTGGTTTTAAAACATAAATTTGAACCCAACCCATTTTTGATTTTTAATTAGAAACAGTTTATTTTTTTACACTGAGACAGCCACAAAATCAAACTTCTTTTATCAGCGTTAAGAGGAAATGGTCATTCACATGCTTGGTGAAATATATAACTTACCATCTTTTGCCTGTAACAATGCTGCTATTAACAACAAAGCCATTGTGCAAAAAAGGCAATCAGCATCTAATCATGCAAAATTACCCCAGTGTCTGAATTCATTATCTCTCAGAATGCACTACGATTATGAAGAATAAGCACATGGTACATGGTACATAAATGGTGGATAATTATTTGTCACCGCAGAAAAGCTTGATAGTGCAAAAGCCTTTGGGCAGTGAAAAATGAGATCTCAGAAACTGCAAACTTATTCTTTGTACTTTCTGAGAATATTTGCAAATGTTTCTCTGATCATCTTTGTTTAATTATGTGTAGCAGGGCTCTATGATTGTACCCTAAAAAAACGTTTCACATAATCACTGATTGGGTTCACAGTTCTCTGTGCAACAGTCTATCTGCTCAGCCCCTCGGTCTATCCACATTTTTCTTCTCTCTCTTTCTGTTGATTAATGGCCAATGTCGGATGGACAGGCTATCTGAAATATCAGTTTTGATTAGCTGATATTGTTTATTTGCATCTGGCCCTCAGTGCACTCCCTCTCGAGTGCACCTAGCAGGTTAAATCCGAGTTACTTTACTGACTGCACTATAAGTGCATTATTGTGCTTCCTGATTACAGTGTAGCTAATCACCCAATCCAAGAACAGTAAACCATTATTATGAACACTTGGCATGAGGAATTATATGAAACTTTGAAAAAGGTTTGAATTCTGCCTGTGTCGTGTATAGACACATTTCTCCATCATTTCTTGTCCTCTCTAATTTCAATATCAATTATATGGCAAAAGACCAAACATAATACCATTAAATTTGGTACCTCTCAAATCCAGTGAATTAAGTAATGTCATCGACAGGGATATTTAAAAATGCTGACAAATGCTTTGCTTTAGTAATAGCCATTGACTCCACTGCAGTAATTTAGAGGCTGTGTAACAGTGCCATTGTTCCTTTAGGAGCCAAGTTTCCCATTAAGTGGACTGCACCAGAGGCAGCTTTGTATGGCCGATTCACCATCAAATCTGATGTCTGGTCATTCGGTATTCTGCTGACTGAGCTGGTTACTAAGGGCAGAGTGCCATATCCAGGTGAGAAGAGAAACATAACTCATTAAATACAAATTCTGTCCCAGATTCATGTTATTTATCATTTATATAGCCTTGTGTAGATTTTCACATACTCTTTCTTATTTTTCAGAATCAGAATTGCATTATAATTTACCTGCATGTACCTTCAGTAAATTAAAATGCCATATCTATTGAAAGCAATAAGTAAGCCAAAAATTAAAGTTGTTTCATTATTTACTCGCCTTCAATTTCGTTCCAACAATGTATATGCTGTTATTTTTCTTCTGGTACTCAAAACAAGAATGTTGTTTTGTAGATACAGAATCTTTGGGCCACTTATTTCCATACAACAGCGGTTCATATTGATTGTCAAGTGCCAAACTCCAAAAAGGAGATAAAACGCCATTAAAAAAAAAGTAGTCCATATGACCCATTCACTACATTCCAAGTCATCTGAAGCTTTGTGTGACAACCAGACTGAAATTTATAAAACTATTCACTGTATGGACTACTTAAATGGTGGTACATTTTTTTTTTTTTTGTTTTCTGAAGATCTTCCTTACTCTAGATACACCTGAGCCAGCTAATCAAGGTGTTCGGGTTCACTTGAAAATTACAAGCAGGTGTGTTAGAGCAGGTCAGTAGCGCCCCTGGTGTAGACAGTCAGGTCCATTCTGAGAGGACCAGAGTCCACTGCGCCCCCTGCTGGAGTAGAGTAGGACTCCTGGGTGTGTTATTACTACTCAGAAAAAGCCATCTGTCAGAGGCAGGCATGAAGGACTGACTGGGCACCAGTTCTTATTTACCACCATCTGTCCATCTCTCCCTGCACTGGTCCCTCACGAGGCCCAGCCTGTAATTTTTTTTACCTAAAGCCTATCACTGATGCTGCACATCAAAAACCAAGTTCATCAATCATTTAGTCGTAAACTATTAGAGTCAGTCCATTATTGATGGGCATCTGTTATCATGTGGAGTTTTAGATCAGGCTGGATTTATGTGGAAAATTAATTTAATGTATATGTAAGATCTGCGCTGGCTGCCAAAATGTTTTAGATTTGATCCCCAATAATAACGATCCTTGAGGCATGAACGTTTTGACTTTGAGCAAGGGGCCTGAAGTTAACTTAAATTTACTCTCACCCTGCGTTGACTATTTATAGTTCCACACTATATAGTATACCAGAAAAGATGTGTCAATGGAGTAGTATGTCTGAATCCTCAGTATTTATAAAACAGGCAAGAAATACCTGTGTGTAATGTGGATCCACTAGACACTTAACTATCCCATAATGCCACTGGAGCTGAGGAGATGTCATATCCAAAACACTGAATTTAAATAAATGGTTGAGAACCTAGAGTCGGATGGTTCTTTTCTAATGTAAGTGCTATATATTGCAAGAGAGTTAACATTGTGGTTAAATTACCCTCGAGTCATTTATTTTAGCAGTTGTTACTACAGCGTATATTCGGGTCATGGAACAGTGCCTATGTTCCCGTATGAAGGATGTCCAGTAGAGGTCGAACAATAGTTTGTGGAAAAGGCTGATAACCAATTTATTTGCTGATTTGTTTTTCAAATTGATTAATAAAACACAAAAATAATATGCTTAAATATGAAATGGAACAATTACAAGTTAATTTCAGAAGTCATGAATAATAGTGAAAATGTCACTGTAACTTCACCAGACAAAATAGATACATCACAATAAGTTAACACAAGTAATATTCGATTCATCAAAGCATGACAAGCAATATGAGACAACCCAACCAGACAACATACATCTTTCCTGTGTTTACGAACATTACATAATGACTCAAGGATGAATGTCATAAGCCACCGATTTTGCGCCAAATCCGACCAGACAGCTTAAAATACAAATCATTTTTAAAGGCTTACCATAGTGAATTGGGGTAAGGTAAGCACATTGTTTTGAACACTGATTGTTTATGTAATTAATCAATAATGGCCGTTTATTGTATTTTTTTTTTATTTTTAACTGAAATTTTATACATACTGCAACTAAGATTGGATAAAAATATGGATGAATATTGTTGCTCAATAATTGTTTTTAATTTACCTCTAGATGCAACTGTTATACTGTAGAACCAACTAGCTGTTGAATCCTCCAGCGCCGTCCACAGAAGAACACAGGAATACAAAATAAATCAGTATAGGTTTTTTCTGATAACGATAGTCCCAAAAAGCAACTATCTGCACTGATTAATTGTAAAATCGATGTATTGGTTTAACTGTAATGTCTTGCATGCCTAAGAACGTGTTTTGTAATGGCCGAAAAGTACTTTCTTCATCAGATGTTTTTGATGTTTATATATTCACATACACTAATTTGGACACAGCTAATGTCTGCCAATGTGAAATGTATCATTTTGATATGGGATCCCACAATCATCTGTTGTATGTGCTTGTATGCCAGTCAACTCCTGAGGGCTTTTTGACAGTTTGCACAACATGGGTTAAAAGTCCAAGTAGTACCATAATGCTACCAGGGTTTTTGGTCATTGTACTTTTGGCAATACATCAGGATTTACATGAATTTCAGGACAATGGTATAAATCACTGATACCATCACTGTACCATGGTATGATTATTTATTTATTTCATACAGATACTTTAGAATATGATTAGAACTGGTATCACCGGGAAAGTATATAATCTGTAATATGACAATGCTTTCCTTTCATAGTCATCCAGCAGCTTTCTTACTGTCCACTTATGCAAGATCTATTGATGTGTTTATTAAGCCTTCCTGTTGAGTCATTATGCATGCAAGTCATTGCGGTGCGAATTAAAGTTGGCTGAGCTTTGAAAGATCACTCAATGGATATTGCATGCATATAGTCACAAATAGATAGACTGTAAATTGTAAGGAAATTAGTTGATGTGTCTTCGCCTCAGTAGCCAATGCTGTGATTCACAGGCACTGAGTCCAGGAAAAGTCTCCTTCCTCACAGAAGGTTCTCAAACACAGCCAACCCACTGCTTTAAACTTCCTTTTCCTCTCAAATAGCACCAGACTGTCTGTCTCTTTTTGCCTCAAAGCTCTCATCCTCTGTTGATGGACCCAAAGTGTCCGCAGTAATTACGCACTCCTCACATCCTGCCTGAGACAGTCTGTCCCCCTCAACAGTGGGTGGTTACACAAGCTGACTTTAACAATTTTTTATTTTTTTGCAGGCATGGTGAACAGAGAGGTGTTGGAACAGGTGGAGCGGGGCTACAGGATGCCGTGTCCTCAGGGCTGCCCGGAGTCGCTGCATGAAATGATGCGACTCTGTTGGAAGAAGGATCCTGATGAGCGGCCCACTTTTGAGTACATCCAGTCCTTCCTGGAGGACTATTTCACCGCCACTGAGCCACAGTACCAGCCCGGAGACAACCTGTAGAGACCCTGCAGGACCAGAGACTCATCATCACGTGCTAATAAGCCACAAGGATGGTTTCAAAACCTGTTGTGGAACCTCCTCAATACAGCTCCCCTGCACACTTGTCCTTTAAGAGATGTTTTGTTTTTTTTGTTTTTTTCTTCCCCCCAGAGTCAAATTTATAAACTCGATTTGAGCATTAAACAAGGAAAAGGATCATAGCATGACTTTTTTCTGGATTTTCTCTATCTGAGGGTGTGTGTGTGGTGGAGTTGATTGGGTCGGTGTGTGATGGTTAAAGGGTTTGGAACAGGACATATCACACTCCCGGAGCTCTGCTGGGGTATTACCTTGCACTGCAGACAAAGGGCGCTGTGAGGAAAGCAATGAGCTTTGTACTAACGGCTGGTTCACAGTTGCACAAAATCTTTTTTTACATACATTTTTTCTCCTCTTTGCCTGTATTCTTTTTTTCACATGAACGCTAAATCATATTGTGAAATCAAATCCTTTTTATTTTAATGTTGATATTTTTCCCTTTGTTTTTGTTTTTAGTAGTAGTTGAGTAGGTTATTAAAAGTGACCAATAACTGTGGTTAAATCTGTTGGTGCTAACAGAGACAGTTGGGACAGGACTGTGGAAGTCAGAGAAAGACAAGAGGACATATAGAGAAAGAGAGACTAATGGATGAGAGGGCATTAGCCAATTTGAATGTATGAGCGCTTGAGTTTGGAGTGAATTTATAAATTAGAATTTATAAGACTGATTACAGGGGCAGTTTTTTTGTTTGTTTGTTTGTTTTTTCTTAAACACTTTTAAAGCAAATAATCATTTTTAAACTTTCATTTCATCACAGTCTATCAAGACTTTGATGACAACTTGAAATCATATCCTGGAAGATGATTCATATTTGAAAGCCTTTCATTGGGCATTTTTGACGACCCATTGCAATTTCAACCAGCTGCTATTTTTAAAGCAAAAAGTCAAACATATTGCAAATGTATAAATCTTGTTTTTGTCTTAAGGTCTTCAACTGTAATTTGTCAGAGAGACCACTGATTAAAGAAACACTAGATCAGACCAGTCCAAACATCATTCTTTATGCTGCTGTCAAGACCCGACAGTTAAATACTAAATATAACAACAGTAATGCCCGAGACTTTTTTTGATGTACATCAGCAGCAACAATGCCAGGTTTATGTTCAGCGATCAGTCTATGGATTTGGGTGGTGGGTGGGGGGTGTAGAAAGAATAACTAAATTGTGCCCAAGACAAAAACAATTACTATTGGGTGTAGCTCCACCTTTAGCTCAACCTTTGTTGCCAACCTCATGTACACTCAAATAAATGAATGACAGAGATTTATTGTTCATTCACAGATTATTTCATATATGACATTTTCCATGTTTTTTAGTAGAAATGGTTTCTTCATCTTGACATGCGCATGTGAACTTGCTAAAATGATTTTATGCAGATCCATTTGTTTTGTCTCTTTTGCAAGTTTCTTGAAAACCAATAAGTTGTGCAGAAAGTAGCTTGACGCTTCCTCTTTTTTTTTTTTTTATCTGCCACCATGACGAGGTACCATGTTTGCTGCTGGTGGAGGTGTTTCATTTAAGACATGTTTTGGCATGAACACTGTGATATATTCAGGTACTGCAGATTAAGATCATTTACTAATGAAAGTTTTGATGGAATCAGTAGAATTTGCCTTCCAAACTGAGCACAGCAAAAAAGCTTTAAAGGAATATTCGGGGTTCAATCAACAGCATTCGTGGCATAATATCGATTACCACACAAATTAATTTGGACCTGCCCCTCCTTTTCTTTAAAAAAAAAAAATAAAAAATGTAATAATCTGGGTTCCATTGAGGCACTTACAATGGAAGTGAATGGGGCTAATCCATAAACTTAAAAAATATAGCCGCTAGACATAAACATTATGCAACGTGATCTTAGTGTGATTAAATCGCTTGCTAACATCTTCTGTGTAAAGTTATAGCCAATTTTGCGACTTTGTTGGTATGACGTTATAATGTCAGCAAACCCTAAAAAGACTGTAAAAATGACAATTTAAACAATTTAACAGCTCAAATGATACATGAGTTTTTTAACAGAAGAATTAATGGAAGTGCTTTTATAAAATTATGAGATTATTATTTTGGCCTTTAAACCCTCCCAAAATTGGCTCCATTCACTTCCATTGTAAGTGCCCCCCTGTAACCTCAATTTGTGCTTTTTTTTTATAGAAAAGGTGGGACAAGTCAAAATTCTATTTTGTGGTAATCAACATCATGCTACAAATGCTGTTGATTGATCTTAATTTGGATTGAACCTGGAATAGTACTTAAAATAGCTTGATCAACACTGCATATTACTGTTCAACGTTATCCTTGAAGCTGAAAGATGAAATAGTACAAGTAGGTCTTAATATTTGAGTCAATGGGTTCATTTCATCCATGATAGGGAATTGAATGCATTTGATATGAATGAAAAGACAGTTATCTTGTGGGAACATTCGGAGGGCTAATTTGTTACTTTGTTTCTTCTCTCTTTTGTTGCATAGGTTTCCATGTCTATAGAGAGGCCTTGCTTTTGTTCTTATGTATGTGAGCTCTTTGTACCAGGGACCTTATTGTCTCCTTTGTCTTTATCCAGGACATCACCCACACATATTTTTCATCAACACTTCCTGTTTTAAAAGGGCTACAGGCAAGTTTGTCTAAAACTCTTATCAACTTTGTTTTTAATTTTTTTAAAGAGACAGAGAAATCTGGTAGGGTGTAAGGTGACGGTCTACGATAGAGAGTTTTAACTAAATGATGAGGATATTTGTTGTGAAAAAAATGGTTATGATTACTAATCTGAAGAATTTGTACATAAAAATAAAATACAATTTTACATGCTTTTAACTAGCTGTGGATGATTGCAAATCTCTTTGTTTTGCACATTCTGCACCAAACTGGTACAGACATTCTGACCAAAATTCTGAAATGAGTAAAAGTGTTTTATCAGTTGATCCTTAAACATTTCATTATTATTTAGTGACCAAAAGAGAGCCTGCTGGAGAATTAAATAAAAAATGAAAGCAGGTTTGTGGTCTTTATTTTTTCAAAGTGAACACATTTATTAAGTCCAGTAAGTCAAATGGTTTTGCACTAAAAGTAAGTTACTCATCCTTTTAAAGAATGGTTGTTAAAATACACCTGTTCACAATCAGAATGTGAAATATTTCTGATAGTACTGATACATACTGATAAATAGGTCATTAAACACCAATTATGTGACAAGAGTCAATTGCAGCTACTCTGAGATACATGACAACACCCTAAAATGATTGACAATACATAAAGAGACATCGACTATACATTGTTTTTGAACTAAACATTGCATGGAATACAAGCAGACATGCTTTTAACAGGATAGAGATTACCGGTCTGTCCTGTTTAGTGCTGGGATGAAAATTAGACTTCTAGTTTCATTACACATCATCATGCCTATAATACAAATAAAAGAAACACTTTTAGAGGCAAGAAGAAGCAAGCCTGAACTGATCATTATAGTCACTGCCAAGTCTACAGACGATCTGTTTCATTGTTTCTCCTAAAATGTAAACCTAAAAAACATTTGTCTGATTAGACTATGAGGTATTTTGGTCACACTTTATAGTAGGTATCTTTAACTACTATGTACTTAAGCATTTGATACAATGTACTTACATTTAAAGTACCTGTATTTAATTACAAATTTAGTTACACTGTTAACCCTACCTCTAACCCCTATGCCCAACCTTCACCCTACTCCTAAACTTACCTGTACCTCAACCTCAGTAGCAGCAAATGTGAATCTTGTGAGAATTTTGCTGAACAGCATGTAGTTACACAGTAAATACATTGTATTATGTATTTTAATGTTAGTGCACAGTGGTTAAAGATACCTAATATAAAGTGGGACATGTATTTAGGTAAGAATGTTAACTATTACTTAGATTTACTGATTAAGGTTATGCTGTTAGGTGTATTCAGGTTTAGTACTGTCATGTTACCTAATGTGACTTTAATTGGAAAGTGTCTCACCTGGCCATCTGTTTGTACATGCCCAGAGCCTCCTGTGCCACATATTGGATGAAAGCAGGATCCTGCAGCTTAAGACTAGCAGGTACAGTCAGGGTGAGAGTGGGAGAGTTCAGGATATTCACTTCCACTTTAGTGTCTGCTGATGGGGTGTTGTCGCCCTCTTCAGGCTGTGCCACCATCTGCCCACACATAGGTTGTTTGGGATTTAGTATGATGTATCACGCGCAATTTGTGTGTGAATGGGTGATTGGGACACAGTATAAAGCCTCAAAGGTTAAAAAAAGCGCTATAGAAGTGCAGACCATTTACCATTTTTGCTACATAATTTAGATAGTATTTCACTAAGACTGATGGACTGATACAGGTGTTTGTACAGTAATTTTTACTGTAACCTCCAGTCCAGACCCATTTCTTTAGTTCTCGCCTTACAAAAATAACTGGTGCATGATGGTTTTCAGAAAGTAATATGATGGTATTTTGATAATGTATATGGGTCAATGACGTTATTTTAATTTAATTTTTTCTCTGAATCTATTAGGTTTTTCAGATATATGTAAAACAAATGCAATTCACACGCGTGCGCGCGCGCACACACAATACTTAAATGAATAGTTAAACCAAAAATGTAAATTCAGAGAGCAATTTACATTTGAATGGGTATCAAAATTTAGAAGCTCCAAAAGCACATAAAGGCATCATACAAGTAATCCATATGACTTGAGTTGTTATATCCATATCTTCAGAATCAGAAAATAAGTGTGGGTGAGAAACAGATCAATATTTAAGTCCTTTTTTACTATCAATCTCCACTTTTGCGTTGTATGTATGTATGTATATACACTCACCTAAAGGATTATTATGAACACCTGTTGAATTTCTCATTAATGCAATTATCTAATCAACCAATCACATGGCAGTTGCTTCAATGCATTTAGGGGTGTGGTCCTGGTCAAGACAATCTCCTGAACTCCAAACTGAATGTCAGAATGGGAAAGAAAGGTGATTTAAGCAATTTTGAGCGTGGCATGGTTGTTGGTGCCAGACGGGCCGGTCTGAGTATTTCACAATCTGCTCAGTTACTGGGATTTTCACGCACAACCATTTCTAGGGTTTACAAAGAATGGTGTGAAAAGGGAAAAACATCCAGTATGCGGCAGTCCTGTGGGCGAAAATGCCTTGTTGATGCTAGAGGTCAGAGGAGAATGGGCCGACTGATTCAAGCTGATAGAAGAGCAACTTTGACTGAAATAACCACTCGTTACAACCGAGGTATGCAGCAAAGCATTTGTGAAGCCACAACACGCACAACCTTGAGGCGGATGGGCTACAACAGCAGAAGACACCACCGGGTACCACTCATCTCCACTACAAATAGGAAAAAGAGGCTACAATTTGCAAGAGCTCACCAAAATTGGACAGATGAAGACTGGAAAAATGTTGCCTGGTCTGATGAGTCTCGATTTCTGTTGAGACATTCAGATGGTAGAGTCAGAATTTGGCGTAAACAGAATGAGAACATGGATCCATCATGCCTTGTTACCACTTTGCAGGCTGGTGGTGGTGGTGTAATGGTGTGGGGGATGTTTTCTTGGCACACTTTAGGCCCCTTAGTGCCAATTGGGCATCGTTTAAATGCCACGGCCTACCTGAGCATTGTTTCTGACCATGTCCATCCCTTTATGGCCACCATGTACCCATCCTCTGATGGCTACTACCAGCAGGATAATGCACCATGTCACAAAGCTCGAATCATTTCAAATTGGTTTCTTGAACATGACAATGAGTTCACTGTACTAAAATGGCCCCCACAGTCACCAGATCTCAACCCAATAGAGCATCTTTGGGATGTGGTGGAACGGGAGCTTCGTGCCCTGGATGTGCATCCCACAAATCTCCATCAACTGCAAGATGCTATCCTATCAATATGGGCCAACATTTCTAAAGAATGCTTTCAGCACCTTGTTGAATCAATGCCACGTAGAATTAAGGCAGTTCTGAAGGCGAAAGGGGGTCAAACACAGTATTAGTATGGTGTTCCTAATAATCCTTTAGGTGAGTGTGTGTGTGTGTGTGTGTGTGTGTGTGTGTGTGTATATATATATATATATATATATATATATATATATATATATATATATATATATATATATATATATACACATACATACACACACACACACACACACTATATAATTAGAATATCATCAAAAAGTTGATTTATTTCAGTAATTCCATTCAAAAAGTGAAACTTGGATATTATATTCATTCATTACACACAGACTGATATATGACAAATGTTTATTTCATTTAATTGTGATGATTAAAACTGACAACTAATGAAAATCCCAAATTCAGTATCTCTGAAAATTAGAATATTACTTAAGACCACTACAAAAAAAGGATTTTTAGAAATGTTGGACAGCTGAAAAGTATGAGCATGTACAGCACTCAATACTTAGTTGGGGCTCCTTTTGCCTGAATTACTGCAGCAATGCGGCGTGGCATGGAGTCGATCAGTCTGTGGCACTGCTCAGGTGTTATGAGAGCCCAGGTTGCTCTGATAGTGGCCTTCAGCTCTTCTGCATTGTTGGGTCTGGCGTATCGCATCTTCCTCTTCACAATACCCCATAGATTTTCTATAGGTTAAGGTCAGGCGAGTTTGCTGGCCAATTAAGAACAGGGATACCATGGTCCTTAAACCAGGTACTGGTAGCTTTGGCACTGTGTGCAGGTGCCAAGTCCTGTTGGAAAATGAAATCTGCATCTCCATTAAATTGGTCAGCAGCAGGAAGCATGAAGTGCTCTAAAACTTCCTGGTAGACGGCTGCGTTGACCTTGGACCTCAGAAAACACAGTGGACCAACACCAGCAGATGACATGGCACCCCAAACCATCACTGACTGTGGAAACTTTACACTTGACTTCAAGCAACGTGGATTCTGTGCCTCTCCTCTCTTCCTCCAGACTCTGGGACCTTGATTTCCAAAGGAAATGCAAAATTTACTTTCAACAGAGAACATAACTTTGGACCACTCAGCAGCAGTCCAGTCCTTTTTGTCTTTAGCCCAGGCGAGATGCTTCTGACGCTGTGTCTTGTTCAAGAGTGGCTTGACACAAGGAATGCGACAGCTGAAACCCATGTTTTGCATACGTCTGTGCGTGGTGGTTCTTGAAGCACAGACTCCAGCTGCAGTCCACTCTTTGTGAATCTCCCCCACATTTTTGAATGGGTTTTGTTTCACAATCCTCTCCAGGGTGCGGTTATCCATATTGCTCGTACACTTTTTTTCTACCACATCTTTTTCTTCCCTTCGCCTCTCTATTAATGTGCTTGGACACAGAACTCTGTGAACAGCCAGCCTCTTTAGCAATGGCCTTTTGTGTCTTGCCCTCCTTGTGCAAGATGTCAATGGTCGTCTTTTGGACAGCTGTCAAGTCAGCAGTCTTCCCCATGATTGTGTAGCCTACAGAACTAGACTGAGAGACCATTTAAAGGCCTTTGCAGGTGTTTTGAGTTAATTAGCTGATTAGAATGTGGCACCAGGTGTCTTCAATATTGAACCTTTTCACAATATTCTAATTTTCTGAGATAATGATTTTGGGGTTTTCGTAAGTCCAGTAGACATAAAAAAGCTAAAGCAATATTTGTCACCTTTGCCTTTAAAACAGCCCCAATTCTCCTAGGTGCACCTGGAGACACTTTTTCTAGGTTGTTGGCAGATAGGATGTACCAAGCTTCTTGGAGAATTTGCCACAGTTCTTCTATCTATTTAGGCTGTCTCAATTGCTTCTGTCTCTTTATGTAATGACAGACTGACACGATGTTCAGAGGGGGGGGGCTCTGTGGGGGCAATGCCATCTCTTGCAGAGTGCCCTGTTCTTCTAATCTTTTCTATTTGTAAAAGTAATGTTTGTGAATCTAAAATAAGTTTTTCCTATTGACACACTAAAGCTGAAGATATAAATATGTGTCTGGTCTGATCCCACAGAGGAGCTACTGTGGCACAAATTGTTAAAAAACATTTGAATGCTGGACATAATAGAAAGGTGTCAGAACACACAGTGCATCGCATCTTACTGTGTATGGGGCTGCGTAACTGCAGACCGGTCAGATTGCCCATTCTGACCCCTGTCCACCGCTAAAAGCACATACAATGGGCATGTGAGCGTCAGAACTGGACCATAGGGCAATGGAAGAAGGTGGCCTGGTCTGATGAATCACATTTCATTTTAGATCATGTGAACAGTCGGGTTTGTGTGTGTCGTTTACCAGGGGAAAAGATGGCAGAAGAATGCACTATGGGAAGAAGACAGGCCAGCGGAGACAGTGTGATGCTCTGGGCAATGTTCTGCCTGGAAACCTTGGGTCCTGGCATTCATGTGGATGTTACTTTGACACGTACCACCTACCTAAATATTGTTGCTGACCATGTACACTCCTTCATGGCAACAGTATTCACGTATGGCAGTGGCATCTATCACCAGGAAAATCCACCCTGCCACACTGCAAAAATTGTTCAGGAATGGCTTGAGGAACATGACAAAGAGTTCAAGGTGTTGACTTGGCCTCCAAATTCCCCAGATCTCAATCCGATTGAGCATCTATGGTATCTGCTGGACCAATAAGTCTGATCCATGGAGGCCCAACCTCGCAACTTACAGGACTTAAAGGATCTGCTGCAAACGTCTTGGTGCCAGATACCACAGAACACCTTCAGGGGTCTTGTGGAGTTCATACCTCAACGGGTTAGATCTGTTTTGGCAGCACGAGCAGGAGCAGTGGCTGATCAGCCACAACATTAAAACCACCTACCTAATATTGTGTAGCTCCTCCTCATGCCACCACAACAGTGACAACCCACATCTCAGAATAGCATTCTGAAATTGTTGTGCGTGAAAATCCCAGGAGATCGGCAGTTACAGAAATACTCAAACCAGCCCGTTTGGCACCAACAATCATGCCACATTCCATATCATTGAGATCACATTTTATCCCCATTCTGATTGTTGATGTAAAGATTAACTGATGCTCCTGACCCATATCTGCAACACGATTGGATGATTAGATAATCGCCTGAATGATTGTCGGTGCCAGACGGGCTGGTTTGAGTATTTCTGTAACTGCCGATCTCCTGGGATTTTCACGAACAACAATCTCTAGAATTTACTCTGAATGGTGCCAAAAACAAAAAACATCCAGTGAGTAGCAGTTCTGCAGATGGAAATGCCTTGTTGATGAGAGAGGTCAACGGAGAATGGCCAGACTGGTTTGAACTGACAAAGTGTATGGTAAGTCAGATAACCACTCTGTACAATTGTGGCAAGAAGCATAGCATCTCAGTCGGTTGGTGCTGTTTTGGGGGTAAGAGGGGGACCTACACAATATTAGGCAGGTGGTTTTAATGTTATGGCTGATCGGTGTGTGTGTATATATATATATATAGAGAGAGAGAGAGAGAGAGAGAGAGAGAGAGAGAGAGCATTCAGAAATTATTCACACCCCTGTTTTCACATTTTGTAATGTTGCAGCCTTTGTCCCACATCAATCTATGACACTATTCCCCAAAATGACAAAGCAAAATCAAGATTTTTGATAACTTTGCAAATTTATTAAAAATAAAAAACTGAAATATCACACTGACTTAAATATTCAAACCCTTTGCTATGACACTTGAAATTTAGCTCAGGTGCATCCCATTTCTCTGGATCATCTTTGAGATGTTTCTAAACTTTGACTGGAATCCAGCTCTGGCAAATTCAATTGACTGGACATAATTTGGAAAGGCACACGCCTGTCTATATAAGGTCTCACAGCTGAAAATATCAGAGCAAAAACCAAGCCATGAGGTCAAAGGAACTCCCTGCAGAGCTCAGAGACAGGATTGTGTCGAGGCACAGATCTGAGGAAGGCTATAAAACATATCGGCTGCTTTGACGGTTCCCAAGAGCCTTAAATAGAAGTTTGGAACAACCAGGACTCTTCCTAGAGCTGGCCGCCTGGCCAAACTGAGCAATCTGGGGAGAAGGGCCTAGGTAAGAGAGGTGGCCAAGAACCCGATGTTCACTCTCGTTGAGCTTCAGTGATCATTTGTGGAGATGGCCACCAATTTGGGATTTATGGCAGAGTGGCCAGACGGAAGCCTCTTGGTGCAAGACACATATAAAAGGACACTCTGACTGTGAGAAACAAGATTCTCTGGTCTGGTGAATCGAAGATTGAACTGTTTGGCCTCAATTCCAAGCATCATGTCTGGAGGAAACCAGGCAATGCTCATCACCTGTACAATCTCAATCTCAGAGCGCTCAGGACCTCAGAATTGGCTGAAGGTTCACCTTCCAACAGGACAATGACCCTAAGCACACAGCCAAGACAATGCAAATGTGGCTACGGGACAACTCTGTGAATGTCCTTGAGTGGCCCAGCCAGAGCCCTGACTTGAACCCAATCGAACATCTCTGAAGAGACGTGAAAATGGTGTCCATCGACAGTCCCCATACAACCTGACAGAGGTTGAGAAGATCTGCAGAGAACAATTGCAGAAAATCCCAAATCCAGGTGTGCAAAGCTTGTTGCATCATACCCAAAAAGACTTGAGGCTGTAATCGCTGCCAAAGGTGCTTCAACTACCTTTAAGTACTGAGTTAAGGGTTTGAATGCTTATGTCAATGTGAAATTTCAGTTTATATATATATATATATATATATATATATATATATATATATATATATATATATATATATATATATATATATATATACATTTTGCAAAGTTATCAAGAATGTTGCTTTGTCATTATGGGGTATGGAGTGTAAATTGATGTGGGAGATAAATTACTCAAAGCATTTTAGCATAAGGCTGCAACATAACAAAATGTGAAAAAATGAAGGGGTTTGAATACTTTCTGAATGCACTGTGTATATATACGTATATACTGTCTATATACGTATATACGGTCTATGAATATATATATATATATATATATATATATATATATACACATATCATATCATGAAAAATGGGTTTTTAAAACTCCGTATTCTTGGAGCAAGAGAAGTATTTTATATTAAATATTTTTAATGTCTTCATATATTTAAGGCTTGATGGAGCACAAATACAAATGCAGGGATCTCAAGACATGTTTTTCTAAGCTTCAAACTATGTTTAACTTGACACAACAACCTTGTAACAAAATTGGATGTTTGTGACGCTACGCAAATGAGACACTCCAAAAGAGTCTGACGCAGGTGTGCATTGATGCATCCTTAGAAAAGACCTAATAATAAATATATTTCGGACTGATTGACAAATTCAATTGCAAAATGGATTGTGTGAATCGTAGGCTAATGATAGGCAGATGACGAGTTCAATAATATGGAAATAAACAAAATATTGCATACTAAACCATGTTTTGAATTGTCTTTTTGGAAACACTTTGCAATAAGGTTCCATTCATTAATATTAGTTGATGTATTAGGTATCCTGAACAAACAGTTAAAAATATATTGTTTACAGCATTATTATCTTTGTTAATAATAGTTAATAAAAATACAATTGTTAGTTCATGGTGCATATACTAATGTTAACAAACACAATGTTTGATTTGAGAAATGTATTAGTATATGTTGAAATTAACATTGATTAATAAAATTATATATATATATATATATTTGTAAAGCGGGGAAATGAGGAGGCGAGAACCGGCTTGGCAATATAAATAATAGTGTAATGATAAACTGAACGGAAAACGCATAAACAGAGAACAGCTGCATGTCATTCTCTCGCTTTCGAACCGTCGTCACCGGCCGACTTTATCCCTCGCGCGCCCCCATCGGGCTGATTGGGGACCGGGCGTGCGTTGTTCCAGCCCGGCCCCGCCCTCCACCGCTCTACAGTATTTTATTTATAATGATTTATAAGCGTTTAATCTCAAAATATTTTAATAATAATTCCATGATATTGTCATGGCATATGTCCAAGCATACCATCATTCCATGTAAAAAACAAAACAAAAAAACATTGTAATTCCATTCTTTTTTGCTAAAGTTTTGTTAGTGTCTCACCGTGGCAATGTTAAAGATGCTCTCAGGCGCGGTGTTGTTGGCAAGCACGGTCACCCAACCAAAGTCAGACGCCATGTTGCTGAGCCAGTTAACAGTGTCATCAGTATGACGTCGCACAATGCCAAGCACCTCCTCATACTGCTGCTTGGAGACCTCCAAAAGCTGAGAGGCCTCATCTAGCTCCACATGCAGCTCCTTTACATTTTGGCATTCTGGTACTCAAAAAAAAATAAAAATAAATAAGCTCTATGTTTTTAATTATAGGTATAAAACATGAAAACCCCATCATCAGCTACTCACCCTTATGTTGTTCCAAACCTGTATGACTTTCTTCTTCCAAAAAAGTATATTAGTCTCAGTCATCATTTACTTTCATTGCATCTTTTTCCCATGCAATAAAAGTGATTGGAGACTGAGATCTACCTAACATGTCCTTTTGTGTTCAGTGAAAGAAAGTAAGTCATACAGGTTTGGAACAACTTGAGGGTGAGTAAATGACATCAGAATTTTCATTTTGTGTGTGCCACTGCCATCCATGAATACTGTTGCCATGAAGGAGTGTTTTTTTTTTACTTAGCAATGTTTGTGTTTTGTTACCAGTAAACAAGGTTCCCTGGCAGGCCTCACACTTGCTCTGCAGCTGCCAACACTCTGAGGACTGCCTGCGTAGATCTCTGCAGAGTCTTTTGTTATGCAGAAACTGGGGGATGACTTTCTTCTCTAGGATAAATACACACATACATACAAAGAAAGTTAGCCCTTAAACTCAATCCATTATTATTGCATTAGCATATGTATTTGGAAAAAGCACCTCTTTCTTTCTCTGTCTCCTTCACAGTTTCATGTAGGTCGCTGAATACTTGTGTGATCACTGCCCCAAACTCCTCCAGCACACTTCTGCCAAAGTCAAAGAAGGACTCCAGCACATTGTCCAGGCCTACTCCCTGTAGGTAGGCAGAATCCAGGGTCTCGTTTGCAGGCTTGATCTCCAGATCGCTCTCCCGGTTCTCCTGGAGCTCAGGGCTGAAGGCTTTGCGCAGAGCCTGGTCCAGCTCATGGTGGAAATGGGAGACCAGCACCACACTGCGGTTGACCAGGGTCCCAACATTAGTGAGCAGGTTGCTGAAGGAGTCCTCAATTCTCACCACTTCCAGGTCAGGGTTCTCCGCAGTCTGGTTCAATGTTATCTTATCCTGAGGATCACGAGGGCCAAAGCGGGAGCTAAGTCTTTGGAAGAAGTTCTGTAACTGTGGATAAGAGAAGTGTAATATAGTATAATAGTAGCCTATAGTAAGTTAATTCCTTTGTATCATAC
Source organism: Moxostoma hubbsi (assembly GCA_032164185.1). NCBI lineage: Eukaryota > Metazoa > Chordata > Actinopteri > Cypriniformes > Catostomidae > Moxostoma > Moxostoma hubbsi. The sequence goes on from JAVLUX010000009.1 coordinate 30,261,250, forward strand.
TTTCCACAATAGCTACAAAAAATTTAAACATTGAAAAATATGGAGCCATTTTGTTTCTGCTCACAGTATGTCACTGTATTTTGAAAGACGTTTGTGTTCAGTGTAAATGGTAAAGGTGAATAAAGATTCTGTACTTTATTAGTGAAGATGGCAAAGCCACGGCGGCAGGTGTTGGTATAGAAGCTCTTACAGGTGTCCTCTAGACAAGGTCGACAATCCTCCCAGGAGGATTTCAGAGACTCCTTACACAGCTTTTCAGCTTCATTCAGCTTTTTTACTACCTCCTGGGCTATCTCTGCTGCGCCCTAGTGGTAAGAGATGATATTAGATAGATAGATAGATAGATAGATAGATAGATAGATAGATAGATAGATAGATAGATGGACAGACGGACAGACAGACAGACAGACAGACACATTTTTCAAATTGCTGAACTGGCTATTGCATGTGACCACAGACCTTCTTCTTCTCCCCACTCTGCCTGAGGGACTTCATTAGATTTGTGTGCTTCTCCTCATTTCTGGCCATCACCTCCTTCATTTGTTTGATTCCATACAGTGCTTTGCTCACCTCCTGATCCAACAGCTTCTCGCCTTCAATAGACAGGCCTGAAAGACCATCAACATATAATGGAGTGAGAGCATTTTAAGGTTAATATGTTCCATATCATAATTTCTGCCAGGATCTGCTGTTCTTAGCTTATTATATTCATTCGAACAGGAGTGGAGCACATATTTATGGTATTCAGCACATCCAGACTCACGTTTGAGAGTGTCGGCTGAAAGAATAGGCAGGGCGGGTTCAGGGGTGCAGTGAAAGGCCCCCAGAGATGCCAGTATAATCAGAGAGAGGATCAGCACCCTCATCTTCAGGCAACTTTACGTTTTATTCTCAGATGATAAACAAAAGCTGTTAAAGAAACAAATATCATTGCCTTTATACTTTATTTCATTAGCAGACCCATCTGAATTTAAAATTTTTAAACAACTGTGTTTTAACTGAACAGTGCAAGAGGACAAAGATATTTTGAAAGCGTTTAGCTAATACACTGTGCTAAAACATCTTAAAGAGATGAAAATTCTTCACAAAGAGATGTGTGTAGTAGTAACACCATTGAGTAACCACTGAGTGGCGCTGGATCTCTGGAGTAGATAGCGCAAATTAAATTATTTTATATATATATATATATATATATATATATTATTATAATATATATATATATATATATATATATATATATATATATATATATATATATATATATTATTGAAAATTGATGGAGCAACATAATTTGTTTGAAAAGAAATTTAAATGCAAAAAAAGGTGGTGAGATAAAAGCCAAATGACAAATGATTATTTGTCTCACAATAAATGTCTCAGGGATTCTCTTTAACTACATAAATTTTCAATATATAAAAAATGATTTATAAATTAATTAATAAAATTACCTAAAAATTTAACTTTATACATTGCATCCAATGATCTCATGGATCAGGATTTTTTTTTTCAATGTATAGTGACAAACTGGTTTGCTTTCTACCCCCCGGGGCCTGTTGTACTCTGATTAAAGGCACATTCCTGGTTAAATAGAAGTTAAGCTTAATCAACACAGCATTTTTGGCATAATGTTGATTACCACAAGAAATTATTTAGACTCGTACCTCCTTTTTATAAAAATCAATAAATAAAAAAGTTGCAGCAAAAACAGTGAGACACTTACAATGTAAGTGAATGGGACACATTTTTGGAGGATTTAAAGGCAGACATATGAAGTTAATAGTTTATAAAAATCACTTTTATTCATTTTTCTCTTAAAATTTTTTTATTATTGTTTTGAGCTGAGGCTGTTTAGAATAAAAATTGTACGGTCATTTTAGGGTTTACTGCATCCTGGCAACCAAGTTGTGAATTTGGATAACTTCACAGAAAATGTTAGTAAGTTTTTTTGTCACACTAAAACTATGGAAACATGCATTTAGTTTACATATTGTGGCTATACTTTTCAAACAGTGAGTATTTTACCATTATACATGGATTGGCCCCATTCACTTCCATTGTAAGTGCCTCACTGTAACCCAGATTTTTGCTTTATTTAAAGAAAAGTAGGGAGAAGACCAAATCGTTTTTTATGATAATCACCATTATGCAACAAATGCTGTCGAATGAGCTTAACTTGTATTGAACCTATAACATTCCTTTAAAGTTATTACAGAATGTGGCCATAAGTTCACATTATCAACCACAGAGTCAAAGATGTTATATACATTGTATCTTAAAAGTCTTGTGACTTAATTAAACTGTTCCCTTAATTTGCTGAGCTGTGATGTTGCCATACTTTAGATTTGGCATAGCCTAAAGTGCAAACCAAACTGAGAAGTGTATTGTTTACAAGATCAGAGAACATGAAATGTGTTTTATTGAAAGACAAAGCATTCTAGACAGTAAGACTCAGACTACAATTACAAGATCCAGAGATCCACTGCAGAAAATCAATATGGTTAAATACTGAGAGATGTATCAAAATTCCACCAAATATGGGTTTATTAGGACTGAGAAGTTAGCCAGCTTTGCCTCATGGCCATCTGTTGTATAAACCTGACACAGCAAAGTTCCCATTTGGCAAGTTCAAGTCAAAAGGGAATGTTGTAAAGCTGTCACATCTGATGTATATATGTCTGAATGCTGGCAAAACAATCACCCTCAATCAATGCAATCCAGTTTGATGGGATTATACAATAGTGAATGCATTAGTGAAAAGGAGGATGTGCTTTTAAATCCATAAAATCACTGCTTAAGTCATTAACCAGTAAAGGGCACAGCTAACTTTATACTGTACATATAAAGTTAGCTCTGGTATATCTGTGATCATTATGTCCTAAAATTACAAAAACTCATCATGGAGTAAATGTACATTGCAATATTGTACAATATTCATGACTGTTTTGTTTTTTTTATTCAGCCTTCATTTGTATACTATTAGGTCATAAATACATAAACATTTTATATTTGACGTGTAACATATTTAATCTTCCATAGTAAAATACACTCTAATATTTGTATTTTACAAAGTATTTTACAGTACAAAATGAATTAAATGTCTCAAAGAATCATTGTCCCATGATTACTGAAGTTAATCAAATGGAAATAAATTACACTCAGTTTCAGATAAAAACGATTTGATTTGACTACAATCTATAGGCTACAATAGATATGAAATCTAAAATTATGAAAGAGGAGGAACTTACCATAAAATTCTTTCTGATGCCTGACTGCACAGTGTGTGTGATGGTATAATGCTCTTTGCTGGGTAGAAGGAAGGTGTGCTGTTATTGTTACCTAAACAGTTCTATTTATGCTGTGTGGAACCAGAGGTGATCCAATTAAAGCATTTAGATTGAGGCAGAGACGTAATCCAGCCATCAACATTAGCAAACACAGTCTTTTATTCGGACATACTAAGTGCATATACTTTACATGCATGCCTTTCCTAAGACCATAGAAAGATCATTTTAATATGTATTTATTCTGTTACTATGTGGGCTAATTGTCAAATACTTTCTTATATGGTTCCTATTATAGAATATTTACACAGTCTTTGTTACAAAGCTAAATCGGTTGTAATCAATGAATAAAACATTGCAGGAATATTTTTGTTACTGTTCAGCTATTTTTAAAGGTTAAAGCTATTATTGAAGATTTAAAAACAGTTTGGTTAACTTGCCTTTTTAATTAAACAAACATTCCATACAGGCCCACATTCCCCTTACGTTTCTCATTAGCACACCATGTCCTCTTAAATGTGCCCTCTCTACTGGCATCTGACCCTGAAAATAGTATTTTATAACCTCTAATGAGCAACAGCAATATGGGCCACTGGTACATCCATCTTAGCTAAATTCAAACGTACCTGTTTCCCATAACACTCTCTGGACCTGTCACACTCCTCTAGTGCCACAGACCTGACAGCTGGCAAACTGAGGGTGAATTACTCAAATGTGTGCCAGTTCTGGATCTAAGACCATGGAAACCTTGCTCAAATAGGGCAGTAAACAGTACAGACTGAACATTGTTGGGCACGGGGCGTAGATTCCGGGGTGGTATAATAAAAACAAGCAAATACAAAATCCCCTCCCCCCTTTTTTTATACCATGATCAATGGAAACATGCAAATTCTTCACACTGTAATCCCCACAATGCTCAAGCCAAATCTATGCCATTGGCTGGTCAGTATAAAATTATATAGACACAGATATTTTCCATAATCATAGTTTCCACCAAGATACCACGTACTAGATTCATTGCTTCTACTATAAGAAAAGCATTAAAAATGGGACTTCCTTCAAACTCTGGAGGAATCTTTCAGAATCTTGATTCTGAAAATAATTTTGGACACTGTAGTTAATACCAAGTTATCACAGTTTTACTGTACTAACAATAACTGTAACTGCAACTACATTTTTGTAAGGGTAGTTTGAAAGCAAAGGGTCAGTTTGATGGTAAATAACATTGGATAAGGCACCTGCTTTGGCACAAAAGCTGCACAGTACTTAAGAGGGAACATAAAGTAGGTTTAGAGCCCAGCAGTAGAGCTGTAATACGTTTGTTTTGTTTTTTTATGTTAGTGCTTAGGCTTGTTAAGTTGGAAAAACATTTCTGGCCAGTGCAGCAAAGTCTTGTGTGGTGCAATGGATCACATGATTCTGCACAATCCAGCGGGATGTCAAATAATTAATCATGGATTCCTGCGGCAAAGGAGTTTAGTTAGAAATACAAAGAACAAATTGAGCTGTGCGCTAACTAAAACAGAAGGGAGCGGAACAATTGTGCAAGCAATTTCTGGGCAACAGCAAACACATGCAAAAGACTTCTCACTTGGCAGTCCTAGGATTAGCGGCCAGAATGCTGGCAACATAATACATTTATCGGAAAAAAAAAAAGAAAAAAGAAAACTGATTAAAACGGCTTGACCACGCGCATACCTGGTCCTTGTTGATTTCATGTTTACTAATGTTTAATGAAGTAAATATTATGTTAATACATTTGGTACTTAATACATTTAAAATTAATCATTTGATTCATCAAAATATGCAATGAGTAATCCAAAAGTAATCAAGAATAATTGCGTTACTGATTATCATTTTAGTCGTGTCATTTGTTAATTGTACCAGAATATATTTTAGAAGTAATCATCTCAGCACTGGCAATAAGTAATCCAAAGGTAGTCAGATTAGAGTATTTAAAAAGTGTAATCTGAAAAATGTAATTACTGACTAGTTGTTGTTTTCGTAATCATTCGTAATCAGTACCAGATTACATTTCAGAAGTTCTTCCCGACACTGTATACAGCTATTAGAGTGATTAATCTCTCATATATTATAATAGGTACATTTTATAATTTACTTTTACTGTGATTACAATTATTTACAAGAATATACAGATAATTCCTTTTTTATCATTCATTATGATTTATTAAGGTGATATAATTCATTAATAAATTAACAGCTTCGTAAAACGTACAGGCTTAATAGAAAGAGTTAGTTCTACCACTAGGTGAATTATTATTATTATTATTATTATTATTATTTTTAATTTTTTTTTTTATACACAATGAATGGTGGGCCTTCTTAACAGGCCTGCAATGCATAGCACATTTTTAGATTACCCCTAGGAAATTTTCAGCCTTCAAGACCAGGTGAATAACAGTGCAACGTGAAGGAAGATATGTGAAATGGTATGTATTGCATAAACTCTTACAAATATAGTTTGAGTAGTCCTGAGTATTTTCTGAAATGTTTCTTATTACAGATTAAGAGTTAACAGTATACTCCAATCCCAATTATAACCAACTAATGCAACGTGTAAGACCCTCCCATGTGCCAAGAGGTAGTTTAACTCCAGATGCACAGCAGAGTCAGATGTTCCTCTGTGAAGTGAACTGAAGGCTGCTGCTTTTCACCTGGTTTTCCTTTAAGAATCCACGAGATTTACTCAAAGTAGAAAACAAGTGGACTAACAGACACCCTACGGACCCTCAACTTCTCTCTGGTTCTCGGGTTGCAGCCAGCAGGCATTAGAAGAGGCATCCTCACCTCAACTGCTTTTCCATCGTGAATCCATTCTAATGGAGAGAGAGACAAAGTTTGCCTTTTGAGTAAAAGTTAGTTGTAAAGCAACGCATCGAACAACCATTCAAGTTGGTTTAAATTTTTATTTGACAACTTTTGCTTTGTCACAGGAGTTCGGGGCTGCATGAACTACTCCGCATGTTTCAGGTGGAATGCTCGCATCTGGAAAACTTTAGAACATTTTGCACACTGTGGAGGAACTACGGAGGACGGAGCTTTCATAGCAAGAAGTTTGTGCTTCAGCACTATATTTGACTCCGCGTTAATTGTCAGGAGACTGATGTGAACGTTTGGCTCGGAACGGAACGTTGTACATCAGTTTTACCACAATGAAGGGTAAGCTGCAGCACAAATGTGCGCTTTATAATTGTCTTCTGTTGACACTTTGTTGAAAGGCTACCATGCCTTTGTATCTATCCATCCACGCGTTTCCCAATTTAGTTTTTGTTTTCTTTTTTTTCTTTTTTCTTGTTTTTCCCTTGTGAGTGAAATGTGTGTTACTCCAGCGCATGAAACATCTGGTTGCGATTAAACTGCTCGTAGTATCTAAGGGGCCGTTCAGACCCGTTTCAGGCCGTTTGCAGAACAGAACGCACTTTCTTTTTTTTTTACCTGGCACAGCTTCCAAAAACCTGAGAAGCGAAAAAAGGGCGCAGACGACCACAAAACACGTTGGGTGTGAACGACCATTAATGTTGGTCGAATGTTTGGCAAAGCTGCCAGAAGACAGAATAAAATGATTCATACACACATGTGTTGCTGACCCGGCTATTGTGGGATGTTCGGTGACATTGCTTTATTTACCTAAAAAAATGAAAAAGTGTAATTAAACATCTGAAAGAATGTGACACATGTGTTGATGCAGTTTTTGTGAGGTTTGATCAAAACGTTTGCGTTCTCATATTCTAAAAGTGCAAGTCAAACAACGTTTTAAAACCCTTTTAAAAGTGCAATGTGCCCTTAATTCTAAGGTTGGTGTGCAGAAGTGGAAAATAAGGAGTCAGGAGTTATATAATTAAAATGAAAAGGTCCACTGTATTGTCAGAGGCTATTGAAACTTCTGAGGTGTTCACAGAGCTAATATTTGTTATTTCTTCTTTCAGTAAAATTGCACAAGAGAACTAATAAATGTGACACGGAGAGTCACTTACAGTAATAGCCCTTCGTTTATGAGTCATAATCGAAGCACAAAAATGTGACAGGAAGTTATGGTGCTTGTCAGAGCATCTGGCCATTGAACATGTAAAATAATAATGCTGCCATCTAGTGGAAAAACAATTCACAGATCAAAGTAATATGATCATGCATGCAGGCCGTCATTCTTTTCTAAACATAAACATTTGAACTGATATTTTAAAACTGACATGTAAAATGTAAATTTTAACTAATTGTCACCATGTTTGTGTCAAAACAGCAAAAAACAACTTTCCTGAGGGTTGTCTGGATGTAGGTCAAACTTTAAACAAACGAGAAATCTATTTTTGATTCATCTTTTGGATAGATAGATAAATGCTTGTTTTAATGTATCCATAAAATAATTTATTGAATTAACATATCAGCATTCTGGGGGGGTGGAAATTTCATTGAAGCAATTTCCAAACAAACCACTTCTGAATGTGTATCTAAGCAGGAAGTTGTTGACAACTTGTCACTATGTTTATGGAAAACATTTACAGTTTGCTCCAGCGATGCCTGGATTTAGGCCAAACCTTTTGGTTCGATAAATGTTTATTTATCCATTAAATAATTTAATGAATGAACATATTAGAGATTAATAAACAGAGCAAAAGGCACACTGAAATAACCTAATAAGCCCATTTAGACCACACACAGAGAAATGCTGTTTTTCTAAGTTAGGGGTCACCCTAGGTCTTCCATGATACTCCTCCATTCGTACAATTCTGAACCTTAAAAGTTTTATTTCAAGCAATATTTCACTTCAAATTTCATGGTTTTGTGAAAATGTTGGTTTTTGGCTGTGTGGGAGTTTTGTTCTTTAGCTTTTCCCAGAGATGTTGTTATTTTCAGGAAAAAGACTGAAATAGCCAACAGCATCAGTCGACAAACACACAGCCAGACCCCATTTCTTTGTCCTGCACAGCCTGTTTTCCACTCTGAGGTTTCTTGTGTATATCTGTCCAGTTGGATGGTTGGACCTGAGGTCACTCTCTGTGGGGTTCCTTAATGCCCTGTTCCCCCTCCCACCTACGGCTCTGACTCTGATTTGGGGTCAGCAGAAGGGGGAGTGGGCTTCAACTACAGAAACATGTGTTCTTTCTTTATTTTCTCTGGCCTTGGACAGTGACACATAAAAATGCCTTGGGTCACCCCTCTCCTTTCCCATGAGCATGGAAGCCACATGATAGAGCTCGAAGTACTCCCAGGCAGGGACAAGAAGTAAAGGAAATATTGTTAAGTTAAAAATTTAGTTCACACCAAAATGAACATTCTCTCATCATTTGCTCACCCTCATGCCATCCCAGATGTGTATGAATTTATTCTGCAGAACACATACAAAAATTTTAAGAAGAATATGTCAGCTCTGTTGGTCCTCACAATGCAAGTAAATAGTGATCAGACCTTTGATGCTCCAAAAGTCACATAAAGGACACAAAAAGATTAACCCATACATTTGCCGTGGTTTAATCCATATCTTAGGAAGCGATATGACAGTTGTGGGTGTGAAACAGATCTATGTTTAAGTCGTTTTTACTATAAATCTCCACTTTCACAAGATTTATGGTAAGACAAAAGGACTTTAATATTGATGACCCACACCCATCATATCACTTCAGAAGATATGGATTAAAACACTGTTTTATGGATTACTTTTATGTGGCCCTTTTTTTTAGATTCAAAGGTCTGGTCACCATTCACTTGGACCTACAGAGCTGAGATATTCTTCTAAAAATCCTTGTTTGTGTTCTGCAGAAGAAAGGAAGTCACACACATCTGGGATGGCATGAGGGTGAGTAAGTGGTGAGAGAATTTTTATTTTTGGGTGAACTATCCCTTTAACTAGCGAATGGTCCATCCTGGCCAATGTTAATTCAGAGCTTAATATCTGTGCTTTATAATGTTAGATGCAAGCATTCTCTTGCATCTTCTACATGTCTCTTTAAGAACTGTAAAGAATATTGTATTTTATCAGTGCTGAAACATTTGGGCATCCTTTGATTATCAGCCATACAGAGATTACTATTCTAATATCATTGTCATTTGTCATTTTGCAGACGACTTCAATGATGAAGAGGAAGTGCAGTCTTTTGGCTACAAAAGATTTGGTAAGTGGATTGCAGTGCCTGATGACTTTGGAATCTGTCCATGGCTGATAGAGATGTTAATACACACAACAATCTTTATTCTTCCCCATATATCAGATTTAAAGTGTTTTCAGTGTTTGAAAGACAGATCAGATCTGATCTACCTTATAATCAGGAAAGCAGATTATAATTAATATGAGGTCATATCCTGGCATCTACAGCAGTTGTATTTTTCCTTTAAACATGTGCTATTATCATTAGCCCAGCATAGAGTTGTTTTAGTGAACAGGTCGGGGTGAATACGTGCTGTGGTTTTTTGATCTTGCTGTTTTGAGTTTGATCATGCTTAATTTGGAAAATGTTTGAATTATATGTTTTGTCTTTGTCTACAGTCACTTGAAACAAAATTCAAGGCTAATTTCTGACAGGATTTGATTGCAAAGATTTTTATATTTTTCGGACACATTCAACCTGAATACTATGTAAATAGACATTTTTGAAAGACTATGAAGCAATATTTCTGTACACAGTATAACTATGTAGACTTGTATGAGTGAATTTTTACTAGTAACACAATGTTGTGCCAAATATTACTGACTAGAGTTAGACACCATCGTGACTGGCAGTGTTTCAAAAATGTGGAGGCATTTTTTGCTGAGGGAATACATGTTAGTGAGGATGTATGTTTGTTTGTGTTAATCGTCTGCTATATATCAAACCTTCTTCTTTCTAAGAAGTGCCTTTAGTGTTTATTATAGCCACAGCGACTTCTCAGAGAGCCCCCAACAACAAATTACATTAACTGTGTATTACGGTAGTCTATTGCGTATGCATTATGGCATTTGTAAATCTTTGGTGGTCTGGAAATTGGTTTCAGGTTTCTGATTGAGCCACCACCATCCAACTAGCAGTTATGAAAGCACCATGAGTTTTTCCCCAGTTTGACTTAGATTTAATTTATACTATCTATATAATTTTTTAACACAGTAGAACAATAGTATTAGGGGAATCTGTCATGAACCTCATATGGTTTAAATACTCTAGTGGAGTGTTAACGCATTTGTGCTTTGTTGCCAAACCTAGTAAGTTGATTTGCTGTCTACCATATTGACAGCACTGTAACCGAAATGGATAGTTACCTCAGATGTAACTAATTTGAGATGCTCTTTATAGGCACCTACACAAGAAACTTACAAGAAAACTCTGAGACCAGATGAGACTGTTGCTAGCAATTAGCCGGAAAAGTTAAATTAAAACAGAAATCCTTCGCTTCTTAGAAACATTTCAGTACTGAATTAAAAAAGTAATAAATGGCATTTATCTCAGATCCTTCCACCTAGTTGGATTAAAACTACCAACATGGTCGCATAGCTCATCTTTATGCATTGAGGAATTATCTTCTTCACGGAGACAGCACATTTAACTGCGTACAGCCGAATATGACAGTCTTCATGATGGGGGCACATTTTTAATGTTTTTAAAAACATTAGCCACACTGTAACAATATTTTGTCGGATCAACTGTGCTTCATGTAGTAACAATTAAATTGTCTGGTATAAAATTGTATATCCTCATGCAACCCCGTGACATGCATAGATGTTGTATTGGCTTTGCTATACGCAACGCATAATTTAATTTCATTTAAACCAAATGATCTCAGTTCAGGACACTCTGGGATGTCAGTAATGGGTTAAAATTGATGCACAGAGTAATGTGACAAAACAACATGGTGCCGACCACAGCAGAGTTTGTCTTTGGGAAAAATGCCAACAAAACTACATCTGATAAGAAACCTAATTACATTTTACATTTAAACCTGTTTGAGTCAAAAGATTATAGTCTCTAGTTTCATCAGCATTTCATTTTTATTATGAAATGCCACGCTGCTAAACACAGTGTACACTATAGTGGACAATAGCGCTAGTTTTTCATTAGAAATCCTATTTTTTTTATTTATTTTTTTTATTACAGAGGCTTTATATGGAGTTAGGATGCATGTCAAACTGTTCTGAGGCCAGTGCAAACAGACAGCACACTGGAGGTTAAGTCATTCAATAAAAAAGGAGTAAGGGAGCATCCTATATCTTTCCTATGAAGAGCATTTAATCCAAACTTCCTATCTAAAGTTCAGTTTCAGGCTGCAGATGATTTTTGAATCACTCAACATGTTTGGCATACATAGATGGTAATCAGCACTTAGATTCAGAATTTATAATGTATAATTTAATTTTAACATGGTTGGCAGTGATTGGACGATGCTGGCCATTTCTTGAATCAGAATTAATTATGCTAATTTCTGATTGGTAAAATGCTTCAGCACTGATTATAACCTGTTTATTTGATAGTGCAAAGAAAGAACATTATGATTTTTCTGCCAAAGTAGATAAAAACTTTGTAATCTAAAAGTAAAATTAAATCAATTTATTAGTATTTGAATAGTTTTTTTATTTGTGCTTTTCCCAATTCACATTGTTACAAAGCAGCTTGACAGAAAATCAGCTGTAATGACTGTAACGTCTCAAAAAACATAAATTAATAACACTCCTGGAAATATGATAAATAATAATAATTAAAAAAATCTGACTTTCCATAGCTTGGTATTTGTTTTTGCTTATATTTAACTTTGTCCTGCCATCCAAAAATGTGGACATACATTTTTAGGAAAACTATTTTTTCTAGAATAAACCCTGCTATAGTGAATGCAGGGTAACTCTTCACAATACTTAAAGGTGCAGTGTGTAATTTTGTGTTATAAGCAGCACCAAACAAAATTTTAATTGGTTTTGTTTAGAAAATCTGTTTGACATCAGTCTTTACTTTTGCTATTCTGTTTGGTGCTGCTAGTGTTCATTAAATATACCACATTGACAGGGTTTGAAACACTTGTGTCCCTCAGAGACAAAGTCTTGATGAGTAGCTGATTTATTTCCTTTGCCTATTTGGGAGAAAGTATGCAAGTTAATTTGCTTGGCTTGATGGCTGTGAGGTGGTTGTAGTGAAAGTGGATAGATGAGGTGAAGAATTTGGCAGAAAGTAACAGCTGTGTCAGCACTGGAGTGTGGGGCTGGTGGGTTGCAGGGTCCACCAAGGAGTGTCTGCCCTCTCAGTGGGTACATTGCAACCCAACACACCCCTTTATGCAGAGCTAGTGCAGTTATGGACAGAAAGGCATGGAAACTATTCGAGCCCCTTCTGTCTGTGGCGTAACCAAATAATCAAAGCTGTCTGTTTGAGTTTGATTTGAACACATTTTCACTATTAAGTTCAATATTTTCTCCTTCCCTCCAAATATGAAGGCTCTGTCAAATATTTGGCAAAAGTTACTTTTTATCCTTCAATAGAATAGAATTCGTGTTACTATTTTAGCCATCGACATGGATATATGTTTTTCTGATTTTTCTCTCTCCCACCCGGACAGAGCATTGGATGAGGAAGGAAGGAAAAGAAAAAATACAGAAAGAAACTATTTAAGTTTCTTGAAGAGAAATTGACAAAACTGTAATAACAAAAAATTCTGACTGTAAAATACCTGTGCTGTTTTGTGGTGGAGATGCATTCGATATGGCATATGTATGAGACATAAAAAGTGGCTTTCATTTGGCTCAAGTTTATAATTACTGAAGAATGTTTTCAGAGTACTTGCTTAATGCACCCACTAGGGTCTTCATGCAATTGTGTGCTTTAATGCTGGTTTGAAATATGACATGCTTGTGTTTTCAAAATGTTCATACAAGGATGATGGAGGTGGAAGGAGAATAAACATTTGTCTGTCCTCCAGCCCGCAGGGTCTGCAAGATAAGCTGTCAGGTGGTCTGCAGGATTTTATCCTTATCTCAAGCTTTCTGCAACCTAGATTAGGAGAATAGTATGCAGATCTCCAACAGATCTGAAAGCTGCCTCTGCACAAATCACTAGTTCCCAGCTGGGGGTTCATGGCATGGGTCGTAAGGTCTCTAGAGGGGGTATAAGTAGGCAATGGCTTGGGTCAGTGTTGTGCCAGGCCAGTGGAATTTGAGTCTCTAAATCTACCTTTGCTGAAGCTCTCAGTGTAGACCCTTTGGAGATAGTAACAAATGTAGCCACACAAATCTGAGCTGGCTTTGCTCAGAACAATTAATTCTACAACAAAGTAGTTGACATAGTGACAAAGAAGATTTAGATGCCATGTCAAGAGTAAACTTGCATGTTTATGTTGAACTGGCTTGTTGTTGAAGTTCCTCCAGACAATTGACCAGATCCATGGGGAAACAGAACAGGAAACAGATCTGGGGTGGTGGTCTCCTTGCGTAAACTAGGAATGCTACCAAACTCTCCCTCTGAACTCTTGACAAATAGATATAAATTCAGCTTCTACAGGCCATCTGTTGGGCTCTACTATGATTTTTTCCTATGTAAAGAGAACAGTGAGACTTAACCCTCCTGTGATGTTCAGGTCATTTTTGGCCCATTTCACAGTTAAAAATGTGAAAACAAATCTTTGTCTTGCATTTGGTGAATAAGTATAAAAAATAAATACAAATGTTATTATAATTAATACATTTAATACAATGTCAGGTTTATTTGTGGTTACTAGGGCATTGCCAACCCACTCTTATGGTGAAATCGTCAGGATTCGTACGACATCTCTAAATTTGGCTAATTCGTATGATATCATGCAACAGCACTCATTTGAATTCCTACAACTTTCACTACAGCCAATGATGTTGCTAGCCATCGTTTCCATCTAATACACGATAATTGCTTGCTTCTGTCACACACAACAGCTTACTATCATGTTTACAAACTCTACTGATTGATTAAGTTAAGATATGGGGTTTGGGTATGGGCATAATATTAATAAGTACGTTCTTAACGCCTTGTGCGCGGAACACACACTTACTTACGCATTAGTCATTCGGGAATTTGCATGTGATGCAGTTGGATGAGTTTATGCGAACAACATTGTGTGAGACCATACGAAATAGCCAACTCGTAAATTACGTATGACGTTTCATTAAATCAGGTTGGCATTGCTTTGGTGTTCCTAGGGCATTACTGGATGGATGCTACAGTGAATGATTTCTTACTGGCTTACATCAAAAGAGACTATCCCCATGTCTCTATGATATCCTGATCCCTAGAAATGTGGGCGGACATCTTCAGTGGAAGTCTATGAAATTTTCACAAATGTTTCATCTGCCGGGCAGACATTTTAATCTTTTAGAATGTTAACCATTATTCTATTTTGTCTGCAACAGATACAATGTGTAAGTATTCTAATTATAAGCTTATTTGACTCAAAATGAAGGTGTTAAGTCTTGGATCTACTGTAAAAGAATAGTATCACCACTGATATATACAGTAGTTGGCACTCTTTCCCAATGAAATATTACAGTAAAAGCTTGTCTTCTGTGTGAAAAACAAAAAGATGGCCAGTGTTGAGTAAGTTACTCAAAATAAGTAATACATTGCAAATTACTAATTACTTTTCTAAACATGTAATTTAATGACATTACTGATTACTTAATAAAAAAGTAATCACATTACTATTTATTTTACTTTTAAGTTACTTTCTAAATCACTTTTCTTAGAAAATGTTTTTGGTTTTCTGCTCAAATTTAGAATGGCTATGTTACGTTCTCATTCATTGTCACACCCTTCAGCTTTTAAAGAATCGCTAACAGATGTTAATTTTTATTACATTTTTTAATATATTATGCATACAGGTATTACTTTAGCGCAAGTAATGTACTTAAATTAATTACTTTAACTCAGTAACTGTAATTTGATTATGAGAATTTTAAATGTGTTACTCTAATTTTTGACTATGTAATTAGAATACAGTAACTAGTTACTTTGTAATCAGATGTACCCAATACTGCCGATGGCAGTGTTCTTGTGTATGACCAAAATGGAGTTCCTATATATTCACTGTACTCTACCAGGCCTTTTTAACCTGAACTGAATGGTTATTTGGAATTTTCTCCAAAACAGAAGGGTTTAAGAGATAGTTCAACCAAAAAAAATTGATGCGTGTATTTTTACACCCAAAAGTTGTTCCAAACCTGTATGACTTTCTTTCTTCCATAGAAGAGAAAAACAGATGTTAGGTAGAGTGTTAGCCTCAGTCACCATATATTTTCACTGGAAACTTTTTCCATACAATGAGAGTGAATGGTGGCTGAGGCTTCTGCTTAATGTCTCCTTTTTTGTTCAATGGGTTTAGAACAACATAAGGGTTTAAATTTTGGGGTGAACTATCCATTTAAATTTGGGTCTGTTCTTCATAGGTTAAGACAGTGGCCTTTTGGGATGTGTTTGCCCACAAACAGCATCCCAGTAACAAGCTGTCATATGAGATGGTGTCACACTTAAATGATGGATGGAGCTGGGGCCTTTTCTGTTCCACAGGGTCTGGCATTCATTCAAAACAAAACAAAAAAAACATATGTCAGTGATGGAGACCAACTCTTTTTTTTTGCATTACCAATAAAAGACAGAGCCCAAGTGCTGCACTGTGCCTGATATATTAATGAAAGTCTTTTGGCTCACAAGTCAGCCAAAATCAGCTCTCTGCTTCCTGACCTGAAAAAAAAGAGGGAGAGTGAAAGAAAGATGTGTATTTTCCTTCGCTCGACTTGGAGTCGGAGTACTACTTACTGGCAATCCCTTTTACACAACTGGCCAAGACAGAGGCACAGTGCCTTTGTTTCTAAGACTTTGATTACTTTAGCTGTCAAGGGGACAGCCACACTGTATTATTCGTGATCGTGTTTCATTTTTAACTTTTTTTTTTATATAATTTAACCCAGATAAGAGCACATAAATTATACTGACTTAGATTTGTTTCAACTAGTATTGTAATGTGTTTGGTGGTTCAGCTTGAGCAGTTTGTGAACAGTTCATCTTTAGCAAACACCTACTTGAGCTCGCCTTTGTGAAAACGTTACGACAGTTGACATTTAGACAGTAATTACCTATGGAACATCTAGTTTAATTGGATATGGCTCCAATGAGTATTGTAAAATAATACAACAAAACATCCATTACATTTTTGTAGGTTTTTACTTTGAACAAAATTAGTGTTTACATTTTCCCTTGTGGGAAGAATGGTAAATTTTTTCCTAGTGTTTGCAGCACTTTGTTCTGTTACGTTTTAAGCATGTCTGGCATGGCGGTTTATTAAAGAGCTCAGTGGTTTTATTGGCTGTGTAAAGTGATGAAGCTTGTGAGCACTCTTGGGTGACAGGCTTATATCAGGCTAGGCGTAGTTGCTGCGGTAACGGACAGCCTTCCACTGTGATGACTGTTGATTGCTGAGTCAGGATCCAGGCTTTGCGGTTGGCCACCCACTACCATGAAACTTTCCCATTCCAAACCCCCCAACCTACACTCTTCTCTAACCAGCTCACATAACTGTACTTCTGCTAGAACATACTATGCACAATAAAAAGGGTAAAGGGATTGTTCACCCAAAAATAAAAATTGTGGGACTAGGGCTGGGCGGAATATATCGAGGCAACGTAATAAATTGTCAACCGGTAGAGTTTTTGCAATGCCGTGGATGATGCGATATGTATATATACATGTGTGCAGCACTTTACCTGCACGTGAGGCTTCAAGTGAGATGGATGAAGAAACTTGAAGAAAAATGAACAAACAGAAAAGTAAATTGCTAAAACAAACAATGTAAGGGGAGGAACTTGTAATTAAAAGAGGTGTGACATCCGTGGCGTCTTTTTCTCACAGTCTTGGATGAGAATGCTCTCTCGATTGCGTGTTCACACACACAGCGTGTGAGCAGAAATTGAAGACACATTAAAGGAATAGTTCACCCAAAAATTACAAAATTCTCAAATCATTAGTTCACCTTCATGCCATCCCAGCTGTATATGACTCTCTTTCTTCTGCAGAACACAAACAAAAGAATATCTCAGCTCTGTAGGTCCATGCAATGCAAGTGAATGGTGACCAAAATTTTGAAGAACAAAAAAGCACATAAAAGGGCCGCATACAGGTAATCCATATGACTCCAGTGGTTTAATCCATGTCTTATGAAGTGATCCAATTGGCTTTGGGTGAAAACAGATCAAAATGTAACTCCTTTTTCACTATAAATCTTTATCAGCAGTCTACTTGGCTATCATGATTTCAGCGATCGCTTTAGAGGATATGGATTAAATCACTAGAGTCTTATGGATTACCTTTATGTGCTTTTAGGAGCTTCAAAATGTTGGTACCCTTAACACATAATTTATATGTACCGACAGAGCTGAAATATTCTTCTAAAAATCACAGTTTGTGTTCAGCAGAAGAAAGAACATGATGAGAGAATTTTCATTTTTGGGTTAACTAACCATTTAAGATTGTGAAAATGAAAACTATTACTTTTTCTTAATAAAATCTATTATTATTGCTTATGCCGTCAAGCTTTCTTAGCTGCTGTTCAGCCACAAACACGGAGACAGAAGTGAGTAAATTTACCTCAGAATTCATCTTTGTGAACCTTGCAAATCTACTGTATAGTCCCCAAAAGGTTTTCTGTATCCAATAGAAGACTAAATAAAATAAAAAATATGTGATGGAGGGATTTACCTCCGAATCAAAGAAAATGCTTACATGTTAAACATATTCATGTTTCTTATTCATGCTTAATTTTTTGGGCTGGACTGAAAAGCAATGCAAAGTAGATATAACAGATAACTAATTATCAAAAATAATATTTTATTTATTGATAAAGTTTTTTCATTGCAGGTCTATTCCTTCAGATATCGATTTTTACATAAAAAATTTATCTTTCATTATTATGGAGTTACTTTCCATAAAATTGTGTATAGCATACTGTATACATATAGCATTATCGTCCAAAAATGTCAAGAAAATTGCAAAATAAATGGTTGCTTATATTGCCCACCCTTATATTTAACACAAAAAGAGACATTTTTACCCATGCATGCCATGATATTTACAATGACATAGTTTGTAGTGACCATAGTGGTCAAGCTCCAGAAAACACTTGTGCACCATATTCCAAGTCTTTTGAAGACATACGATAGGTTTGAAAATGTGGAACAGACACAAATTTAAGTCATTATTCACTGTTTAACTTACCCTACCAAGGAGACAGAGCCTTGCCTGTGGCTGTGTTTGCATCCGGAATTAAAAAAATTGGTAACCACACATGCAAGAACCAAAGACGTTTTGGTGTTAATAATGTAATCACAGCATTTTTTAATATGGATGTGGATGCAGGCTAAACACATGCTTTTTAGATTTATGATAAATAACAACTTTTGGTCTATTCCTCAAACAAACATTTTATGGCTTCAGGAGACTTGCATTAGTGTGCACAAGACAAGTCATGTTGACCATTTTTATGTTTTATGTTTTATTGCTTTAATGGTGTTTTTTTTCACATTTTTTGAAATTTAACAGCTTGTTAATATGAGCTATTGTTGTATAGCAAGAGTTTTGTAACAATTCTTCAAAGTTTTCTAATTTTGTGTTCCACTTGGTTTCGAACAAGAGGGAGGTCAGTAAATAATGACAGACATTTTATTTTAGTATAAACTATTCCTTTAATAACAGGATAAAATGTTTCACAATTTTATAAATTGCTTAATGGTTATGTTATCTTTGGTTCCGTTTGAATTTGGATGGAAGAATTGTTGACTTTACTCTGAATTGTGTCATTATATCCATGAAGGATCATTGTTTAGTGCTGTATTTTACTGTATTCAAGGGTCTCTTTTGCCTTTTTGCTGCCAAACATGTTCTTTGGCAAACCCCTTGACAAAATGAGATCATGCCTCTAAGACTGAAGTTGAAAGAAATGTCACCCCATAACTGTGCATGCAACAAACAGGAAATCATGCAGAAACTTTCAGTTGACCTCAGAATCATATTGTAAATCAGAATATAAAATGTCTTTGCGCTGTGGTCACCCTCTCGTCATTCAGGATTATTTTTAAGTTTTATTGAGGCAACATTTTCATAACAATTCAATTATGATTCAAGCATCTCCAAGGAAAAGTATTACATTTATATGACTTGATTCCAAACCCTAAAAATATTCTGCACTAGCTTAGAGGGTCTTTTCCCCCCTTCTGTGTGTCATGAAAGTTTAGGGCCAGATTCCAGAGCATTACAATGTTCTGAATGAGGGGCTGTTTTGAATCTCCATGGGTACATCTACATTAGATGACATCACATTACTGTCAAGAGCAATGAGCCATACTGAAAATCAGTGCAGGCAACAGACCCAGTGGTGTACTCTCCTCTAAGTTGCTTATAAAACCATGACCATAAAAGATTGAAAGCAAACTTTTTTTATTTCATAATATGAGTTCTATCACTGAGGTCATTATTATGAGTCCCTCTAGACTCTCTTTAAAGTATGTAAATGTTTTTGAGATGTTATGTAGAGTTGCGTTTGAATTTGCCTGTGTTGCATACTTGCAACTTACTTCCTACTGCAGAGTACTGTATATATATATATATATATATATATATATATATATATATATATATATATATATATATATACTGTATATTGCTTACTATTTAAACATGTTAAAATTAAATACATTTATGTAAAATTCAAAATTGATAGCTCAACGCCAATGTCATGGGTTTGATTTCCAGAGAGCTCACATTCTAAAAACATCTACATATATTATATATTATAGATGCAGTGTTTTATGTAAATGTCTTTGATGGAGGGAAGAGAGACCCCTATGATCTTCTCAGCTGTTCTCACTATCCTCTGCAGGGCTTTGCGGTCCGAAACGGTGCAAGTCCCAAACCAGGCAGTGATGCAGCTGCGCAGGATGCTCTCAATAGTCCCTCTATAGAATGTAGCGAGGATGGGGGGTGGGAGATGTGCTTTTCTCAGCCTTCGAAGAATTCTTCGTAGAGATGCTGCTGGGCTTTCTTGGTAATAGAGTTGGTGTTGAGGGACCAGGTGAAGGAATTTGGTGCTCTTGACGATCTCCACAGAGGAGCCGTTGATGTTCAGTGGAGAGTATTCACTATGTGCTCTCCTGAAGTCAACAAACATCTCTTTTATTTTGTCCACTTTCAGAGACAGGTTGTTGGCTCTACACCAGTTCATTAGCCGCTGCACCTCCTGTCTGTGTGCTGACTTGTCGTTTTTGTTGATGAGACCCACCACGGTCGTGTCATCGGCGAACTTGACGATGTGGTCGAGCTGTGCATTGCTGCACAGTCATGAGTCAGCATAGTGAACAGCAGTGGACTGAGCACACAGCCCTGGGGGGCCACAGTGCTCAGTGTGGTGGTGGTGGAGATGCTGTTCCCGATCCGGACTGACTGAGGTCTCCCAGTGAGGAAGTCCAGGATCCAGTTGCAGAGGGAGGTGTCCAGGCCCAGCAGGTTCAGTTTTCCAATCAGGTGCTGAGGAATTATTGTGTTGAATGCTGAGCTGAAGTCTGTGAACAGCATTCGCGAACGTATGAGTCCTTTTTATCTAGGTGGGTGAGGGCCAGATGGAGGGTGGTGGTGATGGCGTCGTCTGTTGAACGGTTATGACGATATGCAAACTGCAGTGGGTCTAGTGAGGGGGGCAGCTGGGTCTTAATGTGCCTCACGACGAGCCTCTCAAAGCACTTCATGATGATGGATGTGAGTGCGACAGGATGGTAGTCGTTGAGGCAGGACACTGAAGACTGGCATGGGGACGATGGTGGTGGCCTTGAAGCACGTTGGAACGACGGCGCTTCTCAGAGAGATGTTGAAGATGTCGGTAAGAACATCTGCCAGCTGGTCTGCACATCCTCTAAGCACTCTGCCAGGAATGTTGTCTGGTCCAGTAGCCTTCTGTGGGTTGATTCTGCATAGAGTTTTTCTCACATCGGCCATGGTAAGACAGAGCACCTGGTCGTTGGGAGGAGGGGTGGTCTTCCTCGCCACCACATTGCTCTGCGCCTCAAACCGAGTGTAGAAGTCATTCAGTGCATCTGGAAGGGAGGCATCTTTGTCACAGGCAACTGATGTTGTCATGTAGCTTGTGATGGCCTGGATGCCCTGCCACATGTGCTGCGTGACGCCGCTGTCCTGGAAGTGACTAGTGATTCTGTGTGTGTGTGTGTGTGCGCGCGCGCTTTGCCTCCCTGATGACCCGGGACGGTTTGGCCCTCGATGTTCTTAGGGCTACCTTGTCACCTGCTCTGAAGGCGGAGTCTCGGGTCCTCAGCAGCGCACGCACCTCCGCAGTCATCCACGGCTTCTGGTTGGAGCGTCTGGTGATGGTCTTGGAGAAAGTGTCATCATCAATGCACTTGCTGATGTAGCTGATCACTGATGCTGTGTATTCCTCCAAGTTGGTAGAGTCGCCATATGTTGCAGCCTCCCTGAACATGTGCCAGTCAGTACACTCAAAACAGTCCTGAAGAGCAGAAATGGCTCCTCCTGGCCAGGTTTTCACCTGCTTCTGGAGCGGTTTTGTGTGTCTGACGAGCGGTCTTTATGCTGGAATTAGCATAACAGAGATGTGGTCTGAGTAGCCAAGGTGGGGGAGGGTACACGCGTGGGATGTTTGTGTAAACAATATCAAGCGTGTTCGCCCATCTCATTGCAAAGTCCACATACTGATGGAATTTAGGGAGCACTGTCTTGAGATTCATATGGTTACAATTTCCGGCGACAATAAACAGTCCGTCGGGGTGAGCATTCTGCAGTTCACTAATAGCCCCATACAGTTCAAAGAGCGCTTCCTTAACATTAGCACTGGGGGGAATGTTATCTCTGGTTATTATGACTGTGGTGAATTCCTGTGGTAAATAAAAATGTCTGTATCAAACAGTCAAAAGCTCCAACAGGGATGAACAGTAGCTAGAGATTAGCACAGAGTTCTTGCACCATTCCGTGTAGATGTAAACACACAAGCCACCACCGCGAGTCTTACCGAACATTGCTACATTTCTGTAGGCATGAAATGAGGCGAGCCCGTCTAGCTGAATGTCGGCGTCCGGAAATCTGTCGCTGAGCCACATCTCCGTGAAAACAAAGACGCAACAGTCTCTAAACCCATGCTGCGTAGTCTGCTGGAGTCAGATGTAGTCCAGTTTATTGTCCAGGGATCAAACATTTGAGAGAGGATAGATGGCTGTTTAGGGTTTTTTTTAACCTAGCATGGACACTGCTTCCGCTTCCTCACACACCGCTTATGACGTCCTCTCCCCCGGTCACCGGAATCAGACGATGCCGAGGACTGGAGGCCTGGTCTCCGTAGCAAGCCGAGGATGCGTAGCTTCTCCTGCAGATCATCATGCAGCTTGGTTGTTGCATGAATTTTATATTTTAGAAGTGTCTGGCGATGGCAAACACGAACACCGGTTGCTCCGATGTCCATGTGTCGTAAAAGTCAAGCTAACTAATAAAAATAGCACCATTTTGGATTCGGAGTGCACCGCCATCTTGGATCTAGAAACACAGCATATATTGAGACAAGACAGAACCTGAAGAGTTTGATGTACCGAGATTATGTACCTACTACAGATACAGGGGAGGTCCAGACAGCAGGATGCTCGTGCATTGCAAGACTCAGGCAATGATACTGTCATGCTGCCGTTTTTCGGATAAAA
Source organism: Moxostoma hubbsi (assembly GCA_032164185.1). Lineage (NCBI taxonomy): Eukaryota > Metazoa > Chordata > Actinopteri > Cypriniformes > Catostomidae > Moxostoma > Moxostoma hubbsi. The sequence continues at coordinate 30,284,221 of JAVLUX010000009.1, forward strand.
TACAATTATTTTACAGGAGATGAATGTGCAGTAAGCTCATTGTACACAAAAGTTCAATGTTATCTGCAAAGCAAATATAAAACAGTATGTATTATTAAAAGCACTGTACAAATAAATGTAATTGATATTGAAATAACGCCCACAATGTTTTCCAAATAACCATTCTGCAAAGACACTCAAAAGAAAGGGAATTGCAGGCAGGAAAAATGCAGGAAAGAGAAAAATCATAAAAACATTCATTTAAAACATAAAATAACATCTCACTACTGTACATCATCTAATAATTATGGTCTTTCACTGTATAATTTATCCATTTAGCATCACAGCATGAAAACTGTCGAAAGCATCGTCACTTCTCAAAGACATTCACAAAGGCCAATATTGAATAGAAATTTACAAACTCTCAAAATGTCTAATGAACTTTCAGCACATGTATACACCCCTGTTAGCATAATAATGCTAACATTTATGTAATTCATTGCGCTCCTTTTCAGAATCAGAATGAGTTTTATTGCCAAGTGTTCTCACGTACACAATGATTTTTCTTTGGTGATAAGAGAAACAAGTGCACACAGAACATTACAGCGAGAATATAAAACAAGGTAAGAGTATAAATAGACACAAATAATAGGACATATAACAGAAAGGTGTATGTACATGTGCAAGGTAGGGGTACAGTTATTGAAATAAATATGTGAATTTACATATGTACATGAGATATGTATTTACATTATTGCACTATGGGGGAGTCCTGAGGCAGTTTAATTGTTCATGTGGTAAATGGCCTGAGGGTAAAAAATATTCTTGTGCCTGGTTCTCTTGCTGCTGAGTGGGTTTACCAATAATCCTCTCAGCAGTCCTGACTGTCCGTTATAGTTTCCTTCTGTCTGACTTGGTGGATGAACCAAACCATACAGATATAGATAACCATACAGTACATAGGACAGACTCAATGATGGCCTAATAGAAATGTGTCAGCAGCTCCTGTGGCAGGTTGAACTTCCTCAGCTGGTGAAGGAAGTTTCTGGACGTCTATCGTTGCTGGACCGTAACGTGGATAATATAAGTAATCCCTTCTGTTGACTTCTTGCCAATAAAGTGAAAAGAGCACACAAACAATCTATTACAAGCTTTTTCACACAGATGTTCTTAAGTCAATCCTTCTGTAGGCAGCCGATGGAAGAAGCAGCATCTGTGACTGGAACGCTTGGCTTTGCGAATGGTTTCTGATCATAACATTGCTGTTTTTAGATCAAATTAAAAGACATCTTACAACATTTAAAAAGAATCTAACTGCAAGACATGCAAGCAAGCAGAGACCATCTACAAACAAAATGTCAACCAATCGCTCTTCCGCTATCCAACCAGAAATTCCACCCACGAAATACATTGGACTTGCTGAGAATATTGTGGATAGAATCTACTGTAGATACTAGAAAATGACTACATTGCCACAACACACAGATCCATACTAATCACTTGCAAGTAACATTACAGACAGTTATTCTAAAAGCATTTTTTTGTGTGGTCCAAATACCATTTGAAAAAAATCACATTCAAATTGCTCACAAAAAAACTATAAAATTCTGCCACTATACTAACCTACTCAGTTGGAAGAGAATACCCAAGTGGGTGAATGCTAGGACTTTGCAATTATTTACATAATGCTACTGCATTTCAAGGAAAGGAACGTTTGTTTTTAAACTCAAAGTTGAGTAACAAAGCTGCTTTGCATTTGTATTGAGCAATGCTAAAACAACTAAATAAATCCCAGATATTGCGTTGGAGTAAGACCAAGCTGAGCTTGTGTGACCTCACTCATGTTCGTGTCAGAAAAAGTTGCAGAATTCTGCATATACCAAATCCAAACATTTCTAATTTGCTATGTTTGTATGGAATTTTTAGATGTCTCAATAAATCATCAATTTTGATATAAACATCAAGACAGATGTTGTATTACGATGAAGTCTACCATTTATTATTTTTAACTTTGTGAGTTAGATTCAGGTTGTGAGGCTCAGGTTAAGTTGTAACTTACTGCTAAACCATTAAGAAAAATAGCAGGAGAATAAAGGATTTAAAGCACTATTTGTGCAATAGAGCAATATCAAGAGCAGAATCTCTCTTTGAGCTCATTAGCCAGAGGCTCCTGGCTTTGGATTTTGATTTCCTGTCTCAGATTCTAAGTGGGATCTGCCTGTCTGGCTGGCTGTGAATTATCTTTGTTTTTGTCTCCTCACATTTTCCATACATCCTTTTTATGATTTCCTCTTTAGGTTGTGCTTTCTTTGACAGTGCTTTTCTACAGTAATTCAATACAGATGAGTATTACAGGGCCAGGCATAATCATCTATAAGCTTGCCCACAGATTTAAACGGATAGTTCACCCAAAATGAAAATTCTGTCATCATTTACTTACTTGGAACAACATGAGGGTGAGTAAATGATGAAATAATTAAATGTCTGGTTGTACCAATCATGAGGTATCAGGGGCAGATTATGACTTGCAAGGGTCCTGGGGGATGTGGCCATACCTATACCCTATTTCCTTCAAAGACATTTCCCTCCACTGTGAGAACTTTTTAGGGCTGAAAGGTATGGGGCTCAAAAATATGCAGGTATAATAATTAATTGTATAAAACAAAATGCTGTTCAACAGCACCTTTCACACAAAGAATAAAGCTTAATCCTATAAATCATAACTCTTGAAATTAAATACAAATCATAAATAGATATTTTCAAATATGTCTGTTTTACCTTAGTATGATTTTTTTCATTTTTTTTTAATAATATTTTATACGTCCGGCTTTATAGGTCATTATGCTCCTGAGACCCTGCAATACATTTTGTTATAGGAATATTTTTTAAGTTTCTATTAGCCCATACTTGTCACTTGTCTTTTTGTATCTTAAGAGATATCCTGAGCTTTTCAGAGATATCAAATATTTGTGTGTTTGGCCATGACAACTTCCTTTAATTGGTCTATAGAAATGTATGACATTACAATTAAGCAAACAAATACAATGTAATATTTTCTTTCCAAAAACAACTATTATCAAACTCTATTTGGAGGTTTAAAAAAGCTAAATTGAAATTCTGGCTCAATTTTATTTGATTAGAAACAGGGAGCTAAAAGGGCCCTCAGCCACAGGGTCCTATTGAAGGGGCCCTGTATAGGATGTGGGGCCCCATTCAAGCGTTTATAAACAGTTGTTTTCAAAGTTGATGGGCCGCACACATTGAAGCCCGCCCCTGGGCACTGGCTCCATTGGCCGTTTGCATACTTGAACTATGCTAGGTCTATGTCATCCCATTCCTTCAGAGCCTCACAACATTTCTAAAAGTACACATGGCCTTGATCACATAAGGAAATAATTGGAGCTAAAAAAATAAATAGATAAAAAAGCCCACACGTGTCCCTTTGACAGTGCAATGTCTTACAAAAGAGTTTACTGCCTCTCTCTAAAGTCCAGAGAGGATTAATTCCCATTTCTGCCATTTTTGTTCCAGATGTCATAATAAGACTGTATGAACCAAAAATGTTACAAAGACGTTCTTTGAATTGCTTGGCATTGATTTGATTTAATTAAAAGTAAGCAAACAAACAAAGACACTTAAATATAAACTATTGGTCTTAGCACAACTAAAAGTGAGCAGCAATAATCTAAAAAAGAATAATGACCAGTGTATTATCAACATCAAACCATGATTAACAGGTGTAGTTTTCAGTGTAGATTTGATCTCATGATTCCAGTTAGCAATGTACTGAATCTACATCATTTACTCACCGTCATGTTTTTCAAAACCAAAAGGAGTAGTTTTACAGAATGTTAGCCTTAGTCACTATTCACTATAATGAGAGTGAGTAGGAGTCAAGAGCAACTTCCAAAACACACTCGCAACAGAGATGGCTGAACATCACATTACGAGTAGAGAAATTTTTGGGCACTTTGCTGTATATCAATCATTGGACAAAAGTGTGAAGAGTGAAGACGATAGAACAGTTTGCAAATCTGCAAAAAGATTTTAATGTTTTGTTAAAATTTTTGAGAACTAAGTGAGAACAGCACTATTGTCAGTATTTGTGGCATAATGTTGATCACCACAAAAAATAATTTGGACTCATCCCTCTTTTTCTAATAAATATAATAAAATCCCGTTCAGTAAAGCACGTACAATAAATGTAAATGGGTCCAATACACAAAACATTAAATGTACACAGTTTTTCAAAAGTATAGCCTCAATACGTAAGCATAACCAGGGTTGGGAGGGTTACTTTTTTAAATGTATTCCACTACATATTACAGAATACATGCTGTGAAATGTAACTTGTAACATGTTTCATTAGATTACTAATCATCAGTGTTGTAATCAAAATACTTTGAATTAATTCTTTAGCACTGGCTGATTTTTTCACTTGTTTTTAACTACAAACAAGTGAAAAACTTGAAAAAAAATATCTGCCAGTACAGTAAAACAAAATACACTTATGTAAAAAATAAATGCTCTGAAAAGCCAAAATATCTTATGCAATTATTCTCAAGTAAATTTATTTTAAGGATTCATTAGATTTTTTACAGGAAAAATTAATGAAAAATTATTATTAAGAGTAATATTTTTGCAGTATATCTTTGCACTAATATCAAAGGCCGGGGGCGGAAAGCAGGAAAGCCTTTAGCCCAGAGGGATGCACTCTTTTTTTTATTTTGTTTATTAAAATATATTTGAATTTTTTTCTTGTTATATTAATGAGGCGAGAAGGTTATGCTTTATGTAATGTATATTTAAGATTCACACTTTTAAAAGTAGGCCATATACTGCTGTGGACTGCACCACTATAAAAAGTCACATTTTTAATTAAAATGTATATTTTGAGAAATGTAAAATAGATTGTCTTGACACACTGGCCACCCAGTTCACCCAGTTTTTACACACACACACGCACACACACACACACACACACACACACACACACACACACACACACAAGCTTGTTTTTATATCATTGTGGGGACACTCCATAGACTTTCATGCATTTTATTGATTTTATACAGATCTAAGTATAATTTCTATCCCCTAAACCTAACCCTCACAGAAACTGTTTTGCATTTTTACAATTTCAAAAAAAAACTGAGCCCCTCAAGGTAGGTGATGATCTCAGGTTTTACTCTCCTTTTGGGGACATCTGGTCCCCACAATGTAGAATAAACATGTACACATTACTGTTCACGACAAGCATATATCTCTATTGAATTCGTTTGTCACCCAACACTTGTACTATGGTAGAGACGAGCAAGAGAGACTCAGCGCATGTTTAAAGAGACTGAGAGTGAGCATAAACTGTTATCAACATGCACGTGCAGACTGACCCCGCACTCATGTTATATAAAGTGGCTTATAATCATATATATATATATATATATATATATATATATATATATATATATATATATATATATATATATATATATATACAGTATATATATATCCGTTTGCCATTTCTTTTCCTCTATAATGGTTCAGCAGTTTATCAATACTGAGGTTTACCGTAAATGCTATAGAAAATTGATAAAAAAAATTAATATACATTCACTAATTTTATGTGATGACAACATCACGTGGGCCACAAAAATATGGTTTGCGGGCCGGATGCGGCCAGTGGGCTGCCTGTTGAGAACCATGGCCCTAAACCAACACCTAAACCTGCCAGGACTCTTGGCTGATCAGCCCGTTTCTGTCTCTGTTTGTTCTTGTGATTTCCCCTGCCTCGTGTTTTTTTGTTTTGTTTGACTGTGCCATGTGCTGACTGTGATCATAGGGTTTCCTCACAGGGGCAATGTCTGATTGCTTCTCAGCACAATGAGCCACACCTGTTCCTCATTCCCCTTAATTAGTTTGTTCCCAATTTATTCCCCTGTTGGGGGTTGTCCTGTGCCAGATTGTTGTTTGTCCTAGTGCCTTCGGCATCCAGCAAGTTTTTCCTGTTGGTTTATCTTGCCCTGATCTCCTGTTGGTTCCTGATCTCTTGGCCTGTTTAACTACCCTCTCAGCCTGTCCCTGCCTGATTCTGTCAGCCCGATCTCCAGCTTTACCAGTATTTGATCTCAGCCTGTCACTGACCCTGAGTTAGCTTGCTCAATGCATGGTTCTGGTTGCCTTGCCCTCCTCGTCTCCTTGGTTTGGATCCCAGCCTCTCCCTGACTTCATCTAACCCTCTCCCCAGATTGGTCCTGTCTGCCCTATTCGTTGTCTGTCCAGTCCTCTGGTTCTATCTGCTATACTGACTCTGGATCCCAGCCTGCTCCGACCACGAAACCTGCCTGCTCCTCTGTGGTTCTGTCAGCTCGCTTCACCTGTCTGCGCTGACCTCGCCTGGCTGTCTGACTGTTTTGTTCTCACCCTATGGGGTTGAGTTTCCCCAGATTTATTTTGAATAAACTTCTCTATGAACACTATCGACACTAATCCATAATGATAAATGGGAGGTGAACAAAACAGATACTGGTAGTGTTTTAAAAGCAAATTCGGCATGAAAACACATTTACTGAAGCAACCATGTCATTTTGCGTCACTTCCATGGCACTTTTGCTTCTCTTTCACTCAAGAGTCCAAATTCCAACGCTGTCAGGTGAGCTAGAGCGGAAGTTTTTAAATGTATTTTTTATTTTTTTTCAAATGATGGGTTGGAGTAAAAGTGTTTTGATATAATAACATAGCAGGGTGTGAGTAATAGTGTGTGAAAAATTTTTTATAGTCATAAACAGCCATTGCACCCATGATTTGTGTGAAAGGGCATAAAACACACAGTTGTTGTATAGTGCCTTTAGTGTCAATTTCACCAGGAAACTGTAGCAAAATGTATAAAGTGGCACTTAAATCTCAATTTGCAAAAACTTAGTTATACTGTACTAATGTTCATTCTATGTAGCTAGGTTGAAACTTTCACATGATGAAAGTATACAAAAAAGATTGCTGACTTCAGTTTTCATATTAACCATTGCCCTCTGTTTTTGAACAAGCCATCATGATATCCTGTCAATAGTACACAGAGTAAACGTGACGGAATCAGCGTCGAAACAACAGCTTCCCCTTATAAACATGAAAATCATGTCTGCAGCCAGGAAACATTCATGCTGGTCTGGTTATGGAATGCGGCCCTTTCTGGTGATTTCAATCTCACCATGGTGTTAACTGTAAAGGTCCGCTATGTTCACCAAGTGCTGTTGTTGAACTTGCGGCGGCCAGGAACCTCTTTCACGTCAGCTTATGATTTTGAATTCTCCACTGTAATATTATGTCACCACAGAGCCTCATTCATATCTGTTTGGAGATTGCTGTTGTTGAACTTGTGCCAGCCAGGATCCTCTGTTACGTCCAGGTGTATTTTCTAATTAAATTTTTTTTATTGATTGATATATATTCAAATAACAAAGAAAAGCAAAACAAATATACACAGAACATTTATCCCCCACTATTACACCACCCTGACCTTCAACAACATCCCTGTGGTCACACATGATTATAGACAATGTCTGGGTGTATTTTGAGTTCTCAGCTGTAATTCCAGTTCATGCATGAGGCAGTGCTGTGATTGGAAGGAAGTGTTCCTTCTCATGAATAATGTGAAGACACGCTCATGATCTACAGACGTACATGTGTACTGTCCTACAAATCACAACTCAGAGTTTACATATTTTTGTAACGTTGCTTCAACTTTCATTTTAAACCAGAAGAGCGACATGGTTAAAAGTTAACATTTAAAAAAAATTGTTTTAGGGTGTCATGTAACTTTTAATGAGATCCTTGAAATTATTGGGCTGAGCTGTTTTTATTGGACCAGAACTCTTCCTTGTGGATATACCAGTTTTGGAGTATTATAGCAAGTTAACCCCTCCCTCATATATACTACATAATTCACTTCCTATACCATGACTGTGTTTTATAAATTGACTGAAGCAATACAAAGGAGTTCTTTGAGCAAAACATTCCTTGCATCCTAATTGTAAGCTGAGCTGACATTTTAGATGTTTGTTCTTCAGTCCCTGGCATGAAGAGATGATCTATCAAATGTTCTCTTACATCCTTTGTTTTTTTCTGTCTTTAATAAGCTCCAGATGCTTGTGGTGGTTTTGCCTATTTAAAGTGTTATAAACCTGTTTGCCATCAAAATTGTGTGTGGGTGTGGGGTGGGGGGTAGGGGGGTGTTGCATGATAGTGGTATGAAGCAGTACAGTTCAGAGGTTTACTAACACATTGGTGTAGTAATTTGTCTCTGTGGTTATGCCCTCTTTTTTAGAGTGTTTACTTGTTAACATTCCAGAGAGGGGATTTTTAATGAGGGGTGCAGGGGGCATGTTGAGTGGATCCAGAGATTTGCACCAGATACACGAAATGTGCAACCTGACAGTTCTGATGCTACATGACTCAATAGTGGTTATTTGTGTCTGTTGAGAGTGATGTTATCAGATGTTTTCAATGGTCACATAGATCGATAAAGCAAATATGTGGGATATTTATTAAAACATTCTCATTGTTTTCATATAATGGAATAATCCTGGATGACATAAATGATTGCAGGGTTTTCATTACATTCATATATTCATTACTTCACTAAAAACTGTTATGATTTATGATTATATTAAAAAGAGATTAAAAGTAAAAGTTAAAAAAAAAAAAAAGATCATAAAGGGATAGTTCACCCAATTTTTTTTAATTCTGTCATTATTTACTCACACTTATGTTATTCCAAACCCATATGACTTTCTTTTTTCATGAAACACAAAAGGAGATGTGAGGCAGAATGTGAGGCAGAACCACTTTGATTGCGTCTTTTTCCATATAATGAAAGTGAATAGTGACTAAGGCTAACTTTCTGCCTAACATCTCCTTTTATGTTCCATAAAAAAAAGAATATGGGTTTGGTATGACATAAGGTTGAGTCAATTATGACAGAATTTTCATTTTCGAGTGAACTGTCCCTTTATCTGAGTGACTGTGTCTGTTGTTACTAAGTGACAATGTTTGTTGAACTGTTTGCTTTCAAAGCTGCCAATCCATCCTATCTAATTCAGACTTTCTGTCTTCCAAATGTGTCCAGTCACAAGTTTGTGGCCAAAATTAAGCTAAAAACTAGGCAACATGAAATCAGATGAATAATGGCTGAGGTAATGCTTTTATGAAAATGATACTTAATTCTCACAGCCTTTGCAAATTTGTTGAATTCAGATCATAAGCCTATTTTAAAGCCTATACTTATTATTAAATAGCTAATGCCTGAACTCTGATTGGAAGGAGTTAACTGTTCAAATGTGCCTAATTAGTCATTAAAGGAATATTCTGGGTTCAATACAAGTTAAGCTCAATCGACAGCATTTGTGGCATGATCCTGATTACTACAAAAAATACATTTCGACTAGAGACTATTCAGCAGAGATGGGACACTTTTTAAAAAATGAATGGGAGAAACTGTAACACCCAACAGTCAATGGAAGTAGAAAGGAAGTCCCACCTTACAGGTGAGGAACCCACAAGCCGGGAAAATTCATTTTCTTAGCATAATCTGATGTAAAGAAGCACATTTTTTGATTCTAGTTTTGTCAGATTTTACTGCTGATGTAAAATATGTTTTTGATTGTAGTCTTGACCAACCATTCAAGTAGATAGGAGCTGTACTTTTATGACTGCAAAATAGCTTCCTGAGAGCATTCCAAATTACCTGCCAGTGGACTGACTTGCTAGAAAGACTTTATTTCGACTTGTCCTTTCTTAAAAAATAGCAAAAAGTTATGTTACAGTGAGGCCTATACAATGGATGTGAATGGGGCCAATATTTGGAGGGATTAAAGGCAGAAATGTGAAGCTTATAATTTAATAAAACCACTAACATTAATTCTTTGGTTTAACTTATATATTATTTGAGCTGTATAGGTATTTAAATCGTTTTAGGGTTTTAGGGCTGAAGGTGTTACGTCGTCATGGCAACAAAGTTGGATATAACTTTATATTGAAGCAAGTGATTTGATCACATTTTGCTAACATTTATATTGTTTAAGTCTTGTAACTATAGTTTTAAAACAGTGTATATTTTAATTTGTAGGGATTGTCCTCATTCACTTAAATTGTAAGTGCTTCACTGTAACCCAGATTTTTTGACCCAGAAGTCAAAATACATTTTTGTGGTAATCAATATTATGCCACAAATTCAGTCAATTTATATTAACCCGGAATATTCCTGTAAGGGTTCTCCCAAAATGAAAATTCTATAATAATTTACTCACCCTCATGTTGTTCCAAACCTGTATGACTTTCTTCTGTGGAACACAAAAGGAGATGTTACAGTCACCAACTCTTAAGAAACAGATATTTTTTACTGAAAGCAAATTACAAACAAGGAATACTCGTGTCTTTTATACTATTTGCGAAACCAAATTTGACTATTAGACTCCCTTGGGAGATTAATCATTATACTGTATATTTCAGTCCATGTACCACAGAAAAAAGCAGCTTAATCATGAACTGATTTCTGTTTGTTTGGGTGATTCATTATTAAAAACACAGGCAAAGTCATACTATTTGTTAAAAAGTCAGATCTAACAAAACATGCATTGAACACCAAGCACATCATGAGTGCAAAACCCTCAGGTGTGTATGGAGTAATTTACATATCCTAGAAATGTGTCTGTTGCTGAAACTGAATGTACCTTAGCCCTTTACATTGCTGAACATGGATCAATAAATGTACCACTTAGAAGATTTATGTAAAGCCCATTTTAAAGATGCTGCTGCCGTCAAATTACTCAGGACCAAATGCAATTCCTTGATTAAAGAAAGTGCAACAAAAAGCATCATAGTGTTAGATGCTATTTGCACCCCAGTGCAGATAGTGTCAGATGCTATTTGCACCCCGGTGTAGATAGTGGCAGATACTATTAGCACTCCTAATTAAATACTAGCATACAGTATTACTGCAGTGTGTTTATTGTGTTTATTTACAGTCCCACATTTTAGAGACACCCTGGCCTACACCAACCCCTAGTTGCTATTTACACCTAGTGCAAACAGTCACTCTGTAAAAAAATGTGATTGACCCACACTAATTGTTTTATGCCACTTTTATATGCTTTGTATAATATACACACTCATACCTAGGCCTATTTATAGAGCGTTTTTCTTATTTGGCAACTTTTTCTGAAAAATTGAGACGTTTGAGGTGGGTTCTGGAGATTTTCAGAGGGAGGAGTTTGGCAGCACTGGCGACTTCCTGAGTACAAATGAAACACAGCTGTTGTACAGGCGTGGATGCGGGCCTCAGCATTTCTCTCTCTCTCTCTTCATTGCCTGCCACAGCTAACAACCCCATCTCACACATAGTCAAAGCACTTCATTCTTTCCCCCTTCAATCTTTAATTTGATCAAGAAATCTGTAATATTCAGAATCTAAAATCTAGAACAGCAGTTATTTTGTCCAGATCACTCCTCATATTTAATGTACAGAAGGTTTGGGATGTGTTGTTTTACACTTTAACTACATTCAGACTGCTCAACTACTTTTTTTTCTCATTTGGAATTTCCTGGACCTGAACCAGCCTTTCCAGACCCTACCTTAAGCCCTGTAGTAAAGGGCAAGGTATGGCCATCAACCCCAGGGCCCCAAATCATTTTTTTTCTATATCATATGAGTTCCAAACAGAAAACGTAGACTGCTGGAGTCCATTTTGTCTCACACATGTATGAGAGGTGACTCATTCAGTAAGATTACATGTGCAGCTATCGCATGTTTTTGCGCATTCGAGCTACAGCCTTCATCTGTCTGTCCAAGTATACATGACACAATGCATAATTTGAAGGATGTACGTCAAATGCACCGGTTTAAATACAGATTGCACATCACCTCTTTGTTCAAAGCATGCATGCTCTGAACGCTGAGGTCAATTGTGGTCTGATTTAAGTGTATTAAGTGTGCGCTGGACAAAGTTATGATACAATTGCATTATCAAGGTCTATTAGTCTGACGTTGCAAAAATCTGATTTCCTTAAAGATTTAAGTCAGACGAAGTGTTTTCATGACATGAATTATTCTTTTAGTCTGATCTAATTAAAAAAATTTAAAGTGGATTTAAATGTACTGAGCATAAACAATGTTGTAAATGGATGCCCCCAAAAACCTTGCTCTTTTCTCTTCCTGTTGTTTTCCTATTGTTTAATTTAAGTGTCCTTTCTTGGAATTCCAGCAATTCTAGAAAGTGCACATCTGTGTTTCTTCAACTAAATCAGCTTTTCCCTCCTGATTTTGAAAGCATGTGTGAAAAAGGAGAGGGGCTTTTTTATTGCATTTATGCAGTAAGTTGGGAGCAATTTTTCCATCTCTGGTGGAATAGCTTTCATTAGGTGGACAAAACAGAGCAATAAACACTCTAAAGCAATGTAGTGATGCACTCCTTGTTTTCTTTTCTCTCTCTCTCGCTCTGTCTCTTTTGCACATCCCAGTGACCCATAGCCGGAGGTGGTGATGTTGCTTGTTTGCTTGGTGTCGTTTGGTTATAGTTGACTGAGAGTGGGCTGGGCTGTTGGGAGGCTTCTCCTGCTCTCCCCCACACAGACCACCTTACCAAACTCTAAGTCCAAGCTGGTGTACATTCCCCACATCCGGGGCCATAGCTTTGATGGCCCTTTGAGGCGCTCTGCCATGATGTTTACACAGATGTGTGAGTCTAAGGACATGTTCCCCAGTGACCTGCCCTCCCCCAGCTTTCTCCTGGGGCTTTCATTTTAGCCTGCCATGGCTGCCACTGCGACCATCTGCTGATAAATCCCACATTCTGATAACATTAGGGGGGAGGAAGTTAAACGAGGATGTGAGCCCTGTTGTGGAATGTCTGAACTTTTTCTAGAGATGTTTATTTGCTATGCCCCTTGTCTGTATCGACCTCTGCACAACAGGGCTCCCCTTTTCTCTTTGCTACAACAAGAGAGTCTGCTATAACAAAAACGTGCAAACATTTATAGTTGCCTTTCTGTTTATTTCCTCTAGATTTAAAGGGTAAACATATCACATCAGAAGTAATCTGAACCAGACTGACACAAATCAGTCATTTTCATCCAGGAAAGCATGACACATGGTCTCTCACTACAGTAAGGGTGTAGTTTCAGCTTGGCTTGTGAAAACAAGCAGTTATTCTAAGGAACTCAATTCCACCCTCACGTGGCAAAAGACTGTGATCTTTGCGTGAAATCACTAAAATATTTGCTTGTCTATTGAAATTCTGTTTTGTCTTAAATTAATATTCTGGGTTCAATACAAGTTAAGCTCAATGAACTGCATTTATGGCATAATATTGATTACCACATATTTTTACTTTTCTTTAAAAAAAAAAAGCTAAATTCTGGTGAGACTCTTACAAAGTAAATGGAGCCAATTCATAAACATTACAATAGTCACTATTTAAAAATTATAGCCACAAGACGTAAACAATATGTGGGTTAAAATGATATTAGTTTGATACAATTGCTTAATAACTTTTTCATAAAACAATTAGTGTGGGTCAATCACATTTATTTACAGAGTGACAGTTGGGACTAATCATAGAGTCTGAAACGTGAGTTAATAACAAGCTGTGTCGGAAATTGCATACTGTCAGAATGTGTACTGCATTTGATGAAGGCCATTAAAGTACGTTCTTTAGGTTTGCAGGTGTGTAGTATGAATCAATTCTGGACATACTTCATCCGGGAAGGTGGGCATTGTAACATGACCTGAATAAATGACATAATGACAACAACAGTGAAAATAATTGATTTTGGTTTTGTTAAACAAGCACCAATTAAGCAGAAGGATCAACTTTCTTGGTATATACAGTATTTACAGTTAAAAAGAGCCGAATTTACAGTTCTCGCGATGACTCATGGTTCTACACTATTTTTTCAATTTTTACACCATCCAACGTTTTGAACGTGACGTCTCCTCAGCTCCTGAGGCATCATGGGATAGTGTAGTGTCTAGTGGATCCTCACTTCATATTAAATAGAAGCAAATACACAAAATATGCTACAGACAAAAACACTCCTTAAAAAAAGTTAAAAGATGAAGTGAGTCTGTGCCACCAAAGCATCATCAAATGGAATTGCACATATAATCACTGTTTTCAAACAGGCTTCCCCTCATCTTATTGTGGAAAACTTAGGAATTCCTTACTTATAGTTGTCTCTGCATATTAGGCATCAAAAACAAATAAAATACACACATCACCTTTAACGAACCAAAAGCAGCAGCTATCCCAGTTTTTTCCTGTCAGATTTTGAGTAGTCAAAAATGTGGTATTGATATAAGACATGTTGAAAAGTTTCATATTTTGATGCAACGTTCTTTTCTATTGCAGGTATCCAAGAGGGAAGTGAATGCACTAAATGTAAAAATGACTGGGCCTTAAGGGTGGCCATCGCCCTTCTGTATGTGCTTTGTGCGCTTCTCACCATAGCTGTGGCTGTGTTGGGGTACAAAGGTAGGAAATCTTGAAACCATTGTCTGCGTTGCTGCATCATTCATCTCTTACAGTGTCACATGCATAGTTGTATTGACCGTTTTCATGCGACGTCACTGTATGACTGCCATGTTTGTGAGAAAATTCCATTTACCTTCAATGTGCTATGCTGTGGGATATGGCAAAAACCTGATAAATATATATATATATATATATATATATATTAATCATGATAAGGTGAAACTGCTGTTTAATTACCAGAGCCAAAATGTAACTTTTCTTGTGAAAATCTTTTATTTTTAAGTGTCACAGCTTCATTTCGCCACAGTCAAGCAGCGATGAAAGGGGAGACTAGGGATAAAAACACTGCTAATTAATTAAGACAAATCAGTTATCTGTGTACACGTGTCAATTATATTTATAACATCATCTATTCGGATACAATTAAACTGGAAATGCACATAGGACAATGTTATTCATAACACCTAGTATGTCATAATGGTATCGCATTGTATAATAAAGAAAAAAGCACTACAGTGTGAATATATAGTATATATTCAATGTGTGTATATACTAATGTTAGTCAATAAACAACACACCATAAGATCATAAAACACAGACTTTATTCACACCATCAGACTACAATGTAAACATTAGTCTTATACACTAATATGCTTTCTGTGTATTCTTCATGAGTTAAAAGCAGCTCTTAAATTTATACAGACATGACCTGAATAAATGATGTAATGAAAACAACAGTGAAAATAATTGATTTTGGTTTTGTTAACCCTCTGGAGTCTGAGGGTGTTTTGGGCCCTGGAGAAATTTTAACATGCCTTGAAATTTGTGCTTTTTTCAGTTGCTTAAAAACACATTTATGGTTAAAGTTTGATAACACTGTATTCAGCACAAACTGGGCTACAATAATATGTGAGCAACATGTGTGTTTTTGAAAAAAACATAAAATAAAAAAATAAATGTTTAAGTCAGTGAAATAAGGCCATATAACATATACTAAACAATTGTCCACAAGCCTTTTGAGAACTGGATCTTGTAGCCTAGAAGTTTTGCTACAAAATGATGTGAAAACCATCCTGATCACTCATTCATACAAAACAATATAGTAATTGAACTTTTGTAAGACACTTTTAGTGTTAGAAAGGTCATATGCGAGGAGGCGTGAACTATCATGAATACTGATTGTAATTCATACCTGAGGAGACAAAGACCTCCCCTGGGCCTAGCAATGAGGAATGTGACAGAAAGAGAATGAATATGAAGACTTAATGAACCAATTAAGCAGAAGGATCGACTGGTATATACAATATTTATAGTTAAAAAGAGACGGTTCTCGCCATCCAGCGTTTTGAACGTGACATCTCCTCAGCTCCTGAGGCATTATGGGATAGTGTAGTGTCTACTCTAGTGGATCCTCACTTCATATTAAATAGAAGCAAATACACAAAATATGCTACAGACAAAAACACACCTTATAAATGTTAGAGAGGAATTGAGTCAATTCTGCGCCAGCAAGCATCACCAAACTGAATTGCACATATAATCACTGACTTGATCATCACAGACGTTTTGTAATATTGTGACCAAATCAGACCAGAAAACAACACAAACATTTGTAACTTCTGAATGAGAGATATTTACGGTCATGTACCACTGGGCGTGTGTACTCTCGGGTAACACATCAGACTCGCCGGCATACAATGTCTGTGCAGATCTCAGACTTGTATACACCTTTCCTGGGACTTGGCATGTATCAAATCATTTTGTTGCATTGTTATGCAATACAACATAAATTACACAAAGCATTATATCAAATGTGAATTTTGAAGCTTTTTAAGTATGTTGCTAACAAGTTGCTAGATAAGGACAACAGCAGTTTTCCATTTTTTCAGGCACATATACTCATATACACATATACATACATATATGCTTGTGGTAGTTGTAGTCCATATTTAGGAAGTTGTTAGCAACATACATTTTTAAAAACAAGAATGCTTCAGAATTTGTTTGAGGAATGACTGGGTGTAATTTATAACTTTAGAATAATTTATAAGTCTTTTAGAATAAATGTTACTATAGCTACTTTTTTGCAAATTGAATTTTATGTGCCACATTCTACGTTTCGCCACAGTTAACACTAGAGGTGCTACAACAACAGTGCATTTTATTCATTAGAACAATGGCTGATTATTACTTTAAAAACATACATTTTTTACTCTGTTACTCACACACTGCCATGTTATAGTATCGAAACACTTTTACTATAATGCATCATTTGAAAAACTTCCATTCTATGACAGACACACCTACATATACACACTTATTCAATTGTGATTATTAACTTCCGCAGTAGGTCACCTGATACTGGACTTTGGACTTGGAGGGCTGTGGCTTGAGACCAGTCTAGTGCACAAGCTGATGCGTGAGACAAAAGTACCATAGAAGTGAGACAAAATGATGTGGTTGCTTTTTATGCTGAATTTGGTTTTAGGACATTATCGGTTAGGTTTAGATGTTGGTTTAGTACCCTATGATGTTCACATCACATTTCAGTTATCATTTAGGCAGTGGTGTAGTAGTGACTGAAGAGGTGGGCATACTGTGATTGAATCAAGGATATTGTGTATAGTGAAATACTTTCCTATTAAGAAATATTAATTCATTTGATATAATGAGGAATAAAGGCACCACTGACAGCAGTAAAAGGCAGGAAAAAAAGACATTTGATACAGTTGCGGGATAAATTTTCATCTGCGAAGGGCATTACAAATTAGAATGTGTGCAGTGACTCTCAGTATTTTTCCAAAGTTTAAAAGCATATGTTTTTATTTAAATCCATTTATATTTTCACTTTTAGCAGCTAAGTAAATATTCAGTGCAAATTATGACACCAGCGCTCCAAGCGCATCAGCATTTCGCTCTAGATGCTAGAAATGTCCCACCCCTTATTGAAATGGAAAATATGATTGTTTGTAAAATACCCAACCACGGTTAAAACAAACATTCCGATTGGTCGCTTAACTGAGTCGGACTGTCTATCTACCCGTGCATTCAGTTCAGCGTTCCCTCTCTTACTTGCATGTTTAGAGAGAATCACTGTACACTTATTTTAAAAATAATAATCACAATTTTCTTAATGGTGCAGTTGCATCACCTCAATATAATTTAAAGTTATGGGTCAAAAGCCTCCTCGCTGTCCTGGCGGCCATAGGTATCATAGCTAATTTTAGGTGGGCCTATGCAAAATCCTTAATAAGATTTGCATATGCCCTAGATTACACTACTGCTTTTAGGATACTGTTATTAAGGTTTAGGTTAAGGTTTTAGGTTTAGGAGGTATGTTTTACTCATTCAAATCTCCATCAAAAATTCACCTTAAAGGTTCAGCATGTAAGATTCAGAAACCCTTGATATTAATGACACCTGTGTCCGTTAAGTGAACTGTAGCCAGCTACCTGTTGCTCCATAGGGACGCAAACATCGACCAAAACAATGATGTAATGTACAAAGAGACAACGTGATTCACCGGCATCATGATGACAGATGAGGTAGCATAATTAAAATTATACAGTTATGATTGTTTTACTACAAATTTTGAGACTATATTTGACTTAGTGCTGAAACAGGGCTACAACAAAGTGTGGATATAGATCTGACTGTGCGAGACTGTAGTTTGAAGTAATCACTTTTCTTTGCCAGATACATTGACTGCATTTATACGATAGCCTATGTCGGCGATAACTAGCTATCCAGCTTGATCAATAGCTGTTAGCTAAATTTGGTGGATGATGACAGGAGCTTTTTATCAAATAGACTGTACATTATAAATATGTTGACACAATTCAGTATTGATGTGATTCCATCACAACTGACATTTTGATATATATCGATGCGCTATTGTTTTATAATAATAGAATGACCAAGTTATGTTACACTAATGAATGGGTCTTTTTGCATTATCTTGATCATTGTCTAGCATTCATTTAATGTTTTATTGTAGTTTAGCTAAAATTACACAGATCAGTCCTTATGACACTATATTTCACATGATTTGCAGTTATGTAAGCTTACCTGTCCAATAAGAAGAACGCCAATTCAGGGTCTGTTTTGATCCCCAGAACGAAGGTCCCTCCAGGAATCAAATGCCCTGCCAATGTTCACTATAGTTTTCACTCGACCATGATCACATTCCTGCTTAGCTAGAAGGAATTCAGTAAATAAAAGTTTTTTTTTTTTTTTTTTTTGCTTACTCAAGAGTTTGTGTAGGAGTATATGTTGTGCTGGGAGCCGGACGTTACTGGATTCCATCTCTAAGATAACGTTACCTAGTGTTGTAGCCAGTTGTCACTGGTACAAGAGCAGCTATTACTGTCTGAGGCAAGGCTCTCATCCTATGGATTTTCCCAGCAAAACCGACCTGCTTTTATTAGGCAACTTAGGAAGTCTGGGAAGGGCTAATTTTTTTATGTTGCATTACAAGCCGTTCACACATTGGCAAAAAAAAGGGCTAATATTGCATGAAAATTGTTACATATTGCACCTTTAAAAATCTTGTCCAAACGTGAAATACACCATGTAATTTTGGTTTGCAAAAATGTTGCCATGGTCATGTAAATATCATGAGATAAGGCTGTTAATTTGTGTTGTAGAACAAAACATCAAAGTACCTTCAAGCACTGTTTACAACAGACCTTATTTAACTCATAAATTGAAGAAGGAAAAAAAAAAAACCATTATAAAAACCCATAGGAAATTCCCAAGGGAAACCTATGGCGAATTAGCCTTTCAAGTTCGCCTACAAATTGACGTGATGGCTCAACAGCTCTATGCTATTCACAGTAAACATCAAAGTGCAAGTCACATTCACATAATTCATGTTTTCTCTTGTTTAGACCAGATATCTGGAAAACTTTTCATTTAGATTCTTTAGGATTTTTTCATTAGGATTTTTTCTTATCCAGTTCATTTCAAGAATGTGCCATAATGTAACATCTGCCATTATTTCTGCTTTTCTATGGTGAACTTTGGCTCACTTTATTTCTTGTCTTGAAATAAGGCAAGCCTATTGCGCCATTGACACAGTTCACCCTGACTACCACAGTGGCATATGTTTTCTGTATTAGCCAGTAAAGCCAGGAAACAGAGCTGTGAGAAACAGCTTTTTTTTTGTCTATTGCCAAAAAAACTGGAAAATATTATACAATATTTAGTACATTTACATTCCATTTAAAAGTTTGATTTCAGTAGGACTAAAACAATAAATAATTTTTTATCTTATGTCACGTGGTTATCATAAAATAATATTATGACTATGGAACTGTAGTTTGGTTCATTTGCACCCTTTACCTCACTAAAAACTTTAGTTTCATCATAAGATAAACACTGTTTCTTTCCATTACTCACAAGAACTTATACTGTTGCACCCAAAATCTGTCCTTGAAAACATCTAGCTTATTTACATTCACATTTGATAAAAATGTAATTGTATTGTCCAGATCAAGTCCCTGATTTACATTGAGTCCATATGTCTTGTGTAGTTCTTTAAAGCCCTAATGCTAACCAGATGAGAAGACCATGTAAAGCAGCATGCCTCAAAGCAAACCTGCTCCAGACGAGATTTTATGCCTTAGCAGCAATTTGTTGCCTCAGAAACCGCAGGCTAACTGACAGGGTCTTTGTGGCATGCTAAATACAGTTCATGTTTCCTTTGTTACCTGTGCCAGAGTGAATCTGGTCAGCTTTTGGGCGAGAATAGCCAAACTCTTAACTTACCAAGAGGCAGTGATGGGTAAGTTACTCTAAAAAAGTAATTCATTACTAAATACTAATTTCCTCTTCTACAGTGTAATTAGATTACTGTACAAATTACTATGTCTTTTAACTAAAGTTATTGCATTCATTATTACTAATTACTTTCTAAAACCCTTATCAACCTTGACAAGATGAAAAATATATGGATAGACATCTTTTACATCTTTAAAATAAATCATATAAAATTAAATATATTATTCATGAACTGAATAATTCTCAATGGAATTTTTCAATGAAAAAGTTATTTAATTACAGTAATTAATTACTTAGCAATGCATTACACCCAACACTGCCAAGAGGACATTGTTAGGAGGGTGACTGTTAAGGTCATTTATAAACATTCCCTAAACTCTCTACTAAACATCTTCATATTGACAACAATTTATTATTACATTTTTCAAATTCAGTCCAGTGAGTCTCCCAATGGTTTTTAATACAGATTTAGGCTGATTCCCTTTGGATAACTCCTCATTCTGTCACAATGAGGCTATAAAAACCCTCCCGCCAAACTCCATTCAAAAATAACCTGTTTTATACAGGAAAATAATGTCATTATTCCTTGAAGAGTGTGGAGAAACTTGCAGTGTTGACCTCCCACTAACAGACTCCCAGTGTGAAAATGACCAGTGAGCCTTTGAAATGGACCTTCATATTTTGTTTTTCCCTTCCAGCATATATTTGTTTTGTGTTTGGTTACACAAGCCCAGTCAGGAATGCTAACACCCAAGATCTTTGATGTGTTTTAGTTTGCTGGCGATGAAGAGCTAAGTGCTGCATGTCTGAATGAAACATGAGTTAAAAACAATGAGTGCAAATACACTGGAGAGTAAAGATGATGACTTTATTCCATTCATGTTTGACCGGCACTTGTTCAGTATAATAAACACTTTGAGCAAGAGGGGAGGGTGGGGGTTTAATCCATTCCAGCATGCCTCCATAGCTTTGTCAGAAAGGAGATCACAGTCTGACCGTTCCAAAGAAAAAGACAAATGCGACATTTGGTGTTTTAATCACATTCCTTTTACCAAGAGAAGCAAAGTGGAACCCACAGTGAATGCGCCCTCTAGTGTTGAATGCAAACACATAACAGTAGACAATATTGACGCTTATAACATTGTCAGGACATAAATGGTTATGACTGGTTATATTAATATTTCAGCCCTTAAGCATCTTGAAATTGCTTAAACTGTGTTTTCATTATTGCATGAATCAGGGATGAGACCAAAAATGTCTGCATGAAAAGCTATAGTGGTGACAACAAGACTGGTGGGAATCACCCCAAAGGCTCACAGGATACACTCAGATAATGACTCTTCAGGATCCATTCCAAATTCCAGAGGAAATTAAATGTCATGCATTTTTTGCTTGACTGTGTGTGTGGAATGTGATGTTCGTTCATAGTTGTACATTACATTTAAATTTTACTTAATACATTGCAATGTGATAGGGACAATTAAACATTTAGCTAAGCTTTAGCTTCTTACCTTTAGTTAAAGTTAACGTTATATCTTTAATGCATATTTTAAGATTTGTTTGAGATCATATCAAAATTAGCAGACACCCTGCAGTGCCACCAAGGCTCCTGTGTTGAAGACCCCTATTGAATCAAGCTTTAAAACTCTAGATATACAAGTGTAATTCTGCATAAATTAAACTTGTTTATAGTAAACTTCCAAGACTTTCTACAGATTCAGTCTGACTGGGATTATCTAATGTGTGTCCCACAGTGGTCCAAAGGATGGACAATGTCACAGAAGGAATGGAGAATTATGGTGGGAAAATCATGGCGGTAGAGACAGACCTCAAAAAGCTTGGTGAGTCCAGTAGATGGCATTTTTCATGTTGCTCTCTAGAGATCACATATTTTTACCATTCAAATATTTGGAAATAGTTGACTGAATTTAATTTTGTAATTGCGTATGAATTTCTTAACAAAAATATATATATAATTTTTTTTAATTGGATGAGTTTCACCAGAAAGCAAAGGGAAAAACAAAATAGCCAACAAGTGGCCAGCATATAATGGTCCAGTTGGCAAAAGGTGAAGAAGCTCAAATAAAAGATAGTTCTAATTGTTTTGGTCACTACATAATTCCCATACTTACTGTAGAACAGTTCAAGTTCACGGGCAAGGAAGAGGCGAGAAACCGGCTTGACATATAAAATAATAGGTTTAATGGAGAACTCAAAAGACAAACACATAAGACAACGGACATGTCCGTGAACGATCTCTCTCTCCCGCACGCCGTCCGCAATCGGCCTTTAACCCTCTCGGAGGCTTAATTAGCCTAATACGGGACCGGGCGTGTTGAGTCACGACCCGGCCCCGCCCTCCACCGTGCCACACTTACATTTGTGGTTCTCAAACATCTTAACACAATGACCTTTCTTAGGAAAATAGCAAATTGCGCTTTGCAATACTTCACTTCATTAACATACAATACACCCACAGATAACGCAAACACTCCCACCCTACACCTGCTTGTGCTTTGCGCTGATACAAAAATTGCACTTACAATTAGATCACTCACGAAAATTGAATAAGACATAGTGCACGGTCAATGAGCTCAGCGCTGCTCCTAGCTTGGTGATGAAAATAGAGCCCCTTGTGTTCCGACTTTTAAACTTTTGATAGTTTAACTGCTAGAAACACAACATATACACTTTTTCATTATATTTAATATAAGAAAAAACTTGCACACAATGTCCATACAGACGTTTCAGCTGTTTTCCCATTGTATTTAATAATAAATCAAAATTTGATGTGCAGATGATCAAACAGGAGAGAAGTCAGAGAATGCCACCAGTGAGCTCCTCTCATTCAAGATGGAAATTCAAACCTTGCAGAATCAGCTCAATAATGTTGCTCTGAGGGCTTCTAGCAATAGAGCTACTCTTGATGATCTACAGCTAGCTGGTGAGGACATGCAAAGTGGACATCTGTCACTGCGAGATCTGCTGGAGAGCAATGCCAATGTTATCAGCAAAGTCAACCGCACCTTAAACACATACAGCGGCCTGATTGATGGACTAAAGACAGACACAGAGCGGCTTCAATCGGATCTTCATGTGCAGAGTGGCGAGCAGAGCAAAAACACCCACAACCTAAGCACTCTGAACTTCACCCAGACCCAGCAGAGGAACCTAATTAGCTCCCTTCAAAGGTCAGTGGAGGACACCAGCCAGGCCGTCCAGAAGCTTAAAAATGATTATCAGACCCTTCAGCAGGTAGCCAGGCAGACCAAAGCGGATGCTGATTGGCTGAGAGAGAAGGTGCAGAACCTTCAGGCATTAGCCGCTAATAATTCTGCAATGTCTCGCTCTAACAGTGACACTTTAGAAGATGTGACCTCACAGCTGAACTCACTCTCAGAGCAGGTGCAAAACGCTTCAGCCATCACTGATGGTCATGACCAAAGCCTGCGGGAGCTCATGGACCAGCAGCGAGACCATGACAATGCCACTTCAATAAAGTTTGATGCACTGGAAACACGTCTTGACCGTAACGAGGGGGAGATGGACCGCATAACAGGGAATGTTAGCTTTGCCACACAGCTGCTTGGGGTGATCAGCATAGACCTCAATGGTCTGCGCACCTGTGCTGAGACAGTGACCCAGCACTCTGACCTGCTGCTGGGGCTGAACAACAGTGTGGTTGAGACCAGGGCAGACGGCACCGAGCTCAAAGCCCAGCAGGAAGAACTCGCTGCCAGGCTTGACCGAGAGGTCAGCAGCCTCTCCATAGTCATGGATGAAATGAAACTGGTTGACAGCAAACATTCGCAGCTTATCACCAACTTCACTATCCTTCAGGGTAAGACCTGAGGCGAGTCCTCTTTTCATTGAGTCTGCAATACAATGGCCCAATATGGTGACTCATGCAATATATACATCCTGATTTGTGACACAAATGCTCACTTCTTTAGCCTATTATAGCGATTCTAAAACTGAGATCTATAGGGGGTTACCCCAGGGGGTCCGTGGAAAATATTCTGAGCTGAATTGAAGTCTAGTTTTGACTACCACTGACTATAATAATACACTATAGATGTTTATTCCAAAATATACATACATTCTTGTTGAGAATTCATGACTGCAAAGTTAATTAAGAGTTTGACTGATTCAACTTCATCATTCACAATACTTTAAGGAACTGAGAAGTTATGGTCACAATTCCTGTTTCTATGGTAACAGCAATTATGAAAGGGTTACTTGGTTCAAAAATGTTTGAGAAACCCTGTTCTATTGTGTATTCAGGATCATGTTGCCTGGATCAATTATAAATGATTTCAAATTATTATAATTATTTATCAAATTATCATTATAATATTATTTTTTTATTATTTTAAAATTATGATATTTAGAGCCATAATTAGCAACCAAAACATGGCTGTGAGGTCACGTGGGTTGCTGCTAGGCTGAATCCAAGATGGATATTTTTGAAAGGTTTTAGTATCCTTTTCAGGATTAAATGCTTTTTGAAAGTCAAAAACATCTCTGATTGCCAGAACAAACTTGCCTTAAAATAACAGTTACACAAAATTGAAAATTTTGTCATAATTTATGCACCCTCATATCATTCCAAACCCAAATGACATTATTTCTTATGTGGAATACAAAATTAGATGTTTTAATGAATAATATTCAATAATATTCAGTCTGAACGTGGGAGACCGGAAACGAAGAACTTTCGTACAATATTGCTTACTAAAAATCTAATTTGCTGAACTCTGAACTGCAAATCTGGATGACGAGAGGACGAGTGACCAATAGAAGATCAAAACTTCACACACAGTCCTCTTGGCTCAATTCAAAGGATACATACTGTATTTCAAAGCTGTGTGTTTTTATTGTTACTGGAAAGTGAGTAGACTGTATCCTCTAACATTTTGAATATGATATTATTGTTATTTGGGAAGTGTAATTTACTAAATCCGGAAGCCCTCATGCATGACATCATATCCTGGTGAGTTGCGTTGTACTAAAAAAATGTGTATGTTATAAACCTAGTGTGACAACCTCTTGAGTCATGCATCATATTCCAAGTCTTCTGATGCAAATTATAGGTTTTTGTTGGAAACAACCCAAAATTGAATTATTTTTTTTGTGAAAATCTTGACGTCCATTGCACATTCATGAGCGCTATGATTGAAACTTGTTCACAATGGCTCGCACATAAATGTAAAAACTTGTGTTGTTTAGCACTAAAAGCAGTCTTCATTAAAGCTTATTTTGTCTTACGCATAAGAAAAAAGTAATGCTGGTTTGGAACGACATGAGGGTATATGGATGAACTGTTTCTGTAATAATGGCCATTTTCACTACCAACTTTTTGTACTTTTAGACATTTATGGTGTAAGTTAATTTATTTGTCTTTCATTTCAGGTCCTCCTGGTCCAAGAGGTCCTCGGGGAGACAAAGGGTCCCAAGGGCCCCCAGGAAAATCTGGCCAGAAAGGTGACACTGGTGAAAAAGGAGCACCTGGTGTTGCTGGGCCTAAAGGAGAAAAAGGCCCAACAGGGCCTCCCGGTGTGCCAGGTTTCAAAGGTCCACCCGGATCAAGAGGAAGCCCTGGGCCAAAGGGTTCGCGGGGATCAGGGGGAAGGGCGGGGCCTCAAGGAGAGAAAGGTGACCCTAGTATACCTGGTCTGCCTGGAAGAGATGGTCAGCCAGGTCCTCAGGGGCCACAAGGACCACAGGGACTTAGAGGGCCAGCAGGGCCTGCAGGACCAGAAGGAGCCCGTGGGCCTGTTGGCCCCATTGGTCCACCTGGACCTCCTGGATTACCAGGACTTCCTGCACCAGTAGTTTTGCCCCCTGTAGATCCACAAGCCTTTGTCAATCGCCAGGTAGCTCTGCCTGCAAGTGCACCAGGTAAAAGCTTTATTATAATTATTCACACACTCTTGATATAAGCAATTTATTAGATAGAGTTTCTATAGAAATATAAAGAGAATTTTGTGTAATATGTATATGTGTTTTTATGTTATATCAAACTAGGATCTTAAAATGTTTAACACTTTGAGATCTATTTACTGCTGTTAGGTTGTTAACTTAGTCAATATACCACAATATAATGTTTATTAGTCAATATACCACAATCCTGAATTAATTTGATATTTCACTAATTTGAGAGTAACATTTAAACACAAGGGAGAATGTGCTATTTCTTATGTATTTTTTTTAACTAAGGGTGCCCTCCTCAGTGGAAGAGCTTCAAAGACACATGCTACTACTTTTCGGTCCCAGAAGAGTATCTGAACTTTGATGAAACAAAGGAACGATGTGACAACAAGAGCTCATCTATGCTCATTATCAATGATGAAGATGAACAGGTAGATCTTAGTTACTATATTGATCTGTGGTCTCGAATATATGTCATAAATATTCTATTAAAACAGTGTCTAAACAGATCATTGTGTAAATATCAGTGTTACACAATGTCCACTTTATTTTGTATCACAGCTATGGATAAAGAGGCAAATTTCTGGAAAAGGCTACTTTTGGCTGGGTCTCACAGACAGTGCAGAGGAAAACATCTGGAGATGGGTGGATGGGAACTTGCCTACCTATACGTGAGTAAATTGATTGTAAATATATATTAAAGTATTCATGAACTGTATTATTGTTACTCCAGTACAGTATATATTTGCATTATACTCATCCCATTATTTATAGGATCCATAGTAATTTTCCTGTAGCTCAATGGTAGAGCACTGTACAAACAATGTTAGGTGTCATGGGTTTGACTCTTAGGGAACACATGATAAAATGTATACCTTAAATGCACCTGTCAAATGCATAAATGTAATAAAGGGGGGCGTGAATATAGGGGTGTCGGATATTAATAAGTGATTACAGTGGAACAGGTTAATCATGTGTAAGAATCCTGTTTACATTGAGCCTTGTCTGATTTTAACTTATAGGAAATGGAAACCTGGACAGCCTGATAATTGGAGTCATGGTCATGAGGAAGGGGAGGACTGCGCAGGGTTAATACATGAGGGCAGTTGGAATGACTTTTTCTGCACAGACCGCATAGGCTTCATTTGTGAACGAACTAATGAATGTAAGTTATAAATTGAAGCCATTTTGTTAACAGTTTGCATCTGCTTTGATGTTATCTGTTATCTGCTTAGTCATATAATTAATTTGGGTCTTTTCTCTATTATTATTCACAGCAAAAGTTCCAGTTTTATAGCATCTGTAACTGAATGAGCAGAGAATATTTTGGATTTGACAATCACCGGAACACTTCAGAAAGCTTCTGTCCTATTGCCCTCACACAAGCACCACCTTTTTGCAGAAAGTATCTTACCTGATGGACTCAAAAATAAATGGCATGTAGACAATCAATGAGCAGTTCAAGACTACAGACTATCACTAAATACACTGATAACCAGTCATGTTAATGTTTAGATAAATAAAAAAAGCTGTAATGTTTTGTAATCATGTGATTGTAAATACCTTTAATTTTTTTTTTACCTGTGTCATTAACAAAGCTGATGATGCAATTATTCCAGTGCAATACAATGAAGCTTTGTAGCTGCTTTTATTAAAATAAAGCTATGCCAACAATAAAGCTACAAATACAGTATTTTAATATGTTTTAATAACTATAATCCAACATTTTTCCACTTGAGAGTTTTACTTCTTAAGTCTTGGTTATCAATGATGTGATTATTATGAATAAATCTTAAAAAAAAAAAACTTTGGATTTTTCAAATATTTTATTATGCCATAGCTATGTATAAAATAGTTGTGTATTTGAATACATGTACATGAATGTAGTCATCATAAAAGGCCATGTTTTATCAGAAATAAAATATAGTTGTGATTTTTCAATATGTTCTGTTGAAAATTTTATCATTTTGATGAATATGTTTTGAATGTGGAATATCCTATTTTGCAACATTGTTTTAATAGATTGATGTATGAGAATGCTTCACCGGTTCATACGCTTTGCATGTTCATAAATTAATTTTAGTGTGTTCTCATATAAAAATTGTTTGCGATGAAAGTAATGTCCCAGGTTGAGAATTAGTGTGATATAATCACTTTCCGGGATTACAGGGTTTTACCGACGTCATGTGGTCATGACAACAACGTTGCAATAGGCCTATTGGATATATCTTTAATTAACATGTATAATGTTCATGCCTTGTGGCTGTAATTTTGAACTGTATTTTATGTTTACTGACTGGCCCCATTCATTTCCTTATTCACAGTAGCGCCATCTTTAATTTTTGACGGGAATGGACCTGTCCCAATACCCACATTTGAGGTCTTGGCCACTTGAGTGCGCGTGCACGCGACAGGAATTAAGTGTTCAAGACCATCCCGTGTCTAAAGCATGCCAAAGTTCAGTGCACTAAATCCACACTAGTGTGAATACCGCTTCGGAGCGGTCTTTTAGGCTAAGTTGTATCCCAGAATTCATCACAATCAGAATCTTTTCAAGATCTAAGTTGTTTATTATAATCAGATAGTGAAACGTAAGTGAAGCATATATTTATTTGAGTATAAATAAAAGTATTCAGCATTATATAACGTGTTTGGGATGACTTAATATTAGCATCATAATTAAAAAAATATTATTTATGTGTATATTTACATACCTCTTTGTTATCCTTCTTGCCCAGTTATCACCTGATTTGTTTTGTTCTTGCCTAATACTGCTAGTCATTTTTGGTCATTTATCAGCCAGTGTGGCATACGATATGCAGTCTAGTAAATGTTGTTTTAAAAATAAAAAAAATTATCAACTACTACCACAGGCTCTTTCTCATCTTTATCTATATAAAATATACGTTTTAATGCTTTTTATTTGTTGTATGATACCACATACTGATAAGTTGTGCTAAGCAGTATTTGGTCGTCTTATATAAATGGCAAGACAAGTCAAGTCAAGTGGTTTTTATTGTCGTTTCAACCATATACAGTTAGTACAGTACACAGTGAAACGAGACAACGTTCCTCCAGGACCATGGTGCTACATAAAACAACAGGACAAACACAGAACCACATGAGACTACACAGACTAAATAAAAATACCTATATAATACCTTTTTGACAAGCCAAAGCATATAATTTAAATGGTTTGTATTAGTAGATATTAATGGATCACACAGGTTTATAGAATAAAGTTTTTATTTGGTTAAATTAAGTTTTATGCATTGTATTGAGAAACAAATTAGAAAGAAATTGCTTATGTTTCATATTTTACAGCAGTTAAAAAATGTTTAATGTGCAAAGTATTGAAAATCAAAATGAGTGAAAATAATTAACTTTTACAATTATTTTCACACAGTAAAAACATTATACAAAATCCATCATCCATCCATCTTCAACCGCTTATCCGAAGTCAGGTCGCAGGGGTAGCAGCTCCAACAGGGGGCCCCAAACTTCCCTATCCCAAGCCACATTAACCAGCTCTAACATGGGGGACCCTGAGGCGTTCCCAGGCCAGTGTGGAGATGTAATCTCTCCACCTAGTCCTGGGTCTTCCCCGAGGCCTCCTCCCAGCTGGACGTGCCTGAAAAGGGAGGAGCCCAGGGGGCATCCTTACCAGATGCCCAAACCACCTCAACTGACTCCTTCTGACGCAAAGGAGCAGCGGCTTTACAACGAGCTCCTCACGGATGACTGAGCACCTCACCCTATCTCTAAGGGAGAAGCCAACCACCCTTCTGAGGAAGCCCATTTCGGCCGCTTGTATTCGCAACCTAGTTCTTTCGGTCATTACCCAGCCTTCATGACCATAGGTGAGGGTAGGAACTAAAATTGACCAGTAGATCGAGAGCTTCCGGCTCAGCTCTCTTTTTGTGACAACGGTGCGATAGAGCGAGTGCAATACCGCCCCCACTGCCACCGCCATTATACAAAATGTACTTGGGCTACATATTTTCTACAGCACAATATATTTCCAACAACCAGTAGTGTATTAATAAATGAAAAGATGGGTAACCTTTTCAGTTATATGTTATTTTAATTTGGCTATAACAGTCACTGCTACCAAAAACAAGTGAAAAGACAAAAAACGCTGTCGCTATCAGCACCAACATCGTTAAGTCTACAACTGTCCCAACGTGCAAAAAGGTCATACACACTGATCTCTCTCTCTCAATTCAATTCAATGTGCTTTATTGGCATGAAAGTTTCAATAACAATGTTGCCAAAGCATCATATATAATAAATAAAATAAAAGCAAAATACATTTTGTCCAATAACTTGGACAGTATATAATATAATTATTAGTAATATATAAATAACAGCAATATATACATTATTATTATTATTATTTATTTGACCACATCACATTGTGTGTGTGTGTGTGTGTGTGTGTGTGTGTGTGTGTGTGTGTGTGTGTGTGTGTGTGTTTGTCCAGATCTTTCACTGTCCCTCAGGTTGTGGCATGTTGACACATATTGGGCAGCAAGATGTGCCCTGTCTCCTTCTCCTAAGAGTATTTGTAATTTTGAGAGGTCATTTAGGTCTTTAAAGTTCGATGTTTCAGAATTAAACTGGTTTAAGTAACCATTCCTTATTTCTCTGAATGTTTCACATTTTAGGAGGAAGTGCATCTCTGTCTCGACCTCACCTGTCCAACAGTGAGCACATATTCGGTTTTCTTTTGGTTGCCATGATTTTTTTTTTTTTTGTGTCTTCCCGTTTCAAGTGCCAATGTGTGGTCACTGAGCCTGTATTTGGTGAGGATCTGTCTCTGTTTTCAATCTCTGACAGTAAAGAGATATTTTGCCAGCTCATACTCTCTGTTTAGGGCCAGATAACACTCTAATCGACTTTGGCTTTTAGTTTCTTCTTCCCAATGTTCCAGATAGGTTTCTTTGCATTGCGTTATAATTTGGTTTACTCTGATTGGTGTTTGGAGAACAGTGTTGATGTGAGACTGGTCAAAGTGTGTTTGAGGGGGGACGATCAGTCTTAGCACCAACTGATGTAGGGGACTCTTTTCTGGGCTCAGCTCTTGGATTTGGAGGACTTTGGATTGAAGGGTGTCTCGGGGGCTGGAATTAAGGTGATTGAAGAATTTAAGTGCTCTCTTTTGAATGCTAATTATCAGTGGGTATCTGCCTAATTCTGCTCTACGTGCATTTGTTGGTGTATTTCTGTGTACATGTAAGATGTATCTGCAGAATTCTGCATGTAAAGATTCGGTTGGGTGTTTGTCCCAGCGTGTATAGCTGTGATGACTGAGTGGACCCCATACTTCACTACCATACAGAGCAATAGGCTGGATGACACTATCAAATATTTTCAGCCAGATTTTAATTGGAATTTGGAGATTATAAAATTTTCTCTTAATTGCATTTAGGGCTCTTCGAGCTTTTTCTTTGAGTTTTTTTTTTGTTCTCTCTCTCTCTCTCTCTCTCTCTCTCTCTCTCTATAGAGTGATAAGTAGGCATGACCAAAACCGCAAGTGGGGCTATTGGAACAGGGCCAATGACAACGAGGCTGTGTGGAGTAGACTTTATATGGGTTGTGCTGGTGTTGAAAGTGTTTTGAATCGTTCTGCTGACGAAACATTGAAAAAAAAAAATTCAGAAGGCAAAATCCCCCAGAAAACATAAGTTGCGGGAAATTAGATGTGATAGGTGCATTATACAGCTTTAACTGCGCATGCCATTGAAGAGAATGGAAGGCTGTGTCTCGTTTGGAAGGTTGCATGCTAGGTAAGACGCGTCCTTTGAAGGCTGCAGTATACAGAGCGTCCTCCTTTAAACAAGCCTCGTTTAAACAAGACGGCCTTAGGACAAACGGAAACGTTTAACAAGAGCGCTTAGAGTGAGAAGAGAACAGAGTCCCCTCGGAAGCAGGCCCGAATTAACCTGCCGTCAGGCCCTGGGGCTGAGAAGTTTTGTAGGCCCACAATATAAAAAAAAAAGTCTGATGACCACGTTTGTCTATATACAACAAAAGCAGAAATATATATTGTGGACATTTTATTTTTCAGGATTCTTTGATGAATAGAAAGTTCAAAAGAACAGCATTTATTTGAAAAATAATCTTTTGTTATATTATATGTCTTTACTATTTTAAAAAAATATATAATTTCTTAAATGGTAAGCTTTTAAATGGTAGTGTATAATGCTACAAAAGTTTCTATTTCAGATAAATTTAGTTCTTTTGAACTTTCCATTCATCAGAGTAAAGAAAAAACTGTTTTCAACATTGATAATAATCATAAATGTTTGTTGAGCATCAAATCATATGAGAATGATTTCTGAAGGATCATGTGATGAAGACTGAAGTAATAATGGTGAAAATTCAGCTTTAATCGCAGAAATAAATATTTTATTGTATTATTACTTTAAATTGTAATAATATTTCATAGTATTACTGTTTTTAGTATATTTTTGATCAAATCAATGCAGGCTTGGTGAGCAGAAAATACTTATGAACTTTTGAACATCCAACAGAATGATTCTAGCTTTATTTACCGATGTAGAATTTACCCTAAAAACAACTGGATGATTAATGTGACACTGTGATAATAATGTTTGTTCCAAAAGACTTAATTAAATGCATGAAACTAGTTTATTAGATATTAAACATATAAATTGTGAAACAAAACAGTCTGTGTGTTGGTGGGGATTTTTCAATGATTTTAGTACATATGATTTGTAGATAACGTTAGTTACGTCCAGTAGGAGGCGGGAAAGGACTGTTATGAGTAAGTCAGTCAGCAGACTAGTCAACCATTTCAGTGAAAAAGGCTGCTTTATTCAGGAACAAACACTGCTATGGCTATCAATGTCAATCATTGCTATTTCAAGAGTGAATCCCGCATAAATACGGCGCTCTTTAGATGTGGGGCGGGGTGTTTACATTTTGAAGAGACATGGCAACTAGCCTATAAACAAACTTAATATAAATTATTGTAAATAATTAATTCACCGTATCCATTTCATGCATTTAATCAGCTAATCAGCTAAAATATCGGCGGGACCCCCCTAAGTCTATTTTTTACTTCTTATGGGGGGTCACGCATCCCCCCGAGCACTGCTCTTCCCGCACCTGGTCCTCCTCTTTTCCAGGTAAGCGAGGTAAAGGTCCTCCGGTCTGTCCGTCCTCGGTTGGCTCTGCTCCATGCAGCCAGTCCTCGTCCTCTGCAGCGCGAGTAATGGTCTCCCGCCTGTTTGCTTGTCCTCTGCACTGTTCAGCGGTGCTCCGCTTAATGAGCTCGACTCGCCTTCATTTGCAGGTTTAAAAAATCCTGTCAGCTTTGGAATCTTTTTTAACAATTCCTTCTCACTGTTTTCTTTCTGTCGCAATATTTTTGCTTATGAGCACCACCCTCAAACTTTTTCTTTCCCGACATTTTGATTTAGCTATCCGCTATCTTCTGTGAGTGACTAAGCATAAATTTGAATAGACTACTAGTAGACGACAACGCATGCTACAACTGTTTCTCTACATTCTGATAGGCTGTCATGTCATGCTTCCCACGTGGGTCACTTGTAAATTGGATCAATCAGCAGCCAAAAACATGAATATCAAGTGATTGACAGAAAATTCGACAAACTACAAAACAATGTGATTTTTTTATTGGCTTATGATAGGCCCCTTGTCTTCATAGGCCCTGGGGCTTCAGCCCCAGTAAGCCCGTGCATTAATGCGGGCCTGCTCGGAAGGGAATGTATGGGGTACATTTTAGGAGAGTTATGATGTAAAGAGAAAAGAAAATAGATTTACCGGTGTACTTTTAGTCTAATACTTTATTTTAATTATATATATTAATATAATTATGCATATTATATACTCTGCACCCATCTACTTACATTTGGGAATTAATATTACTTGTGTTTTAACATCATATTTACGGGCAAATTGGCATAATTATTTTTTACATTTCATTTGAAGCAAAGAATTGTGGGTTGTGAGTGCCCGAAGGATACACGTCATGCATCCTCCGAATTCCAGTGTAAGAAGGTCGCATTTGAAAGTGTCCTACTCGCTTTTCTGAAATGAGACAGACTCCATGACGTTAGCGGCCGACAAATGCGACCACCGGAGGACGCATCCTTCCAAACAGCCTAAATCTGTCACCTCAAAACCTCGTTTTCATTCTCATCAAAAATAAGATTTGGCGCTACTGTGAATAAGGTCGATTGTAACTGCGATTTTTGTTGTTTAATAAACGAAGGACGAATCTATATTCTATATTGTGGTCATCAATATTATGACTGAAATGCTGTTGAGTGTTCTGTTGATTGGAATATTCTGGGTTCAATACAAGTTTAAAGGGATACTTCACCTCTGGGAAGATGAATGTATTTAAAATTGGTCATTTATATAGTATAAATGTGAAATTATTTTTGAATTTGAAGCATTCTAGACAGAAAAGGCAGAAAATGTATTTTTTACACATGTGGCTGAAAGACAACAACTCCCAGAATACACTTGCTTTGCTGCCCTTAGGAGGCCACTCCCAAACCACGCCTACCGGTTACAGGCGGCAGTATCTGAAAATATGATACAACTATGCTTGCTTTGATACATCGTGACTCTATAAATCGTGAGTTAGTTGATAAATTGACTGACTACATGGGAAGAACATTATAATTCCGGGTGTCCAAACTCTGTACATGATGTCTTAGTAACAAAAAAGAAAAACAAACAAAATACTCACTTTACACTAAGCCGTCCGTTTGTCCTGCGGGCTTTGGCTGGCGTTTCCAATTTATCTTCGGGATCCTAAAATAAGTTTCCAGGACTCCCCTGTCCATGTGTGATACAAAACTTGGGTGCTCAGTTATACATGCTCATGTTATCGGTGCAGTTTCATCAGCGGATTCAGCGATCTCGTCCAGTATCGCTGAAATTTGCGACAGCAATAGGACTGTGAAAACATGCGGAATACTGGCTGTAGTTTTAAGCCTCTGGACCAAAAATACTCCGATGACGCAAAATGACGATTTTTGCGTCATCTGAGGATTTTTTCCAGACTAAAAATAAATAAATCTCTCGTCTCAGGGGGATATGAGGGGGGGGGAGCTCGGTAATTCGAAAATAATACTGGTTT
Organism: Moxostoma hubbsi; assembly: GCA_032164185.1. Lineage (NCBI taxonomy): Eukaryota > Metazoa > Chordata > Actinopteri > Cypriniformes > Catostomidae > Moxostoma > Moxostoma hubbsi. The sequence goes on from JAVLUX010000009.1 coordinate 30,319,573, forward strand.
TCTACTGATACAAAGCTTAATACACTCTAAAAAGCGCTGGGTTGTTTCCCTAACCCAAATGTTGGGTTGAGGCAGTTGGATCTAGGGTTGGGTCAGTTTGACCCAACGTTGGTTTATAAATGTCAACCCAACGCATTGGGTTGTAGAAGTAACGGATGGAGATGCTTCTGCCCGCCCTTTCAAGAGCTGAGGACAACGGACAGGACACGCAACTTTGCACTGCTCCAAGTAAGTTGATTTATATAACATCAAACGGTGAGATAAACCACATAAAGTTTTGTTTAATTGTCTTAGTTATAGGTGGTTAGCTTGATTACTGATGGGAACGCTATTTTGAGCCTGGGTCGTTTAAACTACATAATAGCCTACCGATCGCAAATTAGAAATCAGATCACATTTTGAACCGCTGATATTGAGGTCGTCAAAAGGCATATTTACGATTGAATTTGCATTGTTTAAGTAAATGGCACTTCGATATGTATGAAATGTTCCCTAACTATTTCAAATTTCCATGCGAGAAAAGTAGTTTTTAAACAAGCTAGCTAACTATTAGCTGTTAGGCTAATATGGCCATATGTCCGGCTATAAGGACAGTCCGGGTTTTTTAAGGGTCTGTCCGCCGTCCGGCGCAGCTTTGAGACGGACGCTCATTTGTCATTTATAGTCTACAGCAAACCTAGGATTGTTATGGTGAGTTTTCTTTTAGTTAACGTATATCTTATTTTCGGAAATGTATGTGACAAGTTTATAAGCTAATTAAGTCTCAAACGCCGTCTGTAAAACAGGAAAAAACTTGATTACACGAGTAAATAACTGCTTTGACCAAATATATCTGTTAAACCCCATGCATTTTATTTTACTGACATAAGCCTGTATTTGGCGATAATCGCCTGTTTTTGCACTCGTGAAGTTCAACATGAAAGCTGCAGCCTCGTTAAGTTGACCAGTGTAAGTTAGCAGATTTTATTTTTCTTCTTTTGTTTGACAATTTCATACTAGGGAACTAATCAGTTAACCAGTACTTACTGGTGAACACCCAACTCAGCCTTATAGGGGACTACTGGTTAGTTACCAGGGAAAACAATAAGTGTTACCCACTTTTCCTATATTGTGAAAAATCTTCCTCCCTCCAACCATAAGATAAATTTACTGTTGTATTTGACTGATGAATCTATCATATATATTTTACAGACAAACAAGGGGAGGTTGCGTTGCAGCTTCTCCCGGTGTTGCTGCCAACCGGGGTATGCAAGGTTGGCAGAAAACTGTGCCGCCCCAGCCACCTTGAGCTCAGAAGGGCTTTTATTGATGTTCAGCCTGTAAGTTACAATGATTTTTACCTGAATTTATTTTTCTTCCTTATTATGAAGCTAAGTAAAATCATGACAACTCTGGTGATATTGCTGTTGCTGTTACAAGCACCTGACCTGTTCAAGCAACTTCCTTTTGTTTTGTTTTTCTTACAGGTTGGAACTAACCTGGCGGAATACCTGACAAAGGCACCCACAGAGTACCCCTTTGTACTCATGTTGGGGGATGGGCATCAGTGCTCCCAGGCCTTTGTTGTCATCAATGGGACGGCTCTGGAGCACCCTTCCCTTCTGGGAGCTGTAGATGTCTGCTTTAAGGCTTTTTTTTGTTTTTGACATCGCATACCCCAAAGTTTGCAGCAAAATTTGGGAGTTTATCCAAACAGCGCTCTTTGAAATCCCTGGACAAGAGGCAAATGAGGTCAAAATTCTCCGGGCTCAATTTAATTCCATTTAAATCCCAAATTTGTTGCATTCTTGCATTAAATATTTGTTCTATTGTTTGTTTTATTAACTATATACTTTTTATTGTTTTTAAATGGTGTTCTCTGGTTCTGATATTGTTCAGCACTTTGGGCGAATTTGTAAATGATCTTTATGAATGAACTTAAATTGTAAATTCTTTATGAAATGAATAAATATATTTTTAAAGACCAACTCATGTCAATTGAAGATCTTTTAATAGGTAAATACGAAATACAAACATGCATTTATAGAATAATGTTTTTAATATTATCTTTAATTTTATAAAATAACTGTACAAGTTGCTTTCATAATGCAAAGGTTAATTGAAAAAAGTAATTTTTAATCCAAATGATACCCATGACCCATAATTTGGGTTATATTCTTCAACCCATTGTTTAGTCTGTTCAACCCAACAATTTAGTAATTTCGACCCAACTTTGGGTAGAAAACGTAACCCAGCATGTTAGGTTAAATTAATAACCCAACTGGGTTGGTTTAAAATAACCCAGCGCTGGGTGAGACCCTTTTTGACCCAGCAGCTGGGTTATAAAATAACCCAACTTGGGTTGTTTTCAACCCAGCAGTTTTTAGAGTGTACTAAATCCTGAAGTAACCCTTTAACTGACAGAATTTGTGGCATAATATTTACTACCACAAAAATCATTTTGACTTGCCCCTTCTTTCCTTAAAAAAAGAAAGTAAAAAAAAAATCTGGATTACAATGAGTCATTGACTAATAGGGCCAATCCGTAAATGTTAAAATACTCACTGTTTCAAACGTACTGCCACAACACATAAACAATATGCATGTTAAAAAGATTTTAATGTGATAAAATCACTTACTAACTTTTTCTATGTAAAGTTATAGCCAATATTTCAACTTCATTGTCATGATGTTGTAATGCTTACAAACCTTAAAATGACTGTAAAAAATGACGATTTAAACAACTTTTCAGCTGAAATAATACATTTTTTACAAAATGTTTTAATTTAGTTTTTACAAATTAATTAATTGAAGTGCTTTTATAAAATTAGAAGCCTAATATTTCTGCCATTAAACCCTCACAATTTTGGCCTCATTCTCTTCTATATTGTTAGTGCCTGGAATTTTATTTTTTTATTTCTATTATTATTTTTAAGAAAAGGAGGGACCAGTCGAAAGGTTTGATTGTGGTAATCAACATTATGCCACAAATGCTGTCGATTGAGATTAATTTGTATTGAACCCGGAACATTCCTTTAATTCTGCTTTTTTTTTTTTTTTTTTTTTTAAAGAAAGAAAATTGCAGTGGTAAATTTGCATAATAACGAACGATTTTGCTATTTATGCTGAAAATGGGAAAAATACATCTAAATTCACAAACAGATTTTTTTTTTTAACTGAGCGTCCTCTAACAGTCGAAGAGATGTAAATGAATAAAAAAAAATGGTTCGTTCATCATCCCCCGACACTGAACACTGAGTCAGTGTATGATTACATCATATGATTTGCAAGCTATATTTGCCTTCCATAACATTTGATAACTAATTTTACACAATTCGCCTTGATCATTTCTAATAACAAAATTATCGCACAGTACATCCAATGCCTCTCATATTTATTTTGATATGGCATTCGTTTGTGTGTGTTAACTGTATGTAATACGTGGGTTACCCCAGAAGCACCTCTCTTACCCATAATGCACTGGTGAAGTGCTGCTAGTGAACGACTGAGGAGGGGTTTCCATCATCAAAACTGAGTGTAGTTTTTATTTTATTATGTTTATTAATTCATTTTTATACAAGTGCTGACAGGGAGACAAACAAGAAGAGGATCGAGCCTCAGATTCCGTTTTGTGCATATCTCGGTCATGCCTCTCTTCACGTCAAATCCCTTTGATCAAGATGTTGGTAAGTTTGAAGAGATGCCAGGCATCAAGCAGGCGAGCTAACATGTCTATTGTGTTTAGCAATCCACCGGCTTTCTTGATATTTTCAATATCACACTTGAATTATTTTAGTATCTTTACCAATTGCATTCGGTTGATTTAATATAGTGCACCGCTGGTTTTGCTGTGAAACCTTTAACATAGAAGTTAATGACAACAGTCTCACAGCTAGTACGCTATTAGTCACTTGTTATTAGCCCGATTGCTAGGCAAGTTTGTAGCTGGAAACGCTGTGACTGTTAGCTATCAAAATATAAACGTATCTGTTTGTATGGCACTGATAGTTTATTAACAATTCAAATATTTCAGTAATTCATCCCGACATGAAGCGTTTTACACATAAGCTAACGGTTCATACAATGACGCTGCAAATGGTAGACAGTGCCCATCTGTTCCACTCATAAATAATTAGCCTTGTTTTGTTAAAATGCCACCATTATTCATGTTATTGTTGGTGTTTTGCTTGCTGTTGCTGGGCCAACTACATGTTCGCAACCTATGAAGTGTTATAAAAATAATTATTAATTTTTCTCATCATCATGATCTTCATCCTGTCCTTATTGAATTATTAGTCTGCGGGTGTATGGCTGGGCCATTTAGAGATCTTCGCTGGCCTGTGGTATTAAGTTAAAAATGCACACACACTGGGTTTTCATGCCAGCTTGACATTTATCTTAAAGGTGTAGTTCACCCCAAAACGAAAATTCTCTCGTAATTCACTCACCCTCATGCCATCCCAGATGTATATGACTTTTCTTTCATCTGAAGTACACAAACGAAGATTTTTAGAAGAATATCTCAGCCAAGATTCCCCACAAGTCCTGGAAAACCTGGAAATTTGCAATGCAGTTTTCCAGTCATGGAAAATTTGAAAAATACCTATATGTCCTGGAAAATAATGATTTGTGCTGTTTCTTTTTTTTGTTTAATAGATCTGTTTGATTGTGTTGCTAACAAGGTTACTTACATGTACAAAAACATGGTAACGGGACATGTAATAGGCGTCAAATACACAAATTTGTATAATTTTGCTTCTGCCTGTATCTATGTGAACCAACATCAGCAGTTAACTGTCATAAACGTATCCCTGTCACTATGGATGGGCAATACCACTTATTTTCTTTTCGATGCGATACCAATAATTTCAAGTTTGATAATGTCGATACCGTTACCAATACGATACTTCTATTAAATCATTTATTTTGTGATTTATTGGGAAAATTGGTCATTTCAAATGTAATTTTAGTCATAATTTAAGTAATTATTATTATTATTATTACATTTGTGAGCCTTAACAGAAAATTATTAGACTTCTGTTTTGTTTACACTTACAAAAATGAATCATGGATTCACTACAGTAACTAGGCCTATTATTTAACCATGGTATTTAGTTAAACCATACCACACAGTTAACCATGGTTACTACTACAACATTACTTTAGTAAAACCATGGTTTAACCCCAAAAAATAAAAACAAACAAAAATTGTTACTACAATATTACAATAGTAAAACTATGGTTAACTATTTAGTTAATTACTTAATAACAACAATTACACACAAACTCATTATAAGAAATGTCACCTTTAGATATGTTGTTATTTAGTGTGAATTTACTCCAGAAGCTGATTCTCTAAATTTCTATCATTACCTCTACAAGACACTGATCCCTCTTGTTTGAACGAGCATTGTGACGCACAAGCACTTGTCTGCTTGTGTCATTAAGTAAGTATGTTAAGATGAGCGGAAGTAGAAATAGTTTCCATCCTGTACATGTATTTGTTAATATAGCCTAATTCTTTTTGTTTTACCTTGAAGCTTTTGATTATTGTTCATGGTATCCAAATGAGTTGGTAGCATGGTGATTCGGGATAGAAAGTCATGGAATATGACATATTTGGACAAAAAGGAATGTTTGATTGCAAAATTAATCTAAATAAAAATGCAGTAAGGCCTAGTGTGATAATTAAACTCCAGAAGTCTGTGATTTAATTAAATAATATATAATCTGCAAATGATGTGCGCTTTAAAATGTATGTGTAAAGCCGGCCACTTATACACAGAAAACACCTCATTATGATCATCACGTCCCCTCTTGGGTATGTGAGATGACAGAGCATATCACTGTAAAGTGTGCAGCACATGCAGACTTTGTATTTATTTAATTCAATCACAGCTTTACAGGGATTAATAATCACAATGGGCCATGTAGCGAAATGCTTATCTTGAGTTGAGAAAGAGCCATCAAAACACACAGAAACTCCCAAAATAAAAGCACAATTTAAATGGATGCATATGGTTTTGCTTAAATATTGCATTTGTTGGGCACATAAAATGTCCTAGAAAATTTGGCTTTGAAAAGATTGGCAAACCTGTCAGCTCTGTAGGTGCATACAATGCAAGTGAATGATGACCAAAACTTTAAAGCTCCGAAAAAAGCACATTATATCAGCATAAAAGTAACCCATAAGACTCTAGTGGTTTAATACATGTCTGAAGCAATCCAATCAGTTTTGGGTGAGAACAGACACAAATATAACTTATTTTTTGACTATACATCCTGCCATTGTAGTCTCTAGGCTTTGAGTTACATTTTGGTCTGTGCTCACCCAAAACCAATTGGATCACTTCAGAAGACATGGATTAATCCACTGGAGTTTTATGGATTACTTTTATGCTGCTTTTATGTGCTATTTAGAGCTTCCAAGTGACTATTCACTTGTGTTGTATGGACGTACAGAGCTGAGATATTCTTCTAAATATATTTGTTTGTGTTATGCAGAAATCAGAAAGTCACACACATCTGGCTAAGGTGGTAGATATGTGCAAAACTACCAAAGCAGAGGATTTAATGTCCGACAATGATCTTGTAATGTGTTGTTGATGCGCCGCTTTGATGGCTGGAAGAGCAATGCTGCATAAATGGACAAAATTTAAAGCATTAAAGAGATAAAACGTCTTACTGTGCTGACTATTATACACAGAAAGTTATCATCATGCAAAAACGTTCTCCAATAAGTTGCGCCTCTCAATCATTTAAGAATTGCATCTTTTATTAAAACCACCACCACTGAAAATATAAATATTAGTAGTTGACCCCACTAATTGGATAGTCAGTTGTTGGATGACTAGTTGATTACTCGGCCACCGTAGCACATTCCTATTGAGGGTGAGTGAATGATGAGATTATTAAAATTTTTGGGTGAAGTATTCCTTTAAGTTCTAGGGGTAGTTCACACATGTGAATTGATCAAAACATATTTAGACTCTTCTGCTAAAGTGTTTTAGGTGAATGAAACAATGAAATCGCTATATTGTGACTACACCAAAAGTATAACAGTGAGTCAAAGTCTTTGGTGCAGTTCCATCTAACACTGCAGTCATGTAGTAACAGTACAATATATAGATATAGCCTAATACACAATACACTCAATGGAAATTAAACATGATGCATGCAACAGTACACTGCCTGGCCCAAACAAAAGTTGCATACTCTAATATTTAGTTGGACTGCCTTTAGCTTTGATTACGGTGTGCATTCTTCACTGTCACAACCTCATTCAACGTCACAGCATTTATTTCCATCCAGAGTTGCATTAATTTTAGCCGAGATCTTGTATTGATGACTGGAGAGTCGAACCACTCCGTAAACTCTTCTCCAGCAAATCCCAAAGACTTTCAATAGGGTTAAGGTCAGGACTCTGTGGTGGCCAATTCATGTGTGAAAATGATTTGTCATGAATCATGAACCACTCTTTCACAATTTGAGCTTGATGGATCTTGTCATTGTCGTCCTGGAATATGCCTCTGCCATCGTTGAAGAAGAAATCCATTGATGGGATAACCTGGTCATTCAGGTAGTCAGCTGACTTCCTTTTATTGCCGCATAACATTGCTGAGCCTACCTGACCAATTGAAGCAACCCCAGATCATAACACTTAAGGCTGAAACGATTAGTCGACATTATCAACAACGTCAACAATAAAAATAATAATTTTTTTTTGTTGTCAAATAGTCATTTGATGTAATTTAACATAATATGAGATCATACAAAACTGATGATAATTGCACTGATTTGCACACAACGGGGAAAAACAGAAGAAAATAATGATGAGGCAACGGTACGGGAGATGTTGGTGATGTTTTAATTTAATTATTTTCTCTTAATTTACCCTCTCTGGTCTTGCTTGCTCTCCATTTCATTGGCTTTTGTCATTGCCGGTCACTCATTTGTCACATATTCTACTCTCATAAAAGCAGATATCTCTCTCATCCTGGACCAGCAACTTCCATTTGTGCTTAAAAATGAAAATGAATAGCATGGCATAGATTAATTTTAAATAATAATTAAATACTATTAAGTGATTTACAATGCTTTAACAAAAATAATAATTTAATCAGTTGAAGTAATAGTGTTCAGTGTGTTTTGATGGGGAAACAATATTTTTTGTGTGATTTGAAGAGCTTTTAATAAGGTTCTAAATAAATAAACTGAAAAACTGAGATACTCTTTTAAACTTTAGAACCATTTATTTAATCTTGTGGATGTTCCATGTTTTGTTCACAGCTCATACTGAATGTAAAAGGCCAGTTATGTAATGTGACTCATTCTGATTTTTAAAACAGCTGTTAAATAAAAAGCTGAAAGGGAAATAATAGTGTAAAACTTTTTTTGAAGAAACTGAAAAAAAGAAAGATATTGAAGGACAAGATGCATCGTGATGCATCGTTTTATAAGAGAATCGTTACCCTTTGAATCGTAATCGAATCTTGAGGCCAGTGAATATTCACACCTCTAGTTGCAGCCCTAATAACACTGCTTCCAGAGGCTTGTACAGTGGGCACTATGCATGACAGGTGCATCACTTCATGCTTTTCCCTTTTTACCCTGATACACCCATCACTTTGGAATTGGGTAAATCTGGAGTCATCAGACCACATGACCTTTTTCCATTGCTCCACAGTCCAATCTTTATGCTCACTAGCAAATTTAAGTTGTTGTTTTGTTTTTTAATTACTAGCCTCACAAACTGGTAGCTTTCTTGTGGCCACACAGCTGTTTAGTCCCAATCCTGTAAATTCTTGTTGCATTGTGTGTGGAAATGCTCTTAATTTCACTATTAAACATAGCTGTGATTTCTACTATTGATTTTTTTACCAAGTGTTTTAGTGATCTCCGATCACGATCATTCAAGATTAATTTTTTTACCTCATTTCTTTTGCGATGGTTCACCACAATCCTTCCCAGTTTTAATAAAACATTGGACAGTTCTTAACCCAGTTCCTGTGATTTCAGCAATCTCCTTAGTTGTTTTCTTTGCTTTATGCAGGCCAATAATTTGCCCCTTCTGAAACCAAGTAACGTCTTTTCCACAACCACAGGATACATCTTCCGACGTGGTTGTTTAAGAAATGAGAAGCTATACACTGCATCAGTAAGGGTTAAAAGAATTGTTGCCAGCTGAAACATAATCACTGCAATAATGACACCAATAATCACAGGTGCTTAAGTATCTGATTATTTAAATCCAAATGGTGATTCATTTTTTTTGGCCAGGCAGTGTATACACACAATAATGCACACTGGGAACAGTGCACATTTAAGTGCACATTTACTTGAATATAAAGGTTGCAGCTTTCAGTATACAGAATATGATATGGGATGATTGTAAGAAAGTTGTGCACAGAAATTTGTGTATATGCAATGATGAACAGGGCACATAGATTCCATTTTTCAGTACTACTTGCAGTGTCTGGTGTTATTCTTTATATAAAATTAGTCTCATTAACTTTTTTGTTTACCATGAATGTTACCGTTTAGCAATAGTGCAGTATTTCTGTACATCACAAATAATTAACAAGGCAAGTGTGCTTTTGTGCGTTAACGTTATCCAAAAGCCTCTATTTGCAGGTGCTGCATCATCGTTGTGTTTAAAAACCTCTAGGAAACCATCAGGTTCTTTCAAAAAGATTGGAAATTTAAAATGTAATATCAGAAAGTTAAATTGGAAGTCACCGCTAATGGATACAAGAGAATTAAGATATTATGATTTCTTACACATTATGCTCCTGATTTTGCAACTGCTCATGGTCGCTCTTCTGCCCATGCGTTGCAACGGGTTGGTTGCAGTTGACCATCGAATGATTCATTTGGCTGAAACGTCGAGGGAAGCTTATTCCAGTTCGACAGTGTGGGAAATGTGTTGTCAGTTAGTTCATCTTCACATGTACAGGCCAAAGACACCACTTTGGGGCCGACAAAACTGGCAATATTGAAAGAGCGAAAAACAAAATGGTTTCAATCTGTAAATCATGCCAGAATTCTTTGGGACCCGAAAGTTAAAACAAAAGTTTTTTTTGGAGGACATTTAAATATTAGAAGTGTTGTGACTAAGACTGAGCAAATTGAGCAATTGTTAATTAACTCAAATCTTGATTATTTGTGTCTTTCTGAAACATGGTTGACTCCAGCATCTCTGTTAAGTGTTTTTTAATGTTCAAGGTTATAATATATATAGATGCGATCGTGAGTCTGGTAGGGGGTTATGTTAAAGAGGACATTCGGTGTAAGCAAATCGAAGCACATAGAGACATGCCGGAGTGTGTTGGAATTAACATCATGCTTTCTCCAAAAATGTCCTTTGCTATAATTGTACTGTATAGACCTCCATCTGCTAAGGAGGATTTTTATGATCAACTTTCCAAGGTTCTTAAAAAGTGTGATGCTAAAGAAATAATTTTAATGGGAGATTTTAATATTAATTGGCTAGATAAAAGAGGTAGAAAAAAAACTGAGTTAGTTATTAGTAAGTTTCGTTTGACACAAGTCATAAAAAGGGAAACACGTATAGCAAATTTATCTCAAACCTTGATAGACTGTTTTCACAGTCTTACACTAGTTGTAAGAAAGTTGTCTAAAATTTGGTAAAAAACCTTATAATAAAAATGGAAATTTAAAAAATCCTTATATCAAAGAGAAATTTAGAAATATTTAGTAATGATTTGAAGCAAATCGACTGGAATGATGTAATTCAAGGTAAAAAATAGTCAGACATTCTGTGACAATTTTATGGAAGTGTTTCAGCAACTTAAAGTAACAACTATGAAGAATAAACGTACACAGTCTTTATCATGGTTGAATAAAGATTTGTGGAAATTAATGAAATTGAGAGATATAGCTCTAAAAAAAACAATTAAAATCTGATTTTAATATGGATCGTTTATTATATAAACGTCTTAGAAATAAAGTTACAATGGAGCTTAGGAAGACTAGAGCAATGTTTTATCTAGATATTATTAAACAGTCAAAGGGTAATACTAAAGTGATTTGGCAATCTATAGATAAATTAACAGGCAAAGGGCATCGAAACAATGGAGTTGCAGAGATTAAGATAGATGGGATGCTTCCAAATGATATAATAGCAGAGAATTTTAATAATTATTTTATTAAGTCTGCTAATAAATTAGGTGGGAATCTCACTGAATCTCTGAATATCTGAGGATTGGAATAGTAGAGGAATTTTTAATGATAATTTAATGTTACATTTTAAGGAAACAGCTAATTAGACAACAGCTAATAAAATCATTTTATCATTAAATTCGAAGGCAAAAGATAGTTGGGGAATAAATATTGAGGTCATTAAAAAAAACATGGGTAGTTTAATTATATAAGTTTAATTATACTCCTATAATTTATATTATAAACCAGTCAGTGAAAGAGTGTGTCCCCTAGAGTTTTTAAAACAGCTGTGGTAACTCCATTATTTAAAGCAGGTGATAGATTAGAAGTGTGTAATTATAGACCTATCAGTATTCTCCCAATAATCTCAAAAGTGTTGGAAAAATTGATTGTTGGGCAGCTTGTAGAGCATCTAAAATAAATGTATTTATTACATCCAATGCAATTTGGTTTTCGCATGAATTATTCTACAGAAAATATTAAGACTAAATTAGATAAAGGCGGGACAGTAGGAGCAGTGTTTTTAGATCTGCATAAGGCCTTTGATACAGTTAACCATTCCATACTTCTTACTAAATTATTGAATTATGGATTATCTTCTAGTGTGTTAAATTGGATAAAATTGTATTTGATGGAACGTACTCGGTGTGTTAAGGTTAACAATAAATTATCTAAATTTAAATCATGTAATCTGGGAGTCCCTCAAGGATCAATACTGGGGCCACTGTTATTTAGCCTGAATAAAAATGATCTTCCATCTGTGTGTGATGATGATGTAGGTATTTTGATGTATGCAGATGATACTGTCATTTATGCACATGGTAGTAATGCTTATCAAGTAGCAACAAAGCTCTCATGTATCATGCAAAAAGTTTCAATTTGGCTTAAGTCTTCAGATCTTACATTGAATACTCAAAAAAACTGTAACCATATATTTTAATAAGATGAGTAAACCAAGAGCTTTTCCGTATGTTTATGTTGATGGTCAGAAGTTAAACAATGTACAAGAAGTGAAATATTTTGGGGTTACTCTGGATTCAACTTTTTCTTTTAAAAACATTTTTAAAAAATTACTAATACTTTGAAATTTAACGACGTTTAGACATTCAAAACTCTCTTAATTACAAGGCATCATGGGTTTATTTGAATGCAATGATATTTTCTCATATTAAGTACTGTATTTATTGTTGGAGTTAACTATAAAGCCAATATCACTTTATCACTTTATAAACAGGCCATAAAAGTATCAGATAGGAGATCTTTGCAGTATCATCATTGCGGTATATTAAATAAATACAGGTTATTAAGCTTTGAAAATGTAATTGTTTATTCAAATGTAAGGTTTGTTTTTAAAGTAGTTAATAACATTGCTTCAGAACAGATGATACAGGTTTCTAGATCTACTGCACGGAGAGATTGCAGAATTCCTAAAAGAATTTCAGCATTTGCACAATCTGCCTTTTCATACAAGGCAATTAAAGAATGGAATAAACAACTTGATGATCTAATTTTTTTTTTTTTTTTTTTTATACGTTCTCCAGAAATGTTAAAAATTGGCTTTTAGTAATTTAAACTTGTCATCATTAATTTTGTACAATGTTAGAATTTTACTGTTGATGTATATGTGTGTATTTATGTGCATATATTTGTTGTGTTTTATGTTTATATTGTTTTATTTACCTGCCCAGGGACTGCAGATGGAAATTTGCTAGTAGCTAAATCTGGTGCAAAGCATCTTTTCTCTTGTGAGATTAATGTTTTTGTGCTCGGTCCCTGACAAATAAATTAATAAAATAAACAAAATAAAAATCTTGGCTGTTGTGCGTGTTTTCGTGGCTGTTGGATTCTGTGATGAAGGGTAAAGAAACCTGAGGACTTTCAAAGATCCATTCACATCCATTGTGCACATCCATTAATTTGCATTCGAATGTTATTCCTTTCGATATTCAAAATAACATGAAATGGTTGTCATTATATGAGAGATAAAGATTTGACTTTATTATTCATCTGCAGAGAAAGCCACAAGTGAGATGAACACAGCTGAGGACTGGGGCCTCATTCTGGACATTTGTGACAAAATTGGGCAGTCTCGTACCGGGTTAGTGAACAAGACCTTTTTTGAAAATAATGTCTTTTAATTTATGCATGCTTTAGTGGGTGAAATATTCATTAGTGCTCCTTGTTTTCTGAAGCCCCAAAGAATGCCTGCGATCTATAATGAGAAGAGTGAATCACAAGGATCCACATGTTGCCATGCAAGCGCTGACGGTAAGTCAATCGATTCTAAATGCTTTCTAGTTGATGAGGTGAAAGTATGCTTCAATTTTGCAGTCATTCAAGACAACTGATTTCATTTTCTTATTCAGAATGAAACGGTTCTTATTAAATGTACTGATAAGTTTTCTCTCTTACATAGCTACTTGGTGCATGTGTGTCAAACTGTGGAAAAATATTCCATTTAGAGGTATGTTCCAGGGAGTTTGCTAGTGAAGTTAGCAATGTGCTAAATAAGGTATGTAATTCATTTTGTTTTTATGTAGACATACTATATTGCTTGATTGTTTTGTCAGATGTAAATCTGATGTTTAAGCCTCTCTTCCCAAGGGTCACCCAAAAGTGTGTGAGAAGCTGAAGGCTCTCATGGTGGAATGGGCAGAGGATTTCCGTAATGACCCCCAACTAAGCCTCATCTCGGCCATGATCAAGAACCTCAGAGAACAGGGTGTCATCTTTCCTGCTGTGGGCTCTCAGGTTAGCAGGCTCTGTTGGTTAACTGGATTCTACAACATTTCGTAGTTACTCATTATATGTATATAAGTATGTAAGGAATTAAATGCATATATGAACTGCTGTTTAAGTTTAAAGGGCTATTTATACCAATTCTGTTTTTTAGCATTAAAAACAAGCCATGTTTTTTTGATTTTTATAAAAAGTCTTATAGTAAATACAAATTCTTCTAGTTATGCTCAACTCTTAAATATATAATTGGCTGGCTAAAATTGGCTGTCTGTGAGTGAAATATGTCTGTAAAAAATATGTATTAAAATCCTTATTATTAAGTAATCATGAAGAACTGGAAAAGACAGGAAAATCTATGGTCATGGTTTAATCATTCAGATTGAACAGTTCATTCAGGTATCCAAGCATTTCTCAGAGACTGACAAAACATTTTGGGAATGGTTTTGAAGCATAAAAAATATATATACAAAAAATATATATACAAAAATGTGTGTGTGTATATGTGTGTATATATATATATATATATATATACACACTCACCTAAAGGATTATTAGGAACACCTGTTCATTTTCTCATTAATGCAATTATCTAATCAACCAATCACATGGCAGTTGCTTCAATGCATTTAGGGGTGTGGTCCTGGTCAAGACAATCTCCTGAACTCCAAACTGAATGTCAGAACGGGAAAGAAAGGTGATTTAAGCAATTTTGAGCGTGGCATGGTTGTTGGTGCCAGACGGGCCGGTCTGAGTATTTCACAATCTGCTCAGTTACTGGGATTTTCACGCACAACCATTTCTAGGGTTTACAAAGAATGGTGTGAAAAGGGAAAAACATCCAGTATGCGGCAGTCCTGTGGGCGAAAATGCCTTGTTGATGCTAGAGGTCAGAGGAGAATGGGCCGACTGATTCAAGCTGATAGAAGAGCAACTTTGACTGAAATAACCACTCGTTACAACCGAGGTATGCAGCAAAGCATTTGTGAAGCCACAACACGCACAACCTTGAGGCGGATGGGCTACAACAGCAGAAGACCCACCGGGTACCACTCATCTCCACTACAAATAGGAAAAAGAGGCTGCAATTTGCAAGAGCTCACCAAAATTGGACAGTTGAAGACTGGAAAAATGTTGCCTGGTCTGATGAGTCTCGATTTCTGTTGAGACATTCAGATGGTAGAGTCAGAATTTGGCGTAAACAGAATGAGAACATGGATCCATCATGCCTTGTTACCACTGTGCAGGCTGGTGGTGGTGGTGTAATGGTGTGGGGGATGTTTTCTTGGCACACTTTAGCCCCCTTAGTGCCAACTGGGCATCGTTTAAATGCCACGGCTTACCTGAGCATTGTTTCTGACCATGTCCATCCCTTTATGGCCACCATGTACCCATCCTCTGATGGCTACTTCCAGCAGGATAATGCACCATGTCACAAAGCTCGAATCATTTCAAATTGGTTTCTTGAACATGACAATGAGTTCACTGTACTAAAATGGCCCCCACAGTCACCAGATCTCAACCCAATAGAGCATCTTTGGGATGTGGTGGAACGGGAGCTTCGTGCCCTGGATGTGCATCCCACAAATCTCCATCAACTGCAAGATGCTATCCTATCAATATGGGCCAACATTTCTAAAGAATGCTTTCAGCACCTTGTTGAATCAATGCCACGTATAATTAAGGCAGTTCTGAAGGCGAAAGGGGGTCAAACACAGTATTAGTATGGTGTTCCTAATAATCCTTTAGGTGAGTGTATATATATATTAGAGGTGCACAGATTGCAATTTTCCAAGTGTGACCTGCCGATACCGATTTTTCCAATTCCTATTTTCTTTCTAAGAACTATTGACCCCATATACAAACAAAATCTACCTTTCTTCAATGCAAAATGTCCATCCATCCATCCATCGTCAACCGCTTATCCTGTACAGGGTCGCGGGGGCTGGAGCCTATCCCAGCTAACATTGGGCGAAAGGCGGGGTACACCCTGGACAGGTCGCCAGTCCATCGCAGGGCCACACATATACAGACAACCACTCACACTCACATCCACACCTAGGGCAATTTTTTGGAGACATCAATTAACCTAGCCTGCATGTCTTTGGATGGTGGGAGGAAGACGGAGCACCCGGAGAGAACCCACGCAGACACGGGGAGAACATGCAAACTCCACACAGAAAGGCCGGGGCAACCGGGGATTGAACCCACGACCTTCTTCAATGCAAAATGTAATTTTCATAATAAAATAAATTATTAAACATTACAATTTCCCCCAAACAAAGTTACAGGATCTTCTCTGACTTCTGATATATAAAGTGCTCTGTGACTGGAAAGAGGTAGAAATAACAATTAACTGCAAATGAGTTGCTTTATATAACAAAACAGATGTCATTTTCCACTATTTTTATAAATGGATCTTTTTCTATTTTTTACTCGTCTAACAAAACAATTCCAAATATTACAAGCCTATGAACAAAACTGAAGTGTCCAATACGCATTGGACATTAATGTCTATGACATTAAGCTTACGTTGGATACCAAATATCAGAGGTAAAACTGATTGCTGCTTCGGGATCGGCTTGTAACCACACCTGTCGTCACTCACCTCTGTTTTCCCCAGGAGTCTCCCATATTTCACACCCATCTCCCGCACCCCTCCCGTTTTGTTATTTCTCCTGGGAAACTCCCGTAATTTGTATGGCCCAAACCACGTTATATGAATAATCACATCAATATATTATTCCAAGGTTGTCCAGTTGCCAGATCTTGTATAAACGCATCCAGCTCACACAATTGACGCACCATACACTTTTCTAATAATTTGTGACCTCAGTAATTGGCAACCAAAACCCAGCTGCTCTGTTGAAATCTGCACAGGCAGTAGACACGAGAAGTTGAATCAAGCGTCACCGGTAGATGGGAGGAGACTCAGCTGGTGCTCCGGCGAAAAATAAAATAAAAATATATATATACACACATGTAAATTTAACAACAGCTGGACGAAAGCATTTCATTTCAAATCCCGAAGCCATATCAACAATACCCACACCTTTTGCAAAGTGTGTCGCACTGATTTTAACATCGGACATGGTGGGAAAAATTAAGTTACTCAGCACATTAAATCACAACGGCACAATTTATATGTATTTAGCCTGCCTCTGCCATCCCACGGTTTATTTTAGCCTTACAAATATTACAAATTGCGAACTTTATGTATTTTTCACTCACAGTGAAGATCTTCCACGCCAATGTCATGTTTTCATGCGGCTGTGACGTTATTGCCTGCGCTGCTGGCAATAAAACGGACCGGATCGGAATCGGAAAGACGTGAGACTGACCGGCCGGTCACCAGTCCGGGCCGAGCATGCGGAAAACCGGCTGATTCCGGTCCCTGGACGGTCGATCAGTGCATCTGATTAATAATTTTATGCCATTCAGTCATAATTTGAAAATGAGAAAACGTGTGTCTTGCATAAGTAATGATAAGGCAATGAGTTTAACTTTGTTTTATGTGTTTGTTTGTTTAGGCAGCAGAACAAGCTAAAGCAAGTCCTGCATTGGTAGCAAATGACCCTGCAACATCAACAAACAAAAAAGAGGAAGAGGATCTTGCTAAAGGTGTGCACATTAGGATTGTCACAGTACCAAAATTTCACGATTCTTGATACCAATTTTGATGCCGCAAAAAAAGTGTAATAAGCTATTGAACACATGGCCTTACCCTATTTAAAAAGTTCAATATCAATGTAAATTGATCAATGTAAACTATTGCATGTTTCTTTGAAGTTTCTCTCAATTAAGTAAACTGCTTCTTTTATATATATATATAT
The DNA here is from genome assembly GCA_032164185.1 of Moxostoma hubbsi. NCBI lineage: Eukaryota > Metazoa > Chordata > Actinopteri > Cypriniformes > Catostomidae > Moxostoma > Moxostoma hubbsi. The sequence continues at coordinate 30,337,302 of JAVLUX010000009.1, forward strand.
ATATATATATATATATATAAGTAGGACCCAATGAACTTTCATTTTTTTTCATCATTACATTTTCTTTCCAAATTCATTGTTTTAAAGTTTAATAAAATGTAATCATCGTTCAGCGAGTATTGACACAAACTACCACTCCGGGAGTCGCAAGTTCGAATCCAGGGTGTGCTGAGTGACTCCAGCCAGGTCTCCTAAGCAACCAAATTGGCCCGGTTGCTAGGGAGGGTAGAGGCACATGGGGTTACCTCCTCGTGGTCGCGCTAGTTTTTCTCGCTTTCACTGGGGCGCTTGGTAAGTTGTGTGTGGATCGCGGAGAGTAGCATGAGCCTCCACATTCCCGCGGTGTCATGCACAACGAGCCACGTGATCAGATGCATGGATTGACAGAAGTGGAGGCAACTGAGACTTGTCCTCCACCATTTAGATTGAAGTAACTCCTCCACCACGAAGACCTACTAAGTAATGCAAATTGGGGAGAAAAAATATATAAATGTATATATAAAATATAAAAAAAATGTAATCATCAAAATGGTGTCTACTTAAATTAATTAAGACAACTTAACATTTACATTTAGCAGATGCTTTCATCCAAACTGACTTACAAATGAGGAACACGGTAAGCAATTTGTCATACAAAGTTAAACAACATCTACAATGTTGTACTGCCAAGTTTTAAAGGTTGGCACTATAGACAACTGTGAGCTTGTTTTATGCAACAAGCTTTCTATGGTGTCTTTTTCTGTGGACGCGGTCTTAAGTTAATGTCTATGTTTATGCAAATGTCCCCGGATGTGTTTTCAGCTGGTTCTTGAATGTTGAGATTAGTATCAGCAGATTGTGTGAAGGTTGGAAGCTCATTCCACCACAGAGGAACAGAGAAAGTGAACAATCGTGAAATAGACTTTGAGCCTCTTTGTGATGGGACCACTAGGTGTCACTCATTCATAGACTGCAGAGAGCGAGTTGGAGTATAGACCTGTAGAAGTGAATTGCAGTAAGAGGGTGCAGTTACATTGGAAGTCCTGAAGGCCAGAGTCAAAGCCTTGACATTACATCAAAGCATTACTGTAGTGCAGTCTTGAAATTATCAGAGCATCATTTTCCTGTTGTTGTAGAGTGCAAATCTGCAAGATTGGGTGGTTCTTGAGATGTTGGTGGTACAATTAAGCTGGCCATCTACCACCACTTCCAGGTTCCATGCTGTTCTGGTAGGTGTTAGTGTAGTTGAACCAAGATACATATTGAGGTTGTGGTCAACAGATGGGTTGGCTGGTTTCACGAGGAGATCTGTCAGTTGAGCTGATAGTGGTGTTCCTTCATCCCAACTGAAATGAAAAACTTTAATCAAATGAAAATAGAACAATTACTTTTTTTAACATACCATTGCCTTTTTTTTTAATCTAAGGAAATGCTTCAGTAAAGATCCTCACAGCATACTCTAAAATACTACATTGGCTTTATTTTTGTCAAATAAAGCGCTGCACAACAGAGCATAACAGTGTAAATAAAAACATTGATGAAAAATTATATTAAGTACAGCAGCACTGCTTGTGAGATATTGCTTCAATATTATAATAATTTACATTTACATTTACATTTATGCATTTGGCAGACGCTTTTATCCAAAGCGACTTACAGTGCACTTATTACAGGGACAATCCCCCCGGAGCAACCTGGAGTTAAGTGCCTTGCTCAAGGACACAATGGTGGTGGCTGTGGGGTTCGAACCAGCGACCTTCTGATTAGCAGCCCTGCTCTAGCCACTACGCCACCACCACTAATAATAATCATTATTATTAGAGTAAATAGGCCTATTGCATTTTTCTATAACATATTAAAATATTTCTGCCTCAATTTCTTCAATTTCACGCATCAAGCTTTTATTTTGACGTGAAGGCTTTTGCGTTTCTGTGTTTTTGATGGTGCTTCACTCCTCCAGATAAGCGGTTGTTTACATGGCTCAGTGGCTTTATTTAAATGCGAAATGTGATTTAATTATATAAATATGTAGTCTGCAGGTGCTCTCTTCTGTCTACTACAACACACACACAGCGTGTATGATGCTCAATTTTTTTTCAGGTGTATGAGTGGCTTTACATATACACTTTGAAGCATGCAGCACATTCAGACTTAAATTACATCCTTTTGGGGTTTAATAATCACACTATGACATCATGATTTTCATTTAATTAATTGTCCATTTGTATATTGTCCAGTGTAACATAAGTAATTATACACACTCTCAAATAAGGTCGTGAGCATTTGGAAGCAGTCTTGTGTCAGATAGACAAACACGTAGGACCAAATTGAGTCAGTGCTCGATAGTGCCAGTACAGCAGAAATGCTAGCATCATTACATTTAGTATAAAATTAAAAGTATGTACTTTTGACATCCCTTGTGTACCTATCTATTTTGGAAGGGGTAGTGATAAATTGCCTTGAAGAAAGAGAAATAAGCTCACTGTTTTGTGCCTCCTTGCCTGACTCTCTTATTCTCAGCAATCGAACTGTCTCTGAAGGAACAGCGGCATCAGCAGCAGCCTCAGGTCTCTCTGTCTGGCCTCTACCCGAGCACCAGCGGCTTCACCTCTCACAAGAGTGAGGGCAGAAAGGTCAGGGCCATCTATGACTTTGAGGCAGCTGAGGACAATGAGCTCACCTTCAAGTCAGGGGAGATCATCACCATCCTGGATGACAGGTGAGTCTTGTTCTGATCATTGATGGTGCTTTTTTGGATTTTGGGATCTTCCAGATCCTCCCAATATATTTTATTTGCAGGCTGTGTTTGAAAACATTCCCTTAATATAATATTTGGACATTTTGGTCTGTTTCCCAACTTTTGCATATGTTATCCACTTTGGTCTGTTAAATTTATTCAACTCTATTGTTGGCTAATTTACAAGGACATTTTTACAAAATAGATGTACAATTTCAAATTAGAGAGTTACTCAACATTCAGTCCTCTGTATGGAACATGGGTTAAGTATATCTTCTCTGTCACAGTGACCCCAACTGGTGGAAGGGTGAGACGTATCAGGGTGTTGGGCTTTTTCCATCCAACTTTGTGACAGCAGACCTGACTGCAGAGCCTGAGATGAGTGAGTAAAGCTTTCACGTCCTCTCTCTTCCAGCCATCAGTTTAAAACCCTGCTCTAGCAGCACTTCTATATGTCTTCCTGTTTCACATTATTTTCCAATAGTTGGTCTCCTTTTGTATTAATCAGTCAGTATTCTGATACAATCACAAATACTCTTCTCAGATTAGGAAAACACTTTTAATTGTACCTACTTTACTGTGCCAAAGTTTCAGGCTAGTGTGAAATATTTTATATTGTGAGGATGTTTAAAAAAAATAATGCTATGAATAATTTTTATTTTTCAATTAAATTAATACAAAGTGCGGTAAACAAAAAAAAAAAACAATAAATTTTGTCTCTTCATGTAATCCCAGACTGACTCAAGGATGTTGAGATCCGGGCTCTGTGGGGCTATGCGATCTGTTGCAGGGTTCCTTGGTCTACTTTTATTCTATATAGAAAATGAATGTTTGAAAAGGAATTTTCTATTGACACTAAAGCAGAAGATATAAAATAACCATCATAAGACATGTTTTTGTGAAACTTTTAATGTGGCTAAGTCTTTTGCACAGTACTCTATATTTTACAATATAAAACACACTCAGGTCTTGGCTTTCTATAGGCCATTTCAAGGACGTAAACAATAGCAAAAGAATTAGAACGTTACTGCGCATGTCTGTCCCTGAAGCATTTCTGGTAATGGCATTATACCCAAGAACTGTCAAAATAAAATGACTTGTGCATGCTTTTAGAGTTTAACTAAAACAGAAAAAACAAGATATAGAAAAACTGAAAATAAACAATGAGGTGCCAGCTAAACTCTACCTATCAAACTAACTATTAGTTGGCAAATATGTCATAGGGTATTATGATAAAATGCGTGCTACAGTTGTTAGTACTGCGCGTATCAAACCAACCATGTCACTTTACCTCAGCTGTTCATGCGACCATTTTTTTTTGTTTGCTTTTTTGGAAATCTAAACAATTCCGTTAGTTCCAGGCATCCAGGGAGCATCCAACCACTGAACAACATGGTCCACATTTTAATAATTACATTCTTTTACAATCGTGTTAGATGTTTTAAATGTGTTTGACAACTAACCGGAAATATCCAAGCCAAGGTACAAAGATGTCACTTCCTTAAACAGACGAATAGCCCTTGAAATGGTCTATTTGTGGGCTCTTCCTCCTCCTCTGTTTAGTTGACTTGATCTCCCTTGCTCTCCTGCAGGTTCTTTCTCTTTCAATTTCACCCCCTTACACCTCAAACTCACCTGCAGTGTTTCTCTGTCCTTAGTGAAAACAGAGAAAAAAACTGTGCAGTTCAATGAAGACATTCAGGTCGAGACGATTGAACCAGAGCCAGAGCCTGTCTACATCGATGAGGTGAGGCTGCCTATATTGTCTGGCATAGTACTCAGTTTCACTTGCCTCATAAACCTAGTTTCCATCCATTTTTCACACTGTTTTGTTATTGTAAAAGATTTAATGGAAACTGCCCGTTTCCATTCAAATGGCCTTTTATCTCTAATAATGGTGTGCATGATGATGTCATGCTTAAAAAAACACTTTCTCACATAAGTTTTGGTTTATCGCAAAAGAAATCCATACAGAAATGTATATCGCTAATGGTGTACCTTTCGCCTCCAAGATGTCCCTAATTTTTTCCCCCCTGAAGGAGAATATTGGGGAGAGTATTGTGGCAATTCATTGAAATTAGCCAGCTTACTGTAATTTTAATTTCACAAATAAATGCAATCAGAAGACGAGGAACTACAATGAAAAGGGAACAGTTGCCCCATTCTGATCGGACTGTAATATTGGTCCTGATGTTACGCCTATCGCAGTTTGCCACCGGTTCCAACCCGAAAGTGAATCGTCATGGCCCTGTTCAAGCTGGCAAACTGCACCAAATATTGGGGGAAACATTCGGTCTTAGAATAAGGACCATCCATCGATGTGTATATGCTGTGTGCACAGCTATTAAAGAAAAACTGGTGCGGTGTAATGTCAGGGTTAACATATATGATACATTCCAGTTAATCAATAGACTATTTTGATAATCTAATCTAAAGCATTGTCGTCACAACTGCATTAAGCTATTTGTCCAGCAACTTTTAACGACCAACTGAACTTGATTGTCATCTAAAATTAATTAAATGTCATAATGCAATTTACATTTTCAGAAGAATCTCAGCACAATCCAAGGAAAAGAGGGTCAGATTTAAAGTATTTAAATGTTTTAAAATGTTCAAAAGCTAGTTTTCTGAAAGAGAAAAATTTCAGCCATTCAGCCAACTTTTTTTGTCTACAGAACAGGTTAAGGCTAATTTAAGTTTGTTTAAAGAAAAGGGAAGTACATAGGCCTGACAGTATTATTATTATTATTTTTTAAATGTAATGCTTTATTCGTTTGGTAATTTGTTTAATTTAATACAGGGAATTTGGTGGAATATTTTCAAACATAAGCTAAACAATAATTTTATAGAATCGAGTGATTTTGATGCTTTTCTCTTAGTATTGTATATTGTATATTTATTTTCATTTAAAATATCTTTGCGCACAGAAATTACATGTTTTTTGTATTGAAGGCTAATTCCATGACTGCTGTCTTTTATTTTGAATGGTGTGGAAAAGAAACTTTAATTAATAAATGGATGGCTACCGCGATTAAATTAATCACAAGGAGTTTCCATTCATTTGTTTTCCATGCACTTGTCAATGACAGGTGAATGATATGAGATATTTGTGTTGGCACTCCTGGAAGTGACATGACGCAGATGTGTTTGCTGCATCAGATCTGTGCAGGTATGCCGTTAAGAACAATCCATGACATTGCGAGTAATGCTTTACGTTCAATAAAAAAGGATTTATACCTTGTCGTCATGTTTAACACAGGCTAACGATTCTTGTAAATTCTGTCATTTTGCGTTAATGCCAATTTTCTCAAAAAGTTTCCAAACCAGTTTTACACAACATTTGAAGTATCGACATAGTTTATACGCAAGAGTTAAAATGGAAAAATCTTATGTCGACACAATTTTTGTGATAATTTTAGTTTCTATCGGCTATATTGGTAAACTTTTAGATGCGCTACACCTTTTGTTGACCCTTGGATGAAAACATAGTTATAGACAACCTTTATATCCACTGACAAATTTTCACATGAAATGAGTGATACACTATTTGATTTGCTCCAATTATGTGTAGATGCACAGAGTCAGATGCACTCATTGGGGAACTGTAGCTTAAAAATTAGTAGTGGTACTGTAGTTCTGATAGAAGTGTTGTGTCATCTAGTTTGTTGTTTTTCTTTTAATGTCTTTGCAGGAGAAAATGGACCAGCTACTTCAGATGATCCAGAGTGCAGATCCAACAGATGATCAGTCAGACACCTGTGAGCTTCTGCAGTTGGAGGGTGAGTCTGAAACCAAAGCCTCTTGGTAATACTTAGGGGTGCACCGACGTATTGGCTGCAAATATTTTTCAGCCAATTATTAACCAAAATAAACCATTAGCATATCAGTTATAGTCATGAAAACAGCAATAAATGGTTAATTTATAATTAATTAGTAAGACACTTTGTAAAAACTCTGTGAATTCAAATGCACAATCCAGAAATAATTATAGTCAATATGTACAAGGGTTGGCATTCCTAAGAACATGTAATAAAAATGTTTTGTTCTTTTTCAGTCTTGTGTTAATGTGAAAAAAATGCTATAAACGCACGGGACAGTTTTGAAAGTGGTGCTTTCCTAAAGGCTACATGATATGGGAAACACTTTTAAACCAGCCAACTTTAGCTTCTGAGACATTGGTATTATATCCATTAATGCTGCATAATTGATTGAATTAAGATTGAAATCACCTTGTGTGATGACTAGACCTTAAAAGGCTGTGTTAAAAAAATCCGGTCTGCATTTAGCATTTCAGTCAGCACTATGTGAGCATGTGGCGCCCTCTAGTGGTCTGGATTATACCACAATAATACAGAATTTAAAAGGGGGTTTGTTCCTTTGGTTAACTTTTTATTTTTCCATAATATGGTTGATTTTTCTGTGGAATTGCCCAACATATGCATTATATGAATTTGTAATGATCTATCATATATAGTGCTTACATGTAAAATGTGAGTTCTGTTGTTTTGAACTGCAAAAAAAGAAGTGCAACATTTAAAAAAAAAAATATTAGCTGTCGTGTTTATATTTAGTGATTTTTTTATTTATTTTTTTTGGCATCTATTTTTATCTTCTATTTATCTTTCATTGTGGCCTGTCCTGTGTTCGACAGATTCAATCCATGTTCAATGGAAATTATCTATTGTTTGAACAGTAAAGCTTTTTCCCTTTGTACATTTTAAAATGATAATTCCTTAGTACAACAGTGATTTGATGACAAAAATAAAGTGGCAAAATATCAGTGTCATCTTTAGTGTTTTGTTGAAATTGGTATCAGATACCAGTTAATACATGTTCTATGTTGGCTCTTTGTTGCATTTAGAGAAATTTACAATTGTTTACTTTTCTCAACAAGCTGCATGTAACCAGATGGGTCCCCTTATTGATCAGAAGTTGGAAGACATTGACAGGTATGAAGACACATTTAAATAATAATGTCCATTAATCAAAATGTGTTGCAAAGCCTTCAAAAAAAAAAAAATCAATCATTTCTAGTTAATTGAAATCTGGCACCTCATTGTTTTTCCTTTTCAGGAAACACTCAGAGTTGTCCGATCTAAATGTGAAGGTCATGGAAGCTCTATCCCTCTATGCTAAGCTAATGAATGAAGACCCAGTGTATGCTATGTATGCTAAATTACAGAGCCAGCAATACTACATGCAGCAGACTCAAAACACTTCTCAACAGGTGAGAACCTGCAAACCTGAGCAACGACTATAAACTGAAATCTTGTATTAGCCTGTAACTCTAGAAGAAATTAGACTTGTTGTTGAGACAGTAAAATGTCCATGGTGTCTATGCATTTAGTTTGGCAGTGATTAAGATTGTATAAATGGCTATTTGTGTAATGATTTGAGAGGATGTTGGCACTTGTACAGTATATTAAGATAAATGGAGTATGCCTGTGTGTGTATTTTCAGGTGTACTCTGGCCAGTCCACTGGAGGGCAGTATGTAATGGGTAACACAGGAGTACCAGCATACAATGTTCCAATGGAGCAGCTCTCTGCTATGCACCAAACAGGAACACCAATGGCTGGGCAGCCAGCTCCCAGGTAACCACACAAGCACACTTTGGATTGTTTAAATCTCACATTTTAAATGTTCTTTAATAAATAAATTTAGACCTATACAGAAATCTGATAGATGGCATATATGAACATAGGTCAAATATCTGATTAGAGGTAAAATAATTGGACATATATTTACATGCGTTGGAAAAATGTCTTGCATAAACTATATGGCCAAAAGTATGTGTACACTCCCTTCTAAAGTTTGGTTACTCCATTCATTCTAGTGAAGACAAATCATAATGCTTTTCAATACAATGGCATTCTAGAGCATTGTGTGCTTCCAACTTTGTGGCAAAAGTTTGGGGAGAGCCCTTTTCTGTTCCAGCATGACAATGCTCCTGTGCACAAAGTCCAGAAAGAAATGGTTTACAGCGTGGAAGTGTGGAAGGACTTGACTGGCCTGCACAAAACCCAGACCTGAAATCCACTGAACATCTTTGGGGTGAATTGGAATGTGAGCTGTGTGCCCATCGCCCAACTTCAGTGCCTGAGCTCACTGATGCAGCAAATCCCTGCTGCTATGTCACTACAGTATAGTGGAAAGCCTTTTTCAGAAAAGTGGATATTGTTTTTATCCCAGCAATGGGGGAATTGGAGCAATTGGTTTTGAAATGAAATGTTCATCAAGCACATATGGTGTCCACAAACATTTGGCCATATAGTGTATGAAAACGGCCATGTTGAATTTACGTACAAGAATGTGAATTATTATAACAGTAAATATCATACATGAACATATACTCTCACCTAGCATTTTATTGGGAACATTATGGTCCTAATAAAGTGCCCGACGTGGTCTTCAGCTGTTGTAGACCATCCACCTCAAGGTTCGACGTGTTGTGCATTCCGAGATGCTATTCTGCTCACTACAATTGTACAGAGTGGTTATCTGAGTTACTGTAGCATTTCTGTCAGAACGAACCAGTCTGACCATTCTCTGTTGTCCTCTCTAATCAACAAGGTGTTTCCATCCACCATTCTGAGTAAACTTTAGCAACTGTTGTGTGTGAAAATCCCAGGAGATCAGCAGTTACAGAAATACTCAAACCAGTCCATCTGGCACCAACAATCAGACACGGTCGAAATCACTGAGATAAAAAATGTTCCCCATTCTGATGGTTGATGTGAGCATTAACTGGAGCTCCAGACCTGTATCTATTTGGTTTTATGTATTACACTACTGGCTGATTAGATAATCTCATAAATAATTAGATGTACAGGAATTTCTAGTGCTCAGTGAGTGTATATTATGTGTTTTACATATATTGCCATATATCATTTATCTGTATGGGTTATTATTAAAGAGTATTACCAATATAGGACTTTCAATATTATGAATTCTTGATCTTCAAGTTGTGACACTTCTTTTTCCATCCTTTTGAATTGAAGTTTATTTATTAAACTTAAATAATTAATATAAAAAAATTTGTCATATCTGCACATATGTATATTTATCAGCGATGTCCATATGTACATGGGCCAACCTGTAGTCTACAGCACCACTCCAGGCAGCATGCCCCCAGCTGATGTCCAGTCCTATCAGAACCCAGCCTGTGATCTGACCCAGACCCCCTACTATACCGTTCCCTCCATCCAGAACCTGCCTGCTACTGCAGACAACCAACAGAACCCTTATCCTGAGAAAGCTCTCTTATAGGACTTATATAGACTCAATCTCTCTGATTTCATACAGACATGCACATGTGCAGTCATAAACAAAGAGCATTCAGTTTGAAAACTCACAGACATCTTTTAGATTGTGTTCTCATTTTCTTTAAGACACTACAAACATACCCATAAACACATATTCTGATCATGAAAGAATGTGGCGATTGCTGACTACTAACAGCTTGTGTTTTCTCAGACATCAATTTAATGAAGGGCTGATTGATCTTCTACTATTTTGGCTATTATAAGAACATTTTTATGAAGGTGATGAGAAACACTAAGTTATATGTCTGATTTGGTGATATCATTGTAGTTATCGAAGACTGGAAGTAAGTTTATTACATGAAAAACACAAAGAAAGCACGTGTGTGTACATACAGTACATTTCATTACCAATATAGGTCCTAAAAGTCCAGTGTTTATCACAGCAGGTCCTGAAGGGGAGGTTTCATCATTTTAATTCTCATCACTATGTGACTCTGTATTTTTTGAGTGTATGTGTGTGTATGAGAGAGAAAGAGGGAGAGAGGGAGGGTTTGAAAGTTCAGGCCAAATAAGTTGTCACCTCTCCTACAGAACCATGTAGCAAAACACTGCCACAGTCCTCATTGACAGTGGCCCAACAACTCAATGTCTTTAATGGGAGAGTTCCCCCAAAAAACGAAAATTCTGTAATCGTTTTACTCACCTTGTTGTTCCAAGCCTTTTTGAAATTTTATTTGTTTTTTGTTTTTTACTCTATGGAACACAAAGGAGATTTTAGACAAAATGTTGGCATCAGTCACCATTCACTTTAATTTTGACATTAACAATCTCCCTTACAGTTCCACTGTGGAAAGAAAGTAAAATGGGTTTGGAACACTGTGGTGGTGAGTAAATTATGACAGAATTTAATTTTTTGGGTGAACTGTCCCTTTAAACTCAATTCTTCTCAATTTTGTAGTGATCAAATATTTTTTAGTGCATTTGTATTTATATTTTGATTGTTGTTTTGCTGTTTTAATTGACAGTACGTTAATAGAAGGATCTAATATTCTGCCTTGTGTGCAGATGCATGCATGCATGTATGTATAATATATATATATGTATGTATAATATATATATATATATATATATATATATATATATATATATATATATATATATATATATATATATATATATATATGAGCTCACATCTTTCTTTAGAATATTATGTTCAAAGCAGCTGCTTGATCTGTAGAAAGGGCACATGTGAAGGTGGGGAGTAATGCTACTCCATGTCATGCACTTTTAATTTACCCTTTTTGTTACCCTCATTTTGGACATGTCCACTTAAAACTTCCTCAGCTCTTAGATCATTTGGACTCTTTAACCATGCATTCTAAATTTACTCTGTACACATTTTCCTTTTTTTTTTCTTGTAAATTTCTATACAGATGTTCGAAATACTCATGCAACTTGTCTTGGATTTTACAAACTATTAAAGTCCCTTGGCCACCAGGAATGAATGTTAATTGTGTAAATGCATCGTAGTGTGTGTAATGATTGACTTAACATCATCTTATGTCCCTGAGTCCTGGCTAGGGCTGAGACTGACACTAAAGAAAACAAGATGATACCCGTTAATTTGAATCTCCTACTATAAATTAAGGCGGTACCCCATCTATGCCTCTATGTAGCTACTGTGTTAACAGAGTAGTTCTTGACACTTCATAGAGAAAATTCTGGGAAATTGGAACCCTGGGACCATGGTCCAGTTTTAATGTAACACCTTATCATTTGCACATGGAGACGATAGTCCGTATGTAAACCTATTCCACAGGAAAAATAACTGTATTTGGTGTATCAGTTCTCTTAAATGTACCCAGTTGTTTGTATGTACTGTTTTAATCATCTTAATTATTAGTATTCACAATAAAACTGGGCCAAATGTACAGCACATGTTGTGTCTCATTTTTATCTGACTGGTCTGTTTACTCAATATGGAAAAGGTGAAAATAGATATCTCAATTTGCTTATTGGTAAAAGGGATAGTTCACCTAAAAATGAAAATGATCATTTACTCACCATTGTGCAATCCCAGATGTGTATGACTTTCTTCTGGTGAACACAAACAAAGATTTTTACAAGAATATTTAAGCTCCGTAGGTCCATACAATGCAAGTGAATGTTAGTTTTGAAGGTCCAAAAAGCATTTAAAGGCAGCATAAAAGTAATCCATATGACTCCACTGGTTAAATCCAAATCCTCAGAAGTAACATGATGAGTGTGGGTGAGAATCAGATCAATATTTAAGTCAATCTCCACCTTCACTTCTTTTGTTTTTGGTGATTCACATTCTTTGTGCAGATCGCCACCAACTAGGCAGGGAGGAGAATTTATAGTAAAAAAGGACTTAAATATGTATCTCTTTCTCATCCAAACCTATTATATAATTTCTGAAGACATAGATTTAACCACTGCAGTCGTATGGATTACTTTTATGCTGCCTTTGTGATTTTTGGACCTTCAAAGTTCTAGCTACCGTTCATGGACCATGTACGGACCTAAACACCGAGATATTATTAGAAAGAAATCTTCATTAGTGTTCCATAGAACAAAGAAAGTCATACACATCTGGGATGGCAGAAGGGTGAGTAAAGGATGAGAGGATTTTCATTTTTGGGTGAACTATCTCTTTAAGTATCTTCGCTTGTCATGCAAATATAGGGCTCCAGACAGCCAAACAATTTTGATTTCTATTTTGCAATTCTTTATTTTTGTTTGCAAAACTTAATTTTTTTCCTTGATACTTTATTTTACTTTTGAGATACTTCATTTTTGTTTGAAAAAATATTATTTTTTTTGCTCAATACTTTTTTTCTTTTGCAAAACTTAATTTTTTTAGCAGTACTTTATATTTTAAAAGTATTGAAAGTGTTCCATTTTAATAATTTAAATATATATATATAATGCACTGTACTTATTATTGCAATCAGTAAAAACCTCAAACTGATCAGATAGCCATTTGTCATATTTTGTTGGAAAGCTCTCAAAGAGTAGAATACAACCAGCCTATTTGTTTTACTCACAGACAAAAATATAGCGAGTAATAGCAGACTATATTTCTTTGACTGTTATGTTGGTGTTTCTTGTATGCTGTGTTATCATTTAAAACTTAAACAGAAAAATAAACAGAACATTTATTTTGAGGAGGTGATTATCTTTCAAAGGAGCCCACACACAAGGTACGAAGCACAATGTTACATATGGCCACCAGGAAACGGTGCCATGTAAATGACAGACTCCATGCAGACTCATTGAACCAATGATGCAGACTCAAACGAGTCAAAAGGCACTCATTCTGTTAAATCTCATGACTAAAATCATGTCTTAATGGTATATCCCTTTAGTCATTGTTGTGTTTTTTGGATTGGCTTTTGGACACAATGATATATAATTTTTGTTATGCTATGACTTTTGATTGCCTTTTTCATATCAACACAAGTTGTTCCTCATACATTTGACATAATTGGGAACAAAGCAAAAGTAGTTTTTCAGAGCCACCTTATTTACACCTAGAGACAGGGGCCGTGCCAGCAAGTTTTGATTGCTGGTGCTGAAGATGTGTTGAATCATTGACTAGGGGAGCTGAGCTTTGGTCACTAAATATGTTCAAAACCCAGCATGGCCAAGAGATTTTATTAACAGTTTGCATGTGGTGACAACAGAAGTGAAATCTCTACGCTGCACACTTTCAGGGGTGTTTTCAGCTTTTTACAGTACTGCCTGAAGCACAGGTACAACAAAACATTGTATCCTTATTGGGGGTCTGGAGACATGCTCCCCTGGGAGAAACTTTTAGCAAAAACGGCGCTACAGCATTTAATTCTGGTGACTTTATGGTGCAGCATTTTTACCTTTTCACAAGTACATATCTTGTGTAGCAATTAATGTAACCACAGGATACAAAACATTTATATTAGTCTTATTCACACAGCACATCTAGCACTAGTTAATGTTTCACAAAATCTGCTAAAAAAAAAAGAAGCCTGCTGTGCTGTGGCAGAACCATTGTATTGTGATGGTATCAGATGGTAATACTGCAGTGCATTGATGTACACCGTACTCCAATGTGCAATGATACTTTTTGATACCTGTTTGTTTGGGAAAATGTCTTTACCTTGAGTTGTTCAAAAGCTAAACACGCAGGTGGTGAACTTAATAAAAACACTATTCATCACTGTCAAAAGAAGGATGCACTTGCAGGTTTTGATTCAAAATATCGTCGTCACCGTATGAGTGGGGAAAGCCGTAAGCTGATACCTGTGTCGCAGAATCGTCAGTGACTTCTCTTAAAAACAGCCATATTTATCGTAGTAAACTCCACACATTGTTCACTCCAATAGGATTGTTGAGTGTAAACATGTTGAAGATTAGTGGACACAAATGTGACAGTGTATTTTTTGTTTTATATTCCGTTAACAACCATTATAATCACATTTAAGCTTCTAAAAATGTAGCTGTGGTAATAATTTTTTTAAAACTAATTCCAGAGTAACATAAAACATAATTTTTATTTTAGAAAATGTTTCTTCATACAATCTGAATACAGAGGGTAATCTGCTGGCTGTTACAAACATTTGATGGGGGAGCTATGGGGGTGCTATGGTCAGTCTTGGGGAGCAGGGACGTCACTAGGATTGGAAGAAGACGGGGGGGCTTAGCCCCCAGGGTATTTGTAACTTGCGTTTGCAAAATCTTTGCACTCACATCTAGAGCTACACTTGTGTCAACAACCAGTCAAGAAACCAAGATGTTAACAAGTAAATCGTGACAGACATATCCTCTTCTTCCATTTCTACTCTGTTAAAGAAAAGTTACTGTAATGTTAGCTTTTAGACACATCAAAGCTGCATGGGGGAATTTACTTAGGCCAGACTTTGCTCCTGATGAGTTATTCTATAAGCAATGACTTAAATGCTATCTGTCTGCTCATGTAAATGTATGATAAAGTAATAGCATACTATATCTAATTCCTCTCTATATAAGATAAGTTGTCCACAGAATGCTATTTAATTACTCTAATTACTGTAACTGCACTGTGGATTGGTTCAATCAGAGTGTAATTTCGCTGTGTAGTTTGGCTTGCATACAGTTTAACCCAAGAACCAGAATTTTAAGGTCATAGTGAAATTTGACAACACAGGTTTGAGCGTTTCTCAATTAAAGATGATTTATTCTGCCAAATGATGTATACAATGTATGATATAACAACAAAAAGGCAGTATTCAAATAAAGGAAAATTAAGAATGAAATCATTTTCAAAACCACAGTCAACAGTTACTTTTTGTTTATTGTCTACTTCATTGGTGGAAGCATCAAAAAATGCTCAATGAATTGAAGGATACAACGGTAATAGCATGAACAGGGACCCTATGACATTTAGTTTTCAGTGACAACAACATTCTATGGGGATTGATATTGTTTTATGTGCCTATTATAGAGAGAGGTTATATTATTGGCAAAGAATAAAGAGTTGTGATTAGCTTGCTAAGTTAACCATTTCTTGTATTTTGCTTGTTCACTCTAGCTAGACTACAGTTTTCCATAGCAAACCAAAATATCCCCTTTCCTTTACCTCAAGAAAACGTAGCTAAAGGTAAGCAGGTAATTAAAAACAACTTACAATTTCACTCTGTATCACGACACTTACCGATCTTCCTTTCACCATTAGCGTGTGTATCGGTGCGTGTGTATCGGTGTGTGTGGGTGGGAGGGTGCATAGCGAGTTCAACTTTCAGACCAAACTAGAGTAACGACGAGACGAGATGAATCCTCCAGTTACTTGCAGCGCTCCGGTCTGCAATGCTCTGAAAGCTGCCACAGTTCACACCAATGCAACGAGACGGTGCGGTGCATCATCTTGATAGCACAACGACTCTTTGTACTTCTGTCCAACTTCCGACTTTTCGGCTATTTTTTGTAGCTGGATTATATATGTCATTTGTTGCGTCTAATTCTAAATATGAATGAGGATACGGTTATTGATAAATCGAATTGTTATTGTTGTTCTTATTATCATTTAGGGGGGCTTAGGAACATTTTGGGGTAGCTTCAGCCCCCCTAAAATAGGCCTAACGACGTCCCTGTTGGGGAGGCTGAAGCACACGCAAATCCCTCCCTTGTGCCGCAACTGCCCAGAGTTATATAATAATTTAGAGAAATAAGAAAAAATATATAAATTTGTATTGAAGCATTGATTTTGTGTTGGAATGCAGATGTAAATACTGATACATCTGCATTCCAACACAAAATCAATGCTTCACTGTTGAGTGGGCATTTCAGTGGGACAAAATATGCAATATTACTGGTAGTTGTACTCATGTTTGCAGTATAAAAATGACATCACTATTATTTTGTCCTTTATATTTGTCATTTTATATCCCTGAAAATCCCCCACCCCGGTACTACCAAATAATGTGCTGGTGCCACCATCTGCATTACAGATTTGAACCTTGGTGTGAGATACTGCTGAGTTTTATTATTTGAGCCACTAACTTCAGTTTATTCCAGGGCACTTACCTTGCAATTAGTGCAAAATAAATAATTTTACACTGCAAACAACAACAGTTTAACAATATCTTTATGCTTAAAGGAATAGTCATCCCAAAATGAAAATTCCGTTATAATTTACTCACCATAAAGTCATTCCAAACTTACTTCTAATGCAAAACACAAAAGGGAACGTTTAATGAATATACCGGTACATCTTGTCAAAACAATGGCAGTTGATAGCAACTCGCTTTCAAGTTAAAAAAATACCCAAAAGTATTGTCAAAGTTGTCCATACTGAATGATTTGTGCAACTGGAACAACATGAGAATAAATTATGACAGATTTTTCATTTTTAATGTGCCATTCTGCCAGAAAGACAAAATACACTTTCTTTTTATTCCAAAAATAAAGATTAAAACATAAAAAAATAATAGAGATTTTGAAATATATATATATATTAGGCACTTTTTACAACAGTGTAAGACTAGGTATGCTATTTATGTACTGTACATTTTAAGGTCAGATAGTAAATTTATCTCATTCATTTTAAGGTCAAAGGTACAGGTAAAAATAGAATAGGATTTTGTGCAGTGAATACTAAAAGCCTAAACTAAATTCACAAATGTATCTTCACTTTTTGTTCACAATTTATGAAATGTGTATGTTGTGGGGGATTTATAGTGCATTTCATTATGATTGTAATGTTTCAGTTTGCTATACATTCATTTTTCCCCATAACTCCATAAAAAAGAAGCGTGACTGCTTCATTACTGTGGCAATAGTCAGAATGCAGTGTAAGCAGTGCCAGTGTACAGAGTCCAGAGCCTTCAGATGTGTGAGAGATGCAGTGGATGTGCTTTGTGACAGCTCACTCATAGGGGGATTTACTGAAGACTCAAATTGTCAAGATGCCCTCAGGGAAGACTATCAAACTCATCCTTTATGAGGTTCTGCAGTTTGCGTGTCTCTGCATTCCTGTCTTTGTAGTTATGGAGCGCTTTGCTTCTCTCATTTGGTCTGTAAAGTCTAGTGCAACAGCCTACTGGCTAGTGGTGGCTGCCTCTGTGGCCTATGTGGCGTCTGTTACCCTGTTTATTTGGGTGCCTTTGAAGTTCTTCACTCTCAAGACACGCAGATTCTCAGAAGTAACCAACTGGTGAGTATATATTTTCCATGCTGCCAATTGTATATAAACCCAGCTACAAAGTACACTGCAAAAAATGTTCTTACTTGGTGTTTCTGTCTTGTTTTCTTGTAAAAAAAATAAGTCTAAACATGCTTAAAACAAAATACTGTATATTTATTAAAGATTCAATTCTTAGTAAGTTAAGACATGTTTTCAGAGAATATGTAATTATTTCTTGTTTTAATCATAAACCTCATTCAATTTTGTTAGATTCGAAAAAAAGTTTAGATTTCCTAAAATTTGCTAAGGGGCGAAGTAAATTCAGTTGTATAGGCCTACTGCAATTTGCTTTTCAATTAAATTTATCTACCAAGGATGTTGAAATATTTTTATTGGAAAACAACAATATATGGATTAAGAAAAAAAAATAGTATTTTCAATTTAATTTGTTTGATGCAAATTTGGTTAGGGTGTAACCTTCACAATGAAAATACCAAAATCTTATTCCCTTTCTAGGAGACCTGTTACTCTTGCACATGTGATGCTCAGCACCTTACCATGCTTTGCTATCATCATAGCCAGCTCAAAGGTAATACATTACTCACATTTGTAATCTTGATTTAAACTTCTATGAACTTCAAATGAACTTTATGTGTTTGTTGAGAAATGGATTCCATATTACCCAATCATTTACACTTTACAATTTACAAAAATTCAGCAAAGATTTAGCAAAGTTCAGCAAATTAGAATTAAAAGTTATTAATGTCATTATAGGTTCTGCAGGTCAGCATATTTGATCTGGGCTTTTCAAAGCATCAGTACATAGATAGTTTTCCTTAAGAAGTTATTTGTAGAACATAAAGTTCTCCTATTGCATCAGACTGTGACATTTTTTTATAATAACTAAAACCTTTATTTATAAGAGCGTATAGTACCTATATATAAGTATAATTAACCATGTATACAGATCAGTGGATTGTTTTAAAAAAACTTTATACTGAAAATGGTTGGGAGCCAAATATGTACATGCAAGTGAGACATTATGGCATTTTCTGCCAATAATAAAAACTGAAGGGTAATCATGAAAGAACAGAAACTACTCTGAGCTACTCAGTAACTCACTCTGGAACAGGAGATTTCCTATTAACCAAATAGTTTGTGTATTATAGTCTGTGGAATGTCAGTGGTTCTGTATTGCAGCCAACTTAAATCTCAGGTTAAAACACTGAGGGGTTTAGATGTACATTAACTACAAATGCATTACTACTTTCATAGTTCTGTAACAATTGTTGATGACAGCAAATACCTTGAGAACCTGTCATAATGGTTGGCACATGTGTTTTTAAGGAATAATATGAACTTTCATTTTGAGTCTGTTTGCAACTGACAGGGTTTCCACAATCAGGTAAAGCCTTTAAATAGCTGGAATTGTTTTTCACGTCTATATAAGTCATGGAAATAAATCTTAATTAAAAAAATCTAAATAATTCTTTAAGTGCCATGGAAATGTACGTATACTAATCTACATTGATTAATCTATTGATGAAAAATTAATTATAGTTATACTCTGCTCTAATATATTTCATCAGCTAGATATTGCTGTTGTGCAGAGTTTGTGAAAATAACTTTCTCATGAGCCATGGTGACGTTTGATTTGTCAGCAAATCTTTTGAGTTCAAGCATACTTGAAACTGAATGATTCATAAGTTAATTGGTCTGAATCCAGATGATTTCTACACATATTTATCCAGTACGGGTCTGGAAGTAACTTACTCTAGAACTAGGCAGTGGTGGCTCAGCGGTTAATTCTCTGGGTTACTGACCAGAAGGCGGGAGTTCAATTCCCAACACTGCCAAGATGTCACTGTTGGACCCTTGAGTAAGGCCCTTGACCCCATCTGTTCTAGGGGTGTCGTATCATGGCTCTGACCCTAGCTTAGCTGGGATATGTGAAAAAAGAATTTCACTGTATATATGCAAATGTATAATGTGTGACAAAATATAAGGCTTCTAAGGAAGAGTCATGGAAATTCATTGGTCAAAAATTGGGGGGAAAACTTTTTTTGAATAGAAGGACATATGAAATGTGTTTGTTGTGATTTGTCCAAAAGTGTTGACTTAACTGTTTTCATTTTCAGACTTTCAACTCTTTTTTTTTTCTTGAGGATGTTAGTTTTTTTTTTTTTTTTTTTTTGCTACTGACTCTGTTCTTTTAGAAACCTTCTGACCTATTTATGGTTGTGTAGGTTCAGGTTGATGCTGGGGTTTATTATGACTGCTTCACTGAGCTCCCTGTCTCACTGGTCTTATTTTCCCTCATTTGTTTGGACATAGTGGAGAGAATTCGCCCTCTTCGTCTGACAGGACAAGGTAAGAGCTGACAGACGATACATTTTGACCAGAGAAATTAATTAAAGATGAAGTATCTATCTTTCTGTCGGTCTGTCCGTCTGAAGTGATGTCCTATTTTTATCCTGTTTCTTTGAAAGCAAATGGATTAGAGTCAGACTTTGACATGCCGGGCCCAGTGCTGACTCACTTGGATCAGGTGACATCAGTGTCTGCACAGATGCAGGCTAATGGAAGGGACAGTGACACATCTCTTAGGTCACCGGTCAGGAAAGGGTCACTATCGAGTCACTGGGGAGATGCAGAATTGCGCAGCACTTCTCAGATCAGCAGCACAGCCTATCTTTATTCTTCCCACTCTCACTCTGGTCCTCTTCACTTTGTCTGGATACGAGACCCTCGTCATGACCTACTTGTGGCCAGCTTCATGTTCTGGTTTGACACTGTGGAAATGGTGAGGGTGACCGAGACTGTTTCCATCTATTACTCAGGGTGGGTCTTCCCCATATACATACTGTCTTATATGTCCATTCTGCGTGTGGTGATAACCCCCGACAGTCCGTTGCTGGCATCATTAAGTGTTTTGTCCCAAGATTTGCCATTTCTTGTTGTGCGCATCTGCCTGGTAGTGAACTTTGGTTACGTTACTCCCCCGCTGTACATACTAAAGAACATTCTCATGACTGTATCATTTGTGTACTTCGTTTTTATGACTAAACTAAAGCTGCTAAATAGAGGAAGCATGTTCTGAGGACATTGTGGAGGAAAATAATTTCAGGGGTATAATTTTGATAATGTCCTGTATTTTAATCTGTAAATATGTTTTACTACCAGAATGAATATGTGTATTAGTTGATTTATATTTTACAGATGTATCTGTTTGTTATGGTTTCCAGGTTAAGGTTCTGTCTTTCTGTAAGTATTTATTGAAGAAATATATTGGTAAATGCTGTTTGTACTCATTTCATCATGGAGAAAAAAATCTTCTTTTTCATATCTAAAGTGGTTGCCATCTAAATCTTCTCTTGTACATATTCAAAAATCATGTACAGAACTGTATGTACAGAACTGAGTTTTTTAAAGGTAAAAGAACAATTACAATTACATTTAACGTGGATTTTTCATTACATTCATAATTTGCTGAGGGTTGCTTAGAGGAGCAGTATTTAGGTGCAAATTAATTTGGGGAAGAGGATTAGTTTTGTTTTATTATGACTTTAATGCATGTTTTAAGGCAATCTTTTTTTTAAAAATATTTTTCTATACATATAAATTCTGAGTTATATGTATTACATACTCTATACTGTGTGTTTCATACATTCCCACTGATTGAAAAACAATAGTCACTGAAATCATTTAACATAAATTCATCATGCCATTTTCACAACTATTTTTTTGAATATAAGATTTTATTATGAACACCAGATATCAGCTTATTGCTTTTGCACTTGTAATTATTAAAATATTTATTGTTGGATTTCATTCCAATATGTGAGAGCAGCACATGCAAGGCTTATATTGACTAATAATGCTAATTCCCCATCTGTCACTAGGGGTCTCTCTTGAGAGCCTTTTGCATCTCTGATCTATGAAAAAAGGCCAATGAGAAATAGGCAGACAGAATTTGGATGCCCCGCCCCTGGACATACGGGTATAAAGGGAGGGAAATGCGTCTGTTTCATTCCGAAATTTTCTTCAGAGCCGACATCGGTTGCGTATGCAGTGAGCTAAGAGTCACAAGTCTGTTTTCTCCCATCTCTGAGCGATTGCTCTACGGCGCAAATCAGTGGCTTTCTCCTTCTCTGCATAGCAGTGCAGCTTGCCCCTGGGCGCTTCGACAACGCAGTTAAAAAAAGTTATTTCTCTAAAAGAGTTATTTTCTCTAAAAGAGCAAAATACACAGCGGCGTTGAACGTCCTTTTTAGGACGCGTCTTTATAAAGATGCCTTTCTGCCCCTGTGTAGTTCCTGGATATGGTAGAGTGCTCTCCGCTCCTGACGGTCAGAGGCGATGCCTCGTGTGTCTGGGCACCGATCACACCGAGGCAGCGTTTGTGGATGGTTCGTGTTCTCACTGCAAGAATCTTACCATGGCAACGTTGCGGTCATGGCTTTCCTTCCTAAGAATGAATGCCAATCCAGCCCCCCCCCCCCGCCCCGCATCGCCCCTTCTTCCCACAGGATTGAGGACAACCCGGCTGGCGATGGAGGCAATTTGGGGATGGCAGCGGGCTCTGTTTCGCCGGGTACGTCCCCACGAACCACCCACCCCCCGACACGCTCGTTGACTTCTGTCCGGGATCGAGGCAACAGTGGCTCACCTCACGGCCAGCCTCATGGCCAGCCTGCCTATCCTCTTGAGCCCCCCGAGCCGGATGAGCTTGCTGCTGCATTGGAGAGTGGTCCGGCATCTGACGTGGATGACTTGACTGGGCTGCTGCCTTTGTGCCAGCATGCACAGTCTGAGGCTGATGCCCAGATGTCCGACATGCTTGGGGCAGGACTGGAACCCTCTGTCCTCCCCACAGCCTTCGCGGCTGGATGATTGGTTCCTCGGGTCTGCGTGCCGCTCACAGCCGCGTCCTGCCAACCCCCCCAAACCCCAATTCCTTTCTTCCTAGAAGTGCATGATGAGCTGACGAGTTTGTGGAGGTCATCTGGAGTATCATTGTGGAGGATCCAACTATGTGCAACTATGTGGGATCGCCCTGTGCTCCCCTCCAGGGCCTGTATGATGATGTCTTCACTGACCTCCAAAGCACTTGAGTAGTCCTGATCCCGATGTGCTGCAGGAACTGCGCTCAGCGACTGACCTCACCCTCAGGGCCATGAAGGTCACAGCGTGGTCACTCTGGCAGGCGATGGCCACTCTCGTGGTTCAGGAATGACATCTTTGGTTGAACCTGGTCAAGATGCGCGAAACAGACAAAGCACGCTTTCTCAATGTGCCTGTCTCCCAGTTTGGGAGGACTTTGCCCAGCAGTTCTCAGCGGTGAAGAAGCAGATGGATGCCATCTCCCACATCAAGCCCCGTCGCACTTCCAGCATGGGCTGTGCCCCAGGAGGTGTCCTCCTGCGGCTTCTAAAAAAATGCAGCTCCACCTCAGCCTGGGCCCAGCTCTCAGCCCCAGCGTCGAGCGCCCCGCAGGAAGCGCACGCCCCCCCATCACACAAATCCCCTCTAGGACCCGGAAGACTCCCAAGCGTTCCTGAGACGGATGACCCAGAGATGAGACGTTTGCACCAGAGCTGGTAGGCAGACCACTCCGTCCCCTGGTGGAGGGCCGGGAGGAGAATCCTCAGTTATGTTAAGTAACCCCTTCGGGCTGCGGTACCCACATTCTCAATACAAGAGCAATTTCCTCTGTCTCTGGGTCACCTGGCCTGCAAATGCCGTTCTCATGGCACGCAGGTTGGATGCAGACCCTTCGCCACCAGCCCCACGACTGTTGCCTCCCGGGTGGCCAGTCTTGATGAGTCTTGAGGATGCCTCCAAGAGGACCTCCTCCTCAGTCACTGACCCACCCCCTGCCGGGTGTGCGGAGCAAGGTATGTGCTTCGAGTCTTCTCTCAGCACCAGAGCCTCGGGACGCGCTTTACCCTCCCGACGCCGTATTACCTGCTCCGCCCAGCTGCAAAGCTCCACCAGGTACGTCAAAAGTAATCGTCCTCTTATTGCCCCTAGCACGGAGCTTGGATGCGTGGCTTTCACTTCCCAATCCGTCATGCTGGCTGGCAAGGACCATCTGACTCGTTTACGCAATTCAGTTTGCCCAGCCTTCTCCCCCCTTCGGGGGCGTCCGCTTTACAGCAGTACACGGCGAAGAAGCCAAATTCCTGCGCGCGGAAATCGCAACTCTCTTACTCAAAGACGTGATAGAGCCTGTCCCTCCAACCGAGATGAAGAAGGGTCTCTACAGCCCTTTCTTCATCGTACCCAAAAAATGTGGTGGCTTACATCTGATCTTGGACTTGTGAGTTTTCAACCGGGCCTTGCACAAACTCCTGTTCAAATTGCTCACGCAGAGACACATTCTATCTTGCGTTTGGCATCTAGATTTGTTTGCAGTGGTAGACCTGAAGGCCGAGTACTTCCACGTCTCAATCTTGCCTCAACATCGAACTTTTCTACGGTTCGCGTTCGACGTCCAGGCATATCAGTACAAGGTCCTCCCCTTCAGCATATCCCTGTCCCCTCGTGTCTTTACGAAGGTCACAGAGGCAGCCCTTGCCTCGCTTCAGGAAGCAGGCATTTGCATAATCAATTACCTCGACAACTGGCTCATCCTGGCCAACTCCCAAGAGTTACTATGCGCTCACAGGGACCAGGTGCTCAGGCACCTCAGCTGCTAAGGTCTTCGGGTCACCTGGGAAAAGAGCAAGCTCACCCCAGTTTCTGAGCATCTCTTTTCTCTGCATGGAGTTAGACTCAATGTCAGCACGCCTCACCAACGAGCGCGTGCAGTCAGTGCTGAAATGCCTCACCTCATTCAGGCCAGGCATGTGTGTCCTCCTAAAACATTTCCAAAAGCTCCTGAGGCATATGGCATCATCCGCGGTGGTCGCGCCACTGGGGTTGATGCATATGTGACCGCTCCAGCACTGGCTCCAAACCAGAGTCCCGAGACGAGCACTGTGTGTTTATCACCCCCGCCTGCCGCCAAACTTTCAAACCCTGGACAGACCTCTGTTTTTTACGGGCAGGAGTCCCTTTGCAGCAGGTGTCCCAATGCGTCCTGATCACCACAGACGCTTCCAAACAGGATGCGCTGGCACATCAATTGCCTAGAGTTGTTGGCTGTAATTCTTGCCCTGCAGAGGTTTCTCCCGCTAGTTTGGGGCAAGCATGTCTTGATCCGATCAGACAGCACCACCACGGTAGCGTACATAAATCGCCAAGGCAGCGTACACTCCCATCACATGTCACAACTCGCCCTTCGTCTCCTCCTTTGACCAGGATGTGAGTGGCACGCAGACTCAAGTCGCTGCGTGCCACTCACATCCTGGGCAACCTCAACGTGTTAGCGGACGCGCTATCGCGACAGCATTCGCCCAGCGGAGAGTGGAGGCTTCACCCCCAGTCGGTCCAGCTGATTTGGGAACGGTTCGGCACAGGTAGACCCTCCCACTGCCCACTCTGGTACACCCAAACGGCGGCTCCCCTCTGGACAGGCGCGCTGGCACACAGCTTGCCCACAGGCCTGTGCAAGTATGCATTTCCCCCAGTGAGCGTTCTTGCACAGGTGCTATGCAAGGTCAGGGAGGATGAGGAACAAGTCACTCTTATTGGCCCTCTCGGATTTGGTTCTCGGATCTTGTGCTCCTCCCAACAGCTCCTCCCTGGCGAATTCCCCTGAGGAAGGACCTTCTTTCTCAGGGACGGGGCACTCTCTGGCATCCGCGCCCAGACCTCTGGAACCTCCGCTTCTGGCCCCTGGATGGGATGCGGAAGATCTAGCTGGCCTACCACCTACTGTTGTAGACACGATCAACCAAGCCAGAGCTCCCTCTACCAGGCAACTTTATGCCCTGAAGTGGTGCTTGTTCGCGAATTGGTGTTCTTCCTGCACTGAAGACCCACAGAGGTGCACAGTCAGGTCAGTACTCTCATTCCTGCAGGAGAGGTTGGAAAGGAGGCTGTCACCCTCCACCTTGAAAGTGTATGTAGCCGCTATCGCAGCCCACCACGACGCAGTAGATGGCAAGTATTTGGGTAAGCACGACTTAGTTAACAGGTTCCTAAGAGGCGTCCGGAGATTGAATCCTTTCCGGCCAAGCCTGTTCTCCTCCTGGGATCTCTCAGTGGTGCTCTCGGGCCTTCAGAGATGCCCCTTTGAGCCGCTAGAATCAGTCAAACTCAAGGCCCTCTCCCTGAAGACGGCTCTCCTGATCGCGCTCACCTCCATCAAGAGGGTCGGGGACCTGCAAGCGTTCTATGTCAGCAACACCTGCCTGGAGTTCAGTCCGGTAGACACTCATGTAATCCTAAGGCCGCGACGGGGCTACATGCCCAAGGTTCCTACGACTCCCTACAGAGACCAGGTAGTGAACCTGCAATCGCTGCCCCGGGAGGAGGCAGACCCAGTCCCTTCGTTGTTGTGTCCAGTACGTGCTTTGCGTATCTATTTGGACCGCACGCAGAGCTTTAGACGTTCTGAGCAGCTCTTTGTCTGCTTTGGTGGACAGCGGAAAGGGAACGCTGTCTCCAAACAGAGGCTTTCCCACTGGGTCATTGATGCCATAGCATTGGCCTATCACACCCAGGCTGTTCCCGCCCCCTTGCGAGTGCGAGCACACTCGACGAGAAGTGTGGCATCCTCATGGGAACTAGCCAAAGCGGGTTGGGCAACACCCAATACCTTTATGAGATTTAAAATCTCAGGGTTGAGTCGGTTTCGTCCCGTATTTTCTCAGGTCCGAGCCGGTAGAAACTCTATAACAACTGACCGGGTGGACCGCTTGTACCTAGCACCCTTTCCCTCTGCTGAGGTAATACAGTGCGCTTTTACTCCAAGAGATTCCACTAACTTGGCTCCCTGGATGACTCCTCCATATCCCTCTGGTCCACGAATTCAGCGGAGGAATTTGCCGACCAAGACCAATGCGGGTACTCAATTTACCCTGTACTGAAATAGGTGCTCCACAGGACGGGATCCCACGTGGATTTTTCCCTCTGTGTGTATTTTCCGTGGTACGGTCCCCTTGCGTGCGGATTCGCGTCTCCCTTGGGCAGTCCTCACGGACCCCCGGTCGCCGTGTTTGTAGCAACTCCTCCCTCCCAATGAGATAGGATCTACCACCGTGCCCTAAAACCCCATGTGATGTATTTCACCACTCTTTTCCTCCCCCAGTCTGGGCAGGTGTGGTCTCTGCAGGGACTTTCCCCCCTGAAAGAATAGGAAAACTGGGAAAGATCGCCTTCCCCGATGCGTATGATAGTGTTAAGTTGGCCCCATCTGCTTTAACTCTATGCGAGAAACATAGAGAGAGAAAAGGCGCGGCTGGCGCAGCCTGCTCCCATGCTTGGCACGTCGCCTTGTTCCCCCCTGTCGGGGGTAAAGAACCAGAAGGCTTTGAAGATTTTACGGGGTGTTGGGGAAGGGTACGTGCAGCCTGGCACAGCCGGTCGCTTTGGCACATAAAATACCTGCCCGCTCCTGTGTCAGCAGTACACGTACACGGCTCAGTGCATGGTGTGATTTAAATTGGAACCCTAGTGTCGCTTCTTCGACACAACGTCTAGGTTACGGATGTAACCTCCGTTCCCTGATGGAGGGAATGAGACATTGTGTCCTCCCGTTCACGTCGCTGAACCGAGCCACTGTTGCGGCCGAACATCATTGTCGGCTCCTCAGAAAAACCTGAATGAAACAGACGCATTTCCCTCCCTTTATACCCGTATGTCCGGAGGCGGGATATGCAAATTCTGTCTGCCAATTTCTCATTGGCCTTTTCTCATAGATCAGAGATGCAAAAGGCTCTCAAGAGAGACCCCTAGTGTCGCTTCTTCGACACAACGTCTCGTTCCCTCCATCAGGGAATGGAGGTTACATCCGTAACCTAGATGTACTTCTGACCTGTCTCATGAAAAAACGATTGCTTTTTTTGTAAAATGTTTGACCATTAATACTTTGATTCTATACCCATAATCATACTACAAATAGAAGCTTTTGAAAAATCCCCTTGCATCTCATAAATGAAACCTCATATTTCTCATATCTTTTTTTCAACTGTCCATAATACATGGGCACACTTACAATTTATTCTTGTAAGACTGCTGTTGCCAGACACTCTTTGCCATTTTGTGGATTAATAACCTCAGGGGCTTTGACAGTCAGTGTGTGGTGTGACTGAGCTCATTCAGAGAGATTTATCTGATATACTGTAGTTTAGTCCTACCTTCACTCCTTAAACAGATCCAGGGGGAAAAAACTATGCTAATTGCAAAATATAAAATGCAACTAATCATATAATTCTGCATGGATTTTTTATAAAAATATGATAATTGTTTAGATTATTTTTGTGTGTGTTTTTCTCTCTGTTCACTAAGTTTTCTTAAATGCATTTAAGCAAGATTGTCAAAATGGTATAGATTATCCTACTCAAATGCATGTGACAAATACAAAACAAAAATATCCAAAAGTAATCGAATTAGATTACCCAAAAAATATAATTCAAGAAATTACATTACTGATTGCAATATTAATCATGTAATTTTTAATCAGTGTCAGATTACAATTTAAAAGTAATCTACCCAGTACTGGCCACAAATTAATCTGACACTTAGTAGAAGCTTGAACAATTAGGCAAAGCAAAAGGACCAGTTATGTGTCATGCACTCAACCTCAAAAACCATAAACAAAACTATGCAAGGATTAATAAATTACGATCCACACCACATTAAATACAGAATTATACTGCTATTGTTGGGCTTATGCAATAATTAATGTCAATGTCATTTTTGTTTACTTCTGTTCATAAAATGTTATATACAGTATTGGGTCACCACTTGATGTCTAATTAGGGTTGCCTACTGTCCTGTATTAGCTATGATGTCCTATATGTTTTTGGGTGAAATTAAGACACCTGTTATCCCGTATTTAAGCAGTGAAACACTCAAGGGGGCGCCCCTCTGGTCTGACAGCAAAATGTCCTGTATCGAAGATATAGTGTCCTTTATTCAAGCAGCAATATGCTGAAGAGGCATTTTTCAAGAACTTCCAGCCCCCCACCACCCACACCAAGCATCATGTACCGAAAAGTAGGCAACCCTAATATAAAGTCTGTGTCCTGAAGCAAAACCATTTGAGAACCACTGATCTACTTATGCATTCCAAAAATGCTCAGTCTTTGTTCCTGTAATCAGTTACTTGTCCTAACAATATAGAACAGGAGCAAATAATCAATCACATCAAATTATATCACGAGGATGTTGCTTTATTTGTGATGAAATCAAATACATTTTATGAATCCTCAACCTAGCTTACTACATGAGACTATTTTTGGAGATATAGATTGATAAGTACTCAAGTAGAAGACTTGGTTTTTAGGAATGCTTAGTTGACGCATATGTTCTGCATTATTCTCATTTAACCAACAAGGTGTAATTTTTTTCCTTGAGAGGAGACATTAAAAATTCATCTCTGAGCATATCTGAATTGTTTTCCTCAGTGTGCCTCCTGCAGATTGTAAAATAAGGCTTAATTTTAATTCATTTAAATTTGACAGCATGTGCACAGATGCTTCAAATTAAATTACATGAGCTCTCTCTTTCTCACCTCCTCAGCAGGGGACAAAGGGGGGAGAGGAGAAAGCAAGGACAGACTTACAGATACAGTGAGGAGATAAAGAGGAGGAAGGAGAGTGGACAGATAAAGGCAAATGATAAAGAGTGGATTAAGAATTGAAGATAGGAAGAGAAAGTGCAGTAAAGCTCAGTGGCCAAGCACAAGCGGCAGCACAAAGTGTAGCAACAGGGAGTGAGAAAAACAGCCTCTCCGGGAGTCACAGAAAGGACAGAAGAGGCAACTCAGGCAATCAGGAATGCCCCTGTCACGATTGACAAGAAAATAGACACTGTAGAAAGTGTGCAAGACTGTGAGTCGTGGAGGTAGAGTAGCTGCCCAGAAATGGCAGAGTGTGGACTCCAGCCTCTGCCTGTCGGGACTGGAGACAAGACTGCCCAGATGCAGCTCGCTTTTGGATTCTGATTGGCTGGAGGGGGCGGGGAGAGGCTGACGCAGGGAAAGTCAGGCAGGAAAATGACATTTACATTGTGTATTAATTTTAAACTCTGAGCCTGTGAGTGTCTTTGAAAAGGGGTGCGGTGGGAGGGTTGGGGGGGCTTGTCTGGGGAGGGTTCAGGTTGGCGTCAATAAATAAAGGAGAGAAAATCATATCAAGAGCACTACAGGGAAGAGTGGAACAAACACACACTCACATACACCTGGAGTCAGCAGACTGTGTGCCTGTTGGTCTTGAGCATCCAGAGAAGAGAAAAAGAATGTGAATCATCTATTCGACTGACAGCCTGGCATTTGTGGAGGAATGTTTGTTTTTTACATGCTCTGTGAATGTATAGTCAGGACCAGAGGCTGCATAGAACAGAGGCAATTACCTGCTGTGTCTCTCATTAGACTGATGTGAAGGCTGTGCCATACCGAAAGGGATCTAGAGGCTGTGTGCCACAAGAAGAGCAATTTAGACTCTCCTCTTGGCTGCACCATCATCACGACCCCCCTAGATGTTCTCTTGATGTATTGCTGTGGTCTGGGACACAGGCGGAGAGAACAGTCCACCTATGTGAGTAACCTGAGTATGCTCGAACGTCATCTTCCACTGCAAGTGTGACAGGACAGGATGCTCTTCATGGCTTTACATGACTGTAAGCATGTAACATATGACCCATAGACATACAATATTCATATCCAGTAAGTGTCACAAAATGTACTTTAGATCTTGAATGTGTAAGAAAAGGATGTGTAATACAATTGTATGCCTCGTTTAAGCTTGAGTGTTGATTGATTATATCCAGGTTTTTAATTTATTTTTTGTATCTACTAGGCAATTGCAATCTAGAATTTTATGATTTCAAAATGGCAACCTGTTAGCTCTGTAGTACAGTGTATAGAGCAGAGGTGAAAAAAAAGAGGAAAGAATGACCTTTTAACCCACAATTCACATATGGAATGGACCACCCCACTATCTCTATTAGTTTATCATTCATAACATTTGACTTAGGATCACATCTTTCCTGTGGAATCTCACCGTAAAAAGCTGAAGATCTAAAAATACACTCACAGCTATTATAAGCCAAGTTTTACTGCCACAAGTTTTACTGCTGCAGCGTATAGAGAAAGTTAATGAGAGTGTGTGTAAAAGAACAGAATGAAAAAAAGTGTGAGACACAGTGTGTGTGTGTGTGTGTGTGTGTGTGTGTGTGTGTCATGATGAATGCCTTGCCTAAATCCCCCAGAGCAGGCGAAGGGGATCAGACTCACACAGAAGCACACTGAGCTCAAAACCTGTCAGAGCGAACAGGTAGTAAATAGGCTTATCGTGCCACAAACTGTATTTCAGCAAAAGAACTCAAAGTGCAAAGAAAATAATTCTAAGATGAAAGCAATGTCTCTTACCGTAACAGCAGTGTCACATTTTTGCAAAGCCTCAGAAATGTTCCATTGGTGTTTTCGGCTAGAAAACAGTAAGTACGGTGACAGAGGTTTAGAAGCATCTGCAATCTCAACCAAATTCAAAGTTTTGTTCCATACAGAGAATGACAATGTGGGAGCACTGTTTGATATTGATGTTTTAGGATATATTGGACCCTAACTTAAACATCAAAGGAATAATCCAGGTTCAATAAAAGTTACGCTCAATAAATAGCATTTGTGGCATAATGTTGATTACCACAAAAAATTATGTTGATTCGTCCATCCTTTTCTTTAAAAAAAAGAGAAAAATGTGAAGCTTCTACTTTTATAAAAGCAAATAGATTAATTATTCTGTTAAAACTGAAAAGCTGTTTAAATGGTTGATTTCACTGTCGTTTTAGGGGTTCAGTGTTTACAGCGTCCAAGACCAATCATGTTAACATGCATATTGTTTATGTCTTGTGGCTATACTTTTGAAAAAATTAGTGTTTTAACATTTACAGTTTGGCCCCATTCGCTTCCATTGTAAGTGTCTCACTGAAACCCAGATGATTCTTTATCTATATGAAGAAAAGGAAGGATGGGTAGAAATAATTTCTGTGGCAATCAACATTATGCCACAAATGTTGTCGATTGAGCTCAACTTGTATTGAACCTGTACTGTTTCTTTAAGCCTTTGAATTGCAGTGGGAATGTGTGGCCTGTTCCAATTCCCAGTCATGTGTTCTTGGTTTCTGTTGTGTATCTAATCCTCTAACATAGACTATACAGCATATATTTGTGTCCAAAAGACAGAATTTTAATTTCATCCAATCTCACATAAGATCTCATGCAGGTTGCTCAAATGTAGACTTCCCGCTCTTTTTAACAAAAGATTCTATCATCTGGTAATTGGTAAATTCCAAAACTTACACTCACCAAGTGCCAAAATGCATGTAGATAAAATAAAATCGTTTTTTTAGATGTAGTCTAAATATAATAGTCTGCCCCTTACTGAGTCCCGTAATCGATTGCAATCACATACAGATTGTGAGCAAAGGTAAACATATGTTATGTTTTTTAGCGACTTCTACTTAGTGGAAGATTTACCAATCAGAAGTTTAGGACGCCTATTTCTAAAGACTCTAGAACTTGTTTTTCCAAACAAAACAACTTGCACAATAACACACTTGCACAGGGGATGTTTTACATTTTCAAACATCTCATACAGCCTCTTGCTGATGTAGGCCTACCTGTAAGTGACGATTAAAATCAAACACATACCAATCATCTTAAACATCTGTTACGACTTGTGTGTCTTCTAATGACATTTTCCTTAGACAATTAACCATGAAATTGATCTAAGATGACTGAAGTTTATATTTCTCCAAAATGACACATATATTGATTATTCTTTGCATTATGCCACCAAAGAGAAAGTATGAGGTAGCCTCAAAAATCACTATGGGTCTGTGCAGTTTTGTGACTGAGAGACACATTACTGTTGCAAGGAATATGCAAGGAAAAAATAGCTCTGTGGTGTTTAAAAAATGAGTTTTAATGACTTCAACCTAAGTTCATGCAAACTTCTGATGTCTCATCTACAAAGCTGAGATATTCTTAAAAATGTTTCTTTACGTTCTGCTAAGAAAGCAAGTCATACACATCTGGGATGGCATGAGGGTGAATAAATGATGAGAAACTTTTCATTTTAGGGTGAACTATTTTTTAAAGCTTTAATGAGAGCGGAAGGGCTGGAAATAGGGAATAGTTCAGCTTCCAATTTAATGTTCTTCCTGTACAATGTTCTACTCTTTCTTTGTCTGATTATGAGCCTAAGTGAACTTGAATTATATTAAGTGTTTGTCTGGCTATTGGCAATGGCTAATGGCAGATCACCCCTCTGTCATGATCCTGCCAGGATACTGGAGGATACTTTAGATGGCATCAGATGAAGGGCATGCCTATGTAAATGGCAATTTCTTGCGCCTCTTGCCATAAACGCTGTGTTTTTAGGATTTTGTGTCAACTTAAGAGTAGTTTGAATCTTTAAAAAAAGCGTATCAAGACCCCAGCATTCTGCTGTGCTCCGTCCATCTGTATCTGATCAGCTGTCAGTTTGTTGACTGTAAAGCTGCGCTTTGGCTGTACAGCTAGAGCTGCGCTTACTGCCCACTGCTGAGTGATACTCACAAGAACATGGTGGTGGCACTTCAAGTTTAAATTGCTCAATTGGTAGGAAAATGGCTTATTATGGTTGCATAATTTCATGAAGTTGTGTTAAAATTTAGTTCATTTTTAATATAATTATTCACACTGAATTAAACTGTTAAATTGACAGCCTTAGTTAAGTTCATGTTTGTTCATAATACATTAAATAATAGTATTGTATACAACTTTAAATGTTAATAATGTATTAATAGCCTATATGTAGAAATTAACATTAACCAAGATTACTAAATGCTGTAAAAGTATTGATCATATATGATTGAAGCGTGAAGCATATACATGTTTCCATTGAGCAAGGTGTAAATAATTATTTTATTATTTCTATCATCCCATAAGATTTGTCTTCACAGGAGACTTCATTAGGTGGGTTCCACATACTTTTGATTATGCAGTGTATTTCTTATGCTTATTAGTGAGTATCATGATGTGGAGGCGGAGCTGTGGCCAAGCAAAATGCTATAGAGTTTGAAGAGGGGGAGATGAGTGGAAAATGATTGCCACCTGTGCTTAACACCTGTCTTGTGTTTCAGTGAGGAGTGACTGGGGATTTTAAGGAAGGGAGACAGTGGCAGTTGAGAGAAAGAGCCCAGCTGAGAAGCTGTTTGTGTGTGTTAGCCGATGCCGTATTGCTACTTTGAGTTATTGACCCGAAGCTGCACCAATGCGCTCTTAAGTGAACGTGTTTTTGTTTTGTTAAATAAAAGTGAAATTCCTGAGTGGAATCATCGTCTCCCACTTCCTCATTACACATGGTTACAGAGAATGCTGGTGTTAGCTCAGAGAATGAAAGGCATATAGCAAATGCACACTGTGCTGCTTGCAGTAATGGATTGGCCAATACTAGAGGTAGGACACTGAGTGTTTGAATATTTCTGTAGGATTATGAGCAATGCTCATTTTGTTTTAGAGAGACATACTACAATCTGTCTGACAACATTGGGCAGGACGTGCCCTGTGCTCCACCTTTATTCTTTCTGTCATTTTAAATCTCCTCTCCCAGCTGTTGGGTGGGCAGAACTGTCCGCTCATGAGTTTCAGCCTCCAGCACTACTGGGTGGAGCAACATCCAGATGTTAGGTTGCATATTCATGCAGTATATTAATTCACTGTGTGTCAGAGGGGCTGAAAATGGTAAAGACAAAACTTTGTGTTTTTCATCCCATCCTGGTAAAGCACTACTTTACAAATCAGGTAGGCAGTGGCTGATGTCCACTGTATAGTTTGATGTGACATCAAGTGTGCATTTGGAATCATCTGAAAGCCTAATCGGAACTTCAGTTGAAATAGACTCCAGCGCTAATGGGCCAAATATCTCAGAGGTAACAGAACTCTCAAAAAGTGGAGCTTGTGGGCAACAATTGCTGGGTCTCCTCCTCTTTGCAGAAATGCCCAGGACTCCTAAGAATAAAAACGTCTCTTGGGTGAGTAATGTCTAATCTTAAAGAGTTTAACCTGAGCTATCTCAGTTAGTTAAAGTCAGTTGTTTAACCTCAACATGGATTGTGTAAGGGTTGTATGGCTTTAAATGGGATGTAGGTTGTAGACAACTTCAATACCATTGCCTGCTGTATTCCATAGTCTGATTAGTTTAGTAGTTGTTTGTGGTTTGAATGGCATGACATTATCAAATCTACAATATTAGCCAATATGCATGATTTAATTTAGTTTGACGTTGTTAGCACAGTGATCTTGCGAAAGTGGTTTGAGGTTTAAAACATGAATACAAAACGCATCTCAGATTGACTTAAAATTGCTCCATAGTTCCTGAAGACCATACAAGTTTTATTTGTAATACCATTTTCAACAGATGTGCAGGCAAAGATGTCCTAAACCCTTCCAATTTACTCTTCTGCTTTCATGACAGAATGCATTTCAAACAGGCATAATGAGTGACCCTGAATGCTGTTAAGAACGAGGATTACTGAGAAGAAGAAGAAAAAACTCTCTTAGAAATGCAAATTAATCTCCTCTGGAGTATTGTTAGCAGGCAATCCAACATTCTAGATGCAAATAAATAAAAAATAAAACAGAGGCAAAATATTCAGGTTCATATTGGACCAAAGTTATACACATCATTAAGCTCATTGATGACCTTGGATCGAATACCTTTAAAAGTTCTTATGAACTACACATTAAGTCCTAAGAAGCTATGGAGTCAATGTTTGCGATCTCCCACTGAAAGGTTAATAATTTCTGTCATGATTTTTAGGTCAGACAGATGTTTGTCTTCCAGCTAGCTGTCATTGTGTGTGTATAAGGATGAAAAGTGCCTGATAGTTTAAGGCTGAAACTGGAAGTCTAGCAGTGCGTGCCTACTTAGTTTTGCCCTTCTGAACAGTGTATTACAGAGCATGGCTTTACACTGCACACACCCTCTGTAAGAGGCTTATAGATTGACCGCGCGTGTGTAAAACGTAATCCAAGTGTGCTTTCATATGCATATCAATGCATGTTCATTCTCATGAGTATGAATAAATCATACTGTATGTTTGTGTCTAACATTTGTGTCTGTATAGCGTTATAAGTTTTAAAATGATAATTTTATAAAAAAGAAAAGAGCAGTGTCCTTATTTGGGCTGCATTATAATGTATCTATATTTAGACAATGTAACAGACATTTTTATGGTCAATAGATGCTTCACATAACTGAATCCTCCTCAGTTTTTGTGGCCAACGGGATGTGTCCCCTGCTAAGATATGTCACCTGATTTAGTAAGTGCATCTGTGTACTCATGGAATGCAGCATGACTATATGTGTACAATAAATGGGTGCTTGACATTAATGAATGAACATTGGAGTACATTACATGAAAATTATAGTTGTGCTGTTCATACTCAAAATATGCTAATCAGCAAAATATATAATTGAGATTTTTGTCATTTTTCTTGGCTAAACAGTAATATTTCCAAAATAAGAGACAGATAATTTATTCCAAGACACCTTTACTGTACTCTGTTACATGTAACGTTAATTTAACAAACCAAATTATAATCAAAACTAAATTATTTTGAGCAATGGTTACATTTATACTGCCCTGAAAAGACAAAATGTAGTAGCCTAACTACAAATTTTGTTAAAATGGAGTTATGACCAAAATGTGGTCTCTTACACTATGATCTCATTAAGTTTTCATGATTTAATTTTTCTCACAATTTTCTCGATTATTTACACCCAATAAATTAGAATTATTTTGGATGTCACACTAATCTTGCATCAAATGAGAAGAGAAAACCAAAAAGACAATTTATTCAAAAAAATACTATCTTTAAATCGGCATAAACTTATATATTTTATTACCAAATATAAATAAACATCCAAGGTACCAGGAATTTAGAATTTAACTAGGAAATGTATAATAGGTTTACAGGATAACATACAGCATATGCAAGCATTTGTGCTTTATTGTTTAATGTGAAATTGAGACATATTTATACATGTAGCAAGTTTCATGCTAGAAAATAAAAAACAAAACACTAAAATAATCTTATAATTTGCCATTTAAAATTGAAGAGAGTAGTGACACTACAAAAACCCATTCAATATATTTAACCACAGATAGCCACACTATTATGCATGGACATACTCCATATGAAATGGAAATTCACCCTTTCTATTTTCTAAACGCATGTTATTGATCTTATTTTGAACAATTCATCCAAAGATAATTTACCTCGTAATCTTGAATAAAAATTTCATAACACGATCTCCTGGTGAAATTAAAGACTTCTCTCTGGTGACATATGCAGGACTTCTCCAATAAACTTAACCCTGCCCCTTTCTTATAAATACCACAACCTTGCTTAAAGTTGAGTGAATCGTAAATCACATGTTGGTGGAGATGGCAAGGTGTATTTTCATCTGTTTTCCTTCAAAACTATTGTTCCTTATCTCAAACTTACTTGGTTACGGGTCAGATGGCTTGAATTTACATTTTGAATGTGGAGGAATAACAGTGAATTTGCGGTTGTGTTCGAGACATTTCATGCCTGAATTGCTGAAGAGATCAATAATGAATTCAATGCTTCGACTGCCTCTGGAGTTTATTCATATATTTGAATGCAATTATCTTGGGATGCACAGCAAGAGTAACCATTTTTTTCCCTTTATATTTAGTGTATTGTGATTAAAAACATTAAAATATGCTCCTATTTTACTCACTCGTTTTTCAACGGCTACAGCCTCTTCTTAAGCAAAGACCATGATGTGCTCGTGCATTTCTGTTGTCATTTTGACCATAAATGTGTTGAGATCGCTGCTCTATTGCACAGAAAACCGGCTCTGACTCTAGTAACACGGTGGTAGGGGCGTGTGTGTCTGCTGCATCTCGCATTCACATCTGCCTCCGTTTCACTGTGGAACGCCTATAATTTCACAATCCAACTATCAAGCAATGGATAAACTCAAATCCCCACCCTACATTTTTTTCTTGTTCGATAAGCTGTTTCACTCATGGAATAGTATAATAAGGAATATTCACAATAAGGAAGTAAAGTGGGTCGCAACTTCCATTTCATGCTGACTTTAAGAATTTATAGTTGATAAAAACATTGAATTTGAGAACTTTATTAGGAACACCTGTACACCTATTTATTCATGCGATTATCTAATCAGCCAATCCTGTGGCAGCAGTGCAATGCATAAAATCATGCAGATACGAGTCAGGAGCTTCAGTTAATGTTCACATTAACCATCAGAATGGGGAAAAAAATGTATCTCTCTCTTTTTTTCCCCTTTTTCTCTCCAATTTGGAATGCCCAATTCCCAATGTGCGCTAAATCCTCGTGGTGGCATAGTGAATCGCCTCAATCCGGGTGGCAGAGGATGAATCTCAGTTGCCTCCTCATCTGAGAGCGTCAATCTGCGCATCTTATCACGTGGCTGTTGAGCACGTTACCACAGATACATAGTGTGTGGAGGCTTCACGCTATTATACACGGCATCCACGCACAACTCACCACGCATCCCACTTAGAGCGAGAACGTCTCGGTTACGTATGTAACCTCCGTTCCCTGATGGAGGGAACGAGACGTTGTGTCGAAGAAGCGACACTAGGGGTCTCTCTTGAGCGCCGAAAGATACCTCTGATCTATGAATAAAGGCCAATGAGAGTTGGCGAACAGTATTTGCATACTCCGCCTCCGGATACGGATATAAAGGCGAGAGAAATACGCTCGTTCATTCAGGATTTTTCTGAGGAGCCGGGAGTGTTCCGGGCATCTCAGCGGCTCGGCTCAGCGACGTGGCCGGGAAGACACGACGTCTCGTTCCCTCCATCAGGGAACGGAGGTTACATACGTAACCGAGACGTTCCCCGTCTGTCGCTCACTTCGACGTCGTGTCGAAGAAGCGACACTAGGGGTCCACTTCAAAACTCGCCATGCGCTGAGCCGTGTACGTGTACTGCTAACACAGAAGCGGGCAGGTATTTTGCACGTGCACAAGCGACCAACTGTGTTCAGGCTGCACGTACTCTTCCCCAATGCCCCGAAAAAGCGTCAGCACCCTTTTGGTTACCCTAGGGGGGAACAAGGTGACGCTCCCAACTAGGGAATGGGCCAAGCCTGGCTGGGCCTCTTTTCTCTCTATGTTTTCTCGGCATAGAGCAAGAGCAGCCGGGGCCCTTACCGCATCGAGGGAAGGGGGTCTTATTCCGAAGTCCTATTCTTTTAGGGGGAAAAGACCCTGCGGAGGCCACACCCGCCCAGCAGGGAAGGTATAGGTGGCAAAATACACCACATGGCCACTTTGGGCATGTGGGAGGAAATGGCGCGGTGGTAGATCCAGCCTCGAGGAGGGGGGAGTTGCTACAACACGGCGACCGGAAGGCAGCGAAGGGCTGCCTAAGGGAGACGCGGGTCAGCTCGTAAGGTGACCGTACCGCGGAAATACACACAGGAGGAGTCCCGTAGGAGGCCTGATCTGTGGAGCACTTATTCCAGTAGGGGTAGCCGGAGGTACCCGTAGTGGACTGGACCAGCACGTTCCTCCGATGAACTGCTGAGGGTCCGAAGTGCTAGGGAGGAATCAACCAGGGACCTGGGTCCTCTGGGACAAAAAGCGCACTGTTTTGCCTCGGTAGAGGGAAACGGCGCTGGAACAAGCGGATCACCCGGTCAGATCGTCGACGTGTACCGAGTTCTACGGGCTCGGACCTGAGAGAACACGGGACGAAACTGACTCAACCCTGAGATTGTAGAATCTCGTGAAGGTGTTAGGTCCTGCCCAGCCCGCAGCTCTGCAAATGTCTGCTAGGGAGGTGCCCCTTGCCAGTGCCCATGAGGATGCCACGCTCCTAGTGGAGTGGGCCCGCACCCGTAAGGGGGGCGGCACGGCCTGGGTGTGGTAGGCCAACTGAATGGCCTCCACCACCCAGTGAGACAACCTCTGTTTGGAGACAGCGTTCCCTTTCTGCTGTCCTCCAAAGCAGACAAAGAGCTGCTCAGAGCGCCTGAAGCTCTGGGTGCGTTCCAGGTAGGCACGCAAAGCACGTACTGGACACAATAGTGAGAGGGCTGGGTCTGCCTCCTCCCGGGGCAGCGCTTGTAGGTTCACTACCTGATCTCTAAAGGGCGTGGTAGGAACCTTGGGCACATAGCCCGGTCGAGGTCTTAGGATCACATGAGTGTCTGCTGGACCGAACTCCAGGCAAGTGTCGTTAGTAGAGAACGCTTGCAGGTCCCCGACCCTCTTCATGGAGGCGAGCGCGATCAGCAGGGCCGTCTTTAGAGAGAGAGCCCTGAGTCCGGCTGATTCTAGCGGCTCGAAAGGGGATCTCTGAAGACCGGCGAGGACCACCGAGAGATCCCAGGAGGGGAACAGGTTTGGCCGGGAGGGATTTAACCTCCGGGCACCTCTTAGGAACCTGACGATTAAGTCGTGCTTGCCCAGAGACTTGCCGTCTACTGGGTCATGGTGAGCTGCGATAGCAGCAACATACACCTTTAAGGTGGACGGGGACAGCCTCCCCTCCAACCTCTCCTGTAGAAACAGGAGCACTGACCTAACTGCGCACCTCTGTGGGTCTTCTGCCCGAGAAGAACACCAATTGACGAACAGACGCCACTTTAGGGCGTAGAGTTGCCTGGTAGAAGGGGCTCTGGCT
Organism: Moxostoma hubbsi; assembly: GCA_032164185.1. Lineage (NCBI taxonomy): Eukaryota > Metazoa > Chordata > Actinopteri > Cypriniformes > Catostomidae > Moxostoma > Moxostoma hubbsi. Next base: position 30,377,755 of record JAVLUX010000009.1, read on the forward strand.
TGGTTGATCGTGGCTACGACCGTGGGTGGTAGGCCAGCTAGATCTTCCGCGTCCCGTCCAGGGACCAGACATGGAGATTCCAGAGGTCTGGGTGCGGATGCCAGAGCGTGCCCCGTCCCTGAGAAAGAAGGTCCTTCCTCAGAGGAATTCGCCAGGGAGGGGCTGTCGCGAGGAGTACGAGGTCCGAGAACCAGGCCCGGGTGGGCCAGTAGGGAGCCACGAGAGTGACTCGCTCCTCGTCCTCCCTGACCTTGCACAGCACCTGTGCAAGAAGGCTCACTGGGGGGAATGCGTACTTGCGCAGCCCCACCGGCCAGCTGTGTGCCAGTGCATCTGCCCCGAGGGGAGCCTCTGAACGGGCGTACCAGAGCGGGCAGTGGGAGGTCTCTCGGGAGGCAAACAGGTCTACCTGGGCCTTGCCGAACCGTTCCCAAATCAGCTGAACCGAGTGGGGGTGAAGCCTCCACTCTCCGCCAGGCAAGCGTTGTCGTGACAGCGCGTCCGCTACCACATTGAGGTTGCCGGGGATGTGAGTGGCACGCAGCGACTTGAGTCGGTGCTGGCTCCAAAGGAGGAGACGAAGGGCGAGTTGTGACATGTGACGGGAGCGTACGCCGCCTTGGCGATTTATGTACGCGACCGCAGTGGTGCTGTCCGACCTGACTAGGACATGTTCGTCCCGGATTAACGGGAGAAACCTCCGCAGGGAAAAGAGGACGGTCAACAACTCGAGGCAGTTGATGTGCCAACGCAGCTGGGCCCCTTTCCAACGGCCTGAGGCTGCGTGCCCGTTGCAAACGGCGCCCCAACCCAATCTGGAGGCGTCGGTTGTGACCAAGACGCGTCTGGACACCTGCTGTAGGGGTACTCCAGCCCGTAAGAAACAGAGGTCTGTCCAGGGGTTGAATGTTTGTCGGCAGGCGGGGGTGATTGTTACCCGGTGCGTGCCGCGGCCCCATGCTCGTCTCGGGACTCGGGTCCGAAGCCAGTGTTGGAGCGGTCTCATATGCATCAAGCCCAGCGGCGCGACCGACGCGGCGGATGCCATATGCCCCAGGAGCCTCTGGAAAAGTTTTAAGGGGACCGCTGTGCCCGGCCTGAGGGCGGCGAGGCAGTTCAACACTGACTGAGCACGCTCCTTTGTGAGACGTGCGGACATTGAGACCGAGTCTAACTCCATCCCGAGAAAAGAGACGCTCTGAACTGGAGTGAGCTTGCTCTTTTCCCAGTTGACCTGAAGCCCCAGACGGCTGAGGTGCCTGAGCACCTGGTCTCTGTGAGCGCATAGTAACTCTCGCGAGTGGGCTAGGATGAGCCAGTCGTCGAGGTAGTTGAGTATGCGGATGCCGGCTTCTCGGAGCGGGGCAAGAGCTGCCTCTACGACTTTCATGAAGACGCGAGGGGAAAGAGACAGGCCGAAGGGGAGGACTTTGTACTGATACGCCTGGCCCTCGAACGCAAACCGCAGGTAGGGGCGGTGTCGGGGCAGGATAGAGACGTGGAAGTACGTGTCCTTCAGGTCTACCGCTGTGAACCAATCTAGATGCCGGACGCAGGTTAAAATATGCTTCTGCGTGAGCATTTTGAACGGGAGTTTGTGCAACGCTCGGTTGAGAACTCGCAGGTCCAAGATTGGTCGTAAGCCGCCGCTTTTCTTGGGTACGATGAAGTAGGGGCTGTAGAAACCCTTCTTCATCTCGGTTGGAGGGACAGGCTCTATCGCGTCTTTGGCCAGAAGAGTCGCGATTTCCGCGCGCAGAGAGTGGGCGTGTTCGCCGTGTACTGCGGAGAAGCGGACGCCCATGAAGGGGGGCGGGGGCCTGGCAAACTGAATTGCGTAACCGAGTCGGATGGTCCGTGCCAGCCAGCGAGACGGGTTGGGAAGTGAAAGCCACGCGTCCAACCTCTGCGCTAGGGGCACTAAAGGGACGATTAATTTTGACGTACCCGGCGGGGCTTCGCAGCGGGGCGGAGCAGGTAGGGCAGCGTTGGGCGGCGACGGGGCGACCCGCGGCTGAGGTGCTGAGAAAAGACTCAAAGCACTTACCTTGCTCCGCACACCCGGCAGGGGGCGGGTTAGCGACTGAGGAGGAGGTCCTGGGTAGGCGTCCTCTAGACTCATCGGGACCGGCCGGCCGGGGGACAGTCGTGGGGCTGAAGACGGGTGGTCCGTGTCCAGGAGGCCAGGACTGTCGGGATCTAAGGGCAAAGTGCCATGAGAACGGCATTTGCGGGCCAGGTGACCCAGAGACACAGGAAATAGCTCTTTTACTGAGAATGTGGGTACCGCAACCCCATCTAAGGGGGGGCGGCAAATTAAATTGTTTAGAAACAAAAGATTCTCCTCCCGGCCCTCCACCGGGGGACGGAGTGGTCTTACCACCTCCGGAGCTAACGTCTGCGTCGCTGGGTCGTCCGTCTCAGGACTGCCTGGGAGCCTTCCGGGTCCTCGAGGGAGTCCGGGAGACGGGGGGCGTCTGCTTCTTGCGGTGTGCTCGACGCAGGGGCTGAGAGCTGGGCCCGGGTTGAGGCGGAGCAGATTTCTTAGCCGCAGGAGGACGCCCTCGGCGAGCAGACGGGGCAGTGACCCTGGCGGCAGGTTTGTGGCGAGGCAGGATGTGTGAGATGGCCTCCGTCTGTCTTTTCACCGCGGAGAACTGCTGGGCAAAGTCCTCGACGGTGTCGCCGAAGAGGCCAAGCTGGGAGACAGGGGCGTCGAGGAAGCGAACTTTGTCGGCCTCACGCATCTCGACCAGGTTGAGCCACAGATGACGTTCCTGGACCACTAGGGTGGCCATCGCCTGCCCGAGTGCCTGCGCGGTGACCTTCGTGGCCCTGAGGGCGAGGTCGGTCGCTGAGCGCAGTTCCTGCAACACGTCGGGATCAGGGCTACCCTCGTGCAGATCTCTGAGCGCCTTGGCCTGGTGGACTTGCAGGAGAGCCATGGTGTGCAGGGCGGAGGCGGCCTGTCCCGCGGCACTGTAGGCTTTGTTGTTGAGGGAGGATGAAGTCCTACAGGCCTTGGAAGGGGGTACAGGGCGCCCGCGCCAGGTGGTAGGGTCACCGGGACAAAGATGGAGCGCAACTGCCCTATCCACCTGGGGAATCGCTGTGTACCCGTGGGCCTCTCCGCCGTCGAGGGTAGCGAGAGCGGACGAGCAGGGCTTTTGACGGACGGAGAGCGGGGCTCTCCATGACGACGTCAGCTCGTCATGCACTTCCGGGAAAAACGGGACCGGGGGGGGGCGTGGCTGTGAGCGGCGCCCAGACCCCAGGAACCAGTCATCCAACCGTGACGGGTGTGGGGAGGGTGGAGGTTTCCAGTCCAACCCCACCCCGACGGCGGCCCGGGCAAGCATGTCGGACATCTGCGCATCCGCCTCAACCTGGGCCTGCTTGCCCGAAGGCGGCAGTCCAGGGGAGGAGTCAGCGTCAGACGCCGCGCTCTCCGATGGAGTGGCGAGCTCATCGGCTTCAGGCTCAAGAGGATAGGCAGACCGGCCCGGAGGCGAGTCGCCGTTACCTCGAGACTGGACGGAGGTAAACGAGCGTGCCGGGGGGCGGGTGGTCCGAGGGGACGTGCCCGGCGGAAGCGCACCCGCTGCCCTCCCCAAATCGCCTCCAGCGCCAACCGCATCGTCCTCAATCCCGTGGGAAGAAGGAGCGATACGGGGGGCGGCTGGAGTGGCGTGCTTTCTATTGAAAGCAAGCCGCGACCGCAACGTTACCATGGTCATGTTCTCGCAGTGAGAACATGAGCCATCCACAAACGCAGCCTCGGTGTGATCGGCGCCCAGACACACGAGACAGCGCCTGTGGCCGTCAGAAGCGGAGAGCACTCTACCGCATCCAGGAACTACACAGGGGTTGAATGGCATCTTTAAAAAGACGCGCCCTGAAAAGGGCGTTCAACACCGCTATGTATTGCTCTTTTAGAGAAATAAACTCTTTATGAGAAATATAACTCTTTATATTGAGAAACTCTTTCAAACTCTGCACTGTCGAAGCGCCCAGGGGCAAACTGCACGCCGGCAGAGAAGAGAAAAACAGCCGCTGTAGTGCGCCGTAAATCCAACAGCAGCAGAGCGTCAGAGGATCAGAAGCAGGATCAGCAGTGTTATACGCAGCAGTCAGCATAAACACGACCTTCGGCTCCGAAGAAAATTACTGAATGAACGAGCGTATTTCTCTCGCCTTTATATCCGTATCCGGAGGCGGAGTATGCAAATACTGTTCACCAACTCTCATTGGCCTTTTTTCATAGATCAGAGGTATCTTTCGGCGCTCAAGAGAGACCCCTAGTGTCGCTTCTTCGACACGACGTCGAAGTGAGCGACAGACGGGGAACTATATTATAGTGACCATGAGGAGGTTACCGCATGTGACTCTACCCTCCCTAGCAACCAGGCCAATTTGGTTGTTTAGGAGACTTGGCTGGAGTCACTCTGCATGCCCTGGATTCAAACTCGCGATTGCAGGGGTGGTAGTCAGAGTCTTTAAAATGTGATCTCAGTGATTTTGACCGTGGTGTTATTGTTGGTGCCAGATGGGCTGGTTTGAGTTTTTCTGTAACTGCTGATCTCCTAGGATTTTCATGCACAACAGTCTCTAAAGTTTACGCAGAATGGTACCAAAAACAAAAAATATCCAGTGAGTGGCAGTTCTGCGGACAGAAACACCTTGTCGATGAGAGAGGTCAACGGAGAATGGCCAGACTGGTTCAAGCTGACACAAAGGCTATGGTAACTCAGATAACCACTGTACAATTGTAGTAAGCAGAATAGCATCTCAGAATCCACAACACATAGAAACTTGAGGTAGATGAGCTACAACAGCAGAAGACCACTTTGGGCACTTTAGACCATAGTGTTTCTAATAAAGTGTTCAGTGAGTGTATGTTTGTGGGTTTGTATATTTTTATTTAATACTTTAAATAAAAAATTGGTCTATTTGCATTTGTTTCTTGATTTTATTCAAGAATGTCGACAAAGCAAGCAGGCATAGCATTTTAAGTATTCTGAGCTCAAAATGCATCCCAATTGGGATGGTAACTGGGATGCACTGATTGAAGTTCAAGTATACTCTATTATTAAGACGCTACTTGATAAACAACATTAACACATTTAGAAAGTTTAACACGTTTTATTTATGATTGACATCACTTCAATTTATGTGTTTCTCGCATATCTTGCTGTGATCTTTTGTGCAGAACCAGTGATGACATGATAATGTAAGAGTTGTGAGACAGTCACACCAGTGCCTTGTACATAGGTTATTGCCCCAGTGATTTGAGTCTCTATTGCAAAAATTTCCATTAATAATAATAACATAATATTTTCATAATAAAAAGCCCTGGATATTTTGTAACTTGGCTGTAAAGCTGTATCTGTTTCCCAGGGTACCAAAAAAGCAAGCTTCTGGGGAGTATCTCACCCATCGCATGTAATATGCACATGTAATGAAAACATGCAAACGAACCAGAGTTACTTCCATAATTTCAGAGCAATTTTACATAAAAACATTGAAGTGAAATGCACATACTAAAATTATCCATCATGATCACACACACACACACACACACACACACACACACACACACACACACACACACACACACACACAGGATCACCAGGGGCATGTCCAGATGGGGTCATGGGGTGGCCCTGGACCCTCAAGTATTTATAGCTTATGTTTGCCTATCGGGACTTTTATTTTGAAGTGTCATTCCTCTGAAGAACAGGAGAGTGAATGGAAGAGGAGAGAGCAATAAGCACACACACATACATAACATTTAATGAGCTACAGTGTAGTTAAAGGAGTTTTAAAGTGGAAACTTGCCCATGATAAGGGCCAAATCTGTAATGTTTATTTTATATGTTTATATTTTGTATATCTTTTTCTTCATGTCAGTTACTTTGGTTTACGGTCAGTTTTTTGTAGTTTATGCTTAAATGTTGTATTTTATAAAAATACATTTTCCCATGCAAATTCCCATACTGTTTTATTTGCTTGTTTTAGCTCTTACAGTGTGTTGTGGAGTCAAATTACAGTATGTGAAAGGAATATAAAGTCATCAGTGAAAGAAAGAAAATTTGTTTTATTCAACTGGGCTGCTACACTTTATTGGTTTAAATCGGAGTCAAAAACAGTGTCAGTAAATTATTGTTATGCCATTCTTCTAAAGCCTGGTTTAATAACTTCCTGACCTAAATATTGTATCACTCGATGCACGTGCTGTGTGCACATTTATATAACCTTGTTAAAAAAAATAATAATTCTTGCATTCATTAAATAATCAAATAAAAAAGATATCCACATTGGATTTTTCAGGATATTTTCTGACTGCCCGCTCCCATCCACATTTCATGGAATCACTATGCGCTCCAGTCTTCAACTCGAAAATGTAATCCCACACCACAAGAAACAACCTGTGGGAATTCAACTTTAGGTGTCCCGTCGCCATGAAGTGAAGAAGCCAATACTCTCTTCCACCGATGTGCACAGAACTGGGGCAGCAGGGGCGGAAAGATTTTTAGATTTCGTTCACAAATCTAAAGGTGCCCTTTTGGTCATCCAGAAAAAGGGGAGCAATTTTAATAATTAAAATAAAATATTTAAATAAAACAAAATTAATATATTTTCATAATCTCACAACAACAGTAATAATGTGTTATTATGAGATTTCTTTGTCATTTGCAGGCATATTAAAGAAAATATAGTGGAGGTGCCTTTAAGACTGCGCGCTACAGCTGATCGGGGGTGGATTCCAATCGCAAGTGGCCCTCCCTATGCGCTAAACTCTCTCCGAACTGCAGAGCCCTTGAAGTGGGTACTCTGAAGGAAAAATGGCATTACTGTATGAATGTACACTTCACTAACAGTCTTGTGGAAGGGCCCTCTGAGAAAAGAGCTTTCCAGTGGCATCCCCTCCCGCAGGAGTGCCCTTCAAGGAAGCAAAAATGCAGTTTTGAATTAGCCAGAGGTGTGTAGAATAGCCAAAAACTGTACTCCAGTAAAAGTACAATTACTTTAAAAAAGTTATTACTTAAGTAGAAGTTAAAGTACAAACATAAATGATTACTTGAGTAACAGTTAGAAAGTATTAATTTAAAAGATTACTCAAGTAGTAAGTATCTTGTTACTTACACAAAAGACATAATAGACATTATTTACCCTATATTCCATTACATAATACACATTTAACATGTATTAAAGAATTATTACTATTATTAATTGAAATTCTGTCATCATTCACAATCATGTTGTTCCAAACGCATATTACTTTCTTTCATCCATACAACACAAAGTAATTAGACAGAATGTTAGCCACTATTTACTTTCAGTGAATGTGTTTTTCTTTTCACTCCATATTTTGAAACTGAATGGTGACTGAGACTGTTGGTCTCTAACATTCTGTCTAACATTTTTGTGTTCCACAGAATACAGAAGGTTACATGGGTTTGGAGCAAAATGAGGGTAGGGAAAAGATGACATAATAATTAATTAAGTTACACACTTTACACTTTAAAGGTGTAGTTCACCCAAAAATGAAAATTCTCTCATCATTTACTCACCCTCATGCCATCACAGATGTGTATGACTTCCTTTCTTCTGCAGAACACAAATTATGATTTTTAGAAGAATATTTCAGCTCTGTAGATCAGTACAATGCAAGTGAATGGGTGCCAAAATTGTGATGCTCCAAAAAGCACATAAAGGCAGCATAAGAGTAATCCATAAGACTCCAGTATTTAAATCCATATCTTCAGAAGTGATATGATAGGTGTGGGTGAGAAACATCAGTATTTGTCATTTTCTGTTAGACGTTCTTCTCCCTGCCCAGCAGGGGGCGATATGCAGAGAAGAATGTGAATCACCAAAAACACAAGAATGAGAATGTGAAAGTGAGCTATTCCTCTGTTTCTCATTCACACATTCTCATTTCACATTGCTTCTGAAGATATTGATTTAACCACTGGATTGAAAAAGTCCCACAGGTACATTATATAAAATGCTGAAATATACACCGAAGCAAATCATGTTTTATTAATGCCTACTTTCTCTATTTCATAGCTTTTAAAGTCCTGCATGGATTCTTATTTCAGTGTAGTGACAGTTTTCAGTGTTGAAAGAATTTAGATCATTAGTTCTGTACAGCAGTACGCAGCCTGTGCAGGGTACCAACCCCGGTCACAGAAAACTCGCTGTGTCTGAAACTATCCCCTATCCACTATATAGTCCACTATTTTAGGTGTCTGCCATTTTGCAGGAGTGTCTGAATTCTGAGTGAGCCACTCGTTCTCTACTTTTGTTCACTCATTATTACCCACAATGCACTCTAATTTTGAGTGTACATTTGATGTACACTCGACGGTGGTAAATTGCCCATAATCCACCTTGTGAAAGACGTATGAGCTGGTTGCTTTCTGCTTCTACACCTGCAATGTTTTATTTCATGCTTAATGAATTAAATTACTTTTTGATCAATCATTACTTGATTAAAATAACATAACATAACATACAGAAAGGCAAAACATCAGATACATTTTTAAAATGTACTCTTTATTTATATTTATACAGAATTTTGCCATTAAGATGAAGAATTCTTTATTTACCAAGTAATTCACTGAGGTGATATTATTTTATCTCAGGAGACTGCACACAGTGGAAATTATAATTCTGTGGATGAATTAAATATTCTGCAATAACATGTAGGTTATGATATGATCATTTGGTCAGCTGAAATGCTACTCATCTTGTATTGGAGTTTAAAGACACTAAATATAACAAATAACAAATAAATTCAATAATGTACATTTGATAAAATGTGTTTACTATAAATATTAAAAATGAAAAACAGAATGAAGATTTATTGTATTCATATATTATTAAATTAAGTCCTAAGTATTTTAAAAGTTCATATGTGATGTGTTTTCTGTGACAGCCCTAGAGATCTGATGCTCATCCAAATTCACTCACTTATTTCGTTCACTCATTGCTGAGATATAGTGCACTCACTGCCATTCATATATAGGAAATGGTGAACGAGTGAACGATTTTGGCCACAGCCACTCTCTTCGCAGTACGATCGCCTCGCGCTCGCACATCTCACGCACGTATCTTTGCATGTGTAGAAATGCTCTCTGTTCGCTCTCCAGTTGTCAATCACGCGAGCGACAGAGCAAAATACATTTATTTACACTTAACGTGGATGTTTAAATTAATTTTTGCAGTTAATCAGCCCCAAAATAGCTGGGAAAGCTGCGCGGAGTAAATGTGTATATACTGCTCATGACATGCAGGACAAAGCACACTGATATATTGCTGCACTAATTAAAACATGTACACTTACAAATTGATGTCATAAGAGCCCAGTTACAGAATCACCCTGAAAAAGACCACCACATTACACAGAAAAGCCCGCATTAGCATTAAAGCCACAACTTACCTCAGAATGCTGCCATAAATTGGAGCTTAATTTAATCTTGAAATATCAGCTTGTATTGGTGTTAAATGAAGGTATTGCATGACGAAACAATAATTTTTTCACTGTGTGGAGTGAGGAACGTGTTTCACTTTGAAGAACATGCTGCTGCAGACTGGTCTCGGCTTGAGTGACAGCCTGTTACAGCGGGCGCAGCTGTGTGAATTTACGCTGTCGTAAAATTCCTATTCAATAATCTCTCAATAAATTACGCATTAACTCAAATTAAACACAGTATTGTAATGACAGGAACGCCGACCATTGTAAAGAAGTAAAATAAAAAAAATTTTATTCAAAATTTACTTGAGTGAGAGTAAAAAGTAGGCCTACCAACTTTAAACCTACTCTAAAAGTACATTTTCCCCAAAATTTACTCAAGTAAATGTAATGGCGTAAATGTAGCGTGTTACTACCCACCTCTGGAATTCGCCCATCAAAAGATTAATACTCAATTGCTACTGCATTTCCGACATCACATGCCACTAGTATAGACGGGTTTCTTAATTATAATTGGATCGTTGCGTCGCTTTCAGTGATATAAATTAAATTAGTCTTTTATAGAATATTGACATAAACTGAAGGAACTGTCAGGTTCAGCCAAAGCCAGTTTTTTTTTTTAAAACTAATAAGTCATTTGACTAATCACTTTCAGAAAAATAGGGTTAGATAATACGCAGACTACATAGGGCACCAACTCCCTAGGGGGGCACCATCATACCCTAGATGGGCACCAGAAACTTCAATGGCTGCCCTTACTCGCATGTTATACTTTATTCAAGGACCCTGTAGCATTTGGGTCGCCTCACGCTCGCACTTTCTCATCGCGTCTTCGCATCATGCACTACGTTACTAGGGTAATGTCATTGTACTGAATGATTGATCATGTTAATTTTTCATGAAACTGTCATGATACTCCAAGATACTTTAAAAAATACCATGGTTTTACTATGACACATGTCATAAGCATGAGGTTATCACAGACCATGTCTGAAAATAAATAAACAAGTGTATTACCATAGAGCATTTTGTGAGAAATATGACATAATTTGTGATAAAGAAAATAATGTAGCTACAGAATACACTGTATTATACAAGAAAATGTTTAAATCCTCAAAAAGCAAAGAAAATGTATAATTACTACTCATTAAAAAAAAAAAAAAGAAAAAAAAATCAGTGCCCTTTTTTATACTTCCGCCCCATCCCTGCTAAGGTCTGTGCACGTCACTGCTCTCTTCTATCCCAACTAGACAAAAACTGTAATGCTGTAAACTTCTGCATACTTCATCGTTTTCTGGACAAGAACTGTTCATTCATTCAGATATGAAATGTCTGAATTCTTTCCCATGTGATGTTTTGGGGTGTGTGTCAGACGTATTTTTTTTTTAAAACATGCAGGGATATCTAGTTTACTTAAAACTATCTGCCTCAATAAAAGTTTTTAAATATCTTTAAATGATAGGATGCCACATTGTCACAACCTTGTAAACTTTCACAGGTTCTTTAACATAATCATTTGTCGAAGTTGCAATTAAATTAATATACCTATCAGTTTTTTAATTTGCAGAAAGTTGAATCTTCATATAGCCTATATTTATTTCCTTTTATAATGTATTCAATCTTATTTCATAGTATGTCTCTTAAGAAAAGAAGAAAAATGTATTTATTTTTTTAGATCAGGAAAACAGTTTTAATATAAAATTAAGTAAGTTGTTTTTAAAGCACTGTTTAATTAAATAATCAAACTACCTATGGCAGTTAAAATATATGGCTAAATTGAGTAGCATACACAAAACTGAAATCTATGCACATACTTTATGTGTAGGCCTGTGATAAGATTAAGAAATATATTCAATATATTCTTTATTGTCTCAAAATAAAACAATAGCTGATAGTATTATGTCACACAACAGTAGCGTCATCTCTTAAACTCCGCAAAATTGCACAGAACACTGTTCATTTTAGCAGTGTTCATAATATGCAGTTTAAAGAGACACTACATACATACAAAATTATACTGAAAAATACTAAATGTATCAGTGGAGTCTTCTGTGTTTTGCTGTATTACAATTTAATAACAAATACGAGAAAAAACAAAAGTATTTTTCAGTTTTTCAGCCACCGAAAAAGATAACATGGGGCACAGTCTTGCAATGTTTCTGAGAAGGAAGAATGAAATTTTAACAGAATTCTTGACATGGGGATCAAATGTTAAATTTGCATCAAATATCAACCCCAAAAGCAGAGCCATCCATATTTAAGGTTAAAGAATCAGCTTTTCAAAGCTGGTGGGGTGAACCAAAGAGCATTACCTCAGTCTTGTCAGTGTTAACACAAAGAAAATGTAGAGACACCCATTTTTTCTCATTAATTAATCTCATTAATACGTGCAAGAAACGCGACAACCACACAATCACCAGTTTTGAATGGATGTAAATCTGGGTGTCATCTGCGTAAAAAGGGAAATTAAGGCAGAGAGATCTTAAGAGCTGACCAAGGGGAAACATGTAAATGCTAAAAAGTAAGGGCCCCAAAACGAACCCTGAGGAACACCACATTTAACCAAACCAAACTTGGACCTACATCCACCCAAGGAAACAAACTGCTGACGATCTGAGAAATAAGACTTCAACCAGTTTAATGCTTGACTGTCTCAAGACGTGTGAGTAAAAGAGAATGATCTATAGTGTCAAAAAAGTGGCACTGAGATCAAGGAGGATAAGAATTGAAAGACAGCCAGAGTCCGATGCCATTAACAAGTCATTTGTGACCTTCACTAATGCCATTTCAGTGCTATGGATTTTGCGAAAGCCAGATTGAAGGGGCTCAAAAAGATTGTTAACAGTGAGATGAGTATATAATTGAGAAGCCACAATTAGTTCTGAATGTTTTGCATGAAAGGGAAGATTAGAAATAGGATGAAAGTTGTTAAGATTGTCCAAGTCCAAGTTAGTCTGATGAGGTACAGGGGTTACAGCAGCAGTTTTAAATGCTGCTGGCACAACACCAGTGCACAGTGAGTCAATTTTTATACTCAAGACAACAGGACACAAAGAGGCGAAACATGATTTAAACAAACAAGTTGGAATAGGATCAACTATGGAAGTGGCAGCTTTCATTTGTGATACCTCATTACCAAAAGAAACCAGATCAAGTGAGGAGAAATTTGAGAAAGAGGTGCCAGAGAAATAAGAAATACAAAGAGAAGCAGATGAGACAGGAGTATTAAGAATGCCTTTACGAGCATTGTCAATCTTAGTGCTGAAAAAATTAAGAAATCTATTACAGAGGTGAGTTGATGCAGGCACAATAGAGGAACGGTTACATTTGAGCAATTTGTTAATGGTATGAAACAATTGTCTGGGATTTCCTTGATTATTGACACTTATCTGACAAAAATAACGGGACCTGGCGGATACAATTTCTGCCTTATATTCATGCAAGTGGTCTTTCCAAGCCTGGTGATGTACGTTCAGGCCAGAGAGATGCCACCCTCGCTCTATTTTGCAACAAGCTACCTTCATAGAGCGCAGCTCATCATTATACCAGGGAGCGGAACATACAAAGGAGACAGACCGTGATTTCATAGGAGCAAATGAGTCCAAGCCAGACAAGAGTACAGCATTTAACATAGATATTTTGTCCTCCAGTGGGACAGATGGAGAAAAACAAATTAAAGAAGAGTCAATTAAATCAGTGAAATCAGAGAGATCAATGGATTTCCATTTGCGGTATTGTACAGGAAATGTTAGTGTGTGGGAGTTCAATATTAAAAAAGATAGCCAAAAGGTCAGACAGTCCCAAATCAGCGGTGGAAAACTGAGACACAAATGAACCATTTGCAATCAAAAGGTGTAATGTGTGACCTTTATTATGTGTAGCACAGGCTTGATTTTTTATTTTAATTTAGTGGTATAGGGTCAGGGTTGGCATAATGGGAAGGATTGGCATATCATATGCACGCAAAATTGGACTTTGGCGTATGCATTACACGCAATTTGAAAGTGTAAAGTCGTGTTATTTATACGCAGATTGATGAGAACGGGTTGGGGTTAGTCAATAGTAATACACATGTGTGTATGCACTTAGCTATAGTTTGTGGATGAATTTGTCCCAAGAAGATAGCTAAATCTGAAAAACAATTAATAAATTAAATAAATATTTTTTAAGCAAAAAAGGTTTCTGTGCAATTAGGCCAGCACACATACATCGCCGAGATGTCTGTTTAAAAGCATTTCAACTGGAAAGCTTCACATTCTAGACTGATAAACATCTAAGAAAGAGCAGATTTACATACATTTTAAATAATAATAAAAATAAACATCTCAAAAACATTTGCTGATTGTCTTATTGGCATCTGAGAGGAAATGTCTTGTAGACATTTTGCAGATGAGAAAATAATCTGAAAAAATATGTCTTCCAGACGTATAAACACACGTCAAATAGATATCCGGGTGATGTTCGTATTATATCAGTGAGGTTAAGTGCAATTTAAAAAGTGGTAACCTGCAATGTTACCTTAAAGGAATTGTTCAGCCAAAAATGAAAATTGCCTCATCATTTACTCACCGTTATGCAGAAATGTATGACTTTCTTTCTTCTGCAGGACTCAAATGAAGATTTTTAGAAAATATATACATGCTCTGTCCGTGCAATGCACGTGAATGGTGATCAGCACTTTGTATTTCCAAAAAGGACATAATGGAAGCATAAATGTAATACATAAGGCTCCAGTGGTTAAATCCATATATTCTGAAACGATATGATAGGTGTGGGTGAGAAACAGATCAATATTTAAGTGTTTTTTTTTACTATCTTTCTCCACTTTAACTTTAACATTCTAGTGTGGAAGTGACTTTTAATTTCACATTCAGCCACCTACTTGTTTGAGCTGGTCAAACGTGGAGATTTATAGTAAAAAATTAAAATTAAAATAAATAAATAAATAAATAAATATATATATGTATCTGTTTCTCACCCACACCTTTCATATCACTTCTGAAAATATGGATTTAATCACTGGATCCTTATGGTTTACATTTATGCTGACTTTATGTGATCTTTGGAGCTTCAAAGGCTTGTTCGCCATTTACTTGCATTATAAGGACCAACAGAGCTGAAATATTCTTCTAAATATCTCTGTTTATGCTCAGCACAAGAAAAAAAGTCTGGGATGGCATGTAGATGAGTAAATGATGAGAGTTTACATTTTTGGGCTAACTATCCCTTTAAGGAGCTATAGTTACCTGATCTAACCCTTACAAATTTGTATTGTTGGCATAACCTAAAAACAGTTCATTTAGATGTCACATCTTTTGGTTAAAAATAATAATAATAATTCCATTGTGGTGGGGTTATGGGAAAGAAAATATAATTTGCTCAATAGAAAGTTCCATCATGACAGAGAAACAATTGTGATGCAACCATAGGACTGCAAACAAAATGACTGCTAACACTACAAATTATAACCCTTCCCCATTTGTTTTATCAAATCGTATATATGAGAAAACAAATGAAATGAGTACTTTCCTCGTTAGGCAGAGTGGTAGAATGTGAAGGTTTTAGCAGGTTTGTAGCAACAGATGTCACGCTGTGGTATAAGCTCTTCAAACCCGGGGAGGGGGTGACAAACTCCATTCACTGCTGGAGCCGCTTACAGCTGATGTATCCACTCATGGATAGACTTTCAGTAGCCATCGTTTGCACTTTTCTCCTGGACAACAACCACAGAAACCCGGCGCTCGAGAAATTATAAAATTTCACAATGCGCGAAACCTGCCGTAAATCCCGCTCGCGGTACATTTGAGTAGTTGGCTGGCTATCCCAGGACGGAACAGAAGGGGTATTGGACATGGATATTTATCAGTTGTCTGTCAGTTTCTGGTTTGAGAGTATAGGGTTGACCACTACTTAAAATGTGAATCGTGGATAAACGTAAAGTAAAACGGAAAAGTGGGCATGCCACCAAAGAAAAAGGTAAATCGTCTTGTGTGTGTTTGTGTTTGTGTGTGTGTGTGTGTGTGTGTGGGGGGGGGGGGGGGTTGGGGGGGCATCAGGGAGTGATGCTTTAGACATTGGTGTGCCATTCGAGGAGAGTGCCATCTGTTGCGTTCAGATGTAATCCATGTGAGTTTGAGTTGCTTTGCATCATTGCTTTTATGTGCCATGGACAATACACTGTGTGTACACCAGTGTTTGGGTAAAAGATGTGTATTCTTTCTCAGATTAAAATATGTAAAAGTGTAATTGAACTAGGTGTAATTGTGCTGAAATGTTACCTCCATGTGACAGGTTGCATAATCATTGCAATGCAGAAACTGATGGAATTGTGCTGAGCTGTGTTATGTGCATAATCCGTTTCCAGTTGTCAGGATTACAAAACTCAGCTGTTTCTCAAATGATCTCTAAATATAAAACAGGTGTGGTGTTTTAGTGGTAAAATACCTGACCTATCATATTATAGAATTTACATTGGATACCCGTTACCTAGTTATGAGCTGTCAATGGGATATTTTGAAGATATTTCCAACTTCATGCTATAGAATTTTGTTAAAAAATTATGAACAATAACCTATCTGTTCTAAGTCATTTGTTTCATTTGGCTTTACTCCCACCACTATCCTGTATTACTTTAAAGTATTTCCTCTTAAAAGAGCTTCACATTTTTTGGAGTAGCATAAGTGCAAATCCTGTGATCCTGTTTGTATTTGTCTCTTTCTCTCCAAATCCTGGATTGACGCATGCCATCTTAATCTCCTTACAGAGAAGCAATCATGACCATGAGCAACAGTGAGGAAGACAGACATACTGTGCATGAGTGTGGCTTGGCCTAGCATCTCTTCCATAGTTTATTGTGGTTGTGTGTTTCAGTACAGAACGGCCAACATGCTGTCTCTGTGCTACGCATTGCCACTGGAACTCACACTTGAGCAGTTTTAAACACAAAACAGTATCTAGTAGATGTAAATATGGTTGCCTTTTATTATTTCCCACTGCACTAGATTTCGATATTGAAGCCGGAGAGGTCCCACTGAGAATTAAGGATAAGATATGCAATGTATTATTTAATGCATGTTTATGCTACTGTTTTGAGGTGATAGCACCACTGACTATTACAGGTTACATATAACATAAATACTTTTATGCAGTCATTACTTTGCAGTGTACAAAGAGTATAATTTTGGATTGTCATGAATGCAGAGTGGTTGAATACCTGGGTATTATATGTATATATATATATATACTCACCTAAAGGATTATTAGGAACACCTGTTCAATTTCTCATTAATGCAATTATCTAATCAACCAATCACATGGCAGTTGCTTCAATGCATTTAGGGTTGTGGTCCTGGTCAAGACAATCTCCTGAACTACAAACTGAATGTCAGAATGGGAAAGAAAGGTGATTTAAGCAATTTTGAGCATGGCATGGTTGTTGGTGCCAGACGGGCCGGTCTGAGTATTTCACAATCTGCTCAGTTACTGGGATTTTCACGCACAACCATTTCTAGGGTTTACAAAGAATGGTGTGAAAAGGGAAAAACATCCAGTATGCGGCAGTCCTGTGGGCAAAAATGCCTTGTTGAAGCTAGAGGTCAGAGGAGAATGGGCCGACTGATTCAAGCTGATAGAAGAGCAACTTTGACTGAAATAACCACTCGTTACAACCGAGGTATGCAGCAAAGCATTTGTGAAGCCACAACACGCACAACCTTGAGGCGAATGGGCTACAACAGCAGAAGACCCCACCGGGTACCACTCATCTCCACTACAAATAGGAAAAAGAGGCTACAATTTGCAAGAGCTCACCAAAATTGGACAGTTGAAGACTGGAAAAATGTTGCCTGGTCTGATGAGTCTCGATTTCTGTTGAGACATTCAGATGGAAGAGTCAGAATTTGGCGTAAACAGAATGAGAACATGGATCCATCATGCCTTGTTACCACTGTGCAGGCTGCTGGTGGTGGTGTAATGGTTTGGGGGATGTTTTCTTGGCACACTTTAGGCCCCTTAGTGCCAATTGGGCATCGTTTAAAGGCCACGGCCTACCTGAGCATTGTTTCTGACCATGTCCATCCCTTTATGGCCACCATGTACCCATCCTCTGATGGCTACTTCCAGCAGGATAATGCACCATGTCACAAAGCTTGAATCATTTCAAATTGGTTTCTTGAACATGACAATGAGTTCACTGTACTAAAATGGCCCCCACAGTCACCAGATCTCAACCCAATAGAGCATCTTTGGGATGTGGTGGAACGGGAGCTTCGTGCCCTGGATGTGCATCCCACAAATCTCCATCAACTGCAAGATGCTATCCTATCAATATGGGCCAACATTTCTAAAGAATGCTTTCAGCACCTTGTTGAATCAATGCCACGTAGAATTAAGGCAGTTCTGAAGGCGAAAGGGGGTCAAACACAGTATTAGTATGGTGTTCCTAATAATCCTTTAGGTGAGTGTATATATATATATATATATATACACTGGAAAAAATTAAGAGACCACTGGAAAATTATCAGTTTTTGGATTTACTATTTATAGGTAAGTGATTGAGTTAAATGAACATTTTTGTTTTATTCTTTAAAGTACCGACATAATTTCTCCCAAATTCCAAATAAAAATACCATCATTTAGAGCATTTATTTGCAGAAAATTACAACTGGTCAAAATAACAAAAAATATGCAGTGTTTTCAGACCTTGAGTAATGCAAATAAAGCAAGTTCATATTCATTTTTAAAGGGTCTTGATCCAGTGGACCTCCATCCACACCTTGATTGATCTGGCTGTGTGGCATAGAGCATTGTTCTACTGAAGAAAAAAAAATCCTAAGATTTGAGGAACATTGTCAGAGCAGAAGGAAGCACGTTTTCTACCAGTATAACTGTCACGATTCAATGTTGTCTGCCCTGTGTTTTACCTCTGTCATCTGTTCCCCATGGACTACACTTCCCATCGTCCCCTGCTCTGATGACTTCCAGCTGTTCCTTATTGTTCCTCACCTGTGTTTAATGTTCTCATTTGTCTTTGTGTATTTAATGCCATGATTTCTGTTCAGTATGGTCAGTTGTACAACTAGGGGACTTTCTTGAAGGCCTCGGTTACCTCTGAACTTGTGAAAAGGATCAATGAGAATTTGGCAGACAGAATATGTCCCTCCCCCGGACATACGGGTATAAAAGTAGGGAATCGTTCATTCAGATTCTTTGGAGCCGAGTGGATGTGCGATCAGCAAGCTGAGATCACTACTGTTCCACTCACCTCTGTAGAGCATCTGCTATTGCATCTACAGCGCATATCAGTGGCTTTTTCCTTCTCTGCACGGTAGTGCAGCTTTGCCCCTGGGTGCTACGACAGCGCTTCTAAAAAGAGATAATTTTTCTTAAAAGAGTTTATTGCTCTAAAAGAGCAAACACACAGCTGGCATTGAACGTCCTTTTCAGTACGCGTCTTTGTAAAGATGCCCTTCCGCCCCTGTGTAGTTCCTGGATGTGGTCGATTTCTCTCCGCTCCTGATGGACATGGACGCTGCCTTGTGTGTCTGGGCCACGATCATACTGAGGTGCCGTTTGTGGATGGTTCATGTTCTCACTGCGAGAACTTAACCATGGCAAAGTTGCGGTTGCGGCTTACCTTCTTAAAGAGGAACGCCACTCCAGCCACCCCTGTGTCGCTCCTTCTTCCCACGGGATTGAGGACGACCCGGCTGGCGATGGAGGTGATTTGATGATGGCAGCGGGCTCGGTTTCGCTGGGTAGATTAAATTAAATATTAAATACTTTTGAATTGAATAATGAATAATTGAATGAATAATTTTTAGTGGTGGGGCCAATAAAGATGTTAACAAGGCAAGCAAAATCTTA
The DNA here is from genome assembly GCA_032164185.1 of Moxostoma hubbsi. NCBI lineage: Eukaryota > Metazoa > Chordata > Actinopteri > Cypriniformes > Catostomidae > Moxostoma > Moxostoma hubbsi. Next base: position 30,397,100 of record JAVLUX010000009.1, read on the forward strand.
ACTATTGGCCTGCCTTGGTCAGCTTAAAATTCTTAATTTTTGAGTCCTATTTTTAAGTAAGTGATCATAAAATTGTACAACTCTGCAGTTGGAGGTGCTTGTTGGTAACAGTGGCATTGTATAATAATTCAGCAACGTTTTTTACTGCACTCTCCATGACATTGACTTTCAGAAGAGTTGCCGCTGAGTGAACAAGATGTCTATGGCAGACATAAGTAAACAAAAGCAAGCACCTCTACATAACTGTGCCTACAGGAATCCTAAACCCCCACCCCCAACCCAATTATCTCGCTCTCCTTTACTTTTTTCTTTTCTTTTCTCCCTTTCTCCATCACGTTTCACCACATTCTCTGCTAACTGACCTCATTTCTGCTCTTATGTTCACTACATGCCCTTGAGCAATACAGTGTGTTGCAACCCAACAAAAATTGCAGGTATAATATGTACAGTATTAATAATAATATTCAGGCTGAGGTCACATTCTTGACAGACTTATGAGTATGAAACATTTACATAATTTGATCTCAGAACAGTGCTTTTTTTCTTTGTGACTGTCTTTGGAGTTCATCTTTTTCTTCAATTCACTATTAGCAGATATGTACACATTTAAAATTTACTTTCTTTCTCTTCTGGGTAATGAACCAAAGATATTGATGACATCCTGCTCTACACAGATGTTTTCCAATCAAATCCTCCCTAGAATGAGAGGTCCTTGCAAGTGACTAGCAAGTAGCAAATCATGGTTCATGGGGTCTGTAAGATCAGTAGGATTTAGTCAGACTGCATACCACCAGTGTCTCTCAAGGGACTTGTCACTGTGGAGGGTATATTATAATTTATATTTTGGCAATCATGACTTCAGCAATGACATTGTTAAACAAAGCAATATCAAACTGTAAATGGCTGATTCTAGAGAAAACTGAATAAAAAAGCATACATACAGTACGCAGTAACAATTTTATAAATTATGTGGAATAATCTCAACGAGGACAGATTATGTTAATTTGGTGATGCTGAGGGAATGTAATCAGGATAATTAGGCAAGAAGACTGACACAAGTACAGTTTGTTTATTTAGAAGTATAGCCTTTGGTTATTTGCTGTTGTAACACTATAGATTTTAAGGTTTTAGGTTCGTTTTTGGTGTTTTCTAAGTATGGTGCATAACAGTTCCTGCATTATGTGTAGTATGTGGTATGTATTTTGTGAGGGCCTCATGTTTAAAATGTTCTTTGTTATTTTATCTAAAGATTGTAAAGAGGAAGCATGACTATTATAAAAATTGCTCAGTAGGGTCCAAAGGGCATATGGTACATTCAAATCTAATAACTCAGCCCACAATGACAATATTAACTCCACAGATTATTTTTGTCTTTCTGTCATTCATATTTGCTCACTGTTTTGTTCAGTGACAATTTTTGTAAATCACAGCTTAACCAGTAGGTAGCATCAAATTAATATATTTTATGTATGTATGTGTGTGTGTGTGTGTGCGTGTGCGTGTGCGTGCGTGTGCGTGTGTGTGTGTGCATGTGCGTGTGTGTGTGTGTGTTTTGCTGAGCCTTTAAACCGTTGACGAAACATGTCTAATTATGCTACTAAAATTTGTATCTACAAATCTACTAAGAGAATTCGGCAGAGTGTTTGAGCATCACAAGCATTTTCCCCACAAATGACAACAAAACATAGCTCTAGTTTTTTTAAGTGCTGTGCATGAATATACAAATTGTCAATATTAGCCTAAAAATTATTGTAAGTGATTCAATTATGCCCTGATGTCATCAGTCACATTTACTCATAATTCATCCAGCCACTTTCTCTCATTGTTGAACAAAATGTCCTAATTTAATGTATAGTGCTGTGAATAAATATTTTCCCCTTCCCGATTTCTTCTATTTTTGTGTGTTTTTCATTGTAAATTGTTTTAGATCTTCAAACGAGATTGTGACAGGGTGGAGATCGGGGTCGGGTCATGATTTTACACACCCGGTCCCTTATCAGGCTAATTAAGCCTCCAAGAGGGATAAAGGCCGACTGCGGATGGTGGTGTGAGAGAGAGCGAGAGAAAGTTTATGGGCAGCTGACCGTCTTGTGTGTGTGTTTGTGTATTGTGTAGTTTTTCATTAAAATGCGATTAATATTGGTTCTCACCTCCTCCTTTCCATTGAATCCCTTTACAGAGATATAACATAAAACAAAGGCAACCTGAGTAAAAACAAAGATAAGGCCAATGAGAATTGGCGTGTGGGATTTGCATGCCACTCCCCTGGACATACGGGTATAAAAGGAGTGCCACGTGAAAACACACTCAGGTTTCTCGCTGAGGAGCCGAGCCATAGACCCGGCCATTTCAGCAGTTGGTTCAGTGTTGTGGCAAGAGGGACACAACGTCTCGTTCAATGAACGGAGGTTACAGTGCATCCGGAAAGTATTCACAGTGCTTCACTTATTTTGTTATGTTACAGCCTTATTCCAAACCTGATTAAATTATTTATTTTCCTCAAAATTCTACAAACAATACCCCATAATGACAATGTGAAAGAAGTTTGTTTGAAATCATTGCAAATGTATTAAAAATAAAAAACAGAAAAAAAAATGCATATACATAATTATTCACAGCCTTTGCCATGACACTAAAAAGTTTGCTTAGGTGCATCCTGTTTCCACTGATCATCCTTGAGATGTTTCTACAACTTGATTGGAGTCCACCTGTGGTAAATTCAGTTGATTGGACATGATTTGAAAAGGCACACACCTGTCTATATAAGGTCCCACAGTTAACAGTGCATGTCAGAGTACAAACCATGCCATGAAGTCCAAGGAATTGTCTGTAGACCTCTGAGACATGATTGTATCGAAGCACAGATCTGGGGAAGGGTACAGAACATTTTCTGCAGCATTGAAGGCCCCAATGAGCACAGTCGCCTCCATCATCCATAAATGGAAGAAGTTTGGAACCACCAGGACTCTTCTAGAGCTGGCCGCCTGGCTAAACTGAGCAATCGGGAGAGAAGGGCCTTAGTCAGGGAGGTGGCCAAGAACCCGATGGTACTCTGACAAAGCTCTAAGTGTAATACAACACACAGTCTTACCTGGTCGGAGCGGAAGCACATCGTGCGGAGCGGCACCAGGGTAGTTCCTACCCAAGGAGTGGAGGCGTTACTACAAACATGGTAAACAAGGACAGAGGGCCCAATGCCCAAGGAAGACACGGTTTACCAGCGGAAAAACCATTTTGCGGAATATACATTGCATGGGGTTACCTAAGGAGACAACTTCTCTGAAAACTCCTCGGTCACTGGGCTAAGGAGGAAGAATGTCCAGGGTTCACACTTGTATGTGAACGCAACTGGGAAAAGAGCACACATCTTCACCTCAAGGGAGGGGAAAGGTGCTATGCGCAAGAAGTACACCTGGCCAGCTGACCCGAACTTACCTGTTTGTGTCACCTGATAACACACAGGATGAAACTGGCTCAACCCTGAGGTTATAAAACCTTGCAAAGGTATTAGGTGTTGTCCAGCCCGCAGCTCTATAACCCAGTGAGCGATCCTCTGTTTGGAGACAGCGCTTCCTTTCCGCTGTCCACCGAAGCAGACAAAGAGCTGCTTGGAGCTTCTAAAGCTCTGTGTGTGATCCAAGTAGATGCGAAAAGCACGCACCAGACACAGCAATGCCAAGGCTGGGTCTGCCTCCTCCAGGGGCAGCGCTCGCATGTTCACCACCTGATCCCTGAAAGGGGTCATAGGAACCTTGGGCATGTAGCCCGGTCTGGGTCTCAGGATAACGTGAGCGTAAGCCAAAATGAACTCCAGGCACAGTTCACTGAAAGAGAACACCTGCAGTTCCCCTACCCTCTTTATGGAGGTGAGTGCCGTCAGGAGTTCCGTCTTCAGAGAGAGTGCCTTTAGCTCAGCTGACTCAAGGGGCTCGAAGAGAGCTCCCCGATGGATCCAAAGGACCACAGAGATGTCCCATAAGGGAACGAGGTGTGTCCTGGGGGGATTTAACCTCCTCGCTCCTCTCAGGAACCTGATGATCAAATTGTGCTTCCCTAAAAACTTACCGTCCACTGCATTGTGATGTGCCGATATAGTGGCCACATACACCTTCAAGGTGGAGGGATCACTGCAAGTGGTAGGCCACTTAAGTCTTCTGATTCCTGTCCAGGGGCCAGACATGGAGATTCCAGAGGTCCGGTCGCGGGTGCCAGATGGTGCTCCGTCCCTGAGAAAGAAGGTCCTTAATGTCACATGTAACATGATATCATGTCACATGTAAATACACATAGTGCTCCTATTTAACAGATACAGGACCTTTAAATAATTTATTTCACTACTAAAAATGTTACATTTATATTTTACATAATACACTAAAACACTTACACTTTCTCATACAGAACAGTAGTTTTGTCAAAGACATTTCATTCTGTCAAATATCCAGATATACAATTTACACTGTATTGTGATAATGTAAAATGATCAACGTATTCATTTGATCTTATAAAAATAAGCTTGTTCTGTGCCAAAAAAAAGTAGGATTAATCAAGTATGTTTGGATAAGTCAAAACCAAAATGGAATCTGCACACTAAGTTCAATCATTAATTTAGTAATTGAAAGCCTATTTTCAACTCATTTTGATTCATCACACATTTTCTTGAGTGTTAGTTTTGACACTATGACCACAGTTAAGTGCTTGTTGTCTAGAGTCAATACAGTGAGTATGTGACTCTAATGAGCTATAGACAGCATGGAGAGACAGTTCTTGTGAAAAAGAGTGAGTCTAGGTGATATAATAATGCCAGTTCTCTTGTTTTGAACTGTTGCAGGGTTCAACGGACCGTCAAGACTCAGGAGCCACCGAGGAGAAGGAGAAGAATGCCCAAGTCCAGCTGGAGAAGGCTAAGGTACATTGCAACTCCAACCCCATTTCCACCTGCCTATGACATGGTTGGCCACAAGGACTAAATATATCAAGGCCTTAGATGTCACCATAAATGTTGTAGGGTTCTTTTTCCTCTGTCAAAGTGGCACGGTTGCTAATTACTTAATGTCCTGGCTGAAAAGATAGAATAAGTGTTAAATCTTGAACTCTACAAAAGCATTGACCTACATTTGACTGAGAAGAAATAGCTACAACTAGAGTTTTACATAATCTGAAAAAAGTGAGGTGTGTATCTGTGCTAAACTTGTGCTGCAACTCTAGGGTGTTGTAGGTAGTTGCCAGATAGTGTTCTGGGTGGTTGCTAGGGCATTGCCAAGTGGTTGTTATGTGGTTGCTTTCTGGCCTAAGACAGAAGAGCCCACTTCCATCGTCTATATTTGTGTCTTTAGATTTGGCTTAGATCCCTCCTTTAATGTGAGTCTAGGTAATTTTATCACCATTTCATAGTCGGTTAGACAAAATGTTAAAGGCTGATTACATAGATAAATATAGCACACTTTTTCTTAGTTAACCACATGATTTAAAGTATCAAAATTAAATACTCAGGGGTTTGTTCAAATCCCTAACCCTTAGTGTGAGCAATAATCATTGTGATGCTTGCCTTAAACAGCACAAATTAATTATTGCATATATATTTTTTACTATTTGTTAAGAAAGTCCAAAACTTGATAACAACTACCTGAATTAGCAAGCTTTGAACGAACGACAAATGCTTGGTGTTGTACCAATAGCTCTTCACAGTGTCCATTTTTTCTTTTCACTTTAATAACATGGAATTAAATTCTGTGAGCGTATAAATGACCTCCTTACAGTCTTTTTAATTAAGGTACTGAGCAGAAAGCATGATGTCCTTGTTAAGTCTACAATCTCCCACAGACCAAGCTATTAACAGCTAGACTGCAATTGTGCTGACATTTGACTTTGCTTTAAATTAAATACCAAATGATGACATAATAAATGCATGTAATTAAAATAAAATAATAATTTATCATTGCTTGCACTATGATTGTGACATGATTTTTAAATATGGATCCAATTTTATGTTCCCCGTCTGTTGCTCACTTCGATGTCGTGTCAAAGAAGCAAAACTAGGGGTCTCTCTTGAGCGCCGATTATGCCTCTGATCTATGAAAAAAGGCCAATGAGAAGTTGGCAGAGAGTATTTGCATACCCCGCCCCGGACATACGGGTATAAAAGTGGGGAAATACGTCGAGTCCATTCAGAAATTTTCTTCGGCGCCGATGGTTGTACTGCAGCAAGCTGTCACACACCCTTTCCTGTTCCTCTGACGCTCTCTGCTGTTGGATCTACGGCGCACTGCAGCAGCTTTCTCTTTCCTTACACGGCAGTGCAATTTGCCCCTGGGCGCTTCGACAGTGCAAGAGCATATTAAAAGAGTGATATTTCTTTTAAAAAGCAGTACACAACGGCGTTGAACATCCTTTTCAGGACGCGTCTTCATAAAGATGCCATTTCCGCCTCTGTATAGTTTCTGGATGCGGTGATTTCTCCCCACCTCTCACGTGGGGAGCTGCCTCACGTGCCTGGGCTGTGATCACACGCAGGCAGTGTTTTATGAATGGTTCATTTTCTCAGTGCGAGAACATAGCCATGGCAACATTGCGGTCGCGGCTTTCTTCTGGCAGGCGCCCCAATCCCGCGGGCGATGAAGGCGATTTGGGGATAATGACAGGCTCTGTGCGCTGGGTAAACTCCCTCGAACCACCCGCCTCCCCGGCACGCTTGCTTGCTTCAGAATTGGATGACATCACCGCTGCATCGGAGAGCGTTACAGCGGTGTCTGATGGTGATGACTCGCCTGGGCCGCCACCTTCGAGTCTGCTCACCCAGCCTGAGCCTGATGCAAACGGGGGGCCACTATGCTTTCCCGACCTACTCGATTGGTCCCGCGGGCATGTGCGCCGCTCACAGCCGCACCCCCCCGGTTCCTTTCTTCCCGGACATACATGATGAGTTGAGTAAGCCGCGGCTTCCTCGCTCCTCTGCTCTCACTACCCTCGCGGTGGAGAGGTCCCAGACCTTCCTGCAACCAAAGCCAGGACAAGGTGCTTCAAAACTTGCACTTGCGTAGTCCGGTTCTTGATGTGCTGCAGGAACTGCGCTCGATGACCAACCACGACCCCCAGACCACGGAGCTCAGAAGTGCCGGCACTCGAACGGGCGATGGCCACCCTTGTGGTCCAGAAACGCAATCTATGGACTGGACCTGGTCGAAATGCGGGAGGTAGACAAGGCAGACCTTCTCGAAAGCCCCCGTCTCCCAGCTCCGTCCATTTGGCGGCACCATTGACATCTCCGCCCAGCAGTCCTCAGCGGTGAAGCAGATGGAGGCCATTTCACATCCTGCTCCGCCGCAAACCTGCCGCCATGGGCCATGCCCCGTCTGTCGCCGAGGGCGTCCTCCTGCGGCTATGAAACACCCTGCTCTGCCTCAACCCGGGCTCAGCTCCAGCGCCGAGCACACCGCAGGAAGCAGACGCACCCCGTCTCACGGACCCCCTCGAGGACCTGTAAGGCTCCCAGGCGCTCCTGAGACGCTCGACCCAGGGACCAAGATGTTAGCTCTGGAGATGGTAAGACCGCTCCGTCCCCCGGTGGAGGGCCGGGAGGAGAATTTTTTGTTTAATTAATTTTCACATTCTCAGTAACAGAGCTATTTCCTTTGTCTCTGGGTCACCTGGCCCGCAAATGCCATTCTCACGGCACTCTGGTGTGCGGAGCAAGGTAAGAGCTTTGAGTCTTTTCTCAGCACCAGTGCCTCAGGACGCGTCTTCGCCTCCCGCCTTACCTGCACCGCCCCGCTGCGAAGCCCCACCGGGTATGTCAAAAATAATCGTCCCCTTGGTGCCCCTAGCGCTGAGTTTGGACGCGTGGCTCTCACTTCCCAACCCGTCTCGCTGGCTGGCCCGGACCGTCCGACTCGGTTACGCAATTCAGTTTGCCAGGCCTCCGCCCCCCTTCACGGGTGTCCGCAGTACCTGGCGAACATGCCAAGTCCCTGCACACGAAAACCGCTACTCTCTTGCTCTAATTGATCTTGGACTTGCGAGTTTTCAAACAAGCGTTGCACAAACTCCCGTTCAAAATGCTCACGCAGAAACACATTTTAATCTTCGTTCGACATATAGATTGGTCCGCAGCGGTAGACCTGAAGGACGCGTACTTCCACGTCTCAATTCTGCCTCGGCACCGAACCTTTTTACGGTTTGTGTTCGACGGCCATGCGTATCAGTATAAAGTCCTCCCCTTCGGCTTCACGTCTTCACGAAAGTCGCAGAGGCAGCTCTTGCTCCACTCCGAGAAGCCGGCATCCGCATACTCAATTACCTTGTCGACTGGCTCATTCTGGCCCACTCACAAGAGTTACTATGCAATCACAGAGACCAGGTGCTGAGGCACCTCAGCCGTCTGGGGCTTCAGGTCAACTGGGAAAAGAGCAAGCTCACCCTGGTCCAGAGCATCTCTTTTCTCAGCATGGAGTTTGACTCAGTCTCAATGTCAGCACGTCTGACCAACGAGCGTGCGCAGTCAGTGTTGAGGTGCCTCGCTGCTTTCAGGCTGGGCACAACGGTCCCCTTAATACTTTCCCAGAGGCTCCTGGGGCATATGGCATCCTCCGGGGCGGACGCACCGCTGGGGTTGATGCATATGAGACCGGTTCTGCACTGGCACTGCTGCACGCACCATGTGACATTTGCCCCCGCCTGCCACCAAACACTCAATCCCTGGATAGACCTCTGTTTTCTACGGGCAGGAGTACCCTTGCAGCAGGTGTCCCGACGCGTCTTGGTCACGACCGTCGCCTCCATATTGGGTTGGGGCGTCGTGTGCAATGGGCACGCAGTAGCAGGCCATTGGAAAGGGGCCTCGCTGCGCTGGCACATCAACTGCCTGGAGTTGTTGACTGTTTTCTCCCGTTAGTTCGAGACAAATATATCCTGATCAGGTTAGACAGCACCACTGCAGTGGCATACATAAATCGCCAAGGTGGCGTACGCTCCCGTCACATGTCACGACTCGCCCGTCGTCTCCTCCTTTGGAGCCAGCAGCGACTCAAGTCCACTCACATCCCTGGCAACCTCAATGTGACAGCGGACGTGCTGTCACGACAACGCCTACCCCATGGAGAGTGGAGGCTTCACCCCCAGCCGGTCCAGCTGATTTGGGAATGGTTTGGCATGGCCCATGTAGACCTGTTTGCCTCCCAAGAGACCTCCCACTGCCCGCTCTGGTATGCCCAAACAGAGGCTCCCCTCGGGGCAGACGCACTGGCACACAACTGGCCTGCGGGGCTGTGCATTTCCCCCAGTGTGCCTTCTTGCACAGGTGCTGTGCAAGGTCAGGGAGGACGAGGAACATGTCACCCTTGTGGCTCCTTATTGGCCCACCTGGGCCTGGTCCTCGGACCTCGTACTCCTCGCGACAGCCCCTCCCGGGCGAATTCCCTTGAGGAAAGACCTTCTTTCTCAGGACATTGCACGCTCTGGCATCCGCACCCAAACCTTTGGAACCTCCACGTTCATAGCCACGATCAACCAAGCCAGAGCCCCTTCTACCAGGCAACTTTACGCCCTGAAATGTTGTTTGTTCGTGAATTGGTGTTCTTCCCATGCTGAAGACCCACAGAGGTGCGCAGTTAGGTCAGTGCTCTTGTTCCTACAGGAGAAGCTGGAAGGGAGGCTGTCCCATTCCACCTTAAAGGTGTATGTTGCCGCTATCGCAGCTCACCACGACCCAGTAGACGGCAAGTCTCTGGGTAAGCAAGAATTAATTATCAGGTTCCTAAGAGACACCCGGAGGTTAAATCCATCCTGGCCAAGCCTGTTCCCATCCTGGGATCTCTCGGTGGTCCTCGCCGGTCTTCAGAGATCCCCCTTTGAGCCACTAGAATCAGTTGGCTCAGGCCCTCTCTCTAAAGACGGCCCTGCTGATCGCACTCGCTTCCATCAAGAGGGTCGGGAACCTGCAAGCGTCCTCTGTTAGCGACACTTGCCTGGAGTTCGGTCCGGCAGACACACATGTGATCCTAAGACCACGACCGGGCTACGTGCCCAAGGTCCCTACCACTCTCTTCAGAGACCAGGTGGTGAACCGCTGCCCCGGGAGGAGGCAGACCCAGCCCCTTCATTGGTGTGTCCAGTACGTGCCTTGCATGCCTATTTGGACCACACTCAGAGCTTTAGGTGCTCTGAGCAGCTCTTTGTCTGCTTTGGGACAGCGGAAAGGGAACGCTGTCTCCAAACAGAGAATTTCCCACTGGGTGGTGGATGCCATCTTACTGGCCTATCGCACCCAGGCCGTGCATCACCCCCCTTGCAGGTCCGAGTGCACTCAACAAGGAGTATTGCATCCTCGTGGGCACTGGCTAGGGGTACCTCCCTAGCAGACATTTGTAGAGCAAAGGGTTGGGCAACACCTAACACCTTTGCGAGATTTTACAATCTCAGGGTTGAGTCAGTCTCGTCCCGTGTTTTCTCAGGTCCGAGCCGGTAGAATTCGGTACATGCTGACGGTCTGACCGGTGAATCGCTTGCGTCCAGCGCTGTTTCCCTCGGCCGAGGTAAAACAGTGCGCCTTCTCTCCCAGGAGATCCCACCCACCCAGGTCCCTAGTTGATTGCTCCCTAGCCCTTTTGGGTCCGCAGTTCAGCGGACGAACTTGCCGACCCAGTCCACTACAGGTACCCTAGGCTACCCTGTACTGGAATAGGTGCTCCACAGGTCATACCTCCTACGCGGACTCCTCCTGTGTGTATTTCCGTGGTACGGTCACTGTTTTGTAGCAACTCCCCCCACCTCGAGTCTGGATCTACCACTGCGCCATTTTTTGTGTCCTCCTGGCCACGTCGCTGAGCTGAGCCACTACAGTGGCCGGACCATTTCCGGCTCCTCAGAAAAATCCTGAATGGACTCAACGTATTTCCATGCTTTTATACCCATATGTCCGGGGTGGGGTATGCAAATACTGTCTGCCAACTTCTCATTGGCCTTTTTTCATAGATCAGAGGCATATTCGGCACTCAAGAGAGACCCCTAGTGTCGCTTCTTCGACACGACGTCTCGTTCCCTCCATCAGGGAATGGAGATTACATACGTAACCGAGACGTTTTTTATATACAAAAGGCCAAATATATATTTTGAGGTAAAAATAATAATAATAATAATAAACATTTTACAACAATCTATGCTCCATACCCCATAATGACAAAGCAAAAAACTGTTTTTTTAAAACTTTGCAAATTGTAAAAAAAGTCAAAACTTAAATATCACATTGACATAAGTATTCAGACCCTTAACTAAGTACTTAGTTAAAGCACCTTTGGCAGCGATTACAGCCTCAAGTATTTTTGGGTATGGTGCAACAAGCTTTGCACACCTGGATTTGGGAATTTTCTGCCATTCTTCTCTGCAGATCCTCTCAAGTTCTGTCAGGTTAGATGGGGACCGTTGGTGAACACCCATTTTCAGATCTCTCCTGAGATGTTCGATTGCTCTCAAGTCAGGGCTCTGGCTGGGCCACTCAATGACATTCACTGAGTTGTCCCTAAGCCACTCCTGCATTGTCTTGGCTGTGTGCTTAGGGTCATTGTCCTGTTGGAAGCTCAACCTTCGGCCCAGTCTGAGGTCCTGAGTGCTCTGGACCAGGTTTTCTTTAAGTATATCTCTGTATATATCTGCTTTAAACTTTCCTTCATCCCTGACCAGTCCCCCAGTCCCTGCCGCTGAAAAACACCACCACTGCATACCATCTGCTACCACCACCATGCATCACCGTTGGGATGGTATTGTGCAGGTGATGAGCGGCGCCTGGTTTCCTTAAGACACGATGCTTGAAATTTATTCCAAACAGTTCAATCTTCATATTATTAGACCAGAGTCATCTCCACACATGATCTCTGGAGCTCAACCAGAGTGACAATCAGGTTCTTGGCCACCTCTCTTCCTAAGGACCTTCTCCCCTGATTGCTCATTTTGGCCAGGCGGCCAGCTCTAGGAGGAGTCCTGGTTGGTCCAAACTTCTTCCATTTAGAATTATGGAGGCCAGTGCTCATAGGAACCTTCAATGTAGCCAAATTTGTTTTGTAGCCATCCCCAGATCTGTGCCTTGACACAATCCTGTCTCTGAGCTCTGCAAGCAGTTCCTTTGACCTCATGGCTTGGTTTTTGCTCTGATATGCATTTTCTGCTGTCAGATCTTATATAGAATGGTGTGTGCCTTTCCAAATCATGTCCAATCAATTGAATTTGCCAGAGTTGGACACCAATCAAAGTGTAGAAAAATCTCAAAGTTGATCCAGAGAAATGGGATTCACCTGAGCTAAATTTCAAGTGTCATAGCAAAGGGTCTGAATACTTATTTTAATGTGGTATATAATGTCACCTATTATATATATATATATATATATATATATATATATATATATATATATATATATATTAAAAAAAATAAAAGTATTTGCATTCCCACTATATTGTGTCTACATTTACACATTACATTTATTAATTTGTCAGACATATTTTGTACAGATGTCTCTTTTCTTTTTTCTGTGTGGGGTGGTTAATATATTTTTTAAAAGATGGGTATACATTGTGATCCAAGCATATTGAGATGCTTATCATAAAATCCCATTTGTCCACACTTGATTCCACACCAGTCATTTTTCAAGTCAAGTCAAGTGGTTTTTATTGTTGTTTCAACCATATACAGTTAGTACAGTACACAGTGAAACGAGACAACGTTCCTCCAGGACCATTGTGTTACATAAAACAACATAAGAACCACACGAGACTACACAGACTAAATAAAAATACCTATATAAAGTGCACGTGCAAAAACATGTGCAAAAGTACGGGACAGTACAATACATTTCTAAAAATGAACATTACAATAGGCACAGTGATAGACAGTACAGCACCGACCAGTACACAGTAGTGCAAAAAGATGACAGTTACTAAAAATGCCAAATTTAAACATAACATACTATGATATAGTGCTCTATGCACATAGCAGTTATTGAGGTAGCAGACAGTTATAAAGTGACAGTTATTAATGTGCAACTCAGGACACGTGTGTGTGTGTGTGTGTGTCAAACCAGTCTCTGAGTATTGAGGAGTCTGATGGCTTGGGGGAAGAAGCTCTTATACACAGTCTGGTCGTGAGGGCCGAATGCTTTGGTACGTCTTGCTCTTGGATCATTTGTCATGTAACTGCATGTTAAAAGGATAAATAACTATGGAAGAATCAAATATGATCACATGGTAGCACATGTGCCTTATTTAAGGGCTACATACTGCACTCCAAATTAAATATCCTTGCTTGTTTTACAGAACTTTGAGGGCAAGTTATATTATATGGCTTTACAGATTTCACAGTGCACACTGAATTGCAATGATCTCACTCAGTCTCATCATACATATCCAAATCTGCACTATCCTCAAGATTCATATAGTTGCCATAAGACTGTATTACCCTTCACTAGGATGATATTGAGCTTTTCAAGAATTAATGCATGCTTACCAATTGGTTTGATGGTAAATTAATAAAAGCTATTATTAGTAACTTGCCTGGGGCAATGCAGCACATGCTGAACTCAGCAGTGTTTCTGTCTCAGAATCCCTTCGCCATACAAACTGCCACAATACAGATTTACAAAGATTCTTACCCATACATGATACATTAATATTTCATTTATACCTCTATCTATAATATTCTCACCTGAAACACGCTGTTAGTGATTCAAAAGTATCTGCTCACAAAAGATTACATTTGTCACATACAATACTGTTTTATCAGATCGTATTGTTGTGATTCATTTTCTTGAGAAAGCTTGGGATCATTTGTGACTTTGATGGCTCTGGCATTATGTAATGGAGTGATCTCTTCTGTAAACAACACAGCAGAGCATATCCCTGATTTAATGAGTTTATGATAACACATGAAAAGGCACATAGACACACTCATGCTTTTCTCGTCACATTTTATGATCATGACCTTTATATATTTGTAACTTTACCAACAATGTTAGGACCTTATGTATAATGTAAATAATTCAAAAAAAAAATCCTACAAAATTTTTTTTAGATACACAGTAACGTTGCACATATAACACTGAAATATTTAAATTTTCCTTTACTGTAATAATAGGTTAAACAAATATCCATGTATTGCATACACTAGTAAATATCCACATATTGTGTGTCAGTGATGTAAAATGAACAACATGCTCATCTGAGCTGATAAAAATAAACTCATAAAAAAGAGTAGAATTAACCAAGTGTGTGAATACATAGAGGCAGAAATTTCATATATATATATATATATATATATATATGTGTGTGTGTGTGTGTGTGTGTGTGTGTGTGTGTAATATATAATTTTTTTCATTCTTTTTTTTTCTTCATTTATGCAGTATAAGCTCGTTGCTTTTGCTGTACGCACAAACTTCACCTACACTCCTGCAGATGACGACAACGTCCCTATACCAGGGCACGGAGTTTCCTTTGAGGCTAAAGACTTCCTGCATATCAAAGAGGTGAGAGAGAGCCATAGGCTCTCCAACAATGTAGTAGCCCAGCTAATCATCAGTGCAATCATTACATTTAGGTAAGTCAAATTAGTTAGTTATGGATAGTCAGTGAAGTTGTTTTTAAGCCACATCATGTTACTGCTTTTATTGTGCAGAAATTTAATAATGACTGGTGGATTGGGCGGCCTGTAAAGGATGGGGGAGAGGTTGGTTTTATCCCCAGCCCAGTAAACCTGGAGACCATTCTGATCAGGAGAGAGGTGCAGGCCAGGAAGGTTGCCAAAGCACTAGCCAAGTAAAGATCTTGTTTATTTTACAGTGATGTTTTTTTATGTTGAATGAGAATGAATCACTAATTACAATGCAAGTTAATTGCTGCAACATTCATAATGTTGAAAATGATTTGTATTTCTTGTTCTAGTAAAGTGGCAAGTTCTGCCAAAGATGATATGAATGCAAAGAAAATGGCTCCACCACAAACAGGTGTGCTGATATTACATGAATGATTATGTTTTTAATGTAAATTAGGACAAATGGCTTTATTAATAGAGCTGTTCATTACTACATTCACATTTTAGTTCACTTGAGTTTCTCATAAAAATGGTTCAGAAATTGTTATTATTTCTATTCACCTGGACAAAAAAGATTTTTATCAGTGCTTTTAATTTGAATAAAGGTAGAACATACACAGTGTTATCCTATACATGCTTGCATGCAATACAGTTTCTCTTTTTTTATCTTAAACTTCAGTTCAGCAAGTGAAGAAGAAATCGGTATGCACCCCCTCCCCATACACACTCATATTATTGTATTGTATTGCATTGTATTTTATTATATTATATTATACAAGGTATATGCATATTTACACAAACTATTTACACATATTTATTATTAAGAATATTTGCACCAAGATATTTTTGATTATTATAGGGAGAGCAACTGGCTGCATATGATGTTGTGCCTTCCATGCGTCCTGTGGTGCTCATGGGGCCTTCACTCAAGGGCTATGAGGTAAGGGGTCTTAATGTGTGCCGTGTTCATCCTTTCACAGACAGTTTAAAGTCTCTGCTTTTTTCCAACATTACAGCTTCAAATATCCAGTAGCTCAGCAGGCAAATTAGATTTTACTATTAAAACAAAAACAGAAAATTCTGTTTCTCAGTACAGATTTAAGTTTAAGAATTGTCTTTAATGTGAACATAATGTTTCTTAAAACAGAACCTCTGGATTATGTCCAAAAATGCCACACAAATATATTATACATATTTACTGCCCCCTACTGTACAGTATGTAAATGACACTTTAGTCTCTGAAGTCTTTATTATTGGCTTGTTACTTAATTGCTTAGGGGTTTTCCTTCTTTTATTTTGCAGGTTACAGACATGATGCAAAAAGCTCTCTTTGATTTTTTAAAACACAGATTTGAAGGAAGGTATGATGTCCATATGAATACAGAATTAATGGATCATGATTTTATAATGTGTAGTCATATAAATTACTGTGGCATTTCTAATATATAAAATGAATTATTAGAATAACTATCACCCGGGTGACGGCAGATATTGCACTTGCCAAACGGTCTATCCTGAACAACCCCAGCAAACATGCCATAATGGATCGCTCCAACACCCGCTCCAGCTTAGGTAATCACTACTTGCCCTTTTCTCTTTTTGTCTACCTTTATCATTCATTATAAACTAATCACATGATATATTTTAAATGTATCGGCTTGAGATATAAAAGCTGAAGTGTGTCATTCCTGTGCCTAGAAGTGGCTTATCAAAGTTGTGTCTGGATATTATCCTGGGATATGAGAAAGTATTTTAACCTTGAAAAATAACACCTCAGCTTTAAATAATCAATTGCATTTTAATGCTGAATCTGTGACTACATAAATCAGAGTATTGAAAGAATTGATTGATCATTGAACCCAGACCTGATTAGGTAGTTGTTTAACATTAGTGATTGTGTTTTCTCACCAATTGTGGATCTGAGTTTTCTAACTTTCTTAAGGGGATCTGATTGGTTATTTCCACTTTGTCCCTTACATGCGCTTTTACCTCAGATGTCGCGGGTATGTATTACTAAGCAGTCTATGTTCCCCAACACATTCCTGTTGGTGTCATCGTAGCTACTCCACCTATTAAAGAACAAAACATGTCAAAGAACCCTGGTATTTTAGTGAAGGTTACTACTTCTAAAAGCTTTGGCTCGTGATAGACACCATAACCACTAAATCTGCCATATGTCATGACTCATGTATAATTATTTTGGTCAAAAAAATATAAGCCAGACTGGTTTTTAATACAGTTGATTTTTGATTTTTGCACACAGTTGTTTTTTTTTTTGTTTTGTTTTTTTTTTTTTTTCCGGGGGGGGAGGGGGTATTATACTTTGGAGCTTTAAACCTTCATTGTTCTGTTCTTTCCTGTGGATGAGGAACTGTGCCATCAGCATTTTTTTTCCATCTCTGTTTGCAGTAACACATTGCATGACCTTAGCTTTGCTTCTGAAACTCAATAAAATTAAGTCTTTTCTGTTATACTTACTTTTACTCTAGATATTCCTCTTACTTTTGATTTTAGCAGAAAAATGGACATTAAGGAATATTCTGTGTTCAATACATGTTAAGATCGAATGACAGTATTTGTGGCATAATGTTGATTACCACAGAAATAAATAAAAAATTAGACTTACAAAGGAAGTGAATGGGGCCAATCCATAAAATTGTTATAATACTCATGTTTCAAATGTATAGCCACAAGACATAAACAATATACATGTTAACAAGATTTTAGTGTGATAAAATCATTTACAAATCTTTTCTTTGTAAAGTTATTGACAATTTTACAACTTTGTTGCCATTATGATGTAATGTCAACAAATCCTAAAACCCTAAAATGACTGAAAAAAAATTAAATTTAAACAACTTTACAGCTCAAATAATACATGAGTTTTAACATTAGAATTAATATAATTGCTTTTAGAAAATTATAGCCTTCACATTTCAGCCTTTAAAACCTCTCAAAATTAGCCCCATTCACTGCCATTGTAAGTGCCTCACTGTACCTTGATTTTTGCTTTTATTTTTTTAAGAAAAGGTAGGAGTAGTTAAAATTATTTTGTGGTAATCAACATTATGCCACAAATACTGTCGAATGATCTTAACTTGTATTGAACCCAGGATATTCCTTTAAAAGCTTCACATAACACTTATATGCTTTTATACGATTCATACTTTGATGAAATAATATGTGGAAAATGTCATATGAAAATTTTAGGGCTTGCCTCATTTTATCTCTCTGTCACTACAGCCCAAATTCAAGGAGAAGTAGAGAGGATTTTTGAGTTAGCCCGCAGTCTACAGCTTGTGGTTCTGGATGCAGACACCATTAACCACCCTATCCAGCTT
Organism: Moxostoma hubbsi; assembly: GCA_032164185.1. Lineage (NCBI taxonomy): Eukaryota > Metazoa > Chordata > Actinopteri > Cypriniformes > Catostomidae > Moxostoma > Moxostoma hubbsi. Next base: position 30,415,004 of record JAVLUX010000009.1, read on the forward strand.
AGCAAGACCTCATTGGCCCCAATCCTGGTTTATGTCAAGATTTCATCACCTAAGGTTGAAATGCCTTTTTTCAGGGCTTGAAAAGTTGCTCAAGTAAGATAGAATAATGTCATGAAAAGGAGTTACTACTAGAAGGCAGACACAAGTGTGGAGTGGAGGGGGGCGTGGCCGGGCTGGAATGTTGCACGCCCGGTCCCCAATCGGCCTGATGGGGCGCGCAAGGGATAAAGGCGGCCGGTGACGACGGTTCGAGAGAGAGAGAGCTTAATCACGGACATGTGCGTTGTCCTATGTGTTTGTTTTTTGAGTTTTACATTAAACCTTTAGTTTATATGTCAAGCCGGTTTCTCGCCTCTGCCTTGCCCGTGACCTTGAACTTCATTACATTGGTGCCAAAACCCGGGAGGGAGGAGGGATGCGCCGTAGCGGAGTTCTCGCCACTGCTCAGTGGAGCAGCCGCGGCCATCTGCCGGGGGACGGAGGAGCCCAGCCACCTGGACGCGGAGGAACGGCCGATTGGGGACTGGGCGTGCAACATTCCGGCCCCGGCCCCGCCCCCCTCCACGCCACACTAAGATTATTCTGTCAGTATAGCAATATCCAGATACCTTGATATGTTATAACTTATTTGATTAACTTGTCTCTTTTCTAAAGACTGAAAATACACTCACTTAGCACTTTATTAGGAATTCTCTGATCCTGATAAAGTGTCCAACATGGTCTTCTGCTGTTGTAGCCCATCTGCCTCAAGGTTCGACATGTTGTGCATTCTGATATGCTATTCTGTGCACAATTGTACAGAGTGTTTATCTGAGTTACCGTAGCCTTTCCGTCAGTTCGAACCAGTCTGGCCATTCTCCATTGACTTCTCTCATCAACAAGGTGTTTTCGTCCACAGAACTGCCGTTCACTGGATATATTTTTTGCTTTTGGCACCATTCACTGTAAACTCTAGAGACAATCCAAGGTGATCCGCAGTTACATAAATACGTAAACCATCCCATCTGGCACCAACAATCATGCCACGGTCGAAATCACTGAGATCACTTTTTTCCCTATCCTGATGGTTGATGTAAACATAAACTGAAGCTCCTGACCTGCTGCCACACGATTGGCTGATTAGACAATAGCATGCATAAGTAGGTGTACTGGTGTTCCTAATAAAGTCCTCAGTGAGTGTGTATTTTTGTTAAATTGCCTTTTAATCTGTCAATCTGTCTGTCACTGCTAGACTACAGGAAGAGCAGTTTCATTTACTGCCCAAAAACAATTTAAAGCACAGCTATTGCTTTCACATAAAAAACTAAAATTAATTGCTTAGTTTACAGAGAAGACTGGTTGCACAAAAACATTAACCTTTCTCTTGTGACCCAACATGATCTAATGCCCAGTGTTCTTTACTCCCTATTCCACCCACTCATCCTTCCTGTCCATTTTCCTTCCTCTTTTAACCCGCTGTTCAGGTCCTCACAAGATTGATTAAGACCAGGGGCAAATCTCAGACTAAACATTTGAATGTTCAGATGGTGGCTGCAGACAAACTGGCCCAGTGTCCTAATGTAAGTGTCATGCATAGAAACTTGTTTAAAAACAAAAACATTTTTTATCATGTGCTCTTTCTCATGACACTCCAAGTATAAATTAGTTTCTTCCTGATGTGAAAGGAGATCATGAAATGCAGAATGCCCGAACAACTGTTCCCCGTCTGTCACCCACTTCAACGTTGTGTCGAAGAAGCGACACTAGGGATCTCTCTTGAGTGCCGAATATGCCTCTGATCTATGAAAAAAGGCCAATGAGAAGTTGCCAGACAGTATTTGCATACCCCGCCCCCGGACATACGGGTATAAAGGCGGGGAAATACGTTGAGTTCATTCGAGTTCAAATTTAGCCCTGATCCTGATGTGTTGCTGGAACTGCGCTCAGTGACTGACCTCGCCCTCAGAGCCACGAAGGTCACAGCGCAGTCACTCGGACAGGAGATGGCCACGCTCGTGGTCCAGGAACGTCATCTGTGGCTAAACCTGGTCGAGATGCGTGAGACCGACAAAGCTCGCTTTCTCAACGCCCCAGTCTCCCAGTTCGGACTCTTTGGCGACACTGTCAAAGACTTTGCCCAGCAGTTCTCTGCGGTGAAGAAGCAGACAGAGGCCATTTCACACATCCTGATGAGCCATTCCCCATCTGCTCGCCGAGGGCGTCCTCCTAGGGCAAAGAAATACCCTGCTCCACCTCAACCCAGGCCCAGCTTTCAGCCCCCGCGTCGAGCACCCCGCAGGAAGCAGACGCCCCCTGTCTCACGGACCCCCTCGAGGACCCGGAAGGCCCCAGGCACTCCTGAGATGTCCGACCCAGAGACCAAGACATTAGCTCCGGAGCTGGTAAGCAGACCACTCCGTCCCCCGGTGGAGGGCCGGGAGGAGAATCTTTTGTTGAATTTATTTCATTTGTCGCCACATTCTCAATAACAGAGCTATTTCCTTTGTCTCTGGGTCACCTGGCCCGCAAATGCCATTCTCAAGTGACTCTGCCGCCAGATCTCTACAGTCCCGACATGCTTCAGCCCCACGACTGTTCCCGGGCTGGCCAGGTCTGACGAGTATAGAGGACATCTAAACCGGACCTCCTCCTCAGTCACTAACCCGCCCCCAGCCGGGTGTGCGGAGCAAGGTAAGTGCTCCGAGTCTTTTCTCAGCACTAGAGCCTCGGGATGCGTCTTCGCCTCCCGACGCCGTACTACCTGCTCCGCCCTGCTGCTCCGCCCTGCCGAGTACATCAAAAATAATCGTCCCCTTGGTGCCCCTATCACGGAGCTTGGATGCGTGACTTTCACTTTCCAACCCGTCACGCTGGCTGGCCCGGACCATCTGACTTGGTTACGCAGTTCAGTTTGCCAGGCCCCTGCCCCCCTTCGCGGGTGTCCGCTCTCTCTAAAGACGGCCCTGCTGATCGCGCTCACCTCCATCAAGAGGGTCGTGGACCTGCAAGCATTCTCTGTTAGCGACACTTGCCTGGAGTTCGGTTCAGCAGACACATATGTGATCCTAAGACCGCGACCAGGCTACATGCCCAAGGTTCCTACCATGCCATTCAGAGACCAGGTAGTGAACCTGCAAGCGCTGCCCCGGGAGGAGGCAGACTCTGCCCCTTCATTGCTGTTTCCGGTATGTGCTTTGCGTACCTACTTGGACCACACACAGAGCTTTAGATGTTCTGAGCAGCTCTTTGTCTGCTTTGGCGGACAGCGGAAAGGGAATGCTGTCTCCAAACAGAAGCTTTCCCAGTCGTGGACGCCATTTCATTGGCCTATCACACCCAGGCCGTGCCCCCCCCCCTTACGGGTCCGAGCACACTCAACAAGGAGTATTGCGTTCTCGTGGGCACTGGCCAGGGGCACCTTCCTTGCAGACATATATAGAGCAGCAGGTTGGGCAACACCTAATACATTTGTGAGATTCTAGAGTCTCCGGGTTGAGTCAGTATCGTCCCGTGTTTTCTCAGGTCCGAGCCGGTAGAACTCGGTAACACGCTGACAGACAGGCCAGGTGGATCGCTTGCACCTGGCGCCCTTTCCCTCGGCCGAGGTAAAACTGTGCGCTTTCTCTCCCAGGAGATCCCACACATTCGGATCCCTGGATGATTCCTCCCTAGCCCTTTGGGTCCACAGTTCAGTGGAGGAACTCGCCGACCCAATCCACTGTGGGTACTTAATCTACCCTGTACTGGAATAGGTGCTCCACAGGTCAGGACTCCTGCGTAGACTCCCCCTGTGTGTATTGTCTGTGGTACGGTCCCCTTACGAAGTGGACCCGTGTTGTAGCAACTCCCCCCTCCTTGAGGCGGGATCTACCACTGCGCCACTTTCCACATGTCGCCTAAAAACCCATGTGATATATTTGCAGCGTTTACCTCCCCCTTCCGAGCAGGTGGGGTCTCCACAGGGTCTTTTTCCCCTGAAAGAATAGGAAACTGGTTAAGACCCCCTTCCCTCGATGCGTGTAAGGGCCCCAGCCGTTCTTGCTCTATGCGGAGAAACAGAGAGAAAAGAGCCTGTTCCCAGGTTGGCAAGCGTCGCCTTGTTCCCCTGTCTAGGGTAACCAGAAGGATTCCGACAACATTTTTGGGACATTGGGGAAGAGTACGTTCAGTCTGACACAGCTGGTCACCTTTGCACGTAGAATACCTGCCCGCTCCTGTGTCAGCAGTACATGTACACTGCTCAGCGCATGGCATAATTTAAATTGGATCCCTAGTGTCGCTTCTTCGACACAACGTCGAAGTGAGTGATAGACGTATGTCCGGGGGCAGGGTATGCAAATACTGTCTGCCAACTTCTCATTGGCCTTTTTTCATAGATCAGAGGCATATTCGGCGCTCAAGAGACACCCCTAGTGTCGCTTCTTCGACACAATGTCTCGTTCCCTCCATCAGGGAACAGTACAAGTGGATGGTGATTTATATGGTCAAGGGGGGGGGGGGGGGGGGGGGTAAATGTGGTTGGAAAAACTTGGAATTTTCATTTTTTGGATGAATTATTTCTTTAAAATTAGTTAATTAGTCTGGATTTCTCAACACAAAACATTCTATTACTCTGTCATTGGTATATAACCTCTGATGATTTGTATTTAAGAGTATTTAGAAAATCAATATGACCACCCAAGTTTTCATGATGTAGTGCTCTAAAAGGAGGTTGTCCTTTTGAAACTGCCCTTATTTCTAATCCAAGTTTAGCTGTAGGGACTAATCAGAAACTGTCTTGATCTGATTATCTAGAGACTGTTTTTTAAGCTTTACCCTGTAGCAAGGCACTTTAAGGTACACCACAGGCAGTCATGGACATGGATTAGCCTCCCAGCATTACATTGTGGTATGGGCTTTTAGGGTTTGTTCCATAGTCACTTACAGTATACACACCATTGCTATGAAGTAACCATATCTCTTTATCACAGGAGCTTTTTGATGTCATCTTGGATGAGAACCAGCTCACAGATGCCTGTGAGCACATCGCTGATTACCTGGAGGCCTACTGGAGAGCCACTCACCCTCCTGAAATGGAGCCTCCCAATCCCATGCTGGAGAAACTGGCAGAAAACACACTCCCCACAAGCCTCACACCTGCTAAGGTACGTACTCTGACAGAATCAAATGTATTTTAGCAGGAGCAAAAGTACTGTGAGAAAGCTACCCAAAACAATTCAGACCTGAAACTTGTGTGTTCCATTTGTATGCATAAAAAAACTTGTGTTTTTTCATTAATATCACCTGTTCTTCAGTTTATGCACACTGATTCTAATAGAAGACATTTCTGTTTAGTCCTGAATAATGCACTGCAAAAAATAATTTAATTGATCATTAATTTTGTCATTTGTCTTTCTTAATCAGAATATAATTTTTCTTTCTCCAAGAATATATTTGAATTATTTTTCATTCCCAATTGGCAAATATTTTTCTGGTTTTAAGCATACATGTACTGTACATCTAAATATATCTTAAAAAAAGAAAAAACAATGTACCAAGGTGGTAAGAAAAGTAATCAGTGTGGAACAGGTCTTAATATCTTACACTATAGAGCTGTTCAGTTTGTAGTGCAAAAACACTGAAGAGAATTCACCATGGGTTCCCTCTGGATTTGGGTTTTTATAATGGGGTATTTGAACTTGAAAAATAAGGTCTGTGGTAAACATCACTTGATGAAATGTGGAAGTTTTTTTCTACAAAATAAATGACATACAATCATACCTCAAACGTGATTTCTGAATCCCTATTGAATTAAAAACAAAATTAAACACATGGCGGCTTCATAAGTCATATATATATATATATATATATATATATATATATATATATATATATATATATATATATATATATATATATATAGTATACTGTATATATATATATATATATATAGTATATATATATATTTTTGCTGTAATTTTGTTTTCTATGTAATTTTTATTTTATTTTTTGCATTGTGGTTATCATATACAGAATTATCATGATAATTCTTGAAAATGCAGCCCCCTTCGGTCTATGTCTTGACAATCAACTAAACAGGTCAACCTAAACTCATAAATTCTAAAAATCTACTGCCTATAAATTTGAACATCTACATTCTCCATAATGTGCTAAAAAAATTATTTTGTGGCGATGTTTAAAGAAGACTTGAGGTAAAACTTTTTGTGAGTGAGATAGTAGTCTATGAGGCAAAATGTCTGTTGTGTCAGTACACGCTAGTGCTTTCTAATCCATAGTATTAGGCCTATTAGGTGTGAGTAAACTTTATAATAGGGTGGTAGTGCTACTTCTGTAGTTTAATGACTTTTCTTAACACCTTATGCCTCCTTCACACTATGCAACTTTCAAAGATGTCAGATTGTTGTTCCATTCATATTACACAACTGTCTGTCTTCTCATGGAAGTCGTGGGGTTTTCAAATTACACAAGGAATCAGTGACAGGGGTGAACACGTTATAAAACATTTCACAATTGATGAACCACTGATGACTCTGCGTGGACTCTAAGTTACGTTTCATAACAGAGTAGAAGTGAGAAGTGATATGAGTTATGAAAACAAATGCATGTTTTATCATATGTTATGCATTTCAGAATATGATGTATATATTTTTAATCGCCTTTACATAATATTTAAAGGCTTCATATATTTTATTTGTTACAATATGAAAAAGTACCTCCTACTGAAAAATCGACCTATTTGCTTATCAGACTGTCCAAGAGGATTGGCAGTTTCTTTCCAACTCTTCTCTTTCTCCACCCGGTTGTGGTACAGTTCAGAGGAAACATCAAATAGTCACTGGTGCTCCTGCTAATGTTCCACAAATTTGTCCTCCATTTCTTCGGTCCAATGAGACTTTCTTGATACTACAGCCATGCTAGTTGATGTTCTGTTGCAGGTACATCAGGACTCCTCCCACTGAAACTTCCCATGCCACGTTTCTTGCTCTCTCATTTACATTTACATTTATGCATTTGGCAGACGCTTTTATCCAAAGTGATTTACAGTGCACTTATTACAGGGACAATCCCCCCAGAGCAACCTGGAGTAAAGTGCCTTGCTCAAGGACACAATGGTGGTGGCCGTGGGGATCGAACCAGCGACCTTCTGATTAACAGTTATGTGCTTTAGCCCACTACGGAACCACCACACCATACCATGCTCTCACATTTGCTTTAGGAATTTTCATGTGATTTGGAATCGCAGACAGGTCCAGATATCACGGGAGTGAGCTCTGATTTGCCTATGATTTTGGGCTTTTGTCGGCAATCTCCACAAAACTGTCGGAGAGTGAAAATTGGGCTTAAAATCGTGTAGTGTAAACTCAGCACAACAATCAGAGATTTTTTACTGGTTATTTGTTTAGTTCTACACAAGCAATTACTGCAACCAACAATTTAGAGAAGCATTTCTAAAGAAATAAAAACATTTTTGTGGACATTTCATTTTGTAAACTTTTAAGTTTAAATGCATTTGTTATTTGCTAATTGATTTATTAATTATGATGTGTTTTGTTTTAATGATGATTTATGGATAAACTGTAGCTTTGACTATACATTTTATGGCTTTTGATTTTTGACTTATTTGACTTGAAACTATTTAAAATGTATTTTTATTATCTCCTAAGTCCTTGCTATATCACCTGTAAATGTGAAGGAGGTTAGGAGGTGAATGGCAGGTGTGGCAGCCAAATAGCTTTTAGTACTCATTCGCACACGCAGAATGTTTGTGTTTGGTATTATTTTTTTTTTTCAATATTTTTCTTTTAGGAATTAAAAAATAAATAACTAAATCAACAGCAACCTTTATTTGTTGATTTTTCATTTTTTGGATTACCTTCTCAACATATGATTGGCTTTATATTGTTTTAGTTTATTTTTTAATAAGGAAAGTCCATAGAGGGAGACAAGATAAGAGAAATAGAGAAAGAATGGGGGGGGGGGCATTCTAGAGTGATATATATCAAAACATAATTTTTCTATCTTCCTCTATATAGGACGAACAGAAAAGCAAGAAGATGGCTGCCACCAAGAGGAAAGGATCTCAGGAGCACCAGCAGGAGCATCTGCCCCAGGCCCAGGAGATGAGAGACGAGGAGGAGGAGGAAGAGGAGGAAGTGCAGCAGGAGGCAGAGGAGGAGGAGGAGAGACTACTTCGTAGTGAGCCAAAGAAACACAGCCATCACCACCATCATCATCATCACCATCGGTCCAGCACCAACCGAAATGAGCACCACAACAAACACCAGCACCACCAAGTGCGCCACCAGCATCCCGTTGATGTGGAGCTGCTGCCTACTAAAGACTCTTTGTACATGGAGCCCCAGAGCAGGCATGTGCTCCTGGATGAGGACGATCCGGACCAAACCGAGGTCTACCAAAACAAGACTACAACACACAGGGACCATAACCACCACCATCACAACCATCGTCATCGTCATCATCAACACTGGCATGGGACCACAGATGTTGCAACGGATTATTCCCACCATGGACAGCAGGACTACGAGTTAGAGCACAATGAGCGTAACAGGCAACAGAGACACCAGGGCCAGCTGCGCTCGCACCAAGAACATCATTACGTTCACCCTCATCACAATCAATACCACTACCAGGGACAGGAGTGGGACAGGGACAGAGACAGAGAGAGGGACAGGTGTGTGGAGACAGAGAAATGGACTGAAGATATGTACATTCATCACTGAGATGGCAAATTCTTGTATGTGCTATGTGAAATGCTGGCTACTGTGTACTCAGGACAACATGGTTTCTCTTTCTTGATCTGTTGTGCCCTGTCTGTCTGTTATACTGCTGAATTATTGTCTCCTTTGGTTGACAACTAAACTTCCTTTATCTCTCTGTTGATGTTGAATCTTTCATTCATATAATATTGTGTTCCTTACGTTTGTTACTTCACTGGCTATTACCATTGTTTATAGAGGAATTGTTCACCCAAAAATGAAAATGTATTCACCACATGTTATTCCAACCCAGCACTATTTTCTTTCCTTTCTTTCCTTTATGAAACACAAAAAGATATATTATGCAGTGTACAGTACATGAGCAGGTCTTCTCCATACAATGAAAGTGAATAGCAATTTTAAATGTCCAAAAAAAGACAAAAAGCACCATAGATTAATCCTGATGACTGGTGCACTATAGTCTTCAGAAGCCATACATTTGATAATGTTCTTTGGCAAACAAACACTCATAATCTTCTCCTCTGCCATGGGTCTCAAATATAATTTGCACCTGGGCTTGCTTAATTCAACAAATGGCGGCAATGCCGCTGCATCAGGTTTTATGACAGTTTAAAGCATGACCTGGAATGATATTTAAAGCAACAACAGAGCGATGGTTGATGCAAACTTTTTATGTCATCTCTGTGGAGCATACATAATTATTCTGCTCCCACCTAACATCATTTTATTTGTATTTTTTTAGGGAAATACATTTCATCCGTAGTACCTCAGCAATTCAACATTTAGGACTGTTAAGGCCCTGGAAAAGATGAACAACATGTGATATAAAGTGTTTTGGTTTGGGTATGATTATCAGAAAATATTACAGAAAACATTACAGAAATTATTTATTGTAAAACTGGAACAACAGATATTAGCATTTACCCACAGGGAAGCTGCAAGAAATATATATTTTTTTTGTGTACCCTGCATTCATTCTATGCTGCTATTGGCTGCATGGAAAGGAGGCTAATTAGGGGCTGTTCAGACCGAATGTGTAGTTGCACTAAAGAAAGCTAGATGAATGGATCCGAATGTCTCGACGCATTTTCAAATTTATACATTTTCATTTTATATATTTGGCAGAGACTTTTATCCAGGTGACTTACAGTGCATTCACATTAAGCGCCAGAGAAATAAGTTTTACAATCTGCAATGAGGTTTCTAAAAAAGACAGAAAATGTGTCTTCTTTTCATCTTCTGACTTATGTTATCCACTGCTCTCTATTTTCTTTTTTTCTTTTAGGAAAGCTGGGAAAGTTTACTGGTGGATTAGTTTTTTCTTTTGCTGTTGAAGCAAATTAGCTAGCAAAAATTAGATTTGCCGTGGTCTCCCATTCACCGTTATACAAGTTTAACCTGCTATGGACTCCCGCATTCCAAACCCGGATATGTGAAAAGGGTCTGGGTCCCCTTAGGACACCCACAGGCACTTTTAAAAGCGCACACAATGATTGATAGGCAGAAAGTCTTCTGAATGGCTATGCAAATTATTTGACCGTGGACATAGCAACGGTCAAAGATGTCAGTCTACCATGTTTCAATAATAATCATAATAATAAAAATAAAAATACTACTATGCAAAATCATGTTCGGTGTGAACGGCCCTTCATGCTTCAAATGATTCTCATGCTTCTGGCCACAAGGATCAGAAAGTTGTTTTTTTAGCATTCAGAGAAACAACAGCCTTGAAAATCTACACACTGTTTAATTTGGCCAGGCTTTGTGGATTGTAATTGGCAGAAGCCTGTACAGATTTTACTGTAGACATTTTATTCATTATTAAAGGATTGTTTGTTCCAAAGACATCTGCTGAGAAGGGCAGATGAAACTTAAGTGTAGTGAAATCAGTAGTTTCTCATGCAAAATTAATGCAAATGAACACTTTTACGTTCTGTTCCATATTTGATTCATATTAAAGTGATCCTTTTTATCCAAAAGACTACATGTAGACTATTTCTGGTTTCAGCATCGAGGCCTACTCATAGCAACATGTTATGTGACCCTGGCCCTATAAAAAAAAAAAAAAAAAATATATATATATATATATATATATATATATATATATATATATATATATATATATATATATATATATATATTGTGGCACGGTGGAGGGCGGGACCGGCGCGTGATTACGCACGCCCGGTCCCATATCAGGCTAATTGAGCCGTCAAGAGGGATAAAGGCCACTCGCAGACGGCGATTGAGAGAGAGAGCTTAATCAGCAGACATGTCTGTTGTCCTATGTGTTTGTTTTAAGTTTAACCGACAAGCCGGTTTCTCGCCTCTTCCTTGCCCATGAATATGATCTTCTTTACATATATATATATATTGCTTGGACATGTTCTTTTTTTCTTAGCCATACATCTAATGTCAAATAAAAAGGCGCACTATTGTCCAGAAAGAAACAAATACAATACTTGTAAAAAAAAAAGCTATTTTATCTCTAAAGCATGGTAAGTTTTGATAAAAAAAGGAAATAAGTAAACAAAAGTTAAACCTTTTAGATCTGTTCATATGGTTGATACATCTATGACTTTTTATTTGCATTCCCTGATACTTATGTTTCATGAGTACTCTATGCATTTGTTTTCAACACTATATCTGGGAAATTATTTCAATGCATTTCTACGTACCTCATAAATGCCTTTGTAGATATGGACTGATAAAACTGATAACAGCTCCTGCTGCACTGTAATATAGATGTATTTCTGTATTAACTTGGTCTGACTGTAAATTGTCTTAATTGATATGTCCTCCTTAACCAGTACTGCACACTTCAATTTATAATGTTTTATCATTTTTGTTGTGCATTGTTTTGTTTTCCCAAATATAACTTTCATTATAGTCCGGGAATACAAAACTATACTTTGAAGAGTTAACTAAGAACTTTTTTCTTACGAGTACACATTCAATATACAGTTTTAAAACATGTCTTTAATACACTTGGATGTTTGGGCAAAATAATTATTTGCCTGGTTGGAAATGCCACTGAATTAAAAGTGGGTACAATATATTCTGAATCTAAAAATACCTGAAAATACCAGTTAAATTCTCATTCAATACTGTCCCTCTACTTCAGTACTGCCATGTCAGCTAACTTTATTTCAGCGTATCCTGTTTTTTTGGCATTACACCCCAAAAGATGACTGCTTAAATCATATTTACATTGCAAATTGAATTTGTGATATATATAATGTAAATTCTGAATATGAAAAAAGAGACTCACAGTTTGATTGTAATCTTAGAGTTTATTTACAAGAACAGATACAAGAATATTTAACATTTCACAAAACTTTGAAAAACCAAAAGATAGACCTTTATATTGTCTGGACACTTGTACAAAAGCTTTGAAATAACTTTGTTGGAAAACATAACGGACAATGTTTATGCCATATATAACCAGTGATTATAGTTTATTAGTTTATTATGTATTCCTTATTACAAGGCTCTCTGGAATACTGAAATCTGATAGTTCAAATGCAGCATTCTTCTTTTGAAATATTCTGTGTATAAGGACTGCTAAAAATGGATAGTTGTCCCAGACAACCAATTACCAAGCTGTGGATATTTTATGTCTCTCTATAGTATATCACTTTGCAGTCTCTCTTCTCACATAATATAATTGCAACAGATCAGTATGTCCATTTATTTGGTAAGTAGCAGTGTACTAGGTGGGACAATGAACAGGGTTTAATTTGTATTCATGAATAATGAATGAGTTGGCAGAATGATGACTCCACATTATCCCTTACATACACACTAGTATTGGGGCACCATAAAACTAGTCTATTCAGATAAGTCAGGGTCAATCAATGCTTTGATATCTTTACTTTCTGAATAAATAGCCTCTGGGTGACTATACATTGGATTTTCAAATGTAGGCCAAGACAGTCTTTTTGAACGTTTGAGGTAAATGTAAGCCAGAACTCCCAATACGCTGAACACTGCAATGCCCAAGAACACAGCCAAACCAGTATAGGCCTTATGAGGTTCAGGAACTGCAAAAAGAAAATACAAAATATCAGAGAAAAATCTAATAATTAATTGAGGCTCTCTAATGTGTAATTATGATAATACATGAATCACACTACATTTTAATATTAAAAATGAAGACAAACATTATTATTTATCTGCATGTTTGAGCATAATATGTTGTATTTTCAGGTAAAAATGTTACTCCAAGCCATTTCCAAGCAATATTTAATAAATAAATTTAAATCAGAAGATACAGAAGGGCATTTGGAATTAAGTCATCACATTACCATTATTTGGGGCCTGAACTGTAGGATTTTTTACTGCAGGAGAAACAGACACATGTTAGACCAATTTTATGTGTAATCAATAGAGAATCTCAATTGATGATGTTTTTGTGTTATATACACCCTTTTTTCCCCTAAAGCATTTGTATTAAATATACATTTTTCAGATGGTCCTCATCTTATGAAAATCTTAATAGGGCAAGTTTTCACTTTTTATTCCAGTGAATATTTCTCAGGGTCATAAAGTCAATTTCTTACATATTTACAACGTAAAAAGATTTTGAACTTTTCCACCATTGTGTCCCAGAAAAAAAAGACATTTATTTAGCACATGTTGAGCTTTTGTGACTAGTCAAAGGCAATCATTTGTGAAAAAAATAAAAATAACTTTCAGAATATACCTGCATTTAAAATGCATTGTAGACAATTTAAAGGCTTTCCAGCAAAACTCAAAAAAATAAAGCAATTCAAGAAACAGCAAAAATGGAAAGGGTAACAAAAATTATCCAACCATAGTTTTGGCCCACTAAAATTGTGAATAATACATTGCATAAAACTGCAACATATAAACTAGTGCTACAAACTTCCCCGACTTGAAAGATATTCTTGTCCCACAGTTCTTCAAAATATACATTAATATTATAATTGAGCATTGCCTTACTGTATGACAGAGTGTTTTTACTTGTTTCCCCACAAACTATTACAAAAAATATGATTTTTTTTGTGATTAGAATTTACAAAAAATACATCTCTTAATTTACAAAAGGTTTGAACTGAAATCCACATAGATAACCTCTAGAAAAAATAAGCATGTATGCATTTGGACAATTGACTCAAAACCTTATAGTTACTGAGACAGCCCTTGTGGCAATTTCCCCAAATGACAACTAGCCCTGGTCTACCCTGTATTACAAAAATGTACAAAAGAAAAGAAAAAGAAAGCTATTCTGAAATCTGTTCCCACAAAACTTACCTTTGTCTGTTTTGCAGATAAACGGTAAATATGAGTAATCACAATGCCTTTTCCTCCATTGTTTTGTTTTGGTAAAGATAAATGCGCAGAAGGGTTGTCCTGGGGATCCTTGAAGATATTCTTCATTAGAAATCTCCATAGATGTGGACAAATTGTCCCAGTTAGTGTAATCCACCGCATTGTTGTCTGTCCATAACCAGTGTCCTGCATTGTTCAAATAGACCAGTGAGTAAATCTATAAGTAACACTGCTAGACTCATGAAGTCATTAATTATTAGTTCAAAGACTCTGTGACTAGAAACGTGTCATTAAAACAGACTCCTGTGGTGTGGGAGTTGCTATTTGTACCTTTATGGTTCTGGAAAAGTCCTATCCAAAAGTCTTTGGATCTTTTCAGTAAGAAGAGATTGCTCTCTAAAAACTTTTCCTCTGCTGGATCCATAATGCTGACAAGAGATGCTCCTGATGAGGAGGAAAAACAATGTGCAAACCTTTATACTTTTTGCAAATACCAAAAAAAAAGAAGAACCACCGTTTAAATCTATGTATATTTAAATCCTTACCACGTGTCATGCAGATTCTAGAGGCTCTGCTCCATGGCTGGTTGTCTGTCATAAAAGCATAGCAACTGTCTCTGAAAGGTATCCACCTTAGTGGATTGTCATCTGTTGGTTCAGGGCACTGACCTGGGTACTGTGCTGGAGGAGTTGGGGCAATCTCTGTAGAAAATGTCACATGGAAAATGCAACTTGCCCTTGTTATTAATGTCAAGCCTTGCATATGTTGCTGATGATACAAGAGCTACTGTCCATTCCTTGTGGATTATATTGTGGTGTTCCTCAAGAAAAATTTACAAATGCAGATGGGAATAAAGAGATAGATCACCAAAAAAGAAAAAATCCCATCATTATTATCTCATGTTGTTCCAAACTGTATGACTTTATTTCTTCTGTGAAACACAAGAGAATTTCTAACAATGTTGACACTGCTCTTTCTTTCCATGCAATGACAGAGCATAATGACTGAGGCTGCCAGTCCTTAGCATTATGTCTAACATTTCCTTTGTGTTCCATGGAATAAATAAAGTCATATGGTTTTGAAAAAACATTGTTAATTAAGATATATTTTAAGATAAAAAAAGTTTCTGTACAAATCCAAAATTCAGAAAGCTGTCAATGCAGTGTACTTGCAAAAAAAAAAAAAAAAAAAAAAGATCAACTCTTTCACAATGTTTTTGAGATGCAACTGACAATTGATTTGCAATTATGACATAAACATTTGTTTTGACAATAGCATACAGTACAATGCAACACCATGCACAATGTCCTGTTTTATATATATATATATATGTATGTTCTGTGCTATTTTGGTGTACAACTCAATAGTATACTGTATCACCTGTTGAGTGCTCACAGACACTAAAAAAGGTTTGATTGCAGAGAGCTGTTTTCCATTCTCCATTTACATCCATGTATCCACAAGGACCGTTGTGCCGTGGTTCACCGGGTGCCCATTTCTCCATGTTTATGGGCCAATTATTCACCCATAAAAAGAATCCATTTTTCTGTTAATGATTGTGAATATGAAATTAATAAATTGTGTAAACACAAATATATCACACATACGGGAGTGTATACTTTACATTTGAAAGCTTAGATAAGCAATATTACATCCTTATGTTTTTTTGGCATTTCAGCCTGTTTTAATGTCAGAATGATGAGTGCTTAAAGGAATAGTTAATAATGGCTAAATTATGATATTTCAATTGGTGCTTTTATTATCCATTTTGGCCCCAATGCCCATTCATTTTCATTGTATGGAAAAAGGAGGCCTGTACATTCTGCTAAACATCTCTTTTTGTGTTTTATTGAAGAAAGAAAATCACACAGGTTTGGAATAACAATAGGGCAAATTATTTTTGGGTGAACTATTCCTTTAAAAACAAACACTATGATTTTCCATTTCTCACTCTTGTGCTGTACCTGCTTGCTGTTAAGGCCGATCCATATGGGCTGCTTGGCTCTGAAGACCTGTAGCTCGCTGTAAGCTTGTGTTACCGAGTCCCGAATGCTGACCAGATGAGCCCCCTCTGCCTCACAGCGACGATTTGCTTCACTCCACGTTAGATTCTCTTGAATCACTTTAAGAGATGAATTTCCAAGCTTGACAAAGTCTTTGGGAACATCAGTTGACACTGGGATGATACCATGATCTGTACATGTAAGAAATAAGTACATTTAAGAAAAATGGGGTGATGGTAAAGACTTTAAGCAATGCCTAAAATGTTTATCAAAACTCACCAAGATCACGACTGCAGATGAAACCCTGAGTTGAATTACAATCAGTTGCCACCCACTTGCCAAATTCAGACCTTAAACCTCTTCCAATAACAACACATTCCTGTTTGAAAGAGAAAAGAACCCACTGTAACACTTTTTAGCATTACTATTTAAATGTAATATTCAGGTATAATATCAGACTATCAAATTACCTGATTATATATATAGTGATATTGTCTCCAGTGGTATTCATGCCACTGTAAGAGTAATAATAGCTATTTTATATTCAGGCTGTATGCATTGAAGTATATTTCCATGTAAAAACATCAACTTAACAAAAATGTGTCAGGCTACGTTTTTTTATTTACTTGGCAACAAAATAAACCACTCATAAATGCCAAAAATATGTCAATACATGGTCTTGAGGTTCCCCGCTGGCCCACGCTGTGTATGTAACACTGCTCCCATCAGTCCACTTGTACCGTCCATTTGCCAAATTACTGAATCCAATCCAAAGGTCTGTGGTTCTATCAATAATCAATGTTGTAAAAAAGGCTGTAACAGACAGAAGAAATATAATGATTCTGTACATACAGTGTATAATAATGATCAAAGGGCATCGCTAAACAACAATCAAACCTATATGTATAATTTCTACTTTTTTGAATTATTTTAGCTTTTTAAATCTATACATCTATTTACATTTGTTTACTTTTATGAATTTCAAGAGCCAATGGGTCTAGTTAAACAAGACTATATTGCTGTACATTGTATTAGTTTTAACAATGCTAAATTATCATTAAAAGGAGTTGGATATAGTCAAAATCAATTTTATTGAATGCATTTATTGTTTGCAATAAATCCAATTGTAAATGAGTGAACTGTGAGCACATTTGTTGCATTGTAAAGAAAAAGCAGAGGACTAAATAAACGTATTACAACTTGATACACAGGGATGTTTTTTTATTTACATAAATACATAATGCACATTACATGGAATGAATAATAATAGAATGTAACATTTTTAAGAGTTAATTTGAAGTGTGAACAATCACTGCTCTAACCTTGTTGTTGTCTATTTGTAATGGATGCCAGATCTCCACCAAGTTCTCTGCAGTATTCTCTTGCTTCTGACCATGTTTTCTTTTCCTCTTTCATGTTGTAACACTAGATTTGAGAGAATATTAGACAATATATGTTAATTTAATGTTATTTTTTCTAACACATTTCACAAATATTGCATTGGTGTCAGTGTTTATCTACCAATATCTATACTGCAGACAAAAACACTTTTTACGATATATAAATATATATCTTTACTGTTTTTACTTTTGTGAAAACTATATTCTCAATGAAAAGAATAATCTGATTTTGCTATAACACATTTTTGCTTTATTTGCATTTACATAAGTGACTAAACGTTTTAAGCACATGTAAAAAAAAAACAAAAAACATATTTAGCTTAAACTGAATACTGTAACAACTTTTAATAATATTTACCTTTACTCCTATTTTTTTCCACTCAGGAGCACAGCCTCCTTTTGGCTCTTCTGTTGGGGCCACTGTGGCATTGACTGGAGGAGAATGACTTCTTTTACAAACAAACTCAAAATCATCACCACAGTTGACATTTTCCCAGAGTCCTGGAAAAAAACAAATTCTAACTGATTAGCTTGTTTGTTTTTCATTTAACCAAACGGGTCATGACAAAGGGACTTGATCATACAAAGCAAAAATTTTTGCACCAAATGTATCAATGAACAACAGAAAATTCCACTAATTATCTCTGAAGTCTTCATAAATCTTCAGAGATTATGTACAGTACCTTGTGATACAGTCATCTTCACACATCTCTCCTCACTGTTTTTGAGCGCAGGCTGATTTGCTTCCCAAGCCTGAAACACTACCGGGGACCCATCCATCCACCTTTGTAAAGTATTCATTTATTTAATCATCTGCTGTTATTGGAAGTGTACATAGTGCAGTTTTTTTTTTTTTTTTACATTTTTGGAACTTACATGAACGATCCATCCAGATCAACTATCAAGCCAATGATAACATCACTATGGACATTTTTAGCCTGCAAAACAAAACAATACATCACATTGAGATATTGTTTTGAACATGTCAAGTTAAAGCATGAACTATTTGTAATATAAAACTTATTGAAAATAACACATATTGATCCAGTATTAGTGCGCCACAAAGTTGCTGCTTAAAAGTTCACATTGGTCACTCAGGTGTCATACCTGATGCCATATGAACACCCGCTCGTCTTCATCATTAATAACTGCAAGATCACCATGTCCTTTCTTACAGAATTTCTGTGCCTCGTGTGCAGACATGGATGAGTACCGACTCACATAATACTGATTGTCTTTGAATTCAATCCAGCCATCCTCTGTTATATTATAATCTGAAATAAAATGGAAGATTCCAAAAGTAATTTTCTCTTTTACTAATCAATTAGACAAAGAAAGGTAAAGAAAGATTCTTTCTAGTGTTTTAGTGTTGAGTAAAAGACTTACGTGATTTTGTAATATTCAGTGCTTTTGGGGTCTTTCCTAAATAGAGTGAATTAAAAATGACAAATCTGCTTTATTTGCAATCTAGTGATGACAGAATTAGTCTTTTTCCATATTATTTATGAGTTTGTCACCTTCCCAAATAAGATTAAATACTTATTTTTCAGTACCTTTTGGGATCTGACAGTACCAGTCCTTTTTGTCATTACAGTTCACATCATTCCAGTTTCCATCCTGGTCCCACCATGAAATTTTCATTTCAACACAATGTTCAATGTTGTTTAAATTGTTTGGTTCATCAGTGGCCCAGTTTTGATAAGATGACTAAAAGAGAGTAGATTTAAAAAAAATCAAGATTACATAAAAATGACCAACTAGATTTTTGAATTTTCAGAAGAAAATGTGAGTGGAGCTTGCCTGTACGTACAAAACTCGATGCAGCAATGTTTACTGTGGGTGGATGCCAGGGCATTGTTACTATGTGCATGCCAATGTGTTCTGATTGGTTTTTAGCACCTTGCAACAGTATATAATTGATAGGATGATGTGAATGTGGAAAATTTCTTGAAAGAAAAAGCCACATTCATCAAAAATAAACTGGAAATAAACTTTTAAGATAAAAAAAAAAAAAAAAAAACCTTTCTGTATTTCTAACATTACACATTTATACATGACGATATTACCACTTCTTATACTGGGATTTATATGTTCAATACCTCTTAAAATGTACTTATTTGTACTTATGTACTTTAATTATTATTATTACCATGTGAGATGAATGATGATTTGTATTTGAAGGAATTTTTGTTGTACTGTTAATTCTTTTAATACTGATATTTGTTTTTGCTGTATTTGTCAAAAACTATGTTTGTATCTGTGACTATTTCAGTATTATTACCTGTAATTGAACAACACTTGTGAAGTAAACCTAATTGGAGCAACATTTGATACCAGAATTGTCTGACTGGTTGTCTGGTTGATTGACTGATTGAGTTTATGAATGGTCCTCATTAACCTATAAAAAATCTTTAGGAATGTTTATTGTCAGTTGTATTTTATTCCAGGGCCCAAACTGATTGGATGTCTAGGTGTGCTTTCTTATTGGTAATTTGTCAGAGGCCGTATTCACAAAATATCTTAAAGCTAAAAGTAGCTCCTAACTTGGTGATTTAGGAGAAACTCTCTAATGGGTGTGTCAGTATTAATTTTAGGACTCCTAAATTTTAAAGAGTTTTTCACAAAGCGTTTTAGTGCTAAATCCAGCTTCTAAATCTGTGAAAAGTAAGTGTAGTGAAGAGGACTCCTAAGTCACTAAGACCAAATCACAAACAATCCTAAAATGGCTGTTGCCGGCAATCCTCGTAACTTAAACATTTTCGAAACATTTCATGATAATGAGCTTTTAAAAAGGTATCACCTTAATCGCAAGGGTATTATGAGTGTAGTAGAGCTAGTCAGGGATGCAGTCACATTACCAACAAATAGAAACAACCCAATAACAGGTTCCCTTAATTATAAGGTTCCCTTAATTATGTCCTTTTTTCATATACAAGTAGGGCAAGCAGCAACAGCTGTTCTTGCATCCAGTTTGGTTTTCTTTTATGTTTGCACAATGTCTTACTATGAGCCATGATTATTCTAGTCTGTTAATTAAAAGGATGCTTATATGCATACCCGCAAATTGTTTACGAGATACAGACATGTATCTCTTAAACATACTATTTCATAGCATGTTATGTTTACATTTAGCATTTTAGAAAGTGTCATCATTTTGCACTACTCGATTACAAATGTGTACTGGTCGGCTGCACTGTCTCTCACTGTGCCTATTGTCCTGTTCCTTTGAGTAATTTATTGCACTTTATGTAGAAATGTTATTTAGTCTGAGTTGTCTCATGTGGTTCTGTGTTTGTCATGTTGTTTTATGTAGTACCATGGTCCTGGATGAACGTTGTCTCATTTTGCTGTGTACAGTACTAACTGTATATTGTTGAACGACAATAAAACCACTTGATTTGACTTGACTTGATGTAAGAGGCTGACAATTATCTGAACATAAACTTGTTTAATTCGTGACACTAAGCCTAAATTTAAAATTTGTACATTTGTTTACTGTCTAGCACACATTATGCTTTAAATAATTATTCTTGCAACCACACTTTTTTATTACTATTATTTTTTTAACAACGTGATTGTTTTGATTTATTTATTTATTTTTACAGAACAGCCTGCTCCGCTCTCTCACACACCTGTGCAGCTCCAGAATGAGAAGCAGGGCAGGGAAAACCAGGTCTGGTTGCTCACACCATGGACGCTTTTATAAACCAAATCACTCCTGTCACCTCTCTATCTGATATTTCATCTCATTATTATCCCAATAAATAAAAGATTTGAACCATGGCTGTGAAATTTGAAACCATCATGGCAGTGGGAAATTTTCGTTAGACTGTTTTTAATCACTATTGATAGATGTATCTGTTCGTATATGTAACTGTATGTTTAAACAAGACACAGACATTGTTATAATCAGTATAAAATGCATTGTTTAGCCTATTGCACAGTTCCATATTGCTCTCTACTGCTCTGTTACTGGTATGGTGGGGTTAATGTACATTGTGGATATAATGTACTGTATATAATTTATGAAAAATAGGTAAATAAATTCGATAGGATGACTTTTCATTATTTTATTTTATACATTTATACCGCATTTAAAAGTTTTGGGAGTTTAATACGAGGTGCAATGAGACATCGTGAATTTTATTTGTATTTTTACATATGTGCTGGTGTATATCAAGCTTTTTACAATTAATTTATCATGTTACGGAGACGTCAGGACTGTTATTTATGATAAAGAGACGGGAGCGTAAATTTGAGCATATACACTCAAAAGAGACCGCAACCTGAGTAGCCGACAGTTGGGAAATGATGATAAATAGTTTCTGTGTACATTATACTCGTTGGAAAACAGACCATACAGAAGAGTTAAGAAATGTTATTAGAGGTAAATGTAATAGCCACAAAGCCGTAGCGGAAGTAGATTTACCCTTCGGTGATTGTTTCCGATTCATGTGAAAGGAAACCTTTTTTTCAAAGTTTTCCGGAGCTATCTGATTTATACCCTGAAATATATCATGTCAAATCAGAAAAATATGAAAAGAAAATTTTTGACTCAAGATTTTTTTTAATGATTTTTCAGCAGTTTCTTAGACTGAGTCTAATAATTTATCAAAATCTATATCATTCGGAATTTTTAAAAGTTTTCTTTAAAACGATACCGAACAATAGACCCTCTTTTTTTTTTTTTTTTTTTTTTGAAGAGTTATAGGCATGTAATGGGCCTTTTTTTTCTGGTAAGTTCTTTCTGAATGGTTGATTCCAATGTACTCACCGAAGAACCATCACTCCACGCGTAACCCACAGAGGGATCTTGGAGACTGTAACCAATCCATGCAGGATACCCGCTACAAGAAAAAACAGAAATGTTCTTTTTTTTCCTTTTTTTTTCTGACATTAAATTGAGTTAATTTATGAAAGGTTTTGTAGAGCCCGTTATAGATTGTGTTACATTGACTGAATTTGTCTATTAGCTTGGTGTTTATTATTTATTGTAATGCAAAAGGATTATAATCGTTACCTTCCTTGTTTCCAAGGAATATCAACCTCATGATGGATGCTCAGGAGATCACCCCCAAGCTCTCGGCAGAAGTCAAGAGCTTCCTTCCAAGTTTTCATTTGGGAGGAGGGCACATTATATAACTTCAAAAAAGAGAAATAATTTTAATAATAACAAGATGTGTCATATTATACATTTTCTTAAATTGTAATTTGTAAATATTTATTTTCATATTGTTTATATGACTAATTTACTCATATAAAATAACTGATGATCTTCATAATACAATATAGCCTACTTGCCAAATAAACGCTATGCTTGATGTGATTTACCCAAATCAGACCTGTTTCTGAATCAACATTCTTGTTGGTCTTGGAACAACATGCCTCTCAACCATTTACTTTAGTGTTAGGGCTGAGGCTTTAACAACATTCTTATATAAATCTATCATTTATCTCTGATTGTAAGGTTTGACTATAGTTAGGGTCATGGTCAGGGTTATGGTTAGGCTATGATTGACTGGAATGTTGTTCCAGGGCCAGCTAAATATGTTTATCTAGTAATCTTGTCCTTCCTGGCTAAATTAAGCTGTGTTCAATGTGGTCATTATTGTCATTTACCTTAATACAAAAGTTTCTGGAAAATAGTGGTGTCCATTCTTCAGCACAGCCAAGGGCAGGTGTGGTTGGTGGGGCTTGAGTTGTAAAGATTCCCTCGGCTGTCTGCTTGCAGATGTATTTGTTCTTAATTGAGCAGCTGAGCACATCCCAAAGTCCAGCAAGAATTCCAGTCGTCATGGCAACACAGCCTTGTTTTCTTCCTGTTTTTTTTATTTATTTTTTATTTAAATTTTTTTAAGACAAAAAAAAAAAACACTTGCAACAATATGCTGTGAGACAAAACATAGTCATTTAATTTAAACTTATTTAGTCCTCTCTGTCATTATACCTGGCATCCCAGCATTGAAATGAGTGTATGGAACGTGCTTTGTGTTGGTCCATTCAAAGGTGTGCTGATCCTTTTGATTTGATAGGCCAATCCAGAAGTATTTCTCTGGTCTTGCTCCAACTAGACTAACCAGGAATGCATTTTCTATTCTAAAGGGGGAAAACTCACATTAAGTATCAAATGGCTCAAGAACAGCTTTCTTAATCCTATACAAAGTTTGTCTTGTGTAAGTTAAACATTTATAATAAAACCTATTCATGATTTTAAATTAACATATTTACACATAGTTACAGTGGCAGTGTCTTATTGTAGGCATTTTATTTTAAGGTTTTAGCCAATGTACTAAGATGCTATCAGTGTTGTAAGTGCTCTGACCTGGATGCAATATCAACCAGTTGTGACCCAGCTTTTTCACAAATCTGTTTGGATTCTTCAAAGGTTTTTGTCTCCGATCCTGCCATGTAGCAGTAGTACCCGTACCTGGACCAACCCTATTGGGGGTAAACAATCAAATAAAAAAACAGCTGTCAGTCTATATATTTGTCCACTTAGAACTTCTAACTCCTTTCAGAACCTAAATGGACACCTGGCTTCTTTAAATATGAGCAAAAGATACAATCCTGCAATTGTAGGTAATATCCATCCTAAAAAGTTTCTTTACAAACACTTACTGATTTGCAGCCTGGGCTTGTGATATCTGTGTCATTATTAGAAGCTTTAGAGTTGGCCTTCTTCTTACAGATGAAGCTATTCTTGTGCTGACAGATTTCATCTGCCCACTTTCCCTCCTAAGGGATAAACAGTAATTATGCAAATGGACTTATTAGCAACCCATAATTCTATAAGAACAACTAGAATGTTAGATGGCATCTTAAATATTTACTACAAAATTCTGATACCTATGAAAATCAAAAGATTTTACAATGGACAATTTGAGGTTCCTCAGATGCCACACTGGCAAAACTATCTGGAAAACCTCTAGACAACCTTTCAGTCCTCTGAGAAACTTACTCTTAGTTCATGTAAGAACTCTTAAGACCGTTAATTGTTCATTCAATAACCACATTACAAGTGAAGAACTTTGATTCACTAGAAATATGTATTGAAGTTCCTGGAGTTCATTTATAGGATATTTGAGACTGCTTTAAAGTTTGCCTAGAGGTTCTCCATGGAACGCCAATGGTTCCTGAAAATTGTTAAATTTTCACAGTGATGCAGAATTGTTTAGTAAAGGATTTTGTCATTTACTTTTTGCTTTTGAAGTTCTTTAGAAGATCAAAATTTTACCTCTCCTCTCATTAACACACAGTCCTCTGCATGGAAAGCACTGTGACTCGGCTCCCACAAGTCCCATGAGGCAAACGGGACACTGGACTGGTCACTCCACTCAAAAAGCATTTGAATTTTGAGGTCATTAAACCCAATCCACAGCTCATCTGTCTTTACTGAGAACAGTGGGGGAGGTGAGTGATTACCAAAACTGTGACAAACTTTCATAAATTTACATCTCAATTTATCGATGGAAACTCACAGTATCCAAGTTGTGTGATGACAAAGCTTTGCTCTTCTGTGCTTTGAATACTCAGCAGGTCTCCTCCTTTTTGCTGACAGGCATTTCGTGCATCCAGCCATGTGAGTTTGCTGCGATGAAGCATGTAACAGTGGCCTGAATATGGAATCCATGGGCTTGGGCAAAATCCAGTGTGCACCACTATACAAAAATATAAAAAAAATCACATTCCTTGCAACCAAACACCAACATGCATCAGAAATTAATGGAATAATAAAAAAAAATATAAATTCCACACCTGGTGGGACAGTGGGAACAGAGTGGCCTCTTTGGCAGATGTATCCAAGCTTTTCTGAACAAAGTGTATTTGTCCATTCTGAACCATAAACATTGCTCAGGGCACCACAGCTACAGTCTGGTTGAGTGATTGGGAATCCTTTAAAAATCAATACAATTAAGTCAATTAATTTTTTTCAATTAGTTAATGAATCATGATTTTGTTTTTCTGTTTAATTTAACATATTTAGTGCAACAAGCCAAACACTTATAGGATGTGATTAAGGCAAGTGAAGTTCCCTCCATTCATGCATCTCCATTGAAGCATTTTACAGATGCTCAAAGTGACTTACATTGCATTTAAAGAACACATTTTTAAATGTTTTATATGTTTGTGTTTGTTTATCGTTGGTGCCATTCTCTACAAGCTGAGCTACAGCAATTAATCTTGACTGAATCCGTTGAATGAAAGACAGTCTTACCACTGAGCCATTTTAGATAACGTAAAGGCTGTCCATTGCTCCAGTGCCATCCACTGGACACATCTAATTTGTTCAGTCCTGTCCATAGTGATCCTTGTGTCCCCTGACTCATTCCTAGACAAAGAAAATGTTATAAATCAGTGTAAAAGTTTTTCATTCAGATATTCTGGTTTTCATTAGTTACATGATTTGCATAGGGCTGCTCACTGTGTTTATATCATCCCAAATGGCAAGTGTAAAGTATAATTTTTTTTTGGATATACTTAATTACTAGTAGTAATTGTTAAAGTCATAATGATGAATAGCTCATACCATGCAGAAGGTCTTTCTGATGAGACCGTACCTGATATAAAGGTGTGCTCATGAGGTTCAGAGACACTCAGTAGCTCTGCACCTTGTTGCTGACAGCTCTTTCTGGCCTGGTGCCATGTCAGGGCAGACTTAGCATTCAACTGGTAATAGGTGTTTGTCAGAGGATTTTTGGCCCACAACTTATCTATGAAAACATAACTACTAGTGAATATGTGTGAGCAAACATTGTTAGAACAGATACATTATTGTACTCTATAATAACTGACAAATGATAATTGTGGTCTCTAATTAATTTACTGTTTATTGTGTAAATAACACTTGAAACAGATTTAAAATTGAGAGGAAGAAAACCTACTGTCACGTGTTGGGCAATAGCCCCAAAGTTGATTAACACTGTAGTCTGACTCAATGGAACACCACAGACGTTGCGATTGGGCACCATCTTTGGTACAATCTGCATACCATTTATTCTCATAACGAAAAGGAAACTGACAAGGACGCCCAAATGCATTTCCATCGATAGTGTACAATTCTGTTAAAAAAAAAAAAATGTTTTTTTTTTAATTATGAGTGCATCTGATCAGTATTTTAAACCATATTTTATAATTCACCTGAGAATTGCCTATCATTATTTATACTAAATATTAAATAACTTAAATAGTTAAAAAATATATATATTTAATCGAAAGATTAAACAATTCACATAATTAAAGTACACATTCCATTACATGGGTTGATTGAACAAGGCTGGTAAGATGAAATTGAATTTATTAGACCACATAGATAATGTTAATGTGGGAAATCACTGGTTAAGCTTTAATGTATCACAAACTGAGTCCTCATTCATTGATATGTCCACTAATATGTCCTCATTCACTGATTTACTTGAGTGTTTTTAGCTAATTACCACAACTAAGAAAAAATTTAATATTTGCACAAAAACAAATGCGACATTGGATAGCTAAACAGAAGCAATCTATCGCTACCTCATAAAATCACTCTTATTGTGTTCTTTTAACAAGTGGGTTTTGAGACAGAACACTATATATGCACTGATATTATTGGAGACATTTGGTTTTACTTTTGTTTTTGACTTTAAAAGCAGCATCCTATATTGAAAAGAACCAGGTATTTCTAAAGGACGAATCAAGCTTGGTTAATTAAAACTTATTAAATTACTTTAGTTGGATTTAGATTTAGTTAAATATACAGTATTTACACAGCATTGTTTTTTTTTTACTTTCAATAAGTGAACACAATCATAATACGTTAGCTGCACATGTCTAGCCATATCTGATACATTTTTATTAATCAATAGCCCTTTCAGTAAACAGTATGGTTGAATCTTCTTAACACAGTTGCAAGGAAAACCTACATAGCATTTTAAAATAGCATATATATATATATATATATATATATATATATATATATATATATAATGAGTCTCTCTCTCTCTCTCTCTCTCTCTCTCTCTCTCTCTATGTATATATATATAAAGTATATAATTTTTTATCTACAAAGTTGTTTGCTTCATAGACTAACCCTTCATGTGTGTTCAAAACATGATTTAAATTGTAACAAAAAAACATATATATTGGCCCTATGTGTCAATGTTACAATAAGTCTAGACATTAATGAACATACCTTCATAAGGTCGAGAGCAAATGCTGTCCAGTGTTCCTTGAATTGTCCATTCGCTCTCTATTCCAGTGTCTTTAGAGATCAGTGGTACACTGTATTCATTTACAGATAAGTACAGAGACTCATTCTTCAGGCCAAGCAATGTATTATTAGCACATTCCCACTTCTGCAGAACATTGTCATCTTCACACATTAACCATTGGAGTTTTTTACCAAATGTCTTACTTCCTACTCCAAGGCATTTCTTTGTGAAAATGTTCAAAATGCGATCCTTTGAAGTCCAGCGAAACTGTTGCTGCTGACTGAGTGGGTCGCAACTGACAAGACGTTCCAAGATGTTTGACATGCATTTGTTATTATGCACATTATATATTAAAAAGTTTCTTTCTGCACAAAAATAGGATGAGATGAGGCAGTGTTAAGCCATTTGCTCTCAGTTTATCATAACTTAAAAAGTATGCTTAAAAGTAGAAAGTTGTAGAAAATGCAAACTTTACATGGAGGGGCATTTTATATGCAGGTGAAATATTGTTTATTAAATATAAAATTAGCTAATGTAGAAATTGATATGATATTTTCTAAATAAATAGTATTGAATATGTAACCACAACAACAAAAAATATGATAATTACCTCATTTATGAACATTATTTTAATTCCTTTTTCAATTTAAGAACAAAAGACAGAAAACTGCATACCTGACTGTGCAAAGCAGCTTGATAAATCGAACACAAAAAAAATAACTACTGTTACTACTTTATTCATCTTGATGATCCAAAATATTCTGTACTGCTCATGGGTTCAAACTCTGCCTTTAACTGAGCTTCTGCATGCTCACATTGCTCATGCTGACCTGCTCTTAATATGGGTTTGAGTGTACCAATCAGCAAAATATCCTATCACATGCCTTTTTCTTTCGAACTGTTGAAACAACAATGTCACCACAAGGCTTCCCTGAAATGATGGAAGAATTGCCACAATTATTGAAAAATTGTCAAAGTCAGCTTTATTGGACTTCGATGTAAGTGTTTCTGTCATGGTGTTTTGAAACACATTTCGTCTGCATGTAGCAAAATCAGTAAATAGTGTCTGTAAGATAATGACACAAACGTCTAGGTTACGTATGTAACCTCTGTTCCCTGATGGAGGGAACAAGACTTTGTGTCGAAGAAGTGACACTAGGGGTCTCTCTTGAGCGCCGGATATTCCTCTGGTCTATGAAAAAAGGCCAATGAGAATTTGGCAGACATTATTTTCATATCCCACCCTGGACATACAGGATTTTCTGAGGAGCCGGGAATGGTCCGGCCACTGCAGTGGCTCGGCTCAGCGACGTTGCCGGGAGGACACAACGTCTCATTCCCTCCATCAGGGAACAGAGGTTACATACGTAACCAAGACGTTCCCCATCTGTCGCTCACTTCGACGTTGTGTCGAAGAAGTGACACTAGGGGTCCAATTTAAATCACGCCATGTGCTGAGCCATGTACGTGTACTGCTGACACAGGAGAGGGCAGGTAATTTTACGTGCACAAGCGACCAACTGTGTCAGACTGCGCGTACCCTTCCCCAATGTCCCAAAAAAAGTCGTCGGAATCCTTCTGGTTACCCTAGACAGGGGAACAAGGTGACACTTGCCAACCTGGGAACCGGCCAAGCCTGGCTGGGCCTCTTTTCTCTCTATGTTTCTCCGCATAGAGCAAGAACAGCCGGGGCCCTTACACGCATCGAGGGAAGGGTGTCTTACTCTCCAGTTTCCTATTCTTTCAAGGGAAAAAGACCCTGCGGAGGCCACACCTGCCCAAAAGGGGAGGTAAGGGTGGCGAATACATCACATGGGTTTTTTAGGCAACATGTGGAACGTGGCGCAGTGGTAGATCCAGCCTCAAGGAGGGGGGAGTTGCTACAGCATAGCGACCGGAGGGCAGCTAAAACTGCCTAAGGGAGACGCGGGTCCACTTCGTAAGGGGACCGTCCCGTGGAAAATACACACGGGGAGTCCATGTACGAGTCCCGATCTGTGGAGCACCTATTCCAGTACAGTGTAAATTGAGTACCCGTAGTGGACTGGGTCGGCAAGTTCCTCCGCTGAACTGCGGATTCAAAAGGGCTATGGAGGAATCAACCAGGGATCCGGGTGGGTTGGATCTCCTGGGAGAGAAAGCACAGTTTTACCTCGTCAAAGGGAAAGGGTGCCAGGTGCAAGCGATTCATCCGTCCAGATCGTCAGCGTGTTACCAAGTTCTACCGGACCTGAGAAAACACGGGACAATACTGACTCAACCCTGAGATTGTAAAATCTCGCAAAGGTATTAGGTGTTGCCCAACCTGCTGCTCTACATATGTCTGCTAGGGAGGTGCCTCTGGCCAGTGCCCATGATGAAGCAATACTCCTTGTTGAGTGTGCTCGGACCCGCAAGGGGGGGGGGGGGGGGATGGGGGGGGCCACGGCCTGGGTGCGATAGGCCAGTGAAATGGCATCCACCACCCAGTGGGAGAGCCTCTGTTTGGAGACAGCGTTCTCTTTCCGCTGTCCCCCAAAGCAGACAAAGAGCTGCTCAGAGCACCTAAAGCTCTGCGTGCGGTCCAAATAGGTACGCAAAGCACATACCGGACACAGCAATGAAGGGGCTGGGTCTGCCTCCTCCCAGGGCAGCGGTTGCAGGTTCACTACCTAGTCTCTGAAGGGCGTGGTAGGAACCTTGGGCACATAGCCCGGTCATGGTCTTTGGATCACATATGTGTCTGCCAGACCGAACTCCAGGCTGGTGTCGCTAACAGAGAATGCTTGCAGGTCACCGACCCTCTTGATGGAAGCGAGCGCGATCAGCAGGGCCGTCTTTAGAGAGAGGGCCCTGAGTCCAACTGGTTCTAGCGGCTCAAAGGGGGTTCTCTGGAGGCCCGCGAGGACCACTGAGAGATTCCAGGAGGGGAACAGGCTTGGCCGGGAGGGGTTCAACCACCGGGCGCCTCTTAGGAACCTGATGATTAAGTCTAATGAATTGTGGTGGGCCGTAATAGTGGCGACATACACCTTCAGGGTGGAAGAGGACAGCCTCCCTTCCAGCCTCTCTTTCAGAAAAAAGAGCACTGACCTAACTACACACCTCTGTGGGTCTTCAGCACAGGAAGAGCACCAGTTCGCTAACAAGCACCATTTCAGGGCGTAAAGTTGCCTGGTAGAAGGGGCTCTGGCTTGGTTGATCGTGGCTACGTCCGTGGGTGGTAGACCAGCTAGATCTTCTGCGTCCTGTCCAGGGGCCAGACGTGGAGGTTCCAAAGGTCTGGGTGCGGATGCCAGAGCGTGCTCCGTCCACGAGAAAGAAGGTCATTCCTCAGGGGAATTCGCCAGGGAGGGACTGTTGCGAGGAGTACGAGATCCGAGAACCAGACCCTGGTGGGACAATAAGGAGCTACAAGGGTGACTTGTTCCTCATCTTCCCTGACCTTGCACAGGTGAGGCTCACTGGGGGATATGCGTACTTGCGCAGCCCCGTGGGCCAGCTGTGTGCCAGTGCGTCTGCCCCGAGCGGAGCCTCTGATCGGGCATACCAGAGTGGGCAGTGGGAGGCCTTGCCGAACCATTCCCAAATCAGCTGGACCGACTGGGGGTGAAGCCTCCTCTCTCCACAGGGAAAGCGTTGTCGTGACAGCGCATCTGCTACCACATTGAGGTTGCCGGGGATGTGAGTGGCGTGCAGCGACTTGAGTTCTTTGGGCTCCAAAGGAGGAGACGACAGGTGAATCGTGACATGTGGCTGGAGTGTATGCCGCCTTGGAGATTTATGTACGC
This sequence comes from Moxostoma hubbsi, assembly GCA_032164185.1. Lineage (NCBI taxonomy): Eukaryota > Metazoa > Chordata > Actinopteri > Cypriniformes > Catostomidae > Moxostoma > Moxostoma hubbsi. Next base: position 30,446,379 of record JAVLUX010000009.1, read on the forward strand.
TACCGCAGTGGTGCTGGCTGACCTGATCAGGACATGTTTGTCTCGAACTAACGGGAGAAACTTCTGCAGGGCAAAGAAAACAGTCAGCAACTCCAGGCAGTTGATGTGCCAGCGCAGCGGGGCCCCTTTCCAATGGCTTGCTACTGCACGCCCATTGCACACAGCGCCCCAACCCAATCTGGAGGCATCGGTCTTAATCAAGACGCATCGAGACACCTGCTACAAGGGTCCTGCCCGTAAAAAGCAGAGGTCTGAGTGTTTAAATGGTTGGCGGCAGGCGGGGGTGATCGTCACACGGTGCATGCCACAGTGCCATGGTCATCTCGGGACTCGAGTCAGTCCAGTGCTGAAGCCAGTGCTGAAGCAGTCTCATATGCATGAACCCCAGCGGCGCGACCGCCGCGGAGGATGCCATATGCCCCAGGAGCCTCTGGAAAAGTTTTAAGGGGACCGTTGTGCCTGGCCTGAAAGCGGCGAGGCATCTCAACACTGACTGCGCACGCTCGTTGGTGAGATGTGCTGACATTGACACTGAGTCTAACGACAGAGGAACAGGGCAGGAGTCACTGGTGTGAGTCTAACTCCATGCCGAGAAAAGAGATGCTCTGAACTGGGGTGAGCTTGCTCTTTTCCCAGTTGACCTGAAGTCCTAAACGGCTGAGGTGCCTGAGCACCTGGTCTCTGTGAGCGCATAGTAACTCTCGTGAGTGGGCCAGAATAAGCCAGTTGTCGATATAATTGAGTATGCGAATGCCGGCTCCTCGGAGCGGGGCAAGGTCTGCCTCTGCGACTTTTGTGAAGACACAGGGGGACAGAGACATGCCGAAGGGGAGGACTTTGAACTGATACACCTGGCTGTCAAATGCGAACCGTAAGAAGGGTCGGTGTCGAGGCAGAATTGAGACGTGGAAGTACGTGTCCTTCAGGTCTACTGCTGCAAACCAATCTAGATGCTGAACGCAGGTTAGGATGTGTTTCTGCGTGAGCATTTTGAACAGAAGTTTGTGCATAGCTTGGTTTAAAACGATCGGTCGAAGCCGCCTCCTTTCTTGGGTATGATGAAGGAAGGGCTGTAGAGACCCTTCTTCATCTCGGTTGGAGGGACAGGCGATTTCCACACGCAGGGATTTGGCATGTTCGCCGTGTACTGCGGAGAAGTGGAGGCCCGTGAAGGGGGGTGGAGGCCTGGCAAACTGAATTGCATTACCGAGTCGGATGGTCCGGGCCAGCCAGCGAGACGGGTTGGGAAGTGAAAGCCACGCATCCAAACTCCGTGCTAGAGGCACCAAGGGGGCAATTCTTTTTGACGTACCTGGCGGGGCTTCGCAGTGGGGCGGAGCAGGTAAAATGGCGTCGGGAGGTGAAGACGCGAAGGGGTGCGGCAAATGAAATAAATCCAACAAAAGATTCTCCTCCCGGCCCTCCATCGGGGGACGGAGTGGTCTTACCATCTACGGAGCTAATGTCTTGGTCCCTGGGTCGGACGTCTTAGGAGTGCCTGGGAGCCTTACAGGTCCTTGAGGGGGTCCGTGAGATGGGGGGGTGTCTGCATCCTGCAGTGTGCTCGACGCTGGGACTGAGAGCTGGGCCCGGGTTGAGGCGGAGCAGGGTGTTAATTTGCCGCAGGAGGACGCCCTCGGCGGGCAGACGGGGCATGGCCCATGGCAGCAGGCTTGCGGCAGGGCAGGATATGTGAGATGGCCTCCGTCTGCTTGTTCACCGTGGAGAACTGCTGGGCGAAGTCCTTGACGGTGTCGCTGAAGAGGCCGAACTGGGAGACAGGGGTGTTGAGAAAACGAGCCTTGTCGGTCACAATCATGACGACCAATTTCAGCCACAGTTGACATTCCTGGACCACAAGCGTGGACATCGTCTGCCCGAGTGACTGCGCTGTGACCTTCGTGGCCCTGAGGGCGAGGTCGGTCGCTGAGCGCAGTTCCTGCAACACATCAGGATCAGGGCTACCCTCATGCAGATATTTGAGTGCCTTGGCCTGGTGGACTTGCAGGATGGCCATGGCGTGCTGGGCAGAAGCGGCCTGTCCAGCGGCGCTGTAGGCTTTGGCAGTAAACGATGATGTCATCCTGCAGGCCTTGGAAGGGAGCACAGGGTGACCCCGCCAGGTGGTAGGGTTTCCGGGGCATAGATGAAGTGCAACAGCCCTATCCACCTGGGGAATCGCCGAATATCCATGGGCCGCTCCGCCGTCGAGGGTATAGAGCGGATGAGCAGGCTTTGTGACAAGTGGAGAGGGGTGCTCTCCATGAAGACATCAGCTCATTGTGCACCTCCGGGAGAAACGGAACCGAGGGGGGGGGGGCTGTGAACGGCACGCAGACCCCAGGAACCAGTCCTCCAACCGCGATGGCTGTGGGGAGGACAGAGGGTTCCAGTCCAACCCCAGGTGGTGGGGGTGACCCGGGCAAGCATGTCGGACATCTGCGCGTTAGCCTCAGCCTGGGCGTGCTGGCCCGAAGGCGGCAGCTCAGGGGAGGCATCAGCGTCAGACGCCGCGCTCTAGAGGATAGGCAGGCTGGCCGTGAGGCGAGCCACTGTTGCTTCAAGCATGGACGGGAGTCAGCGAGCGTGCTGGGGGGCGGGTGGTTCGAGGGGACGTACACGGCGGAACTGCACCCGCTGCCGTCCCCAGATCGCCTCCAATGCCAACTGCATTGTCGTCAATCCCGCGACGCGGGGGGGCGGCTGGAGTGGCGTGCTTTCTGGTGAAAGCAAGCCGCGACTGCAACATTGCCATGGTCATGCCCTCGCAGTGAGAGCATGAACCATCCACAAATGCTGCCTCGATGTGATCGCTGCCCAGACACACGAGACAACGCCTGTGGCCATCTGAAGCAGCGAGTTCTCTACCGCAATCCAGGAACTACACAGGGGCGGAAAGGCATCTTTAAAAAAATGCGTCCTGAAAAAGACGTTCAACGCCGCTGTGTAAAGCTCTTTTAGAGGAAAATACTCTTTTATAGAGAAAATCACTCTTTTATATAACTCTTTTAACTCTCTTGCGCTGTCGAAGCACCCAGGGGCAAGCTGCACTGCCGTGCAACGAAGGAGAAAGCCGCTGAAGTGCGCCGTAGATCCAACAGCAAGCAGAGCGACAGAGGAACAGGGCAGGAGTCACTGGTGTGTGACTCGCAGCTGGCTGCACACACGACCATCAGCTCCGAAGAAAATTTCTGAATGAACTCGACGTATTTCCCCGCTTTTATACCCGCGTGTCCGGGGCGGAGTATGCAAATACTGTCTGCCAACTTCTCATTGGCCTTTTTTCATAGGCATATTCGGCACTCAAGAGAGACCCCTAGTGTTGCTTCTTCGACACAACGTCGAAGTGAGCGACGGACGGGGAACAGCTGTTCCAGATTCTTAATTATATAGACTCCAAATTGATCATTTTACATGAGGAGTAATTACAGAGTGAGCAATGATTATTTTGGTACTATACAGCTGATAATTCACCAGATAACATCCAGACAGTCACAAATATAATCATTGTCACTTCCTGAATCATGTACCACGTACACATTTACAGTGAGACATGCCTCTTTCCAGCAATACTTCTACCCTGCCATCATATACATCAATGCCAGTAAAATATTGTGAAATGCACACAATAATCATGATACGGATGCTTCCTTTTGATTACGTATAGGCCTGTTCCTGCACATCCTGTCTAAAAAGTTATGGTGACTCAGCATTTTGCTTTCCAAGAAAATGTTATTCATGTAGGCATAGATTTTAAGAAGGCCATGAGGATTATGCTCATGGAAGGGCTGTTAAATAGACCCCATGAATTGCACTGTAAAGCAGGGTTATTTTTTCACTTTAAATATATCCTTCCCAGCAAAGGTCCGTACAATAATTAGCATGGTGTCAGTATGGCTATGAAGTGACATATGAAAAAAATAAAACTGGACAATAAATTTCCAACTTAACAGCAATAGTACTTTTTAAAAGAAGAAGACAAAAATCCTAAACAGTCTCTTCAAAACTGGGCAAGGATTAGGACATCAGGGGCCCAGAGACAAAGCCAAAGTATTGGGGTCTTGTGGATCTTCTTCCATAAGATTAAAATATTTCAGAGACTTCAAAGTTTGAATGCACTTTAATATGAATTTGAAAAGATAAAAAGTTTGATAATATATGTGTGTTTATATACTGTATATATATAAATATACTGTATATCCTTGTTGCACTCTAATCTGTCATGGATACTATTATTCTGATGCAAGTGAATCTTTGTAATGTAGCACTTTTCGTACTACTGCCTGTCTCAGGTTAAGATAAATCACTTATGATGTATCATTCCTCTTTTGTAAGTCGCTTTGGATAAAAGTGTCTGCCAAATGAATAAATGTAAATGTAAATAATTATGTAATGCTTCAAAATGTAGAAAGTTTTTGTATGAACAATGAAGCTCTATTCTGAGCTTCATTGTTAGATCTTCAATGAAGATCTATTTCAGGAAAGAAAGCATTGTTTGAGGGATGTTTACTATCTCTGTATTTTCATTGATGGACATTCAGATATCAGTGTGGAAAGTGGACAGACAGACAGCTGTGAATGGAAAGCTCTGAGTGTTGGGCAGTGTGAGGCTACCAGAATGTACTTTGAGCTCTGGGACATTATGACATTGCCTTCTTGAACTGCACACTTTCCGGCAGTTTATAAAAATTATGATGGAAGACACATTAAAGCAACCTGGTTGCTTCAAAATGTATTTATGAGTAAGACATGAGTTAAAGTCATAGGTAACCCAAAAAAATTATAATTCTGTCATCATTTACTGATATTGTTCCAAACCCATATGATTTTCTTCTGTGTTTTACAAATAATGTTAGGCAGAATTATAACCTCAGTCACCATTTACTTTCATTGTATGGAAAAAAGATGCAATAAAAGTGAATGGTGACTGAGGCAAACATTCTGACTGACATCTGTTGGGTTTTATGGAAGAACGTCATACGGGTTTGGAACAAAATGAGGGTGAGTAAATGCTAATTTAATTTTTAATTTTGGGTGAACTATGTCTTTCAATTTAAAGGGATAGTTCACCCAAAAATGAATATTCTCTCGTCATTTACTCACCCTCATTCCATCTGTGATGTGTATGAATTTCTTTCTTCTGCTGAACACAAAGATGTTTAGAAGAATATCTTGTGTAGCAGTGTAGGTCCAAACAATGCAAGTGAATGGTGACCAGAACATTTAAGGTCAGCTGCACGAGAGAGAGAGAGGGAGAGACAGAGTGGATTTTGCAGGTTCTGGAATTACAGTTTGATACAAAAACAAGTTTATTGATTTGATTTGTTCACCTGTATGGATTACTAATAGAGAGACTAATTTGTAGCTTCACTGTAAAGTGAATAAAAGTGTGCAGGAATTTCCTGCATTATGAACGTGGAAATTTTATTATTATTATCTTTTTATTCTTGTCATATTTTTCAAGGCGGGTCAAATCAAAGGTCATCGCCTCTGTTTGGGCATCTCTGCTCTAAAGAAACCAAGAGATTCATATTTACTCTAGTTGAACACTTAAAGTGACAGTAACCTGTTTTAGCGTTTTTTTATACAATGAATGTAAACTCAATTTTATTACTTGTTAATTGCACACATTATTTCAAACGGTGACAGCTCATGTCATTATCGTATATACAATATCATGATATAATATTAATGTGTAGAACTTGTTTTTTTTTTGGTGACATTTTCCTATAGAGAAAGGTATATGAGCAACTCTTATTATTTAAACTCTGCACATTTATATTGTGTATTGAATAACTTTATTTTGAATAGAAATTAAAATTTTTGCTCAAACATTTTTTTTTTCAGAAATTAAAAAATGTCTGTAATATTTTTGTCATTTAGGGTGTTATACTTTAAAATGTAGATTATATAGAATCGTGAACCTTATAGTATATTGTATATTGAACCGAATCGTGAGATAACCATATCGTCCAATCCCTATGGTATACCATTTAACTTATTATACATCACATAATCACATGTGTGTTGTGATTACTGTGTCTGAGGTCAGTATGTCTGGCATGACTTCTGTACCATAACTAGACAGAGTAATCTCCTTTGAAATGGGTGTGGCATGTTCCAGGTAATTACATTACTCCAGCACATGAGCTGAGCAAGATTCAAAAAGCAAAGATCTCCAGAACTCTGCTGCTCAGCTCTCATTGCAGTGAGTTATTATGTAGTCATACGATACTTATGCCACATAAATAATTTATCATGCACAACACACTCGCAGAATGAAACCTTCTTTTTTCAAGTTTCTGTTATGTTCTTGCAGGTGAGGTTTCACCATTATTGTGAAGGTAACATCACTGCTGCCAGAATAGTTGTCAGACTAAGGACACTTCCTTCATAATGGAGATGATGACAGTATACCTTGGGACAGTGCTGTCACACAGAGCTTCCACTGGAATAGAGCAGAGGTCACCTTCTCCTTCTCGGTTTAGGGTAAATTCAGACTGACATTTTATTACACGTCCTTTAGATTTTTTTAATCCTTTCAAATTCAGTTTTTTTTATCCTAATGGTTTAGTTGTGACAAAAATGACAGTTCTGTCATCAATTTTTCACCTGTATGTTGTTTCAAACCCATATGATTTGCTTTCTTCCATGGAACACAAGATGTAAGGTAGAATTTTAGGGAGTAACAGCACTAAAAGATGCAATGAAATTGAATGGTGACTGAGACTGAATATTCTGTGTAGACTGATATGCAATGTATTATATAATGCATGTTTATGCTACTGTTTTGAGGTGATAGCACCACTGACTATTACAGGTTACATATAATATTAATATTTTATGCAGTCATTACTTTGCAGTGTACAAAGAGTATAATTTTGGATTGTCATGAATGCAGGTTTGTTGAATACCTGGGTATTATTTGTATATATATATATATATATATATATATATATATATATATATATATACACATACATACAGCTCTGGAAAAAATTAAGAGACCACTGCAAAATTATCAATTTATCTGGATTTACTATTTATAGGTATGTGTTTGAGTTAAATTAACATTTTAGGTTTATTCTTTAAAGTACCAACAGCATTTCTCCCAAATTCCAAATAAAAATATCATCATTTAGAGCATTTATTTGCAGAAAATTACAACTGGTAAAAATAACAAAAAAGTATGCAGTTTTTTCAGACCTTGAGTAATGCAAATAAAACAAGTTCATATTCATTTTTCAACAACATTTTAAACAGGTCTGGAGATTGGGCTGGCCATGACAGGGTCTTCATCCAGTGGTCCTCCATCCACACCTTGATTGACCTGGCTGTGTGGCATAGAGCATTGTTCTACTGAAAAAAAAAAAAAATCCTAAGATTTGAGGAACATTGTCAGAGCAGAAGGAAGCACGTTTTCTTCCAGTATAACTGTAACGATCCACACTGTCTTGTGTTTTGTTTGTGTACCTTTTTATTTAAGTTTTTGGCACCTTTTATTTTCCATATTGTTCTTTGTTTATGCACTCTTATTTTGAAAGTCTTGTCGTGTCCTGTTTTCCCTCCTTGTCTATGTGTCTGGTTTTCATTGGTTTATTGTTTGATTACTTTATTATCAGTTGTAGTTTTGTCATTGGTTTTAGTTAATTGCCTTATTATCTTGTTTTGAGTTCTGTTCTCCCATTGGCTTTTGTTTCCCCTTTGGTTTTGTATTTAGGCCCTCATGTTCACCTTGTCCTTTGTTGGTCGTTGTTTGATGTTTGGAGAATGTTTCATGTCAATCCTGCCCTCGTCCGTGTTTCTGCCTGAGCCCTCCTTGGAAGATTCCCAGTGTTTATCTTGTGTTTATACCTTTGTTTTCCCCTTGTGGATGTTTCATTTGTTCCGGTGTTTATACTTCCCTTTACTTTGTGGTATTTCAATAAAGCTGTACCTGGATCCTCACTCCCTCGTCTGCCCACTTCGTTACAATAACCTTGTACGTGGCTTGATTCATGCGTCCTTCTCAAAGACAAATTTGTCTGATTCCAGCCTTAGCACCCCCAATCCTCCACCAAATTTCCCAGTGGATTTCCCACTGTGGCATGAATGCCTCTCCAGATCTCCGTCTAATCATTAGACGACCAAGTGTAGGATCGTGATGATCTAGGGGTGCTAAATTTGCAGAGGATTGGCTTTGAAAAATAAATGTTTTAGTTTACAGTATGATTCAAAGCAAACCTAAAATAAATCCTAGACCTGTTAGGGAGGAATGGGACTGTTTAAATTAGGCTACTCTTGGCTCACATATTATCCATCTTTCCTCTTACTGCAAAAAGAACAACAATTAACAAAACATTTTGCGCAACACAGCTCATTCTCCGGTCTTCTTTCATTTCCCTTTTTATTCTTATTGCTTTCATCTTTTTTATTGTTGCCCTAGATCTTATAATTAAGTTATAATTATTTTCCTTAAAACATATGCTTTTCAAAATAAATCATGACAACACTTTTTATGATACAAATTATGATAAAGGTGTTCCAGAGTCTGACTGAACTGTAATTGATTATAATTTTCTTTAAATTAAGTCAGATTTGTCCTTCAACGACCTCAGGTCTGTCCAGTGGTTGTCCAATTTGCAGTTTGTACATGAGGTGTGGTATAGGAACAATGATATCACATCAAACAAGCTGAGTTCACATTCCTGAGTTTGGAGTCACCTTTCAAAGAGCTTTTTGTAACAATTAGATAAGCCTTGCATTTGATACCTCTACAATTGCCTCTGTCAAATTACCATAACTGAGGAGAACCTTTAACAATGAATGGATAGGAAACAGTGGGGAGAAAATGTCTGATCATTGGCTTAGAAAAATCAGCTACCTGTATTCCCTTTCTGTCTCAAATATAATGTCTGTATTTAGTATAATGAAGAGACCATAAGACACATTCTAATACATGCAGAGTTGAACAAAGAGGATATTTGGCAGAACTATTACTTGACCAATCAGGCCAGTGCTGTGATGTTACTCTGAACAGAGAACTTTAACTGTTCCCAGGTCCAGGTTAAAACTTAGGGGTGATGTCACAGTTCCTCCTGACACGCCCAGCACTTTCACTCCACGATCCCTCTCTCCCGAATACTAATCACCTGCACCTAAGACTCATCTCCACATCAATCAACATCACCACATATAAGCTCTTCACTCCTGTCACTCTTTGTCTGGTCTCAACGTAGATCACGGACTCACTTACCTGTTCTCTCCTCGAGACGTTACAGTCTTCATCTCTAAACGCCTTGCTCCTTCGTTCCAGCTACGTGCTTCCAAGTTCTTGACTCCAACACTCCAGCGTGTTCTACACCAAGCTCCTTCGTTCCAACGACGTACTTCAAAGTTCTCTACTCACGCTCCTGCGTGTTCAGCTCCTAACTCCACAGCTCCTTCGTCTAGTTCCCGTTGTTTCCTCACCATCGCACCGCCATCTTTAACACCTCTGGTTTTAACACTTCCATCGAGTCTGAGTATCTGTTACAGGTGACCAGGCTTTTGCAGTAGCTGCCCCAAAGCTTTGGAATAGCTTACCCTTGTGCATAACAGCTGCACCTTTATCCATTATTAAATCACTTCTTATAACTTTTTTTTTTTATATATATATATATATATATATATATATTATTCCATAGTCTGTTTAATTGTGCTTTATAAATAAATTGACTTTGACTACATCTTATTACACTATGGGCCCTATTTTAGATAGCGCTAATGCATTTGGTATTTTTGTGCAAGCATGGAGCAAGTGTGTGGTGAAATTGCACGCAAAATGCTGATGGGCTCGGTCATGTACAATTTAATTCTCTTTTCTTCAGCTATTGCACCATCTGTGTCTTATATTTTATATATATATATATATATTCCCTTTCACGCACCAGTGATATAAAAAAAGACAGCACATTCAAAAGAAGTTAGTAGTGTAAATGGGCTGTATGTTGTTATTATTAGAAATATGGACTTCTGTACATTTAACTGTGCCCTTGTTGAATGTCAGGCATATTTCTTTGACAGTGCATGATCCTTTTATACGCATGAAGATTTGGAAATAGACTCTTATTAAATTATAGAAAATTTAAGTATTAATCATATTGATCAAGTGTCACACAAATCACAGCTAGTATTAACAGTGAGGTTATGCTGTGGATTTGAGCATGCACTTCACTTCTACTGGCCGATTTTTGCAACAAAAAAAAAAAATTAAGAATATTTTGGAAATCAAATTAAACTTCAAACAGAACGCAAATATAATCAAAATAACAAAGTGGTTAAAAAAATCCTATATAACCACCTCCAGTAAAATCCAAAAATACTTCCCATACTTCTTCCCCTGGCCTCGTTTGCAGTGACTTAAAAATCACACTACGACAACACTTGGAAAAATATTTAGCCCCGCACACAAGTGAAGCATTAAAAATGACACTAAAAAAGTGGCTTTAAATTGGCAAAATAAAAATGTCAATATGTTTATTTCCACATTATTGAACATATAAACCTATCACTGGCCTACAGTTTACAGCAATCCATTTTGCAACTGAATTCATTAGTATGAGATTTATTATAAGTGCTTGTCTAAGGATGTGTCAATGTGCACCTGCGTCAGACGTATACATCTGGAGCATCTCGTTTGCATTACATCATAAACATACCGTTTTTAGGTTAAATGAAGTTTGAAACTTCAAAACTTCATTTCTAAACACATCTTGAGATCCAAGTTGAGATCACTACTGTTCCACTCACCTCTGTAGAGCATCTGCTATTGAATCTACAGCGCATATCAGCGTCCTTCTCTGCACGGCAGTGCTGCTTTGCCCCTGGGCGCTACGACAGCGCTTCTAAAAAGATAATTTTTCTTAAAAAAGTTTATTGCTCTAAAAGAGCAAATACGCAGCTGGCATTGAACGTCTTTTTCAGGACTCGTCTTTGTAAAGATGCCCTCCCGCCAGGCCCGCATTAATGCACGGGCTTACTGGGGCTGAAGCCCCAGGGCCTATGAAGACAAGGGGCCTATCATAAGCCAATAAAAAAATCACATTGTTTTGTAGTTTGTCGAATTTTCTGTCAATCACTTGATATTCATGTTTTTGGCTGCTGATTGATCCAATTTACAAGTGACCCACGTGGGAAGCATGATATGACAGCCTATCAGAATGTAGAGAAACAGTTGTAGCATGCGTTGTCGTCTACTCTAGTAGTCTATTCAAATTAATGCCTATAGTCACTCTCAGAAGATAGCGGACAGCTAAATCAAAATGTCGGGAAGAAGAAGTTTGAGAGTGGTGCTCATAAGCGAAAAATATTGCGACAGAAATAAAACAGTGAGAAGGAATGATGAATGGAAAGTTCAAAAGAACTAAATTGATCTGAAATAGAAACTTTTGTAGCATTATACACTACCATTCAAAAGCTTGCGGTTAGTAAGAATTTATATATAAAAAAACATGTTGGGAAAGAAATTAATACTTTAATTGTTGTGGATTTTTTTATGGAATACTGTCTTCGTTAGAAGAGAAACTTATTTCTGCTTTTGTTGTATATAGACAAACGTGTCATTCGACTTTTTTTTTTTATTGTGGGTCTACAAAACCTCTCAGCCCCAGGGCCTGACAGCAGGTTAATGCGGGCCTGCCTCCCGCCCCTGTGTAGTTCCTGGATGCGGCTGATTTCTCTCCGCTCCTGATGGACATGGACGCTGCCTCGTGTGTCTGGGCCACGATCATACTGAGGTGCCGTTTGTGGATGGTTCATGTTCTCACTGCGAGAACTTAACCATGGCAAAGATGCGGTTGCGGCTTACCTTCTTAAAGAGGAACGCCACTCCAGCCACCCCTGTGTCGCTCCTTATTCCCACGGGATTGAGGACGACCCGGCTGGCGATGGAGGTGATTTGATGATGGCAGCGGGCTCGGTTTCGCTGGGTAGATTAAATTAAATATTAAATACTTTTGAATTGAATAATGAATAATGGAATGAATAATTTTTAGTGGTGGGGCCAATGAAGATGTTAACAAGGCAAGCAAAATCTTAACTATTGGCCTGCCTTGGTCAGCTTAAAATTCTTAATTTTTGAGTCCTATTTTTAAGTATGTGATCATAAAATTGTACATCTCTGTAGTTGGAGGTGCTTGTTGGTAACAGTGGCATTGTATAATAATTCAGCAACGTTTTTTACTGCTCTCTCCATGACACTGACTTTCAGAAGAGTTGCCGCTGAGTGAACAAAATGTCTATGGCAGACATAAGCAAACAAAAGCAAGCACCTCTACATAACTGTGCCTACGGGAATCCTAAACCCCCACTCCTAACCCAGTTATCTCAATCTCCTTTACTTTTTTCTTTTCTTTTCTCCCTTTCTCCATCACGTTTCACCACATTCTCTGCTAATTGACCTCATTTATGCTCTTATGTTCACTACATGCCCTTGAGCAATACAGTGTGTTGTAACCCAACAAAAATTGCAGGTATAATATGTACAGTATTAATAATAATATTCAGGCTGAGGTCACATTCTTGACAGACTTATGAGTATGAAACATTTACATAATTTAATCTCAGAACAGTGATTTTTTCTTTGTGACTGTGTCTTTGGAGTTCATCTTTTTCTTCAATTCATTATTAGCAGATATGTACACATTTAAAATTTACTTTCTTTCTCTTCTGGGTAATGAACCAAAGATATTGATGACTCATCCTGCTCTACACAGATGTTTTCCAATCAAATCCTCCCTAGAATGCGAGGTCCTTGCAAGTGACTAGCAAGTAGCAAATCATGGTTCATGGGGTCTTTAAGATCAGTAGGATTTAGTCAGACTGCATACCACCAGGGTCTCTCAAGGGACTTGTCACTGTGGAGGGTATATTATAATTTATATTTTGGCAATCATGACTTCAGCAATGACATTGTGAACACAACATCACTGTGCAGCTGGGTCCAACTACAGTGTCGCCTTCCAAAACGGTCAGAAATCTAGGGGTAACCATTGATGACAAGCTAAATTTCACAGACCACATCTCAAAGACTGCAAGATCATGTAGATTTACACTCTACAATATCAGGAAGATAAGACCTTTCCTCTCTGAACATGCCACACAACTGCTTGTTCAGTCACTTGTCATAACTAGACTGGACTACTGTAATGCTCTCTTTGCAGGCCTTCCTGCATGTGCTATTAGACCTCTGCAAATGATCCAGAATGCAGCAGCACGTCTGGTCTTTAATGAACCAAAGAGAGCACATGTTACACCACTCTTTGTCTCTCTCCACTGGCTGCCGGTTCATGCACGTATTAAATTCAAGGCCCTGATGCTGGCATACAGAACAATCACTGGGTCTGCTCCAGCATACCTAAAAACATTTATGCAGAGCTACACTCCCACCAGAAGCCTGCGGTCCGCAAATGAGCGGCGCCTTGTTGTACCAAAACAAAGAGGCACCAAAACACTTTTCCGGACTTTTCAGTTTCCACGTTGGTGGAATGACCTCCCCAACTCAATCCGTGAAGCTGACTCACTCTCTATCTTCAAAAAATGGCTAAAAACACATCTTTTCCAAGAGTATTTAACCAGTTGCTAAAAAAAAAAAAAAAAAAAAATTCTTGTTACACTTATATCGGTTTTGTATAAGTGTGATGATAGTGAAACTTTGTAGTATGGCACTTTTCGTACCACTGTCTTATATGATTCGCTTATGTTTTTCCTCTTTTGTAAATCGCTTTGGATAAAAGCGTCTGCCAAATGAATAAATGTAAATGTAAATGTAAAGCAATATCAAACTGTAAATGGCTGATTCTAGAGAAAACTGAATAAAAAAACATACATACAGTACGCAGTAACAATTTTATAAATTATGTGAAATAATCTCAACGAGGACAGATTATGTTAATTTGGTGATGCTGAGGGAATGTAATCAGGATAATTAGGCAAGAAGTCTGACACAAGTACAGTTTGTTTATTTAGAAGTATAGCCTTTGGTTATTTGCTGTTGTAACACTATAGATTTTAAGGTTTTAGGTTCGTTTTTGGTGTTTTCTAAGTATGGTGTATAACAGTTCCTGCATTATGTGTGGTTATGTAGTATGTTTTATGTGAGGGCCTCACGTTTAAAATGTTCTTTGTTATTTTATCTAAAGATTGTAAAGAGCAAGCATGACTGTTATAAAAATTTCTCAGTAGGGTCCAAAGGGCATATGGTACATTCAAATATAATAACTCAGCCTACAATGACAATATTATCTCCACAGAGTATTTTTTATCTGTCTGTCATTCATATTTTCTCACTGTTTTGTTCAGTGACAATTTTTGTAAATCACACCTTAACCAGTAGGTAGCATCAAGTGAATGTATTTTGTGTGTGTGTGTGTGTGTGTGTGTGTGTGTGTGTGTGTGTGTGTGTTTGGTGAGCCTTTAAACCGTTGATGATAGGAGTCGTTCACAACCGAAACATGTCTAATTATGCTACTAAAATTTGTATCTACAAATCTACTAAGAGAATTCGGCAGAGTGTTTGAGCATCATAAGAATTTGCCCCACAAATGATAACAAAACTTAGCTCTAGTTTTTTTTTTTAAGTGCTGTGCATGAATATACAATAAGTCAATATCAGCTAAAAAATTATTGTAAGTGATTCAATTATGCCCTGATGTCATCAGTCACTTTTACTCATAATTCATACAGCCACTTTCTCTCCTGGTTGAACAAACTGTCCTAATTTAATGTATAGTGCTGTGAATAAATATTTGCCCGTTCCTGATTTCTTCTATTTTTGTGTATTTTTCATTGTAAATTGTTTTAGATCTTCAAACAAGATTGTGACAGGGTGGAGAGCGGGACCAGGTCATGATTTTACACACCTGGTCCCTTATCAGGCTAATTAAGCCTCCAAGAGGGATAATGGCCGACTGTGGATGGTGGTGTGATAGAAAGCGAGAGAACGTTTATGGGCAGCTGACCGTCATGTGCGTGTGATTGTGTATTGTGTAGTTTTTCATTAAAATATGATTTATATTGTTAAGCCAGCACCTATATAAGTTATCCAACACCTATATCACCCATGTGAAAAAACGTCATAGTTACTGATGTAACCTCCTTTCCCTGATGGAGGAATCGAGACATTGTGTTGATGAGTTGACACTAGGGGTCACCCTTGGGAGCCCAGACATCTCTCATCTTTGAGATAAGGCCAATGAGAATTGGCATGTGGGATTTGCATGCCACTCCCCCGGACATATGGGTATAAAAGGAGTGCCACTTGAAAACACACTCAGGTTTCTCACTGAGGAGCCGGGCCAAAGACCCGGCCATTTCAGTGGTTGGTTCAGTGTTGTGGCAAGAGGGACACAACGTCTCTACAGTTACAGTGCATCCGGAAAGTATTCACAGCGCTTCACTTTTTAAACATTTTGTTATTTTACAGCCTTATTCCAAAACTGATTAAATTCATTATTTTCCTCAAAATTCTACAAACAATACCCCATAATGACCATGTGAAAGAAGTTTGTTTGAAATCTTTGCAAATTTATTAAAATAAAAAACGAAAAAACAAATTGCATGTACATAAGTGTTCACTGTCTGTTTCCACTAATCATCCTTGAGATGTTTATACAACTTGATTGGAGTCCACCTGTGGTAAATTCAGTTGATTGGACATGATTTGAAAAGGCACACACCTGTTTATATAAGGTCCCACAGTGCATGTCAGAGCACAATCCATGCCATGAAGTTCAAGGAATTGTCTGTAGACCTCTGAGACAGGATTGTATTGAGGTACAGATATGGAGAAGGGTATAGAACATTTTCTGCAGCATTGAAGGTCCCAATGAGCACAGTGGCCTCCATCATCCATAAATGGGAGAAGTTTGGAACTACCAGGACTCTTCCTAGAGCTGGCCGACTGGCCAAACTGAGCGATCGGGGGAGAAGGGACTTAGTCAGGGAGGTGGCCAAGAACACGATGGTTACTCTGACAAAGCTCCAGCGTTTCTCTGCGGAGAGAGAACCTTCCAGAAGAACAACCATCTCTGCAGCACTCCACCAATCAGGCCTGTATGGTAGAGTGGCCAGACGGAAGCCACTCCTCAGTAAAAGGCACATGTCAGCCCGCCTGGAGTTTGCCAAAAGGCACCAGAAGGACTCTCAGACCATGAGAAACAAAATTATCTGGTGTGATGAAACAAAGATTGAACTCTTTGGCCTGAATAGCAAGCGGAGGAAACCAGGCATCGCTCATCACCTGGCCAATACCATCACTACAGTGAGGCATGGTGGTGGCAGCATCATGCTGTGGGGATATTTTTCAGTGGCAGGAACTGGGAGACTAGTCAGGATCGAGGGAAAGATTAATGCAGCAATTTACAGAGACATCCTTGATGTAAACCTGCTTCAGAGCGCTCTGGACCTCAGACTGGGGCGAAGGTTCATCTTCCAACAACACAACGACCCTAAGCACACAGCCAAGATAACAAAGGAGTTTCTACAGGACAACTCTGTGAATGTTCTTGCAAATTTGTCCCCCAGTCAGAGCCCAGACTTGAACCCAATTGAATATCTCTGGAGAGATCTGAAAATGGCTGTTCACCGATGCTCCCCATCCAACCTGATGGAGCTTGAGAGGTCCTGCAAAGAAGAATGGAAGACACTGCCCAGAAATAGGAGTGCCATGCTTGTAGCATCATACACAAAAAGACTTGAGGCTATAATTTTTCCCAAAGGTGCTTCAACAAAGTATTGAGCAAAGGCTGTGAATACATGTGATTTTTTTTTTTTTTCGTTTTTTATTTTTAATAAATTTGCAAAGATTTCAAACAAACTTCTTTCACATTGTCATTATGGGGTATTGTTTGTAGAATTTTGAGGGAAACAATTAATTTAATCCATTTTGGAATAAGGCTGTAACATAACAAAATGTGGAAAAAGTGCTGTGAATACTTTCCGGATGCACTGTACATCAGTAACCATGACATTTACTATCTGTCACTCAACTGACGTTGTGTAGATGAGTTGACACTAGGGGTCCCAATGGGAAATGCCACAAGAGCTGAACCTGGTTACACAGACTGGCGTGCGAGATGGGCAGAACCCTGTGTGCTTCGTAACCAGCGCAGCAAGGCAATGCATAACTGCCCCAAACACACTGGCAGGCATGAAGAGGTCACCTCGGGGAGCTTCTAACTGCTCAGAAGTTTAAGGACTGGCTGGCCCAGCCGTAGCCTTCTCTCTGTTGTTCTCCCCGAAAAAAGCAACAAAATCGTTCAGCTGGGGGCCATATGAGGTCCACTTTGGGGGGTGTCCCTCTAAAGAAGAGGACACAGCAGAGACCACACCTGGGGGGGGCTTCTAAGTGGAATACAACACACAATCTTACCTGGTCGGAGCAGAAGCACGTTGTGCGGAGTGGCACCAGGGTTGTTCCTACCCAAGGAGTAAAGGAGATACTACAACCAAGGTGACCAAGGACAGAGGGTCCAATGCCCAAGGAAGACACGGTGTACCAGCGGGAAAACCATTTTGCAGAAGATACATCGCATGGGGTTACCTAAGGAGACAACTTCTCCGAAGACTCCTCGGCCACTGGGCTAAGGAGGCAAGGCAAGGCAAGGCAAGTTTATTTATATAGCACATTTCATACACAATGGTAATTCAAAGTGCTTTACATAGTAGAAATTAAAAATTAAAAAAAAATTTTAAAAAAATAAGAATAATTAAAACAGTTTAGAAAAAAAAAAATCTAATAAAATACAGTACAAACAGTCTGACACACAGTGGCACAGTGCTCATTCAGTAAATGCACAGCTAAACAGATGTTTTTTGAGTCTGGATTTGAATGTGACTACTGTAGGAGCACATCTGATCTCTTCTGGAACCTGGTTCCAGTTGCGGCTGGCATAATAGCTAAAAGCAGACTCTCCTTGCTTAGAGTGAACCCTTGATATTTCTAGCTGATGTGATTCTAATGATCTGAGGGATCTGTTGGGTATATATTCGGTGAGCATATCTGCAACATATTGAGGTCCTAGCCCATTGAGTGATTTATATACCAGTAATAATACTTTAAAATCAATCCTAAATGTAACTGGGAGCCAGTGTAAAGACCTGAGGACTGGTGTGATATGTTCATATTTTCTGGTTCTGCTCAGAATTCTGGCAGCAGCGTTCTGTATGAGCTGCAACTGTCTTATGGTCTTCTTGGGAAGGCCCGTGAGGAGTCCATTACAATAATCCTCCCTGCTGGTGATGAAAGCATGCACAAGTTTCTCTAGGTCTTGACTGGAAACAAAGCATCTAATACTTGCAATATTTTTCAGATGATAGTATGCTGATTTAGTTATTGCTTTGACATGACTACTGAAACTAAGGTCTGACTCTAGAGACACACCAAGATTCCTGACTTGATTTTTAGTTGTTTGACCCCTAGCGTCAAGGTATGCATTCATCTTGAGAACTTCATCTTTGTTTCCAAACGCAATGACTTCAGTTTTGTCTTTGTTTAACTGAAGAAAGTTTTGGCACATCCAACTGTTTACTTCATCAATACATTGGCACAGGGAGTCAATGGGGCTGTAATCGTTAGGTGATAGGGCTAAGTAGATCTGTGTGTCATCTGCATAGCTGTGGTAAGCAATTTGGTTCTTTCTCATTATTTGGCTAATTGGGAGCATATACAGGTTGAACAGGAGTGGAGCAAGAATTGAGCCTTGAGGGACTCCGCATGTCATGGGCGTCCACTCAGACTTATGGTTTCCTATACTCACATAATAACCTCTCCCTTCTATGTATGACCTGAACCATTTTAGGACTATCCCAGAAAGCCCCACCCAGTTTTCCAGCCTTTCCAGAAGTATGTTGTGATCGACAGTGTCAAATGCAGCACTGAGGTCAAGTAGTACCAGTACTGATAATTTGCCTGTATCAGTATTTAAGCGAATATCATTTATTATCTTTATGAGCGCTGTCTCTGTGCTGTGATGCGATCGGAAACCAGATTGAAAATTGTCAAAGTATCAGTGGTTCGAGTTCAAGAATTTGTTCAGTTGATTGAAGACAACTTTTTCAATGATCTTGCCTATGAAAGGAAGATTTGAGATCGGTCTATAGTTGCTTAATATGGTCTTATCCAGATTGCTCTTTTTCAAGAGGGGCTTGACAACTGCAGTTTTCAGGGAGTTTGGAAAACTCCCAGAGAGAAGTGAGGAGTTTATCACTTCTAGGAGATCTGCTTCTAAACAGTTGAACACACTTTTGAAAAAAGATGTTGGAAGTGCATCAAGGGCGCAGGTTGATGTTTTAAGGTGCCGTATGGTTTCTTCCGAAATTTTGCCATCAATTTCTTTGAAGTCAGACAAAGTAACTACTTTCTCAGGTTGTGGTTTGATTTGTCTGACCCCAGCACAACTCAACTATTTATTTTCTCAGAGAAGAAAGAAGCAAACTCACTGCACTTGAGTGTCTGAGAGCAGTTCACAGGGAATCTGGCTTGGGGGGGTTTGTCAGTCTCTCTACAGTCGCAAAAAGAGTGTGTGTGTTGTTTAAGTTGCTGTTTATAATATTCGAGAAGAAAGACTGTCTAGCTTTGCCTAGTTCCATATTAAAAGCATGGATGCTGTCTTTGTAGATATTATAATGGACTACAAGTTTTGTCTTCCGCCAAATGCGCTCTGCTTTTCTGCATTGTCTTTTCATATTTTGCACTGCTGTTGAGTTTCTCCAAGGTGCTTTTTGACTGCCACTCTTCTTCCTCACTTTCTACTATGGTTCTTTGGAGTCCCAGAGCCTTTGAAATAGCTTTGTAACCCTTCCCAGACTGATGTATTTCAATCACCCTTTTCCTCATAATTTCTGGAATTTCTTTCGACCTTAGCATATTGTGCTACTGGGTGAGATCTTTTAGCCAATTTCATGCTACTGAAAATGTTCAATTTAGGTGTTGATTTGATTGAAGAGGGCTAGAAGTAATCAGGCCTGGGTGTGTCTAGTCCAGCTGAACCCCATTATGAATGCAGTTTCATATATTTGGGAATTTGGTAACTAAGGGGGCAAATAAATTTTCACACAGTCCCAGCTGGTATTGGATAACTTTTTTGCTTTAATAAATAACATTATCATTTAAAAACTGTATTCTGTGTTTACTTAGGTTGCCTTTGTTTTATGTTATATATCTTGTTTGATGATATAAAACAATTTAGTATCTGACACAGTTTACAGTATGTGATATGTGATATCTGATTCTGTGTATATCAGAATGAGCTTCTGATAAAGCTCATTCTGATATACACAAAAATACAGTAGAAGAAATCAGGATACAAATACTTTTTCACAGCACTGTACGACATACCTCCTCATCTCCTTCGGTCAACAGATCCTGATCCTCTCTCGTTCAGTGAAGGGTTATATTCGTTCAGTGAGTCAAACCAATGATATGTTCCTTCACACAGCCCACACTGGAATGCCATTGACACATGCTATAGTCAGTCATACAGGCATTTAAAGCCACCAAAGCAGTCTCACACTTCAATCTAGAGCTCATTGGCTTTTAAAGTGAAAGACGTCAGTGAAAGAGTAATATGAGTCAGTGTATGGCGGTGAACAAGAATGATTTGTTTACTCAAAAGATCCGTTCAGAAAGACAGATTAATTCACAAATGAAAAATCACTAATGCGTGGAGTGCAGAAAGCATTGCTGATGAACGCATATAGGGGAAACACTGATGACACTGACATGATATCATGTCACATGTAAATACACATAGTGCTCCTATTTAACAGATACAGGACCTTTAAATAATTTATTTTCACTACTAAAAATTTTACATTTATATTTTACATAATACACTAAAACACTTACACTTTCTCATACAGAACAGTAGTTTTGTCAAAGACATTTCATTTTGTCAAATATCCAGATATTGTATACACTATTGTGATAATGTAAAATGATCAACATATTCATTTGATCTTATAAAAATAAACTTGTTCTGTGCCCAAAAAAGTAGGATTAATCAAGTATGTTGGATAAGTCAAAACCAAAATGGAATCTGCACACTAAATTCAAGAATTAATTTAGTAATTGAAAGCCTATTTTCAACTCAGTTTGATTCATCTCACATTTTCTTGAGTGTTAGTTTTGACACTATGATCACAGTTAAGTGCGTGTTGTCTAGAGTCAATACAGTGAGTCTGTGACTCTAATGAGCTTTAGACAGCATGGAGTGACAGTTCTTGTGAAAAAGAGTGAGTCTAGGTGATATATAATAATGCCAGTTCTCTTGTTTTGAACTGTTGCAGGGTTCAATGGACCGTCAAGACTCAGGGGCCACTGAGGAGAAGGAGAAGAATTCCCAAGTCCAGCTGGAGAAGGCTAAGGTACATTGCAACTCTAACCCCATTTCCACCTAATATATATATATATATATATATATATATATATATATATATATACTCACCTAAAGGATTATTAGGAACACCTGTTCAATTTCTCATTAATGCAATTATCTAATCAACCAATCACATGGCAGTTGCTTCAATGCATTTAGGGGTGTGGTCCTGGTCAAGACAATCTCCTGAACTCCAAACTAAATGTCAGAATGGGAAAGAAAGGTGATTTAAACAATTTTGAGCGTGGCATGGTTGTTGGTGCCAGACGGGCCGGTCTGAGTATTTCACAATCTGCTCAGTTACTGGGATTTTCACGCACAACCATTTCTAGGGTTTACAAAGAATGGTGTGAAAAGGGAAAAAACATCCAGTATGCGGCAGTCCTGTGGGCGAAAATGCCTTGTTGAAGCTAGAGGTCAGAGGAGAATGGGCCGACTGATTCAAGCTGATAGAAGAGCAACTTTGACTGAAATAACCACTCGTTACAACCGAGGTATGCAGCAAAGCATTTGTGAAGCCACAACACGCACAACCTTGAGGCGGATGGGCTACAACAGCAGAAGACCCCACCGGGTACCACTCATCTCCACTACAAATAGGAAAAAGAGGCTACAATTTGCAAGAGCTCACCAAAATTGGACAGTTGAAGACTGGAAAAATGTTGCCTGGTCTGATGAGTCTCGATTTCTGTTGAGACATTCAGATGGTAAAGTCAGAATTTGGCGTAAACAGAATGAGAACATGGATCCATCATGCCTTGTTACCACTGTGCAGGCTGGTGGTAGTGGTGTAATGGTGTGGGGGATGTTTTCTTGGCACACTTTAGGCCCCTTAGTGCCAACTGGGCATCGTTTAAATGCCACGGCCTACCTGAGCATTGTTTCTGACCATGTCCATCCCTTTATGGCCACTATGTACCCATCCTCTGATGGCTACTTCCAGCAGGATAATGCACCATGTCACAAAGCTCGAATCATTTCAAATTGGTTTCTTGAACATGACAATGAGTTCACTGTACTAAAATGGCCCCCACAGTCACCAGATCTCAACCCAATAGAGCATCTTTGGGATGTGGTGGAACGGGAGCTTCGTGCCCTGGATGTGCATCCCACAAATCTCCATCAACTGCAAGATGCTATCCTATCAATATGGGCCAACATTTCTAAAGAATGCTTTCAGCACCTTGTTGAATCAATGCCACGTAGAATTAAGGCAGTTCTGAAGGCGAAAGGGGGTCAAACACAGTATTAGTATGGTGTTCCTAATAATCCTTTAGGTGAGTGTATATATATATATATATATATATATATATATATATATATATATATATATATATATATATATATATATACTGTATATATATATATATATATATATATATATATATATATATATATATATATATATATATATATATAAATTCAAAAAATAAAAGTAATTGCATTTCCACTATATTGTGTCTACATTTCCACATTACATTTATTAATTTGTCAGACATATATTTTGTACAGATGTCTCTTTTCTTTTTTCTGTGTGGGGTGGTTAATATATTTTTGAAAAGATGGGTATACATTGTGATCCAAGCATATTGAGATGCTTATCATAAAATCCCATTTGTCCACACTTGATTCCACACCAGTCATTTTTGTCATGTAACTGCATGTTAAAAAGGATAAATAAATATTTTAATAATTATAATTTTAATATATAAAATTAATTATTATAATAACTATCACCCGAGTGACGGCAGATATTGCACTTGCCAAACGGTCTATCCTGAACAACCCCAGCAAACATGCCATAATGGATCGCTCCAACACCCACTTCAGATTAGGTAATCACTACTTGCCCTTTTCTCTTTTTGTCTACCTTTATCATTCATTACAAACTAATCACATGATATATTTTAAATGTATCAGCTTGAGATATAAAAGCTGAAGTGTGTCATTCCTGTGCCTATAAGTGGCTTATCAAAGTTGTGTCTGGATATTAACCTGGGATATGAGAAAGTATTTTAACCTTGAAAAATAACACTTCAGCTTTAAATAATCAATTGCAATTTAATGCTGAATCTGTAACTACATAAATCAAAGATTTGAAAGAATTGATTAATCATTGAACCCAGACCTGATTAGGTAGTTGTTTAACATTAGTGATTGTGTTTTCTCACCAAGTGTGGATCTGAGTTCCCTTTACAAAAAGCTACACTAGGATGCTGCGCTGAAGAGCGCTATGGGGACAATCCTAATTGTGACCGAGCTGTGAATATGTGTGTAACACGTCAATGAACATTGACTGGAATTTATAGCCTCGGCTGATGAAATCATTAGATGCACCTGTGGCCAGGCTATAAATGGATGAGTCACCAGGTGTTGTCAGATCCTCTTTTTTCAGAGCGATTCTGTGTGTGTTTCACAAGCCTGTCAAAACTTTCTTTCCTCTGCTAGGAGTTAGAATTTGGTTAAGCAGTGTGCAGTGAACCTTTTCTCATTTCCTCTATTCTAAAAATATATATATATATTTTAGAGTTAAAGTGAGAATGATCGAAAACCAGGGCAGGCGATGTGTGTTCCCTTGTTTATGCTTTATATCCGAATGGGACACGCATCAGTTATGCTCTATTTGTTCGTGGGGCTCTTGCATGGATTTGGCTGAGAAGCGAGAGACGAGTTCATCCCTTTCTCTCGCTCTCTCTCCAGACCCAGCTGCTCCTTCCCATGTTCTCGAAGCGCGTTCCGACACTTCTTCGGTTCATGAGGGGGTCCTCGAATCTCTGCCCGCCTCCGAGCTTTCCGTCCACGATAAAAAATCTACAGAGGAATTGCTCAATGTGGTTACTCGGGCAGTGGCCAGACTCCAGATGGACTGGCCACGCCAAAAAGAGACCCCCAAACCCTCCAAGTTGGGGGATAGATTTTTGCCCAGGGAACAGGGGAAGGGAATGCCTCATCAGTTCCTTCCCTTCTTTGATAACCTCCATGAGGAGCTTTCTCGCTCGTATACTTCCCGTGTTCACGTACCTTCGACATCTTTATATTCGACTATCGTGGGTGCTGATTCACAGGGATATTCAGTGATGCTGCCGGTCGAAGAGACGCTTGCGGCCTATTTCTTGCCGGGCTCGGCATCATCTCTGAAAAAGCCCTCTCTCCCCTCAAAGCCTTGTAGGGTGACCTCTGCTCTAGTGGGAAGGGCTTATCAAGCAGCAGGTCAGGCTGGTGCTGCTCTGCACACTATGGCTATATTACAGGCGTACCAGGCTGACCTGCTGGACGACCTGAGTGTGGGTGCTGCGCTCGATGAGCAAACCTTATCTGAGCTTTGTTGAGCCACAGATCTTTCTATCCGCGCGACCAAGCAAACAGCCCGCGCTATTTTCCTCCTTGATGCCCCTGTTTCACCCACTGGCCTATTGGGAGATGCCGTGAGCTCGGTCATCTCCAGGTTCCAGGAGGCGAAAAGCCACAAGGAAGCCTGCGGTTGGTTCCTCCATCGCCGCACTCAGGGGGCGGGTCCTTTGGCCCCCCCAGGCCCTCCTCGGTCCTATTAGAAGGGAGGCCCAAAAGCAAAGCGTGGCGAGTCGTGCTCCTCCTCCCAGGGATTGGGGACAGTCTCGTAGCCCTCAGCAGCCCCCAAAGCAAGACCTCAGGACCCTGATTTCTAAAAGAAGAAAACCCTGATGGTCTTGCGCCTAGTTTTGTGGAGTAGCTCCCCTCGGGACGGGGCGCGTGCTCCACTTCGCCCCTCCCAGTACCCCGCGAAGCATCTCCATTCCCGCCGCCTTCGGTGTTTTGGGTGGTAGAGGCTCCCATCAAATAGTTGGGTGTTTTACTGCTCCCTGCATTTTTCCAGGACGCGAAACACTCAACACCCCCTCATCAGGAAGTGTTAAAGATTAAAACCCATCTTAAAGAACCTGGCAGTGTAGAAACTTCTGCCAGATATATATTTCTCTGTGGGTCCTAAGAACAGTAGGAAAGGGCTACAGAATTTAATTCACTCACCTCCTTTCGTGTTTCAACGGCGTGGTTTCCACTACCGTAAACCGGATCAGTCATGTCTACTGTGAAAAGAGAAAAAAAAACTGTAAAATCTCCTGGTTAAAGGGGCTATAGAACATGTTCCCCTTCCAGAGAGAGAGTCAAGTTATTACACCGAGTACTTCCTGGTTCCCATGGAGGGTGAGGGGTTGCGTCTGGCTTTAGATCTCAATGCCCTGTCTGGGTCATGTTTGGCTGGTCAACATCGATCTTATGATGCACTTCTTTACTTCTTCGTTTATAAGTTTTGTCACAACACAGGAAGCTCCTGAGGTTCGCTTTCGGGGGCGAAGCTTTCCAGTATCGGGTTCTTCCATTCGGCCTAGCCCTCTTAACCCTCACATTCATAAATGCAGGATGCAGCGCCGGCTCCTTTGTGACTCCGAGGCATCTGCATTTTGAATTATATAGACGACTGTCTGATCATAGCGCAGTTCCGTGAGCAGTTCAGCACAGGTATACCGTCTTAGCTCATCTAGTTTCTCTGGGGTTGAGGCTCAACGCCAAGAAAAGCGTCCTCTCTCCCACTCAGAACACTGTCTATCGGGTATGGAGTTCGATCACAATGCGGGCACAACTGTCACCCGCTAGAATCGAGTCCATTCAGAATAATCTGAGCAAAATCAGGCTAGGTCAAGTTTGTAATAGGTCTCAGGCGACTGCGTCCTCAGTAATCCCTCTGGACCGTCTGCACATGAGACCGTTTTTGTTGTGGCTCAAAGCCAGGTGATTCCTTCCAAGGGCCGAATCCCCTAGGCTGATAAGGGTTACGCGGCGGGCTTCGTTCCCTTTCTATGTGGTTCAGACACCGGTTTCTTACCTTGGGTCCCACTCTAGGTGCGTCTTGTTGTCGCTGGCTGCTAACGACAGACGCCTCCCTGACGGGCTGGGTAGTGGCCTTAAGTGGTCGTCCAGCTTAAGGGGATAGGAGGGTCGTCAGCTCGGTTGTCACAGTCACAGTCTTGAGTTGATGGCTGTATTTCTGGCCCTGAAATACTTCCTCCTGAGGCTGCCATGTCTTGGTGCGGGTGGGCAATAGAGCGGTAGCCTCTTACATAAAACATCAGGGAGATCCACGTTCTTGTCAGCTGTATTCCTGACACGTCGGATTCTCCTTGGGGTCCAGGGCAGCTCCTGTTACTCAGGGCAGATTATATCCCTGGATATCCGTATGTTGGAGCAAATTTACTGTCCAGGCAAAAAATACCGATGGGGGAGTGGAAACTCAACCCTAAGGTAGTAGTTGACCAGAGTTCACCAGCAAGGGTCTTGCCTCTTACTGATAGCACCGCGCTGGCCGAACAGGGTTTGGTTCTCTGAGTTAAATTCTTTCCTCTGCGGTTCTCCTTGGGTGATTCCAAACAGGAAGGATCTTCTTTCTCAGGCACAGGGGACAATATTTCATCCCTGCCCCAAATTGTGGAACCTTTCATGCTTGGCCCCTAAGGGTACCAACTGAGGGACACAGGGCTTTCTCCTGAGGTTATCGAGACCATTTTAAATGCTCAGGCTCCTTCCACTTGGAGCAAATTTGGGTGAGATTGCACAGGGCATAAGAGTCTCCTCTACTTCTCCCTCAGTCACCCAGCCCTCTTGGGTCTGGATGTTATGACATATACATGACCCAGAATGCATCTGTATGCATTTCTTTCCCCGGTTTCTCTGCTCCCGGGAGTCTTGGCCAATGTTCGCCAGCAAGGGTCTTGACTCCTACTGATAGCGCCGCGCTGGCCGAACAGGATATGGTTCTCGGAGTTAATATCTCTCCTCCAAACAGGGAGGACCTTCTTTCTCAGGCTCAGGGGACAAAATTCATCCCCGACCCAAATTGTGAAATCTTTCATGCTTGGCCCCTGTAGGGTACCAACTGAGGTACACACGGCTTTCTCCTGAGGTTATCGAGACCATTTTAAGTGCTAGGGCTCGTTCCACTTGGAACTGATCTGGGTAGATTTTACAGGGCAGAAGAGGACCTCTTCACCTCTGTTAATAGCACAATGTCTCCTCTACTTCTCCCCGAGTCACCCAGTTCCTGATCATTGTGGCGCATACATGGCAAATGTGCTTGTATGCATTTCCCTCTACTAAGTTCATATTACAGATCCAGCTATCTGCCAGTTTACTTCAGTTCTGGGTTTTCTATAGGAAGAACTGTCAGCGGGCACTTGCCTCGCCACTGCCAGGGTCTATGTGGCCTCCACTTCGGTTTGCCACGCCTTGGTGGGCGGGGTGCCCTCTAAGAGGCATCCTTGCTAGGACCTCTTCATAGGACTGAGCAAGTAGTCCTTGAGGGTCTGATGAAGACCCCCCCCCCCTTTTTAAACCTCTAGAGTCAGCGTTTGGTAGACTTTTTACTCTCAAAGAAAAGATGGTTTTTCTTATGGCAATTACGTCTCTAAGGAGACTTGGGTACCTACAGGCTCTGTCTCTTTTTGCCGGCCTTTTTTGAGTTTGCCCCAGGTATGACCAAAAGCATTCTTTGCACCCTCACCCTGACTACCTGCCCAAGGTGCCTTTCGCGACCTTTGGTCGGTTACTCTCTAAGCCTTCAGACTTATGTCCACCGCATTTGCTAGTGGCGTAAAGTCAGGGCAGCAATTCTTCCCTTGGAAGCCGTGACCAGGTGGTGGTCACCTCCTGGCAGACTGTCACTTTGGGTGAGGGGCATTACTTCCCGGGCCTACGAGGCGCGCGGTCAAGCTTCGCCAGTAGATTTTAGGGTGCACTCTACCAGAGGACTCTCCTCCTTTAAAGCCTTGGCTAGAGGTCTCCCTCTGCAGTTGGTTTGTGATGCGGCACATTGGTCCTCTCCGTACACATTCATTAGATTCTTATAAGTTTGGATGTTCTTACCACTCCGGGCTCTTATGTCCTTGAGTCAACATCTCAAGCTCATGTCTGAGGCCTCTCACGCTCTTGTGAGCACACTACACAACCATAAGGGGTACGGACAACAACAGTGCGGTGGCATGGGTATTCTCGTCCCCATAGCGCTCTTCAGCGCAGCATCCTAGTGTAGCTTTTTGTAAAGGGAATGTCTCGGGTTACGTATGTAACCCTTGTTCCCTGAAAAAAGCGGAACGAGATGCTGCACTGCTTTGCCGCACTGGGATGCCCTAGGACTACTCTTCAAAAAGAAGTATCTGATGACACCTGGTGACGCATCCATTTATAGCCTGGCCACAGGTGCATCTAATGATTTCATCAGCCGAGGCTATAAATTCCGGTCAATGTTCATTGACGTGTTACACACATATTCACAGCTCGGTCACAATTAGGATTGTCCCCATAGCACTCTTCAGCACAGCATCTCGTTCCACTTTTTTCAGGGAACAAGGGTTACATACGTAACACGAGACGTTTTCTAACTTTCTTAAGGGGATCTGATTAGTTATTTCCACTTTGTCCCTCACATGCGCTCTTACCTCAGATATTGCGGATATATATTACTAAGCAGTCTATGTTCCCCAACACATTCCTGTTGGTGTCATCGTAGCTACTCCACCTATTAAAGAACACTACATGTCAAAGTACCCTGGTATTTTAGTGAAGGTTACTACTTCTAAAAGCTTCGGCTTGTGATAGACACCATAACCACTAAATCTACCATATGTCATGACTCATGTATAATTATTTTGGTCAAAAAAATATAAGCCAAAATATGTTGTATTTTGTACTGAGATAGTTGTGAAAGACCAGTCTGGTTTGCAATAGAGCGCAAGTTGATTTTTACACACAGTTGTACTGTTTTTGTTGTTGTTTGTTGTCTTTCCTGTGGATGAGGAACTGTGCCATCAGCATTTTTTTCCCATCTCTATTTTCAGTAACACATTGCATGACCTTAGCTTTGCTTCTAAAACTCAATAAAATTAAGGAAAGTCTTTTACTCCTCTAGATATTCTTCTTACTTTAGAAAAATGGACATTAAAGGAATATTCTGTGTTCAATACACGTTAAGATCGAATGACAGTATTTGTGGCATAATGTTGATTACCACAAAAATAAATAAAAAATCAGACTTACAAAGGAAGTGAATGGGGCCAATCCATAAAATTGTTCTAATACTCATGTTTCAAAAGTATAGACAAAAGACATAAACAATATACATGTTAACAAGATTTTAGTGTGATAAAATCACTTACAAATCTTTTCTTTGTAAAGTTATTGACAATTTTACAACTTTGTTGCCATTATGATGTAATGTCAACAAATCCTAAAACTCTAAAATGACTGAAAAAATTTACATTTAAACAACTTTACAGCTCAAATAATACATGAGTTTTAACATTAGAATTAATGTAATTGCTTTTATAAAATTATAGCCTTCACATTTCTGCCTTTAAACCCTCTCAAAATTGGCCCCATTCACTGCCATTGTAAGTGCCTCACTTTAACCTCGATTTTTGCTTTTATTTTTTTAAAGAAAAGGTAGGAGTAGTTAAAATGATTTTGTGGTAATCAACATTATGCCACAAATACTGTTGAATGATCTTAACTTGTATTGAACCTGGGATATTCTTTTAAAAGCTTCACATAACACGTATATGCTTTTATATGATTCATAATTTGATGAAATAATATGTGGAAAATGTCATATGAAAATTTTAGGGCTTGCCTAATTTTTTCTCTCTGTCACTACAGCCCAAATTCAAGGAGAAGTAGAGAGGATTTTTGAGTTAGCCCGCAGTCTACAGCTCGTGGTTCTGGATGCGGACACCATTAACCACCTTATCCAGCTTAACAAGACTTAATTTGCCCCAATCCTGGTTTATGTCAAGATTTCATCACCTAAGGTTTAAATGCCTTTTTTCAGAGCTTGGTAGGTTGCTCAAGTAGGATAGCATAATGTAATGAAAAGGAGTTACCACTAGAAGACAGACACAAGATTATTCTGTCAGTATAGCAATATCCAGATACCTTGATATGTTATAATTTATTTGATTAACTTGTCTCTTTTCTAAAAACTGAAAATACACTCACTTAGCACTTTATTAGGAATACTATGATCCTGATAACATGTCCAACATGGTCTTCTGCTGTTGTAGCCCATCTGCCTCAAGGTTCGACATGTTTTGCATTCTGAGGTGCTTTTCTGTGCACTACAATTGTACAGTGTTTATCTGAGTTATCGTAGCCTTTCCGTCAGTTCGAACCAGTCTGGCCATTCTCCGTTGACTTCTCTCATCAACAAGGTGTTTTCGTTCACAGAACTGCCGTTCACTGGATATATTTTTTGTTTTTGGCACCATTCGCTGTAAACTCTAGAGACAATCCCAGGTGATCCACAGTTACAGAAATATGTAAACCAGCACATCTGGCACCGACAATCATGCCACAGACGAAATCACTGAGATCACGTTTTTTTCCCCCATCGTGATGGTTGATGTGAACATAAACTGAAGCTCTGACCTGCTGCCACATGATTGGCTGATTAGATAATAGCATGCATAAGTAGGTGTACTGGTGTTCCTAATAAAGTCCTCAGTGAGTGTGTATTTTTGTTTAATTGCCTTTTAATCTGTCAATCTGTCTGTCACTGCTAGACTACAGGAAGAACAGTTTCATTTACTGCCCAAAAACAATTTAAAGCACAGCTATTGCTTTCACATAAAAAAAAAAAAAAAAAAATTAAATGGCTTAGTTTACAGAGAATACTGGTTGCACAAAAACATTAACCTTTCCCTTGTGACACAACATGATCTAACGCCCAGTGTTCTTTACTCCCTATTCCACCCACTCATCCTTCCTGTCAATTTTCCTTCCTCTTTTAACCAGCTGTTCAGGTCCTCACAAGATTGATTAAGACCAGGGGCAAATCTCAGACTAAACATTTGAATGTTCAGATGGTGGCTGCAGACAAACTGGCCCAGTGTCCTAATGTAAGTGTCATCCATAGAAACTTGTTTAAAAACAAAACTTTTTTTTATCATGTACTCTTTCTCATGACACTCCAAGTCTAAATTAGTTTCTTCCTGATGTGAAAGGAGATCTTGAAAGGTAGAATGCCCGAACTACTGTTCCCCGTCTGTTGCTCACTTCGATGCTGTGGCGAAGAAGCGACACTAGGGGTCTCTCTTGAGCGCCAAATATGCCTCTGAGCTATGAAAAAAGTCCAATGAGAAGTTGGCAGACAGTATTTGCATACCCCGCCCCCGGACATACGGGTATAAAGGCGGGGAAATACTGTATGTCGAGTTCATTCAGAAATTTTCTTTTGAGCCGATGGTTGTGTTTGCAGTGAGCTGCGAGTCACACACCCGTTCCTGTTCCTCTGACGCTCACTGCTGTTGGATCTATGGCGCACTACAGCGGCTTTCTCCTTCTCTGCACGGCAGTGCAGTTTGCCCCTGGGCGCTTCGACAGCGCAGCTCTTAAGTTAAGAGTTTATTAAAGAGTGATTTTTTTCTTGGAAAAGAGTAATTTCCTCTAAAGGGCAATACACAGCGGCATTGAATGTCCTTTTCAGGACGTGTCTTTTTAAAGATGCCTTTCCGCCCCTGTGTAGTTCCTGGATGCGGTAGAGTGCTCTCCACTTCAGACGGCCACAGGCGTTGTCTCGTGTGTCTGGGCAGCGATCACACCGAGGCAGCATTTGTGGATGGTTCATGCTCTCACTGTGAGATCCCTGATCCCAATGTGTTGCAGGAACTGCGCTCAGAGACCGACCTTGCCCTCAGAGCCATAAAGGTCACAGCGCAGTCACTCTGGTCCAGGAACGTCATCTGTGGCTGAACTTGGTCGAGATGTGTGAGACCGACAAAGCTCGCTTTCTCAACGCCCCTGTCTCCCAGTTTGGCCTCTTCAGCGACACCGTTTAGGACTTTGCCCAGCAGTTCTCCACGGTGAAGAAGCAGACAGAGGCCATTTCACACATCCTGCCCTGCCGCAAGCCTGCCACCATGGGCCATGCCCCGTCTGCTCCTCCTGCAGCGATGAAACACCCTGCTCCGCCTCAACCCAGGCCCAGCTCTCAGCCCCCGCATCGTGCACCCTGCAGGAAGCAGACGCCCCCCGTCTCACGGACCCCCTCGAGGACACGGAAGGCTCCCAGGCGCTCCTGAGACGTCCGACCCAGAGACCAAGACGTTAGCTTCGGAGCTGGTAAGCAGACCACTCCGTCCCACCGGTGGAGGGCCGGGAGGAGAATCTTTAGTTGAATTAATTTCATTTGCCACCCCCCCCCCCCCTTAGACAGGGCAGCGGTACCCACATTCTCAATAACAGAGCTATTTCCTTTGTATAAGGGTCACTCTGCCGCCAGATCTCTACAGTCGCGGCATGCTGGATGCGGACCCCCCGCCTTCAGCCCCACGACTGTTCCCCGGCCGGCCGGTTCTGACGAGTCTAGAGGACGCCTACACCGGACCTCCTCCTCAGTCACTAACCCGCCCCCTGCTGGGTGTGAGGAGCAAGGTAAGTGCTACGAGTCTTTTCTCAGCACTAGAGCCTCAGGACGCGTCTTCACCTCCTGACGCTGTACTACCTGCTCCGCTCCGCTGCGAAGCCCCGCCGGGTACATCAAAAATAATCGTCCCCTTGGTGCCCCTAGCACGGAGCTTGGATGCATGACTTTCACTTCCCAACCTGTCACGCTGGCTGGCCCGGACCATCCGACTCGGTTACGCAAGTTTGCCAGGCCCCCGCCCCCCTTCGCGGGCATCCGCTTTACCGCAGTACACGGCAACTGCGAAATGAAGAAGGGTCTCTACAGTCCTTACTTCATTGTACCCAAGAAAGGCGGCAGCTTACGACCGATCTTGGACTTGCAAGTTTTCAACCGGGCTCTGTTCAAACTCCTGTTCAAAATGCTCATGCAAAAACATATCTTAACTTGCGTCCAGTAGCTAGATTGGTTCGCAGCGGTAGACCTGAAGGACGTGTACTTCCATGTCTCAATTCTGCCTCGACACCGACCCTTCCTACGGTTTGTGTTCAACGGCCAGGTGTATCAGTACAAAGTCCCCCCCTTCGGCATGTCTCTGTCACCTCGCGTCTTCACGAAAGTCGCAGAGGCTGCCCTTGCCCCGCTCTGAGAAGCCTGCATTTGCATACTCAATTACCTCGATGACTGGCTCATTATGGCCCACTCGCGAGAGTTACTATGCGCTCACAGAGACTAGGTGCTCAGGCACCTCAGCCATTTAGTGCTTCAGGTCAACCGAGAAAAGAGCTAGCTCGCCCCGGTTCTCTTTTCTTGGCATGGAGTTAGACTCAGTCTCAATGTCAGCACGCCTCACCAACGAACGTGCACAGTCAGTGCTAAAATGCCTCGTCGCCTTCAGGCCGGGCACGGCGGTCCCTTTAAAACCTTTCCAGAAGCTCCTGGGGCATATGACATCCTCTGCGCCGCTGGGGTTGATGCATATGAGACCGCTTCAGCACTGGCCCCAGACTCGAGTCACGAGACGAGCATGGTGCCGCGGCACGCACCGTGTGACCGTCACCCCCGCCTGCCGCTAAACGTCAAAACCCTGGACAGACCTCTGCTTTCTGCAAACAAGAGTCCCCTTGCAACAGGTGTCCTGATGCATCCTAGCCAGGACCGACGCCTCCAAATTGGGTTCAGGCGCTGTGTGCACGCAACGGGCATGCAGCCGCGGGCCATTGGAAAGGGGCCCCGCTGTGCTGGCACATCAATGGCCTAGAGCGGCTGACTGTTTTCTCTGCCCTGCAGAAGTTTCTCCCATTAGTTTGAGAAAAACATGTCCTAGTCAGGTCAGACAGCACCACCACGGTAGTATACATAAATCGCCAAGGCGCCATACGCTCCCGCCACATGTCATGAGTCGCCCGTCGTCTCCTCCTTTGGAGCCCCGGCAACCTCAAAGTGATAGCGGACGTGCTGTCACGACAACGCTTTCCCAGTGGAGAGTGGAGGCTTCACCCCCAGTCCATCCAGCTGAATTGAGAACAGTTCGGCAAGGCCCAGGTAGACCTGCTTGCCTTCCGAGAGACCTCCCACTGCCTGCTCTGATATGCCTGAACAGAGGCTCCCCTCGGGGCAGACACACTGGCACACAGCTGGCCTGGGGGCTGCGAAAGTATGCATTTCCCCCAGTGAGCCTTCTTGCACAGGTGGTGTGCAAGGTCAGGGAGGACGAGGAACAAGTCACCCTAGTGACTCCCTATTGGCCCACCCGGGCCTGGTTCTCGGACCTCGTACTACTCGCGACAGCCCCTCCCTGGCGAATTCCCCTGAGGAAAGACCTTCTTTCTCAGGGCCGGGCACGCTCTGGCATCCGCACCCAAACCTTTGGAACCTCTACGTCTGGCCCTTGGACAGGACGCGGAAGATCTAGCTGGTCTACCACCTGCCGTCATAGACACGATCAACCAAGCCAGAGCCCCCTCTACCAGGCCACTTTACGCCCTGAAGTGGCGCTTGTTCGCAAATTGGTGCTCTTCCTGGTCTGAAGACCCACAGAGGTGCGCAGTTAGGTCAGTGCTCTTATTTATGCAGGGGAGGCTGTCCCCTTCCACCCTGAAGGTGTATGTCGCCGCTATCGTGGCCCACCATGACGCAGTAGACAGCAAGTCTTTGGGTAAGTACGACTTAATTATCAGGTTCCTAAGAGGAGGTTGAATCCCTCCCGGCCCGGACTGTTCCCCTCCTGGGACCTCTCAGTGGTCCTCACGGGCCACCAGAGACCTCCCTTCGAGCTGCTAGAATCAGTTGGACTCAGGGCCCTCTCTCTAAAGATGGCCCTGCTGATCGAACTCGCCTCCATCAAGAGGGTCGGGGACCTGCAAGCGTTCTCTGTTAGCGACACCTGCCCGGGCTACGTGCCCCTTCGTTGCTGTCTCCGGTACATGCTTTGCTTACCTACGTACAACCACACTCAACAAGGAGTGTTGCGTCCTCGTGGGCACTGGCCAGGGGCACCTCCCTTGCAGACATATGTAGAGCAGCGGGTTGGGCAACACCTAATACCTTTGTGAGATTCTACATTCTCCGGGTTGAGTCAGTATCGTCCCGTGTTTTCTCAGGTCCGAGCTGGTAGAACTCGGTAACACGCTGACAGACTGGTCGGGTGGAGTGCTTGCACCTGGCACCCTTTCCCTCGGCAGAGGTAAAACTGTGTGCTTTCTCTCCCAAGAGATCCCACTCATTCGGATCCTTGGATGATTCCTCCCTATCCCTTTGGGTCCGCAGTTCAGCGGAGGAACTCGCGACCCAATCCACTGCGGGTACTTAATCTACCCTGTACTGGAATAGGTGCTCCACAGGTCAGGACTCCTACGTGGACCCCCACCACGAAGTGGACCCGTGTTGTAGCAACGCCCCCCTCCTTGAGGCGGGATCTACCACTGTGCCACTTTCCACATGTCGCCTAAAAACCCGACACAACGTCGAAGTGAGCGACAGGCGGGGAAAGTTTGGGTTACGTATGTAACCCCTGTTCTCTGATGGAGGGAACGAGACGTTGTGTCTTGAGATACGTCCTGAGGATACAGCAACACCTGCTGCACTCTCCAACAACTTCTCCTTCTCTCACACCCCTCGACATACCGGTAGGGGTGGGGGAACAGGTTTGCTCATTCATAATAACTGGACTTTTTCTCCACAGGCTTCACTATGTAACAATACATCCTTTGAATTCCATGCCATTACTACAATGCAACCCACAAAAATACTATCAAATATATAATAATATATAATATGATAATATATCTATTGCCCTCCAGGTCAGCTGACAAGCTTTCTTGAGGAGTTGGATGTCCTGCTGTCCTCTTTGCCAGAGGATGGTAGGACACTTGTGGTTCTTGGCGATTTCAACATACACCAAGACAAGTCCCAGGCCACTGAACTGAATACTCTTCTGGCCTCATTTGACTTGGAAAGACTGCACACCATAGCAACTCACAGATCGGGCAACCAGCTGGACCTCGTTTTTACCTCAAATATTCTTGTTACACCTTTACATGTCTCTGATCTTTACTTTGTTCAATTCAACATGATTCTCCCATCCATATTAAAACCAACTCCACCTTTGGTTTCCTTTCGTGAACATCGGACTGATCTCAGGGCAGCTGAGAGGAGATGGCGGAAATCTAAAGATCCATCCGATCTAGGTAAATATCAGCTTCTGCTTGCAACATTTTCAGATAACGTTAAAGCTGCAAAAACTTCATATTACCAGACCAATATCAACAGCACCACAGACACTCGTAGCTTGTTTAGAACATTTAACACACTTCTCTGCCCTCCCCCTCCACCACCTGATACATCACTTACAGCAGATATCTTCACCACATTTTTTTACTAATAAGGTTACAGCCATCAGCAATACATTCACAGCACCACACCCTGTCAAACACCCAACTCCTGTATGCAACTCTTCTCTCTCAATGTTCTCTCCTTTAACTGACACTGAGGTCTCAAAACTCCTCATCTCCAACCACCCCACCACCTGTTCTCTTGACCCCATTCATCACACCTTCTCCAGGCCACCTCTCCGTCCATCCTACCTGCACTTACACACATAATTAACACATCTCTTCTTGAAGGCACTTTTCCCACTACATTTAAGCTGGCTAGAGTAACCCCGCTGCTGAAACAACCTGCAATTAACCGCACACAGATAGAACAGTACAGACCAGTCTCTCTCATCCCATTCATGGCAAAAACACTTGAAAGGGCAGTTTTCAATCAGATCTCTTCCTATCTCTCACAGAACAAGCTGCTGGATGACAATCACTCAGGCTTCAAAAGTGGACACGCCACTGAGACTGCCCTGCTGTCTGTCACGGAGTCGCTGAGACAGGCGAAAGCTGAATCCAGATAATCAGTTCTGATTCTGCTGGACCTTTCTGCAGCCTTTGACACAGTCAACCATCAGATCCTACTTTGCACCCTCTCTAAACTGGGCATCACCGGAACTGTGCTTGGCTGGTTCAACTCCTATCTCTCAGGTAGGTCTTTCAAGGTAGCCTGGAGAGGTGTGGTATCCAAGCCTCATCAGTTACTTACTGGGGTACCTCAGGGATCAGTGCTTGGGCCACTTCTCTTCTCCATATACACAACGTCATTAGGACCCATCATCCAGTCACATGGTTTCTCTTACCACTGCTACGCTGATGACACACAACTTTACTTGTCTTTCCAGCCTAACGACACCACAGTGACCGCTCGAATCTCTGCCTGTCTGGCTGACATCTCAGCCTGGATGAAGGAACACCACCTGCAACTCAACCCAGCCAAGAGTGAACTCCTTGTCTTTCCAGCCAACCCTGATGTTGAACACAACATCACTGTGCAGCTGGGTCCAACTACAGTGTCGCCTTCCAAAATGGTCAGAATCTAGGGGTAACCATTGATGACAAGCTAAATTTCACAGACCACATCTCAAAGACTGCAAGATCATGTAGATTTACACTCTACAATATCAGGAAGATAAGACCTTTCCTCTCTGAACATGCCACACAACTGCTTGTTCAGTCACTTGTCATAACTTGACTGGACTACTGTAACACTCTCTTTGTAGGCCTTCCTGCATATGCTATGAGACCTCTGCAAATGATCCAGAATGCAACAGCATGTCTGGTCTTTAATGAACCACCACACCATAACATGCTCTCTCATTTGCTTTAATTTACATTAATTTTCATGTGATTTGGAATTGCAGACAGGTCCAGATATCACGGGAGCGAGCTCTGATTTGCCTAAGATTTTGGGCTTTTGTCGGCAATCTCCACAAAACTGTCGAGAGTGAAAATCGGGCTTAAAATCATGTAGTGTAAACTCAGCACAACAATCAGAGATTTTTTTACTGGTTATTTGTTTAGTTCTACACAAGCAATTACTGCAACCGACAATTTAGAGAAGCATTTCTAAAGAAATAAAAAAAAAATTGTGGAGCTCTTTTAAGTTTAAATGCATTTCATTCATCTTCAACCGCTTATCCTGTACAGGGTCACGGGGGGCTGGAGCCTATCCCAGCTAACATTGGGCGAAAGGCGGGGTACACCCTGGACAGGTCGCCAGTCCATCGCAGGGCTTAAATGCATTTGTTATTTGCTAATTGATTATTAATTATGATGTGTATTGTTTTAATGATGATTTATGGATAAACTGTAGCTTTGACTATACATTTTATGGCTTTTAATTTTTTACTTATTTGACTTGAAACTTATCTCCTAAGTCCTTGCTATATCACCTGTAAATGTGAAGGAGGTTAGGAGGTGAATGGCAGGTGTGGCAGTCAAATAGCTTTTAGTACTCATTCGCACACGCAGAATGTTTGTGTTTGGTATTATTTTTTCAATCTTTTTCTTTTAGGAATTCAAAAATAAATAACTAAATCAACATCAACCTTTATTTGTTGATTTTTCTTTTTTTTGGATAACCTTCTCAACATATGATTGGCTTTATATTGTTTTAGTTTTTTTGTTTGTTTTTTTAATAAGGAAAATCCATAGAGGGAGACAAGATAAGAGAAATAGAGAAAGAATGGGAGGAAAAAAACATTCTAGAGTGATACATATCAAAACATATTTTTTCCATCTTCCTCTATATAGGACAAACAGAAAAGCAAGAAGATGGCTGCCACCAAGAGGAAAGAATCTCAGGAGCACCAGCAGGAGCATCTGCCCCAGGCCCAGGAGATGAGAGACGAGAAGGAGGAAGAGGAGGAAGTGCAGCAAGAGACAGAGGAGGAGGAGAGACTACTTCGTAGTGAGCCAAAGAGACACAGCCAAAAAAGCCACAAAAAAAAGGCCAATGAGAAGTTGGCAGACAGTATTTGCATACCCCGCCCCCAGACATACGGGTATAAAATTGGGGAAATACGTCGAGTTCATTCAGCATTTTTCTGAGGATCCGGAATTGGTCCGGCCACTACAGTGGCTCGGCTCAGCGACGTGGCCGGGAGGACACCTAGACGTTCCCCGTCTGTCGCTCACTTCGATGTTGTGTCGAAGAAGCGACACTAGGGGTCCAATTTAAATCACGCCATGCGCTGAGCCGTGTACGTGTTATGCTGACACAGGAGTGGGCAGGTATCCTACGTGCAAAGGCGACCAGCTGTGTCAGACTTGCACGTACCCTTCCTCAATGCCCCCAAAAAGTCTTCAGGATCCTTCTGGTTACCCTAGGCAGGGGAAACAAG
Source organism: Moxostoma hubbsi (assembly GCA_032164185.1). Taxonomy (NCBI): domain Eukaryota; kingdom Metazoa; phylum Chordata; class Actinopteri; order Cypriniformes; family Catostomidae; genus Moxostoma; species Moxostoma hubbsi. Next base: position 30,485,923 of record JAVLUX010000009.1, read on the forward strand.
GTGACGCTTGCCAACCTGGGAACGGGCCGAGCCTGGCTGGGCCTCTTTTCTCTCTATGTTTCTCCACATAGTGCAAGAACGGCCGGGGCCCTTACACGGATCGAGGGAAGGGGGTCTTACCCAGTTTCCTATTCTTTCAGGGGGAAAAGACACTGCGGAGGCCACACCTGCCCAAAAGGGGGAGATAAAGGTGGCGAATACATCACATAGGTTTTTAGGCGACAGGAGGAAAGTGGCGCAGTGGTAGATCCAGCCTCAAGGAGGGGGGGAGTTGCTAAAACATGGCGACCGGAGGGCAGCTGGGACTGCCTAAGGGAGACGCGGGTCCACTTCGTAAGGGGACTGTACCGTGGACGATACAAACAGGGGAGTCCACATAGGAGTCCTGACCTGTGGAGCACCTATTCCAGTACAGGGTAGATTAAGTACCCGCAGTGGATTGGGTCAGCGAGTTCCTCCGCTGAACTGCAGGCCCACAGGGCTAGGATGGAGTCATCCAGGGATACGAATGAGTGGGATCTCCTGGTAGAAAAAAGCGCACAGTTTTACCTCGGCCGAGGGAAAGGGCGCTAGGCGCAAGCAGTCCACCAGATCAATCCCTCAGTGTGTTACCGAGTTCTACCGGCTCGGACCTGAGAAAACACTGGACAAAACTGACTCTACCTTGAGATTGTAACCCGATGCTCTGCATATGTCTGCCAGGGAGATGCCTCTGGTCAGTGCCCATGAGGACGCAACACTTCTTGTCAAGTGTGCTCAGACCAGTAAGGGGAGGGGCACGGCCTGGGTGTGATAAGCCAATGTACTGGGTCAACTACCCAGTAGGAAGGCCTCTGTTTGGAGACAGTGTTCCCTTTCTGCTGTCCAACAAGGCAGACAAAGTGCTGCTCAGAACATCTAGAGCTCTGTGTGCGGTCCAAGTAGGTACAAAAAGCAAGTACCGGACACAGCAACGAAGGGCTGGGCCTGCCTCCTCCTGGGGCAGCTTCGCTTGCCCCAACCTGGTCTTAGGGCTTAGTAGGAACCTTGGGCACATGTCCCGGTCGCGGTCTTAGAATTACATATGTGTCTGCCAGACCGAACTCCAGGCAAGTGTCACTGACAGAGAACGCTTGCAGGTCCCCGACCCTCTTGATGGAGGCGAGGTCGATCAGCAGGGCTGTCTATAGAGAGAGGGTCCTGAGTCCAACTTATTCTAGCGGCTCGAAGGGAGGTCTCTGGAGGTCTGTGAGGACCACTGAGAAATCCCAGGAGGGGAACAGGCTTGGCCGGGAAGGATTCAACCTCCGGGCGCCTCTTAGGAACCTGACGATTAAGTTGTGCTTACCCAAAGACTTGCCGTCTACTGCATCGTGGTGGGCCGCGATAGAGGCGACATACACCTTCAGGGTGGAAGGGGACAGCCTCCCCTCCAGCCTCTCCTGCAGAAATAAGAGCACTGACCTAACTGCGCACCTCTGTGGGTCTTCAGCCCGGGAAGAGCACCAATTTGCGAACAAGCGCCACTTCAGGGCGTAAAGTGGCCTGGTAGAGGGGGCTCTGGCTCAGTTGATCGTGTCTGCGAAGGCAGGTGGTAGATCAGCTAGTCATCAGTTAGACCAGGGGCCAGACGTGGTGTTTCCAAAGGTCTGGGTGCGGATGCCAGAGCATGCCCCGTCCCTGAGAAAGAAGGTCTTTCCTCAGGGGAATTCGCCAGGGAGGGGCTGTCACGAGGAGTACGAGGTCCGAGAACCCAGCCTGGGTGGGCCAATAGGGAGCCACTAGGGTGACTTGTTCCTCGTCCTCCCTGACCTTGCACAGCACCTGTGCAAGAAGGCTCGCTGGGGGAAATGCATACTTGCGCAGCCCCACAGGCCAGCTGCGTGCCAGTGTGTCTGCCCCGAGGGTAGCCTCTGTTCGGGCATATCAGAGCGGGCTGTGGGAGGTCTCTCGGGAGGCAAGCAGGTCTACCTGGGCCTTGCCGAACCGTTCCCAAGTCAGCTGGATCAACTGGGGGCGAAGCCTCCACTTTCCACTGGGCAAGCGTTGTCACATTGAGGTTTGCTGGGGATGTGAGTGGTGCGCAGCGACTTGAGCAGACGACGGGTGAGTCGTGACATGTGGCGGGAGCGCACACCGCCTTGGCGATTTATGTACGCTACTGTGGTGATGCTGTCTGACCTGACCAGGACATATTTGTTTCGAACTAACTGGAGAAACTTCCACAGGGCAGAACAAACAGTCAGCAATTGATGTGCCAGCACAGCAGGGCCCCTTTCCAATGGCCCGCGGCTGCGTGCCCGTTGCACACAGTGCCTGAACCCAACTTGGAGGCGTTGGTCGTGGCCAGGACACGTTAGGACATCTGCTGCAAGGGGACCCTTGTCCGCAGAGGTCTGTCCGGGGTTTTGACGTTTTAGCGGCAGGCGGGGGTGATGGTAACACAGTGCGTGTCGCGTCACCATGCTCGTCTCGTGACTCGAGTCTGGGGCCAGTGCTGAAGCGGTCTCATATGCATCAACCCCAGCGGCGCGGCCACCGCGGAGGATGTCATATGCCCCAGGAGCTTCTGGAAAGATTTTAAAGGGACCGTAGTGCCTGGCCTGAAAGAGGCGAGGCATCTCAGCACCGACAGTGCACGCTCGTTGGTGAGGCGTGCTGACATTGAGACTGTGTTTAACTCCATGCCGAGAAAAGAGATGCTCTGAACCAGGGCGAGCTTGCTCTTTTCCCAGTTGACCTGGCGGCTGAGGTGCCTGATCATCTGGTCTCTGTGAGCGCATAGTAACTCTCGTGAGTGGGCCAGAATAAGCCAGTCATCGAGGTAATGGAGTATGCGAATGTCGGCTTCTCGGAGTGGGGCAAGAGCAACCTCTGCGACTTTCGTGAAGACGCGAGGGGACAGAGACATGACGAAGGGGATGACTTTGTACAGATACACCTGGCCATCGAACCCGAGTCGTAGATGGGGTCGGTGTCGAGGCAGAATTGAGACGTGGAAGTACGTGTCCTTCAGGTCGGGAGTTTGAGCAAAGCCTGGTTGAAAACTTGCAGGTCCAAGATCGGTCGTAAGCCGCCGCCTTTCTTGGGTACAACGAAGTAAGGGCTGTAGAAACCCATCTTCGTTTCGGTTGGGGGCTCTATCGTGTCTTTGCGGGGGCCTGGCAAACTGAATTGCGTAACCGAGTCGAATTGTCTGTGCCAGCCAGCGTGATGGGTTGGGAAGTGAAAAACACGCATACAAGCTCCGTGCTAGGGGCACCAAGAGGACGGTTATTTTTGACGTACTTCGCAGCGGGGTGGAGCAGGTAGTACGGCACCGGGAGGCGAAGACACGTCCTGAGGCTCTATTGCTGAGAAAAGACTCGAAGCACTTACCTTGCTCCGCACACCCGGCAGGGGGCGGGTTAGTGACTGAGGAGGAGGTCCGGTGTAGGCGTCCTCTAGACTCGTCACAACCGGCTGGCCGGGGAACAGTCATGGGGCTGAAGGTGGGGGGTCTGCGTCCAGCATGCAAGGACTGTAAAGATCTGGTGGCAGAGTGCCGTGAGAATGGCATTTGTGGGCCAGGTGACCCAGAGACAAAGGAAATAGCTCTGTTATTGAGAATGTGGGTACCGCAGACCCGTCTAGGGGAGGGCAGCAAATTAAATAAATTCAACATAAGATTCTCCTCCCGGCCCTCCACCAGGGGACGGAGTCTGCTTACCGGCTCCGGAGCTAACGTCTTGGTCTCTGGGTCGTCCATCTCAGGAGCACCTGGGAGCCTTCCGGGTTCTCGAGGGGGTCCGTGAGACGGGGGGCATCTGCTTCCTGCGGGGTGCTCGATGCGGAGGCTGAGAGCTGGGCCCAGGTTGAGGCGGAGCAGTTGTTTCTTAGCTGCAGGAGGACGCCCTCGGCGAGCAAACAGGGCATGGCCCATGGCAGCAGGTTTGTGGCGGGGCAGGATGTGTGAAATGGCCTCCGGGGGGGAGCGGCTGTGAGCGGCGCGCATGCCTGCAGGACCAATCAAGTAGCCGCGAGGGGGGGTACGGGGTTTACCGGTCCAGCCTCACGGTAGCTGGGAAAGCATAGCGGACCTCTGTGCGTCAGGCTCAGACTGGGCGAGCAGACTTGAAGGTGGCAGCCCAGGCAAGTCATCAGCATCAGACGCGGCTGTAACACTCTCCGATGCAGCGGCGATGTCATCCAATTCCAGGAGCCCAAGGGACCGGCCGACCGTGAGGCGGGCTGCACCTATCCCGAACTCGGGGGAAGCAAGCAAGCATGCCGGTTAGGCGGGTGGTTCGAGGGGGTTTACCCGGCGAAACGGAACCCGTCATTATCCCCAAATCGCCTTCATCTCCCGCGGTGCCTGCCCCAATCCCATAGGAAGGAGGCGAGGCGCGGGGGGGGGGTGGCTGAAGTGGCTTTCTCTCATGACAAAAGAAAGCCGCGACTGCAATGCTGCCACGGCCATGTTCTCGCACTGAGAACATGAACCATTGGAGAGAAATCACTCATCCCGAGCTTGGACGGAAGCAAGCAAGCATGCCGTGGAGGCGGGTGGTTCGAGGGGGGTTACACAGCGAAACTGAACCCGTCATTATCCCCAAATCACCTTCATTGCCAGCGGTGCCTTCCCCAATCCCGTAGGAAGGAGGCGAGGCGCTGGGGGCAGCTTAAGTGGCTCTCTCTCATGATAAAAGAAAGTTGCAACCGCAATGTTGCCATGGCTATTTTCTCGCACTGAGAACATGAACCATTCATAAAATGCTGCCTGCGTGTGATCACAGCCCAGGCACGTGAGGCAGCTTTTATGACCGTCAGAGGTGGGGAGAAATCAACCGCATCCAGAAACTACACAGGGGCGGAATGGCATCTTTATAAAGACGCGTCATGAAAAGGACGTTCAACGCCGCTGTGAATTGCTCTTTTAAAAGAAATATCACTCTTTTAATATGCCCTTGCACTATCGAAGCGCCCAGGGGAAAACAGCACTGCCGTACAAGGAAGGAGAAAGCCGCTGTAGTGCGCCGTAGATCAAACAGCAGAGACCGCCAGAAGAACAGGAACGGATGTGTAACTCGCAGCTCGCTGCAATACAACCATCGCTCCGAAGAACATTTATGAATGAACTCAACGTATTTCCCCGCTTTTATACCCGTATGTCCGGGGGCGGGGTATGCAAATAATGTCTGCCAACTTCTCATTGGCCTTTTTTCCATAGATCAGAGGCATATTCGCGCTCAAGAGAGACCCCTAGTGTCGCTTCTTCGACACAACGTCGAAGTGAGCGACAGACAGGGAACTACACTTTGAAGAGTTAACTAAGAGAAACTTTTTTCTTACGAGTACACATTCAATATATTTTTAAAATGTGTTTTTAATACACTTGGATGTTTGGGCAAAATAATTATTTGCCTGGTTGGAATTGCCACTGAATTAAAAGTGGGTACAATATTTTCTGAAACTAAGAATACCTGAAAATACTAATTAAATTCTCATTCAACACTGTCTCTCTACTTCAGTACTGCCATGTCAGCTAACTTTATTTCAGTGTATCCTGTTTTTTTGGCATTGCACCCCAAAAGATGACTGCTTAAATCATATTTACATTGCAAATTGAATTTGTGATATATATATAATGTAAATTCTGATTATGAAAAAAGAGACTCACAATTTGATTGTAATCTTAGAGTTTATTTACAAGAACAGTTATTATTTAACATTTCACAAAACTTTGAAAAACCAAAAGATAGACCTTTTTATTGTCTGGACACTTGTACAAAAGCTTTGAAATAACATTGTTGGAAAACATAACGGACAATGTTTATGCCATATATAACAAGTGATGCTTTTTCTTGTACAGTTTAGTTTATTATTTATTCCTTATTACAAGGCTCTCTGGAATACTGAAATCTGATTGGTCAAATGCAGCATTCTTCTTTGAAATATTCTGTGTATAAGGACTGCTAAAAATGGATATCCATTTATATGAATCAATGTCCATTTATGCATTTATTTAGTAAGTAGCAGTGGATATTTTATGTCTCTCTATAGTATATCACTTTGCAGTCTCTCTTCTCACATAATATAATTGCAACAGATCAGTATGTCCATTTATTTGGTAAGTAGCAGTGTACTAGGTGGGACAATGAACAGGGTTTAATTTGTATTCATGAATAATGAATGAGTTGGCAGAATGATGACTCCACATTATCCCTTACATACACACTAGTATTGGTGCACCATAAAACTAGTCTATTCAGATAAGTCAGGGTCAATCAATGCTTTGATATCTTTACTTTCTGAATAAATAGCCTCTGGGTGACTATACATTGGATTTTCAAATGTAGGCCAAGACAGTCTTTTTGAACGTTTGAGGTAAATGTAAGCCAGAACTCCCAATACGCTGAACACTGCAATGCCCAAGAACACAGCCAAACCAGTATAGGCCTTATGAGGTTCAGGAACTGCACAAAAAAAAATACAAAATATCAGAGAAAACTCTAATAATTAATTGAGGCTCTTTAATGTGTAACTATGATAATACATGAATCACACTACATTTTAATATTAAAAATGAAGACAAACATTATTATTTATCTGCATGTTTGTGCATAATATGTTGTATTTTCAGGTAAAAATGTTACTCCAAGCCATTTCCAAGCAATATTTAATAAATACATTTAAATCAGAAGATACAGAAGGGCATTTGGAATTAAGTCATCACATTACCATTATTTGGGGCCTGAACTGTAGGATTTTTTACTGCAGGAGAAACAGACACATGTTAGACCAATTTTATGTGTAATCAATAGAGAATCTCAATTGATGATGTTTTTGTGTTATATACACCCTTTTTCCCCCTAAAGCAATTGTATTAAATGTAAATTTTTCAGATGGTCCTCATCTTAAGAAAATCTTAATAGGGCAAGTTTTCACTTTTTATTCCAGTGAATATTTCTCAGGGTCGTTAAGTCAATTTCTTATATATTTACAACGTAAAAAGATTTTGAACTTTTCCACCATTGTGTCCCAGAAAAAAAAGACATTTATTTAGCACATATTTAGCTTTTATGACCAGTCAAAGACAATCATTTGTGAAAAAAAAAAAAAAAAATACAGTGTTTTTACTTGTTTCCCCACAAACTATTACAAAAATATGATATTGTATTTTTTTTTTTGTGATTAGAATTTACAAAAAAATACATCTCTTAATTTACAAAAGGTTTGAACTGAAATCCACATAGATAACCTCTAGAAAAAATAAGCATGTATGCATTTGGACAATTGACTCAAAACCTTATAGTTACTGAGACTTCAGAATTTCCCCAAATGACAACTAGCCCTGGTCTACCCTGTATTACAAAAATGTACAAAAGAAAAGAAAAAGAAAGCTATTCTGAAATCTGTTCCCACAAAACTTACCTTTGTCTGTTTTGCAGATAAACGGTAAATATGAGTAATCACAATGCCTTTTCCTCCATTGTTTTGTTTTGGTAAAGATAAATGCGCAGAAGGTTTGTCCTGGGGATTCTTCAAAATATTCTTCATTAGAATCATCCATAGATGTGGACAAATCGTCCCAGTTAGTGTAATCCACCGCATTGTTGTCTGTCCATAACCAGTGTCCTGCATTGTTCAAACAGACCAGTGAGTAAATCTATAAGTAACACTGCTAGACTCATGAAGTCATTAATTATTAGTTCAAAGACTCTGTGACTAGAAACGTGTCATTAAAACAGACTCCTGTGGTGTGGGAGTTGCTATTTGTACCTTTATGGTTCTGGAAAAGTCCTATCCAAAAGTCTTTGGATCTTTTCAGTAAGAAGAGATTGCTCTCTAAAAACTTTTCCTCTGCTGGATCCATAATGCTGACAAGAGATGCTCCTGATGAGGAGGAAAAACAATGTGCAAACCTTTATACTTTTTGCAAATACCAAAAAAAAGAAGAACCACCATTTAAATCTATGTATATTTAAATCCTTACCATATGTCATGCAGATTCTAGAGGCTCTGCTCCATGGCTGGTTGTCTGTCATAAAAGCATAGCAACTGTCTCTGAAAGGTATCCACCTTAGTGGATTGTCATCTGTTGGTTCAGGGCACTGACCTGGGTACTGTGCTGGAGGGGTCGGGGCAATCTCTGTAGAAAATGTCACATGGAAAAAGTTTGCTTAGCATAGTAGCTAAGGGCAGTTACTTACTACTATATCAGGGCTTGATATTAACTTTTTTTGCTCACCGGCCAATGTGGCTAGTGATATTTCAAAGTCACTAACCCCTCAGCATAGCCCACAAAAAGTGATAAAGTGAACTGGAGACTGTAACTGCATGCATTTGTTTGGACAATTTATTTGAATAAGAATGATATGAGTTCAGCAGGACAAAAGCCTACTTATTGAAGTTATCTTTAGAAGGTCTGAAGGCAAACATGACCAGTTAGAACAGGAGTAGGACAGAACAAGAGGAAATCTTTATATTTTAAAAACCTTGTAATCGATTTTGATGCATTTCACAGTGTTGGCTCTTTACCCCATTTGTGCTGTTTATAAGGGCTGTCTAGCAGTTGAAGAGGTTTGAATTCCTCCATATAGAGCTTTTTCCTAGAACATTCTCTTTATGATTCAAATGGGTCATGTAAGTCTGGTTTCTTTCCTCTTGACCACCAGAGATGGTGCTATAGAAATGGATAATTGCAGTGCCAGCCAGATTGGTGAAAACACATAGTGACGTAAGCCGAGCTGAGGGAAATATAAGCCACTGCAGCTCGGCACCCCACCTCTTTTGCTTTCTCATCTTCATATTAGGTCATTTATATGAGTATTTTCATCATCAAGTGTCAGTGCAGCTTTTCTCAGAGCAGCAAACATTCGTCCCCCCAAGCGGTGATGTTATGGTTTTGCAATGGATTGGATTCTTTTTTCTTCTTCATAGCCGTGTTGGTAGTTTTCATTTGCTTTTATTTTTTCCCCTCATACGAAGTTCATAATTATACATCGGTGTCACTGTGCCTCAAGGTTCTATCTGGGGTGTGTCATCCAAGCTATTGGGCTAGTTATTTTTTTTATTTCTGATGATCTTATTGTTTTTATTGGGATTTGCATATCGCTGTTTACGCGCTGTCAAGCCAAAGAAAATATTTACTGCTAGAGGCAGCCATTTGGCAGGGCCAGTTTTTGCTGACCTTTCTTCAGATATGGTGGAAATTAAAGTCTCCTGCAGGCCCTTCAGCCAGAAGATTTCGTTCCTGCTGCTGCTATGGGATCCACCGTGGACGCTCATTCCCGTTCATCAAAGAAGCTAATAGTTCTCCTTATCCAATGGAGTCTGCGATAGCAGGTGGCTCTGGTGAAGGCTCACGTCATTCTTCAGCGACTGTTCCAACTCCTGTGGATGACACATTGGAGGTGCTTCAGATGTCAATGGCTCGCCTTGGCCCTAATGAGCACCCTGTGTTCAGTCTGGTGTGTTTTTCCGTAGGTCTTCACCTATGGGTGCCTTTACTATGTCTGTGTGTAAGGCAGAATTTTCAAGTGCCCTTAAAGGACCAAAGACGGCCAAGACTGCATGCATTTGGGCTTCTATGACTGAAGTGGAGTCCATTGGAGTGCCAGAGGTTGAACAGCCGTTCACCATGCTGGTAGTGTTACCAGATGCAGAATTTTGAGGGAATGTCTGATGCCCTAGTACCCAGTGTGGCCACACAGATTAATTTCTTAAAAAAACATACAAGTCCATTGCCTATATCACTTGTCCTGAGAACAAAATCTGCCAACTGATTCTTGCTGCCTCTAGCTCTTTGGAATCTGTGGAAGTGGATTCCTCTGTTTAAAAGTTCTTACAGACGGCTTTGCTGGCCATGGGACAAGTGACACAAGGCTTTCTCATTGCAATGCTTCTGACAGCTCAAGCCAGATTACCAGAGGACTGTAAGAAAACCTGGAGGGACCTACCCATTTTCCCCAGGAATCTTTTTGGTCTAGATATCTCTGAGGTGTTGGAAAGGTGTATGAAGTTGTCTGCAACCACCCACCAGCTCACACAGGTGCAGCATGCTCCAAAATTCAGAATGCCATCAGCACCTGCTCAACATCATAATGCATCTACACAGCCAAACTTCTGTCATATTCCCCCCCAACCAACCTCAGACCCAGCATATTTCGTGGCTCTGATGATGTCCACATGCGTCATCCCCAAAGTAGTCCCACCTCCTGCCGTACCACGTCAGTCACCCCCATTTATATATATATATATATATATATATATATATATATATATATATATAAATTTATGTTCTGTGCTATTTTGGTGTACAACTCAATAGTATACTGTATTACCTGTTGAGTGCTCACAGACACTAAAAAAGGTTTGATTGCAGAGAGCTGTTTTCCATTCTCCATTTACATCCATGTATCCACAAGGACTGTTGTGCCGTGGTTCACCGGGTGCCCATTTCTCCATGTTTATGGGCCAATTATTCACCCATAAAAAGGATCCATTTTTCTGTTAATGATTGTGAATATAAAATTAATAAATTGTGTAAATTTATACACAAATATATCACACATACGGGAGTGTATACTTTACATTTGAAAGCTTAGATAAGCAATATTACATCCTTATGTTTTTTGGGGGGGCATTTCAGCCTGTTTTAATGTCATAATGATGAGTGCTTAAAGGAATAGTTAATAATGGCTAATTTATGATATTTCAATTGGGGCTTTTTTATCTATTTTGGAACTTGACAGCCCCAGTGCAGGGGAACATTTTCATTGTATGGAAAAAGGAGGCCTGTACATTCTGCTAAACATCTCTTTTTGTGTTTTATTGAAGAAAGAAAATCACACAGGTTTGGAATAACAATAGGGCAAACTATTTTTGGGTTAACTATTCCTTTAAAAACAAACACCATGATTTTCCATTTCTCACTCTTGTGCTGTACCTGCTTGCTGTTAAGGCCGATCCATATGGGCTGCTTGGCTCTGAAGACCTGTAGCTCGCTGTAAGCTTGTGTTACCGAGTCCCGAATGCTGACCAGATGAGCCCCCTCTGCCTCACAGCGACGATTTGCTTCACTCCACGTTAGATTCTCTTGAATCACTTTAAGAGATGAATTTCCAAGCTTGACAAAGTCTTTGGGAACATCAGTTGACACTGGGATGATACCATGATCTGTACATGTAAGAAATAAGTACATTTAAGAAAAATGGGGTGATGGTAAAGACTTTAAGCAATGCCTAAAATGTTTATCAAAACTCACCAAGATCACGACTGCAGATGAAACCCTGAGTTGAATTACAATCAGTTGCCACCCACTTGCCAAATTCAGACCTTAAACCTCTTCCAATAACAACACATTCCTGTTTGAAAGAGAAAAGAACCCACTGTAACACTTTTTAGCATTACTATTTAAATGTAATATTCAGGTATAATATCAGACTATCAAATTACCTGATTATCTGTATAGTCATATGGTCTCCAGAGGTATTCATGCCACTGTAAGAGTAATAATAGTTATTTTATATTCAGGCTGTATGCATTGAAGTATATTTCCATGTAAAAACATCAACTTAACAAAAATGTTTCAGGCTAAGTTTTTTTATTTACTTGCTGCAAAATAAACAACTCATAAATGCCATAAATATGTCAATACATGGTCTTGAGGTTCCCCGTTGGCCCACGCTGTGTATATAACACTGCTCCCATCAGTCCACTTGTACCGTCCATTTGCCAAATTACTGAATCCAATCCAAAAGTCTGTGGTTCTATCAATAATCAATGTTGTAAAAAAGGCTGTAACAGACAGAAGAAATATAATGATTCTGTACATATTCAATAATTTATTTTCTTAATCTATACATCTGTTTTCATTTGTTTGCTTTTATGAATTTCAAGAGCCAATGGGTCTAGTTAAACAAGACTATATTGCTGTACATTGTATTAGTTTTAACAATGCTAAATTATCATTAAAAGGAGTTGGATATAGTCAAAATCAATTTTATTGAATGCATTTATTGTTTGCAATAAATCCAATTGTAAATGAGTGAACTGTGAGCACATTTGTTGCATTGTGAAGAAAAAGCAGAGGACTAAATAAACGTATTACAACTTGATACACAGGGATGTTTTTTTATTTACATAAATACATAATGCACATTACATGGAATGAATAATAATAGAATGTAACATTTTTAAGAGTTAATTTGAAGTGTGAACAATCACTACTCTAACCTTGTTGTTGTCTATTTGTAATGGATGCCAGATCTCCACCAAGTTCTCTGCAGTATTCTCTTGCTTCTGACCATGTTTTCTTTTCCTCTTTCATGTTGTAACACTAGATTTGAGAGAATATTAGACAATATATGTTAATTTAATGTTATTTTTTCTAACATATTTCACAAATATTGCATTGGTGTCAGTGTTTATCTACCAATATCTATACTGCAGACAAAAACACTTTTTATGATATATAAATAAATATTTTTACTCTTTTTACTTTTGAGAAAAGCTATATTCTCAATGAAAAGAATAATCTGATTTTGCTATAACACATTTTTGCTTTATTTTCATTTACATAAGTGACTAAACGTTTTAAGCACATGTGAAAAAAACATATTTAGCTTAAACTGAATGCTGTAACAACTTTTAATAATATTTACCTTTACTCCTATTTTTTTCCACTCAGGAGCACAACCTCCTTTTGGCTCTTCTGTTGGGGCCACTGTGGCATTGACTGGAGGAGAATGACTTCTTTTACAAACAAACTCAAAATCATCACCACAGTTGACATTTTCCCAGAGTCCTGGAAAAAAACAAATTCTAACTGATTAGCTTGTTTGTTTTTCATTTAACCAAACGGGTCATGACAAAGGGACTTGATCATACAAAGCAAAAATTTTTGCACCAAATGTATCAATGAACAACAGAAAATTCCACTAATTATCTCTGAAGTCTTCATAAATCTTCAGAGATTATGTACAGTACCTTGTGATACAGTCATCTTCACACATCTCTCCTCACTGTTTTTGAGCGCAGGCTGATTTGCTTCCCAAGCCTGAAACACTACCGGGGACCCATCCATCCACCTTTGTAAAGTATTCATTTATTTAATCATCTGCTGTTATTGGAAGTGTACATAGTGCAGTTTTTTTTTTTTTTTTTTACATTTTTGGAACTTACATGAACGATCCATCCAGATCAACTATCAAGCCAATGATAACATCACTATGGACATTTTTAGCCTGCAAAACAAAACAATACATCACATTGAGATACTGTTTTGAACATGTCAAGTTAAAGCATGAACTATTTGTAATATAAAACTTATTGAAAATAACACATATTGATCCAGTATTAGTGCACCACAAAGTTGCTGCTTAAAAGTTCACATTGGTCACTCAGGTGTCATACCTGATGCCATATGAACACCCGCTCGTCTTCATCATTAATAACTGCAAGATCACCATGTCCTTTCTTACAGAATTTCCGTGCCTCGTGTGCAGACATGGATGAGTACCGACTCACATAATACTGATTGTCTTTGAATTCAATCCAGCCATCCTCTGTTATATTATAATCTGAAATAAAATGGAAGATTCCAAAAGTAATTTTCTCTTTTACTAATCAATTAGACAAAGAAAGGTAAAGAAAGATTCTTTCTAGTGTTTTAGTGTTGAGGAAAAGACTTACGTGATTCTGTAATATTCAGTGCTTTTGGGGTCTTTCCTAAATAGAGTGAATTAAAAATGACAAATCTGCTTTATTTGCAATCTAGTGATGACAGAATTAGTCTTTTTCCATATTATTTATGAGTTTGTCACCTTCCCAAAATAAGATTAAATACTTATTTTTCAGTACCTTTTGGGATCTGACAGTACCAGTCCTTTTTGTCATTACAGTTCACATCATTCCAGTTTCCATCCTGGTCCCACCATGAAATTTTCATTTCAACACAATGTTCAATGTTGTTTAAATTGTTTGGTTCATCAGTGGCCCAGTTTTGATAAGATGACTAAAAGAGAGTAGATTTAAAAAAAATCAAGATTACATAAAAATGACCAACTAGATTTTTGAATTTTCAGAAGAAAATGTGAGTGGAGCTTGCCTGTACGTACAAAACTCGATGCAGCAATGTTTACTGTGGGTGGATGCCAGGGCATTGTTACTATGTGCATGCCAATGTGTTCTGATTGGTTTTTAGCACCTTGCAACAGTATATAATTGATAGGATGATGTGAATGTGGAAAATTTCTTGAAAGAAAAAGCCACATTCATCAAAAATAAACTGGAAATAAACTTTTAAGATAAAAAAAAAAAAAAAAAAAAAAAACCTTTCTGTATTTCTAACATTACACATTTATACATGACGATATTACCACTTCTTATACTGGGATTTATATGTTCAATACCTCTTAAAATGTACTTATTTGTACTTATGTACTTTAATTATTATTATTACCATGTGAGATGAATGATGATTTGTATTTGAAGGAATTTTTGTTGTACTGTTAATTCTTTTAATACTGATATTTGTTTTTGCTGTATTTGTCAAAAACTATGTTTGTATCTGTGACTATTTCAGTATTATTACCTGTAATTGAACAACACTTGTGAAGTAAACCTAATTGGAGCACCATTTGATACCAGAATTGTCTGACTGGTTGTCTGGTTGATTGACTGATTGAGTTTATGAATGGTCCTCATTAACCTATAAAAAATCTTTAGGAATGTTTATTGTCAGTTGTATTTTATTCCAGGGCCCAAACTGATTGGATGTCTAGGTGTGCTTTCTTATTGGTAATTTGTCAGAGGCCGTATTCACAAAATATCTTAAAGCTAAAAGTAGCTCCTAACTTGGTGATTTAGGAGAAACTCTCTAATGGGTGTGTCAGTATTAATTTTAGGACTCCTAAATTTTAAAGAGTTTTTCACAAAGCGTTTTAGTGCTAAATCCAGCTTCTAAATCTGTGAAAAGTAAGTGTAGTGAAGAGGACTCCTAAGTCACTAAGACCAAATCACAAACAATCCTAAAATGGCTGTTGCCGGCAATCCTCGTAACTTAAACATTTTCGAAACATTTCATGATAATGAGCTTTTAAAAAGGTATCACCTTAATCGCAAGGGTATTATGAGTGTAGTAGAGCTAGTCAGGGATGCAGTCACATTACCAACAAATAGAAACAACCCAATAACAGGTTCCCTTAATTATAAGGTTCCCTTAATTATGTCCTTTTTTCATATACAAGTAGGGCAAGCAGCAACAGCTGTTCTTGCATCCAGTTTGGTTTTCTTTTATGTTTGCACAATGTCTTACTATGAGCCATGATTATTCTAGTCTGTTAATTAAAAGGATGCTTATATGCATACCCGCAAATTGTTTACGAGATACAGACATGTATCTCTTAAACATACTATTTCATAGCATGTTATGTTTACATTTAGCATTTTAGAAAGTGTCATCATTTTGCACTACTCGATTACAAATGTGTACTGGTCGGCTGCACTGTCTCTCACTGTGCCTATTGTCCTGTTCCTTTGAGTAATTTATTGCACTTTATGTAGAAATGTTATTTAGTCTGAGTTGTCTCATGTGGTTCTGTGTTTGTCATGTTGTTTTATGTAGTACCATGGTCCTGGATGAACGTTGTCTCATTTTGCTGTGTACAGTACTAACTGTATATTGTTGAACGACAATAAAACCACGTGATTTGACTTGACTTGACTTGATGTAAGAGGCTGACAATTATCTGAACATAAACTTGTTTAATTCGTGACACTAAGCCTAAATTTAAAATTTGTACATTTGTTTACTGTCTAGGACACATTATGCTTTAAATAATTATTCTTGCAACCACATTTTTTTATTACTATTATTTTTTTAACAACGTGATTGTTTTGATTTATTTATTTATTTTTACAGAACAGCCTGCTCCGCTCTCTCACACACCTGTGCAGCTCCAGAATGAGAAGCAGGGCAGGGAAAACCAGGTCTGGTTGCTCACACCATGGACGCTTTTATAAACCAAATCACTCCTGTCACCTCTCTATCTGATATTTCATCTCATTATTATCCCAATAAATAAAAGATTTGAACCATGGCTGTGAAATTTGAAACCATCATGGCAGTGGGAAATTTTCGTTAGACTGTTTTTAATCACTATTGATAGATGTATCTGTTCGTATATGTATCTGTATGTTTAAACAAGACACAGACATTGTTATAATCAGTATAAAATGCATTGTTTAGCCTATTGCACAGTTCCATATTGCTCTCTACTGCTCTCTACTGCTCTGTTACTGGTATGGTGGGGTTAATGTACATTGTGGATATAATGTACTGTATATAATTTATGAAAAATAGGTAAATAAATTCGATAGGATGACTTGTTTTCATTATTTTATTTTATACATTTATACCGAATTTAAAAGTTTTGGGAGTTTAATACGAGGTGCAATGAGACATCGTGAATTTTATTTGTATTTTTACATATGTGCTGGTGTATATCAAGCTTTTTACAATTAATTTATCATGTTACGGAGACGTCAGGACTGTTATTTATGATAAAGAGACGGGAGCGAGTGAAGAAATTTGAGCATATACACTCAAAAGAGACCGCAACCTGAGTAGCCGACAGTTGGGAAATGATGATAAATAGTTTCTGTGTACATTATACTCGTTGGAAACAGACCATACAGAAGAGTTAAGAAATGTTATTAGAGGTAAATGTAATAGCCACAAAGCCGTAGCGGAAGTAGATTTACCCTTCGGTGATTGTTTCCGATTCATGTGAAAGGAAACCTTTTTTTCAAAGTTTTCCGGAGCTATCTGATTTATACCCTGAAATATATCATGTCAAATCAGAAAAATATGAAAAGAAAATTTTTGACTCAAGATTTTTTTTAATGATTTTTCAGCAGTTTCTTAGACTGAGTCTAATAATTTATCAAAATCTATATCATTCGGAATTTTTAAAAGTTTTCTTTAAAACGATACCGAACAAAGACCCTCTTTTTTTTTTTTTTTTTTTTTTTTTTTTATAGGCATGAGTTATAGGCATGTAATGGGCCTTTTTTTCTGGTAAGTTCTTTCTGAATGGTTGATTACAATGTACTCACCGAAGAACCATCACTCCACGCGTAACCCACAGAGGGATCTTGGAGACTGTAACCAATCCATGCAGAATACCCGCTACAAGAAAAAACAGAAATGTTCTTTCTTTTTTTCCTTTTTTTTTCTGACATTAAATTGAGTTAATTTATGAAAGGTTTTGTAGAGCCCGTTATAGATTGTGTTACATTGACTGAATTTGTCTATTAGCTTGGTGTTTATTATTTATTGTAATGCAAAAGGATTATAATCGTTACCTTCCTTGTTTCCAAGGAATATCAACCTCATGATGGATGCTCAGGAGATCACCCCCAAGCTCTCGGCAGAAGTCAAGAGCTTCCTTCCAAGTTTTCATTTGGGAGGAGGGCACATTATATAACTTCAAAAAAGAGAAATAATTTTAATAATAACAAGATGTGTCATATTATACATTTTCTTAAATTGTAATTTGTAAATATTTATTTTCATATTGTTTATATGACTAATTTACTCATATAAAATAACTGATGATCTTCATAATACAATATAGCCTACTTGCCAAATAAACGCTATGCTTGATGTGATTTACCCAAATCAGACCTGTTTCTGAATCAACATTCTTGTTGGTCTTGGAACAACATGCCTCTCAACCATTTACTTTAGTGTTAGGGCTGAGGCTTTAACAACATTCTTATATAAATCTATCATTTATCTCTGATTGTAAGGTTTGACTATAGTTAGGGTCATGGTCAGGGTTATGGTTAGGCTATGATTGACTGGAATGTTGTTCCAGGGCCAGCTAAATATGTTTATCTAGTAATCTTGTCCTTCCTGGCTAAATTAAGCTGTGTCCAATGTGGTCATTATTGTCATTTACCTTAATACAAAAGTTTCTGGAAAATAGTGGTGTCCATTCTTCAGCACAGCCA
The DNA here is from genome assembly GCA_032164185.1 of Moxostoma hubbsi. Lineage (NCBI taxonomy): Eukaryota > Metazoa > Chordata > Actinopteri > Cypriniformes > Catostomidae > Moxostoma > Moxostoma hubbsi. The sequence continues at coordinate 30,503,905 of JAVLUX010000009.1, forward strand.
AGGGCAGGTGTGGTTGGTGGGGCTTGAGTTGTAAAGATTCCCTCGGCTGTCTGCTTGCAGATGTATTTGTTCTTAATTGAGCAGCTGAGCACATCCCAAAGTCCAGCAAGAATTCCAGTCGTCATGGCAACACAGCCTTGTTTTCTTCCTGTTTTTTTTATTTATTTTTTATTTAAATTTTTTTAAGACAAAAAAAAAAAACACTTGCAACAATATGTTGTGAGACAAAACATAGTCATTTAATTTAAACTTATTTAGTCCTCTCTGTCATTATACCTGGCATCCCAGCATTGAAATGAGTGTATGGAACGTGCTTTGTGTTGGTCCATTCAAAGGTGTGCTGATCCTTTTGATTTGATAGGCCAATCCAGAAGTATTTCTCTGGTCTTGCTCCAACTAGACTAACCAGGAATGCATTTTCTATTCTAAAGGGGGAAAACTCACATTAAGTATCAAATGGCTCAAGAACAGCTTTCTTAATCCTATACAAAGTTTGTCTTGTGTAAGTTAAACATTTATAATAAAACCTATTCATGATTTTAAATTAACATATTTACACATAGTTACAGTGGCAGTGTCTTATTGTAGGCATTTTATTTTAAGGTTTTAGCCAATGTACTAAGATGCTATCAGTGTTGTAAGTGCTCTGACCTGGATGCAATATCAACCAGTTGTGACCCAGCTTTTTCACAAATCTGTTTGGATTCTTCAAAGGTTTTTGTCTCCGATCCTGCCATGTAGCAGTAGTACCCGTACCTGGACCAACCCTATTGGGGGTAAACAATCAAATAAAAAAACAGCTGTCAGTCTATATATTTGTCCACTTAGAACTTCTAACTCCTTTCAGAACCTAAATGGACACCTGGCTTCTTTAAATATGAGCAAAAGATACAATCCTGCAATTGTAGGTAATATCCATCCTAAAAAGTTTCTTTACAAACACTTACTGATTTGCAGCCTGGGCTTGTGATATCTGTGTCATTATTAGAAGCTTTAGAGTTGGCCTTCTTCTTACAGATGAAGCTATTCTTGTGCTGACAGATTTCATCTGCCCACTTTCCCTCCTAAGGGATAAACAGTAATTATGCAAATGGACTTATTAGCAACCCATAATTCTATAAGAACAACTAGAATGTTAGATGGCATCTTAAATATTTATTACAAAATTCTGATACCTATGAAAATCAAAAGATTTTACAATGGACAATTTGAGGTTCCTCAGATGCCAAACTGGCAAAACTATCTGGAAAACCTCTAGACAACCTTTCAGTCCTCTGAGAAACTTACTCTTAGTTCATGTAAGAACTCTTAAGACCGTTAATTGTTCATTCAGTAACCACATTACAAGTGAAGAACTTTGATTCACTAGAAATATGTATTGAAGTTCCTGGAGTTCATTTATAGGATATTTGAGACTGCTTTAAAGTTTGCCTAGAGGTTCTCCATGGAACGCCAATGGTTCCTGAAAATTGTTAAATTTTCATAGTGATGCAGAATTGTTTAGTAAAGGATTTTGTCATTTACTTTTTGCTTTTGAAGTTCTTTAGAAGATCATAATTTTACCTCTCCTCTCATTAACACACAGTCCTCTGCATGGAAAGCACTGTGACTCGGCTCCCACAAGTCCCATGAGGCAAACGGGACACTGGACTGGTCACTCCACTCAAAAAGCATTTGAATTTTGAGGTCATTAAACCCAATCCACAGCTCATCTGTCTTTACTGAGAACAGTGGGGGAGGTGAGTGATTACCAAAACTGTGACAAACTTTCATAAATTTACATCTCAATTTATCGATGGAAACTCACAGTATCCAAGTTGTGTGATGACAAAGCTTTGCTCTTCTGTGCTTTGAATACTCAGCAGGTCTCCTCCTTTTTGCTGACAGGCATTTCGTGCATCCAGCCATGTGAGTTTGCTGCGATGAAGCATGTAACAGTGGCCTGAATATGGAATCCATGGGCTTGGGCAAAATCCAGTGTGCACCACTATACAAAAATATAAAAAAAAATCACATTCCTTGCAACCAAACACCAACATGCATCAGAAATTAATGGAATAATAAAAAATATATAAATTCCACACCTGGTGGGACAGTGGGAACGGAGTGGCCTCTTTGGCAGATGTATCCAAGCTTTTGTGAACAAAGTGTATTTGTCCATTCTGAACCATAAACATTGCTCAGGGCACCACAGCTACAGTCTGGTTGAGTGATTGGGAATCCTTTAAAAATCAATACAATTAAGTCAATTAATTTTTTCAATTAGTTAATGAATCATGGTTTTGTTTTTCTGTTTAATTTAACATATTTAGTGCAACAAGCCAAACACTTATAGGATGTGATTAAGGCAAGTGAAGTTCCCTCCATTCATGCATCTCCATTGAAGCATTTTACAGATGCTCAAAGTGACTTACATTGCATTTAAAGAACACATTTTTAAATGTTTTATATGTTTGTGTTTGTTTATCGTTGGTGCCATTCTCTACAAGCTGAGCTACAGCAATTAATCTTGACTGAATCCGTTGAATGAAAGACAGTCTTACCACTGAGCCATTTTAGATAACGTAAAGGCTGTCCATTGCTCCAGTGCCATCCACTGGACACATCTAATTTGTTCAGTCCTGTCCATAGTGATCCTTGTGTCCCCTGACTCATTCCTAGACAAAGAAAATGTTATAAATCAGTGTAAAAGTTTTTCATTCAGATATTCTGGTTTTCATTAGTTACATGATTTGCATAGGGCTGCTCACTGTGTGTTTATATCATCCCAAATGGCAAGTGTAAAGTATAATTTTTTTTGGATATACTTAATTACTAGTAGTAATTGTTAAAGTCATAATGATGAATAGCTCATACCATGCAGAAGGTCTTTCTGATGAGACCGTACCTGATATAAAGGTGTGCTCATGAGGTTCAGAGACACTCAGTAGCTCTGCACCTTGTTGCTGACAGCTCTTTCTGGCCTGGTGCCATGTCAGAGCAGACTTAGCATTCAACTGGTAATAGGTGTTTGTCAGAGGATTTTTGGCCCACAACTTATCTATGAAAACATAACTACTAGTGAATATGTGTGAGCAAACATTGTTAGAACAGATACATTATTGTACTCTATAATAACTGACAAATGATAATTGTGGTCTCTAATTAATTTACTGTTTATTGTGTAAATAACACTTGAAACAGATTTAAAATTGAGAGGAAGAAAACCTACTGTCACGTGTTGGGCAATAGCCCCAAAGTTGATTAACACTGTACTCTGACTCAATGGAACACCACAGACGTTGCGATTGGGCACCATCTTTGGTACAATCTGCATACCATTTATTCTCATAACGAAAAGGAAACTGACAAGGACGCCCAAATGCATTTCCATCGATAGTGTACAATTCTGTAAAAAAAAAAAAAAAAAAAAAAAAAATACAATTAAATTATGAGTGCATCTGATCAGTATTTTAAACCATATTTTATAATTCACCTGATAATTGCCTATCATTATTTAAACTAAATAATAAATAACTTAAATAGTTAAATATATATATTTAATCAAAAGATTAAACAATTCACATAATTAAAGTACACATTCAATTACATGGGTTAATTGAACAAGGCTGGTAAGATGAAATCGAATTTATTAGACCACATAGATAATGTTACCATAAGTTTGGGAAATCACTGGTTAAGCTTTAATATATCACAAACTGAGTCCTCATTCATTGATATGTCACAATTTAAAAAGGAGAGGGAAAAGGCGAATGCAGAGCGGCAGCTAGAGAGAGAGGAGAGAGAGATAAAATTTTTTTTTTTTTTTTTTCAAATGTACTCGCTGGTTCTCCGATACGCCGCAGCTTGTTTCTCAGCCACTCCTCCACCCTCTAACGGACGACAGCCGCGCCTCTCCAGGCGGATCCGAGGCAGTCCTCCAGCCCCTGGCAGACGGAACGCCCCTCCGCATTTCAGCGGCTGGTAGGGGCATCCTCCACCCCTGGCAGAGGCCCTGACCGCTCCAGGCGGTCGGCTAGGAGCCCCTTCTCCCCTCGCGGTCGGCGGGCATTCCTTCGCGTCCAGGCGGCTGGGCTCCACGTCCCCCGGCAGATGGCCGCGGCTGCTCCATTGGGGTGACGGTAGTGGCGAGAACTCTACTACGGCGTATCCCTTTTCCTTCCCGGGCTTTCGGCAACAATGTAAAGAAGTTCCCGCTCACGGGCAAGGAAGAGGCGAGAAACCGGCTTGACATACAAACTAAAGATTTAATGGTAAACTCAAAAGACAAACACATAAGACGACGGACATGTCCGTGGACGATCTATCTCTCCCGCACCACCTTCCGCAATCGGCCTTTAGCCTGATATGGGAATGGGCGTGTTTAGTCACGACCCGGCCCCGCCCTCCACCGTGCCACAAGTATATCATTTTTTTCTCTACAAAGTGGTTTGCTTCATAGACTAACCCTTCATGTGTGTTGGTCCATTCAAAGAATATCAGTACATTCTACATAAAGCATGAATTAAATTGTTAAAAAAAAAAAAAAAAACATATATATTGGCCCTATGTGCCAATGTTACAATAAGTCTAGTAATTCATGAACATACCTTCATAAGGTCGAGAGCAAATGCTGTCCAGTGTTCCATGAATTGTCCATTTGCTCTTTATTCCAGTGTCTTTAGAGATCAGTGGTACACTGTTTTCATTTACAGATAAGTACAGAGACTCATTCTTCAGGCCAAGCAATGTATTATTAGCACATTCCCACTTCTGCAGAACATTGTCATCTTCACACATTAACCATTGGAGTTTTTTACCAAATGTCTTACTTCCTACTCCAAGGCATTTCTTTGTGAAAATATTCAAAATGCGATCCTTTGAAGTCCAGCGAAACTGTTGCTGCTGACTGAGTGGGTCGCAACTGACAAGACGTTCCAAGAAGTTTGACATGCATTTGTTATTATGCACACTATATATTAAAAAGTTTCTTTCTGCACAAAAATAGGATGAGATGAGGCAGTGTTAAGCCATTTGCTCTCAGTTTATCATAACTTAAAAAGTATGCTTAAAAGTAGAAAGTTGTAGAAAATGCAAACTTTACATGGAGGGGCATTTTATATGCAGATGAAATATTGTTTATTAAATATAAAATTAGCTAATGTAGAAATTGATATGATATTTTCTAAATAAATAGTATTGAATATGTAACCACAACAACAAAAAATATGATAATTACCCCATTTATGATCATTATTTTAATTCCTTTTTCAATTTAAGAACAAAAGACAGAAAACTGCATACCTGACTGTGCAAAGCAGCTTGATAAATCGAACACAAAAAAAATAACTACTGTTACTACTGTATTCATCTTGATGATCCAAAATATTCTGTACTGCTCATGGGTTCAAACTCTGCCTTTAACTGAGCTTCTGCATGCTCACATTGCTCATGCTGACCTGCTCTTAATATGGGTTTGAGTGTACCAATCAGCAAAATATCCTGTCACATGCCTTTTTCTTTTGAACTGTTGAAACTACAATGTCACTACAAAGCTTCCCTGAAATGAAGTATTTCTGTCATGGTGTTTTGAAACACATTTCGTCTGCATGTAGCAAAATCAGTAAATAGTGTCTGTACTATAATGACACAAACAGCTATTCCAGATTCTAAATTATATAGACTCCAAATTGATCATTTTACATGAGGAGTAATTACAGAGTGAGCAATGATTATTTTGGTACTATACAACTGATAATTCACCAGATAACATCCAGACAGTCACAAATATAATCATTGTCACTTCCTGAATCATGTACAACATACACATTTACAGTGAGACACGCCTCTTTCCAGCAATACTTCTGCCCTGCCATCATATACATCAATGCCAGTAAAATATTGTGAAATGCACACAATAATCATGATACGGATGCTTCCTTTTGCTTACGTATATGCCTTGTACTAGTGTTCCTGCACATCCTGTCTAAAAAGTTATGGTTACTCAGCATTTTGCTTTCCCAGAAAATGTTGTTATGCATGTAGGCATAGATTTTAAGAAGGCCATGAGGATTATGCTCATGGAAGGGCTGTTAAATAGACCCCATGAATTGCACTGTAAAGCAGGGTTATTTTTTCACTTTAAATATATCCTTCCCAGCAAATTGTCCGTACAATAATTAGCATGGTGTCAGTATGGCTATGAAGTAACATATGAAAAAATAAAATTGGACTATAAATTTCCAACTTAACAGCAATAGTACTTTTTAAAACAAGAAGACAAAAATCCTAAACAGTCTCTTCAAAACAGGGCAAGGATTAGGACATTGGGGGCCCAGAGACAAAGCCAAAGTATTGGGGTCTTGGGGATCTTCTTCCATAAGATTAAAATATTTCAGTGAGTTCAAAGATTGAATGCACTTTAATATGAATTTGAAAAGATAAAAAGTTTGATAATATATGTGTGTTTATATACTGTATATATATATATATATATATATATATATATATATATATATACGTATATATATATATATATATATCTCTATATATATATATATATATACGTATATATATATATATATATATATATCTCTCTATATATATATATATCTATATATATATATATATATATATCTATATCTATATATATATATATATATATATATATATCCTTGTTGCACTCTAATCTGTCTTGGATACTATTGTTCTGATGCAAGTAAAACTTTGTAATGTAGCACTTTTCGTACTGCTGCCTGTCTCAGGTTAAGATGAATCGCTTATGATGTATCATTCCTCTTTTGTAAGTCGCTTTGGATAAAAGTGTCTGCCAAATGAATAAATGTAAATGTAAATAATGATATAATGCTTCAAACTGTAGAAAGTTTTTGTATGAACAATGAAGCTGGGATGAAAAGTATCTATTTCAGGAAAGAAAGCATTGTTTGAGGGATGATTACTATCTCTGTATTTTCATTGATGGACATTCAGATATCAGTGTGGAAAGTGGACAGACAGACAGCTGTGAATGGAAAGATCTGTGTTGGGCAGTGTGAGGCTACCAGAATGTACTTTGAGATCTGGGACATTATGACATTGCCTTCTTGAACTGCACTCTTTCCGGCAGGTTCTAAAAATTATGTTGGAAGACACATTAAAGCAGCCTGAGTGCTTCAAAATGTATTTATGAGTAAGACATGAGTTAAAGTCATAGGTAAACCCCCCCCCCCCCCCCCTCAAAAAAAACAATTCTGTCATCATTTACTCACACTCATTTGTTCCAAACCCATATGATTTTCTTCTGTGTAACAAAAATAATGTTAGGCAGAATTATAAGCTCAGTCACCATTTACTTTCATTGTATGGAAAAAAAGATGCAATAAAAGTGAAGGGTTACTGAGGAAAACATTCTGACTGACATCTGTTGGGTTTTATGGAAGAACGTCATATGGGTTTGGAACAAAATGAGGGTGAGTAAATGATAATTTAATTTAAGTTTTTTGGTGAACTATGTCTTTCAATTTAAAGGGTTCACCCAAAAATGAATATTCTCTCATCATTTACTCACCCTCATTCCATCTGTGATGTGCATGAATTTCTTTCTTCTGCTGAACACAAAGATGTTTAGAAGAATATCTTGTGTAGCAGTGTAGGTCCATACAATGCAAGTGAATTGAACATTTAACATTGAACAACCAGAACATTTAAGGTCAGCTCCACGAGAGAGAGAGAGAGGCAGAGTGGATTTATTTGCACAGGTTCTGGAATTACAGTTTGATACAAAAACAAGTTTATTGATTTGATTTGTTCACCTGTATGGATTACTAATAGAGAGACTAATTTGTAGCTTCACTGTAAAGTGAATAAAAGTGTGCAGGAATTTCCTGTATTATGAACGTGGAAATTGCAGAAATTATTAAAATTGTGAGTATTAGCCGCAATCCTGCACCGAATTTCAGGCTCTGCAAACTGTTTTATATTAAAATCTTAAAGTTGCCCTGGTTCCCCTCCATTATAATTTAATTATACTAAAAAACATTACTCTGCAATCTGCTAAATTAATGCAATGAAAAGCGACGTCAATAATATATATATATATATATATATATATATAAAATTTTCTTTTTATTCTTGTCATATATTTCAAGGCGGGCCAAATCAAAGGTCATCGCCTCTGTTTGGGCATCTCTGCTCTAAAGAAACCAAGAGATTCATATTTACTCTAGTTGAACACTTAAAGTGACAGTAACCTCTTTTAGCGATTTTTTATACAATGAATGTAAACTCAATTTTATTACTTGTTAATTGTACACATTATTTCAAATGGTGACAGCTTATATCATTATCGTATATACAATATCATGATATAATATTAATGTGTAGAATATTTTTTTTTTACAAAGTTAAAATTTTATTATCTATTGCTTGTTCTGCACCTGATCAGCTTGAATTAACCTCTCTATATTTGAAAGCTTATTTTTTTGTGACATTTTCCTATAGAGAAAGGTATATGAGCAACTTTTATTATTTAAACTCTGCACATTTATATTCTGTATTAAATAAATTTATTTTGATGAGAAATTAAAATTCTTGCTCAAACATTTTATTTTTTTCAGGAAATAAAAAAATTGTATGTAATATTTTTGTCATTTAGGGTGTTATAATTTAAAATGTAGATTATATAGAATCGTGAACCTTATAGTATATCGTATATTGAACCGAATCGTGAGATAACCATATCGTCCAATCCCTATGGTATACCATTTAACTTATTATACATCACATAATCACATGTGTGTTGTGATTACTGTGTCTGAGGTCAGTATGTCTGGCATGACTTCTGTACCATAACTAGACAGAGTAATCTCCTTTTTAATGAAATGGGTGTGGCATGTTCCAGGTAATTACATTACTCCAGCACATGAGCTGAGCAAGATTCAAAAAGCAAAGATCTCCAGAACTCTGCTGCTCAGCTCTCATTGCAGTGAGTTATTATGTAGTCATACGATACTTATGCCACATAAATAATTTATCATGCACAACACACTCGCAGAATGAAACCTTCTTTTTTCAAGTTTCTGTTATGTTCTTGCAGGTGAGGTTTCACCATTATTGTGAAGGTAACATCACTGCTGCCAGAATAGTTGTCAGACTAAGGACACTTCCTTCATAATGGAGATGATGACAGTATACCTGTAATGAAGGCTCAGACTGATTGGGATCCATATGCAGCTTTTATTGAATGTAAGCTTATCAGAGAGAGAGAGAGTCAGCGACTTAGCTGGTAACAGTGTTCGTCTGTTGAAGAGGCTTCTGGGCTGGATTTGTTCCAGGGAATCGTGGTCGGGCAGGCGTTATAATCAAGACAGGCAGCTGAGGTTCAAGGTTGATCAGGCGTTTGGTCGGGGCAGGCAGCAGACAGAAGAATGGTCAAATTCAGGCGAGGTTGGCTTCGAAGGAATCAGAGAATCAGGTAAGAAATCGCTCAGAAATGCAGCCGTGGCAAACAGGAGCGTTGGCTCGTTGGCCGTGGCAGGCGGGAGCGTTGGCTCGTTGGCCGTGGCAGGCGGGAGCGTTGGCTCGTTGGCCGTGGCAGGCGGGGTCCGGGAAGCAGAAGCCTTTCCTCTTCTCCTCCTTCTCCTGGCGGACGGGGTTGTCAGCGCTGGCCCTGGGGCAGACGAGACTGGGGGCGCGTTGGCCGTGGCAGGCGTGGAAGAACGAGTTAAGGAAGGCTGGGGGGTGACCATTGTGGGAGGAAAGGTAGCGTCCTCCTCCGCAACACCCACAGTGAAAGGTGAGCCACAGATCTTCAGGGTCTCATCAAGGAAGTCGAGGAGCATCCAGTAGGGGGTTGCTGGTGGCAACCGCTCCCTTAGCTGACTATTGAGATTGCCCCTAAAGAAAACGATCAGGGAGTAATCTGGGAAGTCAGATAAGTTTGCCAGCTCCAGAAACTTACAGACATGGGCCTCTATTGGGCTGTCCTCCTGTCTGAGGCTGAGGATCTGGTAATTTGCCTGTTGAACTATCCAGGCTGCTGGATCCATTAGTGGTTGGTCGTTCTGTTATGAAGAGGGCAGACGAGGGAGTAAGGATCCAAATGCAGCTTTATTCAGGTTGCAAAGTAAAGGTAAGTAGGAACACTGGAACAAATGAAACGTCCACGAGGGGAAAAATAAAGACATAAACACTAGATAATGACACTGGGAGTTTTCCAAGGAGAGCATAGGCAGGAACACGGACCAAGGCAGGCCTCTGGAGCAACACGAACTGAGCATCAAACATTAGACATCAAACACAACCTCTAACATCAAACGCTGAACAACGACCAACAGAGGACAGGGTGAAACATCAGGGCTTAAATACAAAACATAAACCAATGGACAAACAGAACTCACAACAAGATAACAAGGCAATTAACTGAAACAAATGACAACGCTAGAGCAGATAATAAAGTAACTAAACAATAAACCAATGAGGACCGGACACATGGACAAGGAGGGAAAACAGGACATGACAGAACTTCAAAATAAGAGTGCACAAAACAAAAGGCAATACGGAACATAAAAAGTGCCAAAACTTAGAGTGCGTAAACCAGGAACAATGTGGAACATAAAAGGTGCCAAAAGCTTAAATAAAAAGGTAAACAAACCAAAGACGGTGAGGATCGTTACAATACCTTGGGACAGTGCTGTCACACAGAGCTTCCACTGGAATAGAGCAGAGGTCACCTTCTCCTCCCCGGTTTAGAGTAAGTTCAGACTGACATTTTATTATATGTCCTTTAGATTTTTTTAATCCTTTCAAATTCAGTTTTTTTATCCTAATGGTTTAGTTGTGACAAAAATGACAGTTCTGTCATCAATTATTCACCTGTATGTTGTTTCAAACCCATATGATTTGCTTTCTTCCATGGAACACAAGATGTAAGGTAGAATTTTAGGGAGTAACAGCACTAAAAGATGCAATGAAATTGAATGGTGACTGAGACTGAACATTCTGACTAACAGCTCATTTTTGTGTTCTAATTTTTGGATGAACTACCCCATTAAATATCATTAGTGCAATGTAATGTCAGATTTCATGTGGAAGGAGCTAAAAACTGTTTTTCAGGATGTGGGAAATGGTGAGTCTCTTACAACACACATAGCAGTAGATGATATTTCCTTCTCTGTGACATGTGCTCAAGATCCTGACAATAGTCACACCTCATTTAACAAAGACACCAACAACAACATCTGCTGCTGCTTTAGCTTCACATCAGTCAATCTTGTACGGTCAAGACATATTAGCTGCTACACTGTGCAATGCAGATGTGACAATATTTTCCATACTCTCTGTTTTTGCTGCTCTTTAGGCTACTCTTTTGAAAGAGGCTTTGCAAAAGCTGTATTTTCTCTGTTAATTCAGTGACATTGTTTTTTAGTCAGGAGAATGAGTTTCACTGCTGGCGGTCTGATGGTGTAAAATGCATTGAAGCTGATACCCAGTGTTATTATATCTTAGACTGCCCCCTAGGGGAAGATGAAGAAACCTGCAGTAAGTTCAATGGTTCTGCCTCCTCAAAACTGCTTTTGGAAGAACGAGTATGTCCATGTCATTTTGAGAGTGCACTGTGCCAGTGGAGTGATTTAAGTGTAGGTCCTAAACAAGTGGCAAAGGGTACAGTCCACTAACACCACAGGCTTCCCACCTGACCACACCACTGGATCGGATAATGCCATCCCAGACCAATTCATAAATAATTACATATTAAAGAATATGTAATTAACATTTTTCATTAACATTAGGACACTACATGAATACTTATTTCATGGATCCTTCTAAGATTGAGGCAGTGTTCATCCCAGAGTCCATCCCTGTAAATCAGCTCTGCATACTGCCAGCTTGTGTGAGTTAATTCAAAACTATGCTATTACAAACTTGTAAGAAAAGTGCATGGTCCCATATTCCATCAACATGAGTTATGATATTAATGTGACAGTGTCTGTGCCAGTGACACTTAAACAGTGTTAGAAATTAACAATTGCTTGTTGCGAAAGTGCCACCAAAGAGACAAAAATGCCCCAGATATTTAAAATATATATTATCTTATATAATAATATATATGCTGTGTGTGTGTTTTTTTTTGTGTGTTATATATCATTTCTGTTGTGTCTTCTGTTCTTATGTGTTATATATTCAGTAATATTTAAATGTACGACCTCTACAGCCTGTCTCAGAGGAGAGTGTTGAATGTTGTTGAACTAATGGTTGTTGGGAAATTTGTTAGAATGATTGATACTAAAAGAATTATGCCCTCAAATTCAAAATTCAGCTGAAAATTAAAGTCAGTGAACAATTGTGGACAAATCGATTGTGGGAGTAGATTTAGCTCTTGTGAAACAGACAGACATTATGTAACCGGTCCTGCCAACCTACTCCAAGTGGGAGTAATCTTAAGATTAAGATTAAGATTCAACTTTTATTGTCATTGTGCAGAGTACAGGTACAGAGCCAATGAAATGCAGTTTCTTCGCATATCCCAACTAAGCTGGGGCCAGAGCACAGGGTCAGCTATGAAACAGCGCCCCTGGAGCAGATAGGGTCAAGGGCCCAACAGTGGTATCTTGACGGTGCTGGGGCTTGAACCCCTGACCTTTTGGTCAGTAATCCAGAGCCCTAATCGCTGAGCTACCACTGGCCGATTTGAACCGGGGTCTCCAGCATGGGAGGCGGGCCTGCTGACAAGAAGGCTAAAGTGTACAGCATCAGTTGCTAGTGTGCCTCTTAAGGCCAGGGGAGTGAGGTTTACACACACTGCACAGCACATAAGAGCTGACTACCATTACAATTACACAACACTTTTCAGTGTTCCACTCTCTTGTTTGTTTTCTTACACAATAGTTTTCACTTCCACATTGGAGCAAGAAGTTCAAGCAATCTCAGAATGCTCTTAGAAAAGGGAGAGGAAGACAGGAAGTTGCTCTGGTCTGTTCAACAGCAGTTCAAATCAATGGCTCCCAGAACACTTACCACTGGGCAAACAAGAACAGCTTTACAGGGTATGTCAGTGTGGATATGCAGGGGATGCAAAGCATTTACTACACAGTTCTGCATTATATTGCGATCATACATTATGTATCATTTTAAGATTTTAAAATATCTTAAAATGTAGAGTTTTGGCATATCTATGCATATTTACATCTTTAGCATCCAGACCTTACTCCAACAGGATGATGCCATGCCTACTACTAGTAGGGTCATTGCCCTGGATGATATCTACTTCCACAACTGTGAAAAAGACTACCAACCTCCAGGTGGGGAAGCTGCTGAGAAGTTAGTTGAGATGGAATATATATATATTTATAATGATTTAAGTTCCAAAAGTGTAAAGGGTCATTAGAGACCCTAGGTATTTAAGAGTATTTTTTATATATATACACTCACCTAAAGGATTATTAGGAACACCTGTTCAATTTCTCATTAATGCAATTATCTAATCAGCCAATCACATGGCAGTTGCTTCAATGCATTTAGGGTTTCTCTGGTCAAGACAATCTCCTGAACTCCAAATTGAATGTCAGAATGGGAAAGAAAGGTGATTTAAGCAATTTTGAGCGTGGCATGGTTGTTGGTGCCAGACGGGCCGGTCTGAGTATTTCACAATCTGCTCAGTTACTGGGATTTTCACGCACAACCATTTCTAGGGTTTACAAAGAATGGTGTGAAAAGGGAAAAACATCCAGTATGCGGCAGTCCTGTGGGCGAAAATGCCTTGTTGATGCTAGAGGTCAGAGGAGAATGGGCCGACTGATTCAAGCTGATAGAAGAGCAACTTTGACTGAAATAACCACTCGTTACACTCGTTTGTGAAGCCACAACACGCACAACCTTGAGGCGGATGGGCTACAACAGCAGAAGACCCCACCAGGTACCACTCATCTCCACTCCAAATAGGAAAAAGAGGCTACAATTTGCAAGAGCTCACCAAAATTGGACAGTTGAAGACTGGAAAAATGTTGCCTGTCTGATGAGTCTCGATTTCTGTTGAGACATTCAGATGGAAGAGTCAGAATTTGGCGTAAACAGAATGAGAACATGGATCCATCATGCCTTGTTACCACTGTGCAGGCTGGTGGTGGTGGTGTAATGGTGTGGGGGATGTTTTCTTGGCACACTTTAGGCGGCCCCTTAGTGCCAATTAGGCATCGTTTAAATGCCACGGCCTACCTGAGCATTGTTTCTGACCATGTCCATCCCTTTATGGCCACCATGTACCCATCCTCTGATGGCTACTTCCAGCAGGATAATGCACCATGTCACAAAGCTCGAATCATTTCAAATTGGTTTCTTGAACATGACAATGAGTTCACTGTACTAAAATGGCCCCCACAGTCACCAGATCTCAACCCAATAGAGCATCTTTGGGATGTGGTGGAACGGGAGCTTCGTGCCCTGGATGTGCATCCCACAAATCTCCATCAACTGCAAGATGCTATCCTATCAATATGGGCCAACATTTCTAAAGAATGCTTTCAGCACCTTGTTGAATCAATGCCACGTAGAATTAAGGCAGTTCTGAAGGCGAAAGGGGGTCAAACACAGTATTAGTATGGTGTTCCTAATAATCCTTTAGGTGAGTGTATATACATACATGCCTGGCCCCCAAAACATGTAAGAGTTTTTGTGAAATTTGTTTGTTTAGATTTAACAGAACTTGATCCGCATTATGAGGTTATGTCTCACTTCTGCTGTTCTCCAGACTTTTCCTTGGCCGCATGTTCCTTGGAGAAGGACATGTGTGGGTGGATCCAGGGAGCTGCACAGGAGCTAGATTGGCACAGACGGAGTGGACCAGCTGAGACCCTAAATACAAGTCCCTCGGGAGACCACACCAGTGGAAAGGGTGAGTCAACAACCATTTCCACAGTATCTGTACCAGCTCAATCATCATGTTTGTCTTCTTTATGTGAGTCTTGAGTTATATTACAGGCTATTATTTGTACATCAAGAACTCAATCCACAGCAGAACAGGTGACAGGGACGTCACTAGGATTGGAAGACAGGGGGGGCTTAGCCCCCAGGGTATTTGTAACTTGCGTTTGCAAAATCTTTGCACTCACATCTAGAGCTACACTTATGTCAACAACCAGTAAAGAAACCAAGATGTTAACAAGTAAAACAGAGGCCAGACAGCTAAAAAGTTGGTAAGTTAAACAAATATGACAAATAGCAGTACAAGAAAAACATACTTTATCATGTAAGCTATTGATACGGATCCTATTTAAAGTGGCTACTGTCTAAATACAATAACCTGATGGTGGAAGGAATAAAAGATTTGGAGTAATGATTACTGTATATATGTATTGTATGTAGGATTGCTTTCATTTTAGTTTCACATGTGTATCTGTGGATTATTTGCTCATCTTTAGCCTATATTTAGGTAACATCTACATATTTATTTAATTTATCAGAGCCAATGAATGCAGAAAGTTAAATTGGTATAGCTAGCATATATAAAAAATAGAATGAAATAATTTAGTTTAGGCTATGCATAGTGCCTAGACCTGTCAACAAATGCGTATTGTTAGAAGAAAACAAAACAATCCTTAGACTATTAGACCATTACTTACCTCAATCACACCGGCTCCCTCAGAATCAACTGGCCTGCCAATCTCCTGCGGCTGCTTCTCTTTCTCTCTGCTAAAATATCTTCGAATATCCATCTCATCTGCTCAATGAATTGATACAACGGTAATAGCATTAACAGGGACCCTATGACATTTAGTTTTCAGTGACAACAACATTCTATGGGGATTGATATTGTTTTATATGCCTATTATAGAGATAGGTTATATTATTGGCAAAGAATAAAGAGTTGTGATTAGCTTGCTAAGTTAACCATTTCTTGTATTTGCTTGTTCACTCTAGCTAGACTACAGTTTTCCATAGCAAACCAAAATATCCCCTTTCCTTTACCTCAAGAAAACGCAGCTAAAGGTAAGCAGGTAATTAAAAACAACTTTTCACTCTGTATCACGACACTTACCAATCTTCCTTTCACCATTAGCGTGTGTATCGGTGTGTGTGGGCGGGCCTGTGCATAGCGAGTTCAACTTCAGACCAAACTAGAGTAACGACGAGACGAGATGAATCCTCCAGTTACTTGCAGCGCTCCGGTCTGCAACATCTGAAAGATGCCACAGTTCACACCAATGCAACGAGATGGTGCGGTGCATCATCTTGATAGCACAACGACTCTTTGTACTTCTGTCCGACTTTTCGGTTATTTTTTGTAGCTGGATATATATAATTTGTTGCGTCTAATTCTAAATATGAATGAGAATACGGTTATTGATAAATCGAATTGTTATTGTTGTTCTTATTATCATTTAGGGGGGCTTAGGAACATTTTGGGGTAGCTTCAGCCCCCCTAAAATAGGCCTAATGACGTCCATGACAGGTGATATGGCTCATTTGAAGTCTCATCTGTCCCCCCCAACTGGACCGGATGGGTATTGCTTCACATTCTGGTATCGCATGCTTGGAGCAACTGTGATCGCTGCGAATGTCTATACAAGGATTGAACATAATTAAAAAAAAAAATTATGGGAAAATTTAATAAGAAGTGCAAAATGTTTTAACTATCCCTGAGAAGGATTTTACTGTGCTTGCAATTGTAGATGTGGCAGATACAGGGGTCTCAGGGGAATAAATCGCTTTAGGCCCAAAGTCATGTGAAACTGCAGGAAGTTCATAAAATATGAATTGAAACTTCAGTAGAAGGGCACATGGTTATTGATGATTTATCAGTCACTAAAGGTGCTTGTGCTCCCACAGGTAATAAATGGCATAGCTTAGCATTCAGTGTATTGTTTTTCACATTGCCCTGTTGAAATGTCATCCATTCTTGCTAGGGCACTAAAGACATTTGGCACAGCTATAATATAATGTCTTACTCATCCATCTAGATTCTATCTGCTGTCTCAGAGTTTAAAGCTTGGTGACAAATTGAGGGCATTTGATTCATGTCAAAGGCAACTCAATTAAATATAACATTCAAAACTGTGAATCTAATCAAGGGTCACTTAATAATACGGATCTTAACCCTCCTATTACATTCAGAATTTGCAAACACCTTTTGCATTTGCGGGTCAATTCTGACCTGGAGGAATTCAAGCTTATGAATCATTCATAACCTGACAGTGTTCATCTAAAACTATATTGAAAGTCATTAATAGGTTCTTAAATGTTCATACATGTAAAAAGATTGATTTTTGTGGCATATTAACTGACAAAAATAAAAGTTATTAATTAATATGCAATTTATTTTAGAAATAATAAAATGTAGAAATTCTTTGAAATTTCAAAGTATACATTTACTACAGCAAAACCTGATCCATGAAAATACATATTTTTTATTCACCATTTCTGTGAAATGTATCTAAATATAACATAATGTACAATTTATATTAACATCTAAAGTGAGAATTACTAGTAATTTGAATAAATTTCCTATAACTTATAACTGCAAAATACAACTTGGTGTCCAAAAGTTATGAAATCAACGTATTCTTTTTCAACTAAACATTATTAAATCAACTGTACAACTCAAGTATACAACATTAATACTTCTTTGCTTTGTTTTTAAGCTAAATCTATTCTTTTTACTTGCATGAACTGCCAAATATTGACACGTGAGTGTGCTGTAAGCTGGTTTGGCAGCAGATGGTTACAGAGTAAAATGTGGACAATTTCCTCTTTCAAGCACTATTTAGACTAAAGTGTGCATGAACTTCTGCTCTCGACACACCCCTCTTTAGACAGTATTACTTTTGATTTAGTTTGTTTGTTATGTTTGTTACATCTGTCATGTCTGTTTTGTACAGGAATGTGTGTGTGTGTGTGTGTCTGTGTAGTATGGGAAAGAGGCAAAAAAGGTGTTTATAAGCAAAAAATGTAAATCATAGATATACAAAAACTCAACATAATAACATGTGTAAAGCCATAATTGATGCCCGTGTCAAAATTGACCAGAGAACACGTGATATGAGCATGAAGCGATAATCTGTGTTCCGTAACAGCTTTCAGGTCCTTGAATAACATATAACGTGTGAGTAAGGACAGCCGGTGGACTTACTGGTGCCCTCCTAAGATGGTGCCCCCTTAGGGATTTGGTGCCCTATGCAGACTGCGTAGTCTGCTTATTGGGAGCGGCAGTACTTTAAATCATGCAAAACGAATACAATGTATTTTTGAACATTTACAGTTTGAAAATGTACATTATTGAATTGGTTGAATTAATAATTTTTTTATTAATATTAGCTATTGCTTAAAAAGCTGCATTACTGTTTCAGTGGGTCTTTGTGACTTTGAAGAGGGAGACTGTGGCTGGACTGATGATGACCTGGACTGGATTTGAGTGCCAAGGAGTAGTCTAAAATCTAAATCCCTAAAGTCTAGACCTAGCTTTGACCATACAATTAACACAGCAAGTGGATATTACTTTTATATGGAAAACATGTCTGCCCATATACAAGGAAAAAGTGCCAGAATTACTTCTCTTCTGCTGTCTGCAGCTCAGAAAAACAATGTTCTCTCTATTAATTTTAAAATATGTGTCAGTTAGTAACTTTAGCGACAGAACCAGATGGATGAATAGATGCAATTTTCCCTGAGTGAAAGTTGTGTCTTCAACCTAAGAACATGCAGTTGGATTCTGTTTAATTTAATGGAGGGAAAAGGCACTGAGACCTTAAATGTGTATCAACAGTTCTCGGACAAAGATCAGATCTTGCAGGTGACCCAATATGGAGGACCAGGAGGAATGTGGAGGTTTGCCCAGACCCCACTAACCCTCTCAGAATCAAACTACAGGGTGGGTTCCAGAGTCAGTTTTGTGTCTGTTGACAGATCGAATATTCAAGTCCATATTTCAGCCTCAAAACCCTGACTCAAGTTATTCATAGACAAAGGCTGTCACTTATTGGCACAGCAATTACAGATTACTAGTTGCACAAATTTGGCCACTAAACTAAAAGCGCTCCTGGACCACCAAGGTGGACTGCCCAAGTGCACGCGCCATGATCTTCATCGCCTGGAGGGCGAGTTCGGTCGCCGCGTGCAGCTCCTGCATCACATCGAGATCAGGACTACCCATGTGCAGTTAATTTAGTGGCTTGGCCTGATGTACCTGCAGGAGGGCCATGGCATGCAGGGCGGAGATCTGTCCAGCAGCACCGTAGGCTTTGATTGCCAGAGACAATGAAATCCTACAGGCTCTGGAGGGGAGCACCGGACAATCCCGCAAGATGGCGGTGTTCTGCGTGCAACTGTCTTATCCACCTGAGGGATCTCCATGTACCCGTGGGCCATCCTGCCATCAAGGGTAATGGGAGCGGTGTCAAAGCGTCCAGGGACGAATCTGCAGTTGGCGTGCAGAAGGAGAGAAAGCCGCTGGAATGTGCCGTATATCCAACAGCATTCGCTTCAGTACAGATGAATGGAACAGCAGTAGAATTCAGCTTGCTGATAGTACAACCGCTCGGCTCCGAAGAAAAAATTTGAATGAATCCGCATTCCAGCTCCCTTTTATACACATATGTCTGGGGGAGTGGCATGCAAATTCCACTCGACAATTTTCATTGGCCTTTTCTCAAAGATCCAAGGTGTTTGGGGCTCTCAAGATCAACCCCCTATTGTCACTACATTGACACAACATCGAGTGAGTGACAGAAGGGGAACCTCTTTTATTTCTTTGCAGGGAATCTGTACTTGAAGATGATGTGCTTGATAGAAACTTTGTTTAGAATCTTTATGATAGCACAGTGAGTTTGAGTATTTCTTTTAGCCTATACATCCTGTACACTAATACATGAATACTGTATAATGTGAAACCTGTTCTTCCTTTAACATTTTCTACTGTTTGTTTTTGCCAGGGTTCAACAGATGAGAATGTTCACTCCAGTGTCTTAAATATTAACTTTTTTTTTTTTTTACTTTCAATGTACTTTTCTGAAAATGGAAATGGCACATCTTTCACATAAGTTTAAAATCTATCAGAAACTCCAAAAATCAAATCTTAAAATTTCAATGCATCAAATCTTAACATTCCAGTGCATCAATGTAAATAGAATAAAAATGGTTAGTGTCTCCTGGGCAAAAATTGGTGTTTCTTGTTATCAAATCTTTTCTGAAAATCATTCAAAAAAACAAACAAAAGCATTTAGTATGGTACAGCAAATCAATATTTAAAATAACACCTCATTCATCATAGCAAGTAGCCACTGATGTGCTTTACACATATTGGCCAAAGATATGTTTTGACTCATTGTTGTCATTTTGTTGTCAAATGTGTTTGTCATTTTTAGTAGCTTCTTGTGGCAGTAGAAATCAATGCAAACTTTTGCATAAATTTAGCATACATCAAATAATTTAGTTTCAGGATGCCATCTATGCATGCTTGTCAGTCCCCATATATAGCCCTCAATGTAATTCCAGTCACTAAAAATCATTAAACCTCCACAAACAGAAGCTTGAGAGTGACAATCTATACATAAGTAATTTAGACCCCTAACATCATTAAGAATTTATAGCAGTCTGACTTCTCCAAACTCAAGGGCCAGAGAGGCCTCTCAGCCTAGTGAGATATGTCACACTTCCCTAATCCACTCATTTCTCACAGGAACGTCTCGGTTACGTATGTAACCTCCGTTCCCTGATGGAGGGAACGAGACGTCGTGTCGAAGAAGCGACACTAGGGGTCTCTCTTGAGCGCCGAAAGATACCTCTGATCTATGAAAAAAGGCCAATGAGAGTTGGCGAACAGTATTTGCATACTCCGCCTCCGGATACGGATATAAAGGCGAGAGAAATACGCTCGTTCATTCAGGATTTTTCTGAGGAGCCGAGAGTGTACCGGGCACCTCAGCGGCTCGGCTCAGCGACGTGGCCGGGAAGACACGACGTCTCGTTCCCTCCATCAGGGAATGGAGGTTACATACGTAACCGAGACGTTCCCCGTCTGTCGCTCACTTCGACGTCGTGTCGAAGAAGCGACACTAGGGGTCCACTTCAAAACTCGCCATGCGCTGAGCCGTGTACATGTACTGCTGACACAGAAGCGGGCAGGTATTTGCATGTGCACAAGCGACCAACTGTGTTCAGGCTGCACGTACTCTTCCCCAATGCCCCGAAAAAGCGTCAGCATCCTTTTGGTTACCCTAGGGGGGAACAAGGTGACGCTCCCAACTAGGGAACGGGCCAAGCCTGGCTGGGCCTCTTTTCTCTCTATGTTTTCTCGGCATAGAGCAAGAGAAGCCGGGGCCCTTACCGCATCGAGGGAAGGGGGTCTTATTCCTGAATTCCTATTCTTTTAGGGGGAAAAGACCCTGCGGAGGCCACACCCACCCAACAGGGGAGGTAAAGGTGGCAAAATACATCACATGGCCACTTTGGGCATGTGGGAGGAAATGGCACGGTGGTAGATCCAACCTCGAGGAGGGGGGAGTTGCTACAACACGGCGACCGGAGGGCAGCGAAGGACTGCCTAAGGGAGACGCGGGTCAGCTCGTAAGGTGACCGTACCGCGGAAATACACACAGGAGGAGTCCCGTAGGAGGCCTGATCTGTGGAGCACCTATTCCAGTAGGGGTAGCCGGAGGTACCCGTAGTGGACTGGACCAGCACGTTCCTCCGCTGAACTGCTGCGGGCCCGAAGGGCTAGGGAGGAATCAACCAGGGACCTAGGTCCTCTGGGACAAAAGCGCACTGTTTTGCCTTGGCAGAGGGAAACGGCGCTGGAACAAGCGGTTCACCCGGTCAGATCGTCGACGTGTACCGAGTTCTATGGGCTCGGACCTGAGAGAACATGGGACGAGACTGACTCAACCCTGAGATTGTAGAATCTCGTAAAGGTGTTAGGTGCTGCCCAGCCCGCAGCTCTGCAAATGTCTGCTAGGGAGGTGCCCCTCGCCAGTGCCCATGAGGATGCCACGCTCCTGGTGGAGTGGGCCCGAACCCGTAAGGGGGGTGGCACGGCCTGGGTGTGATAGGCCAATTGAATGGCCTCCACCACCCAGTGAGACAACCTCTGTTTGGAGACAGCGTTCCCTTTCTGCTGTCCTCCAAAGCAGACAAAGAGCTGCTCAGAGCGCCTAAAGCTCTGGGTGCGTTCCAGGTAGGCACGGAAGGCACGTACCGGACACAATAGTGAGAGGGCTGGGTCTGCCTCCTCCCGGGGCAGCGCTTGTAGGTTCACTACCTGATCTCTAAAGGGCGTGGTAGGATCCTTGGGCACATAGCCCGGTCGAGGTCTTAGGATCACATGAGTGTCTGCCGGACCGAACTCCAGGCAAGTGTCGTTAGTAGAGAACGCTTGCAGGTCCCCGACCCTCTTGATGGAGGCGAGCACGATCAGCAGGGCCGTCTTTAGAAAGAGGGCCCTGAGTCCAGCTGATTCTAGCGGCTCGAAAGGGGATCTCTGAAGACCGGCGAGGACCACCGAGAGATCACAGGAGGGGAACAGGTTTGGCCGGGAGGGGTTTAACTTCCGGGCACCTCTTAGGAACCTGACGATTAAGTCGTGCTTGCCCAGAGACTTGCCGTCTACTGGGTCGTGGTGAGCTGCGATAGCGGCAACATACACCTTCAAGGTGGACGGGGACAGCCTCCCCTCCAACCTCTCCTGTAGGAACAGGAGCACCGACCTAACTGCGCACCTCTGTGTGTCTTCTGCCCGGGAAGAACACCAATTGACGAACAGACGCCACTTCAGGGCATAGAGTTGCCTGGTAGAAGGGGCTCTGGCTTGGTTGATCGTGGCTACGACCGTGGGTGGTAGACCAGCTAGATCTTCCGCGTCCCGTCCAGGGACCAGACGTGGAGGTTCCAGAGGTCTGGGTGCGGATGCCAGAGCGTGCCCCGTCCCTGAGAAAGAAGGTCCTTCCTCAGGGGAATTCGCCAGGGAGGGGCTGTTGCGAGGAGCACGAGGTCCGAGAACCAGGCCCGGGTGGGCCAGTAAGGAGCCACGAGAGTGACTTGCTCCTTGTCCTCCCTGACCTTGCACAGCACCTGTGCAAGAAGGCTCACTGGGGGAAATGCGTACTTGCGCAGCCCCACCGGCCAGCTGTGTGCCAGTGCATCTGCCCCTAGGGGAGCCTCTGAGCGGGCGTACCAGAGCGGGCAGTGGGAGGTCTCTCGGGAGGCAAACAGGTCTACCTGGGCCTTGCCGAACCGTTCCCAAATCAGCTGAACCGAGTGGGGGTGAAGCCTCCACTCTCCGCCAGGCAAGCGTTGTCGTGACAGCGCGTCCGCCATCACATTGAGGTTGCCGGGGATGTGAGTGGCACGCAGCAACCTGAGTCGGTGCTGGCTCCAAAGGAGGAGACGACGGGCGAGTTGCGACATGTGGCGGGAGCGTACGCCGCCTTGTTGATTTATGTACACGACCGCAGTGGTGCTGTCCGACCTGACCAGGACATGTTTGTTGCGAATTAACGGGAGAAACTGCCACAGGGCTAGAAGGACGGTCAACAACTCGAGGCAGTTGATGTGCCAACGCAGCTGGGCCCTTTTCCAACGGCCTTGAGGCTGCGTGCCCGTTGCAAACGGTGCCCCAACCCAATCTGGAGGCGTCGGTCGTGACCAGGACGCGTCTGGACACCTGCTGTAGGGGTACTCCAGCCCGTAAGAAACAGAGGTCTGTCCAGGGGTTGAATGTTTGTTGGCAGGCGGGGGTGATTGTTACCCGGTGCGTGCCATGGCGCCATGCTCGTCTCGGGACTCGGGTCTGGAGCCAGTGTTGGAGCGGTCTCATATGCATCAACCCCAGCGGCGCGACCGCCGCGGAGGACGCCATATGCCCCAGGAGCCTCTGTAAAAGTTTTAAGGTGACCGCTGTGCCTGGCCTTAAGGCGGCGAGGCAGTTCAACAATGACTGGGCACGCTCGTTGGTGAGATGTGCGGACATTGAGACCGAGTCTAACTCCATCCCGAGAAAAGAGATGCTCTGAACTGGAGCGAGCTTGCTCTTTTCCCAGTTGACCTGAAGCCCCAGACGGCTGAGGTGCCTGAGCACCTGGTCTCTGTGGGTGCATAGTAACTCTCTCGAGTGGGCCAGAATGAGCCAGTCATCGAGGTAGTTGAGTATGCGGATGCCGGCTTCTCGGAGCGGAGCAAGAGGTGCCTCTGCGACTTTCGTGAAGACACAAGGGGACAGAGACAGGCCGAAGGGGAGGACTTTGTACTGGTACGCCTGGCCCTCGAACGCAAACCGCAGATAGGGGCGGTGTCGGGGCAGGATGGAGACGTGGAAGTATGCGTCCTTCAGGTCTATCGCTGTGAACCAATCTAGATGCCGGACGCAGGTTAAAATGTGTTTCTGCGTGAGCATCTTGAACGGGAGTTTGTGCAACGCTCGGTTGAGAACTCGAAGGTCCAAGATTGGTCGTAAGCCGCCGCTTTTCTTGGGTACGATGAAGTAAGGGCTGTAGAAACCCTTCTTCATCTCGGTTGGAGGGACAGGCTCTATCGCGTCTTTGGCCAGAAGAGTCGCGATTTCCACGCGCAGGGAGTGGGCGTGTTCGCTGTGTACTGCGGAAAAGCGGACGCCCATGAAGGGGGGCGGGGGCCTGGCAAACTGAATTGCGTAACCGAGTCGGATGGTCCGGGCCAGCCAGCGAGACGGGTTGGGAAGTGAAAGCCACGCGTCCAACCTCTGCGCTAGGGGCACCAAAGGGACGGTTAATTTGGACGTACCCGGCGGGGCTTCGCAGCGGGGCGGAGCAGGTAGGGCAGCGTTGGGCGGCGACAGGGCGACCTGCGGCTGAGGTGATGAGAAAAGACTCAAAGCACTTACCTTGCTCCGCACACCCGGCTGGGGGCGGGTTAGCGACTGAGGAGGAGGTCCTGGGTAGGCGTCCTCTAGACTCATCGGAACCGGCCGGCCGGGAGACAGTCGTGGGACTGAAGATGGGTGGTCCGTGTCCAGGAAGCCAGGACTGTTGAGATCTAAGGGCAAAGTGCCGTGAAAAAGGCATTTGCGGGCCAGGTGACCCAGAGACATAGAAAATAGCTCTTTTATTGAGAATGTGGGTACTGCAACCCCGTCTAAGGGGGAGCGGCAAATTAAATTGTTTAAAAACAAAAGATTCTCCTCCCGGCGCTCCACCGGGGGACGGAGTGGTCTTACCACCTCCGGAGCTAATGTCTGTGTCGCTGGGTCGTCCGTCTCAGGACCGCCTAGGAGCTTTCCGGGTCCTCGGGGGAGTCCGGGAGACGGGGGGCGTCTGCTTCCTGCGGTGTGCTCGACGCGGGGGCCGAGAGCTGGGCCCGGGTTGAGGCGGAGCAGGTTTCTTAGACGCAGGGGGACGCCCTCGGCGAGCAGACGGGGCAGCGGCCTTGGCGGCAGGTTTGCGGCGAGGCAGGATGTGAGAAATATCCTCTGTCTGTCTTCTCACCGCGGAGAACTGCTGGGCGAAGTCCTTGACGGTGTCGCCAAAGAGGCCAAGCTGGGAAACAGGGGCGTCGAGGAAGCGGACTTTGTCGGCCTCACATATCTCGACCAGGTTGAGCCAAAAATGACGTTCCTGGACCACAAGGGTGGCCATCGCCTGCCCGAGTGCCTGCGTGGTGACCTTCGTAGCTCTGAGGGCGAGGTCGGTCACTGAGCGCAGTTCCTGCAGCACATCGGGGTCAGGGCTACCCTCGTGCAGATCTCTGAGCGCCTTGGCCTGGTGGACTTGCAGGATGGCCATGGCGTGCAAGGCGGAGGCGGCCTGTCCAGCGGCGCTGTAGGCTTTGTTGTTCAAGGAGGATGAAGTCCTACAGGCCTTGGAAGGGGGTACAGGGCGTCCGCGCCAGGTGGTAGGGTTACTGGGACAAAGATAGAGCGCAACTGCCCTATCCACCTGGGGAATCGCCGTGTACCCGTGGGCCTCTCCGCCGTCGAGGGTAGCGAGAGCGGACGAGCAGGGACGAGCATTTTGACGAATGGAGAGCGGCGCTCTCCATGAAGACGTCAGCTTGTCATGCACCTCCGGGGAAAACGGGACCGGGGGGGGGGGGGGGGGCGTGGCTGTGAGCGGCGCCCAGACCCCAGGAACCAGTCATCCAACCGTGACGGGTGTGGGGAGGGTGGAGGTTTCCAGTCCAACCCCACCCCGACGGCGGCCCGGGCAAGCATGTCGGACATCTGCACGTCCGCCTCAGCCTGGGCCTGCTGGCCCGAAGGCGGCAGTCCAGGGGAGGAGTCAGCGTCAGATGCCGCGCTCTCCGACGGAGCGGCGAGCTCATCGGCTTCAGGCTCCAGAGGAAAGGCAGACCGGCCCGGAGGCGAGTCGCCGTTACCTCGAGGCTGGACGGAGGTAAAGGAGCATGTCGGGGGGCGGGTGGTCCGCAAGGACGTGCCCGGCGGAAGCGCACCCGCTGCCCTCCCCAAATCGCCTCTAGCGCCAACCGCATCGTCCTCAATCCCTTGGGAAGAAGGAGCGATACGGGGGGCGGCTGGAGTGGCGTGCTTTCTATTGAAAGCGAGCCGCGACCGCAACGTTACCATGGTCATGTTCTCGCAATGAGAACATGAACCATCCACAAACGCTGCCTCGGTGTGATCGGCGCCCAGACACACGAGACAGCGCCTGTGGCCGTCAGAAGCGGAGAGCACTCTACCGCATTCAGGAACTACACAGGGGTTGAATGGCATCTTTATAAAGACGCGCCCTGAAAAGGGCGTTCAACACCGCTGTGTATTGCTCTTTTAGAGAAATAAACTCTTTATGAAGAAATATAACTCTTTGGAAAGGGAACTCTTTCAACTCTGCGCTGTCGAAGCGCCCAGGGGCAAACTGCACGCCGGCAGAGAAGAGAAAACAGCCGCTGAAGTGCGCCGTAAATCCAACAGCAGCAGAGCAT
Source organism: Moxostoma hubbsi (assembly GCA_032164185.1). NCBI lineage: Eukaryota > Metazoa > Chordata > Actinopteri > Cypriniformes > Catostomidae > Moxostoma > Moxostoma hubbsi. The sequence goes on from JAVLUX010000009.1 coordinate 30,530,776, forward strand.
GAGAGGATCAGAAGCAAGATCAGTTGTGTGTAGCACAGCAGACAGCATTCACACGACCATCGGCTCCGAAGAAAATTACTGAATGAACGAGCATATTTCTCTCGCCTTTATATCCGTATCCGGAGGCGGAGTATGCAAATACTGTTTGCCAACTCTCATTGGCCTTTTTTCATAGATCAGAGGTATCTTTCGGCGCTCAAGAGAGACCCCTAGTGTCGCTTCTTCGACACGGCGACGAAGTGAGCGACAGACGGGGAACCAGATTCCTCATGGTAATCCAACACTCTCTCCTTCTCCCCATCAAACATACACACACACACACACACACACACACACACACACACACACATACACACCAAAAACTAGAAATACACTCTCATATAATCAAATCCATCCAACTAAATGCAGTAGTAAGAGAGAGATATATTTTTTTTAACTTTTATACATTTTTGGTTATATATATATATATATATATATATATATATATATATATATATATATATATATGGGCCATTCTACAGAATTGGTGCAAAGTCAGAGTTGGAAACATCTTGAATTTTTTTTGTTTTTTCCCACAAATTTTGCATGTATGCAAATTGTATAATATCCAAGGTATGCTTTTCTAGTAATTGTGCAGTTAATTCTCATATTGTATTTTCAGAAAATGCTGGAATATTTTCCTTCTCCCCAAATTTGTCACTACCGAAACACAATATTAAATAATTTATTAAGAAGGCTTATAATGACCTATTAAGATTTTGTTTACATCTACCTTATAAATATCTATTTTTTCTATTTTTAAAAAATATTTTTACAGGTTGAATCAATACATATTATAATTTTAATAATATTTGAAGTGTAATTTATGAGATTTGTTGTATTTTGAACCCAATCTTTCTTTGTAGAAGGCATAAAGTTTATCGTACTGATTTCAAAGTTAAGGATTCATTAGTTTGAATATGCATTGAACCAAACACTATCATAACATCTTAGTTGATAATTCAATATACTTTATTTTTGACAAAACATCCCATGTTACGGTAGTGACTGCACATTTTTGGTAGTGACAGTAATGTTTTGGTAGTGACCACAATACTTAGTTTGCCATGGCTGAATCAGACTGTCCACGTTTTATGTTAATATAAATAAATAACTATGATGCACATATGCAGTCAGTACATATAGCAGACACACATCTGACAGTAAATATCTTATAAGAACACCTAGAGCTATTCTATACTTTGGGTCTTGAGGTGCAAGTGAGAAAAGGTATGCTCAGAGATTTTTCTTCCTAAAAAAAAACAACAACTTACAATGTAGACTATTTCAGAACCACTTTGTTTTATTTTCACATTTTCAACATTTTGTTTGAGTCATTCAGATAAATCTCCAGAACCACTGAACTGTGTGTGTGTGTGTGTGTGTGTGTTTACATAAAACATTAATTTCAGAATAATTTTCCTCATTCAGATAAATCTCCAGAACCACTGAACTGTGTGTGTGTGTGTGTGTGTGTGTGTGTGTGTGTGCTTACATAAAACATTAATTTCAGAATAATTTTCCTTTGTTCTAAGGAGTATTCAACAGTTTTACAAATTACAACTTTTTACATGCTGCTTTGAACAGGTTGATCTAGACATGCGATCGTGTGTGTGTGTGTGTGTGTGTGTGTGTGTGTGTGAGAGAGAGAGAGAGAGAGAGAGAGAGAGAGAGAGAGAGAGAGAGAGAGAGAGAGAGAGAAAAAGAGTTTAACTTTTTCAACAGTTTAACTTTTCACACACTGCTTCGAATACTGCTGGGTTGATCTGGACATGCCTACTCGTGACTTCTTCCGGGGGACAGATTAAGGTGATGACCTTGTCTATCGTGTACCAGATCTTGTCCTCCATTCGTGGCCAATAAAATCTGTTTCGCCCAATGTTGTGCATGGCTTTGACTTCCACGGCACCTGAAGACAATGTGTAAATGACATGGCAGTTAATCTTACAAAAGATGATTCAAGTGAACACCTGATAATGGAATATTAAAATGGAATAGAAATGCAATGCAATGATTTAAAAAAAAATCCACTTATTTAAATAAGTGTAAGAAGAATGAACATGTCTCACCTTCATCCACATTTTCAATGATTCCAGGATATGGATCATTTTCATATGCGACAATACACCACTTTCCAAGAAGTTCTTCGGTGATATCCTCGACTGGACAGAGAGTCCCTTTACACCCAGAGTTTGAGGTAGAATGGCTTCTATCTTCAGGGGTTGGTGGCTCAGGAGAAACTACATTTCTCCCAGGCTGTACTTGTGGTGCAATGTTGGTGGACATTGGGTGGAAACAGGAGCAAATGGCTTCTCTGTTGCAAAAGCAACTGAGCACTCTAGAATAGACTGTGCCTGGAGTAGTGCAGATTATCTGATGAATGCTTAGTGTGCCTTTGATGGTGGTCAGCTCTTTTGGCAGGAGTGCACTTACTCTAGAAATCTGTTCTTCTTCCACATATAAGAGGTTGACTTTGGTGAGAGGAAGGAGTGTGTCATAGAGTGCTTTCGCTGTTGGTATGTCAGTACCTCTGGCTACCTGTGAATCTGCCATTCTCTTAATGGTAGCTCCAACACCATCAGCAGGCCCTTTACCATGACCAGCTTCCAGGAAACTCCAGTTTACAGCAGAAAACCCCATCTGGAAAGGAATAGTGCTCAACAAGTAAAAGTTTTTCTTGCCTCTATATTGCATAGTTGGCCCATCGCTGATGAAGAAGAGTTTTTGAACCCTTGGGTGGTTCACCTTCAGGAACTGAAGAACTGGTTCAAGTTGAGCCCAAATGGCAGCAGGATCATGTTTCATTGAGGGCGACAAGGCACAGAATGTCTGTGTGTTATCTGTGGTGTACAAAACAGCATTGTGCAGTGTTGTCTGTCTATGAGACGCTCCGAAATGGACTTGCTGTACCTCCTTTGCATATTTGCACTGCCAATTTTCTGCATAGTCAATGTGAAGAATCACCTCATCATCTTTCAGAGATCTATGCAAACACTGTAGCTGTGTGTATTGATGTTGGATGTTGAAGAGGTGCTTGCACACTTTCTTTCATTTCCTTTTCAAAATCTTCCAATAGGTGCATTGTCCTACCCTCACATCTCTGCTTAACAGTTTTTGTCACAGTGATCTTCTCTCTTTTCCCATCCTTTTCTTTTTCATAGTCTTCCTTTTTTGTTAGCCACTGGTACCACCATGTGACCCCTGTTTCTGATGTCATTTGGGTATGTGTGAGCGACTTCTTCCTGCATGAAATACATTCTCTGTACATACAAGCCTTGACCTTTGTGTCACAGCACAACTCCTCTGCCACTTTGCTCAAACTCTGGGAGTAAATGATGCCAAGCTGCTTGAGCCTATCTGCTTTCATTTGGGCGTTGTCATGCACTTTGCAGACACATGTCTCCCTATTATTGATATTTGGAGCAACAATCCAAAACGGCTTTATTCTACAGAAAAGTGAATAGGATAGCTTCAGGTCGGGCATCTCCAGCATCATTTTCTGATACAAATTCATCATTGTGTCAGAGAGAAACCTCTTTTGTTTCTTTGTTTTAAATCTTGTGATGGTTTCCTTCTTCCCTGCTGATACTCGACTATTGTCATCTCGGCTTAGAAAATGTTTGACTATGTTCATGTTATTTTGTTTGTGATTGCTCTGATAGGTGAACCCAAGACATTGGTGGTTTTCAGACTTGTTGAACACTTTGTGGGAGATACCAACACATTTTCTTATCATAGAGACAAGTTTGTATTTTCTAAGAAGCCCGTTTGTGAAAGCTCTTCTGAGTGAATGTTTCTCTTTATAACTTGCAGACTTGTATTTATCCTGTATTTGGTGCATAAGCGTGTTGTGAAAAAGAAGAGTCTTTCTGACTTGTTTGGGAAGTCTGTGCTTCTTTACATCCTTCTGAGTCTTCGACCTTGGAGAACTTTGGTCCGGTGTCAACTTCTGCCTCAACCTTTGATATCGCTTTCTATATTTGTCTTCTCTCCTCTGGATTTCTTTGATCTTCTGTTCTAACTTCTGACATTTTCTATAGTTACTGATTTTTGCTCGTTTTCTCCCTTTTCCCCCAGTGTGTATGTGCACTGGTGTCTGATCACCCTCACTGGAAGTGCTAGGTGGTGTGGAAGCCCTGCAAAATGTCTCTACCTCTTTTTGTCTTTTCACCATCATCCTGTGTCTTTTCTGTCTTTTCCTCCATGCTTTTCTGACATGTCTTTGCTCCCTGTCAGATAATTCACTGATACTCTTCAACTTTCCTTCTTCCCTTCGTTTCTTATTTCTTTCTCTTTCTTTCCTTAAGTATTCCTCGTACTTCACTGGGTCTTCCCTCAACCTTTGTTTGTATTCTCTCTGTCTCTCTGTTGTAGTTTTTCTATTTTTTTTAGGCATGTTGGTGTTTTATGTCATTCTCCCTGTCAAGTTAATCATAGAAATTAACATTACTGACAACAACCTTACACCTAAGCTAGTATCATGGACTGCAACCTTAAGTAATTGTAACCTCATCACATTACAGAATTTTAACGGAATCTTGCATACTAAAACACTACTAAAACATACTACAGTAGTAATTATTTGCATAACTGTACTAAAATGTAGTTTATTCCTCCAAATAAAGGATTATGTGTTCCCTTTTGTCACTACCAAAACAATAATGTCACAACCGAAACTTCAAGACATGTTTCGGTTGTGACTGTTTTGGTAGTGACAATTTTAGAGACTTTTGAGCCTAGCTCGAAGATGCTAATCAGCACATGGTTAGCAATCACTGGTCAGAACAGTTGAACACATATAACAACTAAATTTTATGGAATAACATCCAAAAAAAATTTCTCAATAGCAGAAAAAATGATTTTGGTAGTGACATTCCTTAAAGTTACACACATATTTTTAGACTTTAGAACACGTTTACCTCAAAATGATGGGATCAATCTACTCACCATATAGCACATGAGAGAGAGGGACACAGGAATATTTCATGATCAAAAATGTAGGGGTGTGGTTAAAATCAGTCTCAGCCAATGGACTACAACATTCACTGTTTTGGTAGTGACATGAAAATGCAGGACACGTTTTTTTTAGATAAAGTTTAAGATTTAAAAATAAAATATAAAATAAATAATTTTTTTAACTTCATTTTAAAAAAATAAATAAAAATATTTTTTTTAAAACAAGAATGGAAAAATGTGCAAAAAAAATGTCAATATAATTTTCACAAGTTGAAATTTAGGGGTTAGGGTTTGGGACAGCCACCTCCTAATTGAAAGTAGCCCATAAATGATGATTTTATATATATAAAGCTTACTGATATCTTAAATATTATTGTGGGTTTCAATAGATAATTGAAGGATCTTAGTAAACATCTAAGATTTTAATAATTAAATGCTTTTCAAATGTGTTTTTTGGATGAGGGACAGCAGTTTGCACCAATTCTGTAGAATGGCCCATATATATATATATATATATATATATATATATATATCAAGTGAAATTAAGATTTTTGATACTTACCTACTCTTATAATGAGATGAAAATTAATAGGGCTATTAATATATACATTTTTTGTCAGAAATGTTTACTGGCAAGGTTATGAAGGGTTATTTGATGTTTATGCAATAACAAAATACTTGTGATGTGCAGTTTAATCATTTAAAACAAGATACAGTAGGTCTACATGTTTAGCGATTTAAAATATTTTAGATATAATGGTATTTCTGCTTAAACAACATAGAGTTACTATTATGGTTATTACTGTAAAACCATGTTTCAAATACTTTAGCCTAATAAACTTTAAGAATCTGTGTCTTTTATTATAAATACCAGGTCATCATGATGCAGTTGATACATGTTTGTAAGCAATGGATTAAAATGAAAAACAAAACAGAATCTAGCAATTAATTGGCTAGTAGCTTTTATCCTATATAAAAATAATTCTGTTATAGTTTTATTAGCACATTACATAAACAAAAGAGCAGAGCACCGAATTCAATAAAAACAGGAATAAGAAAAAATGTCAAAGTATTGGGGAAAATATAGATAGGCCTATATCATTTATAATATTAAAATGAAATAGATAAAATAAAATAAGTAAACAACAGAAATTTTCAATCAGAAAGGAAAACAAGGTCATAATAGGCCTATAATATGCCATTATTTAACAAATTTGAGATTGTATGCCTGTAGCCATATGATATATTTCAAGTAAAAAGACTTTGAATCCATGTGAAGAATAAAGAAATGTGTTTTCAAATATAAAGTATTTGCAATGGCAAAAAAAAAAAAATTCAAATTCAACAACATTGTTATTAATTACCTTATAATAAAATAGATAAATATACCCTTCAGTGACAATATTGCCTCAGCCGTTTATTCCTTATTTAAAACATTTACTCCTAAAAAATGTGTTACATTTTGAAACAGATGTATAAAATCATGAGGACTCACATGAGATGAAGACACCCATCATATCAGGAACTTTTATAAAATCTTTTCTGCATGGGGAGGGTCCCCTCATGGGGGCTGCCCTGTTAGGATTACATGACCAACCAAATACTGCTCGCTTAGGCCAGGCATACACAGTGTGAGTTCAGACACTGGGAGGTCGGGGGCCCTAGCACACATTACGAGTCGTGCATGACATGACCTTGCAAAATCCGGAGCAATCACATGAATTGTCATGCCATTTAGACATAAAGCCAGAGGAGGACATTGCTTTAATTCCTTGTAGCTTGCGATTTAGAAATAAAAAAAGACTGGCATGGCCAGGGGCTGCATTAGCTGAAAACTCATCTGTAGATTTAAAAATACAAAATATGTATAATTTGAGATGCTGTCCAACATTTGACGGATTCAGATTTCGAAGGGAGGCTGTGTGATGTCATGAATGCATACGTTAATTATATCAACAGTGTGTTGCTGCTGCTAGTTATTGCATGATAATAAAGTGTACATAAATGAACAAGATTAAAAAGAAAGTGCAGAAAATTTGCGCACCGTTTCTGTTGGTTATACTTGGATTTAATTTAAGTGCCAGCATGGCATTTAGTGCAGAATTCTGAGTTATTTTAGTGGAGTAGAGCAGTCTACCTGTATTATTCAGCTTTAGATGTAGGCTGCGTCCTTCTCATCTGTGTCACTGCTTGCATGTTGATAGCAGACATTCTGAAGAAGATCTGTGAGGTTTTGTTCATGTGAATGTGATTTAAAGCCGCAAGTAGCAAAGCTTTAATTCTTTGTTTTAGAGCAGTGGTTGATTGATTGGAAGAACTTTCAACCTATAAGTCCTTTGTTTCACCTTTGTTATGGCACACCTTCCTTGGTCTAGGGGTATGGGTAAGTGGGTAACAAATGTTTTGGAGAGAGCGCAAGAGTGATCCTGTCTCCAGGTCCCAGTGCAACCACAAATTGCATCAACATGCGATATAGCAAAAATATATATATAAAAAAAAATTATTAAAGAACTCAGTGGGATAAACAGACAAACTTCAGGAGTGGAACCGGCAAAAATAACAAGACATTCTTCCTAGAGGATTTAGAAAATAACTTAACTATCGAAAAGAAAAACACAAATCACTTCCCCAACTCCCTCTTTATAAATAAACAAGGAGAAAACAGAATCTTTCAAAGTAAATGGTGTCCACCTCCCTTCTAAAGAATCCCACTGTAACATAAGCGCTCAGACACAGGAGTAGTGTTAAACCCGGAGGTTGTGTTTATTCAATTAGAGTGTTAAGGAAAGGAGATGAATATAAGAAGTGCGTGGAGCTTGGGGTGACATCACTGGAGTGAATGAGCGTGGAGCTGGAGCATGAGCGCAGAGCTTGGACGAGCGTGGAGCTAGGGGTGACGTCACTGGAGTGAATGAGCACAGAGCTTGGACGAGCGTGGAGCTTGGGAGATCGTTGAGCTTCCGAGATCGTTGAGCTTCCGAGATCGTTGAGCTTCCGTGATCGTTGAGCTTCAGAGATCGTTGAGCTTCAGAGTTCGTTGAGCTTCAGAGATCTCCGCTGGAGTAAAGGAGCGAGGAGCTTGGGTTAGAAACGCAGGAGCGAAGGAACGTGGAGATAGGAAGTTAACAGGAACGAAGGAGTGTGGAGATAGGAAGGTCACAGGTACGAAGGAATGAGTCTGTATACGTTTAACGATAAACGATTAACGAGACCAGACCCAGAGTGAGGGGAGAACAGAGTATTTATCGAGTGGAAGGAAACAAGAGACAGGTGCAGGTGATTAGTGATTAGTGGAAAGGGAGCGTGAAGCATAAAAGCAGGGAAAGACAGGGAGATCTGTGACACCCACAACATAAACAGCTTAATTATGTTACACAATGTAAAACTGGTGTAATAAAACTAGTGTAGAAATTGCACATTCAACTGTCAAGTATTTCAACAGGAGTACAAACAGTACACCATTGCAAATGACAAGATTGTTATACTACTCACTTTAGCACAACAACAAATGTAAATCTGGGACCAAGAGATAGAATAACTCATGCAGGAGAAAATATTCTCTGTGCTACTCTCTCCAAGGTGAAGAGTTGTGGGCCTCTTGTACTCTCCATTCCTGGGCTGAGTCAATCATAGGTAATGAACAGCAGGTGGGTCTCATTATCCTGCATAATGGACAGTGAAAGTGACAAGGAAAGCACAGGGGGACACAACCACGTACGGGGGTACGCCGCTTCCTATAAGAAGACTATGCAGTCAGCGTAGGGCACCAACTCCCATGGGGGGGGCACCATCTTACCCTAGGAGGGCACCAGAAATCCATCGGCTGCCCTTACCTGCACGCATATCCACTATTGTTTGCATATACAATTATAACAGATACTACACCCCCTAAATGTAGCCTTAGAACTGAAACCAATGCAAGTATGAAGAATAAATATAGACCATGATATAAATTAAAACTCTGTTTGTCAGAGTGATAAAGATTGTATTCTAGCACAACCCATATGGCAAATGATTTGTTTGAAGAGCAGAGAACAGCATGGCCTTTCTGTAGAATCCTTCCCAGTGATGTGGTCATGAATAATATGGGAAAACAGTTTTAACACAACCATTTTCTCCAAATGTGTAAAAGCTTCATGAACAGTCAGTTTTCACTGATTGTGTGAGTTGTAAAACCTTCTATTGATTGGTCAACTTCAGGCAGATCACAAAATCTGCTCGTACAACAGCAAACACCTCACGAATTCAAGCCGACAGCACTCGGTATTAAAAATTATGAGGAGGTCATGAGCTGCTCCAACCCGGTATCACGCCGAGGCGTGAAATAGACACGCCGGTCCACTCGCGGATGCGTGTCTATTTCACGCTTTGCCTCCTCCAGGCGTGTACATGACACGCGCGCGTCTACGTAGAATACCGGCAGGGGGCGATCGTTTCCTCGACGCCAACAACTGTCCGCGCACCAAAGAGGAAGCGATACATCGCGTTCTCCACTTCCGGGTTTATTTTTGTATATAAATACACTTTTTAAATAAATATATATATATATATATATATATATATATATATATATATATATATATATATATATATATATTTATATATTTATATATATATATATATTTATTTGTTTATTTACATCAGCACAAGATACTCGACAGCCCACACACACACACACACACACACACACACACACACGTATAACAACGTTAGGCTACAGCAACGTTAGGATTTCTTCATGAAAGCAGCACTATGTAATGAACCTTTATTTGTCACATATGGTCACAAGTGAAAGTAACCGGCGAAATTGGCCGGCATCCCGCCCGCACGAACGTGCAACGCGACGACAACGGTATCGCTTCCTCTCTGGTGCGCGGAGAGTTGTTGGCGTCGAGGAAACGATCGCCCCCTGACGGTATTCTACGTAGACGCGCGCGTGTCATGTACACGCCTGGAGGAGGCAAAGCGTGACACCGACACGCATCCGCGAGTGGACCGGCGTGTCTATTTCACGCCTCGGCGTGATATCGGGTTGGCTGCTCATAAGCCGCTTGGATGCGCTTATAATTCCTCTCACACGATGCAAGCCACGACCACTCGAGTACCAGCAATTTCCATGCGATCTCTCCTGACTGGAAAAAATGGTCGGGAGCTCGCATGACAACCGATAATCACACCATGTATACCCACCTTTAATCCCAGTAACTGTCCTATTATTGGACCTTATACTCATGAATTTAGTTATTATAGTGAGTTTCTATAATGGCATTGGTAACAGAAAACTATTGCGTTTAAATGGTACTGCATCCACACCACTAGGTGTCAGTGTAAGTCCAAGACGACAAATGAAGAGACGACACCTTTCACCTTTAAAGGAGACTAATAAAACAGTCTTTATTTACACTCCTGAAACATATGATACAGAATATCTTCCTCCTTTTTACAGAATACACAAATTCTATACATCACTCAGCTATAGCTGAAAGTCTCAACTCATAACATGCGCGTCACTACAACCTCGGACTATAGACTGGCGGGTGTGTCGAGGAAGCTGAAGGTATCGCATTATGCTTCTTGTCAGACGTGTGGAATAAACATTTTATTCGGCATCTCCTTCCATTTAAATTTACAAGGGCGCTTCAGAATATATTTAGGCATGGAACTAGCAGCAAGACACCATGTTTTCTATGGAATTTCCGTAGTTATTCAGATTACATTTGCCATACAGGAACTGTCAACAAATGGTAAGGCATTCGTTTATTAGAAAAGTTTTTATTCAAAACGATGCTTTGTTGAAAGAATAAAATTATAGTTTCCTATAATTAAATAATCTAATAATTTACCGTAGCCTAAATAACCAGAAATAAGCAAGCTCCTTTAATGGTCTTTGCCCCTCATGTCTTTGCCATATGATTCTTACTGGACTCTATATTAATTGTCTCCTGTCAGTCGCTTAATTTGTATCAGTTTGATTTAAAACTGCAATTGTTTGCAGTATATAATGTGATTTAAATTATTTGTTTTTGTAAAGTTATTTTAAAATACATTAAAATGCATTAAAACATTACTAAGATAAACATTTGTTCAATTTATAATTTTGGTAGTTTTCTTAAAGTCAAACGTTTCTAAGTGGTGCAACCATCCGGAGACAGATAAACAAGTAACAATTATTGAAAAAATAAATGCTGACATGATTGGAATTATATTTTATCTATTAAAATATAAGCGGTGAAACAATTTTGATTAAAATAGTATTATTACTTAAAACACTTCTGTCCAGAAAATCAAAGTCATGTGGTGTTACCAACATGCTGGTTATCTGTTGTGATGCGACAAGAAAACTATAATACAGAACCAACAAAACCTTTAGCTTCATGATTTTATGTGAAGTGTTTATTTATTTATTTTATTGAGATATTTTTGTAATCCGATATTTTTTTTAAAAATTTTATGAAAAAGGCACAATATTTTCAGATCAAATGGAGTAACCATATGAAAACTTCTGATATATGTCTAAAAAAAAAAAACATTCTTATAAAAAAAAATCTTTGAAAACGTGTACCTTTTGCTTGACTTTTGACACTATTATAATTATTTTATTTATTTATTTTTGGGTAGAAAATGCTGTAAAAAACTAATTTTGAAAATGTATGAAACCAACATGGACACAAAGATTACATACCTACGAACCTGACACATGTCCTTTAAATTAAGATTTTTTTTATCACTTCGGACTATCTTATTTGTGAGTAATGCGTAATTCAGATGTATAGATTATAGTACTGAGATAATAACAAGGTAATAACAAAGATTACATGAGAATAATGCTTGGCTTATTCGTTAAGAGTGGGTGATTAATGAAAATACTTAATGCATAGGGTAAACAAAGCAAGTGATGCTAATTTTTTTTAATGTTATACAGTATGTTTTAATAATTAGAATTAATTTATTTACCTACAATCAAGTGAGGTTTTTTTTTTACTATAATTCTTTTAATCATCCAGTAGCTACCATCCAGACCATTTTTGGCATGTGCTAACTCTAGACTGTGGTCTTTGTCAGCATGTTGAATATAAATGTGATAGACCAGCAGGGGTCACATCACATAGTTACAATGCCAAACAGGGAAAAAAGTGTCCTCCGCTGAGTTCCAGAATACCATCGGTTAAACTTCCCTTAACGATAGGCCTATACTCTGATATTAACTAATAGCAAATCACATTATGGACATTATATAAATGTTTTAAATGAGAAGAAAAAAGGAAGAACTTTGCTGGATTCCTAAGTAAAAACAAACTCTATGTTACCCCAGTCAAAGCATTGCCCTGTCCTCATATTCCATTCCACCTACTGCCATGAGGAATGCTAAGCATGTTTCACCTTCTCTTGTGAAAGAAGTACTTTGGACACACTCCTGTCACTGGCAGGATGTGACAAACTGTGTTTATTTGCATTGTGGGTTGTTTGCATCCATAGAGTCTCACAGATGCTAAACACAAGACAGTCACCTATTGTCATCGTTTCATTCTTCGATACAGTAGTTGAAACATCTACTCAACTACCGTATCAGATCACAATAAGGTGACACAGATGTTACACATTTAGGATTTCAATGAGTGAAATCCTTTTGCCTGCAATGCAAACAATCCAGCATAAACTGGTTTAATTAATCACCATTTGTCAGGGGTCTCCTACTTTGATTTTGAGAGGCTGTCCAAGCAAGAGAGTGTTGATGTATACTTCAAGCTTGTCCATAAAAGATGGAGGAGATGGCTGTTCTCATCTACACCAGAGGACCAAATCAGTCAGAAGAACCAGGATCTGGAACGGTATGAAGTGAAGAGCAGATTGGATTCAGGGCGCTTTCCAGAAGTTGTGACTAATAAAAATCATGACAACTCATCCATTGAGGTGAAGATTCAAAATAATGGCCTCCTTCTCAGACATACATCTGCGCTCTTACACTTACTGTGTTTAAATGTTCTCTTTGCTTCAGAGAGATATGGATCATATCTACTACACATCCAAACTCTATGGGCCCACACACAACGCAACCAAGGATTTGTGGGTCAATCTTGAGCAAATGGACATGGGAAAAGTTCATGGAATTCTCTCCAACACGCATCGACAAACTTCGGTATGGACTAGACTAGAACCAAAAAGTTTATTTTTGATATTTTGTAAACATTGCAGGTGAACATGCAACAACATTTTTAGGCAACACTTCACAATAAGGTTGTATTTTTTAACATTAGTTAGCAATATTAGTTTACATGACTAGCAATAATCAATACATTATCATCACTTATTAATCTTGGCTAACGTTAATTAAAAGTTGTATACTATAACATTAGTTAATGCATTATGAACTAATATGAATTAACAAGGAACAATTGTATTTTCATGTTAATTCACTTCATATGATAACTAATGCATTCACTGATGTTAACAAAAATAATATTATTGTAAATTATTACCCATTTTTGTCATTTTTATTAATTTTAAAGACATTTTAGTAAGAAAAGTGTTTAATGTAAATGTGTTTTATCTTATAGAGATTGAATCTGTCTTTCGATTTCCCTTTCTATGGACATCTATTAAGGGAAATACATGTAGCTACAGGAGGCGAGTGATACACAGTATAGAGTGATTTATATTTTATTTTAAATTAAACTTTGAAATTAAAGTGTTAAATATAACAATTGTATTTCTATTCAGGTTTCATCTACACTGGAGATGTAATCCACAAAATGCTCACAGCGACTCAGTACATTGCTCCTCTCATGGCTAATTTTGATCTCAGCATCTCAAAAGATTCATCAGTCATTTACTGTGATAACGGTAAAATGTGACAGACTAAACATGATTTTTAAATTTGAAGTATCCTGATTCATTTGCATTACTGAATATGTTTTATTTGAATATACAACAGTTAGTTCCAGTCCTCGAATCTGATTGGATGAGAGACGTTTTAGGAGTGCTGATGTCTCAGAACAGCAGCACTCAGACACTTTACTGTTTGTATCACTCTGCTTGTGTTTGTGCTGTTCTAAACTAAAGTGTAAGACCAGCACAGATTTATAAAAGAGCTACACGTGAAATTTATCCCTGTGACTTTAGCCACAGATTTTAGCCAGCAGGTGGCGAAAAAAGAAAATTTTTGTGTGTAATAAGCGAGTTAAGCTGACATTTATTTGAGTCAGCTCTTCCATTCAGCGAGCGGTTTCTTTGAAGTCATCTGCAATTGCGTTTCATTCCACGATCACTTGTATTACTACAACACAACAGCTGGGAAATTAAACAGTTGAGTTAAACTAACAGCTTTAGAATTAGCCTGATCTCATAGTGAAATCGGAAATAGTATATCGACTTTTCTTTAGTCAAAATCGGTATACGTTGATCTAAATTTGGAACACTGACCCCAGTGGGCAAAGCAGTAAGTGTTGTAGGGCATATGCGCATGTGTGAGTTCCATTTATGTCCAGCAGAGGTCGCCAAATGCTAGAAGTAAAGCAAGTTATTTTCAGCTTATAAAAAAAAGCATATATTTATAGATTCTATTGCCCAACCCAAACCTGAACCTTACCTTAACCATTAGTGGAGTGAAAAAGTAATGTTATAGGGAAAATTTTAATCTCTGAATCATGCTCGTCATAGATTATTCAAACATGGTTACTGCCAGGCTTTGAACCTTAGACTCCCACGAGCTGATGCTAAGAATGCTGCATGTCAGCACGTCGGCATAGTGTTGTTGATCCTAGGGTACCGAAACTATCTGAAATATTATGCCAACTTCACTTGTGATCATGTTGTCAGAATTAAGGATTATCACAGTTAAAAGACACAACAGACTGAGTAATAACACATAGAATTACCTGATACTTTTGGATAGTGGAGTGTCCGCTTTAGGAAGATATGTAAACAAACATTCAACATGGCGGAGGGAAGTACAGTTTCTATAGTGGATGACTCTTACGCATCACCACTGACAACTATGAAATAGGGAGGAACAACCCGGCTTGGATGGCTATTTTTACACAGAGAAAATAGGATGTATTTGACTAAAATTACATTATCTTCAGCAAGGTGACCAACACCACACTACAGCTGAGGAATAAAGTGAAACATATAGCTTTGCTGTTCATCTCTGCTTGGGAGTTGCGACAGATGTAGACAATCTGACACGTTCAATCTCTCAAACAAACAAACAAACAAAAAAAACAAACAAACAAACAAACACACACACACACACACACACACACACACAAACACCCTTGTTTCTTCAATAACTTGTAAGAAACAGCCCAAGCCATCGTTACTAGTTCTAAATTGATGTTTTCGAATTAGTAACGGAGGCTTTGGCGCATCTTTTGAACTAGAAACAGCAAGTAGTTCCATGCACGAGTGTGTTTTTTTGTGACAATCCTTAGTTTTTCATCATACTTCAATTTACTTGTTCACTGAACTGTTGTATATAAGAAGTTATGCTATATGGCCCTAAATCAGCACTGATGTGATGCAGCTGAAGCCTTACAGCATTCTTGCTCATGTGATGTTGCTTTAATATATTTGAATATTTTAATTTGAAATGTTATTTATTTATTTTATTTTTAAATTATTTTTTAGGTACAGCTCTTGTTGTGCAGTGGGACCATGTTTATCTCCAGGATGCTTCTCATTTGGGCAGTTTTACCTTCCAGACAACTTTGCACAATGATGGCAGAATCATATTTGCATATAAAAAGGTTGATTTTTTTTTTTTTTTTTTTTTTTTTACATAGTTCTTGGTTATTACAGCTACCATCACATCATTCTTGTGGATAAACCCAACAGACTCTTGTCTGTTTTTAGATTCCCATTGACATTAGTAAGATTAGCCCAGTGAATCATCCTGTAAAAGTTGGGCTCTCTGATGCTTTTGTGGTTCTTCATAAGATTGACCAGCTTCCCAGTGAGTAACCACTCAACTTCTCAATATTTTCACCCACTAAAGTGATGTCTCTTTGCATATAACTGTATAATTGATTTGGCCTATGAACTCTGCCATTTCTTAGTTGTGTATTAAATCATGTCTTACTCTTGTGGGTTTTCTTTTGACAGATGTTCGACGAAGAACAATATATGAATACCATCGTGTAGAGCTCTTAAAATCCAAGATCACCAACTCCACTGCTGTCAAGATGCTTCCTCTGCCGAGTGAGTCTGAGTGTCTGACAAAACTGCATCAGCTAAGATGGAAACATTTTCATTCGTGGAAAATAGCTCTGCTTACAAATTTTAGCTCATACCCCCCCTTACAAAAAAACCCCAATATAATTCCAGTAACCACAGACATTGTTGAAAGCTTCTGTAACTCTATACACATTGTCTTGTTTATTTTGGCTTAGGCTACATCTACATTAATCTGAATGTATTTGAAAACAGCATTTTTGTTTTCGAAACGCTCTCCATCCATACTGCCGTTTTCAAGTATTTTCCAGAAGTTGCTTATCCACACAAAATTTTCATTCGTGGAAAATAGCTCTGCTTACAAATTTTAGCTCATACCCCCGCTTACAAAAAAAACAAACAATATAATTCCAGTAACCACAGACATTGTTGAAAGCTTCTGTAACTCTATACACATTGTCTTGTTTATTTTGGCTTGACTTCAGTATATTTCTTCACTTAGTATGAGAAAACAGAAATTAAACACATATCTTTATCATGTGTTTGTTAAAATATGCCATGGCTCATCCTGCTGTGTCAGCCTGCCTCCAGTTCTCCAGCTGTGAGATGTGCGTTACAACTTATATTGGCTTCAACTGTAGCTGGTGTAATCGCCTACAAAGGTATACATTTTCTTGGTTTACTTGTATTTTTCGATATGCAGATCTAATGTTGTAATTTAACCAAAAACACTAAACCGTTACATTATAACCCTGTACTATATCTGAATCTGTGTAAGCACTTATGTTGTTTAAAAAGATAGTTCACCCAAAAATAAAATTCTCTTATAATTTACTCACCCTCATGCTACCCCAGATGTGTATGATTTTTCTACAGAACATAAACATCGATTTTTAGAAGAATATCTTTGCTCTGTATGCCCATACAATGCAAGTGAATGGTGACTAGAACTCCAAAACCTCCTAGAAGGAGATAAAGGCAGCAGAAAACTAATACATAAGACTCCAGTAGTTTAATTAATGTATTCTGAATCGATCTAGTTGGTGTTGGGTGAGAACAGGCTAAAACATAACTCCTTTTTCACTATACTGTACATCTTGTAATTGCATTCTCTAGGCACGATCATGATTTCAAGCTTGATTACACTTCCTAGTGCTTAAAACAGAGCGCTAGATGGTGCTATAGGAAGTGTAATTTAGCCTGAAATCATGATCGCCAAGGAGACTGCTGTTAAGATGTACAGTGAAAAATGTGTTACATTTTAGTCTGTTCTCACCCAAAACCAACTGGATCACTTTAAAAAACATTGATTAAACCACCAGAGTCTTATGGATTATGTTTATGCTGACATGCTCTCATTTTTGGAGCTTCAAAGGCCTGATTACCATTCACTAGCATTGTATGGTCCTATTGTATGGACAATTGTTAATTGTTAGTTCATGATACCTAATGCAATGTTTAAAAATATTACCTTATTTTGAAGTGTTACCAACAAAACATATTCTCTCTTGCAGATGTTCCAGTGGATTTGACCAGTACCGTCAGGACTGGGTTGATAGTGGGTGTCTAAATGAGGTGAAGAGCCATTCTTGAGCCATTCCTCTTTTATAACTCCATCATCTCCCATTATTACTAACTTATTTTTAATGTGTTTTAAGATAAAGAACCAGAGCTGTGGTCAACATCAAGACAGAAAACAACTTCTCATTAAAACCAGCACTCAAGCAACACAGACAGGAACAAAAACAACACAACTGATCAGAATTTCCACAACCACATCGATTGGAGGCTCCTCACTTACCACCAAAATAACCAGCACACCCTTATTCTTAAGAAACCCTCCTACCAGCATCCTCACTAATGGTAAGTTTTGTGGTCTGTGACCCCCTCACTCATTGCTCCTCTCCCTACCCTCTCAAATGTGTGTATCCTCCAGGATACAAAAATCTTTTTAGGGTTAATTTAGAAAAAGATCTAAATAAGTAGTCTAAATTATGCTAGAAATCAAATTTGTGGAAATGAATAACAAAATTATTTTGATATTCTTCCCTGGCTACAAAACTACAAAAGGTGAATCCTTTTTGAGGAGGGAATATGTGAAGGAAACATTGTTGAAAAGAGTGACAAAATGATACAAACCCACAATCATTGAATTGTCATTTTGTTTCTCTTGTCCTTAGATTACAGAAAGTTCCCATTTGTGTGAGAAACAGATTTCCCACTTAGGCTACATCTACATTAATCTGAATGCATTTGAAAACAGCATTTTTGTTTTCGAAACGCTCTCCATCCATACTGCCGTTTTCAAGTGTTTTCCAGAAGTTGCTCATCCACACAAAATCTTTTAAAATAATAAAAAAAAAAAATTGCAGTTCCATATAAGGGCTGAAACGCAATTGTCCTCATGTTTCGTCACCTATCAAGGAATACATTGTGAATGTTGTGCAAAGTAACATTTATGTTTAACAATGCAATCAAAGTGAATAACAGGCACAATACAATGCTAATAACAATGCTACAATGTGTGCCACCATCTTTATTGTTTTGGGTTGAATGGATCACATGACTGTGTAACATGACAACAAATACATCATTGTCTTTTCTTCCTTGTCCACAGTACAACGTGAAGACTGCTTTTTTTAAATGTATCCACTTGGGAGAGTGTTTTCTAAAAGCTACATTTTTGCTGTCAAAAACACTGTCTCTGTGTGGACGGAAGGCCAAAAAGAAGCATTTTCAAACAAAAACAGATTACTGCGGACGTGGCCTTTGATGCAGATTCCCCGATTCGATTCAGATTCACAAGCTGTAGTATTCCTTGCAGTGGCGAATTCTCAGGGCCAGCAATGCCTTCTCTGCTGGCCTAACATGCCAAATAATTAAATATTTTTCATCCTTCTCCATCACCTTTTTGCCTATGTATTTTTAATCACTTTCTTAATTGAATCTTAATTAATCTACAAACAAATAGAGAAAAACTAAAAGTTTATCCAGTCATAATTTATTCCTTACTGCTTACAAGTGAAGTGTGACTGACAGCTGTTTCACAAATTGCATGCCTGAAGCAGTGCGTGAGTTTGAGCTCCACCCCATCATGCCTTCAGGATTTCTTCAGAATCCCTCAACAGTGCAAATGAATGAGCAACTAAAGTCAGATTGTCAGATTCATCATCCAATCACATTGATTTATTTGTTCTTGGTGGGTGGGATCTTAAGGATATGTCCTGGTCGAGGCCTTTTAGCTGGCCTTAAGTGATGCAAACAAGCTTTAAGTGACGCAATTTGAAAGCCAAGAGCATAAGATCATCATCACTGCCTCTATTGCCATTTAGAATGAGATCCTTATGGATTTAAAATCACAAGATCAAATCAAATCAAATCAAATCAAATCACTTTATTGTCACACTACCGTGTACACGAGTGCAACAGCAGGTGAAATTCTTGTGTGCAGTTCCGAGTAACATAGCAGTCATGACAGTGACGAGACATAAACCACTTTACAATAACAACATTTACACAACACAATTTACATAACAAATGTACACATACCTACACAACAATTTACATATCAAATGTACACAATAGATGTTCTATTCTGACTATAGACTATAGATGTTCTGCATGACTGTGTGATTGCTTAATTTATTAATCACGAAAGGAGTACTGATTTTCACTTCAACCAAATTATTTAGTGCTTTTTGCATTGTTATAGCAACATCAGGAGTTTTCTAAGTGTAAATTAGGCTGCTGGAGCATTCAGTGTCAGTTTTGAAAAGTAGTGCTGCATTCCATTCAACTCAGAATGTTGGATTTTCCAACTTCCTACTAGGAAAAGTGCAATGGAATGCATCTTGAAATCAGTATTACAACTTGTACGTTCGTGCAGAAATTCTTAACTCTGATTTCGCCGAGATATAGGGGCATGAAGTCACACAAACATGTCGACACTCAGGGAGATATACAAAGTAAGTGATAAACATTCACTTTATTAAGTAATATTGATAAATGAGTTCATCTCAAACACCTGCTAAGCTCAAGGGAGCGCTGCAGTTTTGTATCCTTAAACGTCATATTCCGAATGTGGGAGAATGGAATGCATTTATGGTCGGAGATATCAAGTAGGAATATCGCTCATCCAACTTGAATGGAGCGCAGGATAATACAAATTTATTGCAAGCAACATTTAAATCTCAAATATTATTAGATAGATTTTTACAGGTATTATAGACCTCCTTGGTAGAATGTCTGTTCGGAAGAGGTTCATTTCACAAAAAAAGTCATGCTGAAGTTAAAATTAGGCTTGCTTGTGCATTAAGTGTCATTTCAAGTTCTGGCTTTCGTGCGTGGACATATTTTTAAAATGTAAATTGGTATTATTAGTTAGCTACGACATAATGTCTTATTCATTGTGAAAGTGTGTTTTCTGAATGGCACGAATCACACTGAAGGCCTGGACTTTAAATGCATGGCACGCCACTAATTCCTTGTATGTAGTTATAGCAATGAGAGGCACACATGATGTGATCAGCAACAAACTAGAGTTTTACTGAAGAACATGTTCACTCAACTGGAGCACAACACTGAGCTAAAATAACTGAAGGAGGAAACATACTAATGCACTGACATGCTTCACTAACAGTGGCACCTAATGTCAGAACCAAGCATTACTAGGATCAGTGTATACACAATACACCTACAAAAGCTCTCGTTTCGATTCTGATAAAAGATTGATTTTATAAAGCCATATCAGTTCAAATGAAGAACACGATTAATCAGAAAATCACTTTTACTCAGAGGTCTTGTTGTAATTGATGTTGTTCATCTTTACAAGCATGTTTTGTTTTTCAGAGTCTAAGATGGACAGTACAGAAAAACAGACTGAGGAGCAGATGCAGACTGGTCTGTTCATTAGCATACTGGTCGTCATGGTTCTTATGGTGGCAGCTGTGTTGGTATCTATATACATGTACTACCATCCCACCTCCAGTGCTAGTCTCTTCTTAATAGAGGTGAGCCTCAAGCAAAAACAATGTATGAGTGTATTTATATGTACAGTATAAATACCTTTCAATAATTAAAAGCCTTTCAAAGAATATATTTTGCAAGTGCTCTAAAAATATAATTTATATATATATATATATATATATATATATATATCTCTAGAGAAGGCCAACAAACTGGCCAGCCATGAAATTTCGGAGGGGTTCAGGACACCCGTCATATGCAGAGGTAGAGGCCATGGGGCAGGACAAAGAAGGATTCATCATGATGGAACCTAAAGACAGTTTTATGGTATCAGAAAGGAGAAAGAGCTCATTCCTAACTGACCAGAGAGAAGGATTTTTTGTGGCTGACCAAAGAGAACACTTCCTCATTATGGAACGCTCCTGACATGAATCCCATACTTTTTGTTCCTCTGTTTTTGAGAGGGAGTTCCACTGGGTACTGGAATGTATATGGTATGTGACTATGTAATATGAAATGCAAACACTGCACAGTACTTGACCTATTGCAGCCTCAAACCAACTGCAGTGTACGCAGTGTCTCTAGGCTATGGGATACTGTTCCTTGTTCCCCCAGTCGAAGCCCCTTTTCAGAATACATGGGGCCTTTTAAGCTAAGCTCGGTAACTTTTTTGTTTGTGTCATCTTAAACTTACACTGACACTTGGTTTGGATGCAGCATCATTCAAAATAAATAATTTTCAGTTTCAGATGCTATTGTAGAAATTTACTATTCACAGTCAGGCATGATTACTTTAATCCATGAGTGAAAGTGTCAAACAACAGGGCGGATACTGAGATTAAGCAAGTAGTATTCGGTCATGCCATTCTAACATGGCAGCCCCCGTGAGGGGACCCTCCCCATGTAGATTAAAACGGCTTTAATAAGGTTACTGATATGACTAGAGTCTTAATTTTAATGTGAGTGGTTATGATTTATATATTTCAAAGTTACAATTTATTTCTTTAGGAGTAAAACTTTTTTAATGAGGAAAAAATTACTGAGTGCACTACACTGGGAACAGTGAGGCACAGAAGCTGAAAGGATATATTTTGCAGCATAAGTTATATCTTGTAAATAAGCCTGTTGTTGCCGAGGCACAGCTACAGTATAAAAAATAATCTTTAGAGAATCTTCTCTTATAAAGAAGATACTTTAGTGATTGTTTGAAAAGTTAAATCTTTTTTGTATTTAGAAGTAATAAGTTTTAATAAGTTGGTTGCACTTTCTGTCCTACAACAAGAAAAACAACCATGTTTATATTTCCAATTAACTGTACAAAAACTAAAGTGTAACTGAAATAAAATGTAACAAAAAAATTTAAACATTGACAAACATTTATTTATTTACACAGGTCATATACAAATATATAATAAATCAATATCTTTACAATAGCTTGTTTGAATCCTTCTTGTAACAAATCTACAATAACACCATAACAGAATTTACATGATTTTTTTATGCAAATATAAAATGTTATATATATATATATATATATATATATATATATAGCTGTGGCTTTGTCAGGATAATAAAATCTGCACTAAAAGACGAATCATGTTCAAAACCTAATGCAGGAAATTTTTAGTAGGCTGTGCAATGAAGTACTTTCTGGAATTTCTTTAAAGGCTTAATTAAATTATTAGTTAAATTAACAGTAAATGATGACTTCCACATTATTATCTTATCTTATATATTTCATGAATAATTTTGATAACTATTTCTAAATTATTCTGACAATAGTACAGCCCATGATTGAGGTAATAAAGCAGCATGTTCCTGAATGTGATCTTTGTGATCATTATGCCTTGTAAATGTAAGATGGGATCACTGCATCAATGATACTTCAGTCCTTTGTAATCTATCCAACCAGAGCTTAACATAATTGAACATATTCTATGACATGCAGCTTCAAGGCACAGGTGATCATGGGCTTTGCTGAGCACAGTCATTTGATTCTGATGACTCCCACAACCCTCTTTAGGCTTCTTTATCTAAAAGTGGCAGATAAAAGTAAGTTTCCAATTAAGTTTGATCCCCCTCCATATATCACAAAGTACTTTTTTTTGTATTGTACTTTTTAATTATGCCGATGTATAACATATTACATTTATTTAAAAAAAAAAAAAAAACATTCCATATCAGTAGCTCTTTTTTTTTTACCTTGTGTTGGAGGTGCTGGCAGTCGCCTCCTCAGTTTCCGGGATGAGCCAATGGTTTGTGTCTAAACAAAAGTATTATAACACTCTTATGAGTATGTTTACATTACTTACTATAAGTAATTTACTACATAATATCATAAATACTGTGAAGACAACACCTTAGATTTTGAATTCTTGACCTTAGTAAATTGGGTCTGTGGAGCTACATTTAGGCCTGCATTTTTCAGAGCAGCAATTCTGGATGCAATATCGAAAACCTGGAGAAGAAAAAGCGAGATCACACAGATCAGACTGGGCAGATCTGGAAATTACAACATTTTCATCCATTTTGTTTTTATTGTGTATACTGTTAAACAATTGTCTTATATCTTCAATTTTAGGACACTTTAGTAAGTGTATAGTTTTATACATTATGCATAGTGTTATAAACCTCTGGAAATTTACAATGCTTTCAGTAAAAAAGTTGTGAATTATTATAACACTCTTAAGGACACCAAACCAAAACTTTGACATAAAGCTAAAAAGTAATTTGATTAAATCTAATTAGAATACATAGTTAATTGGATGCATAGTCTTAAAGGTGCACTCAATCATTTTTTTTTTTTTTTGTTTATGTAGTCTTGGACTTACACTAAACAAATAGTTTTCAGTTACTGATGCCAGTGTAGAAATTCACTATTTACATTCAGCCATGATCAATTTAATTCATGAGTTAAAGTGTCCAATAACAGAGATTACTGCGATTAAGCAAGTAGTATTTGTCAAATCATGTGATCTCAACATGGCAGCCCCCATGACAGGACCCTCTCCTTGTAGGATAGAGCATCTTTTTATAAGGTTACTGATATGACGGTGGCGTCATCTCATGTAAGTGCTCAGGATTTTATACATTTGTTTCAAAATTACTATTAATTTCTTTAGGAGTAAAATTTTTTAATGAGGAAAAAGTACTGAGTGCACCTATAAGAATTTATTTAAGAATGAAAGAAGTGCTTAAATAAGTGCCCCTCAATTCAGGTGTTTGCAGCTTCAGAGCTGAACTCTAGAGAGAGAGCACAGCATCCAGGTTGAACACACCTGAAGCTCAGACTGCTGCACCTGGGCTGCTGCAGAGGCCACCTGGTCCTCCAGGTGAGCAAGCTCTCTTTCAGAAGTGGATCCACAGATGCTGCGTGCACACTCCTCTAGATCTCCCAGTTCTGCCTCAAGCCCGTACACTGTACCTGCTGCCACATACACCTGCACACAGTTTAAAAAAATACACAGAAAAAGACCTCAATCGTACATTGTATACAAAATAATTAATACCTTATAGAGAGTTACAATCAGAATAAATTGTTAGAATAGATCTAATAATACAAAGTGGTAAGTAGGAAAGTTACTCTGTAGCTCAGAAAAATTCCGTACATTCTCCTCCAGTCTGCTGAGCTGTTCGTCCAGTCTCCTGGCCTCGACTGGGGGAATGGTTGAGAGGTCACTGTGGTTTGGCTCGCTTCTCCCGTCTCCCATTGATCCGTGAATCAGATCTTCTGTGGCGTTCAGTACTTTCAGCACCTCTGTGGTGATGCTGCGCAGTGATGCAGCCGAGTACCTCTATTTATGATAAATTATATGGATAAAGGCACATTAAGAGTGAAGTCAAGCAACTTTAGAATGTAAAATAAATGCAGAAGTATAATGTTAGTCACAATGGTCAGACAGCACATGAAATGTACACTTACTGAGCACTTAGGAACACCTGTTTACCTACTTATTCATGCGATTATCTAATTAGCCAATCATGTGGCAGCAGTGCAATGCATATAATCATGCAGATACGGGTCAGGAGCTTCAGTTAATGTTCACATCAATCATCACAATGGGGAAAAAATATGATCTTAGTGATTTTGACCATGGCATGATTGTTGGTGGCAGACGGGCTTGTTTGAGTATTTCTGTAACTGCTGATCTCCTGGGATTCTCATGCTCAACAGTTTCTAGAGTTTACTCAGAATGGTGCCAAAAACAAAAAAACATTCAGTGAGTGGCAGTTCTGCAGACAGATACGCCTTGTTGATGAGAGAGGTCAGAAAGGCAATGGTATCTCCGATAACTACTCTGTACAATTGTAGTGAACAGTATATCATCTCAGATTGCGCAACATGTCGAATTTTGAGGTCCATGTCGATAGGCTACAACAGCATAGGACCATGTCAGGTTCCAATTCTGTCAGCCAAGAACAGGAAGCCGAGGCTTCAGTGGGCACATGCTCACCAAAACTGGACAGCTGAAGACTGATCTGATAAATTTCTGCTGAGGCACACAGATGGTAGGGTCAGAATTTGGCGCCAACAGCATGAATCCACTGACCCAACCTGCCTTGTGTCAACAGTCCAGGCTGGTGGTGTTGGTGTAATGGAGT
This sequence comes from Moxostoma hubbsi, assembly GCA_032164185.1. Lineage (NCBI taxonomy): Eukaryota > Metazoa > Chordata > Actinopteri > Cypriniformes > Catostomidae > Moxostoma > Moxostoma hubbsi. Next base: position 30,556,507 of record JAVLUX010000009.1, read on the forward strand.
GAGAAATGTTTTCTTGGCACACTTTTGGCCCGTTAATACCAATCAATCATCGCTTGAATGCCTATTTGAGTATTGTTGCTGACCATGTGCATCCTTTCATGGCTACAATTTACCCATCTTCTAATGGCTACTTCAAGCATGACAATGCACCACGTCACTGTGACACCACGTCAAGGTTTGTGTGTGGAAATGAGGAGACGAGGAGCAGTGACATTATTCAGATCACTTTTTATTCTCTTCTTTTTTCTTTTGTGTACAGTGTATGTACTTTTTGTTGCTTTTCACTCAGTCAATAATTCACTCTCAACATAAACATAAATTACTTTGAAACACTCATTAGATCATGAATACTTTCAGAGAACACACGGCAATGTTGTACACTCATTCTCCCTCATCCTCTGGCATATTCAGCTGTTTTAAGGGCTCTCTCCACTATCACTATAATGAGAAACAGGTGTCAGAAATCATGTCAACCAGCTTAATGAGCCACACCACTCCCTCTCTGCCGCAAACAGACACACGACCACGCCCCTATCACCACAGTCACAAAACAAAATTTGATTCAAACTTGTTTCATGAACATGACATTGAGTTCACTGTTCTTTAGTGGCCTTCCCAGTCACTGGATCTGAATCCAATAGAACACCTTTGGGATGTGGTAGAATGGGAGATTCGCAGCATGAATTTGCAGCTGACAAATCTGAAGAAATTGTGTGAATTAATCATGTCAACATGGACCAGAATCTCAAAGGAATGTTTCCAAAATCTTGTGGAATCCATGCAACAAAGAATTGATGTTGTTTTTGTTTTAGAGCAAAGGGAGGCCCTACCCAGTTTTAGTATAGTGTTCCTAATAAAGTGTTCAGTAGGTGTATATACAGGAAAGGCAGGAAGGTGTACATTTGAAGATAATAAATGTATTTTGCTCTGCATAAAATCGTTCTTTCCTTTAGGATATCCTACAAGTATCACCTGCTGTAGTATATTGGAGATCAATTGTATGTTTTTCCTCAAGTCCAGTTTGTGTGCATCCTAACAAGTACATAAAGAGGAGGAAGACAAAAAATGTATATAGAAAAGAAGACATAAGAAAGCAATAAACAGAGCTTCAGTGGAACTGATTACTAAGCAGATTAGAGTGTGTTAGTTGCAAGAAGGGTACTGTGGCCTTTAGAATAGTTGTTACCTTGTAGATCTCCTCTGGCGACAAATACTCCTCCTGACCAGATGGGGTGCTATGCTGAAGAGAGTTCAGGGTTGTGAGATCTTTGTCTCTCAGCTCCTCTCTTTTCTTTGCCAAGACACTTTGACTGTTGACATCCTTTTCCAGAACTCTCTCTTCGGATACTTTGAAAATAGTCTTGCATTCTTTGTCTTCTGTCCCCTCTGTATCTTCTTTGTGTCTTTCTATGGCAGCAGCTTTGTTGATCTTGCCCACATTCATTTCTTTTTCCTTAACTTCCTTCAATCCATAACCAACAAAAGTCAGCTCTGATTCTATGCTGTCTTCCATCTCCTGTTTTACACAGTCTTTCTCGATTAAACTTTCCTCCTCTGTCTCTGATCTCTCTAGTTTCTCTCCGTCATTCTCTTCTCTGGTTAAAAATACCCCCTCACTTGTAAAAGCTTCTATCTTCTCTTCCATGTTATCCAAAGCCTTCACTACAGTATCAATGATCCTATCAAATTCCACCTTTCCATCTTCACTAATAATTCTAAATTCACTGGATAAGTTGACTGTCTCTATATTGTCAACTCTGCTCTGCTCAGATTCAACTGAGATTCCAAAATCTTTCATTTTTGCCTTTTCTTCTTCAGTCTGGACTTCTCTCTTTTTCTTTCCAAACATCTCATTTTGTGGATTTGTCTCAGCAAGTCTTTGTGTTTGGCTCCCAGTGCTCATATATTCTGACATTTGTGTCTTGGCATTAGTATAATTTTGCTCACCGTTTTCCTGCTCTGGCACACTGTCCTTATGTCTTTTCTCTGATCTCTCTTCTTCTGCTTTTTCAACCATCATCTCTACATGATATTTGATTTTCTTTTCATCTTGTATTATTTTGTGTCTATCTGTCCATCCTTCATTGACCTCCAGAATATCAGTTTTCAATGGTTGATTTGTAGCTTCAGTTTCATACTCTAACCTGTCCAATTCATCTTCAGTGGAGGAAAGTTGTGTCTCGCAGACTTGACTAGTTAGCTCTCTGAGTTTGTAAGCTAGTGCACTTTCCTTAAGCTTCTCTGTTCTCCTTTGGAGATTTGTGGTTTCAATTTCATCTGATCTTTCTTTTGCATCAACCTCAATAAACTTAACTGCCTCTTCTGCTTTTGTTGAATCTTCTGGATTCTCCAACCTGTCCAACTCATCCTCAGTGGAGGAAAGTTGTGTCTCACTGACTTTACTGGTTAGCTCTCTGAGTTTGTAAGCTAGTGCATTTTCCTTCAGCTTCTCTGTTCTCCTTTGGAGATTTGTGGCTTCAATTTCATCTGATCTTTCTTCTGCATCAACCTCAATAAACTTATCTACCTCTTCTGCTTTTGTTGAATCTTCTGGATACTCCAACCTGTCCAACTCATCCTCAGTGGAGGAAAGTTGTGTTTCTCTGACCTGACTGGTTAGCTCTCTCAGTTTATAAGTCAACTCCTGATCTAAAGATCCAACCATACCAAGGGCCCCATGATTTGCATCGCTGGGAGCTTTGAGATCAGCTGCAAATGGGTCAGGGGTCACTGCTCCAGAGCTCAAGATGTCAGGGGTTGCAGTGTCTGAAGTGTCAACTTCCAGAGAATGATCACTGAGACATTTTTCACGCAAGGCTGAGTCTTGTTTCACATACCATCTCTTCGCCAGAGAGTTCGAGAGCTGGCTACTACAATCCTGCCAACAAAGAATCACAATGTCTTAGTATCAGGGTTCTCACACTTTTGACAGATTAATTTCCATTACTTTTCCAATCATTTGATTTTGACTCAACTGAGGAGTCATTCAAACTTACATTTTATTGAAATAAGTTTCCATTAGTTAACATTAGTTAATGCATAAGGTATCATAAACTAACAATGAACAAAATATTTTTACAGCGTTTATTAAACATTGTTAATGTTAGTTAATAAAAACACAATTGTTAATTGTTACTTCATAGTGCAATAACTAAAGGTAACGTACAACTTTTGATTTAAAAAATGTATTACTGTGTGTTGAAATTAACATTAACCAAGATTAATAAATGCTGTAAATGTATTTTTCATTGTTAGTTCATGTTAACTAATGTTGTTAACTAATGTTAACAAATGGAACCTTATTATAAAGTGTTACAGAACAATTTATTGAAACTTACTCAAAAAATTGGAAATCATTACACTGTGTAACAAATTTAATTAATTATTTTTTTTGTTCCTGGGTAGTAATTGTTATTTCCTAATTGCTTATGCCTCTAAAATATATTATTCCCCACAAACTTTGCTTTTGTGACCAGGACAGTGATATTTTGAAATTTTCCTATTTCCAGTGAGAAAACGGTCAAATTTGTGTATTTTCATTCGCATAAATTCCGAAAAAACAACATATGAATCCACATGAACATGTATTTATACTAAGGTAATATTCAAAGCCGTGCTGGTCCATAATGGTAACAAGTACCCATATCTTCCCCTGGACTGAGTTCTCTGTGGGGAGGAACAATGTCAAGTGGAAGCCACTGCTGGACCCTGTGGGAATATAAATTTAAAAATGAGTTTAAGAATATGTTTTTTATTATATGTGTATCAGACTTGGTAGTTTAGAGAAGCAACAGCATCAGCTGTATTACACTGTTTAACAGAGTTGCTAAGTGGAGATCTCTGCCAGATCCTGTTCACCTTTTTGTAAGTCAAATAAGAATGGCTTACTGAAGTTATCACCTTTGGTATGTGTTGGCTCTTGGTGCCTCTGTCCCAGCCACTGAATTGAAGACTATTGTTCATGATTTAATCATTGTCTGAGTCAAATGCAAATAACATGTCTTAGGTGTGGACCTGCTTTTATCTCAATAATAAAGAAGTAGTCTGAGTGATATAGTTATGCTGATTGGATTAAGGGCTGGTGAATCTCCAGGGTCTGGGAAGGGTTCCTACAACTGCTTATTTCCTTAGCATAATTTGTTAACAGTCATCAACTGAGTACTTTGTTTTAACTTGAAGGACTGCCCACCAAAATGTCTATAAAACTACAATGTAAGTCTCACTTAGTTAGACTTGATGACTGCAGCGCCACGCAGCACATTCTCAATAAAGAATTCTGCTGAAGACGTACTCCGAGTCTCCTGGTCTTCACTTCTTAGTTTCCAACAACCCCCAGAAGGTGCTGATGCCACCACTGCACATCAAATTGGGCCTTATGAAACAATTTGTCAGAGTTCTAGATAAGGAGTCGGCAACCTTCAAGTACCTTCAAGTCTTCTTCCCTATGCTGTCTGAGGCAAAGGTCAAAGCCGGTGTCTTCGTCAGACCACAGATAAAGAAGGATTTTGGCTGAATTTATGTGAACGAAAAGACACAAATGCACCTGTTTTCTCATTGAAAAATGGTACATTTCAAAATATCACTGTCCTGGTCACAAAAGCAAAGTTTGTGGGGAATAATAGCCATTTTCTATACTTTTGAGGCATAAGCAATTATGAAATAACACTTACTACACAGGAACAAAAATTGTGCTACATAGTGTTATTGCTGACAAGCAAGTTTCACATGCTCTATTCAAGAGCAGTATCTTCTTACCAAAATCTGATATATGGCCATATATGAACATACTGTAGAGTATATACACTCACCTAAAGGATTATTAGGAACACCTGTTCAATTTCTCATTAATGCAATTATCTAATCAACCAATCACATGGCAGTTGCTTCAATGCATTTAGGGGTGTGGTCCTGGTCAAGACAATCTCCTGAACTCCAAACTGAATGTCAGAATGGGAAAGAAAGGTGATTTAAGCAATTTTGAGCGTGGCATGGTTGTTGGTGCCAGACGGGCCGGTCTGAGTATTTCACAATCTGCTCAGTTACTGGGATTTTCACGCACAACCATTTCTAGGGTTTACAAAGAATGGTGTGAAAAGGGAAAAACATCCAGTATGCGGCAGTCCTGTGGGCGAAAATGCCTTGTTGATGCTAGAGGTCAGAGGAGAATGGGCCGACTGATTCAAGTTGATAGAAGAGCAACTTTGACTGAAATAACCACTCGTTACAACCGAGGTATGCAGCAAAGCATTTGTGAAACCACAACACGCACAACCTTGAGGCGGATGGGCTACAACAGCAGAAGACCCCACCGGGTACCACTCATCTCCACTACAAATAGGAAAAAGAGGCTACAATTTGCAAGAGCTCACCAAAATTGGACAGTTGAAGACTGGAAAAATGTTGCCTGGTCTGATGAGTCTCGATTTCTGCTGAGACATTCAGATGGTAGAGTCAGAATTTGGCGTAAACAGAATGAGAACATGGATCCATCATGCCTTGTTACCACTGTGCAGGCTGCTGGTGGTGGTGTAATGGTGTGGGGGATGTTTTCTTGGCACACTTTAGGCCCCTTAGTGCCAATTGGGCATCGTTTAAATGCCACGGCCTACCTGAGCATTGTTTCTGACCATGTCCATCCCTTTATGGCCACCATGTACCCATCCTCAGATGGCTACTTCCAGCAGGAAAATGCACCATGTCATAAAGCTCGAATCATTTCAAATTGGTTTCTTGAACATGACAATGAGTTCACTGTACTAAAATGACCCCCACAGTCACCAAATCTCAACCCAATAGAGCATCTTTGGGATGTGGTGGAACGGGAGCTTCGTGCCCTGGATGTGCATCCCACAAATCTCCATCAACTGCAAGATGCTATCCTATCAATATGGGCCAACATTTCTAAAGAATGCTTTCAGCACCTTGTTGAATCAATGCCACGTAGAATTAAGGCAGTTCTGAAGGCGAAAGTATTAGTATGGTGTTCCTAATAATCCTTTAGGTGAGTGTATAAAATTATAGTTACTATATTTGTACATGTTCAAATTCTAGTATCAATATTTGGGAAAATATGTTACATTTTTGTAGCATTTTCATCAATATACTGTATGTTCCATATTTGTTCCATATAATATATGTTCCATATACAATATGTACATGTATGTGACTTTTTATATCAGTGAAAACCATATGAACATACAGTGCATCTGGAAAGTATTCACAGCGCTTCATTTTTTCCACATTTTGTTATGTTACAGCCTTATTTCAAAATGGATCAAATTCATTATTTTCCTCAACATTCTACAAACAACACCCCATAATGACAATGTAAAAGACGTTTGTTTGAAATCTTTGCAAATTTATAAAAAATGAAAAAAAATCACATGTACATAAGTATTCACAGCCTTTGCCTTGACACTCAGTATGGAGCTCAGGTGCATCCTGTTTCCACTGATCATCCTTGAGATGTTTCTACAACTTGATTGGGGTCCACCTGCGGTAAATTCAGTTGATTGGACATGATTTGGAAAGGCACACACCTGTCTATATAATGTCCCACAGTTAACAGTGCATGTCAGAGCACAAACCAAGCCATGAAGTCCAAGGAATTGTCTGTGGACCTCTGAGACAGGATTGTATCGAGGCATAGATCTGGGGAAGGATACAGAAATATTTCTGCAGCATTGAAGGTCCCAATGAGCACAGTGGCCCCCATCATCCATAAATGGAAGAAGTTTGGAACCACCAGGACTCTTCCTAGAGCTGGCCGCCCAGACAAACTGAGTGATTGGGGGAGAAGGGCCTTAGTCAGGGAGGTGACCAAGAACCTGATGGTCACTCTGACATAGCTCCAGCATTTCTCTGTGGAGAGAGGTGAACCTTCCAGAAGAACAACCATCTCTGCAGCACTCCACCAATCAGGCCTGTATGGTAGAGTGGCCAGACGGAAGCAACTCCTCATTAAAAGGCACATGACGGCCCGTCTGGAGTTTGCCAAAAGGCACCTGAAGAACTCTCAGACCATGAGAAACAAAAGTATGAACTCTTTGGTCTGAATGGCAAGCATCATGTCTGGAGAAAACCAGGCACCGCTCATCACCTGGCCAATACCATCCCTACAGTGAAGCATGGTGGTGGCAGCATCATGCTGTGGGGATGTTTTTCAGCAGCAGGAACTGGGAGACTAGTCAGGATCGAGGGAAAGATGAATGCAGCAATGTACAGAGACATCCTTGATGAAAACCTGCTCCAGAGCACTCTGGACCACAGACTGGGGTAAAGGTTAATCTTTCAACATGACAATAACCCTAAGCATATAGCCAAAATAACAAAGGAGTGGCTACGGGACAACTCTGTGTATGTCCTTGAGTGGCCCAGCCAGAGCCCAGACTTGAACCCGATTGAACATCTCTGGAGAGATCTGAAAATGGCTGTGCACCGACGCTCCCCATCCAACCTGATGGAACTTGAGAGGTCCTGCAAAGAATGGGAGAAACTGCCCCAAAATAGGTGTGCCAAGCTTGTAGCATCATACACAAAAAGACTTGAGGCTGTAATTGGTGCCAAAGGTGCTTCAACAAAGTATTGAGCAAAGGCTGTGAATACTTATGTACATGTGATTTTTATTTTTATTTTTTTTTACATTTTTTATTTTTAATAAATTTGCAAGATTTCAAACAAACTTGTTTCACGTTGTCATTTTGGGGTATTCTTTGTATAATTTTGAGGAAAATAATGAATTGAATCAATTTTGGAATAAAACTGTAACATAACAAAATGTGGAAAAAGTGAAGCGCTGTGAATACTTTCCGGATGCACTGTATATTTCATATAGTATGTGTTTTACATATATTGGCATATATCAGATTTATGCATGAGAGTGGATGAAATATTTTAGTGCAGAGCTTATCTAAAAAAAAGTAGAGCTACTATATCAATTTGTGACTTTAAATATTTTATTAATGCTCTTATCAGGTTTTATTTTCTATGACTTTTAAGATTTTCCAGTCTATTTGAGGCCTTGAAATTTTGTATTTTTTTTTAATTACAATTTAATATTTGAAGGTTTTCCGTGATCTAGGAAACAGTATGAATAATATCATGAAAAATAGTCTCTTTGACCAAATACTTGCTTGTTTAACAAGAATATTACATAGTTCACAGCCAAGACATATTTTATGACATAAATAATATTCCTCACTGGTACAGATGTAGACAATACCGACTGCCCTTTCCACCCTGCCTCCTCTCTCTTATTTTTCCTTCTTCGGCGTGACCTCTTGATCCTACTGTCCACTAGGCCATCCTCACTGCTCTCAGTCCCTGGGTTGAAATTACTATCCATGACACTTGGGCGGCGTGGGTATGATGGGCGTCTGTGCTCTGGAGCCACTTTTCTCTTCAGGAAGGGAAGCAGAACCTTGTGGGACTTGGGCGGTGGTCCGTCCTGGCCTGATTGGGCAGGGATGTTATCAGTATCAGCATTAAAGGTGTC